>JASPKZ010009828.1:2400000-3699431 GCA_030220185.1 Diploptera punctata | reverse complement strand
TTAAAACATTAACACATTTCTTAATTCTATTTTATCTGTTAAATACAACATCATCAGTCCTGTCATTATAAGCCGTTTACAACTGTCTCAAAAACATTTGTAGTCTGTTAATAGTGGCAGGTTGCCGACAAAAAATTAAAATTAAAAACACTTTCCTATCTATTTTATTTGTGGAATACCACATCATCAGTCCTGATCATTATAGCCGGTTTACAACTGTCTCAAACCAATTTTTGGAGTCTATTAATATGGCATGTGCCGACAATTAAACTTTTAAACACTTTCTTATTCTAATTTTATCTGTGGAATACAATCATCAGTCCTGTTCAGTATAGCGGTTACCAACTGGCCTCCAAAACTATTTTTTGGAGTCTGTAATATGGCAGGTGCCAAACAAATTAAACTTTAAAACTTTCCTTAATTCGATTTTATTGTGGAATACCACATCATCAGTCCTGACAATTAAGCCGGTTACAACTGTCCTCAAAAATTTTTTTGGAGTTCTGTTTAATATGGCAGTTGCCGACAAATTAACTTTAAACACTTTTCCTTAATTCTATTTTATCTGTTGGAATACCACATCATCATCCTGATTCATTATCGACGGTTACAACTGCCTCAAAACCAATTTTTGGAGGCTGTAAATATGGCAGGGGCCGACAAATTACTTAAAACATTCCTTAATTTATTTTAGCTGTGGCACCACATATCATTCCTGTCATATAGCCGGGTTTACATCTGTCCTCAAAAACAATTTTTGGAGTCTGTAAATGGCAGGTTTCGACAAATTAAACTTTAAACCTTTCCTTAATTCTATTTTATCTGTGGAAACCACATCATCGTCCTGTTCATTATAGCCGGTTTATAACTGTCCCAAAACAATTTTTGAGTCTGTTATATGGTGTTGCCGACAACTTAACTTTAAACACTTTCCTTAATTCTCTTTATCTGTTGAATCCACATCCTCAGTCCTTTGATTATATGGCCGTTACAACTGGCCTCAAACAATTTTTGGAGTCTGGTAATGGCAGGTGTCGGGAAATTTAACTTAACCACTTTCCTTAATTCTATTTATCTGTGGAATACCACATCACAGTCTGATCATTAAGCGGTTTACATGTTCTCAGGACAATTTTGGAGTCTGTTAATATGGCAGGTGCCGACAAATTAAACTTAAACACTTTCTTAATTCTATTTTATCGGGATTACCCCATCATCAGTCTGTCATTATAATGGTTTACAACTGTCTTCAGAACAATTTTTGGCGTCTGTTAATATGGCAGGTGCCGACAAATTAAACTTTAACCAATTTCCTTACTTCTATTTAGCTGTGGAATACCATCACAGTTGTTCATTATAGCGGTTGACAACTGTTCTCAGAACAATTTTTGGAGTCTGTTAATATGGCGGGTGCCGACAAATTAAACTTTAAAAACACTTTCCTTATTTTCTTTTATCTGTGGAACACCACATCATCAGTCGTGAACATTATAGCCGTTTTACAACTGTCTTCGAAACAATTTTTGGAGTCTGTTAATTTGGCAGGGGCGACAATTTAACTTTAAACACTTTCCTTAATTCTATTTATATATGGAAGACCCAATCATCAGTCCTGTTCCTTATATCCGGGTTTACAACTGTCCTCAAACAATTTTTGGAGTCTGTTAATATGTCAGGTGCCGACAAATTAATTTAAACACTTTCCTTAATTCTATTTTATTCTGTGGCATACCACATCATCAGTCCTGATCATTATAGCCGTTTTCCACTGTCTCTCGAAACAATTTTTGGAGTCTGTTAATATGGCAGGGGCCGATAAATTAAACTTTAAACACTTTCCTTAATTCTGTTTTATCTATGGAATACCACATCATCAGTCCTGTTCATTATAGCCGGTTTACAACTGTGCTCAAAACAATTTTTGGAGTCTGTTAATATGGCAGGTGCCGACAAATTAAACTTTAAACACTTTCCTTAATTCTATTTTATCTGTGGAATACCACATCATCAGTCCTGATCATTAAAGCCGGTTTACAACTGTCCTCGAAACAATTGTTGGAGTCTGTTAATATGGCAGGGGCCGACAAATTAAACTTTAAACAATTTCCTTAATTCTATTTTAGCTGTGGAATACCACATCATCAGTCCTGTTCAGTATAGCCGGTTTACAACTATCCTCACAACAATTTTTGGAGTGTGTTAATATGGCAGGGGCCGACAAGTTAAACTTTAAACAATTTCCTTAATTCTATTTTATCTGTGGAATACCACATCATCAGCTCTGTTCATTATTGCCGGTTTACAACTGTGCTCAAAACAATTTTTGGAGTCTGTTAATATGGCAGGGGCCGACAAATTAAACTTTAAACAATTTTCATAATTCTATTTTATCTATGGGACACCACATCATCAGTCCTGTTCATTATAGCCGGTTTACAACTGTCCTCAAAACGATTTTTGGAGTCTGTTAATATGGCAGGGGCCGACAAATTAAACTTTAAACAATTTCCTTAATTCTATTTTATCTGTGGAATACCCCATCATCAGTCCTGTTCATTATAGCTGGTTTACAACTGTCCTCAAAACAATATTTGGAGTCTGTTATTATGGCAGGTGCCGACAAATTAAACTTTAAACATTTTTCTTAATTCTATTTTATCTGTGGAATACCACATCATCAGTCCTGATCATTATAGCCGGTTTACAACTGTCCTCAAAACAATTTTTGGAGTCTGTTAATATGGCAGGTGCCGACAAATTAAACTTTAAACACTTTCCTTAATACTATTTTATCTGTGGAATACCACATTATCAGTCCTGATCATTATAGCCGGTTTACAACTGTTCTCAAAACAATTTTTGGAGTCTGTTAATATGGCAGGTGCCGACAAATTAAACTTTAAACACTTTCCTTAATTCTATTTTATCTGTGGAATACCACATCATCAGTCCTGATCATTATAGCCGGTTTACAACTGTCCTCAAAACAATTTTTGGAGTCTGTAAATATGTCAGGGGCCGACAAATTAAACTTTAAACAATTTCCTTAATTCTATTTTAGCTGTGGAATACCACATCATCAGTCCTGTTCATTATAGCCGGTTTACATCTGTCCTCAAAACAATTTTTGGAGTCTGTTAATATGGCAGGTGCCAACAAATTAAACTTTAAACACTTTCCTTAATTCTATTTTATCTATGGAATACCACATCATCAGTCCTGTTCATTATAGCCGGTTTACAACTGTCCTCTCAAAACAATATGTGTGGAACGGTCTATGAATATGGCAGGTGCCGACAATTTAAACTTTAAACACCTTCCTTAATTCAATTTTATCTGTGGAATACCACATCATGAGTCCTGATCATTATAGCCGCTTTACAACTGTCCTCGAAACAATTTTTGGAGTCTGTTAATATGGCAGGGGCCGACAAATTAAACTTTAAACACTCTCCTTAATTCTATTTTATCTATGGAATACCACATCATCAGTCCTGTTCATTATAGCCGGTTTACAACTGTCCTCAAAACAATTTTTGGAGTCTGTTAATATGGCAGGTGCCGACAAATTAAACTTTAACACTTTCCTTAATTCTATTTTATCTGTGGAATACCACATCATCAGTCCTGATCATTATAGCCGGTTTACAACTGTCCTCGAAACAACTTTTGGAGTCTGTTAATATGGCAGGTTCCGACAAATTAAACTTTAAACACTTTCCTTAATTCTATTTTATCTGTGGAATACCACATCATCAGTCCTGGTCATTATACCCGGTTTACAACTGTCCTCGAAACAATTTTTGGAGTGTGTTAATATGGCAGGGGCCGACAAATTAAACTTTAAACAATTTCCTCAATTCTATTTTAGCTGTGGAATACCACATCATCAGTCCTGTTCAGTATAGCCGGTTTACAACTGTCCTCAAAACAAGTTTTGGAGTCTGTTAATATGGCAGGGGCCGACAAGTAAAACTGTAAACAATTTCCTTAATTCTATTTTATCTGTGGAATACCACATCATCAGTCCTGATCATTATAGCCGGTTTACAACTGTCCTCAAAACAAATTTTGGAGTCTGTTGATATGGCAGGTGTCGACAAATTTAACTTCAAACTTACTTACTTACTTACTTACTCACTGGCACTATCGAACCCGTAGGTTCATGGCCGCACGGACATAAGCTCTCCATACATCCCTATCCTCAGCTAATGCTTTCCAATCATTCCCTGTATAATCTACTTCCCTCAAATCATAGTTAATGTTGTTCTCCCACCTCATTCTTGGTCTACCAACTGGGCGTTTTCCTTCTGGCTTTCCTACAAGAAGTTTCCATGCACGTCTTTCATTCCCCATACGCGCAACATGTCCTGCCCATCGCAGTCTACGGGACTTAACTGTTCTTATTATATCTGGCTTCCTATAAAGACCATGTAGTTCATTGTTATGTAGTCTTCTCCATTCACCTGTCTGTTCATCTCTCTTTGGTCCAAAAATTTTCCTAAGAACTTTATTCTCAAATACTCGTAATCTCCTTTCCTCCCTTAAAGTAAGAGTCCATGTTTCGCACCCATATAATATAACTGGTAGAATAATAGTTTTATATATTTTCAGCTTAACGTTTTTTGAAAGGAGTTGGGACATCAAAAGTCTCTGCAATGCATAATAGCATGCATTTCCAGAATTGAGCCTATGTTTAATTTCTTTGTGCATCTCATTCCTATTTGTGATTATTGTTCCTAGGTATTTGAATTCAGCCAATTCCTCAAAATTTCCCTCATTTGTCATTAGCTGTCCATTTCCATTATATAATGTATTTCTACGTGTGACCATATATTTAGTTTTACTGATATTTACTTCCAGTCCTAATTTCTTAGTGTTACTCAATAGTGTGTGCGTGTTGGCCTTTAGTATCTCCTCGCTATCGGCCAGTAGTACTACATCATCAGCATAAACTAACAGCTTATTAATACCATTCAGTTGTAAGCCTTCCTCATTCTCTAAAGATTTAATGGCATGCTCTAGTACAAAATTAAATAGTAGAGGAGATAGTGCATCTCCTTGCTTCAACCCATTCTGGATTTCAAAAGTGTCTGAAAACTGTTTGCCTACACGCACCCTACTCGTTGAGCCATTTAGACACATTCGTATAAGTCTAACTAACTTTTTAGGAATTCCGAACTCCAGCAGGATACTATATAACTTCTCCCTCTTAATTGAATCATATGCTTTTTTGAAGTCTACATATAGTTGATGTACAGTACCATTATATTCCCATTTCTTTTCTAAAATCTGTCTTATACTAAAAATCTGATCTGTTGTAGACCTGTTTCTTCTAAATGCACATTGATGATCTCCTAGAATGTCATCAATATAGGGAGTAAGTCTGCTTACTAATATATTTGTTAGAATTTTGTACGAAGTTGAAAGTAATGAGATGCCCCTATAGTTGTTGCAATCAGTTTTATCTCCTTTCTTATAAATTGGTACGATAATTGATTCCTTCCATTCATCTGGAAGAGCTTCTTTTTCCCAAATCAATACTAAGCAACCAGCGTATCTTGTCCATCAATTTTTCTCCCCCTGATTTTATCAGTTCTGCTGGGATCTCATCTGAACCTGATGCTTTATACATCTTCAATTTTTCAATTGCCATTTCAACCTCTAATGCACTTGGCTCTGCGAACTAGCATTTCTGCTGTCTGTAACTTATCCTCCTCAATGTCCTGTTCTGTATGTACATTTAATAGCTGATTAAAATAGCTTTTCCATCTATTTAATATACTCTTGGAATCTGCAATCATATCCCCATTTTCATTCCGAATTATGTTTGTTCTAGCCTGAAACCCTTTCTTCTCTATACTAATTCCCTGATATAATTCTCTAATGTTCCTATTTTTTGCATTCATTTCAAGATCATTAATCTTCTCTCTCAAATAATCCCTCTTCTTACTCTTTAGTAACTTGGTGGTTTCCCGTCTAACACTACCCAATTGCTCTAAATTTACCTCATTTGGCTCGTGTAACCATTTCATTTTTGCTAGCTTTCTTTTCTTTACAATGTCGGCACATTCCTCATCAAACCATTTCTTGTTTTGCCTCTTTTTTAAACAACCAATGCTTTCTGATGCTGACAATTTAATAGTATCTCTTATAGCCTCCCATTCTTTATTTATATCAGTTTCTTCTTCGTTTGCCACATTGTCATCTGAAGATTCCAGTACTTGAAATCTATTAGCAATTTTGATTTGGTATTCTTGCCGCATTTCATCATTTTTCAAGTTTTTTAATTCATATTTTACAGAATCATCTTTAGCGTTTGTTCCTCTCATAAGCGATAGCCGTTGTCTGATTTTCACCTTGACCAGATGATGATCTGAATTGCAGTCTGTCCCTCTAACTGATCTAATATCAATGATGCTACTGTGCCAGCGTTTACTTTCCTTAATTCTATTTTATCTGTGGAATACCACATCATCAGTCCTGATCATTATAGCCGGTTTACAACTGTTCTCAGAACAATTTTTGGAGTCTGTTAATATGGCAGGGGCCGACAAATTAAACTTTAAACAATTTCCTTAATTCTATTTTAGCTGTGGATTACCACATCATCAGTCCTGATCATTATAGCCGGTTAACAACTGTTCTCAGAACAATTTTTGGAGTCTGTTAATATGGCAGGGGCCGACAAATTAAACTTTAAACAATTTTCTTAATTCTATTTTAGCTGTGGATTACCACATCATCAGTCCTGATCATTATAGCCGGTTAACAACTGTTCTCAGAACAATTTTTGGAGTCTGTTAATATGGCAGGTGCCGACAAATTAAACTTTAAACACTTTCCTTAATTCTATTTTATCTGTGGAATACCACATCATCAGTCCTGATCAATCTAGCCGGTTTACAACTGTTCTCAGAACAATTTTTGGAGTCTGTTAATTTGGCAGGGGCCGACAAATTAAACTTTAAACAATTTCCTTAATTCTATTTTAGCTGTGGAATACCACATCATCAGTCCTGTTCAGTATAGCCGGTTTACAACTGTCCTCAAAACAATTTTTGGAGTCTGTTAATATGGCAGGGGCCGACAAGTTAAACTTTAAACAATTTACTTAATTCTATTTTATCTGTGGAATACCACACCATCAGTTCTGTTCATTATTGCCGGTTTACAACTGTCCTCAAAACAATTTTTGGAATCTGTTAATATGGCAGGGGCCGACAAATTAAACTTTAAACAATTTTCTTAATTCTATTTTATCTATGGAATACCACATCATCAGTCCTGTTCATTATAGCCGGTTTACAACTGTCCTCAAAACGATTTTTGGAGTCTGTTAATATGGCAGGGGCCGACAAATTAAACTTTAAACAATTTCCTTAATTCTATTTTATCTATGGAATACCACATCATCAGTCCTGTTCATTATAGCCTGTTTACAACTGTCCTCAAAACAATTTTTGGAGTCTGTTAATATGGCAGGGGCCGACAAATTAAACTTTAAACAATTTCCTTAATTCTATTTTAGCTGTGGAATACTACATCATCAGTCCTGTTCAGTATAGCCGGTTTACAACTGTCCTCAAAACGATTTTTGGAGTCTGTTAATATGGCAGGGGCCGACAAATTAAACTTTAAACAATTTCCTTAATTCTATTTTATCTATGGAATACCACATCATCAGTCCTGTTCATTATAGCCGGTTTACAACTGTCCTCGAAACAACTTTTGGAGTCTGTTAATATGGCAGGTTCCGACAAATTAAACTTTAAACACTTTCCTTAATTCTATTTTATCTGTGGAATACCACATCATCAGTCCTGGTCATTATACCCGGTTTACAACTGTCCTCGAAACAATTTTTGGAGTGTGTTAATATGGCAGGGGCCGACAAATTAAACTTTAAACAATTTCCTTAATTCTATTTTTTTCTGTGGAATACCACATCATCAGTCCTGATCATTATAGCCGATTTATAAACTGTCCTCGAAACAATTTTTGGAGTCTGTTAATATGGCAGGGGCCGACAAATTAAACTTTAAACACTTTCCTTAATTCTATATTATCTATGGAACACCACATCATCAGTCCTGTTCATTATAGCCGGTTTACAACTGTCCTCAAAACGATTTTTGGAGTCTGTTAATATGGCAGGGGCCCGACAAATTAAACATTAAACACTTTCCTTAATTCTATTTTTTCTGTGGAATACCACATCATCAGTCCTGTTAATTATAGCCGGTTTACAACTGTCCTCAAAACAATTTTTGGAGTCTGTTAATATGGCAGGTGCCGACAAATTAAACATTAAACACTTTCCTTAATTCTGTTTTATCTGTGGAATACCACATCATCAGTCCTGATCATTATAGCCGGTTTACAACTGTCCTCGAAACAATTTTTGGAGTCTGTTAATATGGCAGGGGCCGACAAATTAAACTTTAAACACTTTCCTTAATTCTATTTTATCTATGGAATACCACATCATCAGTCCTGTTCATTATAGCCGGTTTACAACTGTCCTCAAAACAATTTTTGGAGTCTGTTATTATGGCAGGTGCCGACAAATTAAACTTTAAACACTTTCCTTAATTCTATTTTATCTGTGGAATACCACATCATCAGTCCTGATCATTATAGCCGGTTTACAACTGTCCTCGAAACAATTTTTGGAGTCTGTTAATATGGCAGGGGCCGACAAATTAAACTTTAAACACTTTCCTTAATTCTATTTTATCTATGGAATACCACATCATCAGTCCTGTTCATTATAGCCGGTTTACAACTGTGCTCAAAACAATTTTTGGAGTCTGTTAATATGACAGGTGCCGACAAATTAAACTTTAAACACTTTCCTTAATTCTATTTTATCTGTGGAATACCACATCATCAGTCCTGGTCATTATAGCCGGTTTACAACTGTCGTCGAAACAATTTCTGGAGTCTGTTAATATGGCAGGGGCCGACAAATTAAACTTTAAACAATTTCCTTACTTCTATTTTAGCTGTGGAATACCACATCATCAGTCCTGTTCAGTATAGCCGGTTTACAACTGTCCTCACAACAATTTTTGGAGTCTGTTAATATGGCAGGGGCCGACAAGTTAAACTTTAAACAATTTACTTAATTCTATTTTAACTGTGGAATACCACATCATCAGTTCTGTTCATTATAGCTGGTATACAACTGTCCTCAAAACAATTTTTGGAGTCTGTTAATATGGCAGGGGCCGACAAATTAAACTTTAAACAATTTTCTTAATTCTATTTTATCTATGGAACACCACATCATCAGTCCTGTTCATTATAGCCGGTTTACAACTGTCCTCAAAACGATTTTTGGAGTCTGTTAATATGGCAGGGGCCGACAAATTAAACTTTAAACACTTTCCTTAATTCTATTTTATCTGTGGAATACCACATCATCAGTCCTGATCATTATGGCCGGTTTACAACTGTCCTCAAAACAATTTTTGGAGTCTGTAAATATGGCAGGGGCCGACAAATTAAACTTAAAACAATTTCCTTAATTCTATTTTAGCTGTGGAATACCACATCATCAGTCCTGTTGATTATAGCCGGTTTACATCTGTCCTCAAAACAATTTTTGGTGTCTGTTAATATGGCAGGTGGCGACAAATTAAACTTTAAACACTTTCCTTAATTCTATTTTATCTGTGGAATACCACATCATCAGTCCTGATCATTATAGCCGGTTTACAACTGTCCTCAAAACAATTTTTGGAGTCTGTTAATATGGCAGGTGCCGACAAATTAAACTTTAAACACTTTCCTTAATTCTATTTTAGCTGTGGAATACCACATCATCAGTCCTGATCATTATAGCCGGTTTACAACTGTCCTCAAAACAATTTTTGGAGTCTGTTAATATGGCAGGTGCCGACAAATTAAACTTTAAACACTTTCCTTAATTCTATTTTATCTGTGGAATACCACATCATCAGTCCTGATCATTATAGCTGGTTTACAACTGTCCTCAAAACAATTTTTGGAGTCTGTTAATATGGCAGGTGCCGACAAATTAAACTTTAAACAATTTCCTTAATTCTATTTTAGCTGTGGAATACCACATCATCAGTCCTGTTCATTATAGCCGGTTTACAACTGTCCTCAAAACAATTTTTGGAGTCTGTTAATATGGCAGGTGCCGACAAATTAAACTTTAAACACTCTCCTTAATTCTATTTTATCTGTGGAACACCACATCATCAGTCGTGAACATTATAGCCGGTTTACAACTGTCTTCGAAACAATTTTTGGAGTCTGTTAATATGGCAGGGGCCGACAAATTAAACTTTAAACACTTTCCTTAATTCTATTTTATCTATGGAATACCACATCATCAGTCCTGTTCATTATAGCCGGTTTACAACTGTCCTCAAAACAAATTTTGGAGTCTGTTAATATGGCAGGTGCCCACAAATTAAACTTTAAACACTTTCCTTAATTCTATTTTTTCTGTGGAATACCACATCATCAGTCCTGATCATTATAGCCGATTTATAACTGTCCTCGAAACAATTTTTGGAGTCTGTTAATATGGCAGGGGCCGACAAATTAAACTTTAAACACTTTCCTTAATTCTATTTTATCTGTGGAATACCACATTATCAGTCCTGATCATTATAGCCGGTTTACAACTGTCCTCAAAACAATTTTTGGAGTCTGTTAATATGGCAGGTGCCGACAAATTAAACATTAAACACTATCCTTAATTCTATTTTATCTGTGGAATACCACATCATCAGTCCTGATCATTATAGCCGGTTTACAACTGTCCTCGAAACAATTTTTGGAGTCTGTTAATATGGCAGGTGCCGACAAATTAAACTTTAAACACTTTCCTTAATTCTATTTTTTTCTGTGGAATACCACATCATCAGTCCTGATCATTATAGCCGATTTATAACTGTCCTCGAAACAATTTTTGGAGTCTGTTAATATGGCAGGGGCCGACAAATTAAACTTTAAACACTTTCCTTAATTCTATATTATCTATGGAATACCACATCATCAGTCCTGTTCATTATAGCCGGTTTACAACTGTCCTCAAAACGATTTTTGGAGTCTGTTAATATGGCAGGGGCCGACAAATTAAACATTAAACAATTTCCTTAATTCTATTTTATCTGTTAAATACCACATCATCAGTCCTGTTCATTATAGCCGGTTTACAACTGTCCTCAAAACATTTTTTGTAGTCTGTTAATATGGCAGGTGCCGACAAATTAAACTTTAAACACTTTCCTTAATTCTATTTTATCTGTGGAATACCACATTATCAGTCCTGATCATTATAGCCGGTTTACAACTGTCCTCAAAACAATTTTTGGAGTCTGTTAATATGGCAGGTGCCGACAAATTAAACTTTAAACACTTTCCTTAATTCTATTTTATCTGTGGAATACCACATCATCAGTCCTGATCATTATAGCCGGTTTACAACTGTCCTCAAAACAATTTTTGGAGGCTGTAAATATGGCAGGGGCCGACAAATTAAACTTAAAACAATTTCCTTAATTCTATTTTAGCTGTGGAATACCACATCATCAGTCCTGTTCATTATAGCCGGTTTACATCTGTCCTCAAAACAATTTTTGGAGTCTGTTAATATGGCAGGTGGCGACAAATTAAACTTTAAACACTTTCCTTAATTCTATTTTATCTGTGGAATCCACATCATCATCAGTCCTGATCATTATAGCCGGTTTACAACTGTCCTCAAAACAATTTTTGGAGTCTGTTAATATGGCAGGTGCCGACAAATTAAACTTTAAACACTTTCCTTAATTCTATTTTTTCTGTGGAATACCACATCATCAGTCCTGATCATTATAGCCGGTTTACAACTGTCCTCAAAACAATTTTTGGAGTCTGTTAATATGGCAGGTGCCGACAAATTAAACTTTAAACACTTTCCTTAATTCTATTTTATCTATGGAATACCACATCATCAGTCCTGATCATTATAGCCGGTTTACAACTGTCCTCAAAACAATTTTTGGAGTCTGTTAATATGGCAGGTGCCGACAAATTAAACTTTAAACACTTTCCTTAATTCTATTTTATCTGTGGAATACCACATCATCAGTCCTGATCATTATAGCCTGGTTTACAACTGTCCTCAAAACAATTTTTGGAGTCTGTTAATATGGCAGGTGCCGACAAATTAAACTTTAAACAATTTCCTTAATTCTATTTTAGCTGTGGAATACCACATCATCAGTCCTGTTCATTATAGCCGGTTTACAACTGTCCTCAAAACAATTTTTGGAGTCTGTTAATATGGCAGGTGCCGACAAATTAAACTTTAAACACTTTCCTTAATTCTATTTTATCTGTGGAACACCACATCATCAGTCGTGAACATTATAGCCGGTTTACAACTGTCTTCGAAACAATTTTTGGAGTCTGTTAATATGGCAGGGGCCGACAATTTAACTTTAAACACTTTCCTTAATTCTATTTTATATATGGAATACCACATCATCAGTCCTGTTCATTATAGCCGGTTTACAACTGTCCTCAAAACAATTTTTGGAGTCTGTTAATATGGCAGGTGCCGACAAATTAAACTTTAAACACTTTCCTTAATTCTATTTTATCTGTGGAATACCACATCATCAGTCCTGATCATTATAGCCGTTTATTACAACTGTCCTCGAAACAATTTTTGGAGTCTGTTAATATGGCAGGGGCCGATAAATTAAACTTTAAACACTTCCCTTAATTCTGTTTTATCTATGGAATACCACATCATCAGTCCTGTTCATTATAGCCGGTTTACAACTGTGCTCAAAACAATTTTTGGAGTCTGTTAATATGGCAGGTGCCGACAAATTAAACTTTAAACACTTTCCTTAATTCTATTTTATCTGTGGAATACCACATCATCAGTCCTGATCATTAAAGCCGGTTTACAACTGTCCTCGAAACAATTGTTGGAGTCTGTTAATATGGCAGGGGCCGACAAATTAAACTTTAAACAATTTCCTTAATTCTATTTTAGCTGTGGAATACCACATCATCAGTCCTGTTCAGTATAGCCGGTTTACAACTATCCTCACAACAATTTTTGGAGTGTGTTAATATGGCAGGGGCCGACAAGTTAAACTTTAAACAATTTCCTTAATTCTATTTTATCTGTGGAATACCACATCATCAGCTCTGTTCATTATTGCCGGTTTACAACTGTGCTCAAAACAATTTTTGGAGTCTGTTAATATGGCAGGGGCCGACAAATTAAACTTTAAACAATTTTCATAATTCTATTTTATCTATGGGACACCACATCATCAGTCCTGTTCATTATAGCCGGTTTACAACTGTCCTCAAAACGATTCTTGGAGTCTGTTAATATGGCAGGTGCCGACAAATTAAACTTTAAACACTTTCCTTAATTCTATTTTATCTGTGGAATACCACATCATCAGTCCTGATCATTATAGCCGGTTTACAACTGTCCTCAAAACAATTTTTGGAGTCTGTTAATATGGCAGGTGCCGACAAATTAAACTTTAAACACTTTCCTTAATTCTATTTTATCTGTGGAATACCACATTATCAGTCCTGATCATTATAGCCGGTTTACAACTGTTCTCAAAACAATTTTTGGAGTCTGTTAATATGGCAGGTGCCGACAAATTAAACTTTAAACACTTTCCTTAATTCTATTTTATCTGTGGAATACCACATCATCAGTCCTGATCATTATAGCCGGTTTACAACTGTCCTCAAAACAATTTTTGGAGTCTGTAAATATGTCAGGGGCCGACAAATTAAACTTTAAACAATTTCCTTAATTCTATTTTAGCTGTGGAATACCACATCATCAGTCCTGTTCATTATAGCCGGTTTACAACTGTCCTCGAAACAATTTACTTGTACTGTCTCTATCAGTATATAAACTCAGTTGATGTTACATTTTATGACGAGGTTCTGCCTTCCAAATTCCAACTAACTGTACATATGGCTCTATTATAGAAATCAGCAGTTCAACCTAGTGAAAACTGTAATAAATTATGTAGAAAAAGTGAGTGGGGAAATGGGAATGGATGTATTGAAGAAAATTATAATGGTTTTGAAAAAAATAAAATATTTGACATGCTGTCTTGATATCACAGGATCCGCCCTGTTCATTTAGCCGCTTTATATAATATAATGACCCTACCCCTGTAGCCTATACCACACTACAAGTAATTTGTAAGTAGATTTTAAGTCTCTACTCTATAATCAATAATCTGAACCGACACATGACATTCACCAGGCTACGTCAACTGAGAATAAAAAAGCAACCTCCAAAACTAGCCTATTAATATAGTTGTTATTAATGCGTCCAGGTTGTCTTTATTACATTTCTGGTATTCTCTCCTGGCATTATCGTAATTCAAACCCACTTGTTAACTTGGGGCTCCTGGTAGGTGGAATTTCGTTACATTAATGTTAAGGTAGATGATTAATGATAATGAATCGCCAGGAGAGTCTATAAACATAAACTTAACTTAATATCCAGACCATGGGAGGCCACAATAATAATTCCCCTTAAGAAAAATTACTGATGGTCGGATCGGGAAGTGAACCCGGGACCCCATGAACCACTAGCCCATGAGGCTGTCAGTCCAGTAATATAATTTTGATTTTAAGTCTTTACTTTTTTGTAACATATTTATCCTGCTTACAATATCTAAAATGTATTGTTACCAACTACTCTATAACATAAAAGCCACGCAATGTATAATATTTCATTATTAGACTGCAATGCAAAGTAGGTCTATGTATGTTATATATCACACCAGGACAAACTATCCAAAACTTTTTCTTGTCAGAACGGAGTAAAAGAAAGTTGTTTGATGTCACCATTGTTATTTATATTGGTCTTAGACTACATAATGGCAAATGCATGTAATCGAAGATGTAGAGGGATTTGACGGTATCCGAATGGTAGACTTGTAGATATAGAATATGCCGGCGATGTTTGTTTATTGTGACACAAATTCTCTGACATCGAAAGAAAATGAATTGATCTGGAGAAGGCCCTTCGGCTGTGACTGAATAAACAAAATCTAAAATAATGAGAGGAAATAATTAACCTGAAATATGATTTCAGCTCAGTGGTAGAGAAATAGAGGAGTTAGCCGAATTCCAGTTTTTAGGAAACATGATATAAAAAATAGCATCAAAGCAAGATATTTATTTATGCTACAGTTAGAAAATAAAAAGCTGTATTCTCACAATATAATAAATTGTCACCCATACGGAGATCTAGACAAATTCCAACAAGAAGTAATTTAATGCTATTCAATAGCAATGTGAAAAGTACAAAGGAACAATTAAATTATATAAAAATTGCAAGTACATATAAATAAATTACTAAGATTTATTTTATGAATCTAGAGTGCAAATACCATATCAAACGAGGAATTATGGAAGACAACATCACAGGATGAGATATGGAAGGAGATTAAATACAGCAAATAGAAATGGATTGGACACACTCTCAGAACAGTAAGTATGCAAAAGAGATCTCTTGAATTCTCAGACATTGCCCAGAGAAATACGAAGACCAAAATTACATGGGCGAAGCTCTGATTAATAACGAAAACTGTACGAGAGAAAAGTTGGAATCAAGTCAGGAATTAAAAAAAAAAACTGTTCGAGATGTCGTTCTTTCAAAAAGTACCTATGCTTCCAAGAGGACTGAGAGGAAGTACTACTACTACTACTACTACTACTACTACTACTACTACTACTACTACTACTACTACTACTACTGCTGCTGCTGCTGCTGCTGCAATACAGGCTTGTGAATCGCACTGCTGTATTTGCTTTAAATTAACTTTTGTGTAAGATTTAATTTAATTTCCTTCCATTATTTATTGAATATCTAATTCCGAACACGGAAATTAATTTTAAATTTATGATTACACATAACTTAGTAAACAGGGAAGTGCTAATTAAAATACATCTATTAACATAACGTGTTTGGAACCTAAAAAAGTAAATAAATTTTGAAAATTATAAAATTACTTACGTATGTTGTATTTGTCCAATATCTTACGAAATTTTAACATGTCGTACTATGGATAGTATCTTCAGATATTTTGTAACTTATTTTCATTTCAAAAGATGATTATAATGGATGAGTTGTGTTCTGTTTTCTTAAATATTTCTTCCCGTTAATTTCTTTAAAGATTGTTGGTAATATCTCATTTTTGTCAGTTTAAAGATAATTGATTTTCTTTCCATAGTTACCATTACATTGTTAGCAGTTAATTGCATTTGTTGTGATGACAATGTTTTTTTTTTTTCAATGACACCGGTTGTCTTGTGACATTTCTGGCCTAATAAAGATATTTACAGCCAAACTTATGTTTCATAACAGTTAGGCCTATTTAATTCTCTACACTATATGTAAAGTATATTATAATGCAATTTCAGCTACTGTGTTCTTTTTAAGATTTTTTTGAATGCCCCCAGTTTTGTTATTTTAGACATTTCTGGATTCTCTCCTGGCAATGGCCTAATTGTAACCCACTTCTGAGGTTGGGGCGCCTGGGGGCGGGGTTACGTTGCCCCGATGATATGATGGGTGATGATGATGATGATGATAGTGGTGCGCCAGGAGAGCCCCTAATCCTACGCTTAATCTAAGACGAATATCAATAATGATGATTGCGATGGCCAAGTGATATCGGGGACCGTTTGGGCCTTACAGTTTTTCGGACATTTGTCTTACAGGTGAGGAAAAACCCCGATAAAAACCTCACCCAGAAAAACTGTCCAGACCGGGGATCGAACCCAGGCCCGCTGCGTGACAAGGCAGCACGCTACCATCGCAGCGGTGGACTTTTTAAGAATGTTAATGTGTCAATCTATTACATCTATCGAAGCACATTTTTTAAACGACCTGAAATTGCCCATTTTATGTAAATTATCTTCTTAACCATATCTGTGTTCTCAATCTACTATAAGACAGTGCCCTGACTATTTTTTTTTTACTTATTAATCACAACTTCTTTCAAAAAACTTTAAACCGAAAATATATAAAACTATTATTCTACCAGTTATATTAAATGGATCCGAAACATGGACTCTTACTTTAAGGGAGGAAAGGAGATTGCGAGTATTTGAGAATGAAGTTCTTAGGAAAAATTTTGGACCAAAGAGAGATGAACAGACAGGTGTAAGGAAGACTACATAACGGTGAACTGCCTGTTTTTTATAGGAAGCCAGATATAATAAGAACAGTTAGTCTCGTAGACTGCGATGGGCAGGACATTTAGCACGAATAGGGAATGAAAGATGTGCATGGAAGCTTCTTGTAGGAAAACCAGAGGAAAAAACGCCCAGTTGATCAGACCAAGAATGAGGTGAGAGAACAACATTAACTATGATTTGAGGGTAGTAGATTATACAGGGAAAGATGGGAAAACAGTAGCTTAGGATAGGGATGTATGGAGAGTTTATGTCCGCATAGCCATGAACCTACGGGTTCGATAGTGCCAGTGAATAAGTAAGTAAGTATATTATATAAGATATAAGCAGTTAAATTGGTATGGGCACGTACGACGAATGCAATCTACCATTGTAGACGCTGAACATAGAATGTAGTTTTCTGAAAAGCCTGCATTGTGTAATGTTTGACGATGTTTTGTAATATTACAATACGAGGTTGGGAAATGGTTTTTACAGAAGCGAGGAAACAATTAAAAACCGAGCGATAGGTTTTTAATTTCCGAGATTCTGTAAAACACTTCACAAACGTGTGTTGTAGCCTACATTATTGTTTGCGGGATGGTAAAATAATAGTAAAATAATAACACCTTTGTTGGAAATCTTTGCGTTCATTATAAACAACTGACTAATGTTAACAGCCTGACCAATAATTATACGTTAAATGCGGAAAATAATTTAGTTAAGACTACAGCAGGCCGTGACACCAATAAGGGATAAAATGGCAGCAAGTACGAATTTATTGTTTTATATTATTTCAAATAAAGTTCAGTTCATTTAAAATGCAGTCATTTGTTTCGTATAACGTATATTAATACTACTTTTTGGACATATTTTTATATATACATTGTGTCCACCGCTGTGATCTTGAAGTATCGTGTTACCTTGTCACGCAGCGGGTCCGGGTTCGATTCCCGGTCGGGACAGGCTCCTGGGTGAAGTTTTTTTCGGGGTTTTTCCTCACCTGTAAGACAAATGTCAGGAAGCTTAGGGCCCAACGGTCCCCGAAAATCATCCAGTCATAATCATCATCCTTATCATTATCATCATCATCCTTCACCGGTGTGGAAAAAAAACGGGAAGCTACCACACCTATTATTCCCTAGTAAAGCTAAAAAAAAAATCATAGCAGTGAAAGACCTGTCCTAGGACAGAATTACTATGCAATGGAATATATTCCATAGTGTTCTGCCCGAGAGCAACTCTTCCACAGCAATCATAGCATTTTCATGCTATGATATGCTTTGCAGCTTTACTAGAAAACTATAGGTGTGATAGCTTTCCACACCGGTGAATGATAATGATAAGGATTATTTTCGGGGACCATCGGGCCCTAAGCTTCCTGACATTTGTCTTACAGATGAGAAAAAAAACCGATAAAAACTTCACCCAGGAGCCTGTCCCGACCGGGAATCGAACCCGAGCCCGCTGCATGACAAGGCAGTACGCTAACTCGAGACCACAGCAGTGGGCAGTCGGTACTGTATAAAGGAGTATTTTTTGCATTATTTTGTAGGTCGTATATTTCCATTCAAATAAATCTCTCGGTTTTAATATTTGTAGAACAAAAAATACTAATTAAATTTTAATTAATGTTTTTACGCGTTAGTTCCTGAGTGTTGTTATAAGCAATTATTTGGTAGTAATGTTTTTATGGTGTCTGATATTATTGATTCATGTGCTATAAAATTATATTAACATGCGCATACGAATAGCCCTACATTTGTTCATTTTTCTTCTGTAGCGTAAAGGAGTTCATAACATAGAGGAACTTCCAGTAATTTGGACCCCTATTTTGAATTTGTTGTCTTCTTTTAATTAAGGGATTTGAATTTTGTTTAATTACATTGATTATCATTAGTGTTGTATCTATGAAATAGCATTGTAATTTTATTCAAATATGGAAACATCTTCATAATTTATAAAGTCTTTTACATTACAAGAAAGGTCCACTTTAACTTCCATATTCAGATAAAGTGAACCCCAGACTCCACCTTAGCTTTTAGCCTATTTTTAAGTTTATTTACTCTATTAAAATTAAAATACAAAATTATGAAGTATTTACCTAACAGGTCCGTCAGTTTTGAATCCTGCTGATGATGGGACTAGTCCCGAAAGCACTACAGATAAATAACTAATGAAGTTGAGGAGACGGACCTTTTAGGGAAATTTTCATAATTTTATATTTTAATTTTGAATAATAGGTCAACGGAACTTCATCGTGAATCTTATTAATGTTTACACTATTAATTTACACGGACAGGCACAGGTTAATCTGAAAATATTTATGACTGATCATAATTAAAAAGCGTTGATATTTATTTAATGTTTTGAAAAATTATTGTTGATTATAACTTTCACATCATTCAACTGCAGAAAGCGACGGTCTTTGGGTTTAGTAAAATTACAAGGATATTAAATAAAATTAATTAAGTGATTTGTTTTTACATATAGCATTCTCATTGATAAAATATACGTGTATTCGTGTAAAGTGGACCCAGAGGGTACACATTAACCGAATTCCTTTGTTATTTTTAATTATCTTATAAGCCATCATGTCACATAATATCAAACCAAACCCTTCAGTATATTAAAACAACATCTACATAATATATTTAGGAGTTTTTCCAACATTTGTAATATTCAATAGCAGAAATGAAGAATTGATAAAGTGGTAATTTTCATAAATATCGCAAATAAACCCTTCTTCGCACAAAGAATAAAAGGAAGTGGCCTTGAACCCGTCAAAGTTGATGAGGGAAGAAGTTAAAATATTTTCTGTTCGAGGGCAGCATCAATTAGAGAAGATATTAACAGGGTCCACATTATCCGAACTTCCCTACATTATACAGTAGATCAGGGATCACCAATTAGATTTCATGGAGGTCCATTTTCAAAGTAGTAAATTAAGTCGAGGTCCGGAATCACAGTTGATTAAACATACAAAGTTTTTATTAAGTAATTAATATTATAAGGAAATTATTTAAATTATGTTATGGGTATGAATTGCACAAATTAAACAAAACACGTGGTAAATACTAAAAGGATACAGCACAGTAGTACACAGTTATTAATTCTAATAATTATTAATAAGTTTATGATAAACTTAACATATGGTCAGAATAATATTTAAATATATCACTTCACAAATTTCGTATTCTTCTCGATATTAGGTTTCAAACGGAATCCCGTTCATCTTCAGTCAAATCTCCAACCATAAGCAGTACTGCTAACCGAACCAACAATAATACTATCCATCCATCCATAGTAATTCTGTCCGAGGGCAGGTCTTTCGCCGCAGTCATAGCATTTTCATGCTATGCTTGCAGCTTTACTAGGGAATTGTAGGTGTGGTAGCTTCCCGTTGCTTTCCACACCGGTGAAGGATGATGATGATGATGATGATGATGATGATGGCCATATGATTTCGAGGACCGTTTGGGCCTTAAAGTTTTCCGGACATTTCTCTTACAGGTGAGGAAAAACCCCGATAAAAACCTCACCCAGAAAAACTGTCCCGACCGGGGATCGAACCCGGGCCCCCTGCGTGACAAGGCAGCACGCTACCTCGAGACCACAGCGGTGGACAATAATACTATAATGACATGGAATTTAGTACAACTAGTTGTATTCGATGTTTAACCGGTTTTAAAAATTTGTATTAATTCGATATTTAACCGGTCCGGAAACCAAAGTCCCAGGGTCCGCATCCGAACCGCGGTCCGCCAATTGGTGACCCCTGCAGTTGATTGTTGTCCCAAAATATTTACGATCAAACCGTTACTAATTCTAAAATAGTACTAAGTCTTATTGTTAGAGAAGTGCAAACAGATCAGAAGACGCACAGAATAGCAACAAATGAAAAACTCCTACATCAAATGAAGTTCCTGTGCACAAATGAAGGCTAGGATTTAGCGATGAAACGGATGACTGTTTGACCGGATACCGGATATCCAGTCAACCTTGAAGCCGGATATTTGGCCGAACATTGCCAATTGGCGCATCGTAACGAGCGAGCTCGCGTAGGTGGCTCACGAACGATCTGGCGGACTCGGCTGAATTTGGGTCTTTTCGTTCACGAGTGAAGTTACAGTCTGTCCGTAGAATCTGTAGAGATGTTCGAAATAAGCCATTTATGCAGGAGGCGGGCAAAAATGCACGGTCAATGAGGACGCGGAAGTAAGTGCAGGAGGGAGAACAGATCACATGACATTACTGATTTCGCTCTTGAGCTTCAAGCAAGAGATATATCTAATCGGAAAGCTGGCGAATTTCTTTACACATTCCACGTGTTTCATTGACTTGTTGAATTGATTGCAATCACGATCATTTGAGCTTATTAATGAACGTGCTATTGTAGTTTGATGATATTATAAAAGTATTTTCATAAGTAATTTTAAAAAGAGTCCACCGCTGTGGTCCCGAGGTAGCGTGCTGCCTTGTCACACAGCGGGCCCGGGTTCGATCCCCGGTCGGGGCAGTTTTCTGGGTGAGGTTTTTATCGGGATTTTTCCTCACCTGTAAGACAAATTTCATAATATCTTACATCTCACTCTGCGGAACGCCAGTAACGTACCCAGAGGAAATATTAGTATTAACTTACTAAAAGTCTCATAAAAAAAGAAGTGAAGATATTAGAAATGACCTAAATATTTTTAAACTTTTAGATAAAATACAAGAATCTAGAAAAAAAAACTGGAAAGAACATGTTCAAAGAATGAAAGATGAACTCATAGCATAAATTGCAAACCAAAAGGAGACAGGAATGTTGGTAGCCGAAAAAGAGATGGATTCAACTTTTTGAATGAGAATCTGAGACCGGAACAAGCCACAAGGACTTAGGGTCGTATGTTAGAACATTACTCTCTACTCAAATTACTTCCAATCACTAGTGAGCTGATTCACCGTGAGCAATTGCTGAGAACGAATTAACGGCCGACTTATCGGTCATGCATGAGAGTCGACGTTTTCGTAATATTGGCAACGAATTACCCAGAATTCTCAGCGATAAAACCACTTCCGTTATTTTCGTCTGCTATAGAGGAATGCATTTATGCTTGCATCCCGCAAATAATACCGTATACAAACACGTCTGCGACACGCAATATTACGCCGATTCTCCTGTTCTTCCAGTTGAATTCTTTGGTAGACTCTATCAAATTCCTCTTCTCCGTGTAAACCGAAAACATGATCGAAGTCTTCAAGGTCCGACATCTTGGATAAATGTTGGATAAAGCAGCAAAGTACATCGATTACCATCGGTTCCCTTCGGGATTTTAATTTGAGTTGCTCATTTAAGCTACCTCCGCAGGTAGCTTACAAATTTAACCAATTATTATCGCATGAACAGATTTCTGAGTAAGCAAAATCGTATTAGCATACAACTTGCTCAGCAGAGAAGGCATTTTACTGTCTAATGCGTCCAAAAATGCGACCCTTAATCTGTGATTGTTGACGATGATGATGAAGTTTCCTCGCGTTTGTCTTACAAATGAGGAAAAAATCTCAAAGAAAGTCATTCGCCCAGCAAACCTGTCCCGACCGGAGATCAACCCGGATCCGCGGGTTCTGAGACGTTACCACTCGACCATAGCCGTGGACGAGGTTAATCTAAAGGAAATAAAGAAAGAATATTTGAAAACAGATGCATTTGCGGAGAATAAAACTAAAGCAAGCCACTGTCGATTACAGGAAACTGTTAAAATGATAATTAATTGTAATTAGCACGAGTTTGTCGGCCATGCTTGTACATATGCTAATTACCTCCCCGGGCCTGGGGAACTAATGACTGTGCAAATAGGTGTTACAATGTAATTTCAATTTATCATCTCTATTTTTTTTAATTACATCCTCTGCAGCCTGATTTTTGGCTAGCATTTTGTGTTATCTCTTTATAATGAATGGAAAGCGCTTTAATTATGCATTATTCAACAATGTTCATACAGAACAGCTGATACGTATTACCAACTTCATAAGTATACACATTGTAATATATTGTCACTCTTTCATTCATCAATTAAGTTATATCTCATTATTAACCATCCTAGTCCCATTTTTTGTTTAATTTGGAAAATAAAATTACAAAAATTGTCATTGGAACAAACATCATTGAACTTATTTGAAGAGAAAAATTATACGCTCAGACCGGGACTTGAACCCGGGACCCTTGGTTCTCTAGACCAAGTGCTCTACCAACTGAGCTACCTGAGCAAGTACCGATCTAAACGCAAATCTTTCTCTATATACATTGTAATTCCCATCCACCAAATGCTGTGAAGCCATGCTTCTATCTTGCAAATGGCGGCTCCTTTATTAAGAAGACATATTTGGGAATTATACATTACAGCCAGTACGGCTTTTTCCAAGTTTTTATTATTGATTTCGTACATCTCAATGATGGATAAATCATATTTGAAGAGAAAAATTATACGCTCAGACCGGGACTTGGTCCCGGGTTCAAGTCCCGGTCTGAGCGTATATTTTTTCTCTTCAAATATGATTTATCCATCATTGAGATGTACGAAATCAATAATAAATCATTGAACTTGTTTGATTATCTGCGATACATAATATCGTACCTGCAAAATTCGGATATGGAGAAGAAATTAGGAAAATTCCAAAAGATATGTGGTTCAATAAGAAGATATTTGAGAAATAAGACCACAAGGGAAACTCAAATGAAATTTTACAAAACAGTAGTCGTTCCAACGTTAATATATAGATATGAAGCTGTTCACGTAAGCAAATAGATTCATAATTTGATTTTAAAGACGAACTTATGAGAAGTTCCGGGGTTTATTTACGGTAAGGTATTTGAAAGTCGGCATCCGGATTTCCTGGATTTAGTAGCGGATTTTTAGCGGCAACTACAAGGAAGAAAGGGGGGATTTTCTAGTAAATTTTGCACAAAATCTAACATACCACACAGTTTCCCACATTAAGACACCCAAATAACAACATAGCGGTGAACTAAAATAACTATACACAAGATGTTACAGTACTTTATCTACTACACCCGCAGCTAGGAGTGTTGCATACAACTTACTGTTAATACAGAGAGCAAGTAATATAAGCCGCAGATTTAAGTGTTTATGAACTTCTTGTGGCAAGTATAGTAAAGTAAATCTGTTGTGATCTTTGGATACTATTTTCTTTATATATATATATATATATATATATATATATATATATATAGAGTCCACCGCTGTGGTCTCGAGGTAGCGTGCTGCCTTGTCACGCAGTGGGGCCCGGGTTCGATCCCCGGTCGGGGCAGTTTTTCTGAGTGAGGTTTTTATCGTTTTTCCTCACCTGTAAGACAAATGTCAGGAAAACTTTAAGGCCCAAACGGTCCCCGAAATCATATGGCCATCATCTTTATCATCATCATCATCCTTATCATTATCATCATCATCATCCTTCACCGGTGTGGAAAGCAGGATCCATCCATCCATAGTAATTTTGCCCGAAGGCAGGTCCTTCACTGCAATCATAGCATTTTCATTCTATGCTTGCAGCTTTACTAGGGAATTGTGTAGGTGTGGTAGCTTCCCGTTGCTTTCCACACCGGTGAAGGATGATGATGATGATAAAGATGATGACCATATGATTTCGGGGACCGTTTGGGCCTTAAAGTTTTCCTGACATTTGTCTTACAGGTGAGGAGAAATCCCGATAAAAACCTCACCCAGAAAAACTGCCCGAACCCGGGTCCGCTGCGTGACAAGGCAGCACGCTACCTCGAGACCACAGCGGTGGACTTACTATGGATACATATTTTAGGATTATAACTTTTTGGACTTTTGTGCAATAAAATATTTCCTGTGCAAAGATGAACTTTTACTTAAGTAATTTTAATGTTTCCTCATAAACACATTCAAGTAGACTGTTCAGAATGTAAGATAATAATTTAGTAATAATAATTACAACATATTAAATAATAATTTAGGTGCACTAAGAATCTTCTCAACACTATTAAAAATATTGACTAATTTTCTTACGTAGTTGAATACCATTGGAAACATTATTTTTCCCACAAATTTAACATAATATGATGAGTTATTTTTAACTTCAGCTTCTATTTTTCTTCTTCTTCTTCTTCTTCTTCTTCTTCTTCCTTTCATGTGATAGACCTAGTGGCCTGTTACGGTCTCAATCCAACGTTTGAAGTGTCTGCCCAAAGATCTCTTGCCTGGTGGCTGGTAATTTAAGATTTGATGTGGTATTCTTGTTCTGCTCATTCTTCTTATGTGAGATTTCCAATTGTTTCTGTATTTTCGTACGTATTCCATGACTGATTCTGTTTGTAATTCTTTGAGAATCTCAGAATTCCTTTTATGGTCTGTTCTTGAGTAACCTGCAGTACGTCTCATAAATTTCATTTCTGGAGCAGTTAATTAATCTTTGTTCATCTACACTGCGAATTGTCCAGGCCACTGCCATAACATAATACGGGTCTGGCCAGTGTTTTTTTTTTTAATTCTAGTTCGTGTGTGTTGCTGTACTGTGGTTTGCTTGAAAATATTATTTATAATTCCTGTTATTCTGTTAAATTTTATAATTTTTGACTAAAATCTTTTTCCTCTTCGTATGTAACTTGGTATCCGAGATAGTTAAATGTGTTGGTTTGTTCTAATATGTTATTATTAATAACAATTTTACTGCGAACTGGGTCTTTTCCTAGGAAAGCCATGACTTTAGATTTTTCTGTTGAGATTTCCATGTTGTAGTTTATTGCAATTTGGTGAAAAGAGTGGACTGAACGTTGTAGGTCATCTTTCGAATTCGCTATAAACACAATGTCATCTGCAAATAATAGGGCTGCTATTCAAAAATCAATTAAGAAAGTGGATTATCTTTAGACTATACGTAAAAACGAGTGAGTCTATCTGTCTGTCCTTTATGGACTCAAAAGCTACTTGACCTATTTGAATGGGGTTTTCACCACTATTTAGATATTTTTTTTCTGGGACAATCATCGTATAGGCCTATAACACATTACCATACGTAGGCCTACGATTACATGTTATATAATACGTTGATTGTCGGAGTTAAAAAAAAATAGTGCATCCGTGCACTAAAAAAATCGCTTTTCTGTAAGATTAAATGGCTTACACTACCTAAACCATAACAAAAACAACAAGAATTGAATATCTCATAATATTCTACAAAAAAATCCGCTACAACATATATCTATCTTTTGCGGATAGGCTAACTCATAATAACCATTTTTGTCTTTTAGCTCATTGATGCCAGGTAGATCGGGATAAGTAGATTGCTGGAAAAGCCGAGTAAATAGCATCAGCACGGGTATCTAAAAATAACTACAATATAAATGTATAGGCCTAGTTATTTTTCTTTTAACTTATTCAACTAAACACAAAAACATTTCATTTATTTAGGTTAGTTGCTCACGCCGGGTATTAGCTAGTTTATTAGAGAATATAGCCTACTGGATTGAAATTTGCATTATCCATATTAAATTTGCTTGTAAGCCTAAATGTCATCCTACTTATTTTATTGTTAGTCGTAATATTGAAATTAATTGGCTATTCTGTGCCACCTGAGAATATTCCATCGGAGAACAAGTGATTGCTAGCATCATGTTGGCCAATGTGATAACACATGTTCCCACTAGAGCCAATTGCCACCATGTTTGCTCTCATTATAAGAGATTCTCTTCTAGCAGTCTTTCTACAAAAGTGGGCAAATTATGGTGAGAAATTGATAAGTTAGTGTTAGATGCGCAAATTAGTGTTAGGGTGGGCAAGTTAGGGTGAGAAAATGAGTGAATTAGTACTCCATTGAATATCCTCGCATTTCAAAATTTGGTATTACTACAATATTTTGTGACCTGTCTACCGGCTTCGTTGATTCAGTCAGTGCACTGCCTTCTTGATTATGCAGTGCAGGCATTGTCTCTAAAAGAAATCAGGTTGGTTATTCTGATTTGAGAAGGAAATTTTGTGAAAATGGTTGGCTATTGTCATATAACTATCATGGCAGCTGTCATGATGCTGTTAAATTGTATTGTACATAGTAAGATGAATTAAAAATAACAGTAAAGTAATATTATTGCGTTTTACAACGTATATTACGTATGAATAATTAAGGAAAAAAACTGTATGTTATAATATTTTGCTAATAGTAAATATTTTATGTCATTGATATATATGCTGATGTGAATTGTACTAAGTATTTCATAATTTACTTATGATTTAGAAAATGATCAGACATGTATTTACTTCAAACAAAACGTGCTTTCGATAATTTTTTAAGGCGATATGCTTTGTCCTCTGAACACTTTCGAGGTCACAATTTTTTTATTTCAAGTGTAACAAGAAGTAAAATTAATAATGACTTCTCTAATTCTACTTCAAGGTACAAAGATTTTCAAGTTGGATACAAAAATTTACATCCGAAGGTAAGCAATAAACATATAAGAATAGTAAAAATAACTATCCATTTTAATTTAAAATGCGATAATAAATTATAAAACATTAAGATCAATTTATAGAATTGTTAGAAAATTTATACATTTTTGTAAACTTTCAAAGTTTGTATTGACTTTATAAGTTCAAGTACAAGTTATGGAAAAACTGCAAAGAACTGCGAATACACGGCAGCAGTTAGAAGTAGCAGCGGTAACGTTATCATTGAATGATAACCCACAAACATCATAGTGAGTTACCAAACGTTTATTAAAAATGGGTGTACACTTACTTATCACTCCCTAACGCTGATCCAACCAACGATAACCCAAAACAGCGATAGAAAAATTATAGACTAAGTAATATACTCTGTGGAGAAAATAGCAGTTAGCGTCAACAGTCTCATAATATTGTGATTTGCGTATTTAAATAAATACTTTACAATTGCCTAATAATGTTATAAAAATTGTTTTAAAACTTTTAAAATATTAGAAAATGATGGTAAGTACAGAACAAAAGCTATAGTTTACAACAATATAACAGAAAAATTATGCGCTAGTAGAAGTGCAGTTGAGCCCAAGTTATAAATCCTAATCTAAGATACAGCAGTACATTTTGGTTATATGTTAGGTTCGTTCATCAGTGTGAACAAGATAGAAATACTTCACATTCGCTGAAGATGGATAAGCTAATGTTGTCATAAGATGTCTGCCATTAGCAACATCAAAGAAATGTATTTGGGCATATAAGTTGCATTAGCGTTTAATGTATGGCCTCAAGTTCCTCCCCTGGCAATGTGGTACTAAAAGTAACATTGTGGTGTTTCTGTAAATGATAATAGTAAGTTTGAAACATTATGAAAAATTATAGTGGGGTATCCAATTGAAGTTAAATCAATATGTTGAACTACATAATACATAGTAGGCCTATATTATACTTTTAAGTTTCAATTAACAAAATGAATAACCACTGATTTTAAACTTGTTCGGTCAAATGTACATATTTTTTTTTTTTAATTTGAGGTTAAACAATCTTAAACCTAACCAAAATCTGACCTTTGGCCTTAACCATTCCAGTACCCTTATGTCATTAAGTGAGCTATTATAGCATAAATACCACTTACACATGATACAGGGGCCACTGGTTACAAACAATATCATGATTATCTTCAACTACATAATTATCATGCTGCCAACATATTTTCTATTTATGGCTAAACTACACTTTTACTTACACTTGATTTTTCAGTTTATTGTTGTAAACTATAGCTCTTCTTCTGTATTTACTAACATTTTTTAAATATTTTAAACTTTTTCAAACAATTTTTATAACATTATTAGACAATTTTCAAGTATTTATTTAAATACGCAAATCACAATATTATGACATTTATTGTGATGCTATTTTCTGCACAGAGTATGTTACTTAGTCTATGTTTTTTCTATCGCTGATTGGTTTGGCATTCGGTAGTGATAAGTAAGTGTACACCCATTTTTAATAAATGTTTGGTATTATTAATATATTTTTTTAACATAGATTTGGGAATTTATTGCAAAGATTGGTCATTTAAATTTCATAGTGACATGCTGCCATCTAGCATAAGATTTTTTAACTTTAGTACGATGTCGATAGTAATCAAGGATGATATTTGATGGTGGGTTATCGCTGGCTCTATAAACTCTGACGCATGCATGCTGTTGTTCTATAGGACTTTGAAAATATTTCATGTAAGTTTAAGTGCAGTTTTTCTCTATTTTCTTCTATTGCAACAACTACTGACATCGTTAAGTCAATTAATTTTTGGAAATTAACATTCAGACATAAAAGTTACCTTAATTAGAGAGTACTGTTGGAGTACATTTTATTTACATTTCTAACAAGGATACTGTCAACCATTGCATGCCGAAACCTGTCTTGAAATTTCTCCCAGAGGAACATTGTATTATACCAAGGCTGTGTCCAAAAAAAATTATCTGCTTTTTAACTGTAAGGCAAAGAAATTTAAGCCAGAATGTAGCAATGTTAACCCACTGTACAAAGCACATGGACTCCCTACATGAGTAAGAGCAGAGTGAAGTAAGGCTGAATGCAGCTCAGATGGTTATCCAGTCTATCTATTCAGAGATCATATTACTTCCCTAAAGTTTAAAAGAGAGATTTGGCACTGAATTTTAGTGCCTTGCAGATAAAAATATTAAACATATTTTTTTGGACCTGGTCTATTTACATCACAACACTCCTCTGAAAGAAATTTTAAGATAGGTTTCGGTATGCAATGGTTGACACTTCACCGGTAAATACATATATGGAAAAACTGCACTTAAACTAGCGTGAAATATTTTGAAAGTCATATAGCACAACAGTGCGCATGTGCCAGAGTTTATAGAGCTAGCGATAACCCACAATCGAACCACATATCAATTATCATCCTCGATTACTATCCGTCTCTATCAAATTTAAATGACCAATATTTGCAATAAATCCCCAAATCTATGTTAAAAAATATATTAATAATATTAAAAGTAGCAAATGTTTATTAAAAATGGGTGTACACTTACTTATTACTCCATAATGCTGATCCAACCAGCGATAACCCAAAACAGCGATAGAAAAATCATAGACTAAGTAATATACTCTGTGGAGAAAATAGCAGTTAGCATAACAATATTGTCTAACAGTGTCATAATATTGTGATTTGCATATTTAAATAAATATTTCAAAATTGTCTAATAATGTTATGAAAATTGCTTGAAAAAGTTTAAAATATTAAATAATATTAGTAAATACAGAAGAAGAGCTATAGTTTACAACAATAAATAACTGAAAAATCAAGTGCTAGTAGAAGTGCAGTTGAGCCTACATATATAATTAATTTTTTCACATGTAATATACAGGCCTGTTTCATCCTGTTAACAGGATGAAAATCCTACATATTATGAATAAGAAGAAGAAGTAATATACAGGCTCATATTCAAAGTGTTGGGCTTGTAGAATGTAGGTTCCATCAGATAATTTATTTAATACATTCTCTTTAGCTTTCCCAGTCATTGTATACATTATTTTGCTTATGAAGTCTGTTCAATGCTCACAGGAAATCCAATAGGACTCCCGATAGCTCTCGCTTGCATTGTACTCTCGCGCATACATTTTACACTCCCCTGAATATGCCAAAAGCCTCCATAGAAGCAATGAGACTGGGAAGCTAGGAGAACGAGATTTGAGTGAGAGTTAATCATAATACAAGGTACAGCATAAGTCAGTTAACCATTGCACATGGTTGCAAGGAAAAAGTCAGATTGGTTGAAACTAAGGTTTGAATGTGGGACCTTCAGAATATAATCTCAAACACTATTGCTTAGTAGTGTTTGAGATTATATTCTGAGGGTCCCATATTTAAACCAGAGTTTCAACCAATCTGATTCTTTTCCTTGCAACCACATGTGTATTGAAATTTTTTTTTCTTCGGTGCTATATAATATAGCATTAATGTATTTTTGAAAACTTTGTTAGGTGCTTTTTCCTCTGCTTGGGCACTAGCTGACTAATTGAAAAGTAAACATAGGAAGATTCTCTTAACTCGTTAATGGATATTAATATTAGGCCTATAGATATTGCATACTACTGATCTATAGTCATATATATACCAATGGTCACCCAGCAGTTGAAATTCGACCACAATTCATTAAATTTTTAAGTTTGTCACAAATATGTCATTATGCATTAATTTTCTATTTATTTTAAAAATACGAACGATAGGAAATATGTAGTATAGCTTGGCTAAGCCATATTTAAAAAAACAATAATGCATCATTTGAAATTTCTATACTATTTATACTATTTAAATTGCATTTGACCTATTGTTATGTGTGCAGGAATATATATCCTTTCTTCTTTGTCTCTCACTCTGACCCATCAATGTTCTATGTCGAGGCATAATGGAAGTAGGTGCGAATATCTAAATATAAAAATAATGTGTAATGAAATTACTGAAACCAAGAATAGACAGGGTTTAATTTAAATTTAAGTAATAAAATGTACTCCCTTTTTAAAACCACTAATAATAAATACGCGAGAGTAAGTCAATTCACAATTTTCTTTTTACAACAATGCACTTTCAGTATGAATGTAAACAAATGAATGAGTAATACACATAAATTCCTTAGAGACAATATATTTTATTTTGTGTAATTTAATTTATTTGTAACACATATTATACATAAATTTTATTTTTCTGCACTCCTCAATTTGAATTTGAATTATGTCAAATTTCACACTCCTCCATGCGCACAATCAGCTTAAAAAGGGGTGTAAAGTTTTTTTCTTCACGTATTAATATATAGATTTTTTTCAGGTTCACAAACATATAAGACAAGAATATCTTGGTGTTTTGGGAGTTCTGAGACGGTCTGGTTTGAATCTCAGCCAACAAGTGCATAGTAGACACATATCGACATCATCAAATAATTTTCAACAACAGACACCTCCACCAAATCCTAATGGGAAGAAACCAAACAATAAGGATGATGAAGATGATAATAAAATATCATCACTACTTGCTAAAGCTTTCTTGTGGATGCTAACAGCTTACATGCTTATTGCTATTGTTTCTCTTCTCTTCCCAAGCAGCAACCAGCCTGAGGTACGTGTATACAGTGACTTTCTTAGTTGTTTTAAATGTCATACAACAGTTCACAGATCATCCGTTGAAGCTTGAACTCCAGCTGATTCTCTTTCTCACAATTATATCATTGGCCAGCAATCAAAACCTCGTAACTCCATAATGGTGTCCAGCAGTCGAGAAAATCTTGAAAACTGGGAATAAGTCAGGAATTTGAAAGCAACCGGGAAATAGACGGGAATTCGTTAAGTGACATGTGTCTATCTTGTATTCAAATCAAAAGAATTTTGATTTGAAAAATGCATATGATATTGGAATATTTCTTGGAAGAAATGTTTATGAAACTATAGCATTAATTTGATGGAGTCAAACTTTCTGCCGCTAAAGAAATGCTGGCCTTGCCAACAAGATATTGTGTCAAATAAAAAAAAAATTTTAATACATTATTTTGATATTGCCCACCGCTGTGGTCGCGTGCTGCCTTGTCACGCAGTGGGTCCGGGTTCGATCCCCGGTCGGGGCAGTTTTTCTGGGTGAGATTTTTATCGGGGTTTTTCCTCACATGTAAGACAAATGTCAGGAAAACTTTAAGGCCCAAACGGTCCCCGAAATCATATGGCTATCATCATCATTATCCCTATCATCATCATCATCCTTTACCAGTTTGGAAAGCAACGGGAAGCTACCACACCTACAATCCCCTAGTAAAGCTGCAAGCATAGCATGAAAGTGCTATGATTGTAGTGAAGGACCTGCCCTCGGGCAGAATTACTGTGGATTTTGATATTATTTACGATATTATAAAAATAAATTATACAGGATATAACACAACTCAACAAAAAATTTCAGGAATGAGTTCCTCATATGGAGAGAATAAAAAAAGTGTATTACAACATGGGTCCAGAAATTGATAATTACAGAGTTATTCGAACTTTTATGAATGTTAGTACGTGGCAACAAAAATGCAAGGGACTTGTTGCAGCGCTCTGTTCTATCAGATGAAATGTTCAAAGTGACCTCCTTGTGCCTCAATACAGGCATATTCTTCATTTGTGTACATCACAGCAGCCCACAATCAACAGAAAACAGTGTCAATAACTACTGTAAACCTTAATAACCTAACATTCATAAAAGTTCGAATAACTCTGTAATTATCAATTTCTGGACCCATGTTGTAATACACTTTTTTTATTCTCTCCATATGAGGAACTCATTCCTGAAATTTTGCCATTGAGTTAAGTTACACTCTGTATGTTTTTATTACTTACACATATTAAAAAAGTACAATATTAGCTTTACTTAAATTACTTCAATTTAGTATCAAAAAAACTGGAGAATTATTCTTTGTTGCCATGAAAAAAAAACAGAAAATAGTCCTGAATTTCAAATTTGTAATTTGCTGGACATCCTGTCTGTAATTGAAAAAAAAAATCAGGATAAAGAAGAAATCTTGTAACTGGTTGATTTTTAAGTCCAAATCTATTATATTTAAAGATTATTTTCTGAAAAGAGCTACACTGGAGATGCGAGCTCTTGCATCTGAGATAAAAACAGACAACCTTGATATTCCTCCCCACCAGATATGTCAGTTTATGGGTCTGAGGTTAATAATTGAGGAAATGCATAGTTTCTGTAATCGTTAATAAATTACAGTCAAATCATCTTGTAGTTTCAAGACTTTTATAACATGCAGACTATGCATTTGTTATTGAATAATGGAAAAATCTTGGAGTTAATGAGGTTTTGATCATCGGCTGACGATTTGTTAATATGGGTTCTTTTGAATAATTGTATGAATTGAAATGTCTAGCTACGAACAATAATTACAAACAGGAATGTGTTGGAGGAAGAAATTTAAGTTTCAACTATTTAAATGGAAGTCAATATGCAGGGACCCTTGTAATCCCAACTTCTCTCAAAAAAATTAAACTAAATATACTTATAAATTAATTATGGGAAATAACCATTATGAGGTTTTCAATTGATAAAAATGAGTCGTATCTCACCTCTTACTTTGTGTTCTTCAAGCACGGAAACTGCAGTTTTCAAGAGGAATCCCCCCCCCCCCTCAACTTCAGCCATCATTGATTTTTTTATTATTAATTTAACACTTCTCACTGAAGGATAAATTATATTTGAAGAGAAAATTTTTTGCCTAGACCGAGACTCGAACCGGGACCTTTGGCTTTCTGGGCCAAATGCTCTACCAACTGAGCTACCAAGGCGAGTTGTAATCTAGATGCAAGTAGTGGCTTTATAAAGTAGTTTTAAATTCCCAATTAATGTCTTCTTAACTAAGAGGCCGCCATATGCAAAGATAGAAGCAACTGTTTCAAAGCATTTGCATCTAGATCGCAACTCACCTTGGTAGCTCAGTTGGTAGAGCATTTGGCCTGGAAAGCCAAAGGTCCCGGTTTTGAGTCTCAGTCTAGGCGAAAATTTTTCTCTTCAAATATAATTCAGCCATCATTTTGACTGTCAAATTTCAATCTACATCTTCATCTTCAAAGCTGCCATCTGGTGTTGATTTGATCTCAAAGATCAACAATTCAACAGCAGATGGCATCTTTGAAGATGAAGATGATCTAGACTGAAATTTGACAGTTGTAAATGATGGCTGAAGATGGGAGGGATTCCACTTGAAAACTACAGTTTCCATGCTTGAAGAACACAAAGTGTGAGGTGAAATACGACTAATTTTTATTAATATTTATAATAGTTGATCACAATATATTTTCCAAGGGGAAATTTATCAAGCATTGTATTCTAAACTTACAGCAAAAGGTGGAATAATCTTATTTTAAAGTACAACTGGAAACACTTAGAGTAATGTAAACAAACTAAGAAAAATCAGGAGTTCAAAAAGGATTTTAAGCGCTGTTTTAATGTATTATTGTAATTTTTATGGCCTAGGAACTATAAACCTTTATTTTCCAAATATTTTTCAGCATCTTAAAGTAGAAGAGTGGACGTACTAGTTAGTATAAAAACATTGTTATGTACAACATATATATTGTTCTTGTTATACAAAGGAAAAATCTTAAAGCCAGTTTATTTGGTTTCTCAACTTTGTAGATCTGTAACAAATAATAGCAAATGTGATTCTTTAAACTTGGAAAGAAAAAACAAGCTATGAATTAAACATCTCAGGTCTTCTGTAAGAAGCTGTAAGAATGAATTACTAAACATGCTGTTTTTTAGTAGATAAACCAGGAATTTTATTAAATTCAAAACAAATTTGAAAATAAAAGTACAATTAAACAATTTGCCACCTGTGCTCCATGATGTGTGTTTGATTTTGAGTGTGTGAATTTACAAGGGAACCTTACACAATTTCAATTGTCGATCATCTTGAAATTTTGCATGTATATGGCAATGTCAGCTGTTATACTTATTATGCCTGCCCACTTCAACTGAAGGGCAAACAATTGCTAGTATAGAAAGATGCAGTTATAGCACTGCTATACCTCTTCCAAGCTAAGTTCCAGTTAATCAAGATTTTTAAGATACATTACGAAACTCCGTTGAGGTCACTGTGTTAAAGTTTTAAGAATTATAAAACAGTACCTGATATCTCAATCGTCCTCAATAATTTGCAGTGTTGTTTTATAGGAAGCCTTTCGATAACTTATGTATCATCATCTGCTTTCATTTTGGTACTGACTGTTGTTGGTAATTATTTTGTACAGAGGGTTTATATTGCTGTGTGCATTTTCATTCAGCAGGTCTTTATTCGTGGCTTCCTTGATGATTTCTAATTCTTTGAGAATGTTGATTTTCGATGTATCGTTTTTTCTATGTAGGATCGATAATACATTGTCTATTGTGTTGAATTGATGTTCTGCTTCTACTATGTGTTTTGAAAAACTGGATTCACCCTAATTTTTCAGGAAATCTCTGAAATGTTAATTAAATATTGTCGTGAAGTTTCTAGTAGTTCTTCCAATATAAAATTTGTCACAGCTATTGCAATTCAATTTATAAACTCCTTTATTTTGATGTTTGTTTCTTCTATTTTATTTTAAATTATATTATTTAGTTTGTTATTTGTTCTGTGGGCAATTTTTATCATGTTTTTTGAGGATTTTTGCTAGCTTTTGTATTTTGAATTGCAATAGCTGTGACAAATTTTATATCAGAGACTTGGGAAATTTTCATAATTCATCTCATATTTGTAGATTTCTTGAAGACCAGTTTCAATATGTTATGTATCATTATCAATTCTTTCTACTGTTGAATCGGCGATTGGTAATTCAAATCAAATTTCTTCCCCCCGGAATTTCAAAATTTCAAAAAGCACAAAATCCAAACAAAGGCCAAATTACTGAAACAGATAAATCTGAGAAATTCACAATTTTGGAGAAAATTTACATCCACAAAAATAAAAATAAAATAATGAATTTTGAAATTCCTGGGGAAAGAAATTTGATTTGGAAGTTCATCGGTCAGCCAACAGAGGAAGCAGAAACCAACCTACAGGATTGCCAACTGCCAATTCAACAGTTAGAAAGAATTGATAATGATATGTAACATATCGGAACTGGTCTTCATGAAATCTACAAATATGAGGTGAGTCGTAAAATTTCTAACTCTACATCATCATCATCATCTGCATTCATGGATTAGGTCTGTTGACCCGTTCCGACTTCAGCCCATCTCTTTCTAGGTCTGCCCACATCTCGGGTGCCTTTAGGTTTGTATTTTGTTATTTGTTTTGGATATCTATCTTCATTCATTCTGTCTATGAGTTGCTTCCATTTTTGTCTATATGTATCTATTTTATCAACTCTACATATTAATTAAAATAAACCTCATAGTGTCGCTTATTTTAAATATTAAGAAAACAGTGACCTACAAGAAAAGACTGAAATTGGAATTCAGTGCCAAAATAAATATGAACCTATAGAGACGAACAGAATATTTTGCACCTAGATGACCCACAGAAATAGAAATATGTTTTGATGATTGTACCTTTGTTTCAGGTTATTCGTTATGTATCGTGGAATGAGTTTGTTCATCATATGCTGGCTAAGGGAGAGGTGGAAGAAGTTATTGTCAGGCCAGATGTTGACATAGTCACTATAATTCTACACGATGGAGCTATTATAAAAGGAAAGAGAGTAAGGAATATAATTTATAATTGAGGATAAAATGTTTTCATAAAATTCTGTATTTTCACGATACCAGTCTCAAATGTTTTGCCTTCATCATACAAAAGAACACTAAAAATATTATAAAGATGAAATTGAAAAATCAGTAATTGCAGCTCATAGTTTGCTAGAGAATCACATAATTGGAAGAGAAACTAAATTTTGAAACATTTAGAGAAGCCTTTGAAATTAACAGTTCGGGGAAAGATATATAATTAGAAAAACAAATATAGATCCAAAGATCTTTGGGATGGCCAAGGAAACGATGGACTTGAGACCGGAACAGGTCACATTGACCTAATCCTGGAAAGGAAAAAGAAGAAGAAGAAATATAGATCCATGAATTTTGAAGTTCCCTGCAAACAAAATTTAATCTCCAAGTTCTTAAAATCGGCACCAGATGGCAGTTCAGAAGATGGCTGTAACAGTAAAATATCAACGTTGATGATTAAAGCAAAGGCTTTGAAATTGGTATTGTGAAAACATAGAACTTTAAGAGGTGAGATGTAAAAACATTTTATTTAACTCAATTATAAATTGAAAATTACCTCACAGTGTTACTTCCCACTGTAATTTGATTAAAATAAATATAATGTAAAAATATAATACAAATTTTTAATCAGTCCAAACTTTTATTCAATATTTCATTAGGATTTTGCACAGGTATACAGAAAAAATAGGAAGCCAGAAGAAAATCTGGATTATATATTTTACGTTGGCTCTCAGGAATTAAAATATATAAGTAAAAAATTTGCATATTTAGATTGGAGGCTGAAGATAGCTAAGATGGTTAGAGCATTAGCATATAAAGCTAAAGATCCTGGGTTCGAACCCCAGTCTATACTTTTTTTTCTCTTCAAATATTACTTAAGATTACTTAAAATATTGTGTGAGAATTTAATCCTCATGAATTAACAGTGAAATTATTTTTATTCTTGCTTTCCAATATTTAGATGTGAGATCCATAAATAACTGAATATATTCAGAGATTTTTTAATTTTCTGCATCTTTGTTGTCTTTTCTACAACAAACATTTAGCAGAGATCACTAAACCAATTTGTGGAAGATAGTTTGTGAGGCAATCATGATCAGTAAATAGTCTGAACAAGATTACAATAGTATTACAAAGTATATAAGAGAAAAATTTGCGTCTAGATTGGAACTCGTCCCGGTAGCTAAGTTAGTAAGAACATTGGTACGGTAAACCAAAGGTCCTGGGTCTGGGTGAAAATTTTTCTCTTCAAATCTAATTTATATTTCAATGAAAAGTGTTTAATTAATAATAAAAACATTTATAGAAGCCCTACTGGCTTTTAAAAGTAGTGTTTTAATTCCGAATAAAAAGTCTTCTTAACCAAGAAGCCACCATTTGCAATGATAGAAGGCAAGGCTTCAAGTATTTGGTGCGAGGGAATTATAATAGTAATAATAATAATAATGTTTATTTTAGTTGGCAGAGTTAGGCCATAAGGCCTTCTCTTCCACTCAACCAACAAATAGTAGAATTATACAAAAATTACATACATATTACAATTTTAAGATATTATTAAAATACAGACTAAACAAAATACAATGATGATGTTATCTAATACTAGCTAATACTAACAAAAACATAGAATATAATAAAATTAAAATGATATAAAATAAAGTAAGTAGCTTCCTAGATGATTATTAATGGAATGCTCTATATAGTTGTTATGCAGTTAATGTTTTCATTGTGTCGAACTTAAGATATCAGTTAATTTGGATTTAAATAATGATAGTGATTTACAGTCCCTGACATGACTGGGAAGTGAGTTCCAGGCTCTAGTCATAGATATTATGTAAGATTCAGAGTATAGACATGTCCTGTGCTGTGGTATCAAAATTTCTCTTCAAATTTAAGATTACAGTAGATTTTTTAGATAGATCAAGAATTGATTTTTAAAAAATCAGTTTCAAAATTTTTCTGAAGTTCAAAGTGTAGCAATTATCTTGAGCTTGGAATTAGGTTACTTTTCCTCCCTCACTATTTTTTATTTCCCCTTCTCGAGTTAAGGGTTCAACTCATTTTTAGACCAATGTTATATGTTTGTCTAAGTTACTGCTACTTTTTTTTCTACCCTTGCAGATTGATCACAAGACATTTCACATGAATATTGTGGATATGAAGAGATTTGAAGAAAAATTGCGAGAAGCTGAAAGAAACTTGGGTATCAAAGTTGATGGTGGAGTTCCTGTTATGTATGAAAGAAGTTCAGATACTGCAGGAAAATTACTTGCTTCTCTTATTGTGGTTGGCTTGTTATTATCACTTCTGTCACGTAGCAAAGGAATCAGACCACCAATCAGCATGGATTCAATTGTATGTATTCTCATCTTAACTAATACTTCTATACTAAATATTTGCTCTGAATTTTCCTTCTGCAGTATGTTTCAAATTAAGGTGCACGCTCTTCGAATTAGAATGCCCAGCAGTCGGGAATATCTTGAAAACATGGAATAAGTCGAGAATTTGAAAGTAACGGGAAATAAATTGGAATTTGTAAAGCGGCATACATCTAATCTTATATTCAAATCAAAAGATGTGGGACCAGTAGAGTAAGGTAAAGGAAGGATTCTTGCTTGGATGGGAATGAAGCCTGGATTAGCTCAGTGGCAGAGCATTAGCACGGAAAGCTAAAGGTTCGGGGTTCGATTCCTGGTTCAGGTAAAAATTTTTCTCTTTACCATTGATTTACAATAATTTAATTGTGTTCATTAATTTACTTATTTCTATGATAGTAATAGCTTTAGCTTCTCAATATTAATTTAATAAATAATGCTATAGCTGTGTGGAGTCCCTTCATGTCTTCTTCAGGTAGAAGCCATTCATTGTGTATTTGTGAATGATGATTCATTGCAATTGAATGTGGGGCCAGTAGAGTAAGGTAAAGGAAGGATTCTTGCTTGGATGGGAATGAAGCCTGAATTAGCTCAATGGAAGAGCATTAGCACGGAAAGCTAAAGGTTCGGGGTTCGATTCCCGGTTCAGGCAAAAAATTTTCTCTTTACCATTGATTTACAATAATTTAATTGTGTTCATTAATTTACTTATTTCTATGATAGTAATAGCTTTAACTTCTCAATATTAATTTAATAAGAATCACAATCATTAAACCACATTCTACAGATATTGGAATATATCTTGGAAGAAATGTTTATGAAAAATAGCATATGTTTGGTGGAGTCAAGCTGCCGCTCTAAAGAAATCCCAGCCCTTGTCAACATGATATCACGTTGCAAAACAATACTTGAGCACACATAGTTCAATAAGGCAGATCAACTTGGACTGTACACAGTAAGCTTACAGTCATCTCATTGAACGCACAAATTTTTAACGTAACTCTCAGCAAGTGTTTTTTGGTCGATCTTTCATTTTTCATATACAGTCTACCAATTCTTCCTATTATTAATATTTTACTTAAATCTATACAAATTGTCAAACAATTAAAAAAAAATAAGGTATGAATAAAATAATTTTAAGGTGAGATTATTTGCAATGTTTTATGGTAACATAGTTCATAAACAACATAGTTCATGCTCAAATAAAAATAATTAATTAATTAATTTGCTATTCTTATTTAAGCCCTTACTATGTCGGGACAAGCTTCCTGGGTGAGGTTTTTTCGGGGTTTTTCCTCACCTGTAAGACAAATGTCAGGAAGCTTTGAGGCCCGGTCCCCGAACATCTTCTGCCGGCCATCATCATCATAATCTTCCCAAGGTGTGGAAAGAAACAGGAAGCTACCACACCTATTATTCCCTAGTAAAGCTGCAAAGTATAGCATAGCGCTAAGGTAATCATAAAATAAATTATATTATTTTTGGTCTGGACATCTTACCTCAATATTAATGTTGATTTGTTCTTGGACATGTTTCAAAACAATTCTGTTTTATCGTCAGCTTTCCCAGACTGGGAAAACATGTCCAAGAACAAATCAACATTAATATTGAGGTAAGATGTCCAGACCAAAAATAATATAATTAAAATAACCTCAAAATATAACTTCCTAAAATTAAATATTAAATATAAAATAAATTATCTTTTTATGACTTACACATATTAAAAAATATTTTTACAAAATTAGCTTTACTAGAATTAATTCAATTTAGTGCTAAAAATACTCAGGAATTATTTCTTGATGCCATGAAAAAACCAGGTAAAGTCAAGAATTTCATATTATTTCATATAAGAGTCTGGGAAAGCTGAAGATAAAACAGAGAATTGTTTTGAAACATGTCCAAGAACAAATCAACATTAATATTGAGGTAAGATGTCCAGACCAAAAATAATATAATCAAGAATTTCATATTTGTAATTTGCTGGACACCCTGACTATATTGTCTAGTAATTTATTACCAGAATGTAAAGTCTTATAATTCTGCAATCAAATCGGAAAGATATACAGTTTTTTTTTTGTTGAAACTGATATGCATAGTAAAAATTGAAGCATCTTATAAAAATATTATAAGCAAATAATGGTTATATATTTCAAATTATAAAAATATACGATTCATGTGTTGAAATTGATATGGGTATTAAAAACTAGTATGATTCTTTCTTTTACATGTATGCATATTTTGTTTAACTTTGTTTTCAGACACAACTTGGCAGAGCCAAGTTTACACTGGTTGATCCACTTACAGGTCCAGGAAAAGGTGTGCATTTTGCTGATGTTGCAGGCCTCAAAGAAGCAAAACAAGAAGTCATGGAATTTGTTGATTATCTTAAACGTCCAGAACACTATAAGAGTTTGGGCGCTAAGGTAATAATCAATTGAACACCCAAGAAAAATTCAATTCATTAAATGTAGTGAATAGTCATAATGACAAATTGTTAAGTTATGTAGATAGGAAATAACACTATGAGGTTTTTAATATTGTTTATTTTTTTCCTTTCACTCACCTCATACTTCATAATTCCTCGCAGACCTAGGTTTCGTCACATCATTTGTGACATTCTCAATGCTGTGTCATGTTCACAACTGACGTCCAACGGCCTTCTATCCTGCAGACTGACCTCCACGCCATCTGATGGCTGACCGGCGTACTGACATTTACATATGCAAGAATGAAAACACAACTATGAATTTTGAAATACCGGTTATAAGGAGAGGGGATTGATTTGGAAGTTCCTCGGTCAGCCATCAGATGGCGTGGAGGTCAGTCTGCAGGATAGAAGGCCATTGGACGTCAGTTGTGAACATGACACAGCATTGAGAATGTCACAAATGATGTGATGAAACCTAGGTCTGCGAGGAGTTATGAAGTATGAGGTGAGTGAAAGGAAAAAAATAAACAATGACAAATTGTGTTAATAATTAATAAAAAATGAGTCATTTCTCACCTTCAAGCACAGAACTACAATTAGTGGAGGCATCCCTCCCATCTTCAGCCATCGTAAAGATATTAAACTTTACTGGTGAAAAGTAAATATAAAATTCTTGTTAAAAATACTTTGAATAGAAGTCGTCTGATGGTGATGTTGATAACAAAAGCTATCTGCCTTCGGGCGTAAGAGAATTGTGTTAGTAGAAAGAAAATTTAACAGTTGTATTGGGTCTAGAATGCTGTAATGGATTGCACGCTAACATATAGAGTCAGAGGTCCAGGGTTCAATTCCCAATTCAAGCATTAATTTTTCTTTTCAAAAAAAATAAATCCTTACTTATTCATTCATCAATTATAAGACTGCTTAGGATTAATGGCAGTTTCAGATGAACTATATGAGAGCTAAAGTTTTTGATTTTCAGGTACCAAAAGGAGCACTTTTGCTTGGTCCACCAGGATGTGGAAAACATTACTCGCTAAAGCCGTAGCAACTGAAGCTAATGTACCTTTTCTTTCAATGAATGGTTCTGAGTTCATTGAAATGATTGGTGGTCTGGGTGCTGCTAGAGTTCGTGACCTTTTCAAAGAAGGTAGAAAAAGATCACCATGTATAATCTACATTGATGAAATAGATGCTATTGGTCGCAAACGTAGTGGAAGTGGTGGACAGTTTGATGGAGCATCTGGTGAAAGTGAACAAACTTTGAATCAACTTCTTGTTGAAATGGATGGCATGGCATCTAAAGAAGGTGTTATTATGTTAGCATCCACTAACAGAGCTGATGTCTTAGATAAAGTAGGTATTAGATCTTAAATATTAAATTTATCACTTCTCACCAAATCACAAATTTTATTTGAAGAGAATAATATACTACTTTTTTTAAGGAATTAACACTATGACGTATTTGATGTTTTTATTATTCATTTCATACATCTCAATGGTGGATAAATCATATTTGAAGAGAAAAAATTCACGCTCAGACTGGGGCTCAAACCCAGGACCTTTGGCTTTCTGGGCCAATGCTCTACTGACTGAGCTATCCGAGCGAGTTCTGATCAAAATGTAAACAACGTATATAAGAGAAAAATTTGCGTTTAGATCGGAACTCGCTCGGATAGCTCAGTCGGTAGAGCATTGGCCCAAACATCCAAAGGTCCCGGGTTCAAGCCCCGGTCTGAGTGTAAAATTTTTCTCTTCAAATATGACTACGAGGTATTATTTATTTATGTATAATTTTATCACTCACCTCATTTTTCTTCCTATTAGACTAGCTTTGGAACCTTCTTCGGTACCGTTATTAGTATTTCTACGACCGTTGTTTTGTCGTCCTGAAGAGCTGTCTTTTGCTCCCTCTGTTGGTAGACTGAAAAACCTCCAAATCAAGTAATTAATTTTCCCCAGGAATTTCAAAATTCCCACCGAAAATCTATATATAAATGTAGTTTCAAAAAAATGAAAAGGAGAAATGACTTGATTCCAAGGTTTTTCAGTCTACCAACAGAGGAAGCAAAATATAGTTCTTCAGGACAACAAAACAATGGTCATAGAAATACTGACAATAGTACCGAAGAAAGTGCAGAAACTAGTCTATAAAGAAGAAAAATGAGGTGAGTGATAAAATTATATATAAAGAAAAATATACACCTGAATTTGGATTTGATACCGATGTCTGTGGTTCTGTACACCAGCATTCTATCCACTAAGCTACTTGGCATCCCGATTCAAATGCATATTATTTCTCTCCGTTATTATATGAATTCCCACATGGCAAGAATGAACTTTTCGTTCCACTATGTCTCTAGTGGCTTGTATATTTTTCTCTTCAAATAAAAGGCCATAGCCGGTCCAAGATTTTACGACCAGCTGTGATTCTGAGTAAATTGTTCGTAAAGAAGAATACAATTGCCATCATCAATGATGATAGCGACGATGATTAAGGGAGGCAGTGAAAATCTTCATCAGCCAGTAACGTAAATGACACAGCACCAAAAATTGATCGAAAGTATAATTATATTGTAAGATCTTAATAAAATTTCGATAAAATGTGCAAAAAAATTGTATTTTAATTTTTTTAACTACGCTCCGCCTCTTCAATCGACTTGCAAAAATTATATGTTGTAGAAAGAGGTTCGATTGTCTAATAGAAAAAAACTCGTAATTGTATCTCATGAGCGAGTGACCAAAAAAAATCACAAAAACTAAAATAATTTTTTTTTTGGTAGTTACATTCGTGGGATTGAGTTCTTGATTTTTGCTGTGAATCGCCTTGAATATCGGAATAGTTGGCAATGCTGATGGACTTGCCAAAATACAGATAACAACCCACCCCAATTCGAACCTCCACAGAAAGATCGAAGAAATTAAGAAAGCATTCCAAATGGAAAACATGAAAGAAAACATTGCAACAGCCAGAGGGAAATCATGGGAAAAAATTGATGAGCTATACACAGAAATAAAATATAAAGGCCGCAAAGAAGCAGTAGCAAAATTCAGACTGATGTCAGGACACGACTGCCTGGCTCACCACCTCCACAGAATAAACGTTTTCCAATCCGACAGATGTGTCATATGCAAAGACCCGGACCTCTGATCATGGACAAACACCACCTTCTAGTCTGTTCAGCTTTAAATCCAACTGCACAACACTCTAAGGACCTTGTTCGCTTGTACTGGGAAGCCAGAGAGAAAATGACTTAAGCGTCAAATCTCGCCATTAGAAAACAACAAAACATATTTACAACATTTTTTTTTTCATAAAAATCAGTCCAGTAGATCCTGAGAAAAAAATCTTCACCAAAAATACTAGTTGTATTTTATCTTTGTTCCTAGTGCAGCTACAGGGTTGTAATTTGGTGTGAGTTTGTAACCCATCAGATGCAACTTTTGGCCAAAATTTGGAACGAATACATGTGGGGGCCACTCACCCATAACTTAGCCGACTATGGCCTTTGTCATTCGGTGAGAAGTGATAAATTTAATTGAACTTTTATAGGAATTAATCACTATGAGGTTTAATTTATGATGAAATTAAATGTTTCCTACCTCTCCTCATATAAATCTTCTAAGTAGATCACGATTTCGAGACCATAATGGTCTCATCTTCAGTACCATATTGGCAACCGATGTTATGTCGATTGGACGAAACTCTTCTTCTTCCCTCTACTTAGAAGATTTATATGAGAAGAGGTGGAAAACATTTGATTTCATCATGATAAATTTAATATTTAAGATCAAAAATAATCTTCACTGCTATAAATGTGGTGTGATTCCTATTAAAATCTTCTTGTTAATGAAGCTGCGAGAGCCATAGTGGAACGAAAAGTTTATACCTTGGCCTGCAGGAATTCATATTATAAAGGGGAGCCTTCCTTTGGCCAGCAACCAATTGAAGGGACTATTATTATGCTTTCAAGTCTTATACGAGAATTTCCCAGAAATTTTCTATAGGATCGTAACAGGCCTTGGCCTAATACTTGGAAGGAAGAAGAAGAAGAAGAAATAATATGCACTTGAATTGGAATGTGTGGTAACTTAGTGATCAAGAGCACTGGTGTACAGAACCAGAGACATTGGGTCCAAATACCGATTCAGGCATATATTTTTCTGATGTTTTTATTATTAATTTAACATTTCTCAATGAAAGATAAATTATATTTGAAGAGAAAAATTTTTTCGCCTAGACCGAGACTCGAACCCGGGAAGCAAATTTGCGTCTATATCGTAACTCGCCTCGGTAGCTCAGTTGGTAGAGCATTTGGCCCGGCAAGCCAAAGGTCCCGGGTTCAAGTCTCGGTCTAGGCGAAAAAATTTTTCTCTTCAAATATAATTTATATATTTTTCTCTTCATATAAAATCAGACACAATGCCAAACGAAAATGTATATCATCCATAGTAATTCTGCCCGAAGGCAGGTCCTTCGCTGCAATCATAGCATTTTCATGCTATGCTTGCAGCTTTACTAGGGAATTGTAGGTGTGGTAGCTTCCCGTTGCTTTCCTCACCGGTGAAGGATGATGATAATGATAAGGAGGATGATGAAGATGATGGCCATATGATTTCGGGGACCGTTTGGGCCTTAAAGTTTTCCTGACATTTGTCTTACAGGTGAGGAAAAACCCTGATAAAAACCTCACCCAGAAAAACTGCCCCGACCGGGGATCGAACCCGGGCCCGCTACCTCGAGACCACAGCGGTGGATAATGTATATCAAATGACAGCTAATTTCTAATATAATTCTTAAAATGTGTTTTGCAAAGCGACGCACTACACTTTCAAGTTTCAGGTTCAAAATAGATTAGATTTTTAAATAATGGATTGCATGTGTTCACCGCTGTGGTCTTGGAATAGTGTCGTTGCCTTGTAAAGTAGCAGATGTGGGTTCCATCCCTGGGTGTTAATAAAATCCGCCTTTAGTGAATTAGTTATAGCTATATAGATTGAAAATTAATTAAACCAAATACATCTACCTGGTTATAGATGAGTTGCAGATAAGCAGTTTTAGGTAAATAACTCAATATCTCAGATTAAAAATAGTTTAATAATTAATTGTTATATTTTTTTTGATTTTATCCTCGTATAAAAATGAAATAGGGATATATAATAGCAAAAAGTAAAGTGATCCCACAACAGGCCTGGAGGCCCTTGGGGTAGTAGGAGGTTAAGGCTCCCACTTTTTCTAGACAATCGGCACTTTATGTCAGCCGGGTTGTCAGCTCTGCGTGACGGCCGCCTTTATCCCCCGAACAAGCGCCTGGTACTCATTTCCGTTAGAGGCTGAGTCGACCCCAGGGCCATAGTGCCGCCAGAGGGTTTGGGTCAGTTTAAAAATCTTGACCTCAACGGGACTTGAACCCTTGACCCTCCGGCTTGTAGCTCAGTGCCTTAACCACTAAGCTACGGCATGCCCCCGATATATAATAGCTTTGAGTATTATTAGGGATTGAAAGAAGCCCAGTTATTTAGAACTAATCAGCTATATTTTAAACTCTATAGAAGGAGATTAAGGGTCGAATCTTTGAACGCATTAGACCATAAAAGGCATTCTCTGCTGAGAAAGTTTTATCCTAATACGATTTAGCTTACTCAGAAATCTATTCATGCGATAATAATTGTTGAAATTCGTAAGCCACCTGACGAGGTAACTTAAGATCATAGCTTAAGATAGAAACTTATCGTGAGAATCCCGAAGGGAACCTATGGTAACCGATGTAGTTTGAAACCTTGCCGCTTTATCCAAGATGTCAGACCTTGAAGACTTCGATCATGTTTTTGGTATATGCGGAGAAGAGGAATTTGATAGAGTCTACCAAAGAATTCAACTGGAAGAACAGGAGAATCGGCGTAATATTGCGCGAAACAGACGTCATTGTATACGGTATTATTTGTGGGACGCAAGCGTAAATGCATTCCTCTATAGCAGACGAAAATAATAGAAGTGGTTTTATCGCTGAGAATTTTGGGTAATTTCTTGCCAATATTACAAAAACGACGACTTTCATGCATGACCAGTTAGTGGGTAGCTAATTCGATCTTTGTACTTGCTCACGGTGAGTCAGCTCACCAGTGATTGGAAGTAATTTGAGTAGAGACTAATGTATTTGCATGCAGCCCTAAGTGTTTAAGATCAACCTCATAGGCTAGTGGTCAGTGTTTCAGACTACTGTTCATGATGTCCCAGGTTCGATTCCCAGCCAAATCATAGGAATTTTTCCTTAAAGAGAATTATTCCTGTGGTTGCTCACGGTCTGGAATTTAGGTTAAGTTTAGATTAAGAACTCTCCTGGTGCTTCATTATCATTTATCACCCATCATATCATTGGGGTAACATAAGTCTGCCTTCTAGGTGCCCCAATTTCAGAAGTGTGTTACAATTAAGCCAATGCCAGGAGAGAACACCAAAAATGTCGAAATGACAAGCTGGGGCATTGAATAAAAAAAGTATTTATGTTTAATGAATATTTTCTTCCAATAGGCACTTCTTCGACCAGGAAGATTTGATCGTCATATTCTGATTGATTTACCAACTTTAGAAGAAAGAAAGCAAATATTTGACCAACATTTAAAAGGAATTTCTCTAGAGAAGGATCCAGAATTTTATTCAAAACGTTTAGCACATCTCACACCAGGATTCAGTGGTAAGTAAATTCTTTAGTTACTAACTCACATTCCAGTCTCCATTGAATAAAACAAGCTTCATATAAAATTTAAATTCAGTCTCCAATTGTATAATTATGTTGTTGTATATAAGAAAATTTATTTTTAATTTTATATAATAAAATTTTTTATTTATACAATATCTATAAAACAAATTTTATTTCAGTTCGAATTAATAATACACAAACAGAATGGACTGAAATTAATAGGGGCGTAAGACAAGGATGTGGCCTCTCGCCCTTGCCCTTTATCATATACATGGATAGAATACTTTAAGATTGGCAACAGATGAGACATGGTTCTATCCAAATTAATAGAAACCTAAAAATAGACTCCTTGCTTTTTGCAGATGATTTGGTATTAATAGCCCCAACAGAAACAGATTTACAGTATAGGCCGATAATTAACAACATAGGGTCTCCTACATATCATTTATCTAAATGGTTATGTAAGGAATTTAATAAAATGAATGGATTTGAAAACTCTGCAATAGAAAACTCTTATGAATTGGTAGATAAACTAGAAAACATACAACTACAATCTTCAGACAGATTAGTTTCATTTGATGTTGTTTCCTTATTTCCAAGCATTCCAAAAGACCAAACTATGGAAATTTTAGAGATTTGGATGGAAAATAATAAAATTGAAAAAGTAAAGATAGTCGAATATAAAACTTTAACTAAATTATGTATCGATAATGTTTTTCACCTACAATGGAAGATTTTATAAACAAAATTCAGGACTTTCGATGGGAAACCCTTTATCTCCATTCTTAGCTAATCTATTCACGGGGAATTTTGAACACAAGATAATTAACGGACATCGTTTAATTTTCAAGTTCTGGTGCAGATATGTGGATGACATAATTGCAATAGTTAATCATAAACAGATAGATGATGCATTAAAATTATTGAACATTCAAAGTCAAACTATAAAGTTCACTATGGAAAAGGAAATCAATGGAGAAATACCATTTTTAGATCTCAACTTAAAAAGGAATGAAGAAAATAAGATAGAATTTGGAATTTACAGAAAGAAGACACATATAGATAACTACATAAAAGCTTTAGGTTTCAATCACATAGCTCACAAAGAAGCAGTTTTCAATACTTTGACACATAGATTAGTGAACATACCAATGAACAAAGAAAATTATGAAAAAGAAAAAGAACACATAATCAATGTAGCCACGAAAAATGGTTTTGCTATAAAAATGATACTCAAAAAAATAAACAAGTTCAAAAGACAAAAATTTATTAATCAAAGCACTCTTCTAAAAGTTAAAGAAGATAATGTAAAATTTAGAAAATTCACATATCATCCATTAAAACACCACAAGTTTCAAAAAATTTTTAAAGATTTCAACATAAGGTTAGCACCCAAAAATGACTACAGCATCAGTAGACTGATTAGACCTAATAAGAATGAGAAAATTAAAGAAGAAAACAAATCAGGGATTTATCAAATTAAATGTGAAGAATGTGAGAAATTCTACATAGGAAAAACTAAAAGAAATTTGAAAACTAGAGTTAAAGAACATCTCAGGAATTTCAAGAAAGGGGAAGTAGAAAAATCTGCAGTGGCTGCCCATGCATGGTCTGAAAAACATCTTATCGAGAAAGAAGCAAAATTATTAAAACAAATAGAAAAACTAAAAGAACTTACTGTTTGGGAAAAGATCTACATTCAAAAGAGCGGAAAGAAGAAATTAATGAACTTTGAAATTCCCGGTGAGAATGACCTGGTTTCGAGGTTTTTCAGTCAGCCAATGGAAGGAGAGAAGGACAACTCTTCAAGACGACAGAACAACGGTCGTGATGATACTGAGGATGGAACAGAAACTATGTTCCGAAACTAGTTTATAATCAAATAAGAAGAACAATATGAGGTGAGTGATAAACATATTCTACCTTAATTCTATACACAATTTTAATATAGTTGTAAAAAGATACAATATGGAAATCAATACAAAGAAAATGAAAATTATGGCCTTTGGTGGGAAATACCCTATACCTAGCAAAATTGTTTTGGATGATGAAATTTTAGAATGAGTAAATGAATTTAATTATTTAGGTTATAATTTAACATTTGAAGATGAAGCTGATATATCAAAGAAAATCACAAATTTCACAAAAACAATGGGGATAATTAACAGCATAATGAAACCATCTTTAGTACAAAAGAATACAATATTACGGCTTGATAAGGTTCTTGCAAGACCAGTATTAAGATATGGTAGTGAAGCATGGATGAAAGCCGAATAATAGCAAGATGAAAGCCGAATAATAGCAAATGAGATGTGATTTATGTGCCGTACACCATGCTACACAAAGTGGGACCATAAAAGAAATGAGGAAATTATGGAAGAGTTGGATGTAGAACCCATTCTTCACCATATACAAAACTACCAGAACAACTGGAAAGCCCATCTTCAACGAATGTCATCTCATAGAATTCCAAAAGCCATACTTTGTTACTGCCTCCAAGGCAAATGATCACTGGGATGTCTAAAAGAGCGCTGGATGGAAAACTCCTCTGAGACTGTAACAGGCCACACGGCCTAATACTTGCATGGATGATGATGTATAAGAAACCTGTAATGCTAAAGATGTTCTTAGAATTTTTATTGGTTAAGATAACTTCAGATTGGTAACTTGTTATTAAGCATAAATATAAATATAGGCCCTAAATTAATTTTTAAAGAGAAAAATGTATGCCCAAACTGAGATTTGAACCCGAGTACTAGTGTCATTCACAATGCAACTTGACTGCTTTTAATGATGGTTCGCTGCTGCATGTGCAGGATTATTTAAGAGAGAGAAAAATTTCCATCCGAAGTATGATGCCCAGGTAGCATAATGGTCAATGCACTAGTACATAGAACTAGATATCTTAGGTTCAAATCCAAGTTTGAGCATATATTTTTCTCTTCAAAAATTAATTAATGCACTCAGACTGATCATCTAAATTATATTTTTATTTTAAAAAATATGTGTTTTATACATGTTTTTTTACAATTCAATTGTATATCCTGATGTTACTGAGAATACACTGTAAGTTTATGTACGGGTTTTAATTGAAGAGAAAAATTATACATCTAAATCGGGGTTTGAACCCAATGTCTCTGATTCTGTACACCAGCACTCTTGACCACAGAGCTATTGGACTTCCAATTTAAATGTATATTATTTCTCTCCTTTATATGAATTTCCACACACCGAGGCTATGAACTTTTCATTCCAAATCCCATATCCATCTGCCAGCTAAAATAAATTATTATTATTATTATTATTATTATTATTATTATTATTATTATTATTATTATTATTATTATTATTATTATTATTATTATTATTATTATTAATTCTGCCTGATGGCAGGACTTTCACTGCAATCATAGCATTTTCTTGCTATGCTTTGCAGCTTTACTAGGGAATTATAAGTGTGGTAGCTTCCCATTGCTTTCCACACCAGTGAAGGATGATGATGATGATGATGGCCAGATGATTTTCGGGAACTGTAGGGCCCTAAGCTTCCTGACATTTGTCTTACAAGTGAGAAAAAACCTCACCCAGGAGCCTGTCCCAACTGGGAATCGAATCTGGGCCTACTGCATGACAAGGCAGCACACTACCTTGAGACCACAGCAGTGGACACATGCTATATAGCGGCTTCATTAACAAGAAGACTTTAATGGGGATTAACACAACATTTATAGCCAATGAAGCTTAATTTCAATCCTACTTATTAAATATATCACTTCTCACTGAATGACGAATTTTATTCGAAAAGGAAAATGTATCAATTTTTTTTTTTGAGTTTGTTATCATCTTACCTCAATTTAATGCTATTTTTTCTCGAACATGTTTCGATATAATCTTCTATATCATCTTCAGAAGATTATATTGAAACTTGTTCAAGAACAAATCAACATTAAATTGAGGTAAGATGATTACAGACTCAAAAAAAAACTTGATTAAAAGAACCTCAAAATATTACTTCCTAAAATAAACCATTAGAAAAATGTATGCCTAAATCGGGATTCGAACCCAATGTCAATGATTCTGTATACCATTGCTCTTGACCACTAAGTTATTAGGCTTCCAATTTAAATGCATATTATTTTTCTCCTTTATATGAATTCCCGCACACCGAGGCTATGAAGTTTTCATTCCATACGCCATCTAGCGGCTTCTTTAACAAGAAGACTTGAGAATTAAGACACATTTATAGCCAGTGAAGCTTAATTTTGATCTTGCATATTAAATTTATCACTTTTCATTGAATGACAAATTTTATTTGAAGAGAGAATATACACCTAAATCAGGATTCGAACCCAATGTCTCTGCTTCTGTACACCAACATTCTTGACCACTGAGCTATTAGACTTCTTCTTCTTCTTCCTTCCAAGTATTAGGCCAAGGCCTGTTACGATCCTATAGAAAATTTTCCCTCCAGCGTTTCATAGGACGGCCCAGTGATCTTCGTCCTCTTGGTATATAATTATAAACAGCTTTGGGGATCCGATTTGAACTCATTCTTTCAAGATGGTGTTTCCAATTTAGTTGGTACTGTTCAGTATATTCCAAAATTGGCGTAGTCTTCAATTCTTTTAGGATATCGGTGTTCCTTTTCCGATCCCATCTGGTGTAAACCGCTGTTTTGCGCTTGAATCTCATTTCACAAGCTGTTATTCTGCTTTCATGTTGTCTTTTTAGTGTCCTTGCTTCACTACCATAGGTCAACACTGGTCTAGCCAAAGTGTTATATAAACGTAATCTGGTGTTTTTTTGTACAAGCTATTAGACTTCCAATTTAAACACACATTATTTTGTAAATTAATGAGTCATTTTTACATCTTACCTCATATTTCATGTTTCTTTAAACACGGGAACTAGTTTTCAAGAGAACCATCTCTCTCATTTTCAACCGACATTATGACTACCGGCTTTTCGTTGGAATCTCCATCAATAACATTGCCATCTGGTGTTGATTTGATGAACTTCGAGATGAGGCCACATTCATCAGGAATCTCGAAATTCATGGAAAATTTGTTCTTCTGAATATATTATCCTCTCCCAAATTGTCAATTCTAAAGGTTTTTCCAAATGTTTTAAAAGTTTGACCTCTTTTTCAATTTTGTGAGTCTCCAACAAACCGTGTGCTGCAATAGCTGATTTTTCAATTTCACCATTTTTAATATTTCTAAAATGTTCCTTTGTGCGAGTGTCCAAATTCCTTTTTGTTTTTCCTATGTATACTGTATTACAGTCCTTATAATTAATTTGAAAAATTCCAGATTTTTTGCTATCTGGGGTGTTCAGTTTCTTATTAGTTATCAATAGATTACCAAAGCTAAATTTATTTATGGGTGCCAATGTAATATTGAATTTCTTGAAAATTTTTTTAAATTTGTTATTTATTTTCTTAAATTGTTTCCTTTCTTTGAATCAGATTGCAGGGTAGTGTATTCTTTTAATCTTTTTTGTTGTCTGAATTTCTTTAATTTATTTATGATTATTTCTTTTCCAAAACCATTTAAATTGGCTATGTTCAAAATGTGATTGTATTCTTTCTTAAAATCTTCTTCATTTATTGGAACATTAAACATATTTAACTATGAACCTATTATGATCTTGAAGAAGATTTTTGGGCTATAGGCCGTGGTCGTGAGGCTTGTAGTTCCCCGACGTTTCGCCAGAGACTGCGTCTAGCATCCTCAAGGGTTGGCTACGTGAATACATATGAACCTATTATTTCTCTCCTTTTTATGAATTCCAGCACACTGAGGCTATGAAGTATTCATTCCAGAAACCATCTACTGGCTTCTTTAACAAGAAGACTTTATAGAATTATTATAGGAAATATTAATGAATTTTGAAACTTCCGGGGAATTTGATTTGATTTGAAATTCATTGGTCCACCAACAGATGGAGTAAGAAGCAGTTCTCCTGGATGAAAGAACATTGGTTGTGAAATTATTGATGATGAAACTGGTTTAATTAGGAGAATGGATGTGAGGTGAGGTGTAAAGAATTTTAATTTTAATCAGAATTAACACCACATTTATAGCCAGTGAAGCTTAACCCATTGGAGACTTTTAACAAGTCTCCCTCATGAGCAGGTAGAAAGTCCAAACAGCTCCACCACGACCTACACTCGTTGTTGTGTTATAACCTCCACTGTAAGAAGTTGGGTTTTTTTAGTGGTTTAAATTTTCGGTTCACCATCAGTAAAATTTGTTGTCTGTTTATATAAAGTAAATATATATAGGCCTAGTGTATTGTATAGTTTATTTTAGTTATTATTTATAGAATAGTAGACTATAGTTGTAGGCATTTATTACGGTAAAATATAAGTGAATATAAATTCAGTGTTTATTTTTTAAACTTCATAGTTGTAAATTTAACTTTCTTTGTGCAATAGTATTTTATAATTTACAGGTCAATATATAATTATGATAATTAGAGAATATATGAAGAACTTTTCCTGATTTTATAATGTATAGGTCTATGCTTATTTATATTTCATATATTTATTTTTATTATGTACAGTATTATATTGCATTTGTTATTTTTTTCCGGTCTTGTTTGAACATATGATTTGTGTTTACTTTCAAGGCAATGTCCGAGAACTGTTACAAAAAGATGGTTTTGGAAATGTTTGTCAACTTTCACAGCCTTGAAAATAACAAAACATAACGGTTTACAATGTACAAAAGAGGGTAGCAGGCAGGCCACATTCCTTTGCTATTTGTAAAAGTACAAGATACTAAAAGAAATTCAGGGGTAAAAAAATATTTGAAAACATAAGTGATAGAACACAGTATCTGTAGTTTGTATTCTGATTTAAAGTCCAGCGCAGCCGGAGTAGCGGTGAGGAGATTTAAATGGGTTCCCAGTGAACATGCTAGGCACTTTAAACGTGTCTTCAGTGGGTTAATTTCAATCTTGCATATTAAATGTATCACTTCTCATGGAATGACAAATTTTATTTACAGGTGCAGATATAGCAAATGTTTGTAATGAGGCTGCATTACATGCTGCTCGATATAAACAGAATATTGTAGGAGGAAAAAATTTGGAGCACGCTGTGGAGCGAGTTGTAGGCGGTACAGAGAAACGTAGTCATGTAATGTCACCAAGAGAGAAGAAGGTTGTAGCATATCACGAGTCTGGGCATGCTCTCGTCGGCTGGATGCTGCAATACACTGATGCTCTCCTTAAGGTTACTATTGTCCCTCGTACAACTATGGCTCTAGGATTTGCCCAGTATATGCCAATGGACAAGAAATTGTACACCAAAGAAGAGGTAATTAAAATATATAGACTTAAGTGATAAACTGGCAATAGGCCATCTATACTAATTCCGAGCTAGGTTCCAATTTAATGTAAACAAAGTAGATGAATGACTACATTTTCATTGGTCGAATAAGTTTTACTTTAGAGCATATAAGAAAATGTAGTTTGCTCTCTAACACTCAAAATAAAGAAATAGATATATATATATATCAGTGGCGTGCGGTGGTCAGAGCAATTACCCCAGCTGTATGACGAGAAAATGTGACTTATTTAATATATAAAAATGAATGTTTGTTTGTTTCTTCATTCATACTTTATGCGCGGCCATACAATTGATCCAATTGTGATGGGGCTTTTTGCAAAATGTTCAGAAGATTCCCAGGATAAACATAGGCTATAGGAGAGTTGTAATACTCAACTCCTACACCCTTAAAAATTGACCTTTTGTAGTGGAAAACGTGAAAAAAGTAGCTCTTTGGACGCTTAAATGGCTTACGCTGCCTAAACCGTAACAAATACACAAAATTAGTGTACACAGAATTGAATATTTCAAAAAGCTCTACAAAAAAGTCCACAACAGCATATGTTTATCTCTTATGGATAACTCACAATAATAATTTTTGTCTTTCATTGATGCCAAGAAGATCAAGACAGGTATGTAGATTCCTGTAAAAAGGCATGGCAACACATGGCGTGTATTCTTTTAGGGATAACTCACAATAACGAATTTTGACTTTTAGCTCATTTGTGCCCAAGAAGATCGAGATAAGTAGATTCCCGGATAATCAGCACGAGGAATCTTAAAATAATTACGATATACATTTATAATTTTTGTCTTTCAGCTCATTTATGCCAAGAAGATCGGGATGAGTAGATTCCCAGACAACACCGGATAAACAGCACGGGGTATCTAAAAATAATTATGATATAAATGTTTTCTTCTACTTATTCAACTAAACATAAAACACATTAATTTTTTGTATTTCAACTCATTTATGTCAAGAAGATCGGGGTAAGTAGATTCCCGGGCAATGCTGGGTAATCAGCACGGGGTTTCTAAAAAATATAAATTTATAATTATTTTTCCATCTACTTATTCAACTAAACATAAAAGCACATTAATTTTCATTTTTTTAGGCGTAGCAGCGCATGCCGGGTATTAGCTAGTAGTTTATAAAAACTTTCATTCTGAATTATTCAGTTTACAGATGGTATGATACTAAAATACCTTGTAATTGTTTTTCCTTTACATTCGGTAAATCTGGAGTTGGCCTACCTTGTTGTATGAGGTAATTTTTCTTGTTGAAAGGTCTGCTGCACAAAAATCGTCTCGATTGTAAATTATAGGCCTACAATCACTTACATTCTTCTTCTTCTTCCTTCCAAGTATTAGGCCAAGGCCTGTTACAATCCTATAGAAAATTTTCCCTCCAGTGTTTCATAGGACGGCCCAGTGATTTGATCCTTCCGGGAAATTCTCATATAAGACTTGAAAGCATAATAATAGTCCCTTCGATTGGTTGCTGGCCAAAGGAAGGCAAGACTAGTGATGGGGCTGCCATCTTATAGCCTCTGGTCAGGCTTTTCTGGAGAAGAAATGGAAGAAAGGAAAGACTCCCTAGCCCTCGGATGCCCTAACAGCGTCGGGGTCGAAAAAAACGAGAGTTAACCAAGAGAGGTTAGATAGTGGTCGCCATCCACATATCCCCTAGATGAGGACCCCTGAAGGGCAATTAATTTTACTAAATTGACAAATCACATTCATCAGTAACTCGTAAAAATGTAATAATAATGCATTTGAACGAACTCAGTGTTGATATTAAATTCAACTGTTGCTTTCCACAAATAATACATACACGTTTGTAATAATCCAATTGTTATATTTGAAAAGAAAAATATACGCCTAGACTGGGGTTTGAACCCAGGACCTTTGACTTTCTATGTCAATGCTTTTCCATCTGAGCCACCTAGGCCTCCAATCTAAACGCGTATTTTTCTCTTACACATAGTTAATTCCCTAACCCCAAATGTTACGAGCCGTTGCTACGATTTTTGCAAATGGCGGCTTCTTTGTTAAGAAGACTTTTTATTGGGAATTTAAGAGAAAAATACGCGTTTAGATTGGAGGCCTAGGTGGCTCAGATGGAAGAGCGTTGACATAGAAAGTCAAAGGTCCTGGGTTCAAACCCCAGTCTAGGCGTATATTTTTCTTTTCAAATATAATTTGTCCATCATTAAGGTGTTTAAAAACGAATAATATTAACATTAAAAATCCAATTGTTGTTATTCAGTTATATAATACGATATAATATTGCCTCTGCCTGCTCCTGAAATTTCCTTCCTCAAGATATCAGGGGTTACCGCACACTTGGCACTTTTAAGTCACGCTTATACAGTTACCTGTGGACTAATAATTAATTTTTCTCTATTTATTTAAATTTATACTATGTCATTCATAATTTTTTCTCGTTTTTTTGTATATATCTCGTACATATTATACATTTAATTCGTTAAATCTAGAGTAAATCAAAATACATTATAAATATTAATTGTATTGTATTTATAACATGTAATCATTTATGTTTATTGTAATTTAGATATAAGACTTTTTTTTTATTTTTTAGAACCTGGTTGAGTGGCAGACAAGGCCTTAAGGCCTTAACTCTGCCAGGTAAAATAAAGCTATTATTTATTTATATTTTAATTAAAATTACAGTGGGAGGAAACACTATGAGGTATTTATATTAATAAATGAGTTGGAGAAAATGTTTTAACATCTCACCTCACAAAGTTGCATGTCTTCATGACACCAGTTTCAAAAGTATAGCAGAAGATGATGTTAACAATGAAATTTCAAGTTGGAATTTGACTGAAGATGGAAGTAATACTATACTTTTGAAACTGGTATCGTGAAGACACGCAACTTTGTGAGGTGAGCATGTTAAAACATTTTCTCCAATTCATTTATAAATTTATTAATTTATTTATTATTTAATATAAATAAAGCTTCTTAAATTAACAGGTTGCTATAGCTGACAAAACATACCACATAATTGTATTTATTTTTTGTATTTTGTAAAAATGTAACTAGCATAAATTAAATATTATAAATTAAGAAATGTTATTTCGAAAAATGCTATTATTGAGGAATTAGTGCTTCCCAAATCAGCCAATCACGTTTTTTTCATCAAATGTATTCATAATTAATGAGTCATTTTTAACATCTTACCTCATATTTTATGTTTCTTTAAACATGGGAACTAGTTTTCAAGAGAAAACATCTCTCTCATTTTCAACTGACGTTATGACTACCAGATTTTTATTGGAATCTCCATCCATAACGTTGCCATCTGGTGTTGATTTGATGAACTTCAAGATGAGGTCACATTCATCAGGAATCTCGAAATTCATGGATCTAAATTTGTTCTTCTGAATATATATCTTCTCCCAAATTGTCAATTGTAAAGGTCTTTCCAAATGTTTTTAAAAGTTGGGCTTCTTTTTCAATTTTATGATTCTACAATAAACTATATGCTGCAATAGCTGATTTTTCAATATCACCATTTTTAATATTTCTAAACTGTTCTTAGTATGAGTGTCCAAATTCCTTTTTGTTTTTCCTATGTATACTTTATTGCAGTTCTTACAATTAATTTGATAAATTCCAGATTTTTTGCTATCTGGGGTGTTCAATTTCTTACTTACTTACTTACTTACTTACTTACTTACTCACTGGCACTATCGAACCCATAGGTTCATGGCCGCGCGGACATAAGCTCTCCATACATCCCTATCCTGAGCTAATGCTTTCCAATCATTCCCTGTATAATCTACTTCCCTCAAATCATAGTTAATGTTGTTTTCCCACCTCATTCTTGATCTACCAACTGGGAGCTTTCCCTCTGGCTTTCCATGCACGTCTTTCATTCCCCATACGTGCAACATGTCCTGCCCATCGCAGTCTACGAGACTTAACTGTTCTTATTATATCTGGCTTCCTATAAAGACCATGTAGTTCATTGTTATGTAGTCTTCTCCATTCACCTGTCTGTTCATCTCTCTTTGGTCCAAAAATTTTCCTAAGAACTTTATTCTCAAATACTCGTAATCTCCTTTCCTCCCTTAAAGTAAGAGTCCATGTTTCGCACCCATATAATATAACTGGTAGAATAATAGTTTTATATATTTTCAGCTTAACGTTTTTTGAAAGGAGTTGGGACATCAAAAGTCTCTGCAATGCATAATAGCATGCATTTCCAGAATTGAGCCTATGTTTAATTTCTTTGTGCGTCTCATTCCTATTTGTGATTATTGTTCCTAGGTATTTGAATTCAGCCACTTCCTCAAAATTTCCCTCATTTGTCATTAGCTGTCCATTTCCATTATATACTGAAATTTCTACCTGTGACCACATATTTAGTTTTACTGATATTTACTTCCAGTCCTAATTTCTTAGTGTTACTCAATAGTGTGTGCGTGTTGGCCTTTAGTATCTCCTCGCTATCGGCCAATAGTACTACATCATCAGCATAAACTAACAGCTTATTAATACCATTCAGTTGTAAGCCTTCCTCATTCTCTAAAGATTTAATGGCATGCTCTAGTACAAAATTAAATAGTAGAGGAGATAGTGCATCTCCTTGCTTCAACCCATTCTGGATTTATTAGTTATTAATAGGTTACGAAGGCTAAATTTATTTATCGGTGAAAATTATACGCTCAGACTGGGGTTTAAACCCAGATGAAATGAATAATATAAACATCGAAAGAGGCCATACTGGCATTATAATGTGATGTAAAATTCCCAATAATTGGTCTTCTTAATAAAGAAGCCGCCATTTGCAAGATAGAAGCAAAGGTTTCGTAGCATTTGGCACTCAGGAATTAACAGTGTATATAAGAGAAAAATCTACATTTAGATTTGAGTGTTCAGATACGAGTAGTTCAGTTAGTAGAGTATTGGCCTGGAAAGCCAGAGGTCCTGGGTTCAAACCTCAGTCTGAGCGTATAATTTTTCTCTTCAAATATGATTTAATGAATTCTGTTTCTAAGTATTGCATATAAGATTTTGTAATTTTCAGTTATTTGAAAAAATGTGCATGGCGTTAGGAGGCAGAGCTGCTGAAGCAATTATTTTCAATGCTATTACAACAGGAGCTCAAAATGACTTGGACAAAGTAACCAAAATGGCATATTCACAAATTCGCACATATGGAATGAGTCAAAATGTTGGACTTGTATCATTTCCTGAGGAAGAGACAAAAGGAATTGGAAAACGTCCTTACAGTAAGAGACTGACTGCACTTATAGACGAGGAAGCTCGCAAACTTGTAGCTTCTGCTTATCTAAAGACTGAACAAGTTCTCAAGGACAACAGGGATAAGCTAGAATTGGTAAGTCAATTGTCATCAATTTTAATGCTTGCAAAAATAAATTCTCTTACAGTTCCAAAAAAAAAAAAATAATAAGGTGAATACACTCCCAGGATTATCTGTCATTAGTAAAATTAAAGTGAGTCATATATCATCTCACCTCATACACTCCATGTTCTCTTCACAGCACAGGATCGCGGAGTTGTTCCTATCTTTAGCCATTTTTTGTCTATTGAATTTTTTTTAAACTGCCATTTAGTGTTGATTTGATGAACTCTGAGATTAAATCTTGCTCCCCGGGAATTTAAAAATTCATAGATCTAAATTTGTTCTTCTGAATGTTCTTCTACAATCTGATTCCAAGAAAGAAAAACAATTCCAGAAAATTACATACCATTTTGAAACATACAAAATTTTTTAAAAAAATTTCTAGAAATTCATTATCGCATTAGCACCGATAAATAAATTTAGTCTGGGTAATTTTCCAATAATTAATTAATAAAAGTTAATACCCCAGATAGTAAAAAATCTGGAATTTATCAAATTAGTTACAAAGACTGCAATAAACTATATATAGGAAAAATGAAAAGGAATTTGGACACTCGCACAAAAGAACACTTTAGAAATATTAAAAATGGTGAAATTGATAAATCAGCTATTGCAGCACATAGTTGGTTGGAGAGTCATAAAATTGAAAAAGAGGCCAAACTTTTGAATCATTTGGAAAAACCTTTAGAATTGACAGTTTAGAAGAAGATATATATTCCAAAAAACAAATTTAGATCCATGAATTTCAAAATTCCTGATGAATGGGACCTGATCTCGAAGTTCATCAAATCAACACCAGATGGTAGTGTTATTGATGGAGATTCCAACGAAAATCCGGTAGTCATAATGTCGGTTGAAAATGAGAGAAATGGTTCTCTTGATAACTGCAGTTTCCATGTTTAAGAAAACATACACTATGAAGTAAGATGTAAAAAACATGATTCATTAATTCATAACATAATTCTGCTTTAATGATGTTTCTTTTACAGTTGGCAGAGACACTTATGAAGAAAGAGACATTAAATTATAATGATGTTGAGAAATTGATTGGTCCTCCACCTTATGGAAAAAAGAATCTGATTGGTCCAGAGGAGTTTGAGCACGCTGTTAATGAAGCAGCGGGTGAAAAAACTGTGCCACAACAGCCTGCTACAGAAAAATCACATCATAACAAAACAAATTAATTATTTTAACAGTTTTATATAATGATATTTTGGTTTTCCAGTCAGTTTTATTGCTTTTATGTTCAGATGTTTATTTTTAGATCAGAAAATATTTGAGAAAGAGAAGTTCAGAACTTCATATGTTTACAAAATGTAATGTATAGTTGAAGAGCAATGTTAAAAGAAATAATATCTACATACCTCTAATCTATTGTTTTGTGTGTAAATCAGTATTTCTTTAATTATATTATTTTTGGTCTGGACATCTTACCTCAATATTAATGTTGATTTGTTCTTGGACATGTTTCAAAACAATTCTCTGTTTTATCTTCAGCTTTCCCAGACTGGTTTTATTTATGTTGCATTATGTTGCACCACCTGGATGTCGATGTCAGCTCCATCCTGTGGTTGGCCAAAGAACCTCCAAACAAGGTCACCCTCCATCGGAATATCAAAATTCATAACTCTGTTTCTGTTCTTCTGAATATAAATTTTTTCCCAAATAGTCAGCTCGTTTGTATTTTCTAACTGTTTTAATAATTTAGTGTCTGAATTAATATTATGTTTTTCAGACCAAACATGAGCAGCAACTGCAGATTTTTCAATTTCTCCATTTTTAATATTTCTTATGTGTTCTTTGGTTCTAATTTTTAGGTTTCTTTTTGTTTTCCCTATATATATTTTTCACAACCCATGCATTCAATTTGATATATTCCTGACTTTTGATTTTTATCAGTTTTTCTCCCCTTTTTTTGTTTGTTTTTTTATTAGTTTATTTAAACTGTATTTATTTTTTTGGTGCTAATTTAATATTAAACTTCTCAAATATATTTTGAAATTTTATTATGTAACCCAGGGGTGATATGTTGAATTTCCTTATATTTTATTTTTCATAGGGTTTTCTTCTTTCTCCCAAGATTACTTCTGTTTTATAAGTTTGTGTGTTTTTTTATAACTTCTTCTATCCTTTTAACATGTACCATTTTTTCATCAAAACCCATTTTCTCTTGCTACTTTGATTATGTGTTTTTTTCTCACTTTTTGAAATCTAAATCTTCTTCGTTAAGGGTACGTTTATTACACAATCTATGAGTTACCCTCTTAAATGCTGCTAATTTATGTCCAATTGGATTGAACCCTGTTGATTTTATAAAATTTTCCGTATGAGTTTCTTTTCTATGAATCCTAAATTCAATTTTTCTTTTTTTCTTCGTTTCTGACCAATTTAAGATCCAAAAAAGGTATTTGTTTATTGTCTTCTATTTCTTTGGTGAATTTAATGTTTGTACTCTGTAAATTTAATAGTTTTAGGGAATCTTCTACATGTTTTTCTTTAACAATACAAATTATATCATCAACATATCTACTCCAAAATTTAAACATTGTGGGATGTGCTTTAGTGATTTTACATTCAAATTTTGGCAAATTTATTTATGAGCGATTTTGAATGTAAAATCACTAAAGCACATCCCACAATGTTTAAATTTTGGAGTAGATATGTTGATGATATAATTTGTATTGTTAAAGAAAAACATGTAGAAGATTCCCTAAAACTATTAAATTTACAGAGTACAAACATTAAATTCACCAAAGAAATAGAAGACAATAAACAAATACCTTTTTTGGATCTTAAATTGGTCAGAAACGAAGAAAAAAGAAAAATTGAATTCAGGATTCATAGAAAAGAAACTCATACGGAAAATTTTATAAAATCAACAGGGTTCAATCCAATTGGACATAAATTAGCAGCATTTAATAGTTTAACTCATAGATTGGTAAACTTACCCTTAAACGAAGAAGATTTCAAACATGAGAAAAAACACATAATCAAAGTAGCAAGAGAAAATGGGTTTGATGAAAAAATGGTACATAAAAGGATAGAAAAGTATAAAAAACAAAAAATGATAAACAGAAGTAATCTTGAAAAAGAAGAACCACCTATGAAAAAATATAGGAAATTCACATATCACCCCTGGGTACATAATAAATTTCAAAATATATTTGAGAAGTTTAATATTAAATTAGCACCAAAAAATAACTACAGTTTAAATAAACTAATAAAACCAACAAAAATGAAAAAACTGATAAAAATAAAAAGTCAGGAATATATCAAATTGAATGCATGGGTTGTGAAAAGATATATATAGGGAAAACAAAAAGAAACCTAAAAATTAGAACCAAAGAACACATAAGAAATATTAAAAATGGAGAAATTGAAAATCTGCAGTTGCTGCTCATGTTTGGTCTGAAAAACATAATATTAATTCAGACACTAAATTATTAAAACAGTTAGAAAATACAAACGAGCTGACTATTTGGGAAAAAATTTATATTCAGAAGAACAGAAACAGAGTTATGAATTTTGATATTCCGATGGAGGGTGACCTTGTTTGGAGGTTCTTTGGCCAACCACAGGATGGAGCTGACATCGACATCCAGGTGGTGCAACATAATGCAACATAAATAAAACCAGTCTGGGAAAGCTGAAGATAAAACAGAGAATTGTTTTGAAACATGTCCAAGAACAAATCAACATTAATATTGAGGTAAGATGTCCAGACCAAAAATAATATAATTAAAATAACCTCAAAATATAACTTCCTAAAATTAAATATCAGTATTTCTTTATTTATGATATTGGCTCAGAACATAGCAGGCAAGAGTAGCAGACAAATTTTAATTTTTTTTTGTGCTATAATAGACTATGTAACATATAGAAAATATAAATAACTGTGGTTCCTATTAGTTACATTCTGTGTATTCCAATGCCATCCACTTCAATTTTTTGTCCCTTGGATTCTGTACTGTACTCCATTTCAGGTATCTATGAAGCAGTGGCGTCCATTGAACCCCAGCTACCCTAGCACTGCTGGGGTAATTAGTGTATTCATAATTGTAATAATAATAATAATAATAATAATAATGCTTTATTTTAGCTGGCAGAGTTAAGGCCATAAGGCCTTCTCTTCCACTCAACCAGCGAATAGTAAAATTATACAAAAAATTACATACATATTACAATTTTAAGATATTAAAATACAGACTAAACAAAATACAAAGATGATGTGATCTAATACTAGCTAATACTAACAAAAACATAGAATATAATAAAATTTAAATTATGTAAAATAAAGTAAGTAGCTTCCTAGATGACTATTAATGGAATGCTCCATATAGTTGTTATGCAGTTAATGTTTTCACTGTGTCAAACTTAAGATATCAGTTAATTTGGATTTAAATAATGATAGCGATAGACAGTCCCTGACATGACTGGGAGGTGAGTTCCAGGCTCTAGTCATAGATATTGTGTAAGATTCAGAGTATAGACAGGTCCTGTGTTGTGGTATCAAAAGTAAAGAAGAGTCTTGTGATCTTGTTCCTAAATTGTGATGAGCCGATAAATTTTGAAAACGTGTTGTTAAATAACTTGGTAAATATGTGTGCAGAATTTGGAATAGTAAGGTATGTGAATGTAAAGTTCTTCTGTCATTTAGGCGTAGCCATGATAAGGCCTGAAATGAAGGAGACACGTGGTCATAACGACGGAGATTGAAGACAAATCGAATGCACGCATTATGAGCACGCTGTAGTCTGTCAGATTAGTCAGTAATATGTCGCAGTAGTCGAAGTGTGGCATTATAAGAGTCTGTACAAGTATTTGTTTTAATTTTGTAGGAAGGAAGTTTTTAAAACTATTTAGGGAGTGAAGAATTGAGAACACTTTCTTGCAGGTATTATTCACCTGGATTTTCCAGTCTAGGTGTTGGTCCATGTAAATACCCAGATTTTTTACTACTGAGCTGTAGGGGATGTTTAAAATAAACTGATAGATTTACCAAATTTCATTCAAATCAATTATGCGTGAACAATAATTTCAAATTTCCCGCTGTTGCCAACAGTCATCTATCGCATTCGGCTTGACGGAGTTTCCTGTGTTCACATTATCCCTTCCAACTCCAGCTACTAAATTACAGATGAATTCACGCATGCATATTTCGATGCATAGCTGGTTAACCATCGACAACCCACACTAGTGGGTTATCGCTTATCGCTGCACTAGACGAAGCTTGTGGCAAAAGTCATTGAATACCAGCTAGCTGGGCCTGACATCACAACTCGAAAGCAAAATATACAAGTTGATTGATAACCATAAGGTCGAATTAAGTTTCAATCTGTTGAAGCATTCCTTTGCTGATGCGAGACGAGAAATGCGATTGGTTGATTTGAAAATTACAAGTATCTCAATAGTATAATTTTTAGAATTACATTTTTATATTCGTAATATTTTATGTATGCAAGTTATATTTTTACAAAACATACAGAAACAATATAAAATCAAATTATGTGGTATAAACTTTGCCAGCTATATCAATCTATTACAATTTAAGAATCGCTTTATTTTAATTTATTCCTCTAATTGAATAACCCAACAATTGAATGATTGTGAACGTGTATATATTATTTATGGAAATCAACGTGTAAAATTAAATTATTATTTAACCCATCAACGTGGACATTTAAACATTGCGTTCCCTTCCCAGATGCAGAAGGGCGTGTTAAAACGCCAGGACTTTTAAATATCCACATGCAGATTGCCATGTCAACACGCGTGGTACATCTATGATTTCCAAAGCCTATAACTAGGTTGTTTTACATGTTGGAGAACTTATTTTTTGTCACCCTGTTAAGGAAAGATTCCCCTTCATGTTAGGACATAATTTATGACAGGGCAAGTGGAAAGGAGGTGGCTCCTTGTAAATGAAAGGAAAATAAATTTTTTTTCATTTTTTCAGGCCAGACCCTCTTCTGAACATATCCTGTGCCTACTATTTTTGCCAAAAAAGAATAAATATCTGTAAAGTGTCTCATTGTGTGGTCTCAAACTTTTCTTTTGAAACAATTATCACAGTCTTTGTGAAACCATGGCTCATGCCTGTGCAGAAAACCAAGTGTTGTCAGAAGAGAAACATTTTAAGTTTGTCAACAAAATTTTAGATGAGATTGATAAACATAGTATTTAGCATTTAATATTTAATTTTAGGAAGTTATATTTTGAGGTTATTTTAATTATATTATTTTTGGTCTGGACATCTTACCTCAATATTAATGTTGATTTGTTCTTGAACATGTTTCAAAACAATTCTGTTTTATCTTCAGCTTTCCCAGACTGGTTTTATTTATGTTGCATTATGTTGCACCACCTGGATGTCGATGTCAGCTCCATCCTGTGGTTGGCCAAAGAACCTCCAAACAAGTTCACCCTCCATCGGAATATCAAAATTCATAACTCTGTTTCTGTTCTTCTGAATATAAATTTTTTCCCAAATAGTCAGCTCGTTTGTATTTTCTAACTGTTTTAATAATTTAGTGTCTGAATTGATATTATGTTTTTCAGACCAAACATGAGCAGCAACTGCAGATTTTCAATTTCTCCATTTTTAATATTTCTTATGTGTTCTTTGGTTCTAATTTTTAGGTTTCTTTTTGTTTTCCCTATATATATCTTTTCACAACCCATGCATTCAATTTTATATATTCCTGACTTTTTATTTTTACCAGTTTTTTCTTTTTGTTGGTTTTTATTAGTTTATTTAAACTGTAGTTATTTTTTGGTGCTAATTTAATATTAAACTTCTCTCAAATATATTTTGAAATTTATTATGTACCCAGGGGTGATATGTGAATTTCCTATATTTTTTCATAGGTGGTTCTTCTTTTTCAAGATTACTTCTGTTTATCATTTTTTGTTTTTTATACTTTTCTATCCTTTTATGTACCATTTTTTCATCAAACCCATTTTCTCTTGCTACTTTGATTATGTGTTTTTTCTCATGTTTGAAATCTTCTTCGTTTAAGGGTAAGTTTACCAATCTATGAGTTAAACTATTAAATGCTGCTAATTTATGTCCAATTGAATCAACAGGGTTCAATCCAATTGGACATAAATTAGCAGCATTTAATAGTTTAACTCATAGATTGGTAAACTTACCCTTAAACGAAGAAGATTTCAAACATGAGAAAAAACACATAATCAAAGTAGCAAGAGAAAATGGGTTTGATGAAAAAATGGTACATAAAAGGATAGAAAAGTATAAAAAACAAAAATGATAAACAAAGTAATCTTGAAAAAGAAGAACCACCTATGAAAAAAATATAGGAAATTCACATATCACCCCTGGGTACATAATAAATTTCAAAATATATTTGAGAAGTTTAATATTAAATTAGCACCAAAAAATAACTACAGTTTAAATAAACTAATAAAAACCAACAAAAATGAAAAAACTGGTAAAAATAAAAAGTCAGGAATATATAAAATTGAATGCATGGGTTGTGAAAAGATATATATAGGGAAAACAAAAAGAAACCTAAAAATTAGAACCAAAGAACACATAAGAAATATTAAAAATGGAGAAATTGAAAAATCTGCAGTTGCTGCTCATGTTTGGTCTGAAAAACATAATATCAATTCAGACACTAAATTATTAAAACAGTTAGAAAATACAAACGAGCTGACTATTTGGGAAAAAATTTATATTCAGAAGAACAGAAACAGAGTTATGAATTTTGATATTCCGATGGAGGGTGACCTTGTTTGGAGGTTCTTTGGCCAACCACAGGATGGAGCTGACATCGACATCCAGGTGGTGCAACATAATGCAACATAAATAAAACCAGTCTGGGAAAGCTGAAGATAAAACAGAATTGTTTTGAAACATGTTCAAGAACAAATCAACATTAATATTGAGGTAAGATGTCCAGACCAAAAATAATATAATAGTATTTAGCGTCTACATCAGATAGTGAGGATAGTTTCTTTGCACTTGACTATACACAACCTCCTTACGATATAAGTGATAGTGACATCTGCTGTGTTGACGAGGGAGATATTCAGACACTTACACGTGTTTTGATTGCTAAAGGGCTAGGGGGAGTATCCACAGATTTTGTATGGCAAAATATGGACACGTTTAATTCAATACGAGAGACATTCTGTGACATCAGTGGTCCACAGTTCGATGTTTCTGGGGACATTGTTGCTATATTCGAGGAAATATTCGACCATACGTTGTTGAATATTATTGTTGAAGAAACAAATAAATACGCTCTACAATCAATATCAAAATCGACTTTCCGTGAGCAAAGGATATGTATAACCAAGGTAAGATTAGAAATATAATGTAACTAAATATAATTTATTAATAATTTGGTAATATCTAAAATAAGCTCCACATAACAGATAACTACATGGTCTTTATAGGAAGCCTGATATAATGACATAAATTAGGTCTCATAGATTGCGATGGGCAGGACATCTGTCACAAATGGGTAATGAAAGACGTGTATGGAAGCTTCTTGTGGGAAAACCAGAGGGAAAACGGTCAGTTGCTAGACCAAGAATGAATGGGAGAATAACATTAAATATGAATTGAGGGAAGTAGATCATACAGGAGATGATTACAACACATTAGCTCAGGATAGGGATGTATGGAGAGCTTATGTCAGCACGGCCATGAACTACAGGTTCGAGAGTGCCAGTGAGTTAGTTATCTAAAATAAATTACTGGGTGAGTAGTTTAAAAATACTACCGCGCAGGTGGACTGCATGGACTTTTAAATGACCGCACAGAAGGGAGGAAGCCGGTCTCGTATATGTACGTCAAACTGCGCTCAGGGGTTAATATCAGCACTGAGTTTTTTTAAATGCGGTATTTATTTGCTTTCACGAGTTTTAGTTAGTGTTACTGATAAATATAATTTGTCAAATTACTAAAAATTGAATTGAGTGATTGTTCATATACGCTACAGACCCATTTTAATACATAAAGCAGCCCCTCCACTGAATATCCATATCAGCAACACTGTCGTTGAAAATGTCAGGGCCAGAGAATCAGTGGCTTGCAGTGTAGGAAAATTTTTGGACCAAAGACAGACGAACAGACAGATGAAAGGACTTCTCAACAGTGAGCTTCATGATCTTTATGGGAAACCAGATGTAATAAGAACAGTTAGGTCTCATAAACTGCAATGGACAAGATATGCAGAGAATGAAAGAGGGGCATGGAAACTACTAGGAAAATCAAGAGGGAAATCATTCAGAGAGTAAGGCAAGAATGAGATGGGAGAATAATGGTGAAATTAAATGTTTCTTACCTCTCCTCATATCAATTTACTAAGTTGATCGCGATTTCGAGACTATAACTGTCTCATCATCAGAACTTTGTTGGCGACTGGTGTTATGTCGATCGAAAGAAACTCTTCTTCTTCCCTCTGTTGGTGGACCGATGAATCTCTGGATCAGGTCAAAATTTGCGGGAATTTCAAAGTTCATAAGTTTTCCTTTGAAATTCCTGCAAATTTTGACCTGATCCAGAGGTTCATCGTTCCACCAACAGAGGGAAGAAGAAGAGTTTCTTCTGATCGACATAACACCAATCGCCAACAAAGTTCTGATGATGAGACAGTTATAGTCTCGAAATCGCTATCAACTTAGTAAATTGATATGAGGAGAGGTAAGAAACATTTAATTTCACTATAAATTAAACCTGATAGTGATTAATTCCTATAAAAGTTAAATTTAAATGAGAGAATAATATTGACCTTGATCTGAAGGAGGTAAATTATACAGGAGATAAAATTACTGCTTTACCAAGATTATTTCTTCTGTACAAAAATATATTGAAATGTATTAAATAATTTTTTCAACATTTTATCCATATCTTTTAAATATCATATCCTTGTAAATATTTAATTCAATGCAGTGTTAACATAATTGTAATTATATATTATATTTATTGTTTTAATTGTTGATTTTTTTTTGTTAATTTATGCATATAATAGAGAAGGTCTTGGATGAAGACAACTAGCTATTGGATACAAACATATTCTATTTATCATTTTTTTTCAGAAGTAAAATAATTGAAAATATATGTTAAAATTTCTAGTCAAGAAAACCAAAAATTTAATTGATTTTTAAATTGAAAGTTCATAGAATCTTGAAGAACATTATATGGACTTCTACAAACCTTGATTTTATTATGTTCTATGAGCTAAAGTAAGAAAGTTCTTTAAGTCTAAAGGTAAACATTACATAAGTTCTTTATCATTTCTCCTGGATTGAAAATTATAAAATTATATAAAGACTGAATATTAATATTTGTATTTATGTGATTTCCTTGATACTCAAAACTGATAAAATTCATACAAAAATGTTGTTGAAGTAAACAATCACAAAATAAAATATTAAAATAAATAAATAAATATTAAAATAAATTATATTTGAAGAGAAAAATTTTCGCCTAGACCGGGACTCGAACCCGGGACCCTTGGCTTTCCGGGCCAAGTGCTCTACCAACTGAGCTACCGAGGCGAGTTATGATCTAGATGCAAATTTTTCTCTTATGTACGTAACTCACCTCGGTAGCTCAGTTGGTAGAGCACTTGGCCTGGAAAGCCAAGGGTCCCGGGTTCGAGTCCCGGTCTAGGCGAAAATTTTTCTCTTCAAATATAATTTATCCTTCAATGAGAAGTGTTAAATTAATAATAAAATTGTCAATAGAAGCCCTACTGGCTATAAAGTAGTGTTAAATTCCCAATAAATGTCTTCTTAACTAAAAAGCCGCCATTTGCAAAGATAGAAGCTATGGTTTCAAGCATTTGCCGCGAGGGAATTATAATGTACATAAGAGAAAAATTTACGTCTAGATCGTAACTCGCCTCGGTAGCTCAGTTGGTAGAGCACTTGGCCCGGAAAGCCAAGGGTCCCGGGTTCGAGTCCCGGTCTAGGCAAAAATTTTTCTCTTCAAATATAATTTATCCTTCAATGAGAAGTGTTAAATTATTAATAAAATCGTCATTAAAATAAATACCTGGCAAGTGCCACCATTCCTCAAGTAGGTTAATTTTTGTTTGTTTGGCTGTACAATACCAGAAATTTAGTTAAGCAATTGAATACAATTTTAATGCAATTAATGTTATTAGCTCTTGATATTAATAACATTTATCCACGAAAATATTTATTGTGAAAGTATTTTTAAAATATAATATGAAATGAAGGAATGGATGTATTTACTTACTTTAAAATCATTTGGCCATTTTCAATTTCTATAGAATAACTCTAATGAAGAGGTAGTTTTTTTTTTTTACACAGTTAAACACATTTTAAAAACATCTAAAATACAGGTTTAATATATATATTTAGATTTAAATTAAAATATTTTATACCTCACCTTATATCCTCATATCCATTGGATATGTGGATATGAGGTGAGGTATTTTACTTTTAATATTGTTTATTTATCATTTCACTCACCTCATACTTCATAATTTATAGCAGACCCAGGGTTTCTTCACGTAATTCGTGACATTGTCAATGCTGCGTCATGTTCACAACTGACGTCCAACGGCCTTCTATCCTGCAGACTGACCTCCGCGCCATCTGGTGGCCGACCGAAGAATTTCCAAATCAGGCCTCTTTCTTTATAACCGGGTATTTCAAAATTCATAGTTGTATTTTCATTCTTGCATATGTAAATTTTTTCCCAAATTGTGAGTTCCTTCGGTTTTTCCAATTGTTTAAGTAATTTTGTTTTGGTTTCTATTCTATGTTTTTCTGACCAGGCATGTGCAGCTATTGCAGATTTTTCGGTTTCTCCATTTTTAACATTTCTGAGGTGTTCTTTTAATCTTGTATTTAGATTCCTTTTTGTTTTTCCTATGTATATCTTTTCACAATCTTTACAATTAATTTGATAAATTCCCGATTTTTTGCAGTCTTCAATTTTTTCATTTTTGTTGGTTTTTATTAAATTACCTAAGCTGTAATCATTTTACGTGAAGAAACCCTGGGTCTGCTATAAATTATGAAGTATGAGGTGAGTGAAATGATAAAAAATAAACAATATTAAAGAACCTCATAGTGTTATTTCCTATCTACATAACTTAATTTTACTTTAAATCTTAAATTAAACCTCATAGTGATTTTTCCTATAAAAGTTCAACATGTTTAATAACCTAAAAGCTAACCTAATTTAATTCAATTACTTTAACCTGTAAAAATGTGAGGTTAAAACACATTTTAAAAACGTGTAAATTATATGTATAATATTCTTAGTTAAATATGGGAAATATATGTATAATAACCTAAAAGCTAACCTAACCTAATTCAATTATTCTAACTTGTAAAAAAATACGAGGTTAAATACAGACATAAATCTTTGTTATGGACAGAAAATCACTGTTATTGACAGAGCTGTGTTGTTGAAACCAGTTATTATCGACAAAGTTGCACTATTATCGACAGAGCTGTTGTAACCATAGTTATTAGTGTGGCATGTTCTGCAATTGCAGAGATATTACAGTGGCCATGACAGGAAATAGTCCCACTTTTTTTTTTCTTCATATTTATGAGTAAAATGAGTTAAAGATAATAACATTTCATGGCTAAATACATTTAATATATTTTTTATAAATATATGTTGTATTAAAATAGTGTTTAAGTGCTAGCTACAACCACGCTTTTTTTTTTAACTTTTAAGAATTGTAGGCCTTTCTGAAACTGGCTTCTGTCTTCAGCAGAAGGGTATGAACTTTTGTTGTTTTGCAACATTTCTGACATCAGTGGCCTTCCAGCATCATCTGAAGCTGCCACTGTTTTAATTTTTTTCTTTTTATTTTTCTATTTTGACCTAGTTGAGGACAAAACTGCCTGCCAGGTATTTATTTTAACATTTTACTTTGTTCCTTGATAATCTTATGAATAATTTTAATTTTGTATAACATTTATATGGGGCATGCCGTAGCGTAGTGGTTAAGGCACTGAGCTACAAGCTGGAGGGTCGAGGGTTCAAGTCCCGTTGGGGTCAGGATTTTTAAACTGCCCCAAACCCTCTGGCAGCACTATGGCCCTGGGGTCGACTCAGCCTCTAACGAAAATGAGTACCAGATGCTTGTTCTGTGGGGTAAAGACGGCCGTCACGCAGGGCTGACATAAAGTGCCGATTGTCTAGAAAAAGTGGGAGCCTTAACCTCCTACTACCCCAAGGGCCTCCGGACCTGTTGTGAGATTACTTTTATAACATTTATATTACTTAAAGCATTTTCTTGTTTTACTCATAATTCTTTTTTTTTTTTTAAGTTTGATTTATTTTCAGAACCACAAATGTTAAATCTGAACCATGATTCCTTTACAGCAAGTAAGAAAAATATTCAGGTTTGTAAAAATATTATAGTCAGGAAACTTCATTTTCAGTTAGTCAATTAAACAGCTTTTTTTTAAACATTATATAGTGTCATTACTTTTGTGACGAATGAAGAATTGCTCACCGAACTGGAAGCAATTCATCAGCCAATGAAGTCTCACGTACATAATCCCTTAATTTGAATGTATGGATGTTTTAACATCAGTTATAATTAGAGTAGTTACCAAACTTTATTACATGTGATGTTGAAAATGATGTCCTTGTACTGCCTAACATTTCTGACATATTTTAAGTTTGAATTCACATGCATTAATTCTTCTTGTGAATTTTAAACTTTCTTAAAAATTAATAAAAAATGTGTGGTGATACACCATTTTTTAACATCTTCTATGACAAAGGAAGATGACTAATCTAACTGTAATTTAAGTTTAGAAATAGATGTAGATAGGGAATAACACTATGAGTTGTGATGCATCGAGAATGTCACAAATTCAGTGACAAAACCGGGTCTGCATAAAAACCAAGAAATATGAGGTGAGTCAAAACACAACTCAAATTTAATTAAGTTTAGAAATCCATACCCTTGAATTGAGAGGTTATGTACATGAGTCCTTACTAGTTAAGTTGTTTCTTGCCTATCATGCTTTCTCAGCACATTGCTAATATAAAGTCACAATTAATAGTGGATTGTTATAAATAGAAAATAACATTAAGGTAGAATTTTTATCACTCACCTCATATTGTTCTTCTTATTTGACTATAAACTAGTTTTGGAACATAGTTTCTGTTCCATCCTCAGTATCGTCACGACCGTTGTTCTGCCATCTTGAAGAGCTGTCCTTCGCTCCTTCCATTGGCTGACTGAAAAACTTCGAAACCAGTAAGTTCTTACTGTTTGGGAAAAAGCGAAAAGAAGAAATTGATGAACTTTGAAATTCCCGGTGAGAATGACCTGGTTTCAAGGTTTTTGAGTCAGCCAATGGAAGGAACGAAGGACAGCTCTTCAAGACAACAGAACAACGGTCATGACGATACTGAGGATGGAACAGAAACTACGTTCTGAAACTAGTTTATAGTCAAATAAGAAGAACAATATGAGGTGAGTGATAAAAATTCTACCTTAATGAATATACCTCATAGTGAGAATTCCTAAAATAAGTAAGAAAATAACATATTTAAATTAATGTTGGGAAGTAAATATTATGAGATTATATCATTAATAGTGAGTGGAGAACATATTTTTAACGACTCACCTCATACAATTTCAAATTTCATGATACTGATGGTTTCAGACAACTTCTTGTCCCTCTTCAGTCGTGACTTCCACTCAAGTCATACAATTTCAAATTTCTTTGATTCTGACGGTTTCAGACAACATCTTGTCTCTCTTTAGTCGTGACTTCCACTCAAGTCAGCTTGTCCAGATGATAAAACAGAATTGTTTTGAAACATGTCCAAAAACTAATCAACCTTAATATTGAGGTAAGATGATCAGACTGAAAATAATGTAATTAAAATAACCTCAAAATATCACTTCCTAAAATTAAATGTCAGGTTCAAATCCTGATTCAGGCATATATTTTTCTCTTCAAATAAAATAATGGCTGTATTATAAAATAATGTAATCCATGGGAGCATTTATAAAACTTCAGTGGTTCAGACTACATTTTTTTTGGATTTTCAATTTTTTATAGTTAAAAAATATATAAAAGTGTGGTCTTGATTCATAGTTTGTTTTTAAGTTGACTTGGTAATTTTCTCTCTTGTAATAGAATAATTCTTTAAATTTTTAGTAGAATCATCAACAAGTAATGGTTTTAATTTTGTAGCTGCATTGACGAGAATAGAGATAATTATATAAGAGAATTAAGAGAAGCAATTAGAATTAAATCTGTCTCAAATGATCCTAAACTCAGAGATCAGGTTATTAAAATGATCTTCTGGTTTGATAATGTACTCACAAAAACTGGTTTCAAAACTGAAATATGTGAAGTCGGATTACAGGTATGTATTCTTATAATGGTTCTTTTCCTTTGTCCTCGTCTTTTTCTCATTCTCTTAATTATCCTCCTCCTTTGTCTTCTCCTTCTTCTTGTTCTTCCACTTCTCCTTTTTCATCTCTCTCTTCTTCCTATTAAACTTCTTCTTCACCTTCTTCTTTTTCTTCTTTTTTCTTCTACTTATTCGTCTTTCTGTTCTTTTTCTCCTTCTTTTCTCTATTATTTTTCTCCATCTTCTCCTTTTCCTTCTTTTCTATCTTCTCATCCTTCTCTTTCTCCTTCTTCTTCTCCTTCATTTTCTTTTTTTTCCTATTCTTTTTTTCTCCTTTTCTTCTTCTCCATCTTCTCCTTATTTTTCTTCTCATTCTTCTTCTCCTTCATATTCTTTCTATTCTTTTTCTTCTCCTTCTCCATCTTCTCCTCCTCCTTCATCTCCATCTTCTTCTCCTCTTCCTTCTTCTCCTTCTCCATCTCCTTTTTTCTTCTCCATCTTCTTTTTCTCCTTTGCCTCCTCCTTCCTATTCTTTTTCTCCTTCTCCTCCCTTCTTATTCCTATTCTTATTATTCTTCCTATTCATCTTATTCTTCATATTCTTCTTCCTATTATTCTTATTATTCTTATTCTTATTTGTATTCTTAATATTATTTGTATTCTTATTTTTCTTATTCTTCTTCTTTTTCTTCTTCTTTTTCTTGAGGCATAACATCTTTATCTGAATGTTTTTGCCCTTCTCAACTGAACCTTCCATTTTCTCTTATCTTGTGTAAGAATAAAGTTCTTAGGAATGTTTTATCACCATATAAAGTTAACTATATGTATACTTATTCCCTTTAGGAGGGTTACACAGATTTAAAACTTCCACCCGTCCTTTTGGCAACATACAAAGGTGGTTCTTCGAAGAAAACAATTCTATTCTATGGGCATGCAGATGTTTACCCTGCAGTAAAGTCTGATGGTTGGTTTTCTGAACCATTTGAACTTGCGGAAAGAGGTGATAAGCTCGTTGGACGTGGTGTTTCAGACAATAAGGGACCCATACTTGTCTGGATTAATGCTGTTAGTGCTTATCGAGATAGTGATGTGGAAATACCAATCAACCTAAAGGTATCCTTGTGTTAACTTCATTCTTCTCTTTATCCCAGTCAATGTGCTCAAACGTTTTATGTTGCTATAAACCTTATTTAACATATTTAAGGAAAATTGTATCATCTCACCTCATATCCTTCTTCTTATTATTAATATTAGATCAGCATCGGGACCTTATTTGGTTCCATCCTCAGTACTTTCATGACCGTTGTTATGTTGTCTTGAAGAACTGACTCCTACTACCTCTGTTGGTACACTGATGAACCTCCAAATCAAACCACTTTACCTGGGAATTTAAAAATTCATTCATTTCTCCTTTTCGTTTTTTTTTTTTAATGTAGATTTTGTTTTCCCAAACCATGAGCTCTTCAGCTTTTTCAGTTTGTTTTATTAATTTAGCCTTTCTTTCGATTTGATGTTTTTCTGACCATGTGTGAGTTGCTATTACAGATTTTTCTACTTACCCATTTTTCATGTTCCTGAGATTTCCTTTCACTTTGGTCAGAAACACATCAAATCAAAAGAAAGGCTAAATTAATAAGACAAATAAAAAACCTAAAGAGTTCACAGTTTGGGAAAAAAAATCTACATTATGAGAAGGATTATATATATTTTTTTTAATTCCTGGGGAAAGTGATTTGATTTGGAGGTTCATCAATCTACCAATAGAGGGAGTAGAAGGCAGTTCTTCAAGACGACATAACAATGCTCATGAAAATACTGAGGTTTTGTTCCAAAACCGGTCTAATAAGAATAATAAGATGGATACAAGGTGAGGTGATACAATATTTTTTTCAAATTAATTATACCTCATAGTGTTAATTCCTATAAAGTCAATTATCCTATTATATTTAATCTCATAATTAAAATTTGGAAAAAAAAACTATTTTATCTTTGATGATCTTGAAGAAGATTTTCGGGCTGTAGGCCATGGTCGTGAGGCTTGTAGTTCCCCGACGTTTTGCCAGAGACTGCATCTGGCATCCTCAAGGGTTGTCTTGAGACTGGCAATTCTGTCCGCTGTCTGTCTTATTTATACGTTCACCGCAATGTGTTTGTAAGTTGTATCTGCCTTCTGATTGGTCAGCGGTAGGGGACTTCCATTGCTCCAATGAGATTGCTGTTTGATGGTCTAGTCGACTGTACGTTATATCTGTCTTCTCCCTACTGCTGACCAATCAGAAGACAGATATAACGTACAGTCGACTAGACCATCAAACAGCAATGGAAGTCCCTACCGCTGACCAATCAGAAGGCAGATACAACTTACGAACACATCGCGGTGAACGTATAAATAAGACAGACAGCGGACAGAATTGCCAGTCTCAAGACAACCCTTGAGGATGCCAGATGCAGTCTCTGGCGAAACGTCGGGGAACTACAAGCCTCACGACCACGGCCTACAGCCCGAAAATCTTCTTCAAGATCATCATAGCAACTCCGGCCGTGAAAGTCTACATGAATACATTATTTTATCTTTATTTAACTTCCTTAATATTTAAGGTCATTACGGACAAAGTTTAACTGAAAACAAAAAAATAAATAAACATAAGATATAAAGATATAACATAGTAGGAAATGTAAAATATCATTAAATATATAAAGTTAGAAGATAAATAAAAATGTTCCATATAATTTATCATGATGAAGTGATCTTTCTATGCCAATGAATAAATATGATTTATAATTATTTTTTTTATTATTAATTTAACACTTCTCACTGAAAGATAAATTATATTTGAAAAGAAAAATTTATCCTTCAGTAAGAAGTGTTAAATCAATAATAAAAACACAAATAGAAGCCCTACTGGCTTTATAAAGTAGTCTTAAATTCCCAATATATGTCTTCTTAACTAAGAAGTCGCCATTTGCAAAGATAGAAGCAAAGTATTGACTTAGGCTCTCACAGCTGGTGTTATGATGATCTTGAAGAAGATTTCCGGGCTGTAGCCGTGGTCTCAAGGCTTGAAGTTCCCCAACGTTTCGCCAGAGACTGTATCTGGCATCTTCAAAGTTTGGCCAAACGTTGAGGAACTTCAAACCTCGAGACCACAGCCTTCACCCCGAAAATCTTCAAGATCATCATAGAAGCAAAGTTTTCAAAGCATTTGGCACGAGGGAATTACAACGTATATAAGAGAAAAATTTGTGTCTAGATCGCAACTCGCCTTGGTAGCTCAGTTGGTAAAGCATTTGGCCCGGAAAGCCAAAGGTCCTGGGTTTGAGTCTCGGTCCAGGTGAAAATTTTTCTCTTCAAATATAATGATTTATAATATCAGTATAGAACTCCTGGATCCCTGGACTCTATACCAATTCCGAGCTAAGTTCCAGTTGTACTGTAAACTTGTATAAGGTATTACTTCACCGGCACATCTATTGGGTGTACCATGGTACTACTTTTATCTGCCATATGACTGAACTGTACATGGAACTGTCATCAATAGAAACATTTTTCTTAGGCAACATCATATTTTACAGAAAATAAGACTGAATACAGGGTAAGATGGTACCAGTAATTAGAAACTTTCATTTCTTATTTATTTATGACAAATAATTATATGTGGGTGAACAAATCAGACATTTACGCTTTTTCCACGATGTCAATAGATATCCTTTATTTACAATTTTATTTCATTACAAACAGATTTTATATTCCATGCTGACTCACCTGTAAATTCTATTATTTTCACCACATCCTCAATAGCTAATGTAGGATTTTTTCACTAAACTGTTTGAAAACATTAAAAATAATTTGTTTCTCTCCGCTTTTCAAATTCTTTCCTTTTCAATGTTTTAAGAAATTCTACAAAAAGTGGCTGTTTTAAAACAACTGAAATCTCAACTCATTCATCATTGAGCATGTGTAAGAATAAAACAATGCTTACTTAATGTATTAAAATTATAGTTATATATTTTAAGATTCTCCTATGTAACTTACGTAAACATGTGCTAGATAATACATACCGGTATTTTAATGTTTTCCATTTCGAATGTTAAAGAGGGAACTGTATTTTCTTACATGCTCAAAAGTAAAATTGTTATTCGACCAATGAAAATTCAGTCTTGCATCTACTTTGTTTACATTACAACTAGAACTTAGCTCTGAAAAAGTATGAAAACCAATTGAGCTACAATTATACATTTGACAAAGCACTTTTCTTTAATCTTTCTAATTATTTAATATATTTTAAAGCTTAAGTACATTTTTTTAAGTTATATACAAGGTGCTGCATAAGTCAGTTAACCACTGCACACGGTTGCAAGGAAAAAATCACATTGATTTAATCTGGGGTGTGAATACGGGACTCAGAATGTAATCTCAAACACTAGTAAGCAGTAGGTCCTGTTAAGTTATTTAGTAGGAAATAACTATAAGGTTTATTTTAATTATTTCTGAGTTGTTTTTTGACTCACGTCATCACCTCATCATCAGCATCAAGAATTAGACCTGCTGGTCTGTTCCAATCTCATGTTAGAATTGGTCCATCCATCTTTTACTGGGTCTTCCAACATTTCTTCGTTATAGTGGTTTGTAATGAAGAATCTGTTTCAGAATTCTATTGTTATCCATTCTATTGATGTTGTCCATCCATTCATCTCTGCATTGTGAAATTCTATCTAATAGTTTAAATATATTCAGTTCTCTCATATCCTCACTTCACCTTTGATCCATTATCGTATAGCCAGCCATACTCCTCAGAAACCTCATTTCTGAATATTCTATTCTTTGTTCCTGGGCTTTGGTTAAGACCCAGTGTTCCGATCCATATAGTAGTGTTGGAACCACTCATCTCATATTTCAAGAAATATAAAGAAAAAGAACTAACGGAAACAACTGTAAGAAGATGGCAGCTTCAAAAATTTAACAAGCTTTTTTCGGAAACCACGATAGAAATTAAAAGATACTTAAAACTAAAAGAACTCAGAAACAAAAGATCTGCAGATATCAAATTCATCAACAAATGTTTAGAATTAGAAATTACCCCAAAATTCGTAAGGAAAATGTTATACAAGAAATGTAGAAATAGAAATAGATTTATTTAGCCTGGTGGAGTTAAGGCCATGTGGCCTTCTCTTCCACTCACCAGGACAAACATATGTTACATATAAATACAAAAAATTACAATAATAGTTATACTAAACAATTATCCGTCAAATTGAATAATAATGAAAATAATGTCTAATAATACAATAAAATTAAATACAATTAAAATTAAATTAATGATAGAATGAATACAGAAAGGAATAACAGCTCGAATCTACTATACATAAAAAGAAAAGAAAGTAATAAACTATGATGAATTAATCTATCGCTTCTTATACAAGGCATTAGGTAAATATATTTACAAATCTTAAAACTATTTTTATTAAATAATGAAAAAAACAAGTTATCAATTTTTAAAAAGTAATATTAGTGAGACCCTCAGGGGTCCTCATCTAGGGGATATGTGGATGGCGATCACAAGGTGCCCAAGCTGAGCAAAACATTTCTTCCACTTACTTGTGTTTTGCACTCTTTTAACTTTACTATCTAACCTCTCTTGGTTAACTCTTGTTTTTTTCGACCCCGACGCTATTTAGGGCATCCGAGGGCTAGGGAGTCTTTCCTTTCTTCCATTTCTTCTTTCCTTTATTTTTCTTTTCTTCTCCAGAAAAGCCTGACCAGAGGCTATAAGATGGCAGCCCCATCACTGGTCTTGCCTTCCTTTGGCCAGCAACCAATCGAACGGACTATTATTATGCTTTCAAGTCTTATACGAGAATTTCCTGGAACACTGGAGTGAAAATTTTCTATAGGATCGTAACAGGCCTTGGCCTAATACTTGGAAGGAAGAAGAAGAAGAAGACTATTAGTGAGTTGTTTCTTGTCCAGGCACTGAGCAGGGCATTTAAACCCACAGGCCAGCCATTTAAATACCCCAGCTACCCTTTTCGTGGCACTTCAGAAAATGGACCATTATTCACAAACTATTAGTCCTAGAAAATTCAAATTTTGTACATACCTAAAGGAGATATCCTAGTAGGATTTGATGGTTGATTGACATCACATGGTATCGGCGTATTCATTTCAGGAAGTGGAAGTTCATCTTGACTTTCACTTTGTGAATCTTCTAATTCAGGAATCAGTTCATCACCTGAATCATCATTATACAAAATATTCACTAATTCTTCTTCAGTGAGATATTTTCCTTTCGATATGGTTTCACTCACGCACAAACAACCATGCGATAATGAGAAACATATACGACTGCATTGGAGCCTGGAGTCAAGTTTGGGTGAACGAATTCCATGTGTTGTTTATTTTAAAAATAAAAGGGGATTCACCAAGGTTAAACGTGTCAAACGGGAATAGAAAATGTACATTTACATGCCATCTATGATCTCTAAGACATACTAAGCCAACACAATATTTAGGCGCCGAATATAAATACGGTTTGTTCGTGCTGGCTCTAAAACGAGTTAACTGACCGATGGCCACATACACGATAGACTCTTTAAACACCTTAACTGGTTTACGGTACTGAATGTGACTTTCAATTTGTTTCTGAAAGAATGTAAAATATGAGGTGAGTCAAAAAACAACTCAGAAATAAGTGGTCCTGTATTCAAACAAACTGATTTTTTTCCTTGCAACCATGGACAGTGGTTAACTGACTTATGCCACATCCTGTATATAAAGCTATAATTGGATATTGTTGGTGGTTTTTGTGTTCATTCACAGTTTATAGTTGAAGGGATGGAGGTATGTATGAGTGAGGGTCTAAGCACGCTCATAGAAAAAAAGAATAAATTTTTTAGGGATGTTGACTATATTTGTATATCTAACACATCATGGTGTGATAAAGTGAAACCCTGTGTATCATATGGTTTGCGTGGCATCTGCTATTTCAAGTTATCAGTTCAATGTTCTCGAAGAGATTTACACGGTGGCGTCTACGGTGGTGTAATGTAAGTAAAATTTACCTTAGTGTTTGCACTAATGCTCAAATTAAATCAATTTTAAAAAAATAATTAATGAATAATAATTTAATAAAGTCTGATATAACATTTTCCAAAACTCAAACTGATTCACTTAATATTTCTGAATATATCTTTCAATGTTATAATTAAATTTTGACATTTAGCAATGATGCCTGTCGGCCACGGTGGACTAGTGGTTATGCTCCTTGCCTCTGGTCGCGGGTTCAAACCCGACCGGGGTCGATGGATTTTTTAGGATGGAAAAATCCAAGGAGCAAGTCCTCCGGGAGGGCCTTTAAACCGTGGGTCCCAAGTCTGAAGATTTTCAGGCTTGTAAAAAATCCTTAAGCCTGAATGAAAAGGCCTCTAAGCAAAATTTACCAAATTTTCTTGTCCTAGTACTACCTTGGCTTCCTAGATGTCAGTATGAGATGGAACGCTGACCACGTGCCACTCAAAATTACATCTATACGAAAACAAGTGTAACTAAATTAGTATGGTTCAAATTTTTCCCTGTAGGGGGAGAGCGCCTAAATCTCTGTAAAGGGAAAACATAGGCTTACAATAAATGTGGAAGATTCACCCGAATGGATATTATTCTTTGCTATATTCGGAGATCAATTTTGTTCTTTCACGGCACTCAGTGATATGATATTGGTTGCATCTCTGTCTGCACAATTCACACACACATTGGTCATTCGGGGTGTGGAATGTCTTAATTCTTGCATAATTTGTGGTGGAAGCCGTGAATGGCTAGTCTTGTAATGGTGTGTCTCTGCTCCTGATTCTCTTTGGTCCAGTTGCGATCGATCATTGCAGTCGTCCCATAGAAGTCGATATCTATCTCCGCTCTTTTCATTCTTCTCCGTTCTAGTAGCTTGTTGCTGGCTCCGGTAGATGGTAGGCTGAGTCTCAGATCTTCTATGTAAAAAGTTTCCTTGGTCAGCTCATATGTCAGCCTTGATGGAGCATATTTTCCCACTCTGAGGGCACATTTTAGGAATCGTGCCTTGACTTTCTCAATGCGTTCTAAGTCACTGATTGTTAATTTTTCCCATATTAATTCGAGCCCATACGTGATTATTGGGGATATTGTCGTGTTGAAAAGTGTAGTGGCTGACGTTAGTGATAAGGATGCAATGTTCTCTATTCTATACATCGCTTTCGTGGCTTCTGCTGTCCTTTCTTGTATGTGGTATCTGAACGAGTTCCCTATAGGCTTACAATACAATACAATAGCAATGATGCCTCTGGTTGAACAGCCATTATAGTATTTTAGGAGTAAATTTAGTTAGCACATAGACTCCCTTCATCATGGCCAGATGTTGGGTGTAATTTCAACTTATTTTTCACCGTATCTAGGCAGGCTCTTCAGGCAGTGTAGTAGATGTACCAAATAGAGCAAATTTCGATCTTAGAAATAGTTGAAGGTAATTAATTGAATCTAAAAGAATTTATTAATAACCTAGCTAATACCCGGCGTGTGCTGCTACACCTAAATAAATAAAATGTGTTTTTATGTTTAGTTGAATAAGTAAAAAGAAAAATAATTATAAATTTATATCATAATTATTTTTAGATACCTCGTGTTAATTATCCGGTGTTGCCTGGGGAATCTACTTATCCTGATCTTTTTGGCATCAATGAGCTCAAAAGACAAAAATGGTTATTATGAGTTATCCATAAAAGAATATCTGCCTTGAACTGCTACGCTTGCCCAGGAATCTAGTTATTCCAATTTTCTTGGCATCAATGAGCTGAAAGATAAAAATGATTATTATGAGTTATCCATAAAAGATAAACATGTGCTGTCGGTAACTTTTTTGAGATATTCAATTCTGTGTACATTAATTTAGTGTATTTGTTATGGTTTAGGCAGAGTAAGCCAATTAAGGGTCCAAAATGTTCCAAAAACATGTTTTTCGCTTTCAAAGGGAGATTTTTAAGGGAAGTGATTGAGTATTACAACTCTCTTATAGCTAAACTTTCCCAGAAAGCTCCTGAACATTTTGCAAAAATCCCCATCACAATCGGATGAACGTTATGGCAGCACATAAAGGACAGACAGACACATTCATTTATATATATATGGTTGGTTGGTATCTAATGTCGAGTACTTGATAATGAAATCATTCGCTCTCTTGCACTCCAATATTTAGCAGAAAGGCTGGTCTCTTCTACAAAAGCTGGACAACGGAGGAGATGGTTTCTTTCCATATTATATATATATATATATATATATATATATATATATATTACAGTAGGAAGTAACTTTAAGGGGTTCTTCTTAATAAATAAGATGAATCTGGTATATCTTACCTCATACATGTTTGTGTTTCGTTTGATATCGACAGCTTGTCCAGACTGCTGAATTTTATGTTATCAGCCCTGGAAGTTGACTCCCACTCCATCTTTTGGTTGACTGAAGAATTTGTAAATCAAATCTTTTTCCCAGGGGATTTTTTTTTCTTTTTTACCAGGAAATAGGATTGTGAATTTTGAAATTCCTGGGGAAAAAGATTTGATTTACAATTTCTTTGGTGAACCAGAAGATGGAGTATGACAGAAAGAATATACACTAACTAAATGCATGATAAAATTCTGTTGAAGTATCTGTTATAATATAAAATTCTTCTTCTTCTTCCTTCCAAGTATTAGGCCAAGGCCTGTTATGATCCTATAGAAAATTTTCCCACCAGCATTTTCCGGGAAATTCTCATATAAGACTTGAAAGCATAATAATAGTGCCTTCGATTGGTTGCTGGCCAAAGGAAGGCAAGACCAGTGATGGGGCTGCCATCTTATAGCCTCTGGTCAGGCTTTTCTGGAGAAGAAAAGAAAATAAAGGAAAGAAGAAATGGAAGAAAGGAAAGACTTCCTAGCCCTCGGATGCCCTAATAGCGTCGGAGTCGAAAAAACAAGAGTTAACCAAGAGAGGTTAGATAGTAAAGTTAAAAGAGTGCAAAACACAAGTAAGTGGAAGAAATGTTTTGCTCAGCTTGGGCACCTTGTGGTCGCCATCCACATATCCCCTAGATGAGGACCCCTGAGGGAATAATATAAAATTAACACCTATAACATACATTAACCCTCAACTTGTTTAGAACTTTTTAAAAATTCTATTGCTTTTAAGTAGTAGTGTTAATTTTAAGTTAAAATACTTAAATTTGACTTTAGCCTGACTGACTGAAAAGTCTATGCAAATAAAATGCTTGATAAAATTCCATTGAGATGTCTGTTACCATATAAAATGTTTAAAATCTGATTATAAAATTAACACCTGTAAGTACAGTCGTTCTTAACTTGTTTAAAACTTTTAAAGTTCCAAGCAAATATGAGTATATCAGTAATCAATTTCAATTTTAAGAGACCATCTTTACAAAATTTCTACTTTATAGTATGTATACTTCAATTACAATTTGAAATTTTTTAATGTATTTACAAAATATATTTCATTAATTTCGAAAATTAATTGTCTATATCACTTTGTGCTTGAGGCAATCCTCTAAATGAGGAAAGTTGTATATAATAAAAAAAAACATAAATGCCAAATTTGCTCATGAATGTATTCTACTACTCTGTGCAATCAGCACAAAAAATCTGCTAGTTAAATATGCTAGGAATGTGCTTGTCAATTCTCTTACTATGTTACAACTGTGTGGTGTTACTTGACTGGGAGGGAAGAGCTGGTGAATATTTTGCTTTTCAAATCATCTGATAGCTTCAGCACTCGTCGACCAAATGAATAATATAGCAATCATGTTACTATAGAGGAATGAGCTGTCCCTCCTTTACCTTCCTCACTACATATTGCCAATTCGCATCCCCTGTGTTGTGAGGCTGGTAATAAATGCAAACAGTATGATTTTAAATGATTCGCACCATCAGCAGTCATCGTGTAAATGATTAATTTAATAACTACGTAATGATCTTTCACTCCTTTACATAGAGTAGTAGTGGTGACTATAGTGCTAACACACTTCCCTTCTGGGCATGCAGATTTAATATTGGCGAGAAATAGCTTTTCTTAGCCAGTAAAATTTCTTTATCGTTAATTATATTCATTCCTATATATATATATATATATATCCATCCATCCATAGTAATTCTGCCCAAGCGCAGGTCTTTCATTGCAATCATAGCATTTTCATGCTATGCTTTGCAGCTTTACTAGGGAATTATAGGCGTGGTAACTTCCCGTTGCTTTCCAGACCGGTGAAGGATGATGATAATGATAAGGATGATGATGATGTCCGTATGATTTTCGGGGACCGTTGGGCCCTAAGCTTCCTGACATTTGTCTTAGAGGTGAGGAAAAACCCCGAAAAAACCTCACCCAGGAGCCTGTCCCGACTGGGAATCGAACCCAGGCTTGCTGCATGAGAAGGCAGCACGCTACCTCGAGACCACAGCGGTGGACTATATATATATATATATATATATATATATATATCCATAGTAATTCTGCCCAAATGCAGGTCCTTCACTGCAATCATAGCATTTTCATGCTATGCTTGCAGTTTTACTAGGGAATTGTAGGTATGGTAGCTTCCTGTTGCTTTCCACACCGGTGAAGGATGACGATGATGATGATGGCCATATGATTTTGGGGACCGTTTGGGCCTTAAAGTTTCCCTGACATTTGTCTTACAGGTGAGGAAAAAACCTGATAAAAACCTTACCCAGAAAAACTGTCCCATTCAGGGATCGAACCCGGGCCTGCTGCATAACAAGATAGCATGCTACCTTGAGACCACAGCAGTGGACTATATATATATAAACAAGAGAATATACAGAAATAAATGTAATTGGTTTGAACATGTACAAATGGCAAATAATCGTTTATCAAAACAGCTGCTTCATTATAAACCTCTAGGCCGAAGAAATGTAGGAAGACCAAAACGACGTTGGAAAGACGACCTGCACCTGCAGTATATAGTGCACTGGGGAGCAGAACAATCCAACAGGCCTATGCCTTGAAGATAATGATGATATATATATATCGGAAAGTAAAAGGGAATTTAGACACTCACACAAAAAGAATAGTTTAGAAATATTAAAAATGATGAAATTAAAAAATCAGCATTTGCCGCTCATAGTTTGCTAGAGTGTCATAAAATTGAAGAAGAACCTAAACTTTTTAAATATTTGGAAAAGCCCTTGGATTTGACAGTTTGGAAAAAGATATACATTCAGATGAACAAATTTAGATCCATAATTTTGAAATTCCTGGCAAATAAAATTTGATCTCAATGTTCAAATCAATGCCAGATGGTAACTTTGAAGATAAAGATGTAGACTGAAATTCAACAGTCGTAAAAATGGCTGAATATGAGAGGGTTGCCTCTTGAAACTGTAATCTTCAGAAATTTCTTGACTGTTGTTCTGTCATCTTGAAGAGCTGTCTCTCGCTCCTTCTGTTGGTAGACTGAAGAACCTCAAAATTATGTCATTTTCCTCACAAATTTCAAAGTTTATTAATTTCTCCTTTTCGTTTTTTTGAATGTAGATGTTTTCCCAAACAGTGAGTTCTCTGGGTTTTTCTATTTGTTTTAATAATTTAGCCTTCCTTTTGATAAGATGTTTTTCCGACCATGCATGGGCACCACTGCAGATTTTCTTGACATTCCTAAGATGTTCTTTCACTGTAGTTTTTAAATTTCTCCTAGTTTTTCCTAATAGACACACAACGATGATCACAAAATTACTGAAGATGGAACTGAAGTGTAAAGTTCCAAAACTCACATAAAAAAAGTAGAAAAATATGAGGTGAGTGATAAAAGTTTTTCTAAATCAGGCATGGGGAGCTGGCGAATGAGGGGTAGTATGACATCTTCCTCATTCCACCTTTCATTGAACTCAAGATTGTTCTTATTGTCATCTCGGCATACTATGCAGTATCAGTGGCAGCGCAACCTTACAACCTGAAATATATGCACTAATCCTTTCTATTCGGACGTACTTTACGTATATCTGTGCAAACGTTTGAAGGGTGCATAGTAGACCGCTGACACTAATTTATCTATGTCAGGCTGATAGTACTTGTAGAGAGACGTAATATTGAGACAAGGGTGTCATCGTTTAATCTGGACAGTGTTTCAGATTTGACATGATTTCTCAGCAATCAATTTTGAAATCCGGTAACTAGCATGTACTGAATTCTCTGAAAGTGGTTGTCTGCTATCGTTTTGGAGTGTTTGCTGCTTTAGATTATTTAAAAATCCCATCCTGTCATCCCCTGTGTAAACAAAACATACAATGTCCCCTATGTCCATTATATTTAATTTATGAATTTGAACTCCATACATGTTACCTAATGTATTTTAAAAGTATGTATCATTAATGTGTCCCTGTGAAAATATAGTTATATATTTCTAATCGTGTCTGTGTCTGTCCGTATTGATTTGCATGTGAAGATCTGAAATGTCGTGGGATATTATAGTGTTTCACATGACGGAACCGTATAGAATACAATAAACAAACAACTTTCGTGCCATTCTGAATGCAAAAATAATCATTTACCCAGTCCATATTAAAATTATATTGGTGTTTAGAAGTTGCCCCATTCACACTGGATTGAACGCCACTGACTCTCACTGTGTACTGTCAATCACTGCGTACCTGCGTCTCCAGTGCAGGTACAAATAAGTGGAATGGGTATCGGCAGGGAGGATTTATTATTAGCTCTTGGAGCCCAAGCATCCCATGCCTGATCTAAATGAATATACCTCATAGTGTGAATTCCTATAAAAGAGTAAAAGTTCGTTGTTTAAAGCTGTGCATATGTGCATACAGAAATGAAGCATTGTCAGACTTGATTTACATTCTGGGAAACCTGACTGGAAGAGATGGGAAAATACAAATACCTGGCATATATACTGATGTTAGAAAACTTACAACCACAGAAGACGAAGCAGTAAAGAATATAGATTTCAGTATTGGTAGATTTAAAGAAACAAGTGGCATTAAGAAACTTTTATTCAAAGAAGATCAGGTAATTATATTAAATTAATGTTGGGAAGTAAACATTATGAGGTATAATCATTAAAATTCATCGGAGAACATTTTGTTTAAACAACTCACCTCATAGGATTCATGCTTCCATGATAGTGCAGTTTCAAACACAGTTTTGTTCATCCTCAGCCATAACTCCAACTGATGAAATTCTCCAGCCGTCAACTGTTCTGTTGTCACCATCTTCAATGCTGCCATCCATGGTTGAATTTATGAACTTCAAAATCGAAGTAATTTCGTTAGGAATATCAAAATTCATTGATCTATCTTTATTTTTCTGAATGTATATCTTCTCCCAAACTGTCAATTCCAGAGGCTTCTCTACTTGTTTTAAAAGTTTAGCTTCTCTTCCAATTTTATGATGTTCTAATAAGCTATGTGCAGCAATTGTGAAATTGAAAAATCTGCAATTGCTGCACATAGCTTATTAGAACATCATAAAATTGGAAGAGAAGCTAAACTTTTAAAAAAAAGTAGAGAAGCCTTTGGAATTGACAGTTTGGGAGAAGATACACATTCAGAAAAATAAAGATAAATCAATGAATTTTGATATTCCTAATGAAATTACTTTGATTTTGAAGTTCATAAATTTAACCATGGATGGCAGCACTGAAGATGGTGACAATAGAACAGTTGATGGCCGAAGAATTTCATCAGAGTAATGGCTGAGGATGAACACAACTGTGTTTGAAACAGCAGTATAATGGAAGTATGAATCCTATGAGGTGAGTTGTTTAAACAAAATGTTCTCCGATGAATTTTAAAGATTAGGTAATTTCCTTCCATATGTTTGGTTTAATTGTAATTTGTAAAACCTCACTATTTCTCTCACAGATGGCATTAAAAAAACTTCATAATGCAACAGGCCTAGCGGAGTCTTGTCCTACCAATTGGCTGCTGGCATCACAACCACATGTGTTAAACACAGAGATGGACAGTCATGCAGCCAATATAGGGGTCACATGTGGTCAGCATGTTGGGTCCCCCAGCCATTAGATAATTTTATCTACCTGAGCCATTACTTAATGTAGCTATGCAAATTCCTCATGATGCGCATAGAAATACATTATATAATGGAAATGCAATAGGCCGTGGTGGACTAGTGGTTATGCTCCTTGCCTCTGGTCCCGAGGGTCGCGCGTTCAAACCTGGCCGGGGTCGATGGATTTTTTAGGATGGAAAAATCCAAGGAGCAAGTCCTCCAGGAGGGACTTCAAGCCGTGGGTCCCGAGTCTGAAGATTTTCAGGCTCGTAAAAGATCCTTAAGCCTGAATGAAAGGCCTCTAAGCAAAATTTACCGAATTTTCCCATCCTAGTACTACCTTGGTTTCCTAGATGTCAGTATGAGGCAGAACACGGACCACTAAAATGACATCTATATATGAAAACAAGTGTAACTAAATTAGTATGGTTCAAATTCTTCCCTGTAGGGGGAGAGCGCCTAAATCTCTGTTAAGGGAAACATGGGCTTACAAGATACAAGATGGATGAGTTGGAGGAAATGTTTTTAATATCTCATCTCATAAAGTTGTGTGTTTTCAGGTTTCAAAGGTATAATTTTTACTTCCATCTTCAGTCAAATTCCAACTGTCAAAATTATTCTGAACTGCCATACGGTGTTGATTTTATGAACTTTGAGATCAAATTATTCTCGTTGGAAATTTCAAAATTCATAGCTCTATATTTATTCTTTTGAATGTATATCTTTTACCAAACTATTAATTTTATTCCAAAGGCTTCTCTAAATGTTTTAAAAGTTTAGTTTCTCTTCCAGTTTTGTGATTCTCTAGTAAACTATAAGCCACATAGTTTGGAATTAACAGTTTGGGAACAGATATACATTCAGAAGAATAAATATAGCGCCATGAATTTTGAAATTCCAGATGAGAATAATTTGATCTCTAAGTTCATAAAATCGATACCAGATGGCAGTTTAGGTATGGTGTTAATGGAAAAATTTCAACAGTTGGAGTTTCATTGAAGATGGAAGTAAAATTGAAGGGCTTAGGGCAATAACATGATAAGCCACATGTTCTTTCTGAGATATGAGGATTTTAATGTTTCATAAAATTATAAATACTAATTGGGCAGTATTGTTGTTAATACATTGTGTATATGTATGTTTTAACTCATCACTGGTGCACTTACAAATGATTTTATGGATATTTCAATACATTTATCTGCTATAATTTAATAAATGACATTTATTAACAGAATGTGGCTTATTATGTTATTGCCCTAAGCCCTTCAATTCTACTTTTGAAACCAGTATTGTGAAAACATGCAACTTTATGAGGTGAGATATTAAAAACATTTTCTCCAACTCATTCATAAATTAAATACCTCATAGTATTATATTTGAAGAGAAAAATTCTCGCTTAGACCGAGACTCGAACCTGGGACCTTTGGCTTGCCGAGCCAAATGCTCTACCACTGAGCTACCGAGGCGAGTTATGATCTAGACGCAAATTTTTCTCTTATATACGTTGTAATTCCCTCTCACCAAATGCTTTTGAAACCATTGTTTCTATCTTTGCAAATGGCGGCTTCTTAGTTAAGAAGACATTTATTGGGAATTTAACATTACTTTATAAAGCTAGTAAGGCTTCTAATGATGTTTTTATTATTAATTTAACATTTCTCAATGAAAGATAAATTATATTTGAAGAGAAAAATTCTCGCCTAGACCGAGACTCGAACCCAGGACCTTTGGCTTGCTGGGCCAAATGCTCTACCAACTGAGCTACCGAGGCAAGTTATGATCTAGATGCAAATTTTTCTCTTATATACGTTGTAATTCCCTCTCACCAAATGTTTTTGAAACCATTGTTTCTATCTTTGCAAATGGCCTTACTAGCTTTATAAAGTAATGTTAAATTCCCAATAAATGTCTTCTTAACTAAGAAGCCGCCATTTGGAAAGATAGAAACAATGGTTTCAAAAGCATTTGGTGAGAGGGAATTACAACGTATATAAGAGAAAAATTTGTGTCTAGATCGTAACTCGCCTCGGTAGCTCAGTTGGTAGAGCATTTGGCCCGGCAAGCCAAAGGTCCCGGGTTCGAGTCTCGGTCTAGGCGAGAATTTTTCTCTTCAAATATAATTTATCTTTCATTGAGAAATGTTAAATTAATAATAAAAACCTCATAGTATTACCTCCCACTTTGAATTTGATTAAAAAAGAATAAAAACTTGCTTATTGTGATATCACAGAAAAATTAAAAACTATTCCACATTTACCATTATGTATTTTTGAAGAATTTATATTACATTAAGGTTATCCATTTTGTCATTAAGGTAAAGATACTTCATCATATATGGCGCTTCCCATCTCTTTCACAACATGGAATTGAAAATGTTTCCAGTGTTGTATCATCTTATACGACTCTTCCTGCTAAAGTTGTTGGAAAATTCTCAATACGTACAGTACCAGATCAGACGTCTAAGAGAGTCGAGAGATTAGTTGTAGATTATGTGAAAAAACTGTGGAAAGAACGTCGTAGTGATAATGTTATGAAGGTAAATATACCTCCTTTCTTTGATTTAATATAAAAATTGAAGTGTATTTGATCTTACAAAAGAACTGTCAATCATTGCATGCTGAAACGTACCTTGAAATTTCTCCCAGAAAACATTGTGATGTACCAAGGCCTTTTATGTAATGATAATAACACTGGTCAACATGATTTTTGTCTCATGAGAACCAATAGTTGTACTTAAGCAGTTTTTTATCGTGTTTTCAAATATGTATTCGGAATTTCTCCATCACCCACAGTTTTTTTTATTTCAATTAATGGATTTAAATAATTTTTTTTAATAAACTTTTTTCATCCATTTGTCGATTGTAAAATCAAACCAAATGAGCTAACTCAGGAGATTTCAACTATGGAAAACAGATATCAAGGCAAATGGAATCCCAATATGCTGGCTAATTATTGTTGGATCATCAAGAGGGATGCTCCACAGGCGAAATATAGCCAAAAATCGTCATTTCTTACTTTGTAGGTGAGTCCGAATGTTCGAATATTGTGTAGTTATGAATGTAGAAAATATTAAAGTGTTTGAAATTATAAATTCCTGTCTCTTGAAAACCTTGCATTATGGAGAAAAACTGATATCATATTTAAATTCAAGAGAAAAAATACTATCAGAATCACATATTTTTCTTTCTGAGACAAAAAAAAAGGTTATTTTTTGTTGCTCAGTGTAATTTATGATGTTAAGAATTAAATTTAAAGAACCATTCTTTTTTTTTTGTCTATGTTAACTTGAGATTATTTTCTTTTCTTCGTGTATTTTTGTGCAGATAACAATGACACAAAGATGTGAGCCATGGGTTGCAGACCCAGCATTACCTCAGTTTGAAGCAGCTCGCAAAGCCATGCGTTTGGTATTTGAAGTAGAACCTGACATGATCAGAGATGGGAAGTCATTTTTCATTGTTAACAGTTTGGCTGTAAGATTGTTTTTATTTCTTTATTATTTACATCTATCTACAATTGGTAACAGCCCAGTGTTGGACCTTAGCCTCTCCTTTGTTAGGAGTTCCTAGACCAAGTTAATTTAGTTATGATTAAGAATTAAATTAATGTTTTTATTACCTCACCTCATATTCTTTTTTGGCTGATGTTTCCATTGAGCGCAGTGAGAAATTTTTCAAAGTCCGAGGCAGACACCATGCACATGCACCAACAGGGTTTTATTTTCAAATTATTTCCCACAATTTACAACAAAATTTTACATTTTTTCTAACAATTATTTGAACATATTTTTCTATGATTTTAACTATATACGTAACATGAAGACGTGGCAGCCACATTGATTTTAAAGAATAATCTATACAACAGTGCAGCCAACATAGGTTATGTACTTCAGAATATGAGAATTTATTATTTATTTTTGGGCGTTGCATTCTTTCACAGGTTAGAGTGCTTAAATTGCATTAGGTTAGCTTTTAGGTTTGTTAAATAGCATGTAAAACGTTGGCTGCATCGTGATATTCCATAGAGTAAACCTCTTTGCGTTTGTTGGCGCATGCGTATGGTGTCTGCCTGGGACTTAGAAAAAATTCTCACTGCATTTAATGGAAAGATGATCCCCTTTTTCTTCTAGATTGCAGTTTCGGAGCTTATCTCCATCGTCAGTAGCCTCTCGTCGACCAGTGTTATGTCATATCTTTGTGGTTTTCTTCTTCTTTCTAGAAGGAGGTGAAGTAATAAAAACATTAATTTAATTCTTAAATTAAACCTCATAGTGTTTTTTTCCCTGTAAAAGTTAAATAAATTAGTTATGCTTATTCATAATTAATTATGGGACAATATCATTATAAGGTTTTTTAAGTTTATTAATAAAAAAATTAGTTGGATCTGATCTCATAAACCGCAATCTTCAAGCACGGTACTGTTTCAAGAGGCATCCTATCTTCACCATTTTTATGACTGAAAATTTACGTAAAAATGGCTGAATATGAGATGGATGCCTCTCGAAACTCAGTACCATGCTTGAAAATCACGGTTTATGAGATGAGATACAACTATTTTTTATTAATTATTATTAATTATACTTAATTAATAATAGAGTTAAAATTTAACACCTCACCTTATAATTGTAGATTTCTCGAAGTACTTCTGTGTACCATTTTCAGTTCTATCTAACTGTTCAATTGGCGGTTGGCAATCCTGTAGCTTGCTTCCTGCTCCCTATGTTGGCTGACTGATGAATTTCCAAATTAAATCTTTTTCCCTGGGAATTTCAAAATCCATGATTTCCTTTTATTCTTCTTAGAGACTTTACTTTTACCAATATCTGTTTATAATATAGAGCACCCCATGCTTTTGATGGTAAAATTATTTTTTTAGGTAACTCTAGTGTTATTCTAGATGCGTTGGAGATGTCTTTTTGTTGACTACTTTGATTTTATCCCAAGCGTGTTGGAAATTAAAATTATTTTTAATTTTTTTTGTTCGGTTTTCTAATAAAGCGTGTTGTTTTAGTTTTTTAAACTATTTTTTTTTATTTTTTAGTTTGGTTTTCTAAAAATGTAAATATCTTTAAATTCGATACTATTGTAGTATGAGATAAAAGTAATACTCTTCTAAAAAAAATCCTCCGAGCCGGATTTGAACCAGCGACCTATGGATTACTGAAATTATATACCACTACAGTCCACCACTCTACCAATTGAGCTACCACAACGATAGACTAAAATGTCGATATGTCCACAACCTATTATACTGGTCTTTATTTTTTTTTATGTCCTGATGATTCTGGCCAGGATCTTAAAAATTTTTTTAATTATTGTATTGTCATTGGTCCTTTACAAGTATACAAAGTTTCAAGTCGATACAATGTGTTTAAGTGGGTGAAAATCATGTTGAAAGATTCCATTACATAGATAGATACAGGTCAAGCTAATATAAAGCAGTCAACAGAAAAATCATCTCCAACACATCCAGAATAAAACTAGAGTTATCTACAAAAATAAATAATTTTACCATCAAAAGCGTGGGGTGCTTTTTATGGTTTTTACATTTGCTTAGGATCGTATGCAAATACATTAGTCTCTACTCAAATTACTTCCAATCACTGGTGAGCTGAGATTGAATTAACGGCCGCCTTACCGGTCATGCATGAATGTTGACGTTTTCGTAATATTGGCAACGAATTACCCAGAATTCTCAGCGATAAAACCACTTCCGTTATTTTCGTCTGCTATAGAGGAATGCATTTATGCTTGCATCCCGCAAATAATACCGTATACAAACACGTCTGCGACGTGCAATATTACGCCGATTCTCCTGTTCTTCCAGTTGAATTCTTTGGTAGACTCTATCAAATTCCTCTTCTCCGCATATACCGAAAACATGATCGAAGTCTTCAAGGTCCGACATTTTGGATAAGTTTCAAACTACATCGGTTACCATCGGTTCCCTTCGGGATTTTCACATAAGTTTATATCTTGAGCTACGATCTTAAGGTACCTTGTCAGGTAGCTTACAATTATTACCGCCTGAATAGATTTCTGAGTAAGAAAAATGTGTTTGGATAAAACTTTATCAGCAGAGAACGCCTTTTACTGTCTAATGCGTTCAAACATTCGTCATAATGGCAGTTGAAAATGAAAGGGATTGACCTTTTGGAAATACAGTTCCCATGTTTAAGAAAACATAAACTATGAGGTAAGATGTAAAAATGACTCATTAATTTATGAATTAAGAACCTCATAATGTTATTTTCCATATCTAACTTTGAATAAGAATTTTTTTCTCTTCAAAAAATAACACAAATTGAAGTTCTTTTTTATAGTTCTCTTATTTAAAATGGACTGCCAAGCTATCATGATCAGTTCATCTTTGTAAATGGTCTGCCAAAATGGTTCTTAAATTGAAAATAGACAAATTAACATCATTCAACTGTATTTAAATTAATGTTGGGAAGTAAACATTATGAGGTTATATCATTAATATTGAGTGGAGAACATATTTTTAACAACTCACCTCATACAATTTCAAATTTCTTTGATACCAACGGTTTCAGATGACATTTCGTCCCTCTTCAGCCATGACTTCCACTGATGAAATTTTCTAGTTGTTGATTTCTCTATGGACGTTACCTCTTGTGCTGCCATCTTTGGTTGGGATTATAAATTTTGAAATTAAATTTCTATCCACCGGGATATCAAAGTTCATGGTTCAATATTTATTCTTCTGAATGAATATCTTTTCCCAAATTCTCAATTCCAACGGTTTATCTAATTGTTTAAAAAACACAACATTACTTTGGCACCAATAAATGAATTTAGTCTGGAAAAACTTCTAAGTACCGATACCAATAAAAAATCAACATCCCAGACAGTAAGAAATCTGGAATTTATCAAATAAATTGTAATGATTGTAGTAAAGTATATATAGGAAAAACAAAAAGGAATTTGGAAACACGTACTAAAGAACATTTTAGAAATATTAAAAATTGTGAGATTGAAAAATCAGCAATTGCTGCACATAGTTTGCTAGAACATCATAAAATTGGAAAATAGGCAAAACTTTTAAAACAATTAGATAAACCATTGGAATTGAAAGTTTGGGAAAAGATATTCATTCAGAAGAATAAATATCGATCTATGAATTGCGATATTCCGGTGGATAAAAATTTAATTTCAAAATTTATAATCCCTACCAAAGATGGCAGCACAAGAGGTAATGTCCATAGAGAAATCAACAACCAGAGAATTTCATCAGTGGAAGTCATAACTGAAGAGGGACGAGATATTGTTCTGAACCGTCGGTATCAAATAAATTTGAAATTGTATGAGGTGAGTTGTTAAAAATATGTTCTCCACTCACTATTAATATTAGTCATTCAACTGCCTAATACAGAACTTAAAGTATGAAAAATGCAAGTAGGTGGCAGTGGAATATGATATTAAAAATTCAGTTTTAATATAAATATGTTTAATCAATTGAGTTGGTGTTTACTGGATGAAAATCCATATTTATTAATTAAATAAAAATAAAACTTAGTTTTATTTGATTTTCATATTTATTAAGATATAATTCAGTGACAGCTGTTTCAGTACAACTGTACCTTCTTCAGACATGTTAACAAATTATGAATTGTTTTATTATAGTACATACAACAATAATTTATTAAAATTTTTTAATTTAACAAAGGCGATTCATTCAAATCAAGTTGAGAATTTAACAGTTTATTACTACTTTTCAATTTATTTATTTCTACAGCCTCCAAAATGCCCAACCTCTTACCCTAATCACAAACATGTAAGATTTCAAAATTTGGATCGAAACAATGATTAAATTGGAATAGGTGGTTGGCATATTTTGAATATTCTAAATTTTTGTTATATGCTCTCATGTGTTCATTTATCCGAGAGATAAAAGGTCTACCAGTTTGTCCTATATAGACACTGTCACATGTGCCACACTTCAGTTTATATACACCTGATAATTTTTCTTTTTTTATTTTGGTTTTATTGTTTTTTATTATATTTTGTAAAGTTTTATTAGTTTGAAATGCCACATTAATGTTCAATTTTTTAAAGTGTTTTGATATTTTATTTGAAAGTGGGCCTATGTATGACATTATGACATTTTTTTTATGTTTTCTTTGGGTAAAGGAAAAACTTTGTTAATTGCTTTTTTGTAATGAATTTTCTTAATTAAATATTCTATTTATTTTAGGAGTCAGCAAAAGGAAGTATGGTACTGTTACCAATTAGTTCCGTTGATGATGGTGCACGGTCTGAAAATGAGAAGTTGGATCTTCGAAACTTTATGCAAGGGGTAATTTATCATTTATTTGAAGCACTTAGAACATAATATAATTTTACATAATATAATATATATATATATATAAAATATATATATATATATATATATATAAAACTCACTGGCTCTATCAAACCCGTAGGTTCATGGCCTCATTCACATAAGCTCTCCATACATCCCTATCCTAAGCCAATGTTTTCCAATCATCCCCTGCATATTCTACCTCCCTCAAACCATTGATAATGTTACTCTCCCACCTCATTCTTGGTCTGCCAACTGGGCATCTTCCCTCTGGTTTTCCTACAAGAAGCTTCCATGCACATCTTTCACTCCTCATTCCTGCCACATATCCTGCCCATCACAGTCTACAAGACTTAACTGTTCTTATTATATCTGGCTTCCTATACATACCATGCAGCTTGCCATTATGTAGCTTTCTCCATTTACCTGTCTGTTCATCTCTTTTTGGCCCAAAAATTTTCCTGAGAACTTTATTATCAAATATTCTTAATCTTCTTTCCTCCCTTAAAGTAAGAGTCCATGTTTCGCATCCATATAATATAACTGGGAGAATAACAGTTTTATATATTCTCAGTTTTACATTTTTTGAAAGGAGTTAGGACGTGTATAATAGCATGCATTTCCAGAATTGAGCATATGTTTAATTTCTTTGTGCATCTCATTCCTATTTGTAATTATTGTTCCTAAATATTTGAATTCAGCCACCTCTTCAAAATTTCCCTCATTTATCATTAGCTATCCATTTCCATTATATAATGCATTTATATGTGTAGGCATGTATTTAGTTTTATTGATGTTTACTTCCAGTCTCAATTTCTTAGTGTTACTCAGTAGAGTGTGCATACACAAAGAGTATCTCCTCGCTATCGCCTAACAGTACTACATCATCAGCATAAACTAACAGCCTGTTAATACCATTGAGTTGTAGGCCTTTTTCATTCTCCAAAGATTTGATGGCATGTTCTAGCACAAAATTGAATATTAGAGGAGATAATGCATCTCCTTGCTTTAACCCATTGTGAATTTCAAAAGTATCCAAAAGCTGTTTGTCTACATGCACCCTACTCTTTGTGCCATTTAGACACATTCGTATAAGTCTAACTAACTTTTTAAGAATTCTGAACTCCAGAAGGATACTATATAACTTCTCCCTCTTAATTGCTTTTTTGAAGTTTGTATATAGTTGATATATGGTACCATTATATTCTCAATTGTTTTCTAAAATCTGTCTTATACTAAAATTCTGATCTGTTGTAGACCTATTTCCTCTAAATCCACTTTGTTGATCTCCTAGAATTTCATCAATATAGGGAGTAAGTCTGCTTACTAATATATTTCTTAGAATTTTGTTTGAAGTTGAAAGTAATGAGATGCCCCTGTAGTTGTTGCAATCAGTTTTATCTCCTTTTCCCAAACCAATAAACTGACATATCTTGTCCATAAATTCCCTCCCCCCAATGATTTTATCAGTTCTGCTGGGATCCCATCTGAACCTGATGCTTTATACATCTTCTATTTTTCTATTGCCATTTTAACCTCTAAGGCACTTGGTTCTGTGACTAGCATATATGTATATATATTGTCCAATGCTACCAGGTTGTCTTTTATGGCATTTCTGGCTTTCTCCTCTGGCATTAGTGGAATTGTAATCCTTTATATGTTGGGGCACCTGGAAGGCAAAGTTATGTTTCCCTAATGATATATTGGGTGATAAACAATAATGAAATGCCAGGAGAGTTTTTAACCTAAATTCCAGATCATGGGCAACCACAGGAATAATTCCCTTTAAGGAAAAATTCTTATCGTCTGACCAGGAATCGAACCTCGTACCTCATGAACTGTATTCATCTGAACATCAGTCGCCGAGAAAGAACTGAAGATGGAGCTGCCAAGGCTTTGAAACTGCAGTCTAATTAGAAGACTGGATATGAGGTGAGGTATGAAGCATTTTAATTTAATCTTAAATTAAACCTCATAGTGATTTTTTTCTATAAAAGTTCAATAACATAAAGATCAATAACTGCATTGAACATTTTTCTTTATTGGAATAAAAAATAGTATTTTTTGTCCTAATCTATATGCATTTGCCAAGGATGGTATTTGACTTTACTGTCTATTTTACCTAAAATTACTAAATGATGCACATAGTTTCCATCATGATTTGCCTTTCCTGTTTAATGGAAATGGACAGCTAATGACAAATAAGGGAAATTTTGAGGAAGTTGCTGAATTCAAATACCTAGGAACAATAATCACAAATAGGAATGAGATGCACAAAGAAATTAAACATAGGCTCAATTCTGGAAATGCGTGCTATTATGCATTGCAGAGACTCTTGATGTCCCAACTATTTTCAAAAAACATTAAACTGTAAATATATAAAACTATTATTCTACCAGTTATATTATATGGGTGCGAAACATGGACTCTTACTTTAGGGGAGGAAATGAGATTACGAGTTTTTGAGAATTAAGTTCTTAGGAAAATTTTTGGGCCAAAGAGAGATGAACAGACAGGTGAATGGAGAAGACTACATAACAATGAACTACATGGTCTTTATAGAAAGGCAGATATAATAAGAACAGTTAAGTCTTGTAGACTGCGATGGGCAGGACATGCTGCGCGTATGGGGAATGAAAGACGTGCATGGAAGCTTCTTGTAGGAAAGCCAGAGGGAAAGCGCCCAGTTGGTAGACCAAGAATGAGGTGGGAGAACAACATTAACTATGATTTGAAGGAATTAGATTATACAGGGAATGATTGGAAAACATTAGCTCAGGATAGGGATGTATGGAGAGCTTATGTCCATGCGGCCATGAACCTACGGGTTCGATAGTGCCAGTGAGTAAGTAAGTAAGTTTGTTTATCATGTCATTATTTTGTGATTGTTTCAGGTAAAAGCAATTGCTGCTTTTTTCTCTGAAATATCAGCTATACCATAAAGATCTCCTAGCTATACCATAGAGATCTCCTACTGAAATGTGTACATACAAGTAATATTATTAGCATAGTAAAATTATTTTTATTGAAGCTAATAAAGTTATGTTACTAAATAAAGTTATAATTTTTGTTTTGTGGAATCTAGTGTAAATTACAGTGTACAGTAATTTGAAAAAAGTATAAAATGCCTCACAATACAGTCCAAAATTACACAAAATAATTTCTTCACCCATGGGGACTCAAACCAGAGCGAGTCCCATAGCTCTGCATCAAGGCATGATGACATAGACCACTCAGATACGACATGGGATATATAATACAGTAAAACTTAAGAATTAAATGAATTGTGATTATTTCTTACCTCATACTTCTATGTTCCTTTAAACACAGCAAAAGAACATCAGATGGCAGTTTGGATAATTATCAACAAAAGAAAAAAATTGACAGTCGTGAAAACAGCTGACGATGGTGACAAAGGGTCGCCGATACTGCAGTGCTGTGTTTAAAGGAACATATAAGTATGAGGTAAAAAATAATCACGATTCATTTAATTCTTATGAATTGAACCTCATAATGTTAAAAATTCCCAAATTTAATATATAAAGAGTAAAACTTGTTTAATCTGGAACGTGAATAATGCAGAAATCTGTCCAATGTGAACAAATTTATTGGTCCCGGCAAAATAATAGTAATTTTTCTCTTCAAATATAATTTATCCTTCAGTGAGAAGTGTTAAATTAATAATAAAAACGTCAATAGAAGCCCTACTGGCTTTATAAAATAGTGTTAAATTCCCAATAAATGTTTTCTTAACTAAGAAGCCACCATTTGCAAAGATAGAAGCAAGGGTTTCAAGCATTTGGCGCGAGGGAATTACAGTGTATATAAGAGAAAAATTTGCATCTAGATTGCAACTCGCCTCGGTAGCTCAGTTGGTAGAGCATTTGGCCCGGAAAGCCAAAGGTCCCGGGTTCGAGTCTCGGTCTAGGCGAAAATGTTTCTCTTCAAATATAATTTATCCTTCAGTGAGAAGTGTTAAATTAATAATAAAAACATCAGTAGAAGCCCTACTGGCTTTATAAAGTAGTGTTAAATTCCCAATTAATGTCTTCTTAACTAAGAGGCCGCCATATGCTAAGATAGAAGCAACAGTTTCAAAGCATTTGGCACGAGGGAATTACAACGTATAAAGAGAAAAATTTGCGTCTAGATTGCAACTTGCCTCGATAGCTCAGTTGGTAGAGCATTTGGCCCAGAAAGCCAAAGGTCCCGGGTTCGAGTTTTGATCTAGGCGAAAATTTTTCTCTTCAAATATAAAATTTATTGGTCCCTGCAAAATAATAGTAATTTTACATCTATTTATTTTGCATAAAATGGAATCGTCCAACGCAGAAACAGAATGTTATTTTACACAATTCAAGAAAAAAAGGTTTATAAAGCAGAAAGACAGAGAAATAAATTAGTTTCCATTTCATTGAATTTCCATTATACCAAAAATCAATAAGGAATGATTCCTACTGCTGGATGAAATATAGATTCTACCTGTACCTGAAATTTTATTTCGACCTCACTGCACTCTCGTAATGGGAAACACAGATACCTGTCTTACAAATAAGCATTGCACTGTAAAATCTTAAATTAGTTTAAGTTCTGAGACTGATCTTTCACAGGTAGTGTTCTGAATTTACCAAATAAAGATGGCTAAAACGTATGTATCATTGTCATTAAATGAAAAGTGAAAGTGATTGAAGATAAATCTCCAAATTTCTCTGGACTGATGCTCCAAAGTCAAACTCTAGCTGTTGCTAAATTCCCAGGGAATAACCATTTCAAGGCATCTTCAAGTTGGCTGGATAGTTTTAAAAGACGACACAATGTAGTGTGAAATGAAATTTGCAGAGAATCAAAGGATGTGGATGAAAGAGTAGTTAGTGAGTGGAAACCGAAACTGTATACTTTAATTTCAGGATATACACCTAAGAGACATTTTTAACGCTGATGAAACGGGACTATTTTTTTGCAAGTTACCGCTGAAGTCACTCATACAAACTATACTTCACTTTTCAAAGGCAGCAGAACTACAATTGATCTAAGGTACATCAAAATCATATACGGTACTCTATACTCTCCTGTTCCCCTCCGCATTAAAATTTAATATCATCTTAAATGTACTTGTCCACCGCTGTGGTCTCGAGGTAGAATGCTGCCTTGTCACGCAGCGGGCCCGGGTTCGATCTCCGGTTGGGACAGTTTTTCTGGGTGAGGTTTTTATCGGGGTTTTTCCTCGCCTGTAAGACAAATGTCAGGAAAACTTTAAGGCCCAAACAGTCCCCGAAATCATATGGCCATCGCAATCATCATCATTCATATTCATCTTAGATTAAGCTTAAGATTAGGGACTCTCCTGGCGCACCACTGTCATCATCATCACCCGTCATATCATCAGGGCAACGTAACCCTGCCTTCTAGGCACCCCAACCTCAGAAGTGGGTTACAAGTACGCCATGCCAGGAGAAAACACCAGAAATTTCTAAAGACAACCTGGGGCATTTGCAAAAAAAAAATCTAAGATTTTTAATAAATTTTAGTTTCTTTTATAATGTGGAATTTTGTCTAATACAGAAAAAAAATTGATCCCAGGCGATTCTGCTTTGAGCAAGTTTTACTGTACATGTTATTTAAAAACAAAAACTTCTCTTTTTACTCTAAAAAATCCTGAAACTTGCATTACTATACCTCTTCTCAGCTAAGTTCCAGTTGTAATGTAAAGAAACTAAATGTATGACTGCATTTTCATTGGTGGAATAATGGTTTTACCTTTAAGCATGTAAGAAAGTTTTGTTTCACCTCTAACACCCAAAAGAAAAGAAATAAAAATAATAAAATTATACATTATCTAGCACATGTCTACATAAATTATATGGGAGAATCTAAAATATATAATTACAATTTTCATAAAATTTGAGTTGTTTTATTTCCTACCTACATAATTTAACAATTTTAATAGATTAAATAAGCATTGTATTTTTTCTTTCACACGTGCAATGTAGAATACATTGGGATATCTATTGTTTCATAATGGCTGCTTTCTGTAGACTTTCTTACAACATTGGAAAAGAAACCATTTGAAAACTGGAGAGAAACAAATTATTTTGTATGTTTGTTCAAGTGGAAAATATCCTAAATTAGCCATTGAGGATGTGGTGAAAATAAGAGTAGTATTTACAGATGAGTCAGCATGAAACATAAATTCTGCTTGTAATGAAATTGGAAGTCCCGCACCGTAGCCGAGTGGTTAAGGCAAGAAGCCTTGGCGCAGAGCTGTGGAACTTGTGCTGATTTGAGTTCTCATGGTATTTCAGCCAGTATGGGACCGGTGCCCACCCAGCATCATGAGGCATTTGGGTAGCTACAATAAGTTGTGACTCCAGGTTGAGAAGATCAGCTATAACAGCTGGGGAGACCCGACATGCTGACCACATGTCACCCCTACATGGCTTATGATCGTCTACCTCTGTGATTAACACATGTGGATGTGAGGCCAGTAGCCAGGTAGTAGACCAAGGGCCTTCTAGGCCTGTCGCGCTTGCAGTTTGGATGAAATAGTATATAAAGAATATGATCGACATCATGGAAAAAGCATAAACATCTGATTAGGTAGGCCCATATATAATATTTTGTCATCATCATCAACAACAAGGATTAAGCCCAATGACCTGTTCCGATCTCATTATAAGTCGAATTGGTCCTTCCATCTCCTCAATGGTCTTCCCAACAATCTTCTCCCTTTTAGTTTATAATTATGCATTCTTCTTGGTATGCGCTGTTCATTCATTCGTAATACATGCTGAAGGTAAGCATTTTGATAGTATTTTATTCTTTCACAGAGATTAAATATATTAAGTTCTGTTCTTATATCTCCTTTTTCTTTTTATCCCCCCGTGGACTATCACCTCGACGTGGTGGGGACGTCGAGTACTCAATGAACCAGACGAATAAATCGGGGAAGTTTAGCTTTGCTAACTTGCCGATTGGTTAGAGGTGAGAGGAAACTAAGAATAGTCCGCAACATGAGAGACATCTGCCAGAAGGTTGACATCGACCAAGAAATCTGCAACGGTCTACATGATACCAGGCAATCATCACAACGGCTCAAGGGGCGGAAGCAGCAACCCTCTCTAAAGAGGAGCATGGATAGATGCTCTGAGACAGCAGCCCTGTCATTATCCTTACCCTGCACAGCGCTCGTAACGCGGTCAGGGGACATTTATTACTACTGATTCATCTCAAAGCAAAGGCCGGATTGGATATAATTTTTTGTCATAAATAAATAAGAAATGGAAGTTCCTAATTATTTGTACTATCTTACCTTGTATTCAGTCTTATTTCCTGTAAATATGATATAGCCTAAGAACAATGTTTCTATCGATGACAAATCCATACACCATTCATATGGTAGGTACATATAAGTTTGGGCGGCTCTGAAGTAGTGTAACTATGCAATGGAATCATGTCGTCAGCTGTGGCTGGAAACATGTAATGAAGAAAGAAAGGAAGGTGATGAATAAGCCGTATCTTCTTCTTCTTCTTCTTCTTCTTTTAAGCCCATGTTTCCCTTAACAGAAATTTAGGCACTCTCCCCCTACAGGGAAGAATTTGAACCATACTAATTTAATTACACTTGTTTTCATATAGATGTCATTTGAGTGGTCCGTGGTCAGCGTTCTGCCTCATACTGACATCTAGGAAACCAAGGTAGTATTAGGACGGGAAAATTTGGTAAATTTTATATTTAATTAATGTTGGGAAGTAAACATTATGAGGTATAATCATTAAAATTCATCGGAGAACATATTGTTTAAACAACTCACCTCATAGGATTCATGCTTCCATGATATCGCGATTTCAAACATAATCATGTTCATCGTCAGCCATAACTCCGAGTTATGGCTGACGATGAACATGATTATGTTTGAAATCGCGATATCATGGAAGCATGAATCCTATGAGGTGAGTTGTTTAAACAATATGTTCTCCGATGAATTTTGGTAAATTTTGCTTAGAGGCCTTTCATTCAGGCTTAAGGATCTTTTACGAGCCTGTAAATCTTCAGACTCAGGACCCAAGGCTTAAAGTCCCTCCCGGAGGACTTGCTCTTTGGATTTTTACATCCTAAAAAAATTCATCGACCCCGGCCGGGTTTGAACCCGCGACCCTCAGGACCAGAGGCAATGAAAAAGACACAATTATGAATAATATCATATTATTTATTCATTGATGGACACATTGTTACGTTTATAACATGCATTGCGTTGGGTATTTTATCCGATTGGCAGAGGAGAGTCCTATTAAAAACTCATATTAATTAAACCTGAAGGAAGTAGGACGATAGACTGAGATGGTTAGTCAGAATAACAGAAAATCTGAAGAAGCTTGATGTTAGAGGAAGGAGAAAGAAAGCATTGGGCAGGGATGAATTAACAAAGATCTTTTCAGCGGCAGGGGCCAAAATGTGCTTAATGCCATCTATAATGATGTTATTTTTTAATTGAACGAGTTCTTGCTTATTGTCAATTGATAATTGCAGTTGATAATGGATTAATAGCTGTTTCAATGGAAATAAAAATATCTTAAAACATACATACATACATACATTGTGTTCTGCCCAAGAGCAGGTCTTTCACTGCAAACTCAGCATTCTCCACTCTTTCCTTAACTCAGCCTTCCTTTTTGTATCTCTCCAAATTCTCTAGTTCTTCACATATCTGCTTCATTCAATCTTCATTTGCCTTATTAATTTCTCTTCTAAGTTCGTTGTTTAGTTTTCCTGTAGTTTCGTTTGGCTTATTCCGTATTGCTATTTTTCCATTTTCTTCTTTCTTCCATCTTCTCCAACATTTTCTCTGTGACCCAAGGTTTCTTAATATTCTTGCTCTCTTTATATCCTATTGTTTCTTCTGCAGCTGTCTGTATAGTACTTTTCAAATGAATCAAGTGTTCATTATATCGAGGATTTTTAAATCATGTATCATTAAGAAAAACTAATACTTTTTTATACTAGGTGTGTGAAACTAGCGGCCCGCATGTGGCAAAAAATACGACCACAATTTAATGTTATATTTTATCACGCAAATCATATAGAAAGTTAACAAAACTGCTTACAGATTAAGGGTAATAGATATTAATCTTTCTTCCAAAATGAAATTTGTGACTTCGGAATCTCGTACTCCAAATTTTCTGAAACTGGTTGCAAAGAAGAAGTGTTAATTATCTGGCAAAAAAATCATTATTTATTTTTTATTATTTATTTTCCAAGCGCGACAGGCCTAGAAGGCCCTTGGCCTACCAATCGAATGCTGGCCTCACATCCACGTGTTAATTAGAAAGGTAGACGATCATCTAGCCAGTGTAGGGGTGACATGTGGTCAGCATGTCGGGTCCCCCAGCCGTTATAGCTGATCTTCTCAAACTGGAGTCGCTACTTATTGTAGCTACCCAAATGCTTCACGATGCTGGGTGGCACCGGTCCCATATTGGGTGAAATTCTATGAGAAAATGTCTTCCCCATGGGGATTCAAACCAGCGCAAGTATGGAAAGAAGAGCAGGAAAACTATGTGACTGATTGACAATGAAAATAATGAAGAAATAACAGACAAACAGGGAATTTTGAATACGTGGGATAAATATGTAGAAGAGCTATAAGAGACAAGAAATCGTCCGGCTAACTTGGATACAGAATATGAAGAAGACGTATCAGAAGATGAAAAGGATTTTCAATTTTAAAGGCAGAAGTTGAACTAGCAATTAAGGAAATGAAAAATGGGAAAGCAATAGGAGTAGTTGGAATCCCCATTGAATTGGTTAAATGCTTGGGTAAAGGAAATAAGGAAATTCTGTTTTTACACGCTTTATATTAGTTTTACCTGTATCTATATATGTAACGGAATCTTTCAATGCGATTTTCACCCTCTTAAAAACATTGGATCGACTTAAAGTTTGTATGCTTGTAAAGGGCCAATGACAATACAATAATTTCATAATTTTTTTCTAAGATCCTGGCCAGGATCATGAGGACATCAAAAAAATAAAGACCGGTATAATAGGTTGCGGACGTATCAACTTTAAAGTCCGTCGTTGTGGTAGCTCACTTGGTAGAGTGGTGGACTGTAGTGGTATATAATTTTAGTAATTCATAGGTCGCTGGTTCAAATCCAACCCGGAGGGTTTTTTAGAAGAGTATTACTTTTTGCTCATACTACAATAGTATCGAATTTAAAGATATTTACATTTTTAGAAAACCAAACTAAGAAATAAAAAATAAATAATAGTTTAAAAAACTAAAACAACACGCTTTATTAGAAAACCGAACTAAAAAATGAAAAATAGTTTTAATCTCCAACACGCTTGGGATAAAATTAAAGTGGTCAACAAAAAAAATATCTCCAACACATCTAGAATAAAAATAGAGTTATCTACAAAAAAAAATTACCATCAAAAATGTGTGGTGCTCTATATCAATTAATATATTTGATAATAAACAGATATTGGTAAAAATAAAGTCTCAAGAAGAAAACGTAAAAACCATAAAAAGCACCCCATGCTTTTGATAGTAAAATTATTTTTTTTTGTAGATAACTCTAGTTTTATTCTAGATGTGTTGGAGATGATGTTTTTGTTGACCACTTTAATTTTTTTCCCAAGCGTGTTGGAAATTAAAATTATTTTTCATTTTTTAGTTTGGTTTTCTAATAAAGCGTGTTGTTTTAGTTTTTTAAACTATTATTTATTATGCAATAAGATATATAAAGAAGATTAATGGCCCAAATAATTGACTGAGACGGCATTAATACCAATACCGACGAAAAATAATGCGAAGAAATGTAAGGAATTCATGACTATCAGCTTGATATCACACTCTGCAAAGATTCTCCTGCGAATACTGAATCGATGTTTACGTTATACGATGGAAAGCGAACTGGAAGAAGAACAGTTTGGCTTCAGGAAGGGAAAGGGTACAAAAGATGCAATTGGATTGATACAAACAATAGGAGAAAGATATATAGAAAAAGATAAAGAATAAAAAGATACAGTATTTGTTGACCTGGAAAAGGCCTTTGCCAGAGTGGATTGGAATAAACTCTTCAGGATCTTGAAGAAAATTGGCGTGAACTGGGAGGAGAGACGGCTCATAAGTCATCTTTATATGAAACAACGAATAACATGAAGATAGGAGAAGAAATGTCAGAGGGAAGAGAAATTGGAAGGGGGGTACGGCGAGGATGTCCTCTATCACCTACTCTTTTCAACATCTACCTGGAAGACCTAATGAAGAACTGCTTCAGGAAAACGGCAGGCGTAAACATGGGAGGAAGAAGAATTAAATGCATAAGATTTGCTGATGATATGGCTTTTCTAGCAGAACAATGACACTGAGGAAAATGCTGATGGAGCTAAATGACAGATGCGAGGATTATGGGATGAAGATAAATATAAATAAGACGAAGGTCATGATTATAGGAAGAAAACCAAGGTAGATAGACATGAGGATTAACGATGAGGCCAATGAGCAAGTGGAGAGCTTAAAATACTTGGCTTGTTTATTAGTAGTAACATGAACTGCTGTCAAGAAATTAAGGACATTATAACAATAACAGAATAAGCTTTTAACAAGAAGAGAAGCATTTTCTGCGGACCTTTGGCAAAAGATTTATATACGGTAGAGGCTAGTGAAGTGCTTTGTGTGGAGTGTAGCATTGTATGGTGCAAAGACTTGGATTCTACGACGGAATGAGGAAAAGCTACTGGAAGCTTTTGAGATGTGGATCTGGAGAAGGACGGAGCATATAAAATGGACAGACAGAATAAAAAATAAAGATGTGTTAGACTGAGTGGGTGAAGGAAGAACAATGCTGGAACTCATAAAGAAGAGGAAAAGAAATTGAATTATCCACAGGCTAAGAAAAAACTCCTGTTGGCGGATGCCCTAGAAATAATGGTCAATTGAAAGAAGGTTAGAGGCAGAAAAAGACATTAGATGATAGAGAATACTAAAATAAATGGTTTTATGCAGATACACAAAGGACGTCTGAGTTAAGGAAAGAGTGGAGAATGCTAAGTTTGAAGAGAAAAATATATACCTAAATCGGGATTTGATATCTCTGGTTCTGTACATAAGTGCTTAAACAATTTAAGCTATTAGGCATCACGATTTAAACATAGATTTTTCTCTTATACTAATACGATTTCCGTGAGCCAGGTAGCAGTGAACTTTTGCTCCACTAACGCCATCTATCGGTCTCTTAAATAAGAGCACATTAAAATGGTAATCAACACATTACCTTTCTAGCAAATTTAATTTGTCATTGAGTGAAAAGTGATAAATTTAATATCGAATATTAGCTTTACTTGCTAGTAATGTAATGTGTTGATTTCCATTTTAAAGCTCCTGACCGCTATATGGCGTTAGTGGAACAAAAGTCAACTGCTACCTGGCTCACGGAAATACGTATTACAGTCAGATACAACCCAGGAAGTTACTGTGTGTATGGAATAAGGAACTAAAACTGAATATATGGTCACACGTAGAAATATATTATATAATGGAAATGGACAGCTAATGACAAATGAGGGAAATTTTGAGGAAGTGGCTGAATTCAAATACCTAGGAACAATAATCACAAACAGGAATGAGATGCACAAAGAAATTAAACATAGGCTCAATTCTGGAAATGTGTGCTATTATGCATTGCAGAGACTCTTTATGTCCCATCTCCTTTCAAAAAACGTTAAACTGAAAATATATAAAACTATTATTCCACCAGTTATATTATATGGATGCGAAACATGGACTCTTATTTTGAGGGAGGAAATGAGATTACGAGTTTTTGAGAATAAAGTTCTTAGGAAAAATTTTGGACCAATGAGAGATGAACAAACAGGTGAATGGAGAAGACTACATAACAGTGAACTACATGGTCTTTATAGGAAGCCAGATATAATAAGAACAGTTAAAGTCTCGTAGACTGCGATGGGCAGGACATGTTGCACGTATGGGGATTGCAAGACGTGCATGGAAGCTTCTTGTAGGAAAGCCAGAGGCAAAGCACCCAGTTGGTAGACCAAGAATGAGGTGGGAGAACAACATTAACTATGATTTGAGGGAAGTAGATTATACAGGGAATGTTTGGAAAGCATTAGCTCAGGATAGGGATGCATGGAGAGCTTATGTCCACGCGGCCATGAACCTATGGGTTCGATAGTGCCAGTGAGTAAGAAAGTATGGAATAGGGAACTGGGTTGCCATTTTAACAGTATTTTCTTAAGAGAAACCCTTAAATAAAACTGAAGTATGCAACACAGCAGGTACAGAGTTGTAAGTGTAGCCGTCCAAGCCACCCCCTTTTAAAGAAAAAAGCAGGTACCATTTGTCGCCGAACTCGTGCGGACCTGTACTATCCTGTGTGAAAGTGTCGACTCTCATATTTGCTATAAAACTAGTTTGCAAGCCGTAAAAGAAAAACTATGTTTTTTTTAAATGTATAGTACATAGATTTGGAAAAAGTACTGCTAACCTTTCCCCTCCTCCCCTCCCTAAACAAACAAATACCGTTATTATGAGTTTGGCAACATCTACCCCCTGTATTACCCGTTTAAGGAGTAAGCCCAGTTGTTGACGGAGGGCACTGCAGTCGCGTTTATGCAGGAATAGAACACGTAACACTGCTATCTAATGCTACGGTTTATTATACAGCGTGTCGCGCCCGACGTGACGCGAATTCGCGTTTCGCTCGGCGTGATGCTGGTTTAGCATGGAGCGCATACGCTACAGCGCATATGTTTATGGAATTGTCGCCAGATGGCACCACATATATGGAAAATCAAAATGACCAACGTTCATAATAAATTTCCAAATGTGTTTACAAAAACTAATGTATACAAACCTGTCCCTGCATAACCTAATAAAATAAATTACATATATACTATTTAGTAAACTATAAACTAATCTGATTGTACACTAAACTGACCCATCGGAATCTAACAAAATGAAGTGATTGAACATTTATTTCTTAAAATATGGTTTGGAATTAAATGCAAATGTTGGTCATTCCACACATATGTCCTGCCATCTGGTGGATTTAATTTTATGAGCGTTCACGTATGCCAACTTTAATTCTAATAAAGAACTTTGAAATAAAATTGAGAGGAAAAGTCATAATTTGTGTACATAGATAAACATATTAAAATTCTTCATTAAAAAAGTTTCAAGTGTCGTTGCAAAACGATTAAAATAGTTCGAAATATTAGTAAAGAAAGAAAAAGTACCTAGAGCAACGGCATCATATATGAATGTTGTATGGAAAATTATAGAATAAATTATTTTTTAGTTCTTAAATAAACATATGATTGATGAATATACCAAATTTTAGAATACTTCAGATTTTCGCCTGAGCAGTGTTATCAGGTTTTGAATTTAATATATGACGAAATTTATGCACATCTATAATATCCCCGAGATACAATATTTACAGCTTTTATTTATCTCTTGACTAAGTTCAAGCCACAATAACTTTTTTCTGTACATCTCTGTACTCCCTCGTGCTCATATTGTATAAAACATGTATAGAACTCAATGATTTGCAACAAAATCATCTAACTTTCGTCGTTAGAATTGGAAAGTTATGAACCAAGTATCGTATTTCCGACATTTTGTTATAAAATCTTAGTTTGTTTTTAGCAATTACACCAATGAATATGGGTAATATCTTCTATATTCTTTGTTTGCGCTGGCAAATTGCGTCCTGGATTCAAGAGATTCCAAAACACGACGCGACATGTCAGCGCAAATTTTTTTGCGCCAGCAATTTGCGTTGTACATAAACCACCTCCATTTAAATACATGGGGAGCAATTTTTGCGCTGGCGCGTTGCGTCGTAGATAAACCACAGCATAAGAGCGCAGAGGGGAATGGGACGTAGGACGCTGACAGTATACAATGCCTTATATGACGTCACGTGTAGCAACAAACATTGTTTCGTAATTCTAATTCTTCTTCCGCTTCAGAGATATTTTGAATGACTATAATACGTAATGGGGGACACTGGCGTAGCCCGTAAGGTATGTAGTGACTTCCTGGGTTGAATTAGAGTGTAGTATAAGAGAAAAATCTATGTTTAAATCATGATGCTTAATAGCTTAAATCGTTAACGCACTGGTTTACAGAACCAGAGATATTAGGTTCAAATCCCGATTTAGGCATATATTTTTATCTTCAAATTTAATTTGTCAATGAGTGATAAGTGATAAATTTAATATTAAATATGCTAGGTTTGCAGTGAAAGATCTGCTCTTGGGCAGGACACTATGTACTACAATGATATGGCAGTTCTTTAATATTAAAATTCAGTTTGAGTTTTCAACAACCACTTGGTTTTGTAAAGAGACAAGTCATCCTCTTGACCTCTCCCAAGTTGCACAAAACGTTATTTGAATTAAGATCGCTTGCTGCTTACGAGGAGATGCACAATGTTGACATTTCCAACAACACACCTGGTGTGTCCCGGGGCGAAACATCTGCCGGCTGGGCAGGTCATCAGGAATGTGTGCCAGCCAAGAGGCTCTCCTACCGTAGACGGGCCAGCGCCAAGTTTCACTTTCAGCCGCTCCTTGTTTCAGGATTAACTGATTCTTAATACATTATCTTACACTTTGTTCCGATTCCCCCCTATATTTCAAACACTTCTCCATGCTTATGACATTTATAATTATCGTCCTTCTTAATATTTAATAATCAACTAACTCACTGGCTCTATCGTACCCGTAGGTTCACAGCCGCGCGGACATAAGCTCGCCATACATTCCTATTCTGAGCTAATGTTTTCTAATCCCCTGCATAATCTACATTCCCCAAATCATAGATGTTATTCTCCCACTTCATTCTTGGTCTACCAACTGGGCGTTTTCCCTCTTGTTTTCCTACAAGAAGCTTCCATGCACCTCTTTCATTCCCCAATCGTGTCACATGTCCTGCCCATGTAGTTTACGAGACTTAACTCTTTATAGTATATCTGGTTTCTTATACATACCATGTAGCTCACTATTATGTAATTTTCTCCATTCACCTGTCTGTTCATCTCTTTTTTAGCTGAACATTTTTCCTTCCTTGTTTCGGCCACACGACCCTGGATTTCCCTCCCCTCGTATATCAAGGACTGCCCGACTCAAAAAACTGTTTAAAAAGAAACTCACTTCATATTTCCTTAGACAGTATAATATATAACCGTGTTCCATGTATACTTTTATTAGTCCTTTATATTTTAAACTTTCTTTGCCAAGTCTTTTACTTAATCTAATTATAGGTTAATATTTATGTTTTTTTGTTCTTACCCTTGTCAACTTTATATTGTGTAATCTATATACATATTATGTATCAATCATAATCCTTATTGTATGTATAATTTAACCCTGGTGAAGTGGAAGAGAAGACCTTACAGTTTTAACTCCATCAGGTAAAATAAATAAATAAAAACATAGATTGGGGATTTGAACTCTGGACATACGAATACGAGTATCAAACCCTATCACTTGAGCCAACCTGGCTCGGTTATTTGAAATTTGATTTTTCTTCAATTTTGTTTCCTCTAAAAAAAAGAACAAATCTTAAATAACCGAGCGATGCTGGCTCAAGTGATAGCGTTTGATACTCTTATTCGTAACTCCAGAGTTCAAATCCCCAATCTGTTTTTTTTTTCTGATTTCCTCAGTTGTCAAAGCAAATTCATTACTAGAGACCGGATTATACGCATTTGCACATTTAGACCTTCTACCTGTTATTGCATATTTTAACTAAAAACTAGTGATAACGCAAATTTTCGCGCTGTATTTACAGCATTTTAAAAATCTATATTGTTTTACAATGAAGCTTTCGAGGCCATCAAAAGTGTAGTAAACGATTTCGATAGTGCAGAGGCTTTGGCAGTTTTTTCAGTGCAAGGAAGCATTTAACGATTCCAGTATTAAAAAAAAAAAACATTGCTGTGATTAGCACTCATTTTTTTCCATACACCTGCAACTATTAAAAAGCTTGAAACTCAAGGTTTGGCGTTGATTGATTCTATTCAGTTAATGGATAAAATCCGTCAACTGAACTCATTGCCGAAGGTATTCCCAAGCAAACTTAAGGAAAAGTCTGAAAACATTTTGAACGATAACCCAGGCTTTGAAACTTTGTGTCAAATTAATAGTTTTATAAATGGGACGGGCGAGCTTTTGCCAGAAATAATAAGTGCCAAAATAACACCCAAATTCAAATACTGCCCAGTTGCTTCAGTTGACGTAGAACGGTCCTTTTCTGTTTATAAAATTATTTTGAGCGATCGAAGACACAACCTTACTACTGAACATTTGGAACAGTACCTGATCGTTTCTATTTACAATAGTAGCTAAATGTAGGGTATTTTAATTTATGAACAATACTTTTGCCTGATACTGATTGATAATTTATCATTTATCACTGAAAAATGATAATATTAATAAATAGATGATAAAATGCTAATTATTATGTTAATTTAGAAATATAATATCTAAGAAAGTAACAATTATTATTTTTTTATTATTTGGTGTTACATATATTGGCATTTTTCATGCGTATTTTATACATATTTGCATGCATATTTCGAGCTTGTTATGTTGCATATAACGCGGTCTCTATTGATTACTAATAGACACCAATATAAACTAACTCACTGGTACTGTAAAATCCAGAAGCTTCTGGTCGCACGGACATAAGCTCTCTACAAACCCTTATCCTGATCTAATGTTATCCAATCGTTCGCTATATAACACAGGTCTACATTATTATGTTTCATGAGTACCAATAGTTGTACTTAATGCAGTTTTTTTTTATCGTGTTTTCAAATATGTATTCGGGATTTCTCCATCACCCACAGTTTTTTTATTTCAATTTCAATTAATGGATTTAAATTATTATTTTTTTATAAACTTTTTTCGTCCATTTGTCTATTGTAAAATAAAACAAAAATGAGCTAACTCACGAGATTTAAGCTATGGAAAAGAGATAGCAAGGCAAATTGAATCCTAATATGCGGCCGATTATTGTTGGACCATCAAGAGGGATGCTCCATAGGCGAAATATAACAGAAAATCGTCATTTCTTACTTTCTAGGTGAGTCCGAATGTTGGGATATTGTGTAGTTACGAATGTAGAAAATATTAAAGTGTTTGAAATTATAAATTCCTGTCTCTCGGAAACATTGCGCGATGGAGAAGAACCGATATCATATTTGAATTCAGGAGAAAAAATACTATCAGAATCACATATTTTTCTTTCTGAGACAAAAAAAAAAGTTTATTTTTTTGTTGCTCAGTGTTATTTACCTCCCTCAAAGCATGATTGTTATTATTCTCCCATCTCCTTCTTGGCATAGGCCTACATACTGCTCGGGACCCAGCTCCGTGTGTCTGCAAGGAATTTGCTGTCTCAGCTGTTAGTACTATGAGAAGCAGAGAAGTGTACCTCCTCCCACTCCCCACACTTCCCTCCGCAAACACACAGAGCTTGGACTCGAGCTGTACTGAGCACTTTCTGTCTGACTTTTGTTTTCATGCCCCTCTTTAATTCCTCATACGTATCACCCGTCCTGCCCAACGCAATCTACGAGACTTAATTGTTCTTATGTAGGAAACCAGATGTAATAAGAACAGTTAAGTCTTGTAGACTGTGATGGGCAGGACATGTGACACGAATGGGAATGAAAGAGGGGCATTGAATCTTGTAGAAATACCAATATAATATGTAATAATCATCGTATTATAAATGTGAAATAAAATGATCCCACTACAGGCCTCATTGAACATACCCTCAGATAAAACTTGACAGTGTGCCAAAGAGAGCACTTGGGATGGAATGCACAGGGATTACCTAGAAATAGAGGGAGACTAAACATTACACTAGTAGACCAGCCTCATGGGCTAGTGGTTAGCGTTCCTGACTGGTGTTCATGAGGTCCCGGGTTCGATTCCCGGTCAAACCATAGGAATTTTTCCTTAAAGGGAATTATTCCTGTGATTGCCCATGGTCTGGAATTTAGGTTAAGTATAGTTTAAGAACTCTCCTGGCGCTGTATTATCATCTATCACCCATCGTATCATCGGGGTAACGTAACTCCGCCTTCTAGGCGCCCCAACTTCAGAAGTAGGTTACAATTAAGCCAATGCCAGGAGAGAACACCACAAATGTCGAAATGGCAACCTGGGGCATTGAAAAAAAAACACATTACACTACTGTAACAACAGAAATTGAACAACAAGAGATAAGTTGGAATGAAGTCAGGAATTTGACAAAAAACAGAATCCGGTGGGGTGCTTTCTGAAAGGCCTGCTTCCAAGAGGAGTGATAGGATCTATTACAGGCATCAGAAGATCTTTGGGGTAGTAGGAGGTTAAGGCTCGCACCTTTGTAGCCAATTGTCAGGAGATGTCAGTAGGCTTATCAACCCTGCGTTGCGGTCGCCTTTACCCCCAGTACATATGTCTGGTACTCATTTCTGTTATAGGGTGAAGGAACCTCATAGTTATGGTCCCTCCAGAAGGTGCAGTTTACAAATCTTATTATATTCTTCTTCTTAATTAGCACAATAGCCCTGGTGGTCCCTCGCTACCTCTATGACTCTCCTCCATTCATCCCTTAACGGTTGTCTCCAGTTTCCCGTTTCTGCCCTCTGCAGATGCCGACACACAGTCCCATCACCTTGATCTCCATCGACCCCTTGATCTTGTTCCTTCTGGATATCTGTTAAAAATGGATTTAACTTTCCTATCAACCTCCATTCGATTCACATGTCCCAGCCATCTCAACTCGACAATCTGATATTAGTTATGTCTATTTATTTATATAGTTCATACAGCTCACTGTTATATCTGCTTCTCCTTATATTTCCACATTTGACTGCACCAAAAATTCTCCTCAGAATATTTCTTTCAAACGTGGCTATATGATCACAAATATTATTTTTTAAAGTCCGTGTTTCAGCGCCATATTTTAGTATTAATCTAATTAAAGTTTTATAAATTAATAAACGAATGGAGGAAAACACAATGAGGATATATATCCATCAATAGGAACCTCAAACTCGATGCTATTCTTTTTGCAGACGATTTAGCTCTTCTGGCACTTTCCGAAAATGATTTGCTACGATCATTTTATAATTTACAAAAAATAGCTGCCAAATTTAATATGGAAATATCTATTAACAAAACTAAAATTATGGCTTTTCATGGGAAGGACCCCATACAAAGTAAAATCTGTCTCCAGAATAAAATTTTAGAGAGATCTAATCAATTTAAATATCTTGGATATTATATCTCTATCTGGGATGAAAAGGATATCCCTGAAAAAATTACTAGTTATAATAAAAGTTTAGGAATTATTAATCAAGTTATGAAACCATCCCTGTACAAAAAAACACCAGATTACGTTTATATAACACTTTGGCTAGACCAGTGTTGACCTATGGTAGTGAAGCATGGACACTAAAAAGACAGCATGAAAGCAGAATAACGGCTTGTGAAATGAGATTCATGCGCAGAACAGCGGGTTACACCAGATGGGATCGGAAAAGGAACACCGATATCTTAAAAGAATTGAAGACTACGCCAATTTTGGAATATATTAAACAGTACCAACTAAATTGGAAACACCATCTTGAAAGAATGAGTTCAAATCGGATCCCCAAACCTGTTTATAATTATATACCAAGAGGACGAAGATCACTGGGCCGTCCTATGAAACGCTGGAGGGAAAATTTTCTATAGGATCGTAACAGGCCTTGGCCTAATACTTGGAAGGAAGAAGAAGAAGTTCTGTAAATATTCATTTTACATGATAAGAAAACTGACGGAGGACTATAAAAATTGGGAATTATTTATTAATTTCAATACAACAGAGTATCTATCATCTACAATGCAAATGGACGAAAGTTTGAAGATTTAAAGTGAGAAAATTAAGACAGTTAACAAATTCAAATATTTGGGATCGATATTAGAGACCAATTAAAAGAATAGAAGCCGCAGAAATGAAATATTTATGATTGTGGTAGATTTTTTTTTTCAAGCGCGACAGGCCTAGAAGGTTCTTGGCCTACCAGCCGGCTGCTGGCCTCACATCCACATGTGTTAATCACAGAGGCAGGCGATCATCTAGCCAGTGTAGGGGTGACATGTGGTCAGCATGTCGGGTCCCCAGCCGTTGTAGCTGGTCTTCTCAACCTGGGTGGCAGAATATACTTTAATGCATTAAAAAAAACGAAATGAAGATATCCGTAAATAATTATAAATATTCTGTTTGACAGATAAAATAGAAGAGTATAAGAGAAAATGGTGTGAACATATCTGCAGAATAGATATCAATAGATTCAATACTAATAAAATTCATTGTTAAAACCGTTGAGATGGAGAGTCATAAAATAAAATAAGTTAAAATATACCTTCTGAAAGGCCTACAGGCATAAGGATTACATATTTTATAAGTTGAGGACGACGGATTTTACCTAAGAAGGTATATTTTAACTTATTTTATTTTATAATACCAACAAATTCCTTAGGAAAAGTCGGAACATCAACCAACATAAGGAAAAAGAGATCGGGGACGCCCACGAAAGAGATGAACACAGCAGCTATAATACTTGGAGCCGTAACGAACCAAAAAGGAAAAAGAAGATATTAGAGACAGAAGGAACAAGCAATTATGAGATAGAAGGGTAAGTCTAGGAAGGAAAACAATTGGAGTGTTAAATTCGGTGCTGTGGAATAGAAACCATTTTGAATAAAACTAAAATACTTATTTATAGTTAATTGGTGGAGAGTATACTATTGCATGGTGGGGAAATGTGAACATTAAGCAGAGAGCAAGCACATAAACTATTGGTGACAGAGATGAACTTCTGGAGGAGGGCTTCTGGAAATTCAAGAAGAGACAAAATAAGAAATACTAAAATCAGAGAAATAATTAATTTACAAGATATTTGACAAGTTATAGAAGAAAGAAGACTAAAATGGTTTGGCCAAGTAAAGAGGATGTCAGATGACAGGATACCTAAGATGATATTTAATTTTGAAGCTGATGGCTACAGAAGAAAGGAGAGATCAAAACAACAGTGGATTCAAGGAGTGCATAGGAGCATGGTATCGAGAGTATTAACAGAGAGTGATGCTGAGAATAGGGATTTATGGAGGAGTAAAATTTACAATGGGTTGTAGGAAAACTATTGTATTGTAGAGAAATCCCTAATAAAGAAGAAGATAAATAATTATTTTAATATTTCTTGAAATCTTATTGTATTGTACAGTATATAAAATAACACAGTTCAAATCTTACGTCTTTTGAAAATGACATTAATTTCTCTCCAGAGTTTGTCACCAGAATTTTCGCTAACTGCTCGGCAATGCCAGTAATAATAATGATAACTTTGCATTCACTCTTTGATGTCGGTTATTTTCTTAGTAAGATGAACTTTCCAGACTTACTTCATAGTTTGGGGCCACTTGTAGGCGGCCACCTGTCTGCAATGCAATAACAAGTTTGCACGTCCTTCTCGAGGACAAGATGCTTACGTAGGCCTATTCATCTCGTAAACATATTTTACCGCATATGTCAATATCGGAAACCTTTGTCATCTTATAGGCCTCACTGCTCTGATTGGTTCATTTTACCTTGTTTAAATATTTGTGACTATTCTGGTTGTAATAATAAAATAATTACCTATCCTATTTTCTAAATCAATTTGGTTACTAAGTTAACATCAATGAAACTAAATATGAGACCTTGAGTATTAAAATGGGCCATGACCATTATGTCACATTTCGAGAAAACTGAAATTTTCTTCTGTATACTGGTTTAAATCATGTACAGCAAAACTTGTTCAAAGCGGAATCGCATGGGACCTATTTTTTTCCACATTAGACAACATTCCGCATTATAAAAAACAAAACATATTAACCAATCTTAGATTATAGAGCACCGTATATGTATTTTTATGTACCCTGTCGTTGGAGAGTGAAGTACAGTATGTACGAGCGACTTCGACGGTAACGCGCGAGGAAACAGTTCCGTTTCGTCAGCGTTAAAAATGTCTCTTAGGCGCATATCCTGAAATTAAAGTATACAGTTTCGGTTTCCACTCACTAACTAACTATACTTTTGTCCACATCCTTTGATTCCCCGCAAATTTCATTCCTCACTACATTGTGCCGTCTTTTAAAACTGCCCACAAATAACCTGAAGATGTCTTGAAATCGTTATTCCCTAGTGATATAGCAACAACTAAAGCATCGCTCCGGAAATTTGGAGATTTTTTTTATCGCGAACTTTTTTTTTTTTGCTTTCCTCTTCATTTCACCATTTCCTTGCATACATTCATTCATTATCTAACTAACTAACTCACTTGCAATGTCGAACCCGTAGGCTCTCCAGACATCCCTATCCTGAGCCAATGTTTTCCAATCATCCCCTGTATAATCTACTTCCTTCAAATCATAGTTAATGTTATTCTCCCACTTCATTATTGGTCTACCAACTGGGCGTTTTCCCTCTGGTTTTCCTACAAGAAGCTTCCATGCACGTATTCATTCCCCATTCGTGCCACATATTCTGCCCATCGCAGTCTACGAGACTTAACTGTTCTCATTATATCTGGCTTCCTATAAAGACCATGTAATCCACTGTTATGCAGTCTTCTCCATTCACCTGTGTGTTCATATCTCTTTGGTAAATTATAAATTATCTAGCTACTCAAACTTATTTCTACCACCACTTACTATGAGAATTTTTTTTCTAGCACCCCTATATATTTTTTTTTATTTTACCATTTGTTAAAAATAATTGCAATTATTGTTTTTAAATGCCCCATATCTTATTTCTTACAAGGGAACTGTCAACCATTGCACGCCAAAAACTACCTTGAAATTTCTCGAAGCGTTGTGATGTACCAAGACCGTGTCCAAAAAATTCTGACGCTTTTAACTGTAAGCAACAGAAATCGAAGCCAGAATCCACCAATGGCGACCAACCTTACGGAGCAGATGGACTCCATGCAATGAAGAGCGGAGTTGAGTGAGGCGGGACGTGGCGCAGACGGCAGGTAGTGAGAGTTATCCAATCTACCAATTCAGCAGTTGTATTACTTCCCTGTAGTTTAAATGAGAGATTTGGCGCTTGATTTTAGTGCCTTACAGTTAAAAACGGCATATATATATATTTTTTTGGTATATCACAACGCATCTCTGGAAGAAATTTCAAGGTAGGTTTCGGTATGCAATGGTTGACAGTTCCCTTGCAAACTCGCAATTGAAATGCGCATTTAATTATATTTAGAAATAAGAAGCATCTACAACCAGGAGATTGGATGGACCGACAAAATTGACTTTTAGGAATCGGACGATGTAAAATACGTTAATCAACCGAAAATCTATCTATATTTCATAAAGTAAGGTAAAGTAATCCCACTACATGCCTCAGGAGGCCGTTGGGGTAGTAGGAAGTTAAGGCTCCCACTTTTCTGAACAATCGGCACTTGATGTCAGCCGGATTGTCAGTCTTGCGTGACGTCCGCCTTTATCCCCAGAACAAGCGTCTGTTACTCATTTCAGTTAGAAGCTGAGTCGACCTCAGGGCCATGGTGCCGCCAGGATTGGGTCAGTTTAAAAATCCTGACCCCACCCAAAAACTAAAACAAAGATTTGAATTAAAAACGTATTAATCTGAAGTATGCATCTGATGTGCTTTAACTAGTTTGTTAATATGAGGCTCGAATTTACTTAAGGACCCGTGTACCAACAAGAAGCCTAGTTACAGGGGACTTTAAATTGCTGGTACACCCTCTCTGTCCAAGGGATATAACTATGGAGCCCCCCCCCCTCATTCCAGGGTTCAGGGTGCAGAGGATAGAAAAGTTTCGATAGCTCAGTGAAGGCAGCTTCTCTAGGGGAGGAAACCTCAATTGCAAATTATAAATTAACCTCGGTCTGCGCATGCTCGGACTCTTGGCAATAAGAAGGTCCACTGTGATTAATCAATCGCTGTATTTCTTATTTATTACCGTCCGTTTCCCACTATTTGCACTCCCTGGTTGTGAGTGAAGACAGCGAATCAGAAGAGGTAGTGAGTGACGTAATATGTAGGGGAGGAGATAGTAAGTATAGCATACGCCTTTAAGGTTTATATATATATATATATATATATATATATATATATATATATATATATTGTACACCGCTATAATTAATTCCTTGTATGTTCGAGATTGTTGATTTGTAAATGTTACTGCATTTCTTACCATCGGTTTGGTTTTAACCCGTTTGGTTCCGAAGGCATTTTCCTAGGTATCCCCAAGATTAGTTTTCCTGGTGGATTACAGAGTGAGGAATTATATGAAGGAAATTATACCAAAATATGAAATATACTAAGATTATACCGCTGTTGTCTCGAGGTAACATGCTGCCTTATCACTCAGCGGGCCCGAGTTCGATTCCCTGTCAGGAGAGGTTCCTGAGTGAAGTTTTTTTCGGGATTTTTCCTCACCTGTAAGACAAATGTCAGGAAGCTTAGGGCCCAATGGTCCTCGAAAATCATCCGGCCATCATCATCATTTCACCGGTGTGGAAAGCAAGGGGAAGCTACCACACCAATAATTTCCCTAGTAAATAGGGATGCAAATCATAGCATGAAAATGCTATCATTGCAGTGAAAGACCTGCCCTCGGGCAGAGTACTATAGAATAGAATGACACAAAAATATTACGAATCTTATATTTTGTAAAATTATTATATATCATCATCATCATCATCATCATCATCATAGTCCATTCACGAATTTAGACCATTTGTTGATTTGTTTAGGCCTCAATAGAAACACCATCCAAAAGTCTTTTGAGTGGACGTCCTGGTCTTCTTCTTCCTGCAGGTTGATAGCATAACATCTGCTTGAGTATCCTGTGTTCCTCGATTCGATGAACATGTTGCATCCATCTTGACTTATAATTCAGATATTTTGTTTTCTAAAGGTTCCATGTGTAATTCTTCTGTGATGTCTTCGTTTGTTTTATGATTTTTTTCTAAAAGTATGATATATAGGCCTATATGGGGTCTAAATAATTAATATCATCACATAAATGAGACCTCATTTGTAGCTTAAGAAATCTAGATATTCACGGTATTTCGATGTTAACAGATTTCCATGAAATATAACACCAGAAATGTCGAATTGACAACCCGGGGCAATGAATAAAAAAAATTGACAACATTTAGACCAGCTGCAATTTGGGATTATTGCTATTTCAGATGTATAAATATACGTGTCCACAAATATAGTATCGTACTTTAAACTACTACTACGTTGCTTTGGATAATCGTATCTAAATGAAATTGGCGACAATCAAAAGAGAAACTCAAAAAGTTTTGTGCGTGTTAACAATGTCAACAATGGAGAATAATGGACAACAATACAGAAACTAAACTAAATTTAATCATGTTTTTTGTGGTCGACATAGATTCATTGTTGGATATTTAGCAGATAGCGATGTCTGCTGCGTCACTCGTGGGGGCCACATTCAATGTCTATGAGGTATAGCAAAAACTTTTTGAGTTTCCCTTTTGATTGTCACCAATTTAACTTAGATACGATTAACCAAAGCGACGTAATAGTAGTTTAAAGTATGATACTGTATTTTGTGAACACGGTGTATTTAACTCCAGTAAATGCACATGTAACAATAGTATTAAATTGTCAATTCAGTTCATAATACTCAATTAGAAACTTCTCTACATTTTTGGGTAGTAGACTGTAACATTTGTATGTTAGAATTGTTTTGAACGATGAACTAGTAAGCTCCATGTTACACGATGTGATGGGAGCATATAGTCTACTTATATAGTAGGCCTACTACATTAATTTGTCAACACTTTTGAAATTCATATTAAAGCACCGTTGAGGTTATGTAATAAGATGTTAATTATATGATTTTTACCTGGTAAATTAGTCGTCGTCAACTAAGTTATTAAACTTCAAGTTATTTTAATATGGAGGCCTTTCGAAAACAATGTTTCATCTTCTGCGTTTTGCTGGAACTGATGGTGTTATAGGGTATATATGTTGTATAACGGATTTATGTTTGCGAGAAATTTTCAGGAAATAGGAATGAGATGCACAAAGAAATTAAACATAGGCTCAATTCTGGAAATGCGTGCTATTATGCATTGCAGAGACTCTTGATGTCCCAACTCCTTTCAAAAAACGTTAAACTGAAAATATAAAACTATTATTCTACCAGTTATATTATATGGGTGCAAAACATGGACTCTTACTTTAAGGGAGGAAAGGAGATTACAAGTATTTGAGAATAAAGTACTTAGGAAAATTTTTGGACCAAAGAGAGATGAACAGATAGGTGAATGGAGAAGACTACATAACAATGAAATACATGATCTTTATAGGAAGCCAGATATAATAAGAACAGTTAAGTCTCGTAGACTGCGATGGGCAGGACATGTTGCACGTATGGGGAATGAAAGACTTGCATGGAAGCTTCTTGTAGGAAAGCCAGAGGGAAAACGCCCAGTTGGTAGACCAATAATGAGGTGGGAGAATAACATTAACTATGATTTGAGGGAAGTAGATTATACAGGGAATGATTGGAAAGCATTAGCTCAGGATAGGGATGTATGGAGAGCTTAAGTCCGCACTGCAATGAACCTACGGATTCGATAGTGCCAGTGAGTAAGTAAGGTTATTTTCTCGTTGAGTAGTTCTCTTGGGTTCTAAAAGAAGCAAGGAATAAAGAACTACTCAACGAGAACACAACTGCAGACATAAATCCGTTATACAACCTATACAACACCATCAGTTCCAGCAAAACGCAGAAGATGAAACATTGTTTTCGAAAGGCCTCCATATTAGAATAACTTGAAGGAGTTTAATAACTTAGTTGAGGACGACTGACTTACCAGGTAAAAATTATATAATTAACATCTTATTACATTAATTTGGTCACTTGATGTCAGTGCTAGTAATGCTAGTTTTAGCTTCGAGAACTTTGTTAATTTAAGAAGCTGTGAAATTTTATTGAAAAAAATACGGCATTTTAAATGTTGAAAGACATAAATGAATATAAAATCTGCATTAAAATATGACATTTTATGAATATTTTGACAAAATATTATGAAATATGAAGCGACTCCGTGGCGCAAGCGGTTAGATGCTGTCTCTCACCGCTGGGGTCCCGAAATCAAGTCTCCATGTGGGAGCTTAGGCAGGTGTTTCTCCTGTTTTCCCCTGCCACAAATTTCATTCCACCATATCTCCACACGCATCTCATCCATTTCGTTTAATTTCATTCATCCGCCCCTGTGACTATGCGTCAGGAGTGGTCGGCCGGCGCTCTTGTCGTTCACAGACCTCTATAAATATAGGGGCTTCATTTCATCTCATTTCTTGACCCGACCCTAAGTTGGACACGAGTCGAGGATATTTATTTATTATGAAATATGAAACATTTCTTTCATCATCACCATATATGGCAAAACAGCCCATTTTGGACCCTAGCCTTCCTCAGAATGTCCTTCCAGACTTCTCTCTTTCTTGCTAAATTCCTCCATTTTCTAATTTTACTAATTCTAATATTCTGCAATACATCATCCTCCCATCCTAATTCTGGTCTTTCAACTTTTCTGGTTTGTAATGGTTGTGCCATATAGATCTTTTTAACAGTTTAATTATTGTCCATGTGTATCAAATGTCCAGCCCAGGGCAAACTGTTAATTTTATATACTTCATTAAATCGGGTTCGTTAATTCATAACTAACTAACTAACTCACTGGCACTATCGAACCCGAAGGTTCATGGCCGCTCGGACATAAGCTCTCCATACATCCCTATCCTGAGCTAATGCTTTCCAATCATTCCCTGTATAATCTACTTCCCTCAAATCATAGTTAATGTTGTTCTCCCACCTCATTCTTGGTCTACCAACTGGGCGTTTTCCCTCTGGCTTTCCTACAAGAAGTTTCCATGCACGTCTTTCATTCCCCATACGCGCAACATGTCCTGTCCATCGCAGTCTACGAGACTTAACTGTTCTTATTATATCTGGCTTCCTATAAAGACCATGTAGTTCATTGTTATGTACCAAGGGCGATTTATCCAATTCCCGCGTTAATATCTCTAGTGCACCGCTATTGTATAAAGTCCTAACATTCCATGTTCCTAGGAACATGTCCCTGTGTTTGAGCCTTTGGCATGGGTTCCCTGAAGTAGTCCCCGCCCGGAGAACCGAATGGGGGACTATTTGACCTCCGGAAAATTTTACCCCAGATGAACCCATGTCCGCATTTCTTGACTGTTGTATTTTTACGGTGAAAGATCGTCAGTCTTTCGCCCAAGGTACTTTTTTCGTCTGGCTTATCACCTTCGACCAGTCCGGCATGGGTAACCCTATCGGCAGCAATGCTACCGCCGGCATAGCTCTCAGGATCATTTAAGCACGCAAGCCACTCCACCACGACAAGGTAAAGATACCATGGAGGGCCGTTAATTCATACAATTCACAATTTCTCCTTCTCCAAATATCATCTTATTTCACAGCCCCAAAAATAGCTATTAATATATTTCTTTCAAAAGTAGCCAGAGATTTCTCATCGACTTAAAAAAAGTCCAAGTTTCTGATGCATATGTAATTACCGGTCTTATAAGAGTTTATTAATCAGTCACTTAGTTTTCTTTGTTGTTAAGTGTGATCGTAGATGGAAACATTTATTTAGTCTTATTCAATTCTGCATATCATAAAATGTAAAGTTCTTTGTCTCAATGATTTCTGACCTATAGTTTAAAACATGAAATTTCATATATTTCCTCGCTCTAGTTATATATAAATGTTCCACAAACTGTGACCGAGGGATCTAAAGCATCAAGCATCATGCCTTGCAGAAGAGCTACTGGACGTAGTCAGAGTCCCTACATGGGAACAAAGTTTCTCATGGAATTTCGGCCCAAGGTATAAAAACGGTACCCTAAGCATTGTGAGAAATTTGGGTAACTGCGATAAGTAGTTTCTCCATACTGAGAAAATCAGGTTGCAGTTGACCAAACAATAATAGCAAATTCAGAATATCTTCTTCTTCTTCCTTATAAGTATTAGGCCAAGGCCTGTTACGATCCTATAGAAAATTTTCCCTCCAGTGTCTTCCGGAAAATTCTCGTATAAAACTTGAAAGCATAATAATAGTCCCTTCGATTGGTTGCTGGCCAAAGGAAGGCAAGAACAGTGAGGGGGCTGCCATCTTATAGCCTCTGGTCAGGCTTTTCTGGAGAAGAAAAGAAAATAAAGGAAAGAAGAAATGGAAGAAAGGAAAGACTCCCTAGCCCTCGGATGCCCTAATAGCGTCGGGGTCGAAAAAACAAGAGTTAACCAAGAGAGGTTAGATAGTAAAGTTAAAAAAGTGCAAAACACAAGTAAGTGGAAGAAATGTTTTGCTCAGCTTGGGCACCTTGTGGTCGCCATCCACATATCCCCTAGATGAGGACCCCTGAGGGTAAATTCAGAATATAATCTGCAGAAAGGTCTGTATGAACTTAAAATTACCGAAGACTATGGATTGAAGATATCTACAGAGAAAACAAATATTATGGCATTTCAAGGTATAGATCTTGTCGAAAGTAAAATTGTACTTGACAATAAAATTTTGGAGCAGGTGAATAATTATACATATCTAGGATGCAATATCTCATATGAAGAAGAAAAGGATGTAAATGCAAAAATATCTAAATTTTTAAGAATTTTAGGGTTAATAAATTATATCTTCAAGGCACAGTAAGTCCAAAAACATTCAAGACTAAAAGTCTATAAAACACTGGCTCTTTCAACTCTTTTGTATGGTAGCGAAGTATGGACGTTGAAACAGAAGGATATACAGGGACTTAGATCTGCTGAAATGAGATACCTTCGGAGGACTGCAGGATACACACTACTAGATCACAAAAAAAAAAAAAAAAACGAAGACATCTTAGAAGAATTACACATGGAACATTTAGAAAACAAAATTTCTGATTATAAGTCAAGATGGATGCAACATGTTCATCGGATGGAAGATCACAGGATACTCAAACAAATGTTAAGATATCAACCTGCAGGAAGAAGAAGACCAGGACGTCCACTTAAAAGACTTCTGGATGGTGTTACTCTTGAGGCCGAAACAGGTCAACAAATGGCCTAAATTCGTGGATGTACTATGATGATGATGATGATGAGAAAATCAGGTTCTGGGACCCAACAATGTCATCTCTAAACCGATTGGATATTCGTGTACATATTTGATTGACACAACTGGTAGGGTCCAACTGGTAGGCCAATGGCTTCCCAGCCTGATATGCGATGGAGAAGTTATATAAAATGTCCGTATTTAATAAAATTGCAATGTTGAAGTAAAAATTAAATTATTTATTTGTTTAGCAGGTTTCACATCTTCCCGCAATCAATTAATCTACTGTCATTCTCCTCCACATCTCTCTGTCATTCCAATCTCCATCGCCCAATCTTTTTTCTCTCATGCTGGTCAAAACAACATCAATTCATGTTATTTTTGGCCGTTCTCTTCTTCTCCTACCAAATATCGCCCATTCTAGTATTCTTCTTAGAAATCTGTCTTCTCTCATTATTTTACATGGCCACATCAGTTTAATTGTTTGTTTTTTTTAATGAAATCCACCATATTGAAGTTTGAACATTCGTCTTTTGTTTAATTTTACTATTTATTATTTAAACTGAAAATATATAAAACTATTATTCTACCAGTTATATTATATGGACGCGAAACATGCACTCTTACTTTAAGGGAGGAAAGGAGATTACGAGTATTTGAGAATAAAGTACTTAGGAAATTTGGACCAAAGAGAGATGAACAGACAGGTGAATGGAGAAGACTACATAACAATTAACTACATGGTCTTTATAGGAAGCCAGATATAATAAGAACAGTTAAGTCTCGTAGATTGCGATGGGCAGGACATGTTGCACGTATGGGGAATGAAAGACGTGCATGGAAACTTCTTGTAGGAAAGCCAGAGGGAAAACGCCCAGTTGGTAGACCAAGAATGAGGTGGGAGATTAACATTAACTGTGATTTGAGGGAAGTAGATTATACAGGAAATGATTGGAAAGCATCTCAGGATAGGGTTGTATGGAGAGCTTATGTCCGCGCGCCCATGAACCTACGGGTTTGATAGTACCAGTGAGTAAGTGTGTATACTATTACTTATTTTATATCTTCTAGAAATTTCAACTGAACGCTTCCAAAAATCCATTTCTGCAGAATTTAATTTATTTATTGTTCTAGATTTTATTTCCCATTTTTCAGTACCGTATGTTTTTGTACTCATTATTGTATTAAAAATGTTTGTTTTTGTTTTAGAACTTGTGTTAATATCTCATAAATAATTTAATTTTGATATTGTAGATTTGCCCTTATTTATCCTCTCATTAATTTCAGTATTTTGACTTCAATATGCATTCATTTTTATCCCCAAATATACACATTCATCGTATACTTTTATTTTTTCAAGTCCATCTTCTAAAATGATATCTTTTGATTTATCTCCTATTACCACATACTCTTGGTTTTGTCCAAATTTATCTTTAATTTTCATTTTCATACTCCTCTTTCAGTTTTCTTGCCATGTGCTCTAAATCTTCGTTAATTTCTGCCACCAGTAGCTGATCATCGGAAAATAGCGAATAAATCGCATATTCTTTCTATCTTTATTCCTAAAGGCGAATATTTATTTTTTTCCACTTTGTTAAGGCGTTTTGTAGATATATCAATTAATAAAATGAAAATAAAATAAAATAATAATTGTTAGAATCTTATTAAGATTCAAGATTCTATATTTTGTGATCGTCCACCTCTATGGTCTTGAGGTAGTGTGGTAGGCCTACCTTTTCACATAGCGGGCCCGAGTTCAAGTCTCGGTTGGTAGAAGTTTCCTGGGTGAGATTTTTTTCGGAGTTTTTCCTCACCTGTAAGACAAATGTCAGGAAACTTTAAGGCCCAAAAGGTTCCCGAACATCATGAGGCCATCATAATCATCATTCATATTCTTCTTAGCTAAAGTGTAACACTTCCTTCCAGGCGCTTCAACCTCAGATGTGGATTACAATTATGCAAATGCCAGGAGAGAACATCAGAAATGTTGAAACGACAACCTGAGGCATTGAACTAATTAACTCTAACTCGCTGGCTCTATCGAACCCGCGCGGACATAAGTTCTCCATACATCCCTATCCTGAGCTAATTTGTTCTAATCATCCCCTGTATAATCCACTTCCCTCAAATTATAGTTAATGTTATTCTCCCACCTCATTCTTAGCCTTCCAACTGGGCGTATCCCCTCCGGTTTCCTACAAGAAGCTTCCATGCATGTCTTTCACTCTCCATTCGTGCCACATGTCCTGCCCATCGAAGTCTATGAGACTTAATTGTTCTTATTATATCTGGCTTCCTACAAAAGTTAGAGTTAATTAGTTCACTGTTGTGTAGTCTACTCCATTCACCTGTCTGTTCATCTCTCTTTGGTCCAAAATTTTTCCTAAGAACTTTATTCTCAAATACTCGTAATCTTCTGAGGCATTGAATTAAATAAAATATTTTTGTGAACACAGAAATAAGATAAAATAAAAGTAGAGGAATTAAATACAACAATAGTGAAATACAGAACAAACTGGAAAGAACACTTGGCAAGGATGACTGAGAATAGAATACCAAAAGCAGCATACAGCTATTCACCACGAGGAAGAAGAAGTTTGGGAAGACCAAAGAAAATATGGAAACAGTAGCAATTTGGAGCCGGAACAGGTTAGTAAATAAGCCTAAACCGTGAAGAAGAAGTGATCTATTTAGATACTTGGAACTTTGCCTTTTGATGCCTAAACCTGAGGGATCGAGTTACCCTTTGCAATTGTAAACTATGTTGACGGATATACTGTCATGAATGAATGAAATAACTCAAGGGCGAATGAATGAATGACAAATTAGGCGCAATAATATGAGGGGAGAGAAATATAAATGAGGAGGAAATGATGACTGGAGTATATTAATTTATGGTGTTTATGACAAGTTGTGTTGGAGGTTGGTAGCCTTGCAGAGAGTAATTAAGTGGACAATTCTCCCTCCCTCCGTTTTCCGTGAAGAGAATGAGTGGGGCGAATACCCCACGGCTACGAAGCTAGAGTCCCCCTAACAGTCCGTGAGCGAACAGTGCAAGCAGCGTAGAGACAAGACAACGAAACAGGTAGATATCTTCGATGGTGGTCAACACATTCCAACGCCGCATTCCAACACATTTTAACCTTCTGGAAAACTTGTAAGCATTTGAGATCGTAAGATCGTTTTTCATGTAACAACTATTCTTGTTTGCTCGAAAAGTGCGCATACAAAAGAGAAGGAATGCTTTTTACAAGTTGTGTAGACCCACGCTAAAAACACACTCAAATACGAGAACAAGTTTGAATCGCTGTTAAAAATTGGTAAGTGTACACATTAATTTCATTTCTTACCCAACAGTTACAAACAAAAGAATACTTGTCAATTGGCAAAACAAACGTTGTGAGATAATTTAGTTAATTTAAATTGTAAACTACATATTGTGCATGTTTTAGTTTTTCTGGTGACATGTTGGTTTATTTACTATGATACCTTAATTTTTTGTAACATCTGGGTCAACAATTGAGTTTAATGTGTGAATACAAAAAGTGGCGTTGAAAAGGAAATAGCGAGTTTCAGCTGATGTGAATATTTTTTTATCTCCACAGCATCCGGATGATAGGAATTTCCTACCCTTTCTGTTACGTCAGTGGCGGCACTTTAAATTTGCGGAGGACGTAATAATAGCTTTCGTAATCCATGACATCACTAAAACGACAGATAATTATTATTTTTAATAAGATTACAAATTATAATACTTGATAAAAACTTTATAATCGTATTGGTAAATAAAGCCGGGCCATATTTTATAACGCAGTTCGTTGCGTCAGTGGAAAAAATACTTGGGGGGACTCACCTTCCGTAAAGAAGCTATATGGTATGTACTGTGTATAGAAGAAGACTTTTTAAATATATTTTGAAAAAAAAACTACGAATTGATGGTTCTGACAATATTGTTATAGAAAGAAAATAAAATTATAAGGAAATTTACTTTAAAAAATGCACCCAAAATATTTGGACGGGGGGGGGGTCCCCCACTTCCCCTCACCTAAATTAAAGCACTGACTCGAGGTTGTTAAAATATTCCTGAATTTCAAATTGCGAATAGTTGTAGGCCTAATACTAGTAATTGGAACTGTAAGGATACATCAGTAAAACTAAAAGTAATGTCATACATAGAAATATAGGGCTATTATATAATGAAAATCGAGAGTTAATGACAAATCAGAGAAATTTTGAAGAAGTGGCTGAATTCAAATACCTAGGGATAATAATCACAAATAGGAATGAGATGCACAAAGAAATTAAACATAGGCTCAATTCTGTAAATGCGTGCTATTATGCATTGCAGAGACTCTTGACGTCCCAACTCCTTTCAAAAAACGTTAAACTGAAAATATATTTCTCTCGCGCAATTTATAAAATATTCCCTTGACATTGTTAGTAAGTTTATAAAATTAATTACAGATCCATAGACTTTTATTGCATTTATATAGTTTTATATTATATGGACGCGAAACATGAACTTTTATTTTAAGGAAGGAGAAAAGATTATGAGTATTTGAGAATAAAGTTCTTAGGACAATTTTTGAACGAAAGAGAGATGAACAGACAGGCAAATAGAGAAGACTACTTAACAGTGAATTACATGGTCTTTATAGGAAGCCAGATATAAGAACGGTTAAGTCTCATAGACTGCGATGGGTAGGACATGTGGCACGAATGGAGTATGAAAGAGGACCATAGGATAACCAGAGGGGAAAACGCCAGGAATGACGTGGAAAAATAACATTAACCGTGATTTGAGGGAAGTGAATTAGACAGGGGATGATTGGGGAAAACATTGACTCAGGATAGGGATGTATCGAGAGCTTATTTCTACGCTGCCATTTACCTACGGTGAGTTAGTAAGTAATAAGAGGTAACGATAACATGTTAATATTAAAGGAGTAATACCGTTTCTAGTAAAGTATGGATGTCTGTTTTTTTTTGTGGGGGAGGACGGTAGGTATTCTTCAGTTACGTGAAAGGAATTTGATGATCGCATGGAATTTGCAGAAAGAGTGTTGGAAGGCTGAAGTATACTTCTGCCTATAAATTAATTGATTTCCCTTGACCTAGGTAATAATGTAAGTCGTAAGGTTACATGCGAAGAAGTAACACGCTTTCTCTTTTTTTTATTATTTTGTGTTAGAGATGAACAAGTGGCTGAATTCAAATGCCTAGAAACAATAATTACAGACAAGAATGAGGTGCAGAGGGAAATTAACATAGGCTCAATTGTGGTAATGCATGCTATTATACATTACAGGGACTCTTGTCCCAACTTCTCTAAAAAACGTTAATCTGAAAATAAAACTGTTTTCTCCCAGTTACATTATATGGATGTGAAACTTGGACTCTTACTTTAATAGAGAATAAAGTTCTTAGAAAAATGTTTGGACGAGAGAGATGAACAGATAGGTGAATGGAGAAGAGTACACAACAGTGATATACATTGTATTTATGGTTAATAAAGTAGAGTTAAATATGATAGTCTGCGATGGGCAGGATAGTTGTACGAATGGGGAATAAAAGATGGGAATGAAAACTTGTAGGAAAACCAGAGGGAAAGCGACCAGTAGGCAGGCCAATAATGAGGTGGGAGAATATTAACTATGGTTTGAAGAAAGTAGATTTTACAGGGGATGGTTGGAAAACATTACCTCAGGATAAGGACGTATGGAGAGGTTACGTCCGCGCGGCCATGAACCTACGGTGAGTTAGTTAGAAACAACAAATCATGTGATTTATATCCTTGATATTAAGTAATAGGAAAGACAGAGAATCATTGAGGATTGTGGGTGAAAAATGTAACAACCCACAAAATATTTTTACCAAGATAATAATTATAGATTAAAGTCTGAAATGTGTGCCAAATCTATTTTGAATTTTCCTTTCATAACTATAGTCGGAAAGGAATTAGATTATTTTGTACAAAATCTAGCCCTATGTTTCAAAATTTAATGAAGTGTTCGGCAATATAGAAAATTATTTTTTTGAGAAATGTGTGGGTTTTCAAGTTTTTCGCCTATACGCACACTTTTATTTAAATGTTTTATCATAAGTTTGGGAGACGTCCAGCGCCTAATGAGTGCTTAAGGCAAGATACATTGGCGCAGAGCTACGTCACTTGCACTGGTTCGAGTCTCGATGGGGGAAGAAATTTTATCATGGAATTTTGGCCAGTATGGGACTGGTGACCACCCAGCATCATGAGGAATTTGGGTAGCTACAATAAGTAGCAGCTCCAAGATGAGAAACCCAGCTATAACGGCTGGGGATCCGATATACTGACCACATGACACCCCTACACTGGCTGGAAATACGTCTATAAGTCTTTGATTAACATTTGTGGATGTGAGACCAGCAACCGGATGGTAGGCCAAGCACTTTATAGGCCTGTTGAGCTGTGGTGTTTAAGTTTGGGAGTCCGAGAAAAAAATATTTTTTATCCTTAATTTAAAAAAGAGGTAAAACAAGAAATGGTTTGATGAGGAATGTGCCGACATTGTAAAGAAAAGAAAGCTAGCAAAAATGAAATGGTTACACGAGCCAAATGAGGTAAAAATTAGAGCAATTGGGTAGTATTAGACGGGAAACCACCAAGTTACTAAAGATTAAAAAGAGGGAATATTTGAGAGAGAAGATTAATGATCTTGAAATGAACGCAAAAAAATAGGAATATTAGAGAATTATATCAGGGAATTAGTATAGAGAAGAAAGGGTTTCAGGCTAGAACAAACATAATTCGGAATGAAAATGGGGATATGATTGCAGATTCCAGGAGTATATTAAATAGATGGAAAAGTTACTTTAATCAGCTACTAAATGTACATACAGAACAGGACATTGAGGAGGATAATTTACAGACAGCAGAAATGTTAGTCGCAGAACCAAAGCATTAGAGGTTGAAATGGCGATTGAAAAATTGAAGATGTATAAAGCATCAGGTTCAGATGAGATCCCAGCAGAACTGATAAAATCAGGGGGAGAAAAATTGATGGACAAGATACGCTGATTGCTTAGTATGATCTGGGGAAAAAGAAGCTCTTCCAGATGAATGTAAAGAATGATCGTGCCAATTTATAAGAAAGGAGATAAAACTGATTGCAACAACTACAGGGGAATCTCATTACTTTCAACTTCGTACAAAATTCTAAATATAGATAGTAGTCAGCAGACTTACTCCCTATATTGATGACATTCTAGGAGATCATCAATGTGCATTTAGAAGAAACAGGTCTACAACAGATCAGATTTTTAGTATAAGACAGATTTTAGAAAAGAAATGGGAATATAATGGTACTGTACATCAACTATATGTAGACTTCAAAAAAGCATATGATTCAATTAAGAGGGGGAAGTTATATAGTATCCTGTTGGAGTTCGGAATTCCTAAAACGTTAGTTAGACTTATACGAATGTGTCTAATGGCTCAAAGAGTAGGGAGCGTATAGGCAAACAGTTTTCAGACACTTTTGAAATCCAGAATGGGTTGAAGCAAGGAGATGCACTATCTCCTCTACTATTTAATTTTGTACTAGAGCATGCCATTAAATCTTTAGAGAATGAGGAAGGCTTACAACTCAATGGTATTAATAAGTTGTTAGTTTATGCTGATGATGTAGTACTATTGGCCGATAGCGAGGAAATACTAAAGGACCACACGCACACACTATTGAGTAACACTAAGAAATTAGGACTGGAAGTAAATATCAATAAAACTAAATATATGGTCACACTTAGAAATGCATTATATAATGGAAATGGACAGGTAATGACAAATGAGGGAAATTTTGAGGAAGTGGCTGAATTCAAATATCTAGGAACAATAATCACAAATAGGAATGAGAAGCACAAAGAAATTAAACATAGCCTCAATTCTGGAAATGCGTGCTATTATGCATTGCAGAGACTCTTGATGTCCCAACTCCTTTCAAAAAACGTTAAACTGAAAATATATAAAACTATTATTCTACCAGTTATATTATATGGGTGCGAAACATGGACTCTTACTTTTAGGGAGAAAAGGAGATTACAAGTATTTGAGAATAAAGTACTTAGGAAAAATTTTTGGACCAAAGAGAGATGAACAGACAGGTGAATGGAGAAGACTACATAACAATGAACTACATGGTCTTTATAGGAAGTCAGATATAATAAGAACAGTTAAGTCTCGTAGACTGCGATGGGCAGGACATGTTGCACGTATGGAGAATGAAAGGCTTGCATGGAAGCTTCTTGTAGGAAAGCCAGAGGGAAAACGCCCAGTTTGTAGACCAAGAATGAGGTGGGAGAATAACATTAACTATGATTTGAGGGAAGTAGATTATACAGGGAATGATTGGGAAGCATTAGCTCAGGATATGGATGTTTGGAGAGCTTATGTCCGCGCGGCCATGAACCTACGGGTTCGATAGTGCCAGTGAGTAAGTAAGTATCCTTAATTTAATATTTCCTTTTTATCCTTGGTTTAATATTTCCCTTTGTGACCAGCCTCATGGGCTAGTAGTCAACGTTTCTGACTACTGTTCATGAGGTCCCGGGTTCGTTACCCGGTCAAACCATAGGGATTTGTCCTTAAAGAGAATCATTCCTGTGGTTGCCCATGGTCTGGAATTTAGGTTAAGTTTAGGTCAAGAACTCTCCTGGCGCTTCATTATCATTTATTATCCATCGTATCATCAGGTGTCCTCCGCTGTAGTCTCGAGGTAGCGTGCTGCCTTCTCATGCAGCGGGCTCGGGTTCGATCCCCGGTTGGGGCAGTTTTTCTGGGTGAGGTTTTTATCGGTTTTTTTTCTTATTTGTAAGACAAATGTCAGGAAAACTTTAAGGCCCAAACGGTCCCCGAAATCATATGGCCATTATCATCATCATCATCCTTATCATTACCATCATCATCCTTCACCGGTGTGGAAAGCAAAGGGAAGCTACCACACCTACAATTCCCTAGTAAAGCTGCAAGTATAGCATGAAAATGCTATGATTGCAGTGAAGGACCTGCCTTCGGGCAGAATAGCTATGGATGGATCGATGGTATCATCGGGTAAAGTAACCGCCTTCTAGGCACTCCAACTTCAGAAGTGGGTTACAATTAAGCCAATGCCAAGAGAGACCACCAGAAATGTCGAAATGAGCATCGAATAAAAAAATATATTTCCTTTTATAGGTATGTTTAAGTGCCCCAAACTTCCCAGGGCTAATGGGGACACGACGTGATTAGGAGAGAATTTTTAACTATGGATCATGTGCTTCCTTTTTCGAACACATGTTGGCATCGAGGAGTTCTCTAAATTAGTGATAATGTTAGAGCCATTCCAAGAAAACACGGAACATCTAAGTCAAGAGACACCATTCATTCAAGAAGTGGACTCGGAATTTTAGTTTCCAGGCGGCATCAAAGGTAACTGTTTCCCTCTGGTTTAAAAAATACATTGTAACTGCCGGGGAGTTGTTGTTAGAGGCTTCTAAGACACCGCTCCAATCACCAAAAACTGAAAACAGTTCTCTGCCATTAATGTGTTCGCATTATAATTGACGGAGAGTGGGACCGATATCATATACCGAAATGCCCAAGAAACACGAGATAGCTGAACGACTACAGCAAAGACTAAAGTAGAATCAATGCCCATTAGGGCGAACCTTTATTATTATTAAATAATTTTATTATTATTATTATTATTATTATTATTATTATTATTATTATTATTATTATTATTATTATTATTATTATTATTATTATTATTATTATTAAGCCTATTATTTTTTTTATTCAATGCCCCAGGTTGTCATGTAGACATTTCTGGTTTCTCTCCTGGCATTGGTGTAATTGTAACCCACTTCTGAAGTTGGGGCGCTTAGAAGGCAAAGTTAACGTTACCCCGATGATGTGATGGGTGATAAATGATAAAGAAGCACCAGGAGAGTTCTTAACCTAAATTCCAGACTATGGACAACCACAGGAATAATTCCCATTAAGGAAAAATTCCTATGGTTTGACCGGGAATCGAACCCGGGACCCCATGAAACTCTGACCATTAGCCCATGAGGCTGGTCATTATTATTATTAATGTCATTTTAAACAATAATAATAATAATTATAATAATAATAATTATTATTTTTATTATTATTATTATTATTATTATTATTATTATTATTATTATTATTATTATTATTATTATTATTGACGTATAAAATGACGTTTCCATGTCAACTCCACATGGATATAATTATCTTAACAGCGTTGCAACTTTTTTCTTTTGCAGTATTATTATAATATAATTGGATCCGTGGCACAAGCGGTTAGACGCTCGCCTCTCCGTTTGGGTCCCGAGATTGAGTCTCGGTCACTCCATGTGGGTTTCGTGGTGGACGAAACGGAGCTTGGGCAGGTTTTCCTCAGAGTTTCTCCCATTTTTCCCTGCCACAAATTTCATTCCACCATTTCCCCATACTCAATCATCCATTTCGTTTCATTTCATTCATCTGCCCCTGTGACGGTGCGTCAGGAGTGGTCGGCCGGCAACTTTGTCGTTCACAGACCTCTATAAATATAGGGAATTCATCTCATCTCATCCCTCGACCCAACCCTGAGTTGGGCATGAGTTGAGGATATCTATTTTAGTATGTTAGTGACAGTGAATAAAACGTGACATCGCCACTTGATATGCTAAATACGCATCTGTTCAAAATAGACCTACCTAACCACAAAGCAAAGCACCTGTAAACTAAAATACTGAGTCCACTTTACTAAACAAGGGAACATGAAAGGGTAATCATGATGGCTAGTTGGTGTTTTGGGATTATTTGCATCTTAGTTTCCACATTTGTCTTACAGGTGAGGAAAAATCCCAAAAATTTTCAAATCCCGACCGCGTACTAAAGTACAGAGATGGACGAGAAAATATAAAGTTTAGAGGATTTAAACCCAATGGGTACAACTTGGACACTACACACACCCAGTACCCAAGTTGAGATTTTTTTTAAATCCCTTACCCCGCCGGGAAACGAACCTGGGTCGCCGGAATGGAAGGTAGAGACTCTACCCACTACGCCACAGCGACGGACATTTAAATACGCGATAGGGAGTTCCCTCCGTTGGAAACTCCTTGTAGGAAAACCGACGGAAAGCACCAGTAGGTAGACCAACGACATTAGAGGAATAACATTAACCATGATTTGAGAGAGGTGAATTATGTAGATCAACCTGCAGGAAGAAGAAGACCAGGACGTCCACTCAAAAGACTTTTGGATGGTGTTTCTCTTGAGGCCGAAACAGGTCAACAAATGACCTAAATTCGTGAATGTACTATGATGATGATGATGATGATGAATTATGTAGGGGATGATTGGAAAAAAAAAATAGCTCAGGATAGAGACGTGTGGAGAGTTTAGATCCACGGGACCGTGAAACTTCTTATTCTACTTCAGGTTAGGCTGTAAGCCTGTGCCGACTCAAAGCATATCTGTCTGATACTACGGATTAGATATTGCCAGTGAATTAGAAATTTGTTACATTTTACTAATTCACTGCTCCTATCGGATCCGTAAGTTCATGGCAGTGCGGACATAAGCTCTCCGTACATCCCTATGTGAGCTAATGTTTTCCAGTAATCCCCTATATAATCTACTTCCCTCAAATTATGGTTCATATCATTATTCCACCTTATTCTTGGTCTGTCTACAAGGCGCTTGCCCTCTGGTTTTCTAGAAGAAGTTTCCATGGCCCTCTTTCATTCCCCATTCGTGCCACCTGTCCTGCCCATAGTAGTCTATGAGAATTGACTCTTCTCATTATATCTAGTTTCCTATAAAGATCATGTAGCTCATTGTTATACAATATTCTCCAATCACCTGTTTGTTCGGCTCTCTTTGGTCCAATAATTTTGCTAAGAACTTTATTCACAAATACTCGTAATCTTTTCTCCTCCCTTAAATTAAGAATAGGCCTACACGTTTCGCATCCATATAACTGGATGAATAACAGTTTTATATATCGGCCGCGGAGGACTAGTGGTTATGCTCCTTGCCTCTGGTCCCGAGGGTCGCGGGTTCAAACCCAGCCGGAGTCGATGGATTTTTTAGGACGGAAAAATCCAAGGAGCAAGTCCTCCGGGAGGGACTTTAAGCCGTGGGTCCCGAGTCTGAAGGTTTTCAGGCTCGTAAAAAATCCTTAAGCCTGAATGAAAAGGTCTCTAAGCAAAATTTACCGAATTTTCCCGTCCTAGTACTACCTTGGTTTCCTAGATGTCAGTATGAGGCGGAACGCTGACCACGGACCACTCAAAATGACATCTATACGAAAACAAGTGTAATTAAATTACTATGGTTCAAATTCTTCCGTGTGGGGGGAGAGCGCCTAAATCTCTGCAAAGGGAAAACATGGGCTTACAATACAAAAATATATTTTCAGTTTAACTTTTTTTGAGATAAGTTAATTTTAGGGACCCTATTAAGTTGTGTGTGAGAGAGAGAGAGAGAAAGAGAGAGAGAGAGAGAGAGAGAGAACTATGCCATAAGTTATATTATTGATCTTTAAGTTATGGGAGAGAGTAGTTTAATTTATTTTAAAAGTTTAGTTGTATGAAAAGGAGATACGTTATTTACCATGATATATATTTTTTAATCCTTAATTTTTGGGAAAAAGGAGACTTTTTTTTTTGTTTATATTATTGATCGTACGAAGTTATAGGGGAGAGATGTTTATTGATCTTCGGGTTAGGATAGGGAGAAGCATAAGAAATAATTACTAAAAGATAACTGATCAAATAACATAAATTTACAAATATGTGACATAGAAGTGAAATAATTCATTTCCAAACAAATGGCAAAAAAAAATCCTTTGTTAGGTATATATTATGTAGCGATCAGCCTCATGGGCTAGTGGTCAGCGTTCCTGACTACTGTTCATGATTCCCGGTCAGAGATACGCATTTTTCCTTAAAGGGATTTATTCCTGTGGTTGCTCATGGTCTGGCATTTAGGTTAAGTTTAGGTTAAGAACCGCCGTAGCGTAGTGGTTAAGGCACTGAGCTACAAGCTGGAGGGTCGAGGGTTCAAGTCCCGTTGGGGTCAGGATTTTTAAACTGACCCAAACCCTCTGGCGGCACTATGGCCCTGGGGTCGACTCAGCCTCTAACGGAAATGAGTACCAGACGCTTGTTCTGGGGGTAAAGGCGGCCGTCACGCAGGGCTGACAACCCGGCTGACATAAAGTGCCGATTGTCTAGAAAAAGTGGGAGCCTTAACCTCCTACTACCCCAAGGGCCTCCGGGTCTGTTGTGGGATCACTTTACTTAGGTTAAGAACTCTCCTGGCGCTTCATCATCATTTATCACCCATCACACCATCGGGTTAACGTAACTCCGCCTTCCAGGTGCTCCAACCTAAGAAATGGATTACAATTCTGCCAATGCTAGAGGAGAAACCCAGAAATGTCATAAAAGACAGCCAGGTGGCATTAGACAATATATATATATATATATATATATGGTATGATAAGAAAAATAAATGCCTGGACGGGATTCGAACCCGGATCTCTGAGTCTGTACCTCAGCGTGATATCCATCACACTACCAGGCGAATCCAATTCAAACACTTATTTTTCTTATATATGTATTATATTCTCCACTAGATGTCGCGACATCTAGTAATAATGGAGAATATAATACATATATAAGAAAAATAAGTGTTTGAATTGGATTCGCCTGGTAGTGTAATGGATATCACGCTGAGGTACAGACTCAGAGATCCGGGTTCGAATCCCGTCCAGGCATTTATTTTTCTTATACCATATTAAGCTTGCATTGCTCAATGTTAAACATTTAATTATAACATATATATATATATTATGTAGCAATAATTGCATTCAAACATTATTCTTGAAGATTAAATTAAAATACTTCATACCTCACCTCATGTCCAGTCTTCTAATTATACCGCAAGCATACCGGTATTGAACTGGTAACAAATTAAACAACATAATAAGCAATAACGTTGAAGAAAAGAATAGTTTTAATAATGAGTATACAAGTTAACGTATAAATATTGCAACAAATTTTATATAGGAAGAACCAGCAGAAGTTTTAATATCAGATTCAAATAACATTTTAGAGACTTTAAATATGCGGAAAGAAATCAGTTATAATAAACATATTATTCAGGCAGGACATCGCATGTTGGATATTATTGCTGCACCCTCACAATACTCCGCAAAGAGAGTGACCCAGCAAAAAAAAAAAAAAAAAAAAAAAAGTATGGAAAAAATTGAAATTTTAAAAGAAACCACCAACAACCTGTCCTTAAATGAGAACACGCTCAGTACATTCAATCCTCTGTACCAAGTACAGCTCGAGTCCAAGCTCTGTGTTTTTGCGGGGGGAAGTGTGGGGAGTGGGAGGAGGTACACTCCTATGCTTCTCATAGTACTAACAGCTGAGACAGCAAATTCCTTTCAGACACACGGTGCTGGGTCCCGAGCAGTACCAATATTGCGTTCAGGGTCAGTAGATACAGATCTATCTCCTGCTCCTTGTGCTGATGATGGGACTAGTCCCAAAAGGCTTACAGAGAATTAATACAACGAACTTGAGGAGACGGATGTTTAAGCTAAAAATGTTATAATTTTAATTCTATTACAAGGCGGCTCCTTGGCGCAAGCGGTTAGACGCTCGCCTCTCACCGCCGGAGTCCCGAGATTTAGTCTCGGTCATTCCATGTGGGTTTAGTGGTGGACGAAACAGAACTTGGGCAAGTTTTTTCTCGGGGGTTTCTCCCGTTTTCTCCTGCCACAATTTCATTCCACCATTTCTCCATACTCATCTCATTCATTTCGTTCATCTGCGCCAGTGATGGTGCACCAGGCGTGGTCGGCCGGCATCCTTGTCATTCACAGGCTGCACACTTGGCATATTTAAGTCACGCTTATACAATTACCTGTTGTCTAATAATTAATTTGTTTCTATTTATTTAAATTTATACTATGTCATTAATAATTTTTACTTGTTTTATAGATATCTTGTATATGTTACATTTAATTCGTTTAATCTACAGTAAATCAAAATACATTGTAAATAATAAATGTATTTTATTTATAACATGTAATCGTTTACTTCTTCTTCTTCTTTAATATAATTTGTAGGATTTTCATCCTGTTTATTTCCAAAATCACTCCTCGGAGGAAGACGTATTGGATGTGCATTCACTGTAGGCTATATCCACCTCTTGGCTGGTCTTCCTCTTGTTCTTCTCCCGTCCATTGATCTATCTTCTTTAGCTCTTTTTGCAAGCCGGTTTTCTTCCATTCTTTCTATATGACCCGTCCAATATTTTCGTCTATCTATAATAAATTTGGTTATGTCTTGAATATGACATGTGTCCCTAATTTCTGTGTTGTGTATTTTATCAAATAATGTTTTCCCCTGAAGTTCTTAAGGTTTTCATTTCACATGTGCTTATTATTTGTTCAGTTTTTGTTATAGCCCTAGTTTCTGCTCCATATACAATAACTGGTCGAACTATAGTTTTGTATATGCGGGTTTTGTTTTTTTATTGACATATGTTTGTTGCGCCAAATTAAATCTTTCATATATCCTGATATCTGTGCTGCTTTATCAGCTTGTTTCTTTACTTCTTTTATTAAATGTTTAATGTTTATTATTAATACATCTAAATAATTAAATTCTGATACTTGTTCTGTAATTTTTCTTTCCACTTCTAATTTGCATCTTACTGCATAGTAGTTTACGTTTAGGTCTATTGTAATTTAGGTGTAGGCCTAAGACTACTTTTTTTTTACTTTTTAAAACCTGTTTGAGTGGCAGACAAGGCCTTAAGGCCTTAACTCTGCCAGGTAAAATAATGCTATTATTATTATTATTATTATTATTATTATTATTATTGTTGTTGTTGTTGTTGTTGTATAAGGGACTTCATCTCGTCTCAACCCTCGACCCGATCCTGCGGTGGACACGAGTTGAGGATATTTATTTATTTATTTTTATTTTATTACAGGAGAGAGGAAGGTAGAGTTATATCGTAATACTCCTTATTGATCATTATGTTATGGGAGAGAGTAATTTAATTGAATTAAAAAACTTAACTTTAGTTTGTGAAAGGAAGATGTGCAATATCTTCTTCTTCCTTCCAAGTATTAGGCCAAGGCCTGTTACGATCCTATAGAAAATTTTCCCTCCAGCGTAAATAGTTTGATCCTTCCGGAAAATTCTCATATAAGATTTGAAAGCATAATAATAGTCCCTTCGATTGGTTGCTGGCCAAAAGAAGGCAAGACCAGTGATGGGGCTGCCATCTTATAGCCTCTGGTCAGGCTTTTCTGGAGAAGAAAAGAAAATAAAGGATAGAAGAAATGGAAGAAAGGAAAGACTCCCTAGCCCTCGGATGCCCTAATAGCGTCGGGGTCGAAAAAAACAAGAGTTAACCAAGGGAGGTTAGATAGTAAAGTTAAAAGAGTGCAAAACACAAGTAAGTGGAAGAAATGTTTTGCTCAGCTTGGGCACCTTGTGGTATTAATGATATTTAATTAATGGGAGGGAAAAATAAAAGGAATAATCATATTTTTAAATTTAAATTAGGACGGCTCCGCGGTGTAAGCGATTAGACACTCTCCTCTCACCGCTGGGGTTCCGAAATCGAATCTCGGTCACTCAATGTGGGTTTTGTTGTGAACGAAGCGGAGTCTGGGCAGGTTTTTCTCCTTTTCTCGTACCACATATTTGATCCCACCATTCCTCCACACTCATCTCATTCATTTCGTTTCATTTCATTACACTGACCCTGTGATAGTGCGTCAGTGTGGTCGGCAAGCATCTTTGTAATTTACAGACTTTCGATGTATGATTCTTATTCTCCTCCTCCTCTTTGTTTTAAGTCCATGACCTATTCCATCCAGAATTAAGAGTCCCTCCATCTCTTTTTTTAATTTTTTTATTTTATTTTATTTTTATTTTCCAGGTGTGCTTCTCCCATCCTCTGGTAACTTATCTCTTGCTATGCATACAATTCTATCTTTTGTCATGCGGGATATATGTTTATTCCATTGAAATTTTTTTTTTCTCCACCCATTCACCTATTGCCTGAAAATGCAACATATCTTATCCCTCGACTTGGTCCTGTGTCGGAAACGTGTAGAGAAGGTTTTTTAATTGGAATTATTGATTTTACGGAGTTAATAGGGGGTGTTTATTGATCTTCAGGTTACGATAGGGAGAAACATAAGAAATTACTGTAGGCTAAGAATAGCTAACAGTTCAGAAAATAAATTGACAAATATATAATGACAAGAGATGAAACCTCTCCTTCCAATAACACGAGGTTGACTAATCTACAACCATACAGTAGAGGTCACTCTAAACAGTGGTCACATCTAAACAAGAGCAGGATTCATATTTACAAAATATACTTCTGTGGAATATAAAAGTTACGCACTGACTGTTTGGAACATTTGGAGTGAAAAATAACTAATGTAAAGTGGTTATTCTAAACTGTTGCTGTAACAAGACAGTACAGAAAACTATTCTAACCCCCTTCCATCTGACATCATGTACACTTAGCGACAAAAAGAATGAGTCGCTTCAAAAACCAGAGTCCCTGTTATGAACTGCGCATGCTTGAAAATCTAAAGCTGTGATTCACGAGGTAACGAACGCACTGTTAAATGTTTTAAATGCGCTGTATTTGGTTTTAATCGTCTTAAATAGTTAAAGAACAATGAAGGAGACATGTTTCTAGATATTTACGAGTGTTCGACAAATGCAATATTACTCAAATTGCGACATTTCAAATAAAGTTAAACTCTCGTTCATAGTGCAAAAGTACAAGACAACCAATATTTAGACAACTAGTATCCGACGTTCGAGTAGCCTAGATCGTTAAACCGCTTACAAGAAGATGAAATGTGTATGAAAGCCAGGGTTCGAATCTATCGACAATTTTTTTTAATTCGTTTGTATTTTCGCAAAATTCATCCTATAAGTGCTAAAACGTTTAATTCCTGCCACGCAATCTACGTCCACTTTACAGTATATTAAGTAATATTCCTGCCTTCGTAAACTCTATAACACTATTTAGCTGCAGGTATAAATTTAATTGTGTATGCAGTACCACGTTTTAATACGTAATAATGCTATAAATTTATGTAATAAAAGATAATATAACTTCATATATTTATGCGTTTATTTATTTATTATGTATTAGTGAGGAAAAAGTTTCACCCTTCAATTAAAATATTTAGTTTATATATGTCAAGTCCAGCATAATAATAGCCCATTAATGATGGACAATAATAAAAAATTATTATTATTATTATTATTATTATTATTATTATTATTATTATTATTATTATTATTGTCCATCATCCATAATAATAATAATAATAATAATAAGAAGAAGAAGAAGAAGAATGGGATGTATCAAAGGATGTCAAGAATGTAATTAACTGGGGATCAAAATTAACTCAAAATGTACCCAACAAAAATCAGTAATTTTTATTTATATACAGAATTTTAATGTTTACACATTTTTCTGTGCCTAAAGTTTTATTTTTCTTCTCCACTCGTCTCTCTCCATCCAATCCATGTCCTCCAGTCCTCTTGCTCTCATTCCAGTTATTTCCTGCATCCACGAGTTTCGAGGTCTTCCTCTCCTCCTTCTTCCAGATGAACACCATTCCAATGTTTTCCTTGACTATTTAACTCATGCCCCAAATGGGAGTCAATGACCAATCACATTTCAATGATTTCTATTTTACAACCAATCAGAGTCGTGTTTCACCAAATATTTATCAGTGTTATAATTACCATATTAAAGAAAGCTCCTCCTTACAATATTGCGTTCCTTTGGCAATAAATAGTATGATCTGGTTGCAGTGATAAACAAAAGAAGCAGTAGAAGCGTACCTATAGTTTCTCATTTGTTTTCAAACATCGCCGTTTATATTAAATATATAAATATTTTAAAATAACTATAGTTAAATAATGATTTGTGAGTAAACAGCTTAATTTTATTCGTTAAATAGTCCTAACAAATGCCACTCTTGATTTCCAAATTCTCTAGATAAATTGGAAATCACTCGTGGCATTACTTATGACTATTTAACTCATGCCCCAAATGGGAGTCAATGACCAATCACGTTTCAATGATTTCTGTTTTACAACCAATCAGAGTCGTGTTTCACGAAATATTTATCAGTGTTAGGATTATCATATATTAAACAAAGCTCCTCCTTTTTAATATTCTGAACAGGTCTGCCGTTATTTTGCAGTGACTGAGCCTATAACAAATACGGCTACCAGATTGTATATAATAGTGCTTACATGTCAACATTTGTAGCAATTGATTATACCACCAAAAAAGAAACCACTGTTTGCACTTTCTTAAATGTATTTTTTCCCAGGTAATAATCGAGAAAAATATAATTGTCATATTTACATCATACGACATCAAAAATGAATTAATATACAGATTGATGTGTTTCATTTTTTCTCCACTAGAGAGCATTCTTACAATATTGCGTTCCTTTGGCAATAAATAGTATGATCTGGTTGCAGTGATAAACAAAAGAAGCAGTAGAAGCGTACCTATCGTTTCTCATTTGTTTTCAAACATCGCCGTTTACATTAAATATATAAATATTTTAAAATAACTATAGTTACATAATGATTTGTGAGTAAACAGCTTAATTTTATTCGTTAAATAGTCCTAACAAATGCCACTCTTGATTTCCAAATTCTCTAGATAAATTCACTCCTCACTTCGTGAGTCGTGAATTTATCGATAATTTGGAAATCACTCGTGGCATTACTTATGATAATCTTTCTTCTTGCATTCGTCGTACGTGCCCATATCTATTTAATTGCTTATACCACATATAATCTACTATTGAATAACCAATATTCATTTTTTCTCTTATGAATCAGTAATAGCAATGTTAAACGGCGTTTTGTGGGATAAGAACTTATGAATGGATACCAAATCAGAAATTTATAAATCCATAATTTGAAGCACGCTAACATACGGTGCATGAACTTGGCAGTTGAATACAATTTTGAGTTTAAAGCTTATGTCTGCTGAAATGGATTGTTCTAGATGCTCAACTAGACATTCTAAATTGGAAAAAATCAGAAATACAATCATCAGACAACAAATGAAAATCCAAAATTCAATATTAGATTTTGTGAGGTACGAAAAGATTACCCAGACAAGCTTTGGAATGGATTCCGCCTGTGAAAGGAAAGAGAAGTCGGCCTAGATTTAAATGGATGGATGATGTAAGAAGAGGTATGAGGGAGCTAGGTCTGGAAGAATTGGAATATGAAGATAGAGACGAATGGATAAAGAAGATAACCATTTAAAAAGCTTTGGGCACAGGAAGATGTTTTATTACATTTTAAACCTGTTTATAAATAAATAAATAAATAAATAATAATAATAATAATAATAAAAATAGGAGTACTTCCAAATAGTTAGTACGTTTTTTCTTTAAGAATGGACAGACAGAATAAAATAGAAAGCATTTTAACAATTAAAAAAGTTTAACCCCGTTGGGAATAGAACCTGTGACTTCTTTATGCGAATCAACCCACTAAGCACTGAGCTAAGCGTACGCTGGTTCATTGCGCTTAAAAGAATAAATACTCTTCAAAGGAAGAAGGAAAACTTATTGTAGCTCTACTGTGCAATTAATTTACTCATGTGAATCGCACGTTGGAATTTATAATATTCGAGATCAAGAGTAGGCCCAATATTTTTGTCGCTAAGTGTATAATGGTCGCATCAACCATGTTTACGAAGGAATTGTTCCATCTCTAGTATTGACAAAGTAATTTGCAAAATAATTGGCAAAAAATCCTTTGTCATATATTACGTAGCAGCAATTTGATTTGAACAGTATTCTTGAAGGCATCCGACGCTGTGTTCACGAGGTAGCGTGCTGCTTGTCATGCAGTAGTGAATTCTACATCGATGAATTATTTTCCACTTCTACCGACACTAAAGGCGAATATTCAAAATAAACTATATCACTGGATTGTAAGTCCTCATCTTCATCATCTTAAGGCACGACAACTTCAAATAAATGCAACCGCAAAGTTGCCTGTTTAAGGGCGGAATTCATGAAACCATCTTTACGCAAAGAGCGACTCTTTCCATCTCTCTATGACGTTGAGAGTATTCATAAATCCGGTTTTATGAATACTCTCTACGTCATAGAGAGGGGGAAAGAGTCGCCCTATGCGTAAAGATGGTTTCATGAATTCCGCCCTAAGATCCTTTTCCGCCAAAAGGCATTTATATCTAACTGAACATTGTATAGTTCTCATAGAAAAACATATGCAAATGCATAAAAATCCTTGCCCTAATTATAACATATGTTCTTGTTATAATCAATTGCCAACGTGTTTACTCACATAGGAGTGGATTCTATACCAGGAGTCCACCCACAGTAGTGGGCAAGTTTAGGTTGATAAAATGGACAAGTTAGTACGCCAGATTAGTTAGCGTTCACTTGTTTGACGTGAAAGAATCGACAAATTTTGCACAGAAGCCTATTTTTTTAGACTTGAGGTTCTTTCAAATGCAATAAATCTACAAAACGGGACCCACGGCTTTAATTGACTTTCGGAGAAACCCATTTTCGGGATTTTTTTCGCCCTGAAAAATCAATCTACCCCTGCAGATTTGAATCAGCGAATCTTGAAACCAGAGGCGAGCATGATAACCACTAGTCCACCAGGACCGAGTTTTTTCACTGGCTGAATGTAAATTATTATTATTATTATTATTATTATTATTATTATTATTATTATTATTATTATTATTATTATTATTATCACCATCTTCACTTCAAGTTTAGACGATTCGCCTGTTCCGAATTCATAATGATTCCTTCCATCTCTTCCTAGGTCTTCCTGCATCCCTTAATCCCTTTGGTTTATAATAAGTTAATATAGTATGTTGGGCAATCTTGTTTCTTCCATTCTCTGAACATGCTGTTCCCAGCCGACGCGGTGTTGTTGAATTCCATAATTTATTAAATATATTTCTAATTGTCTTCTTATTTCTTCATTTCTTATGTGATCCAATTTTGTGCATCCTTTGGCCCTTCTTAGAAAGGCCATTTCTGCACTTTGTATTCTACTAAACTCCTCTTATTTGATACCCAGGACTCACTACTGTATAAACTACCGGCACCGCCATTGTTTTGTAGAACTTCAATCTTGTATCCTTCCATTATTATTATTATTATTATTATTATTATTATTATTATTATTATTATTATTATTATTATTATTATTATTATTATTATTATTATTATTATTATTATTATTATTATACACTTTGGCTAGACCAGTGTCGACCTATGGCCTAATACTTGGAACGAAGAAGAAGAAGAAGATTATTATCGTAGTAACAATAATATCTTTAAGTTCGTCTATTGTTTTGGGATTATTTTCATACACTTTGTTTAAACGATCGTACATATAAAAATCCCCTCCATGGTATCTTTACCTTGTCGTGGTGGAGTGGCTTGCGTGCTTAAATGATCCCGAGAGCTATGCCGGCGGTAGCATTGCTGCCGATAGGGTTACCCATGCCGGACTGGTCGAAGGTGATAAGCCAGACGAAAAAAGTACCTTGGTCGAAGGAGTGACAATTTTTCACCGTAAAAATACAACCGTCAAGAAATGCGGACATGGGTTCAACTGGGGTAAATTTTTTCGGAGGTCAAATAGTCCCCTATTCGGTTCTCCGGGCGGGGACTACTTCAGGGAACCCATGCCAAAGGCTCAAACACAGGAGCATTTTCCTAGGGACATGGAATGTTATGACTTTATACAATAGTGGGACACTAGAGATGTTAACGCGGGAATTAGATAAATCGCCTTTGGATATAGTCGCTTTACAGGAAGTTAGTTGGCCAGGAGAAGGTAGTCAGGAATCAGGAAGCTTTGCGTTATACTACGGGGATGCAGAAAGACCTGCATTTAGAACGGGTTTTTTAGTCAGAAGGAGGGTCCTATCCGCTATCCGAGATATTAAGTTTGTTAGTGATAGGATATCATACATAATTCTAAAGGGTAAACGACATGATTTTATAATTGTAAATGTACATGCCCCCACAGAAGATAAAGATTGGTAGACCAAGAATAAGGTGGGAGAACAACATTAACTATGATTTGAGGGAAGTAGATTTTACAGGGAATGATTGGAAAGCATTGGCTCAGGATAGGGATGTATGGAGAGCTTATATCGTGCGGTCATGAACCTACGGGTTCGATAGTGCCAGTGAGTAAGTATATACAAAAATCATCCGGGTTGATATTGTATGAACTACGAAGCTACAAATTTCTACTTACCGCATGACTAAGATAATTCTCCCCTTTCAGGAATTCCTGTATAGTTTTATGAACATGCTCATACCAACGTTCCTATGAGTCAGCGTGCAAATATATCTTTGGTCGATTTTTTTTTCTTCGCAACGGAATCATTATTTTAATTTAATTTATTATACCTTCTTTGTTTCGTGTTTATAATACAGACCTTCGAAATGGGACCTTGAAACGTCAGACTCTCTCTAAAAAAAAGTGAACGGTATTTCATGGATTCAAATTTACATATGAGCTTACTCGATTTTTGAATCAACATGTCAGTAATAATGAATTCATAGCAGATAAGAAATGTGTAACAATTATAAATTCAATAATAGGTCGTAGTCCACCGCTGTGGTCTCGAGGTAGCGTGCTGCCTTGTCACGCAGCGGGCCCGGGTTCAAACCCCGGGTGAGGTTTTTATCGGGGGTTTTCCTCACCTGTAAGACAAATGTCAGGAAAACTTTAAGGCCCAAATGGTCTCCGAAATCATATGGCCATCATTATCATCCTTATTGGCCGCGGTGGACTAGTGGTTATGCTCCTTGCCTCTGGTCCCGGCCGGGGTCGATGGATTTTTTAGGACGGAAAAATCCAAGGAGCAGGTCCTCCGGGAGGGACTTTAAGCCCTGGGTCCCGAGTCTGAAGATTTTCAGGCTCGTAAAAAGTCCTTAAGCCTGAATGAAAAGGCCTCTAAGCAAAATTTACCGAATTTTTCCGTCCTAGTACTACCTTGGTTTCCTAGATGTCAGTATGAGGCGGAACGCTGACCACGGACCACTCAAAAATGACATCTATTCGAAAACAAGTGTAACTAAATTAGTATGGTTCAAATTCTTCCCTGTAGGGGAAGAGCGCCTAAATCTCTGTAAAGGGAAAACATGGGCTTACAATACAAAAAATCATTATCATCATCATCATCCTTCACCGGTGTGGAAAGCAACGAGAAGGTACCACACCTACAATTCCCTAGTAAAGCTGCAAAGCATAGCATGAAAATTCTATGATTGCAGTGAAAGACCTGCCCTCGGGCAGAATTACTATGCATGCAATAGGTCGTACAAACGAGAAATCTAGGATTCGATATACATACATACATTACATAGTGTTCTGCCCAAAAGCAGGTCTTTCAATGCAAACTCGGCATTCTCCACTCTTTCCTTTTTTCAGCTTTCCTTTTTGTATCCGCCTACAAACCATTTATTTTAATATTGTCTATCTTCTGATGTGTTTTCTAACTTACTTTCCGTTGACCATTGTTTCTAGGGCATCCGTCAGCAGGCAGTTTATTCTTAGCCAGTGGCCAATCCAATTTATTTTCCTCTTCTTTATGAGTTCCAGCATTGTTCTTCCTTCACCCACTCTGTCTAGCGCACTTTATGATTTATTTTATCTGTCCAGTTTATACGTTTCATTCTTCTCCATATCAACATATCAAAAGCTTCCAGTCGCTTTTCCTCATTCCGTTTTAACGTTCAATTCTGTTATTTTGACTGCATGGTGTCTCCTTCCGCAGTATCCCCCACCCGGATATCCGAATGTTGGGATAATTTACGTCCGGAGTCTTTTACCGTGGAAAGACTCATCATTCACTGGCCGATAGCGAGGAGATACTGAAGGCCAACACGCACACACTATTGAGTAACACTAAGAAATTATGACTGGAAGTAAATATGAATAAAACTAAATATATGGCCACACGTAGAAATTCAGTATATAATGGAAATGGACAGCTAATGACAAATGAGGGAAATTTTGAGGAAGTGGCTGAATTCAAATACCTAGGAACAATAATCACAAATAGGAATGAGATGCACAAAGAAATTAAACATAGGTTCAATTCTGGAAATGCATGCTATTATGCATTGCAGAGACTTTTGATGTCCCAACTCCTTTCAAAAAACATTAAGCTGAAAATATATAAAACTATTATTCTACCAGTTATATTATATGGGTGCGAAACATGGACTCTTACTTTAAAGGAGGAAATGAGATTACGAGTATTTGAGAATAAAGTTCTTAGGAAAATTTTTGGACCAAAGAGAGATGAAGAGACAGGTGAATGGAGAAGACTACATAACAATGAACTACATGGTCTTTATAGGAAGCCAGATATAATAAGAACAGTTAAGTCTCGTAGACTGCGATGGGCTGGACATGTTGCGCGTATGGGGAATGAAAGACGTGCATGGAAACTTCTTGTAGGAAAGCCAGAAGGAAAACGCCCAGTTGGTAGACCAAGAATGAGGTGGGAGAACAACATTAACTATGATTTGAGGGAAGTAGATTATACAGGGAATGATTGGAAAGCATTAGCTCAGGATAGGGATGTATGGAGAGCTTATGTCCGCGCGGCCATGAACCTACGGGTTCGATAGTGCCAGTGAGTAAGTAAGACTCATCATTCTATGTTTGCAGCTTTACTGTTTTGTTCCCTGGCTTAACCTGACAAGAAGTTTATAGAAAGAGACAGCTGTATTCACCTCTCTCACTCGCACCAGTGTTGTCGATGTTTCTTCAACAGATGTTAATAGGAGAAGGGGAAGAGGAAAACTCCCAGGAATGTTTCGAAAACGGACAACAGGGTGGGTTCTTTCTTTTGTAACTGAGCGAAAGCGGTCAAATTAAGCCAGCTATATAATATGGATATATAGGTGTGGTAGCTTCCCGTTTCTTTCCACACCACACTCTCTCTTTTGCATCTTAAAAGATCTTATGAAGGTCCGGAGGGGCCACCATTTGGAGGTAGGGAGAAAGGTTTTGGCTAAGTTAGACCCTCCGGACTTCACCGAAATTCACCCCAGAGGTTAAATATCAGTTCCATCAGGGGTTGTGACCAGATCAAAGATCTGGAAATCCCAATTAATCTCTGCTCCCCGATTCCATACAATTCTCAAATTTTGTATTAAATATTTTTAACGCAGCTTAACCTCTCGCCTTATAGATAGAGATGGCTACAATTCCAGGCCACCTTTAATATTCTAACACAAATCTCTGTTTCTGTAATGTAAAATATTAAAACTTGAATCGTGTAGCTAAGATGCACTATCTCCTCTACTATTCAATTTTGTAATTATTAGAGGATGCCATCAAATCTTTGGAGAATGAAGAAGGGCTACAATTCAATTGTATAATACGCTGTTAGTTTATGCTGATGATGTAGTATTATTGAGCGATAGCGAGGAGTTACTAAGGGCCAACACTCACACTAAGAAACTGGGACTGGAAGTAAATATCAATGAAACTAAACATATGTTCACATATAGAAATGCGTTGTATAATGGAAATGGACAACTAATGACAAATGAGGGAAATTTTGAAGAAGTGGCTGATTTCAAATATCTAGGAACAATAATTACAAGTAGGAAAAATTCTCAAAGAAATTAAAAATAGACTCAATTCTGGAAATGCGTGCTATTATGCATTACAGGGACTCTTGTCATCCCAACTCCTTTAAAAAACGTTAAACTGGAATATATAAAAGTTATATTATATGGATTGGAAACATGGACTGTCACTTTAAGGGAGGAAAGAAGATTACGAGTATTTGAGAATAAAGATCTTAGGAAAAAAATTGAGCCAAAAAGAGATGAACGGACAGGGAATGGAGGAAACTACATAATTGTGAGCTACATGATATGTAAGCCTATAGGAAGCCAGATATAATAACAGTTAAGTCTCGTAGATTGTGATAGGCAGGACACGTGCCACGTATGGGGGATGAAAGAGGTGCATGGAAGCTTCTTCTAGGAAAACCAGAGGAAAACGCCCAATTGGTAGACCAAGAATGAGGTGGGAGAATAACATCCAGGAATATAATGCACAACACATAGCAGACACCACTTTAAATTTTTTGAAAGCCTTCATATTCCTATAAAATATTGTCGCAGGCAGAGTTACGATAATGCGTCAAATATGGCTGGATAGTTTTCTGGTATTCAGCCAAGAATAAGAGAAAAATGTGAATTTGCAATTCTTTGTGCCATTTGTGGCGCATTCGCTATATTTAATAGGTGTTCAAGTTGTTGAACGAGTTTCTGAAGCACTAGTATACTTTCAGTTTATCCAAAAATTGTTCAATTTTTTTCTCGGCTTCGACCAAACGTTAGAAAATTATGACAGAGCATTTGGGTGCAAATAAAGTTCTGAAGTCTCTCCCGGATACTAGATGGTCTGCACTTGCTAATGCTATTAATGCTTTGCAAACGGCTATTTAAATATTCTTGAAGCTTTGTCATCAATTACAAGTGACATCAATCAACCAGGAAGCCTAAAGCATAGCAAAAAAAAAACAGAGTATTCTTCTAACGGAAATAAGGAATGATCTTTTGGGAATTATGAATAAAACAAGCCTAAGTTTATAGAACAGCACTTGTGACCATGGACATTGCAATACAACTTTACGCATCTCTGATCGATTATGTCAATAACACACCCAAAAAAATTGTGTCAGTGCGAACCGGCTGCTAAAGAAAACATCCAAATGCTGACTATGAAGATAAGTCTGAAAGAAAAATAATTCGCAACACACGCATCACTTCTTTTTGAAGGATCATCATCAGAGAGGTTGTACAGTTGAATGGCAAATAAAATTTTCGTGTGGATACGTTTATTCCTGTAATCTGCACACTGTAAGCACATTTAAAAAATCGGCAGCATATCAAGAAATTGACTTTCTTTGTCAGTTAATAACAATCGATTCTGTCTAGTTGACAAAAAATGCAAAGAATTTGCAGAATTCTATTAACTTTTATAAGATTCATGATGTGTTCCGTTGAGGTTTATTCAAAATTAATATAAAATTATAGAATATTCACCTGAAAGGTCCGTCTCCTCAACTTAATTATCATTTAACTGTAGCGCTTTCGGGACTTGTCCCATCACCAGTTTTGAATCCTGCCGATGATGGGACAAGTCCCGAAAGCGCTACAGTTAAATGATAATTAAGTTGAGGAGACCTTTCAGGTGAATATTCTATAATTTTATATCAATTTAGAATTCTATTACAAAGACATCAGTATGTTTTCTATTACGAAGACATCAGTATGTTTTCATTTAAAGCAGTATTTAAATAATCAGAGGATTTGAGTAACTCAATCTTGCAAAACTAATGAAATCTGATGATTTAGAAGAAACGTTTGCAAATGTTGCTACAATAACATTCCATTGCTTAATGATTACCAATTTTAGAGTAGAGCGCTCATTTTCACAGTTAAAGATAATAAAAAATTAATAAACAACACTGTTACAAGAACGACTAACTAATTTGTTAATTGTGTGCATAGAACGTGATATCCTTCAAAATATAGACTTTGAGGATATAACACAAGATTTTGCACAACAGAAATCCCGAAAGAAACCATTGTCTTAATCGTAACCAATTCAAACCAGCAGCATACTTTCCAAATTAATTGTATTGTAAGCCCATGTTTTCCCTTTACAGAGATTTAGGCGCTCTCCCCCTACAGGGAAGAATTTGAACCATACTAATTTAGTTACACTTGTTTTCGTATAGATGTCATTTTTGAGTGGCCCGTGGTCAGCGTTCCGCCTCATACTGACATCTAGGAAACCAAGGTAGTACTAGGACGGGAAAATTCGGTAAATTTTGCTTAGAGACCTTTTCATTCAGGCTTAAGGATTTTTTACGAGCCTGAAAATCTTCAGAATCGGGACCCACGGCTCAAAGTCACTTCCGGAGGATTTGCTCCTTGGATTTTTCCATTCTAAAAATCCATCGACCCCGGCCGTATTTGAACCCGCGACCCTCGGGACCAGAGGCAAGGAGCATAACCACTAGTCCACCGCGGCTGGCCCATGTATATTTTATTTGTGTCAATTAACCATAATACATATAAGATCATAGCAGGAAAATGTTTTTGTCATTCACTTTATTTACTTTCCAACAGGGCCCCAAATTCTTGCGTGCCCAGGGACCCCGGCATGGCCTATCCATTCGTTGCAGTTCAGTCCATCGCCTCTTGTAATTATAGATTTGATGTATTATTGACATTTCTCCTATAACATTATATAACTAACTCTAACTCACTGGCACTATCGAACCCGTAGGTTCATGGCCGCGCGGACATAAGTTCTCCATATATCCCTATCCTGAGCCAATGTTTTCCAATCATCCCCTGTGTAATCTACTTCCCTCAAATCATAGTTAATGTTATTCTCCCACCTCATTCTTGGTCTTCCAACTGGGCATTTTCCCTCTTGTTTTCCTACAAGAAGCTTCCATGCACGTATTCATTCCCCATCCGTGCCACATGTCCTGCCCATCGCAGTCTACGAGACTTAACTGTTCTCATTATATCTGGCTTCCTATAAAGACCATGTAATTCATTGTTATGCAGTCTTCTCCATTGACATATCTGTTCATCTCCCCTTGGTCCAAAATTTTTCCTAAGAACTTTATTCTCAAATACTCGTAATCTCCTTTCGTCCGTTAACAAAGTCGAAAATTATTTAGGTCTACTACAGTTTAATAATAAATAAAAATGTAACAATTATTTACTTATTTTTAATAAAATCAAAGACAGTTGCAATAAATATTCTCTAACTTACAATAATGAAAAACAAAGTCAACAGTTATCCTTCTAATGGATCCGCAAATAAATACATTTTTAGCCGCGAATACAGGAACTGTCGCAATTTTTTAACCCGCGAGTAACGGAACCTTGAATAAGGAACTCTTACTGTACCGAAAATTGTTTATATTGTGCAGAAATTATCTAGTCGACATAATATCCTAGACTTAATAGTCCTAATGAGTTCAAATCGGATCCCCAAAGCTGTTTATAATTATATACCAAGAGGACGAAGATCACTGGGCCGTCCTATGAAACGCTGGAGGGAAAATTTTCTATAGGATCGTAACAGGCCTTGGCCTAATACTTGGAAGGAAGAAGAAGAAGAACAATACTAGGACAATGAAAGCAGACAACGGCAATCTACAAAATTAACGTTTAGACGGTATTTGTCACTATACTTGAGAACAACAATTTTTTCATAGTTTGGAATAACTCATGTGATAAAAATGCTTTAGTAGTTTATTTAACGATATCCTTTAACAACTTAACTCATTAGCGTCCCAAAATTTGGGCTTTAAAGGCTAACGTATTTCGATCAGAGGCTTCTTATTTAGGTTTCAACTTTTACGCGTCGTAAATCTGCGATGCGGGACCCATCTGACGATAAAAGTGAGCAGCGATATCAAACAATCAAAGATGATCCTCTTTCCCTTAACGAAATTCGTGAATTTTTCGTAGGTCTCTAGGGCACAAATGGCACTCTGGGAACATTTCCTATTGTGGTCATTCGTAAATACGGAATTGGCGAAATTTGTAGTTTCTTTCGAATATCTGCCCTTTTTCCTCTCATTCTGGTATATTTTGCTTTTCTGAGAAATCTAATTTTGTTCATTTTAGCCCTTTTCTGTTGACATGATTTTTGACGTGTTTTTGTAGTTACGCATGTAGTTCAGAATAACTGGTTTCCTGGAATGTCTATTTTTCCCTCCTGTCCATTCTACTGTTCTTCCGAGAAAATTAATTTTCTTAGATTCGAACACTTTCCTGTCTGTATGGTTTTTAGATATTTACTTTTGCAGTTATTTGTGTAGTTAATAACAACTAAGATTTGTAGTTCCCATTTTTTCCCAGCCTGATATATTCTGTTTTTTTGATGGGATCCCATTTTGATAGCATAAAATATTTTCCTGTCTTAACACATATAATTCATACTCCACTGTCATTAAATCCTAACTATTATTATTTAATTTTAGTTTGTACATTACTAGTAGTTTTTACATATTGGGAGATTTGGGTCAAGCATTAACGTTTGAGACTCGTATTCTGGAGGAACCGTGTCCAAACCCCAATCTCAAATAATCCAATTTTTTTCCTGTTTTTTTTTCAATCGTCAATTAAGTGCTTGATTTTAAATTAATTACCAGATCGATTTAATCATAACCATATTTTCATGGCATAAAATAAATCAAGAATGTATAACTAGGCCTAAAACATAAATATGCACTATGTTATCTTATGTTGACAGCGTCTATTAATAGCAAAAATTCAATAGTTTCGCATAATTAAAAAAACTCGTGTATATATATATATAACATTAACCATGATTTTGTGGGACGTATTTTATACAGGGATTGACAGGATGTATGGAGAGGTATGCCCGCGTGGCCATGAATCTATGGGTTCGACAGTGCTAGTGAGTTAGTAGAATATTTCAAAATATTAGTTAAATCTCTACAGAATGGATTCAAATCGATTGCCAAAGAAAGTATTTTAGTACCAACTTAAAGCTAAAGAAAAACCTAAATATCATCATCATCATCATAGTACACTCACGAATTTAGGCCATTTGTTGACCTGTTTCGGCCTCAAGAGAAACACCATCCAGAAGTCTTTTGAGTGGACGTCCTGGTCTTCTTCTTCCTGCAGGTTGATATCTTAACATTAGTTTGGGTATTCTGTGATCTTCCATTCGATGAACATGTTGTATCCATCTTGACTTATAAAAAACCTAAATAACACTGGAGAAATGAAGAACGCCTGGTAAATTAGGAACAGACTCAATGGAGTCCATAATGATGTTGATGATAACGAGGTATTTGGAACAAATATTTTGATTACTTAGGGGGGGAAGAGACGCCATGTAGCTAATTCAAAATTAAACATGATTTAGTTTGACGTTTCTAATATAATAGAAAGGAGCACTCAGATCATTAGTTTCCAAAGTTTATGTTCTTTTTTCACTGATCACTTGTATTCCAGTATTCACTCTTTGTTGTATTCACTAATCGGTTTTGTTCTTTTGACGTTTCTAATCATAACGCAAAATCTCTTTTATTGTGAAGAACAGTATCCGGGTGAACAAAGGAAATACCTATGCGATACCATCACAGTTATAGTTACTTATCATCATCATCATCATCCAGGGATTAAGCCTGTTGGCTCGTTCCGGTTTCATCTAGAATTGTTAAAATTGTTCAGACCATCTTCTGAATGGGCGTCCAACATTTTTCCTTCCGTGTGTTTATAATTTAGCAATAATTTTGGAAATCTTTCTTTTGGCATTCTCATGTCATGTAGGAAACCAAGGTAGTACTAGGACGGGAAAATTCGGTAAATTTTGTTTAGAGGCATTTCATTCAGGCTTAAGGATCTTTTACCAGCCTGAAAATCTTCAGATTCGGGACTCACGGCTTAAAGTCCCTCCCGGAGGACTTGCTCCTTGAATTTTTCCATCCTAAAAAAAAAAAGCCTTGAATTGTAATCATTTTTAGAATTTAGAATTTTCGTTATTCTTGTTATATTTTACAAGGCGTTGAAGTTAAAAATACAAATATATTAATATAGGACCCTAAAACGGCTTTTTTTCGTTATATTGATCCAGAACCTGCCACCTTATTTCTCATGGTTATCATGCTCGCCTCCGATTCCAAAGTTCGTGGGTTCAAACCCGGCTATTTTTAAAAAAATCAATAATTAAGTCAGGTTGAAGAACCAGCTATAACGGCTGGGGGACTCGACATGCTAACCCCATGTCACCCCTACACTGGCTGTTGATCATCTACCTCTGCGATTGACACATGTGGATGTGAAGGGCCAGCAGCCGGCTGGTAAAAGGGCAACCGCTGAAAAGTGGAAAGACCCTCAATCGGAGATCGGAATAATTAAGTCAAAAATACATCGAAAAAATATTTATTTTCTATGTTAATAAAATAATTTTCATCAAGTAAACGCCAAATCAATTGATTTTTTATTTTTTTTATTTTCATCTACATGCACTCCCATTTAAGCACGGAAAAGTGCATCAGGCATATGTCCACCTCCACTATCATGGCAGGCAGTGCTATGAAGTTCGTGATGAGTGACTAGGACAACGATTTTAATGCACAATAAAATACAGGATATTGCAGTATAAAAATGCAATTATGCACTAACAATTATAAAAAATGCACTAAAATTAAAAGCAATGCAATACGATATTTATAAAATTCACATTTGCAGATAAATATAAGGTATTCACATTTTTAATCCTGCATTGCAATGTACAACAAACAACTGCTGTACATCGTCAAAGGAGAAACATTTTTGATGTCTCTTAATAATGGCTTGTACATCGAGAAATTCCTTTCCACTAAAGGTGGATATTCAAAATAAACTATGTATCATTGGATTGTAATCCCCTGGTCGTATATACTCCTACATAATAATGTTCACCTGGCAAAACATCAGCTGTTGATGACAGCATATCAAATATTTATTTTTACTCAAATTCGTCATCATTTTCTTCAGTACACCATTCCAATTTCACCACTCACATTTTGTAGATCATTCACTACAGTTTTCACTAAGTTTCTTTGCTCCACTAATTGATCTCCTGATTTCTATAAACGAGCCCTATGTAGGCTTTACTGTTAGTTGGGATGTGAGAAGGCAGAACCTCTTCATAAAATGTAAGTTCAAGTCAATTTGTATTCTGGTATTATTATTGAATCTCCAAACATTTTGAAACGTCCGTCGCTGTGGCGTAGTCGGTAGAGTCCCTACCTTCCACTCCGGCGATCCAGGTTCGATTCCCGGCGGGGTAAGGGATTTTTAAAACAAATCTCAACCTCGGGGCTGGGTATGTGTAGTGTCCAAGTTGTACCCATTGGGTTTATTCCTCTAAATGTATATATATATTTTTTTTGAAACACTATTTCGCCACAAAGACATGTTAGGGTTGTAGCTTACTATAACAGTATTATACTATACACTGTAAAACAGAAATATTATCTTATGGTTTTGAATGAGAGTTATGAATTACGTAAAGTGTCTTAGAAAATACTACATATTGTTATGAATTTCATAAAATGTTTATAATAATTTATTTTGGTTCTTAAAAATCACTTCACATATTGAGGCAGAAGCCCCATCATTTAAAAGTAAGTTTAACCAGAATCGTTGTCTTTCGAATATAGGACAATCAAATAAAACATGATGAAAGTTAAAAATTAAATTGTACCTGTTGGTAGGTGCCGTCGTCCTCAACTTTGTTAAAAGTTGAGTAGCGGAAGCTCAACCTGCAGAAGATGGAAGATAACTTTCGAAAGCGCTCCAGTTAATTTTATATAGAATACTATAACAAAGTTGAGGACGACGGCACCTAATTTAATTTTTAACTTTCATCATATGACTTCACCTCAACGGAATTTGATATGAATTTTACTAGTATTGACAAATAAGACATGCTTTACAGATTGTATTGATTCTTGACATTTGTATTCTGGTAAAGACACTAAAAGTAAATTAGGCTACGTTTAAAAAATGCACATTTCCGCGCGAAAACGCATAAAACTGCCAACAAGTATATTTGAGTGGTTGAAATAAACACTAATATGTTAGAAGATCCACAAAAAATGTAATATGCCAAAAAATTGGCAAAAATGCAAATAAATACAACCACACAGTTGCCTGTTTAAGATAATTTTCCCGCAAAACGCATTTATATCTAACTGAGTATTGTACCTATAGTTTTCATTAAAAAAATCGCAAATGCATCAAATTGCTTTAGTGATGACCCTTTTACGGACATCTCTATTGATGTTGTTGATGACATTTTGTAGATCATTCACTACAGTTTTCACTAAGTTCCTTTGCTCCACTAATTGAACTCCTGATATCTATAAACGGGGTCTATGTAGGCCCTACTGCTAGTTGGAATGTGAGAAGGCAGAACATCATAAAATGTAAGTTCAAGTCAATTTGTTTTTTTATTCAATGCCACCTGTTTGCCATTCGACATTTCAGGTATTCTCTCCTGGCATTGGCGTATTGTAATCCACTTCTGAGGTTTGGGGCACCTGGAAGGCGGGGTTACACTGCCCCAATGATATGATGCGTGATGACGATGGGTAATGATGCGCCAGGAGAAGCCTTAAACCTAAACTTAATGTAATGAGGTGAATATGATATTGATGATAACGATGGCCAGATGATGTTCGGGGACCGTTTGGGCCTTAAAGTATCCTGACATTTGTCTTACAGGTGAGGAAAAACCCCGAAAAAACCTCACCCAGGTAACTTGTCCCGAGCGGGGATCGAACCCGCGCCCGCTGCGTGACAAAGTCAATTTGTATTCTGGTAAATTAGACTATGTTTAAAAAATGCACATTCCCTCGCGAAAATGCATAAAACTGCCAAAAAGTATGTTTGCGTGGTTAAATTAAGCACTAATATGAAATCCACAAAAATGCAATATGACAAAAAATGCAAATAAATGCTATGATGATCTTGCTGAAGATTTTCGGGCTGTAGGCCGTGGTCGTGAGGCTTGTAGTTCCCCGACGTTTCGCCAAAGACTGCGTCTGGCATCCTCAAGGGTTGTCTTGAGACTGGGCGAAACGTCGGGGAACTACAAGCCTCACGACCACGGCCTACAGCCCGAAAATCTTCAGCAAGATCATCATAGCAACTCCGGCCTCAAGTCTACGTCAATACGCAAATAAATGCAACCACAAAGTTAACTGTTTTAAGATCCTTTTCCCGCAAAACGCATTTGTATCTAATTGAGCATTGTACAGTTCTCATAGAAAAACAATGAAAATCCATAAAAATCCTTGCTCTAGTGATGACCTTTTCACAGACATCTCTGTTGATGTCTTTGATGATACGTTGAATTTCTTCCTTAAGTTGGAGAACTGATTTGTGATTTGTTAACGTAGACTTTGGACTTTACATAACCACATAAAAAGAAGTCACATGAAGTAAGGTCACAAAATCTGGATGGCCTTCCAAGTCGCTACAAATTGAGATCACAGGCTGAGGGAATTTTTCATGGAGTAGGGATATTATCTCGCAGGATGTGAAACCACATATTGGTTTCACCCAGAGCAGGCTATAATTTGTTTCTGACCATTTCATGATAACGCACGCCATTAAGTGTTACTACATTACCGCCGCAATCTTAAAAAAAGAAGGAGCCGATCACACCACCTGCCCATAAACCACATCAAACTGTGGTTCCCATGTGGTACTCTTGGGCCACCCTTAAATGGGAGTGTATGTGGTTGAAAAAAATGCATTTTTGACTTAATTATATTGCATTTTTAAAACTGTATGATATATGAGAGACCCTATATCTATCGGGAGGCAGAGGCTAATTGGGATTACCGGATCTTTGATCTGGTCAAAAAAAACCCTGATGCAACTGGTATTTAACCTCTGGAGTGAATTTCGGTGAAGTCTGGAGGGTATAATTTAGCCAAATCCACTCTTCTCACCTCCAAGTTGGGGACACGCCGTAGCTTAGTGGTTAAGGCACTGCGCTACAAGCCGAAAGGTCGAGGGTTCAAGTCCCGTTGGGGTCAGGATTTTTTAAACTGACACAAACTTTCTGGCAGCACTATGGCTCTGGGGTCGACTCATCCTCTCATCCTCTAACGGAAATGAGTACCAGACGCTTGTTCTGGGGGTAAAGGCTGCCGTCACGCAGGGCTGACAACCCGGCTGACAAAGTGCCGATTGTCTAGAAAAAGTGGGAGCCTTAACCTCCTACTACCCCAAGGGCCCCCTGAGGCCTGTTGTGGGATCACTTTACTTTACTTAACTTCCAAGTTGGGGTCCCTCGGGACCTTCTTAAGATCTTTTAAGGTGCAAAAGAGAGAGTGGGCGTGGAAAGAAACGGGAAGCTACCACACCTATACATTCCTAGCAAATCTACAAACATGGTAAAAATAAATTATATTTATGCGGATACAAAAAGGAAAGAGTGGAGAATGCTGAGTTTGCAGTGAAAGATCTGCTCTTGGGCAGAACACTATGCATATGTATATATCTATCTATTTATGTGAAAGCGTCTAATACAGACCTAGTCGGGCGGCCATAAAGTTCCATTTGGGCGATTAATAAATTGTATTAATGCACATGCGGGTTCCAAGGCTGAAACTTCTAGCCCCGCAATTTTTAAAAGAAAAGTTCAAAAAAAAAAAAAAAAAAAAAAAAAGGAATTTACGAATAGTATGTGAGAGCGTTAAACTATGGCAGGTGTCGATAGGTTAATGTTCTGGAATATAGCGTCCTTTGAAAGGGGACTAAAGTCATGGCGCGTAAAAGAACTTCAAAACTGGAAAATAATAATAATAATAATAATAATAATAAATGTCCAAATTTTGCTCAGAAGTCCTCGATTTCAGGCTTTAGGTTCCTTCACGTGACGTAAATCTACGGTACGGGTTCTACAGCTTTACTTCCGTTTCGAAAGAAGGAACATTTAAGATTTTTACGCTCTGAAAAATTCCATTGACTCCGGGCGAATTTGAACTCGCAAACCCCAGAACCAGAGGAAAATAGTGTAACTCAATCCATAGTTCACCGTACTGACTACGATGTTAAACAATACAATACTACTACTACTACTACTAACTAACTAACTCACTAACACTATCGAACCTGTAGGTTCATGACCACTCGGACGTAATCTCTCCATACATCCTTTCCTGAGCTAATGTTTTCCAATCATTCCCAGTATAATCTACTTCCTTCAAATTTGAAGAGAAAAATTATACGCTCAGACCGGGACTTGAACCCGGGACCCTTGGTTCTCTAGACCAAGTGCTCTACCAACTGAGCTACCTGAGCAAGTACCGATCTAAACGCAAATCTTTCTCTATATACAATGTAATTCCCGTCCACCAAATGCTATGAAGCCATGCTTCTATCTTGCCAGTACTGGCTGTAATGTATAATTCCCAAATGTCTTCTTAATAAAGGAGCCGCCATTTGCAAGATAGAAGCATGGCTTCATAGCATTTGGTGGACGGGAATTACATTGTATATAGAGAAAGATTTGCGTTTAGATCGGTACTTGCTCAGGTAGCTCAGTTGGTAGAGCACTTGGTCTAGAGAACCAAGGGTCCCGGGTTCAAGTCCCGGTCTGAGCGTATAATTTTTCTCTTCAAATATGATTTATCCATCACTGAGATGTACGAAATCAATAATAATACTTCCTTCAAATCATTCTTGGTCTACCGACTGGGCGTTTTCCCTCTGGTTTTCCTATAACAAGCTTCCATGCACGTCTTTCATTCCCCACTCGAGCCACATGCCCTGCCCATCACAGTCTACGACACTTAACTGTTGTTATTATATCTGGCTTCCTATAAAGACCATGAAGTTCACTGTTATGAAGTATTTTCCATTCATCTGTTCATCTCTCTTTGGTCCAAAAAATTTGCTAAGAACTTTATTCTCAAATACTATAATATCCTTTCCTCCCTTAAAGTAAGAGTCAATGTTTCGCATCCATATAATAAACATATAACTGGGAGTATAACAGTTTTATATATTTTCAGTTTAACGTTTTTTTGAAAGGTGTTAAACTACTATTGCTATTACAAAGCATTTTATTTCCCCTCACGCCGTAGCGTAGTGGTTAAGGTACTGCGCTACAAGCCAGAAGGTCGCGGGTTCAAGTCCCGGAGGGGTCAGGATTTTTAAACTGACCCAAACTTTCTGGCGGCACTATGGCCCTGGGGTCGACTCAGCCTCTAACGGAAATGAGTACCAGACGCTTGTTCTGGGGGTAAAGGCGGCCGTCACGCAGGGCTGACTACCCGGCTGACATCAAGTGCCGATTGTCTAGAAAAAAGTGGGAGCCTTAACCTCCCACTACCCCAAGGGCCTCCTGAGGCCTGTCGTGGGATCACTTTACTTTACTTTTACTTTTTAATTCCAACACATTCACTTCTTTCATGATTTAATACTACTTATACTATATGTCTATACCCTACTGTGCAGTTCTGGATTCTGTAGTCGTATTTTAGGGGTCAATAGTGTGTGGTGCGGTAAGAGGGAAGGGCGAGTTGCCAGCAACTACCCTCAGGTTTGAAAACATAATAGTTATTACACATTGAATTGTTTTATCTACTAGTTCTGTGTTAGTGAATCTTTTTGTTTTCTCGTAAGTTTGAAGTGTTAATTATAGAATAGTGTTGTTTTTATAACAATTTATTTTATTATTATCATTACTAATATTTTTTTTTCATGGCTACTGATTCCCTCCCTCACTCGACTATGTTACCACCTGTCACTTGCCTTAGGATTTACCAAGACGGTTACAGTTACAAGAACTGGACTATATATCCCCACATGGGATACCCTTACAGCAGTTACTTAACCAAAGCTAATTTGTTATACTTATACCCTACAGATGTCAAAGGGTGCCAAGAGGTTAATTCATCGCCTCAAAGAGACATCTAGTAGGCAACTAAGGTATTAGTTGGGTGGGAAAGGCCGGTTGTTAAATTTTTCTCAGAGGCTCTAATTTAGACTTTCTCCGATTGAAGGCCTTTCCACTTTTCAGCGGTTGCCCTTTTACCAGCCGGCTGCTGGCCCTTCACATCCACATGTGTCAATCACAGAGGTAGATGATCAACAGCCAGTGTAGGGGTGACATGTGGTTAGCATGTCGAGTCCCCCAGCCGTTATAGCTGGTTCCTCAACCTGGAGCCGCTACTTATTGTAGCTACCCAATTGCCTCACGATGCTGGGTGGGCACCGGTCCCATACTGGCCGAAATACCATGAGAAAATTTCTTCCCCCATGGAGACTCGAACCAGCGCAAGTCCCGTAGCTCTGCGCCAAGGCTTCCTACCTTACCGCTCGGCTACGGCGCGGGACTCTAATTTAGACTTGAGGTTCTTTTATGAGCCCAAACTTCAGATATAAGAATCGATGCTTGAAGTTCCTCCTGGACGACTTTTTCCCCTGGCTTTTTCCACCCTAAAAAATCGATTGACCCCAACCTGGTTTGAACCAGAGACAAGGAATATAATCCTTAGACCAGAAAGGCTGATATTACTGTTCTTTTATTGTTAATTTTTGTTTTTATATGTCCACCGCTGTGGTCTCGAGGTAGCGTGCTGCCTTGTCACGCAGCAGGCCCGGGTTCGATCCTCGGTCAGGGCACTTTTTTTGGGTGAGGTATTTATTGGGGGTTTTCCTCACCTGTAAGACAAATGTCAGGAAAACTTTAAGGCCCAAACGGTCCCCGAAATCATATGGTCACCATCATCATCATCATCCTTATCATTATCTTCATCATCCTTCACCGGCGTGGAAAGCAACGGGAAGCTACCACAGTAAAGCTTCCCTAGTAAAGCTGCAAGCATAGTATGAAAATGCTATGATTGCAGTGAAGGACCTGCCTTCGGATGGATGATTTTACCAAAATTATCTTCTTCTTCTTCCATCCAAGTCTTAGACCTAGAGGCCTATTGCGATCTCACTGATGAAATTTGTATCCAGTGCTTCCTTTGATAGCCCAAAGATCTCTACCCTGTTGGACGATAATGAAGCATTGCTTTAGCAACTCTATCTGGACTCATTAGTCACAAATGATTCATCCATTTGTTCTGGTATAGTGGAGTCAGCATTTTAGTTTCCAGGCGGTATCAAAGGCAACTGTTTCCCTCTGGTTTAAAAGATAGCATTGTTACTGCCGGGGAGTTGTTGTTAGAGGCTTCTAAGACGCCGCTTCAATCACCAAAAACTGAAAACAGTTATCTGTTAATAATGTCTTTGCATTTTTAAATGACGTTTCCTTGTCTACTCTACGTGCATATAATTATCTTAACCTTAACAGCGTTGCAACTTTTGTGCTTTGCAGTATTATTATAATATAGTATGTTAGTGTCATTGAATAAAACGTGACAACGCCGCTTTATATGCTAAATACTTAATCATCATCATCATCTTCTTCTTCTTCTTCAAGGTGTGGGCCTGTTGGCCCGTTCCGCTCCCCGGTGCACTATATGCTGCAGGTGCATTTCGTCTTTCCAACGACGTTTTGGTCTTCCTACATTTCTTCGACCTAGAAGGCTTATAATGAAGCAGCTGTTTTGATAAACGATTATTTGGCATTATTTGTCTATGTTCAAACCAATTACATTTATTTCTGTGTATTCTCTCGTTTATGTTATATATTTGTAATTCATCTCTGATATCTTGACTTCTCTTTTGATCTCTTAGAGATACACCTGCAACTAATCTGAGAAATCTCATTTCTATTGTCTCAATTTTATGTTTATCAGAGATCGTTAAAGACCAAGTCTCAGACCCGTATGTTAACGTTGGAACGGCTACTGTTTTGTAAAATTTTAATTGAGTTTCCCTTGTGGTCTTATTTCTCAAATATTTTCTTATTGAACCACATATCTGTTGAAATTTCCCTAATTTCTTCTTCATGTCCAAATTTTGCAGGTACGATATCATGCATCCCAGATAATTGAAACAAGTTATTTGTTCAATTATGTTTGCTCCAATTACAATTTTTGTCCTTTTATGCCGAGTTCCAATAAATGCCATTGACTTTGTTTTCTCTGTTGATATATTTAAATTATAATCGTTTATTAGTTTCCATAATTTATAAACTGATTTTTGAAGTTGATTTTCTGAGGAAGCTACAATGATCTGGTCATCTGCGAATAAAAGACAGCCCATTTTCGTACCGTTTATCATAAAATGTTCATCTAAAAAAGGTTGCCCTGTACTGATATCATCTAAATAGGCTATATATTAAAAAGTATTGCCGAAAGAGGGCAACCTTGTCGAAGTCCATTGTTGATTTCTTCGCAAGTTTCTCTAGGATCATTTCCTTTATCTATGCGAATTTTTGTATTTTCGTATAAACTTTTCATGCTAAATACTTATACGTGCAAAATAGACCTTACCTAACCACAAAAAAAATACTCCTGGCGCGACAGGCCTATATGGCCCTTAGCCTACCAGCCGGCTGCTGGCCTAATATCCACATGTGTCAATCACAGAGGTGGATGATCATCAGCCAGTGTTGGGGTGACATGTGGTCAGCATGCCGAGTCCCCCAGCCGTTATAGCTGGTTTTCTCAACCTGGAGTCGCTACTTATTGTAGCTACCCAAATGCCTCACGATGCTGGGTGGGCACCGGTCCCATACTGGCCGAAATACCATGAGAAAATTTCTTCCCCCACGGGGACTCGAACCAGCGCAAGTCCCGTAGCTCTGCGCCAAGGCTTCCTGCCTTAACCACTCGGCTAAGCTCCTGGAAACTAAAATACTGAATCCATTATATTCATGTAAGCTTACGTCCTTAATGACTGGTTCCAAACGTAGATCCTTCAAGACGTCATCATTGTGTTTGTAATCCCACTTGGTGTACCCCGCTGTATATCTCATGAATCTCGTTTCACTAAAAGTTATTTATCCTGCTCTCATCTCCTTTCCGCAAAGCTCACTGCTGTATCAAAGTGCAGGTCTTGCTAAGGTTTGTATAAACGTACTCTGGTATCTCTCTGGACTAGTGAAGGTTTTATTACTGAATTTATCATTCCTATATTACTAAAATAATTGCATATTAAACCTCAAATGTATAGTCTCCATAACATGTTTCAAAAACACAGTCCGGCAATGCACTGTAAGCATAACTAAAAACTAATATAACATTAAAACAGGTGTAATGTCAAATGAGTGTAATAGTCAAATTGACACAATAAATTTTGTTTTTATTATAAATTTAAAATTTCTCATTGAATGTCAAAATATATTTGAAGAGAAAAATATGTCCCATGGCCGATGTTTGAACCCAGGACCTTTAGCTTTATACGCTAATGTTCTGCCACTGAAATATCCAAGGCCTCCGAACTAAACACAACACTTTCTGTTATATATTTTAATTCCCGAGAGTGCCAAAGGTTTGCGAACCGTTGCTCGAACGCAAGTGGCGAATTCGCATTTAAGAAGGAATTTAATGGGAATTTAACAGTATTTTGTAAAGCCAGTAGAGTTTTTTTTAATGTTTTTATTATAACTTTAAAATTTCTCATTGAAGGTCAAATTATAGGCCTATTTGAAAAGAAAAATATACTTTCGATGTTTCTATTTAAATTAACATTTTCCAATCCTGGATAGAATCTAATTTCCGATTGAGGGTCTTTCCACTTTTCAGCGGTTGCCCTTTTACCAGCCGGCTGCTGGCCCTTCACATCCACATGTGTTAATCACAGAGGTAGATGATCAACAGCCAGTGTAGGGGTGACATGTGGTTAGCATGTCGAGTCCCCCAGCCGTTATAGCTGGTTCCTCAACCTGGAGCCGCTACTTATTGTAGCTACCCAATTGCCTCACGATGCTGGGTGGGCACCGGTCCCATACTGGCCGAAATACCATGAGAAAATTTCTTCGCCCATGGAGACTCGAACCAGCGCAAGTCCCGTAGCTCTGCGCCAAGGCTTCCTACCTTAACCGCTCGGCTACAGCGCGGGACATAGAATCTAATTTAAGAAAGAAAAATTAATGTTTGAACCGGGATTTGAACCCTGAACCTCTAGTTCTACGTACTAATTACACCATTCAAATGACGATACAAACAACATTTCTTTCATCTTATACAATTCTCGTTCGTCCGAAGACTAATAGCTGTCGCTACCGTCACGCCAACTGAACTAGAGGTCCAGTGTTCAAATCCCGGTTCAAACATTAATTTTTCTTTCTTAAATTAGAAAAATATACGCCTAGACCGGGATTTGAACCTAGGATCCTTAGCTTTATATGCTATTATTCTGTCACTGAGCTATCCAAGGCCTACAATCTAAATGCAAATATTTTTCTTTTCTTTTCTGAAACTGTAGGCTAGGCATATATTTTTCTCTTCAAATACAATATACCATATTTGATAGTAGGAGTCTGTACCATTTGATATGTGTAGTACAACAGTGCAACAATCGCCACATCATCATTAGGCAATGGTATTTGAGGAATCCACCTGCATGTAAACTCAACACTCCCTGTTCTGCAGTAGACCATCATCACTGGGAGTATAGTGCTTGCGCCATTGAGCTGCCTTGAGAAAAATACATATTTTTTTTTTAATCTCATATTAAGAATTAATCTGTTCATCTTTTACTGGATCTACCTATATTTCTTCATCCTAGTGCTTTGTAGTGAAGAATCTGTTTTGGGAATCTCTTATTATCCATTCTATTGATGTAGTCCATCCATTCATCTCTTCAAATATAATTTATCCTTCAGTGAGAAGTGTTAAATTAATAATAAAAATGTCAATATTTAGTTATCTTCGTATATTTTCATTCCATTTCTGATCTGTTATTGTACAGCCAGCCACACCCATCAAAAAAACCTCATTTGTCAAGTTTCCATTCTTCATTCCTGGTTTTTGGCTAAGACCCAGTGTTCCGATCCATATAGTAGTGTTGGAACCGACATTGTTTTATAAAATTATAGAAGTGTCTTTTTCTAGTTCCCTTGAGACTTCGTTTTCACACATATAATTAAATTTATTTATTTTGTTTGCAATGTCTTGACTTTTTCTATATGACACATTGTATCCCAGATAATTAAAATTGCTCACCTGTTATGTTGTTTTATTTTCTAATTGGATTTTTTTTAATGCCACCATGTTGTCATTTTCGACATTCTGGTATTTTTTCCTGTCATGTTATTGTAACCCACTTCTAATGGCACCTGGAAGGCAGAGTTATGCTGCCCTGATGATATATGATACAATGATGATGGTAATGATGTGCCAGGAGAGGCCTTAATCCTAAATTTAACGAATATGTTAATAGTGATAATGATGGGCAGATGATGTTCGGAGACCTTTTGGGCCTTAAAGTTTCTTGACATTTATCTTACAGGTGAGGAAAAACCCCGAAAGAAACCATCACCCAGGAAACTTGTCCCGTCTGGGGATCAAACCCGGGCCTGCTGCCTCGAGACTACTGCAGTGGACTGTATGTTTAACATATTTTACTCAATTTGTAAATTGATATTCATTTATCATCATCATCATCACTCCAGGGATTAGGCAATTGCCCGTTCCGACTTCATATTGCATCAGCCCAACGTCTTCTAGGTCTTCCAACATCACGCCTTCCTCTTGCTTGATAATTTCTGGCTAACAATGGATATCTCTCCTTACTCATTCCATCCATGTGATCAATCCATTTCTGTCTGTAATTCGTGACTTTATCCAATAAAGGCTGTACTTTCAATTCTTCTCTTATATCCTCATTTCTTATTCTATCAAGTCTTGTACATCCTTTTACTTGTCTTAGGAACCGCATCTCTGCCGTCTGTATTCTATCCCTCTGTCTTTTCACTGGAGCCCAAGTTTCACATCCATACAATATTGTGGGAACCGCCATAACATTATACATTTTTATCTTGGTTTCTTTTCTAATTTTATTTTTGAATGCTCTCTGTATTGTTCCACACACCGTCTGAAATTTATTTATTTTGGAGTCAATATCTCTTTCCACATTGTAGCCAACATCACAGCCCAAATATTTGAAACTAGACACCTGTTCTATACTTTGGTTTTCTAAAGGAGCTATCACCTTGACGTGGTGGGGGGGCTTAGTACCCGATGAACCAGACGACTCTACTGGGGAAGCTTGACTTAGGTTAATCTTGCTGGTGGGTAAGAGGCGAGGGGAACTAAGTATAGCTCACAACGAAGGAGTGGCGTCTGTATCCATATTGGGCGGCCACATCTTCGTCAAGTCTTCAACGGTCAACAGGGCGACAAGGAATAGCACAGCTAAACTTGTAGGGCTTGAAGAGCGGAAGAAGCAGCCCTCTCTTGGGGGGTGGATACCCAGAGGAGCATGTTTGGAGGCTCAGAGGAAGCAGCCCTTCCACCATCCTTGTCCTGCGAAGCGCTCGTAACGCTTCCAGGAGACATTTATCTTACTGAGAAGCTTCATGATATTCATTTATAAAGTTTAAATTATATAAAAGTATGATGATTGTTAATACATTTTCTTGTTGTTTGCAGACTCAAGAAAAATGTTAAGGTGGATGACTGTGTTAGTAGCCACATTGTGTGTGATGAACGTGGTGGACAGTTGCAATGAAGCAGTGTGTGCCAGTGTGGTCAGTAAGTGTATGCTCACACAATCTTGTAAATGCGACCTCAAGAACTGCTCTTGTTGCAAAGATTGCTTTAGTTGTCTTGGAGATTTGTACAGTGAGTGCTGTTCATGTGTAGGTAAGTATTTTTCTTCTTCTTCTTCTTTGGCTTTCTTCCACTTATAGGTTTGCTGTCTTCAGTTTCCATTTATTTCTATCATTCCAATCTCCTTCTTCCAAATTCCTATCATCCATTACAGTTCTGACATAAGTTTTCCGTTTCCATGTTTATTTCTTTCATGGGGTGACCATTGGTATATATTTTTTGGCCATCTTCATCTTCCTATGGCAGCCAAAGGTCCTGGGTTCAAACCCCAGGCTAAGTGAATAATTTTTCTCTTCAATATAACTAAGGAATTACTTGGATGGATAAAGGCCAGTTAAATTTTGCACAGAGGCCTTTTTTATTCAGGCTTGCAGTTCTTTTACGAGCCTGAAAATCTTCAGGCTCGGGACCCACAGCTTGAAGTCCCTCCCAGAGGACTTGCTCCTTGGATTTTTCCATCCTAAAAAATCCATTGACCCGGCTGGATTTGAACCCGCGACCCTCGGGAACAGAGGCAAGGAGCATAACCACTAGTCCACCGCGGCCGATTGTAGTTATAATAAATTAGAGAAATCTAAGGAACTCTCAGTTTGAGAGAAACATTCACATCCAGAGAAATAAATCGAAAATCATGAATTTTGAAACTCCTGGGGAAAAAGATTTAATTTGGAAGTTCATCAGTCAGCCAACAGAGCAAGTAGGAAGTAACCTACAGGATCGCCAGTCACTAATTCAATAGCTAGATAGAACTGAAAATGATACAAAGTGGTATCAAAACTAGTCTTCAAGAAACCTACAATTATGAGGTGAGGTGTTAAATCTAAGTTTATTTATTCTTCTTCTTCTTCCTTCCAAGTATTAGGCCAAGTCCTGTTACGATCCTATAGAAAATTTTCCCTCCAGCGTTTCATAGTACGGCCCAGTGATCTTCGTCCTCGTGGTATATAATTATAAACAGCTTTGGGGATCCGATTTGAACCCATTCTATCTAGATGGTGTTTCCAATTTAGTTGGTACTGTTTAATTATTAATTAAAATTAAACCTCATAGTGTCACTTCTTTAATATTAATGATAACTCTATGTATATTCATACATCATAATGACTTTCCTTGTTTCAGATATGTGTCCAAAACAAAATGAGACAGGTAGTGCATTGAGTAAGAAGAGCCACGTTGAAGAATTCACAGATCCTTACCCTTCATTGTTTGAAGCTCTGACATCTGAACCAGACACACAAGGACGATGGATAACATTTACTTTCCCTGTTGACTTTGATGTTGTCTCATATCGACCTAAATTAGAAAAAGAATTGAAATATTGGACACGTAAGTTTATTTCCTTTCTCCCACTTGAGCATCTCTGAAAAATTATAGATTTTTTCTAATGACATTGTTAATAGCTCTAACTATTGCCTTCAGACATAAGAGAATTCTAAAGTGGAAAGAAATGTTAGTGTTTGTACCGTGTCTCGAATGGTGTAATGGGCTGCACACCGATGCACAGAGTCAGAAGTCCGGTGTTGGATTCTCTGTTGAGGCATTAATTTTTCTTTTCAAAAAATAAATTTGTCCAAACTGAAACATGTTGAACTGAATATGTCAAAAAATTATAGATATCTTTAAAATTTTATAACAGCATCAAAATAATGTAAAAACATAAAAATAATTTTACTTTTATTGTTAATAAATGGTATTATGTATAATAATTAATTCTAGTTTTTTTTATTAATTTTATAATTCTTACATCCATTTTGCTGTTAATGATCGTTAAATTATGTGGCATTATACATTTTTAAAACTCAGAAAATTTATTTAAAGGAGTCATCATCTTCATTGTTCTAAATAAATAAAATTAATTATACAAATAAAATAAAATACTAATTTACACCAATCCAAATTGTCCTCTATGCAATAATGAAGAAGAAAAGACTGAAGATTTTTTCAAACTTGCGAAGCATTAGTTGGAGTGTACAAAAGCTAAAGGATTCATTCAAAACTGCCAAGTGTATACAACAGTTTCAACAATAATATTTTTGAAACCCTAAAGCAGTATTTTTAGAACCTGTTTGACAATTTTTAAAGTCGATTTTAGCTGCCTAAGGGTCAGTTTCATCAACAGAGTTAATTGGGAATTAACAGTGTATAAGAGAAAAATTTGCATTTAGATTGGAGTTTCTCAGGTAGCTCAGTGGTAGAACATTGGCCTAGAAAACCAAAGGTCCTGGGTTCATACCCCATTCTGAGCATACAATTTTCTCTTCAAATATTATGTATTACGCCAATTTCTCCTTGTATAATGCATAGCTTAAACTGGCGTAATACCTATGTTGGCGAAACTGACCCTAAATCAGCATCTTTTACCATCATTATATTTGGCATAACAACTCGGGTCAAGTCATAACCTCCCTAAGAATTCTCCTCCAGAACTCCTTATGCCTGGCAACTGTCCACCAGTTTTGAATTATAAGTCTTTGAATATCTTACAAAACTCCATCCATCCATCCATCTAGCTTTAGGTCTTCCAACATTTCTTCTTCCATCTGGATGGATCATCTTTATTTTTTTTTAATTGTCTCACTATTATCCATTCTGGATATGTCCTGCCAATCTCAATCTAGCTCAACACAGATAATAGAGTATGCGGATGACATATGTCTCTTAAGCAGAAGTAACAAAGCCATTCAAGAAATGTATACAGAATTTAAAGCAGCCACAGAAGATATAGGCCTAGAAATGAACATGCAGAAAACACAAGTTATGATATAGACAGGTGTTAAACCAATGACAGAACAGCAATATAATAGCATAAAAGAATTAGGTTTTAACATTGTAAAAATTTTTAACCATCTTGGCTCATGTATTACAGATAATAACGACCAACACATTGAAGTATAAAGAAGGCTGAAACTGGCCAACAAAGCTTATTACTCACTTCATAAAATAATGAAGAGTAATAACATACACTCAGCAACTAAAATATGGCTGTATAAAGTTTTAATAAGATCAGTTTTGACCTATGGTAGTGAGACATGGAGCCTCACTAAAAGAATTTTGAAAAAAAGTACTCAGGAAAATATTTGGACCAATAAATATTAATGGTCAGTGGAGAATACGATACAACAAAGAACTGTATGATAAATACAGTGAACCTCACCTTGTCAATTTTATTAAGTTAAAGAAATTAGAATGGGCTGACCATATACAAAGGCTCTCAACAGACGAGCACCAAAAAAGGTGCTTACAGTAAGTTTTATGGGGAATAGACAAGTTGGAAGACCGAAAAAATGATGGGAGGATGGTATTAAGGAAGATGCTGCAAACCTACTCAAGTGTCGGAACTGGAGGCTTGCTGCACAAAATAGAAATGATTGGAGGCAGAAGTTAAGGGAGGCCAAAGCTCGAATTTGAACCAATCAGCTATTGTATGGATGGATGGATGGATGGATGGATGGATCTCAGTCTAGCTATTTTAATATCTGTAACAATGTGTGGTGATTTACACATGTGATATAATTCCTCATTATATCGTATTCGCCACTCTCCTCTTTCCTGAATGGGTCCATATATTCTCAGAATTTTCCTTTAAAAAATTCCAAGCTGAGCAATGGTATTTTCAGTCAAGACCCAAGTCTCACTTCCATACGTTAGCACTGTCAATGTCCTATATAATCTAATTTTTATGTTAAAAGTGAGATATTTGATTTAAAACATTTTATCATTACATAGTAACATTTATTGGCATTTTGAATTATCTTACGTATTTCCTCTTTAGTCTCATTACTCATTAGTGTTGTTAATTTGGGTCCCCAGATGTACAATACTTTCAACTTTTTTGACTTTAAAATTCTTTATGTATATTTGTTGTTCCTTTCTTTTATATTTCTTATTTTCATTATAGATCATACATTTTTTTTTTCTTAATTTATCTAGAGACCCATTTTATTTGCTGCTTTATTTAATGCTTTAAATATTTTCCTTCCATAATTTTTTATCTGCCGATAATATCAATATAATTCGCATATGCCATTATCTGTGCTGATTTATGGAATATGGTTGGTATCTAATGTCGAGCACTTGATAATGAAATCATTCGCTCTCTTGCACTCCAATATTTAGTAGAAAACATGTTTGTTTTGGAGTACAATAAACTAGTTGTAACCGTTTAGTAGTAGGCACCACATGTGGTGGTTACATCACCCATAGAGAGAAAGTAGGTATAGGAAGGAAGGAGAAATGAACCCCTAGGCCTCGAATACTCTAATACCATCAGGGTCGAAAGAAACAAGAGGTCAGTCAAGGGAGACTGGATAGAAAAGTTGAAAGAGGGAATTGGTATGGGAAGGAGAAGTAATACCAATTCGGTAAAAAAAGAAAAACTCACCAAGCTGACCAGTGCTTGTTGGTGAGTAGCCCTTCCCTTTCGTTCATCATGCATAAGCATTATTACTAACAGCTGCACCACGAGAAGGTGAGGGATTGGACACTAGGTTACTGTCCAGGTCGGTTCCTTTAAGCCTTTGGTGGAAGGAATTAAAGGGTCTCCTCTCTGTTAAAGACAGTAGCCTTTCCGCAGCCGATTTATGGAATATTGTGCCTCTCATTTGAATATCTTTATTTATTTTATTTTATTTTTATTTTATTTATTTATTTATTTATTTAACCTGGTGGAGTTAAGGTTATGTGGTTTTCTCTTCCACTCACCAGGACAAACATATGAAATTTAAATACAAAAACCTAGATTGAACAATAATAAAAAAAAAATCTAACAATACAATAAAATTAAAGTTTATCAGCTCTACTCAGAACTGAAAAGTAAATTTGAGTGGATTTGTTTGTGTTATTGCAGAAAGTGCAGAACAAGAAGTAGCACCAATGAAAGATATTATTACACTAAACTGCACTGTAGTGTATATGAGTCAGTGCATGTCTTGGAACAAGTGCAAACAGTCGTGTAGATCTACTGGTGCAGTCAGTTATCGCTGGTTTCACGATGGTTGCTGCGAATGTATTGGAGAAAGATGTATTAATTATGGTATTGATGAAAGCAGGTAAGCAAATATTCTTCTTCTTGTAAGCCCATGTTTCCCTTAACAGAGATTTAGGTGCTCTCCCCCTACAGGGAAGAATTTGAACCATACTAATTTAGTTACACTTGTTTTCATATAGATGTCATTTGAGTGGTTCATGGTCAGTGTTCTGCCTCATACTAACATCTAGGAAACCAAGGTAGTACTAGGACAGGAAAATTCAGTAAATTTTTGCTTAGAGGCCTTTTCATTCAGGCTTAAGGGTCTTTTACGAGCCTGAAAATCTTCAGACTCGGCACCCACGGCTTAAAGTCCCTCCTGGAGGACTTGCTCCTTGGATTTTTCCATCCTAAAAAATCCATGGACTTTGGCCAGGTTTGAACCTGCGACCCTTGGGACCAGAGGCAATGAGCATAACCACTAGTCCACCGCGGCCGATAAGCAAATATTAATACAACAATTATCTTATGAAGACCAGCCTTATGGGCTAGTGGTCACAGCTTCTGTCTACACTTCATGGGGTCCAGGTTTGATTCCTGGTCTGAACACAGGATTTTTTTCTCAATGGGAATTATTCCTGCGGTCAACCATGGTCTTGATTTAGACTAATTTTGGGTTTAAGGACTGTCCTGGTTTATCACTTATCATATTATTGGGGTAATGTAACTCCATCTACCGGGCACCCCAACTTAAGAAGTGAGTTACAATTCCACCACATCACAAGAGGATACCAGAAACTCATAAAGACTTCTTCTTCCTCTACGCATGAAAGCTGGCAGCTTGTTGCGTGTTCATTCACTACAGGTCCGGGGTATGGTGACGTCCTTTCATCGTAGTTGTGGTCGTCCTAAAGGCCTTTTCTGCTGAGGTGTCCAGTCACGTACTTTCTTCACTAATCTACTGTTCTTCATTTTATCTATGTGATCGTTCCAGATTAGTCTTCTATCGTTTATCCAGAGGTTTATAGGTTCAATTTCACATTCTTCTCTAATAACAGAGCTGCGAATTTTCTCTCTCAGCGATTTTCCTTAAAACTTTAATTTCGGTTGTTTCATTGATTTGTTTTGTTTTTTGAGTTTATGTTCGGCATTCACAACCATATGTTAAAACTGGTCTTATGACAGATTTGTAAATTCTTACTTTTGTATCTATTCTTAAATTTTTATTTTTCCAAACAGTATTGTTTAAACATCCCGATATTTTGTTTGCATTATTTGCTTGATGGAGGATTTCATCTGTTATTCTGTTGCTGCTATTAATTTCTATTCCTAAATATTTCAATGAATTTCATGACCTGTTCTATACTTTTCCCTTCTATTTCTAATTTAACACGTCGTGGGTCCTTGGATATTGCCATTGATTTGGTTTTATTTGTTGAGATTTTCATGTTATATTTTGCTGCAATGATTCTAAATTTGTGCAATAGCCTTTGTAAATCATCTTCACTTTGTGTAATTAGAACTGTGTCATAAAGACAACTGGTACCATTAGTAAAAAAAAATCATAATAATTTTTTACTTTTTAGGAATTAACACTATGAGGTGTTATTTATTTAAGAAAAATTGTATCACATCACCTCATATCCTTCTTATTAGACCTTTATTAAGTTACATCATCAGTTTAGGTAAAATTTGTTATCACTCACCTCATATTATTCTTCTTATTTAACTATAAACTAGTTTTGGAACTTAGTTTCCGTTCCATCTTCAGTGTCATCACAACCATAGTTCTGTCGTCTTGAAGAGCCGTCCTTCACTCCTTCCATTAGCAGACTGAAAAACTGGAACCAGGTCATTCTCCCCAGGAATTGATGAACTTTGAAATTCCCAGAGAGAATGGCCTGGTTTCGAGGTTTTTCAGTCTGCTAATGGAAGGAGCGAAGGACGGCTCTTCAAGATGACAGAACAACGGTCATGATGATACTGAGGATGGAACGGAAACTAAGTTCCAAAACTAGTTTATAGTTAATAAGATGAATAATATGAGGTGAGTGATATAAAATTTAACCTAAATGAATATACCTCATAATGTGAATTCCGAAAATAAGTACATCATCAGTATGTTTTTATTATTAATTTCATACATCTCTATGATGGATAAATCATATTTGAAGAGAAAAATTATACGCTCGGACCGGGACCCTTGGTTCTCTAGAGAACCAAGGGTCCCGGGTTCAAGTCCCGGTCTGAGCATATAATTTTTCTCTTCAGTACTTGCTCAGGTAGCTCAGATGGTAGAGCACTTGGTCTAGAGAACCAAGGGTCCCGGGTTCAAGTCCCAGTCTGAGCATATAATTTTTCTCTTCAAATATGAACATCATCAGTATTTTCACAACTGTTGTTATGTTGTCTTGAAAAGCCGCCTCCTGCTCCCTCTGTTGGTAGACTGAAATTCGGTGTTCAATATTGGTCTGTGGGTGAGTGAATGAGTTAGTTACAAATTTATACAGGATACTTAGAAGTGATGGTCTAGAATTAAAAATAATAAGAAGAAAATGGAATGAGGTGAGGTGTATATTTCTGGTTCAATCTCTTGCATTAAGTGTATGTTATAGAACATTTTAAATAATAATTAAATGAATCGTGATTTTTTCTTACCTCATACATCTATGTTTCTTTAAACACAGCACTGCAGTATCGGCGACACTTTGTCGTCATCGTCAGCTGTTTTCACGACTGTCAATTTTTTCTCCTTTTTGCCGAAAAGGAGAAAAAATTGACAGTCATGAAAACAGCTGACGACGACAAAGTGTCGCCGATACTGCAGTGCTGTGTTTAAAGAAACATAGATGTATGAGGTAAGAAAAAATCACGATTCATTTAATTATTATTAATTGAACCTCATAATGTTAAAAATTTCCAAATTTAATATATAAACATTTTAAATGTTGACTTTTTGTTGCAGATGTTTAAACTGTCCTATGAAGGAGCAGCAGATATTTGAAGAAGATAAAGATTTATTAACTTACGACTATAATAATGAATATGAAGATGAGATCGAAGACGAAGAGAGAGATGGAGCCCTTAAAAGTAATTCCAAATGAAAGTGAATATAATGATGTAAGGGTGCTTTCAGTGACTTCTGATAAATATTAAATATGCTCTCATAATATGAATATATAAGATCTTCTGTTTTGTGAAAAACTTCAAATCTTATGGAAACTTGTGGACTGATTGGCTATTTACATGCTAAAGGCATAAACAATGTCTTGGTTACTAATTATAGTGAAACTCTGAAAACATATAATTAAATTATATACCAAGTGTTCTGAGAAAAATGTTCCAATATTTAAAGTGGAGGTAGTATTTGAAAAAAGCAAGAAAATCATTTATATAACCATGGTTCCTAACCTTAATATCTTCTGAGTTATGGTCTGATTTTATTAATTTATATAACAGGTTTTAAATGTATACAACATCTTCCTGTGCCCTATATTAAGTTTTAATTCTCTTCCTCCATTCAACTCTATCTTTCCAGTCACCATCCTGCAGTCCCCTGTCCTTCATCAAATTCATAATCCCCTCTATCCATGTCTTCTTAGATCTCCCTCTTCTTTTCCTTCAATTTCACAATCTATGTCCCGCGCCGTAGGCGAGTGGTTAAGGCAGGAAGCCTTGGCGCAGAGCTACGGGACTTGCGCTGGTTCGAGTCTCCATGGGGGAAGACATTTTCTCATGGTATTTCGGCCAGTATGGGACCGGTGCCCACCCAGCATCGTGATGCATTTGGGTAGCTATAATAAGTAGCGGCTCCAGGTTGAGAAAACCAGCTATAACGGCTGGGGGACTCGACATGTTGACCACATGTCACCCCTACACTGGCTGATTATCATCTACCTCTGTGATTGATACATGTGGATGTGAGGCCAGCAGTCGGTTGGTAGGCTAAGGACCTTGTAGGCCTGTCGCGCCAGGAGTTTTTTTTTTTTCACAATCTATATTTTATTTTAGGAAGTAATATTTTGAGGTTATTTTAATTAAATTATTTTTAGTCTATTCATCTTATCTCAATATTATGTTGAGGTAAGATGAACAGACTAAAAATAATTTAATGGACAATCTATCTTCATTATTATTCGCTGTTGACCAGATTATAATAGGACACAATAAAGAGGATATAGAATTACTTATTTTAGGAATTCTCACTATGAGGTATATTCATTAAGGTAGAATATTTTTATCACTCACCTCATATTGAAACTATGTTCCGAAACTAGTTTATAATCAAATAAGAAGAACAATATGAGGTGAGTGATAAAAATATTCTATCTTAATAAAGATATAGAATATATGATTAGAAAGTTGGTAGATGCATTTGAGGTAGGTGGACTGAAGATAAATTATATTAAAACAGAATATGTGGTAATCGGAGGAAACTCAGAAGACCTACAAATAAATAATATGATAATTAAATGTGTTGAAGAATTTAAATATCTTGAATCTATAATAGATAAATCTGGTATTTGTGAAAGAAATATTATTACCACAGTAAATTGTGCAAGGAAGGCGATTAGATTCCTGAATGGTCTTTCATGGAATAGAAATTTGACCAGAAAAACAAAAAAAGAGATTATACAGACAATAATAGAAAGTATACTTACGTATGGATCAGAAAGCTGGAAAATAAATGAAAGGATGCAGAAAAGAATCTTGGTGACAGAAATGGATGGATTACGGAGAAGTATGAGAATATCCAGGCTGCAACATATTAGAAATACGTATATCAGACAAGAAATGGATGCACAAGACACTGTTATCAATAGGATAACAAAGAGAGCTTTACAGTGGTATGGATATGTACTATGGATGTCGGAAGACTAGTGGCCTAAACAGTGTTAGAAGGAAGAGGGGGAGAAGTAGAAGCATGGAATGAGGGAATATGTGATGCCATGATGAAGAGGGGTATGGAAGAAGGACAATGGGAAGATAGAAATCTCTGGAAATCAGGAATCAAGGGCGAACTGCTGTAAAGTGGAAAGCCTGTATTAAGTATCTTCATTCGTCCTCTTTACATGTCCAAATAATTGCAATTGTTTATTTCCCACAAATTGTATAATTGTTTCGTTAAAGTCCATTTTTTCTTGGATAATACTGTTTCTGATCCTATCAAATTTAGAGTATCGTGTAGATATTCTTTAAAAAAAAATTTCTGTAGATTGAAATTTTGACTTTAATTTGGCATTTATAGTCCATATTTCTGCTCCATAGGTCATTATACTTCTTGCTATTGATTTATAAATATGGATTTTACTTTCTTTGAATATTTGTTTATCCCACAAAATTCCATTGAACATAGCTATTGCAGATGGACCTTTTCTTTTTGTTATTTCCAAATCATTGTTTCCATCTTCAATATTTAGGGCGGAATTCATAAAACCATCATTTTGCAAAGAGCGACTCTTTTCCCCTCTCTATGACATAGAGATAATTGATGAAACCAGTTTCATGAATACTCTCAAGGTCAGAGAGAGGGGGAAAGAGTCGCTCCTTGCGTAAAGATGGTTTTATGAATAAAAGTAAAGTGATCCCACAACAGGCCCAGAGGCCTTTGGGGTAGTAGGAGGTTAAGGCTCCCACTTTTTCTAGACAATCGGCACTTTACGTCAGTCGGGTTGTCAGCCCTGCATGACGGCCGCCTTTACCCCCAGGACAAGCGTCTGGTACTCATTTCTGTTAGAGGCTGAGTCGACCCCAGGGCCATAGTGCCGCCAGAGGGTTTGGGTCAGTTTAAAAATCCTGACCCCAACGGGACTTGAACCCTCGACCCTCTGGCTTGTAGCCCAGTGCCTTAACCACTACACTACGGCGTGCCCCCGGTTTTATGAATCCTGCCCTTAATGGTATCTTTGGAATCTTATTTTGTAAGGATGGCATATAATCTACTCCAAGCATTTTGGTAAGAAACAAATTATGAAGGTATTGTTGGTACTGGCTTTAGGAAATAGAGAATTGTATAAGAAGAAAGAATTGTCGACATTCGTATCATGGCTCAAATGGTGTAGTAGTTATCATGCTAGTGTGTATAGCTAGAGATCCGGGGTTCAAGTCCTAGTTTATGCATTAATTTTTCTTTCTAAAATAAAATTCTGTCCAGGAAAATTATAATATTAAAATAAATATAAAACAACTTCTTTTCCCAGAAGAGTGAACTATAATAGTTCACAACGCAATTAGATGGCTTCTACAACAAGAAGACATTGATGGGATTTAATATAGCTACAAACTACTACTACTACTATGATCATAATGGATGGGAAGGAATGACTTGAAGCTCAAGTGGTAAGAGCATCAGTGCAATAGAGCTGTAGAAGGCCTGGGTTCGATTCCTGATTCAGGCATAACATTTTCTTCATATTTGAAGAGAAATGTTATGCTTTTTTCTCTTCAAATATGATTTATCCATCATTGAGATGCATGAAATGAATAATAAAAACATAATAACATTTTTTTATTTGTCATTAACTGTAATAGCTTAGCTGTATATAATTATTTACTTATTTTGAATAAGTATAGTCAAATTTGAAGAGAAAAATTTTATGCTCAGACTGGGGCTTGAAATCAGGACCTTTTTCACTCTAGGCAAATGCTCTAACCGAGTGAGGTACCTGAGCAAGTTCCAATCTAAATGCAGATTTCCTCTTATATATGTATTGGCTTTATAATGTAATGTAAAATTCCCAAATAAAATATCTTCTTAATAAAGAAGCAGCCATTTGCAAAATAGAAGCAAAGGTTTCATAGCATTTGGTGTGCGGGAATTAACAACGTATATAAGAGGAAACTTTGCATTTAGGTTGGAACTTGCTCAGGTAGCTCACTTGGTTAGAGCATTAGCCTAGATTGCGAAAGATCCTGGATTCAAGCCCTGGTCTGACCGTATATTTTTTCTCTTCAAATATGATTTAACCATAATTGAGATGTATGAAATGAAAAATAAAAACATCAAAGTATAATCAACTTATTAAACTGCGCACAACATTATTATCCTAATAGTCAGGCCCTCCCCGGCCACCCATTGCTCATGAAAGACTCGTGTAAGGTGTCAAACATCTAGATGCATTAGTGGAACGAATGTTCACTGCTTTCTCGCACATGGGAATCATATTAGTATAGGGAAAAATGTGTGGATAAATCGGAAGCCTAATAACTCAGATTGAAGAGTACTGGTGTACAAAACCAAAGACATTGTATTCAAATCCTGATTTAGGCATATGTTTTTCTCTTCAAATTTAATCTGCATACAATTTCTAATTTTTTCTTGCCAATGTGTTCATAGTGTGTGACACATCACTCTTAAATTTGACCACAACTGAGACAATGTTAATTTAGTAACCATAGTTAAGAAACTTTTTTTTTCAGAACACAATGTAGAATTCAAGAAATGAAAGTATGATATATTTTGGAGAGTTTTTAAAGTTATATGAATGTTAAAGTTACTTGTTTTGAAAGTGATTATACAATTTGATGAGCATGTATTACTGCTTTCTAAGATAATTTTACATGAAATAAAATAAACGTGTAATATGAAAATTTTGGAGTACTGGAGTTGAAATGTTGATATAAATGATTGTGAATTTTTCAGACTTATCAATGTTTTGATATGATGTGTTTTGTGATGTGATAAATATCCTATCTCTATTGTCGGTGTTGCAGATTTAAGGTTTTCTTACTAAAGCTGGTGGTTTTATATGTCTAATAGAAAATGTTGCTGTTTTGCAGAAAACCTGGTAATTTTTTTTTTAAATTTTAGTAAGACTAAAATTGAAAATGAAATTCTTCACACCTCATCCCCTATCCTGTCTGATTTCGTAACTTTAGTCGTTACTTCTTCTGTAGTAACTTCTTCAGTTCGTCCAGGAGCACTGCTTCTTACTCCATCTGTTGGTGGACTGGTAAACCTCACAATCAAATCAAATTCCCTGGGAATTTTAAAATTCATAAATTGTTCTTTCTTAATTTTTTTTGAATGTGCATTTTTTCCCAAACAGTGAGCTCTTTAGATTTTTCTATTTGTTTTATTAAACTAGCCTTTCTTTCAATTTTATTGTTCTTCTGACCATGCATAAGTGGCTACTGCTGATTCTTCCAATTCTCCTTTTTTGACGTTCCTAAGGTGTTCCTTCACACTGGTTTTCAAATTTCTTTTTGCTTTCCCTATGCAAATTTTATGATAATCTTTGCATTTAATGTGGTAAATTCCTTATTTGTTTTCTTCTTTAATTTTGGTATTTTTGTTGGTTTTAATTATTCTATTGAGGCTATATTCATTTCTCGGTGCCAATCTTATGTTGAAATTTAAAAAAAAATGTAATAGTTCGATCTAGTAAGACTATTGTATTTTTTCCATAATTGGTACTTTTCAATTTGAGTTATAAAGTAAATTTTTAAAATTGAATTATTCACTGGCATTCAGATACTAATTTTGGTTATTGTAGCACAGATGCATATTAGAACGGGCTACAGTTTAAAAATTGTCTTCCCACATATCATGCTTCCAAACCTAATGCAAGTTGAATAATTCCAGCAGATGAAATATTTGAAGATCAGGATGAGATATTTTCATATAATAAAGTTGGGAATTTTTACATTATGAGGTTTTCTTGATAAGAATCAAATGAATCGTGAATTCTTCTTACCTCATACATCTATGTTTTTTAACACAGAATTGCAATATCAGGAAACATCATTCCCATCTTCAACTGTTTTCATGACTGTCAATTTTTCATTATGCCAGTAATTTTCTAAATTGCCATCTGATGTTGATTTGAAGAACTTTGTAATCAAATTTGGTTCATCCGGAAACTCAAAATGCATGGTTCTCTGTTTTTTTTATTTAATTAACAGTTTGGGAAAAGATATACATTCAAAAAAACATACTGGAACCATGAATTTTGAGTTTCAAAACTAACCAAATTTGATTACAAAGTTGTTCAAATTAACACCAGATGGCAGTTTAGAAAATTACCAGCATAATGAAAAATTGACAGTCGTGAAAACAGCTGTCAATGGGAATAATGTTTCCGGATACTGCAGTTCTGTGTTAAAAACAGATGTATGAGGTAAGAAGAATTCACGATTCATTGCTTCTTGTTAATGAGATATTTTTGTTAACTTTTAAGTTTAATTTATAAATCCAGTAAATTGGCAAATATTTAAAGTTATTTCAAGGTATAACTATATTTTATTGGTTTTATCTTCTTAAGAGTGGAAATAATAAATTCAGTAATGAAACCTTCACTAGTACAGAAAGATACCAGAGCATGGTTACACAAAACCTTAGCAAGACCTGCACTTTGCTACGATAATGAGGCATGGACTTTGAGAAAAGGACAGGAGAGCAGGATAACTTCTAGTGAAATGAGATTCATGAAATATACAGCAGGGTACACGAAGTGGAATTACAACCTCAATGATGATGTCTTGAAGAAACTACATTTAGAACCAGTCATAAGTACATAAATGAATACCAGAACAACTGGATGAATCATTTGCAACGAATGAGTTCAGATAGAGTTCCCAAAGCCATGCTTCATTACTGTCCAATAGCGCTGGGTAAAAAAATTTATCATAAGTAATGCCACGAGTGATTTCCAATTTATCTAGAGAATTTGGAAATCAAGAGTGGCATTTGTTAGGACTATTTAACGAATAAAATTAAGCTATTTACTAAAAAATCATTATTTGAATATAGTTACTGGTGTTTTAAAATAATTATATAGTTAATGTAAATGGCGATGTTTGAAAACAAATTAGAAATGTGAGGTTATGTATATTCACTGCAACTCGATCATATTATTTATTGCCAAATAGGATCGCAATATTGTAAGAATGCACTCTAGTGGAGAAATAATGAAACACATCAAACTATTATAATCAACATTATAGGTAATCATTTATATTTTGAATAAACAACATAGTAAAATCACTGAATCTATTCATTATTTGCTATATTCAATGTATTTGTTGGAGAAAAATAATGGTCTAACCTGTTCAGAATATTAAAAAAGGAGGAGCTTTCTTTATCACAAAAGCAGGAGCTGATAAATAGAAATTGATAAAGAGCGAGGTGAAACACGACTGTCATTGGTGTAAAACAGAATTCATTGAAATGTGATTGGTCATTGACTATCATTTGCGACATTAGTTAAATAGTCACTGAGATCGTAACAGGTCTCTAGGTCTAAGACTTGTATGGATGAAGAAGAAGAAGATCTTCTCCAGAATACTGAGAACTTTTGTTATTCTGATTCAATAAAGAAATGAGAAATAATTTAACAAATATCTAAACCAACTCACTGGCACTATCAAACCCATAGATTCATGGTTATGCAAAGGTAAGCTCTCCATACATTCCCTGCATAATCTACTTCCCTCTTATCATGGTTAATGTTATTCTCCCACCTCATTCTTGGCCTATCAACTGGATGCTTTCATTCTGGTTTTCCTACAAGAATTTCCATGCCCTCCTTTCATTCCTCATTCATGGAGGTCCTGCACATCACAAGTGTAATGAAATTTAACTGTTCTTATTATATCTGATTTCCCATAAAGATCATGTAGCTCACTGTTATGTAGCCTTCCCCATTCATCTGTCTTCTCGTCTCTCTTCGGCACAAAAATTTTCCTAACAACTTTTATTGTCAAATACTTCTAATTTTTTCGCCTGACTTAAGATAAGAGTCCATGTTTCACATCCATATAAAATAACTGGGAGATTGATAGTTTTATATGTTTTAAGTTTAATGTATATCCATCGCGGTGGTCTCGAGGTAGCATGCTGCCTTGTCATGCTGCGGGCCCAGATACGATTCCTGGTTGGGTGGGACAAGCCCCTGGGTGAGGTTTTTTTGGGGTTTTTCCTGAGCTGTAAGACAATGTCAGGAAGCTTAGGGCCCAATGGTCTCTGAAAATCATTGGCCATCATCATCTTTCACTGTTGTGGAAAGCAACAGGAAGCTATCACACCTATAATTCCCTAGTAAAGATGCAAAGCCCTTGGACAGAACACTATAGATAGATAGGTAGATAGATAGATTTTTTTTAGAGAAGTTGGGAGACAAAGAGTTCCTGTAATACATAATAGCATCCATTTCCAGAATTCAGCCTATGTTTAATTTCTTTTGCACCTCAGTTCTTTTTAATTATTGTTCCTAGGTATTTGAATTCAGCCACTTCTTAAAAAATTACAAAATTTTGTGATTTACTGTCCATTTACATTATATAATGTATTTATATCCAAAAGCCATACTTTGCTACTGCCCCCAAGGCAAAAGATCGCTGGGATGTCCAAAAAAGCGCTGGATGGAAAATTTGTCTTCGAGACTGTAACAGGCCACAATGGCCTAATAGTTATATGGATGATGATGATAAATGTATTTATATGTGTGACACATATATACACATGTATATTTAGACCAATGGATCTGTGCCCCTATAGCACTGACATCATTCTTAGAAAAGTACACGTCTATACTCACACCCTTTCACTGCGCTCCCCTCCCACCACATGAAATGGCAGCCAACGGTAAGTTAATGAGTAGGGATGTTGCCAAACTTCCCCCAGTGTCATGGCTCTTGAATACTGAATAATGCAAGGTTGGAGTTGAGTTGACAACACTGGAGTGCAAGTGCAAGAGAGAGATAGGAATGCAGAGAGGGAAACGATTTGCAGACGCAGAAAAGGAAATAGGCTTTAGTTCGCATATCTTACAAGGATAGACAATATTTAGTTTTATTGATGTTTACTTCCAGCCCAAATTTCTTAATATTACTCAATATAGTGTGTGTGTTATCCCCAAGAATCTCCATGCTTTACCTAATAATACTACATCATCAGTTTTTAACCGAACGGATTGAACAAGTATCTATATTTAAAAATTTAGGCTCTAAAATGCTAGTTTGTAAAATAAAAAATATATAAACAAATTAAATAGAAGCATAATAAGACATTTTGGTATTAGTATAAGCAATGAAATAACATGTATCAAATCCAGCATTAAAGTCTCGTTGAAAAAACTTTGGTTTTAACATCTACACTTTTAAAATTCATGATAGAACACCACTGAGGTTAAAATTTTAAAATTTATACCTTATAAAATAACCAAAAAACCCTCTGTAGGAAATATTCAAATAATTTCAGTACCATGAGAATTCCTAAAAATGAAGCATTATCTTTGAAAGGCCTAGATTTTAAGAGTGTGACGACATTTTACAACAGAAGTTAGTATAGTTGAGGATGACTGTTTTATCAGGTACGAATTTTAAAATTCTAACATCTAGAGAGAAATGAAGATTGAAACTAGTTCAAATCAGATTTCTATGACCACTGTTGGGAATAGTCAGAGACGTAAAACTGTAACATTGTTAAAAAAAACAACAATTTTTAAATAAGAAACTAAGTTATATACCTCACTGATAGTATTATTTTAGCAAATAATAATAATTTAATTTATAAAAATAGTATGAATTATTAAGCTGTTAGTTTATGCTGATGATGTAGTACTATTGGCCGATAGTGAGGAGATACTAAAGGACAACACGCACACACTATTGAGTAACACTAAGAAATTAGGACTGGAAGTAAATATCAATAAAACTAGATATATGGTCACACGTAGAAATACAGTATATAATGGAAATGGAGAGCTAATGACAAATGAGGGAAATTTTGAGGAAGTGGCTGAATTCAAATACCTAGGAACAATAATCACAAATAGGTATGAGATGCACAAAGAAATTAAACATAGGCTCAATCTTGGAAATGCGTGTTATTATGCATTGCAGAGACTCTTAAAGGGTCGCATGTTTGGACGCATTAGACAGTAAAATGCCTTCTCTGCTGAGCAAGTTGTATGCTAATACGATTTTGCTTACTCAGAAATCTGTTCATGCGATAATAATTGGTTAAATTTGTAAGCTACCTGCGGAGGTACCTTACATGAGCAACTCAAATTAAAATCCCGAAGGGAACCGAACGGGAACCGATGGTAATCGATGTACTTTGCTGCTTTATCCAACATTTATCCAAGATGTCGGACCTTGAAGACTTCGATCATGTTTTCGGTATACACGGAGAAGAGGAATTTGATAGAGTCTACCAAAGAATTCAACTGGAAGAACAGGAGAATCGGCATAATATTGCGTGTCGCAGACGTGTTTGTATACGGTATTATTTGCGGGATGCAAGCATAAATGCATTCCTCTATAGCAGACGAAAATAACGGAAGTGGTTTTATCGCTGAGAATTTTGGGTAATTCGTTGCCAATATTACGAAAACGTCGACTCTCGTGCATGACCGTTAAGTCGGCCGTTAATTCGTTCTCAGCAATTGCTCACGGTGAATCAGCTCACTAGTGATTGGAAGTAATTTGAGTAGAGAGTAATGTTCTAACATACGACCCTTAATGTCCCAACTCCTTTCAAAAAATGTTAAACTGAAAATATATAAAACTATTATTCTACCAGTTATACTATATGGGTGCAAAACATGGACTGTTACTTTAAGGGAGGAAAGGAGATTACAAGTATTTGAGAATAAAGTACTTAGGAAAATTTTTGGACCAAAGAGAGATGGACAGGTGAATGGAGAAGACTACATAACAATGAACTACATGGTCTTTATAGGAAACCAGATATAATAAGTCTCTGACTGTGATGGGTAACATGTGGCATGAATGAGCAATGAAAGAAGGAGATAGAAGCTTCTTGTAGGAAAACCAGGAAGAAAATACCCAGTTGGTAGACCAAGAATGAGGTGGGAGAATAACATTAACAATGATTTGAGGGAAATAGATTATACAGGGAATGACTGGAAAGTATTAGCTCAGGATAGGGATATATGGAGAGCTTATGTCCGCGTGGCCATGAACCTATGGGTTCGAAAGTGCCAGTGAGTAAGTATGAATTATTGGCATTTTATAACATTAAAATGAGATTGTACTGTGAGTTTTGTTATGATGAGGTTATACCGTATTATGGATTTCTATTCTTTATATTAATTAACTTAAACTGAAATCTGACTTAACTATTACCCATAACAAAAAAGGTTAAATATATAGCGTGATAAGGTTTACAAATATTTTAAGTTGGTATTTTAAATATTGATAACTGACAAGTCACCCAAACAAATGATAAGCTATCAACCTGCAGGAATGAGAAGACCAGTACGTCCACTCAAAAGACTTTTGAATAATGTTTCTCTTGAGGCTGAAACAGGTCAACAAATGACCTAAATTCATGAAGGAACTGTGATGATGATGATAACTGACAAGTTAGTTTATTACCAGTATATCTCATTATTTTTCTTTATACATTTTTTACATACTTTAAATAGGGACTATCTACTGAACAATTTAACATATCTTGGTTGTGTAAATGTAATTATTATGTGTACTTGTTGATTACAATTTTGGTAGGAGAATATTTTATTTTCCATCTGTGGCACTGCACCAGATTAGAAAACACATTTCTGGCCGCGAGATTCACATTGTTGGACACCTCTGGTATATACCAACATCTGATTAACACTACTGAGTTGTGATCCCTTGTTATCCTCTAAAGATCTGATGTTTTGACAAAAAAAAAAATGATTTTCAAAATATTGGAAAATGCAAATATGCTATCTACAGAGTGTGTCCAGATTTTTAATACAAAATACTCAGCATGATCCCAAATTTTCAAAGACTGATTTGACAAGAATTGTAAAAATTTTTGAAATCTTGATTTTTGTAAAAAATCAGTCTGCAAGTTGTGTTAGAATTTTTAATGCAAAATATTTGGCTTACATCCCAAATTGCCCGACCTCATTTTCCAAAGTTATAGTCTTCTATGTTGATCAGAAATGTCAGTTTTCAAAATTTTGAAAACAGCAAAAAAATGTGATGTAAAAAGTTTCTCCGTGCTAACTAATGCAAAAAATTTGGTCTATGTCCCTAATATCCCGATCACAATTTTCAAGCTTTGATATTTTGACCAAAAATATCGAAATCTTGAAAATCGCAAAATACAATCCATAGGGTATGTTAGGTAAAACTAACGCTAGTAATTCGGTTTACATCCCAAATTTCCCGACTACATTTTCCAAAGTGTTTGAACAATTTTTTTTTTCAAAATATTGAAAATAGCAACAAAAAAAATCTACAAGGGACCAAAATTTTCGAAATCTTGAAAACTGCAAAAGGGTATCCTAAGGGCGTGTCTAACATATATCTTTTTAATGCCCGACTTTGTTCTTTTTTTTTTCACATTTCTGGTGTTCTCTTCTGGCGTTGGCGTAATTGTAACCCACTTCTGAGGTTGGGGCGCCTGGAAGACGGGGTTACATTGCCCTGTGATATGATGGGTGATGACTGATGATAGTGGTGCGCCAGCTTAATCTAAGATGAATATGAATGATGATGATGATTGCGATGGCCATATGATTTCGGGGACCATTTGGGCCGTGAAGTTTCCTGGCATTTGTCTTACAGGTGAGAAAAAAAACCGATAAAAACCTCACCCAGAAAACTGTCCCGACCAGGGATCGAACCCGGGCCCGCTGCGTGACAAAGCAGCACGCTACCTCGAGACCTCAGCGGTGGACTGTGTCTAATATTTATAATCCAAAGAAATTGGTCTAAATCCCAAATTTCTGGACCCCATTTACAATATGGTTCAAAGCATTTTAAATGTTCCCTCTAATACAAATTGTACTGTACGTAGATCTTCATTGGAGGAAAATTGTGCATATCCACAATATCATTTGAAGGAAATTGGAATTTTGCGTACGTAGATAAATATGTAATAATTGTAAAACAATTGTATCGTTGAGATATATTGCTATATATATTTTATATAATTCAATAATTTCTTTATAATAAAGTACTAATAATTTCCAAGAAAAATCATTGGGCGCATTCAGCGGGCAATAAAGCGTTCTAGCAAAAATGGCTGCCAATTTAAGTAGTACTTCCGCTTCTGCTCTGTTGGACTCTCGGAGCACATGGTTTTGTTTTTAACATATAGTTGACGTTTCTGTTACAGACGGCAGCCATCTTAATCATTAAATACGTCTTCCTGAGATTCAGGTAAATGATTGTGAAATGAATATTTTATCGAAGAAAAATAATTTATTTTAGATCGTAAATACTTTAAACATTATTTAAATAATATGTTAAAAAGAAGCAAGGCGAAAAAATAACGGAATTACGCAGATACCGGTGGATGTGCACTTACATGCTGATTTTAAAGTTACAAAAAAAAGCATGACAATTAAACGGTTAATATTTTGATAGATGTATTGGGGAGCCGAAGTATTTAATACAGTAATTATGAATAAAAGATGGATGGCGAACTTATAGATCTTCACTACTATCCAATGTAAAAATTTAACTAATACCGAAGTTGTAGCCAATACTTTTGTGGAATGGAGAAAAACTGGATGGTTTTCGCCATTTGGCCCTTTAGAATACTACGTTCCATTATTTTCCGTACTACATTCGGGGATTCTATGCCACCTACATACATTCAAATAAAAAAAAAACAATTTATTGTTTCACTATGTGAATAATGAGTAATAACCTGACAAATATGTATGTTGATCTTCCTCCCCTCCAAAAAAAAACACATAGAAATGTCTTAAATATTTTTATATTATAAATATTACATAGTGACCTCAATGGTGTTTCATCATGAATTTTAAAAGTATCAATAAATGTCTTAAAATGAAGTGAGAAGTTGAGCTCAAAGTAACCTAAAATCAGCATTTTGTAATGTAAAATATGTATTAGTCTTTGCCCAGACAATGTAGCCAACTTATCCAAAAACTTGCTAACAAACATGTGAATGCATGTTGGCAGTTGGCTGTAGCAGGAACATATGTTATCACATGATGCTAGCAGTCACATATTCTCCGATTGAATATTCACAGGTGGCACAGATTAGCTGAAATGGTTCAAGTCTAGTATTTCCATACAACATTCTTATGCCACACACATTTATTACGTTTTTTAATATTTTTAACGTTTTGTAACATTTCTTCTTCTTCTTCTTCTTCCAAGTATTAGGCCAAGGCCTGTTACGATCGTATAGAAAATTTTCCCTCCAGCGTTTCATAGGACGGCCCAGTGATCTTCGTCCTCTTGGTATATAATTATAAACAGCTTTGGGGATCCAATTTGAAGTCATTCTTTCAAGATGGTGTTTCCAATTTAGTTGGTACTGTTTAATATATTCCAAAATTGGCGTAGTCTTCAATTCTTTTAAGATGTTGGTGTTCCTTTTCCGATCCCATCTGGTGTAACATATCTTAGGTATTTATATAATTATGCAAAGCAAATGGAGTTGTGCAGATGCGTAAATGCTTAATGTAACTTTTGCTAGATGGTTCTGAAATTGGTGTCGCCAACATTTACAATTAATTCCAAACCATATTTCAAGTATTTCATTTCGTTATGTTCTGATGGGACAAGTTACTGTACACAAGATTAATGTATAATTTTAGGCCCGATATCACACATTAAATAATGCTTATTTAGTAACGAAGACACAGAGCCTAACCAATCAGATGACTATCCATTCAACTTTGACTTTGTCCAGCAATTTGGGGATCAGCACAAGCATAAATACTGAGTTCCAGCAGTCTACTGCTTATACACGGCCGAGCTTCTAACCAGGGAACAACACCTACAAGAATTGGTCACTTAAGATGCCCTCCATAGTCAAGGGAGAAACATGAGTTATGGACCATGCCCTAATACTATTTTTGGCTGTGCTTTCCTTCAGGTCCGAAAAATTTTTTAATTTTATATCTTATTCCACTGATGCACTAAACACTCTTAAACACTTTCAAAACATTCTGCAACACTTTTTAAACATCTTCCAATGTTGCAACGAGTTTTTTTTCATGTTTATATATTTGTGTAAAACACGGTCGTGTTACATTGCTTACTTCCTACTCTTTGTTATTTTCCCTACACTTCCTATGTTGTTCCAGCGTTGCCACCATCAACAACCCGAACTTGCTTTTTAAATGTGATTCCACGTTCCCTGGATTTCACCTACGTTAGAGTAATTGATTTGTGTTACAGTAATTGATTTGTGTTACAGTAATTGATTTAGGTTTGGTTAGCTTTTAGGTTCCTTGCTTTTTAAAAGTGATTTGATACGTAAAATAAATTATACATTTTTAGACAAGTTCTGGGATTATTGTGTCAATATTGGTCATACTGACTTCTCATACAGATACCGCCAACTGCTGGAGGTTGCATTTATCTACCTGGGATAATTGGAGCACTAGCGCATGCGCACTGCGATTCTATAGAACTTAGAAAAATTTTCTACCGACCTAAAGGAAAGCATATCCCTATTTTTTATTCTTTACTTTAAACCTAAAAAAACCAAGAAATTCAGAGGTCCATTTTTTTATACTGGATCCCATTTTTAATAAAGAAATATAAATGATTTGTAAAAATCCAGCTAATAGTATGTTTTGTTCTGTGTGTTGCAGAAGAAGAGGGGAGAGAAGACTGTGTCTGCCTGCCTTGGATGTTGACTCCCATTCCATGTACTGTGAACCAGAAGATAGAAGGCCGACAACATAAAAATCAACAGTGTGGACAAGGTGACGATGGTATAGGCAACATATTGAACTACGTCAAATGAAACATCAAAATTTGTGAGGTAAGATAACCAAATTTATCTTATTTATTAAGAACCTCAATGTTGGTTACTTGCTATTGTAATTTATTAATACTGTACCTCAGTAGACTAGTGGTTATGCTCCTTGCCTCTGATATCGAAGGTCACGGGTTTAAACCTGGCAGGGATTTTCTAGGATGGAAAAGTCCAAGAAGCAAGTTTTCTGGGAGGGACTTTAAACTGTGGGTCCCAAGTCTGAAGATTCTCAGGCTTATAAATGATCCTTAAGCTTGAATAAGAACTCATCTAAGTAAAATTTACTGATCTTAACATCCTAGAATTATATTGCTGGCTAGATGTCTCATTGAGTTGGTATGTTGACCATATGCCATTTATGACATCTATGAGCAAATAAGTTAATGGAAGAAGGTACCTTGTATCTGTGCCATGTTAAATGTTCTAATTGTAATGTTCCTTTTCGGAAGAACTGTTAACAGTAGAACAATAATTTTTTTCTCGCGTATACATACAGTATTTAGCAATAAAATGACATATTTTCCAGAACACAGCATTAAAAATGAAACAGTAAGAATTTTAAAAAAATGCTATGTTTTGGTGCACTTTGAAAAGGAAAATAACTTTTGGTGCCCTTAATAATAACATTAAAATGTTGAAAATCCCTCAGGGGTCCTCATCTAGGGGATATGTGGATGGCGACCACAAGGTGCCCAAGCTGTGCAAAACATTTCTTCCACTTACTTGTGTTTTGCACTCTTTTTAGCTTTACTATCTAACCTCTCTTGGTTAACTCTTGTTTTTTCGACCCCAATGCTATTAGGGCATCCGAGGGCTAGGGAGTCCTTCCTTTTTCCATTTCTTCTTTCCTTTATTTTCTTTTCTTCTCCAGAAAAGCCTGATCAGAGGCTATAAGATGGTAGCCCATCACTGGTCTTGCCTTCCTTTGGCCAGCAACCAATCGAAGGGACTATTATTATGCTTTCAAGTCTTATACGAGAATTTCCCGGGTAGGGAAAATTTTCTATAGGATCGTAAAAGGCCTTGGCCTAATACTTGGAAGGAAGAAGAAGAAGAAGAAAAAATGCCAGATTATGTCTAGGTACCAGACAAATAACCTGTGAAAATTTCATTTCTATGGGATGAATAGTTTCAGAGGAAAGGAACATAAGGCTCGGAAAAACAAAAATAGCGGGAAATTGAGTTTAAAGTTTTACACTACTCACAGTCCTACGCTGCAGCATGTCCCACGCTTAGAACCATTAAATAAACCAATTTATATTCATATACAACACATTTGAAGGTATGAATATGAGCAAAAAAACAAAAATTCAAATTTTGCCCATTTATAAGGTACCTTCCCCCTTAACTAAATTAACTTGATGTAGTAATTGCTAACAATGGAGAGGCTATGACTTAACACCGGGTTATGCCATTGTAGATAGATAAATACCAGATTAGTTTACAGTTTATTGGGTAATGTAGCACACCATAATGAAAAAGTTGGCTATTCTCTTCGAACAGTGATTAATATAGGTAGACTCCTGGCATAGAATGCCTCTTTTGCCTGTCAACTGCCTGCTGGCCTTGCATCCACACGTGCCATTTACAGAATGATCATGCTAGCAATATAGAGGTGACATATGGTCAGCATGTCTGGTCCTCAAGCTGTTGTAATTGGTTTTCTCAACCAGGAGCTATTACTTATTCTACTTTATTGGCATAAAAAGCCAAAGATCCTGGTTTCAAATCCCAGTCTGAGCATTTATTTTTCTCTTCAAATATTATTGTACTTACATTGAACTTTCGGCTCAACTGCACTTCTACTATCTCAAAATTTTTCTGTTATATTGTAGCAAACTATAGCTTTTGTTCTGTACTTACCATCATTTTCTAATATTTTAAAACAATTTTTATGACATTAGACAATTTTAAAGTATTTATTTAAATATGCAAATCACAATATTATGAGACTGTTGACGCTAACTGCTATTTTCTCCACAGAGTATATTACTTAGTCTATGATTTTTCTATCGCTGTTTTGGGTTATTGCTGGTTGGATCAGTGTTAGGGAGTGATAAGTAAGTGTACACCCATTTTTAATAAACGTTTGGTAACTCACTATGATGTTTGTGGGTTATCATTGCTACTTCTAACTGCTACCGTGCATTCGCAGTTCTTTGCAGTTTTGAGATAGTGTAAGTGCAGTTTTTCCGAACTTTCTTCTTGTAAGCCCATGTTTCCCTTAACAGAGAACTAGGCGCTGTCCCCTTACAGGGAGAAATTTGAACCATATTAATTTAGTTACATTTGATTTTGTATAGATGTCATTTGAGTGGTCCATTGGTTGGCATTCTGCCTCATACTGACATCTAGGAAACCAAGGTAGTACCAGGACGGGAAAATTTGCTAAATTTGGCTTAGAGGCCTTTTCATTCAGGCTTAAGGATCTTTTACGAGCCTGAAAATGTTCAGACTTGGGACCCATGGCTTAAAGTCCCTCCGGAGGACTTGCTCCTTGGATTTTTCAATCCTAAAAAAATCCATCGACCCTGGCTGAGTTTGAACCCACGACCCTTGGGACCAGAGGCAAGGAGCATAACCACTAGTCCACTGTGGCCAATACATTGAACTTTTATAGGAATAAATCACTATGAGGTTTAATTTAAGATATATTAAAATGTTTCATACCCCTCCTCATAATTAATCTTCTAAGTAGATCACGATTTCAAGGTCTTGGCAACCCCATCCTCAGTACACTTATGTCAATCGGAAGAACCACTTCTCCTTCCCCTCTGTTGGTGGACCGATGAACCTCCGGATCACGTCAAAATCCATGGGAATTTCTTGACCGAGATAATTTTTAGTTATGCTTATTCCTCTATAGATCTCAGTAAGTGACATGTGGTCAGCAGACCTCCCCAATGAGACATGTTAGTAGGCAACTAACATTACTTGGATGGTGAAGGTCAGTTAAATTAAACTCAGAGGCACTAAACTTAGGCTTGAGGTTCTCTTATGAGCTGGAAAATCTTAAGACTCGGGACTCGTATTTTGTATTCCTCCTAAAAATCCATCAACCATGACTGGGTTTGAACCTGCAACTGTTGGGACAAGAGGGAATGAATGTAATCATTAGACCAGACGTAAAACAGAGGAACTGTTTAATAACAGTCCTAAGAAATTTGTTTTGTCCCGCGCTGTAGCTGAGTGGTTAAGGCAAAAAGCCATGGCGCAGAGCTACGGGACTTGTGCTGGTTTGAGTTCCATGGGAGGAAAAATTTTCTCATGGTATTTTGGCCAGTATGGGACCGGTGCCCACCCAGCATTGTGAGTTATTTGGGTAGCTACAATAAGTAGTGGTTCACGTTGAGAAAACCAGCTATAATGGTTGACCACATGTAACCCCTACACTGGCTGATGATCATCTACCTCTGTGACTGATACATGTGGATGTGAGGCCAGCAGCCGGATAGTAGGCTAAGGGCCTTCTAGGCCTGTTGTGCCAGGAGTAAGAAAAGTTTGAACTTTGCCTTGCTGGAGATGTTTAGGTGTTTGAAGATCACATAAGTATTATTGTACTTACTTGATTTTCTTACATTGCTGAGTGGGTTCCAATCTAATACTGGCCAAAATGTTATGAGAAAACTTTTTTCCCCTGTAGGTGTTTGAACCATCTTATGTCATGTGGTTTTGTGGAAAGGCATTGATGCCTTAGAGCACCTTAGCTACAGTGCAGGATGCAGATAGACAACATTAATGTCTTTTAATGTTTCTAGAATTGAATCCAAAGCATAATGAGTGTGTGAGAGGTGTTGGAACAAACAAACACACACACACAGAATGTTGAAACATTATTATTTAGAATGGAAATCGATATGATGAACACTGTATGTTAATGGAATCATGTGGCTATTAAAGAAATTGGGAAAAACTTTCCAACATGTAACATGAAAAATCCCCAAATGTTATTGCAACATAATAGCTTCAATATTGAAGTCTTAATCTTAAAAAGCTAACCAAAATAAAATGCTGACTCTAACTAGATTTATCGGTAGGAATTTGATCATATTTAGCAAAAATAGATCGGCAGATCCTTTTCTAGAAGTAATTGAAGACGTTTGAGAAGTTTATCCTGTAGTTTAATTAGTTACTAGTGTGATTTTTGTGTTAATAGTGTGTTAAGTATAAATAGTAATTAATAAGTTCATGGCACGACAGGCCTAGAAGGCCCTTGGCCTACCAGTATAGGGTTATATGTGGTCAGAATGTCGGGTCCACCTGCTGTTAGAGCTAGTTTTCTCAACCTGGAATTGCTACTTATTGTAGCTACCCAAATTCCTGACGATGCTGGGTGGGAACTGGTCCCGTGCTAACCAACATTACATGAGAAAATTTCTTCCCCGAAGAGACTTGAACTAGCACAAGTCCCACAGCTGTGTGCCAAGGCATCTTTACATTAACTGCTCGGTTATGACATGGGACAAATTGTATTAATTTATGAAGTCTATATTGGCTGTATTCCAATAAGTTGAAGTTTGAAAGCATATGTTGGGTATATTGGAACACAGAATATTATTGAAAATGAATATGGTTGTTACATCATTAATCATTATGGTAGATATATATATATAAGATGTTTGACATGTAGAAAATAGCATTGTTCTTATGGAAGCAATTCATACTAGTATGTTTTTTGACGAGATTGATTTATTAGTTAATTCATTTGAAATAAATAATTTAGTTAAATAGTTTCATTTAAAACTTTGCCAAGGAAGTGGGTGCCAGATTTATGAAAAGAAAAAAAATAACCATAAGTCCACTGTGTGGTCTCGAGGTAGTGTGCTGCCTTGTCACACAGTGGGCACAGGTTTGATTCCCAGTTGGGACAGGCTCCTGGGTGAGGTTTTATTGGGGTTTTTCCTCACCTGTAAGACAAATGTCAGGAAGCTTAGGGTCCAATGGTCCCCGAAAATCATCTGGCTGTCACCATCATCCTTCATTGGTGTGAAAAGCAATGGGAAGCTACCACACCTATAATTCCCTAGTAAAACTACAAAGCATAGTATGAAAATGCTATGATTGCAGTGAAATGCTTGCCCTTGGGCAGAAAAATACTATGGAATGGATGGAAAGTATAATTATTAGTAGGGCTCAGAAGGCGTTTAAAAGGGCTGGAGTTACTAACCAGTGGATAAAGAAAATCTTGCTGCCTTCACCCTCTGCTTGGGGTAATTTTCACAAAGTGGCAACTTCTTAGAAAATTTGAAGCTGAAATACAATAGTTCAGATTGTCAGTAGGTGGATGGTTAAAAATAACAGGATATTTTGTGAGGGTTCGATGGTTTCTCGAGGAACAAAAGTGTTTGGAATGTGAAAAGTCCTTAGAAAGTAATACTAGATAGTGTTTTTAAAAGAAGTTGGAAAGAGACTAGACTCTGTGGATTCTTAAATTATACAAATGGTATAAATGTAGTCAAAAGAAAGTAAAGTTACCAAAAAAAGCCATTAAGACTTAAGAAAGACTAATAAACCAAAAAATGTTGAAGGACAAATAAAAACACACCATTTTCTGTCCTACAATGATCCAAAAAAATATATATGTATGTATATATATTTTTTTCCATTGCTGTGGTCTTGAGGTAGTGTGCTGCCTTGTCGTGCAGTGGGACCGGCTTTGATTCCCAGTGAGGTCTTTTTTCAGGGTTTTTCCTTACCTGTAAGACAAATGTCAGGAAGCTTAGGGCCCAATAGTTCCTGAAAATCATTTGGCCATCCTCATCCTCCTCCTCCTGTGTGGAAAGAAATGTGAAGCTATCACATCTAATTTCCCAGTAAAGCTGCATAGAATGAAAAAATGCTATGATTGCAGTGAAAGATCTGCCCTCGGGCAGAATTACTATGGATGGATATATATTATGTTGGGGCTTGTTTTTAGGCATAAAATAAAAAAATGAAGTCTGAGGTGTCAAGTGACAACAGGGTCCCCATAAGAGCAATGCTATTTTCTAGACATGAAGAACCCTATAGTTGAATATTGTGTGGTGATATATTTGAATGTCCACTGCTGTGATCTTGAGATAGCATGCTGCCTTGTCACGCAGTGAGCCCGGGTTCGATTCCTGGTCAGGACAGGCTCCTGGGTGAGGTTTCTTCCTCACCTGTGAGACAAATGTCAAGAACCTTAGGGCCCAATGGTCCCAGAAAATCATCTGGCCATCATCCTTATTATCCTTCACTGGTGTGGAAAGCAATGGAAATCTACAACACTTATAATTCTGTACTAAAGCTGCAAAGCATAGCATGAAAATGCTATGATTGCAGTGAAAGACCTGCCCTCAGACAGAATTACTATGGATGGATATATTTGAATAATCATTTAAAAATGTGTAGTAAATGACTAAAAATGAAACTGGTATGAATAAAATTTGACAGGAGTTTAATGAGGTAGTTGAAAAATCGTGCCATGTTTTGAAAAAAAAAAAAAAAAACTGTAGCCAGAAATTTAACATAGGAATGATGTGTAATTTTTATTGTAAAAAAAATTGCAGTAATTTTTTTTGACAACCCTCGCTGCTGCCTTATAGGATGGAAAATAATTTGAACAAAAAATAATTCTGTAGTGTATAGTATACTCTGTGCTATGCTGTTGTTGCAGCAGCATGAATTTAGATTACTCATGTTAAAATACATGAACCTGATTTTAATGTGTGTACTTAGCTCACTCTAGCACTGACTAAATAGCCTGATGTCACTAAGTTCTTATATCACTGTTGCACCAAGAGACAAACCCTGCACCATTGTGTAGACTTATGCCACTCTTGCATTGAACATTTGCTCCATTGTGCAGACTTATGTCACTCTTGCACTGAACATTTGATCTCATTTCATTGTAGTTATTCCACTCTTGTGCTAAACTAAATATTATTTTTCTAATTAACTTCTTCTTCTTCCTTCCAAGTATTAGGCCAAGGCCTGTTATGATCCTATAGAAAATTTTCCCTCCAGCGTTTCATAGGACGGCCCAGTGATCTTTGTCCTATTGGTATATAATTATAAACAGCTTTGGGGATCCGATTTGAACTCATTCTTTCAAGATGGTGTTTCCAATTTAGTTGGTACTGTTTAATATATTCCAAAATTTGTGTAGTCTTCAATTCTTTAAAGATATTGGTGTTCCTTTTCCGATCCCATCTGGTGTAACCCGCTGTTCTGCACATGAATCTCATTTCACAAGCTGTTATTCAGCTTTCATGTTGTCTTTTTAGCCAAAGTGTTATATAAACGTAATGTGGTGTTTTTTTTTTTTTTGTACAGGGATGGTTCCATAACTTGATTAATAATTCCCAAACTTTTATTATAACTAGTAATTTTTTTCTAATTAACTATTATTTTTAAATAGTTTTAAATTTTTCTGAAAAATTATTTTTAATTTTATATTTATGTTGAGCAAATTAACATGCCATTGCATTCTTATTGATTATCTTCCATCATATCTCATGTTGCCCCTATTGCTACATCTACAGTACTTTCATATCACATTAGGTGTCTTGATTTTTTGAACACATTATTTCACTTATTAATGTTCATAGACTATATTACATTGTTAATATGGTTTAGGTAAGGTCATCATGTTATCTTACATTTGTTGCAGTATAAAAGTTACTAATGATTTTGAACCATCTGTTGTGGTAGAGTTTAAGATTACACCATTAGTGACAGCCAGCACAGCCAGGAGATTGTTTTTAAGTTGTTAGTCCTATTCTTAACCATAATTCATAGCTATATTTGTTATGATGTATGATGTTTTTATTGCCTTGTTAAGATAATTCTATCTCCACTTTTCAAAAATTTTTTTTTTTTACTTCCTTTCATCCAGAGACTACATACACATTTCTTTGGTCTCTGATTATATTGTACAATGATAATTCTCTCTTATTTTTTTTATTACTGTATCAATTCTTGAGCATTAGAATTATCTAAGTTTACAAGTGATAAGTGTAATTTATTGAATAAATGTATGGGTAGGAAAGTTTTTTTACTCTCAAAGGTTTATAGCATTTATGCTTAAAATAATAATATGAAGCCAGTGAGGTATTTTTTTATATTATTTAAGTAAATGTTAAAAAATGTGGTAATTCTCCAGAATTAGAGCTGAGATGTAAATCTTTAAAAATAAGTGAGTTGATCATGAGGAGCAGCTGCTGGCATACAATTTGTGGTGTGGTATTAGGAGGACTGTTATGTTCCCAGTAGTTGTCAATCCATTTTTCATTGGGTGTCCAATTGGTTCTGCCTCTAGGTTGTTACTAGATATGTCTGCTAATATAGAATATTCATTTCAAGTCCTTATATTTATTTTTTGTTTTATGGTCACATCAGTAGAGTCCCATTTTGTTTTATAGTGTAAATATATATGTGTACTATGTTTTGACAATATGCATCTCTCCTTGTAAAATGGAATCCGGTTGAGAAATTATTGCATTATATACTGTAATTTTTCAGTGGAACAGTGAACAATTTACTGGATATATGATTAACAACAGGGCATTAGCTGTTAAAAAAATATAAATATAGGCTGAGAGAAATGTTTTTAACAAAGTAAACATTTAGGAATATTTTTAATGGGAAATTTTCATCATCATCTACTTCATGAAATTAGGCATTTTGACCTGTTTTTACACCAAGTGGGGTTTATGAATCTTCCCATCTAGTAAATGGGTGTCCTATTAGTTTTTACTTTAATAACAGCTGAGGGATCCTATCTGTAGGCATTCTTTTAATATGTCCATACCAGTTGTTTCTCATGTTGTCAATTCTATTTGTTAAATTGAAAATATTTAAGTCTTTTCTAATAACTTCATTTTTTTTCTGTCCAAAATTGTTACACCTGCAACTGAATGAAAGAATTTCATTTCTGCAGTTTCTATTTTTCTTCTGTCTGAATGGTTAAGAGTCCAATTCTCACTTTCATATGTTAAGACAGACACTGGCATAATTTTGTAACATTTTAATTATGTACTCCTAAAAGTTTTATTTTTCTGTGTCTGTTTGATAGTGCCACACATTCTATAAAACTTATTTAATTTAATATTAATATCCTGTTTCTGGCAGTATGATACATTGCATCCTAAGTAATTGAAATTGTTCACCTGTTGTATTGTACTCTTATTAATGCTGATTTTATACCTCATATGGTCTTTCCCGTTGAATGCCATTACTTTCAATTTACTTTCAGAGATTGCCATATTGAATTTATTTGCTATTTAATTTAATTGATATGCTGCTAATAGGAAATTTTATAGTTTAAAAATTCTTCTTTACTTACAAATTGTACTTTTGTCATTTAATGTTTCTCAAAGACTACTATTTGGATAAATCTGTGTGGGGAAATAAAATATTAACTTCTGTTTTTCAAATGATTGAGAATTGATATTTTATTGAAGGCATTATTTATGTAATAGATTTGTAGATTGCATGCTGTTATTGGTTTAGGTACACCCAGAGACAATAAAACTTGTTAAGAATGTAAACAGAAATCAGTGATTTGTATATTGGCAACATTGCTGTTTACATTTATTCTTTCTGGTAGCTCTGCAGTAACTGCTCCCTGATCTATTTTCTGGCTGTATTTACAGCAAGCTGTTGGTGAAAACATGGGACAATTACCAACCAGTGTTGTAAAAAATAATGTACAGCAAGATAATTTGTATTAGATGTTTATTACTTTGTTCATGGCTTATCTTGAACTAAAATAATTAGATGAGTAGACACTCACCTACCTGTGTGAATGCCCTGCTTGTTAAGTCTACAGAGATGCCAGGTCCAATAACTTTTAATGTCTCTGAGCGTGTATTGATGTGTTTTTTTGCAATCTATTGACAGTTGTTTGTTTTACAGGTCTGGTGTGAGCGTATCCCGAAGGCAATGAAATGACTTGGAGAAATGAAGATGTGTTTTTAAATTTTTTTTTATATAAAGTGCAAATATCTCCTGAATTCTGTTTTTATGTTCTATGTCATGTTTAAACATGTGTGAATTAAAGTGTGCTCCATTGTATTTCACTGGAAAACATTTGAATAAACAGGTATTTTGAAATGCTATTTATATTTGTTTTGAGTATAATTCCAGTGTCAAATTCCAAAGTATGTTTTGAATTTCCCTCCAATCCCAGGTCACATTCAAATTTCCCTCCAGTTGTAGGAAATCAAGTTTGAATTTGGTTGAGTCAAAAAAAAAGTTTGTTCTGAAATTTACAAGCAACTTTGGCTTTGACTAAAGTTATCGAAACTTTGATTCGAATACCTGGTTTTGAAGTTCAATTTCAATGATTCAATTCACTCAATTTGAAGTATGATTTTGAGTTGATTCTATTTGGAATTAATTGAAAATCTTACTTTGAATTGGATCATTGAAATTGAATTTTGAAGCAGGCATTCAAATCAAAGTTTCGATGGCTTTGGTCGAAGCAAAGCTGGCTTGGAACCCAGCTAGGAAAATCAGCTTGGCCAGCCAGGCTGGCTTGGTGCCCTAGCAGCCTCAAAGCCTCAGGGGGCCTGGGAGAGTGCAGCATCCAATGACCTTGAAATGGAGCCAAAGAGATTAGTCTTGGGGTAGGTGTGAAATGTGACAGCTAGGTGTAGGCGTGAAATTACACACTTAGGTGCCATATTTCACACCTGGGTGTCGAGATGAACATAACACATAGGTGTCAAATGTCACACTTGGGACTTAGAAAATTTTCAACAAAATACAGCTATGGTGGATGTGTGTGGACTTAAAATTTTTTTACAAGTTTGACGTGTCAAATTTCACACCTAAGTGTCAGATTTCACACTTTAGACATTCTCCATTATGTTTTAACTAAGGAGGTTCAGAGGTGTTAAATTTCACACTTATGGCAAAAAAGTTTCAGGTCTTATACATTAGGTGTTAGTTTTCACACCTGGGACTTAGGATTTTTTTTCTCAATATATAGGTGTTGGATTTCACACTTGGAACTTGTGTTTTCAACACCAGAAATTTCCAGGCTTTCAGTTTCAACATCTGTGTGCCACTTTTACACTTTAGGACTCTGCTGTTGTGACCAGAAAGCCTGAAGATTCCCAGTGTTGAATTTCACATTTAGGGCCTCATTTTCTAATTATATTAAAACAAATGCATTTTTTAAAGATCTTTATTGCATTTCTAACTATACCAGTTTTACAATTTTCTACAGTTATCAAATTTAATTATACATTTTATTTGAATATCCAATAAACATTCATTTTTGAAGTACTTATTACATTGGTATTTATACACAAGTACTGTAAAACAATGAAATTCAATATATTACATGTTCTTTTTATAGGTAACATATTTATTGAAATTCAACAATTTAATCAAGTTTTGCATCATGGAGGATGAAAGAATGCCAAGGAAGGTTCAACAATGGATTCAATGAGGTAGGACATCTTAACATATGGTTAGAAGAGGGGAATGGGAACAAAACTAGAGTAAACATTTGTTACAGAGAGATGCTATACATTTATAAACATAGATGTAACAATGGCTTCATTAACTGACATGATAACTACACTTCTTGACCATTATTGCAGGAGAGAGACATTCTGCCCTTGCACAAACATTTACCAGGTATCATTTTAAAGTATATTTAAATTAATGTTGGAAAGTAAACATTATGAGGTGAGCCATTAAAAATATTGTTCTCCGCTCACTATTAATAATTTTAAAGGTTCCAGTATGTGATACTTTGTATGCCAGGAACTGGTAACTCTTTCAGCCTAAGGTTTTGAATGAGGAATGTTTGCTATTTCCACAAATAAAATGTATTTTCAGAATTGCAAAAAAAAAGTTTTAACACCAAGTAAAGAGATTCAACTACAGGCCTTTTTTAGACAATTGGCATGGGATGTTAGTCCTGCATGACAACTGCCTTCACTCCCAGAATAATAGTCTGGTACTCATTTCCATTAGAGGCTGAGCCAACACCAGGGTCAATGTGCTCCCAGAATATTTGGGACAGTTTAAAAAACTGGGGCTCAAGCCCCCAGCCTTCCAGCTAGAATTTGAATGGGTAAATATCTAAACTGCTAATCTTTATTGATTGCATTAAGGGCTGCTGACTAGGGAGGGGATAATCTATAAATATTCCCCTGGCATAGTGCATCAGTTTATAAAAAATTAAAGGGGATCCATGATTTTAAATTGCCCTTACAATGTTTTATTTTTAAACAGGGTAGAATATGAACTCAAATTTATCTAAATTTCAATCATAATTGTATTGTAGTCTATTACCTTAACCAATTACACTACAGCATGCTCCCAGTTTCACCATTAGAAAAAAACTGGCAGTTTTGTGCATTGGCTTGCAATTTTTGGACAGTGCCCAAAAATATCAGTATTTTTTAATAATTTTTTTCTATGTATTCTTCAAGCCCTAATGAACAACTGACCTACAATCTTTGAAACATTTTTTTATATATTCTATTCTATAGTGTTTTGCCCAAGGGCAGACCTTTCAGTGCAATTATAGCATTTTATGCTATGCTTTGCAGCTTTACTAGGGAATTATACATGTGGTAGCTTCCCATTGCTTTCCACACTGGCAAAATGATAGTAAGGATGATGGCCAGATGATTTTCAGTGACCATTGGGCCATAGGCTTCCTGACATTTGTCTTACAAGTGAGGGAAAAACCCACTCAAAAGCCTTTCCCAACCAGGAATCAAACCCAGACCCACTGTGTGACAAGGCAGCACACTACCTCAAAACCACAGCAGTGGCACATATATGTGTATCTTAATGCTCTAGCAGCTGCAATTTTGTTTTATTCAAAAGCCAACTCTCTAAAAAGTAATTTTAAAATGTCAGTTTCATTAACTACCAGAATTGGACATAAATCAAACATTAAAAAAATGATTACACCATTTTTTAAAACTGAAAACTCAGTATATGCTATTGAAATAAAAAAATAAAGGCATCCTCCAAGAGGGGGAGTTTACTTAAAACCAGAAATTAAAAAAAAAAAAAGTGCTCTAACAGCCAACCATGTTTCCTTAATCACAATATAGTTGCATGCATAAGATGCATTTGAAAAATTAATATTCCATGAACATACTTGATAAATTAAATTTGAAGAGAAAAATTTTCGCCTAGACCGGGACTCGAACCCGGGACCCTTGGCTTTCCGGGCCAAGTGCTCTACCAACTGAGCTATCGAGGCGAGTTACGATCTAGATAGCTCAGTTGGTAGAGCACTTGGCCCAGAAAGCCAAGGGTCCCGGGTTCGAGTCCCAGTCTAGGCAAAAATTTTTCTCTTCAAATTTAATTTATCTTTCATTGAGAAATGTTAAATTAATAATAAAAACATCATACTTGATAAATTTGATTCTCTGAGGAATTCATTCAGTTTATCCAGTTCCTGCATGACACTTTTTTCAATGGGAATAGATAAAAAGAAAAATAATTTATTTAAATACATTTTAAATAAATTTTGAATAATTTATGTAATTACAGGGAGTACTAGATAAAATACATATTGTAATGTTGGGAATTTTACATTATGGAGTTTTCAATTAATGAAAATCAATATTGAGCCATGAATATCCTCATCTCAAATCAGTTTTCTTTAACACTGAACTGCTGTTTTGGGAGCCATCACTTCCATCAGCATCTGATGCAGGGAACAGTAACTCTCAAAACCACAGTACAGTGTTTAAGAACATAGATATAAGATAATATTCATGATTCAGCATCTATTTTTTATTAATACTAGAATTGCCTGCTATAAATAGTTTAACAAAGGCATAGTCATGAAAATAAATCAACTGTTCTCTAATAGAAGGAGTTCTATCTGAATTAGATGAAAGATTTAAAATATTTTAAGGAGATTAAATTCTCTTTTTCTAGAAGTCTTCATAATAATATGTGAAGTATTATCTGCCAAATGATTTAATGGCCACAGGATAGGGTGACATAGGTCAAGTGCAGAGTTATAGTGAGCACACACTAATTTTGCCTAATGTTTACATTAACACTGTACACTATTAAAGTCTTCACAAATACTGAATCATTTACACTTTCCACTGTTTTCTTGATGTATTGTCTGTCAAATTTTTAACATTCAGGAAAATAAAATTATTTGCATCACTTGGCTGTAGACTGCAGCATCCCCAGAAGTTACCTGAAATCCATCCACCAAGTGGAAAAAGAAAAAGGATTAGTACATGGATTTCAACAAATAGACATTACTGCTTAATCATTAAATGAATACATTTTTACACCTCAACTTCTGTGTTACTTCCTAAAAACATCAACTGTCACTATTTCAATACAACAGAACAATATTGTACGATATATCAAGACTGTTGATTCCCATTATCCCACTGCAGGACATGGCTGCTTCCATACTGGTAGTTTCTTAACCGGAATAATTTAGTTACTTTTCCCCAAATGTCACCTAGGGACATTTTAACACATCAGAAGACATCTATGAGGGTGCTAAGGTATTACACTTTGTAAAAAACCCCACAGCACAATGGGCATAGAAGGCCATTGGCCTACTAGGCAGTTGCTGGCCTTATATCCAGAGGTAGACAATCATGCATCTATCCATCAACAGTATAAGGGTGACATGGTCAGCATGTCAGGTCCTCCCAGCCATCATAACTGGTTTTTTCAACCTGCACCCACTACTTATTGTATCTACACAAATTCATCACTCTTCCCATACTGGCTAGAATTTCAAGATAAAATTTCTTCCAGCACAAGTTCCATAGCTCTGCATCAAGGCATGATGTCTTAAACTGCTCAGAAACAGCATAGGACAGGGAGCACATTGTGCCCATTACAAATTCTGAGCTGTATTTAAATTGATCATCGGTGATCAAGTTTTTAAGCAATTGGTTAGGAAGTAACACTCTGAGGTTTCTGCAATAAAATAAAGAATAAAAAACATTAACACCTTACTCCATAATTTGCAGAATTCTTTACAACACATTCCAGAATGCAAGCAAATTACGCAAATCATGAGTTGAGGAGTCAATTTTCTGTTTCTTAATATTACAGTTTTCAATTCTAAGCAACTATAAATACAGAAGACAAGTGGCTTATATTTTACAACATTATCAAGTAATATTGTTTATTTTTTATTTCACTCACCTCATACTTCATAACTCCTCGCAAACCCAGGGTTTCGTCACATCATTTGTGACATTCTCAATGCAAGGAGTTATGAAGTATGAGGTGAGTGAAATAAAAAAACCAATATTAAAAAACCTCTGTGTTATTTCCTATCTACATAACTTAATTATCAAGTAATCTTTTAAACAGATGGCTTTCAACTTTTCAAACATCCTATTTTTAAATCAGGAATAAACACTGCTCGCCAGAATGTAAGGTAGATATTCTACTGACCACAGCATGGTCACCTCTTCCACTGCAGACAACTCAACACAAAGACAAGATCTAACAAATCTATATTGGGAGGCTTAAGTCAACATCCAGCCACTGGGAAACAATTTCTATATGTTACAAGTTTGCTTCATGTGACCACTTGTTTAAAATTCATAGATTTTATTTCATTTTGTTTTGTCACTTTGAGCTCTGGTATTATATGTCTCACTTGGTACCGTAAGCTGGCCTCTTGTGGTGCATGGTTAATTCATTGTTCAAATCACCATATTTCATTTTTGCTGAAGGCAGCCCAGACTCCTCATAAGCCAATAGGAGTTGGATTCAGGTCATTTACAGCCAGCAAATGACCTCTAGATGCACTTTCAAGAGAAACATTTTACTAGATACATCAATTCTAGAACAATCTGACTCTCAAGGCTTCCATTTGGAAAAGTCTTTACTGGGCACCCAGAATTATCCTATTTCCTCACAAACATAAGCAGTTATGAGGGTTAGATTAGTCATTTCTGGGTTATGAACCAATGAGGTAATCTCCAGCAAAGACAATACATTGTAAGTGAAACTGTTAGTCAGTTGAAAGAACGGGATAATCGAATATAGTATGAAAAAGATTTCATTAGCAGCAAATTATTTGTGAAGAATCAGTGAAATAAAGTTAATTTCAAAATTTTGTGTAAACATCTGTGCTGTTTAATCTAAGGGACTCCATTTGAATTCTGCAAACCGATAACTGCAACACTATTTTTGAAAAAAACCATATTCCCAATATAGCAGGTTAATGTATTACAGATGAATGATCTGCATTTTACTTTAATTATTTGCAAGACATATTTTATATAATATAAAATAGATAAAATCTTTTTAGAAATAATCTTATTCAATTTACAGACAAGCATAAAAATCTGAGGATAGATGTTTATTGCAGGATGTAATATAAGGAAATGTTTCCAGTTGTCACCATATATATAGTGCAAGCATTCATTCAGTCTCATTAAAATATTACATTTTTTTCTCCTGGCAACATGTTCCATCTCTTATCTATTTTCTGTTCTAAAGAAATGCAGAATTTATCTAAACATGACTTACTTGCACATGAAAGAATCCTGATTTTTCTGGGAATTTTGAAAATTGTGTTCAGATTAGGACATCTCAAAGTATTAATACCATTTTATTATATGATTAACAACTCAGGCCAATAGCAGCACTGCAATTCTAATTTGGGCATTAAATGTCCAACAAATTTTGCTTCATGACCTATTTCACATCTGAGATTTATATATTCATCATCTACCATCACGGTTTAGACCATTTCTGATATGTTCCAGCTCCATATTATAGTTGCTTGCTCCATCTTTTTAATTGTCGTCCACGACTTCTATGTCCTTGTGGATTGTAGTTTAACATCTTATAGGGTGTCCTCCCTTCACTCATCCTACTAACATGTTCAAACAATTTCTTTCTATATTCTTCTATTTTTGTTATCACACTAGTTATTTGTAATTCCTCATGAAAATCTTCATTGCTCCATTTCTCTAAATGAGTACATCCTGTCACATATCATAGGAATTTCATCTCGGCTGCTTCCAGTTTTTTTATTCAACTTATAGTGAGAGTCCTATATTCCAAGCCATACAACAGAACAGCAATAGCTAAAACTTTGTAAAACTTTGGGAGTGTTTTTTTAAGAACTTTCTTTGCTAATTGTACCGCACACATGCTGAAACATTAAGCTTTCTATTAATATCTCTTGTCCGATCATTGCCCAGGAAAACTCCTAAATTATTAAAATCCATTATTAAAGTGATCCCACTACAGGCCTCAGGAGGCCCTTGGGATAGTGGAAGGTTAAGGCTCCCACTTTTTCTGGACAATCGACACTTGATGTCAACTGGGTTGTCAGCCCTGCGTGATGGCCACCTTTACTCCCAGAACAGGCATCTGGTACTAATTTTTGTTAGAGGCTGAGCCGACCCCAGGTACATAGTGCCACCAGAAGGTTTGGGTCAGTTTAAAAAATCCTGACCCCACCAGGACTCAAACCCTCGACCTTCCAGCTTGTAGCACAGTGCCTTAACCATTACACTACCATTTATATATAATTATATACCAAGAGGACGAAGATCACTGGGCCGTCCTAGGAAATGCTGGAGGGAAAATTTTCTATAGGATCGTAACAGGCCTTGGCCTAATACTTGGAAGGAAGAAGAAGATATATATATATAATTATACATATATATATGGCAGTTTTACTCCTCTTATAAAGGCAGTCAAATTCAGCATTTACCACTGAAAAAGAATATAAATAATATGCAGTAGCTGTTCAATAGCATCAGTACAATTGAATTGAGTTGTCAACTGATTTCAGTCTCACATCATAGCCAATTTAAGGTGTGATGCCTTGGTGCAAAATTACAGGACTTGCACTGGTTGTAGCACCCATGGGGAAATAAATTTTCTTGTGGAATTTCAGCCAGTATGCACTACTGCCCCCTCAGCATCATGAGGAATTTGGGTAGCTACAATAAATAGTGGACCTAGGTTGAGAAAATTGGTTTTAATGGCTGGGGGAGCCAACATGCTGAACACATGTTGACCCTATACTGGGTTGATACGAGGTCAGCAGTCAGCTGCAGACCAAGGACCTTCTAGGTCATGGAGAGAATTCAACTTATTTCATCATTAAAATATTCTCCAACTTTTTCATGTTTCAAGTCCCGGTTCATTGTATTGAAGATGAACTTCAGTGGGTAAGGCATTCTTTTGTACTTTGATCAATGAAAACCATTGTCTGAATATTATCAATTCAAATCTTACAGAGAAGCTAATTAAAATTTACTAACTCACTGGCACTATCCAACCCGTAGGTTCATGGTCACACAGACATAAGCTGTCCATACATCCCTATCCTCAGCCAATGTTTTCCAATCATTCCCTGTATAATCTACTTCCCCAAATCATAGTTAATGTTATTCTCTTGCCTCATTCTTGGCCTGCCAACTGGGCGTTTTCCCTCTGGTTTTCCTACAAGAAGCTTCCATGCACATCTTTCACTCCCCATTCATGCCACATGTCTTGCCCATTACAGTCTACAAGACTTAACTGTTCTCAATATATCTGGCTTCCTATGAAGACCATGTAATTCACTGTTATGGAGTCTTCTCCATTCACCTGTCTGTTCATCTCTCTTTGGTCCACTAATGTTCCTAAGAAATTTATTTTCAAATACTCAATCTCCTTTCCTCCCTTGAAGTACGAGTCCATGAACATTTACCAACTGGTCTTCCAAATTATATTCATTTAAGTATATTACTTTAATTCTTTATTTGATATTGTTTCTGGCCTTTTATTCTTAATAGGAGATGAAGTGTGGAAATATTAAAACATTTATTGTAAATTTCAATACAAAGGAATAGCTTCAAGAATTAAAAGCAAGTACTTTATCATAGTTCATCATCAGCACTGCAGCTTTATTCAAGCCTTAGGGTCGAATGTTTGAACGCATTAGACAGTAAAAGGCATTCTCTGCTGATAAAGTTTTATTCAAACACATTTTTCTTACTCAGAAATCTATTCACGCAGTAATAATTATAAAGCTACCTGACAAGGTACCTTAAGATCGTAGCTCAAGATATAAACTTATGTGAAAATCCCGAAGGGAACCGATGGTAGTTTGAAACTTATCAAAGATCTCGGACCTTGAAGACTTCGATCATGTTTTCGGTATACGCAGAGAAGAGGAATTTGATAGAGTCTACCAAAGAATTCAACTGGAAGAACAGGAGAATCGGCATATTGTGCATCGCAGACGTGTTTGTATACGGTATTATTTGCGGGATGCAAGCATAAATGTAGTCCTCTATAGCAGACGAAAATAACAGAAGTGGTTTTATCGCTGAGAATTCTGGGTAATTCGTTGCCAATATTACAAAAATGCCAACATTCATGCATGACCGGTTAAGGCGGCTGTTAATTCGATCTCAGCTCACCAGTGATTGGAAGTAATTTGAGTAGAGAGTAATGTATTTGCATACGACCCTTAGAATCTTCTTCCAGGCTTCTGTTTCTGGAAACCATCCACTGTGGTCTTTATCATCCCAAATTCCTTTTTCCTTCAAATTTACATTTCATAACTTTCTTGGGTGTCTAATGTTCAATCATTCTTTGTATGTGCCCTGCTCATTGCAGTCTTGAAACTTTAATTGATGTAAACACATTAGCAGGCTTTATGACAACTGATAGGCAACTTATATGCCATTCTCCCTTGTTGCATACTGGGTTTGTAAGTTCCCATATTTTTATTATGAAACCATGCCTTTTTCACTATTCAAGTTAAGTGTTTCATTCAGCATGTATGTTTCATATTTTTTTCAAACATAATTATGTATGATGTTATTCGTTTTTAAACATCTTAACGATGGACAAAGCTGAATAATATGAACATTAAGCACTACTGGCTTTATAAGTAATCTTTAAATTCCCAATGAAAAGTCTTCTTAATAAATGAGCCACCATTTGCAAAAATCATAGCAACAGCTTGTAGCATTTCGGGTATAAGAGAAAAATACATGTTCAGATTGGAGTCCTAGGTAGCTCACTTAGATAGAGCATTGACAGAGTCAAAGATCCTGGGCATATATTTTTCTTTTCAAACATAATTATACATTTCATAATCCATCCCATTGCACTGTATCTCCTCCTCATACTACTTTTCTTTTCTTTTGTTTCAAAGTTTTGCAAAATTCATGAATTTTCAAACAAATTACAAGTTAAATTCTGTTTATTGTAAAGATTATATATGTATACTGAAATTCTCTAAACTCTTAACAAATTAACAGTTTAGAGAAAAATCTTGTCAAGGACTTGTTAAGTTGTCACAGATATTGAAGAGCATGGTGCTAGCACCAGATCACTTGCCGAGTCTGAAACTGTCCCAGTAGCCGCACAGGTGCATGTTTTCGCAACAGGTAACCGCTACTCAGCACCAACACGAAATATTTAGCCTAGGATTCAACTCGGCGGACCAAGGCAAGTTAAGAGTGAGAAACCATACACTACTGAGCAGCCACTGCCCTTTCATTCTCCCCCGAGACACACACACACACTGTCACTACACACACTTCTCACACTTCAATTATTCAACACATAACAGGCACATGTCTCATCTCTGCACAAATGACTGGCCACCAGATCCTCTGATCAAATAGATCAGACTGGTGTTGCTAGCTATGACACTCAACCTCTGTGACAACATGGGGTCTATCTATTTCAAATTTTGAAAATTTATGTTATTGTAAAGTGATGTTAAATTTACAACTTTTAATTTTATTTCTATTTCATGTTTGCAAAACTTCGAGAACAAAATTATTCTATTTGTCACCTACAAAAATAATCATCCCATATAATTTTTCCAGTGATTCTATTTTCATCTATTTGACAATTTTGTTCCAAGGTGCCTGGTTTTCCTCTTTTGTGTCTTGTTCCCATTAGTTTTGTGTTTTGGTTTGGTTTGTATTCTGCATCATTTTATCTTTAATTCCATTTCCCTCATCTGTTGACTTTTCTTCGGATGCTATTTGGTGTTCAGGATTTATCGATGATAGTTTTTCTGCTGGTGGTTCTGGTGCTTTGGTTTTTCCTTGCTTTATTACCCATCTGGGGAGGTGTTTCTGCAATTATTTTTACAGAGATGTCGTGATTTCATCTCAGCTTCTATTTCTGAGTTTGCATTCCATTTCAGCAAGCATATCTTTGATTTTATTTGCTATAATTTCTACTAGTTTTTGGTTCCTGATAGGGATTTGTTAATAAATGTGGCTTGCATTCATTGCACAATCATGTGATAAATGGATTACACCATAAAATATGTGTAACAAAATCATTTCACAAACCGAACAATAAGTGTATTTGTGAACTTGTGGCAAAGAATGCAAGAGGTACCACTAAATCAAATGCATGAAAAGAGAGAATTCGCTTCGTGAATATAACAGACAGATAGAAACAAATCTTTGCACATTCCTTTCATTATTATTTTCTTCTATTTAAATAACCAAGTTCTAAAACTTGGTAATAATAATTTCAACATTTGTAATCAAGTGCTGATTTTGTAACCAGTAACCATGTCAAAAATTATTTTCAATGGATAATTTTCTAACAATTTTAGAAAATTTTTGTGACAAAAACCAAGTTTCTAATCTGTGCTTTCAAATCCATTAACATGACTTCCTTAACAAATAAGACTTGTTCTCTGGTGCATTAACTAACAAACTGGCACTATCAAACCCATAGGTTCATGGCCACACAGACATAAGCTCTCCATACATCCCTATCCTGAGCTAATGTTTTTCAATCATCCCTGTATAATGTACTTCCCTCAAATCATAGTTAATGTTATTCTCCCACCTCATTCCTGGTCTACCAACTAGGTGTTTTCCCTCTGGTTTTCCTACAAGAAGCTTCCATGCACATCTTTCATTCCCCATTTGTGCATTTCAAGTAATTTTCCATTTATATATGTGTGTAATGTATATCTAAAGTAAACATTAACTTATTTCTAGGACTCTGTGCAACAAATTTAATCAGAATTATCAATGTTCCTACATTCACAATTTTTAGTTTTTTTCTTCTTTTTTTTTGGTAAACAAATTACAAAAACATTAATAGTCCCACTTCATTTCTATTTTCTTTACTAAATTATTAACAGACAAATTTAAAGAGGTCTTCCAGAGGTAATACAGACTCATTTCTGGTTAGGCAAAGCACTGCAGGGAAAATTCCTTCTGATTAACTTTGTTACGTATTTATTTACCAATTCTTATCAAAAACAACTTCATTCTGAAAATTTGTAAATGGTGAAATTTTGATCTTTTACGTTCCATTCCCATAGTGAACTCAGATGTATTCAAATGCCAGGCTTGTGCATCTTGATTCTGTCCCCTACAAATCTAATTAATATTTAAGTTATATTCTCGACACTATTTTAAGTTATTTCCTCTGCTCATCTTCAAAAGCAACTCAAATTTTTTTCTTCTCCACCAAATCTTCCTCAGCATTTATTTTTTTTTGCTAATTCTTCCTATACATGCCATTTTTTTCCACCAGCCTTCCAAAGTATTTAGTTTTCTTCCAACAGTCTTCCATCTATTGTTTATTTTTTATTATTTCACTCACCTCATACTTCATAATACATAGCAGACCCTGGGTTTCTTCACATATTTTGTGACATTCTCAATGCTGCGTCACGTTCACAACTGACGTCCAACGGCCTTCTATCCTGCAGACTGACCTCCGCGCCATCTGGTGGCCAACCGAAGAATTTCCAAATCAGTCCTCTTTCTTTATAACCGGGTATTTCAAAATTCATAGTTGTATTTTCATTCTTGCATATGTAAATTTTTTCCCAAATTGTGAGTTCCTTCGGTTTTTCCAATTGTTTAAGTAATTTTGTTTTGGTTTCTATTCTATGTTTTTCTGACCAGGCATGTGCAGTCTTCCATCTATCTACACTTTTTTTCCACCAGTCTCAAAAGTTTTTAGTTAATAGCTGAACATATGCCCAGAATTTTATCTTTCCATCCTCCCAGCAAAAATCTGCTATTGCTATTAAAAATTATATTTCACCCATTATCAATTCTCTTGGTCTTGTAAACATTTAAATTGTCAACTTTAAGATCAGCTGCTTTGCATTCATGTCTTGCACTCCAGCCTGTAGCACCTTTCAATTTTTTCACTTTGTCTCAGTTCACAATAAAAATCATTAATTCCAAATTTAAATGTAATCCCCTAATATTGCTCTGATGCTTCACTGCTGAAAATTAGTACCACTACAATTTTTCTGTTACAATACCATACTTGTTATTCATTGATGCATTCTTTATGATACATTTTTCTCTCCAAGCGTGACAGGCCTAAAAGGCCTTTGGCTTACCAGCCAGCTACTGGCCTCATGGACACGTGTCAATCTCAAAGGTGTTTCTAGCAAATTCCTGAGGAATGCAGCTTTTCATATGTAATCCATGATTTTTTTTCCCCCTAATCTTACATCCTACTCACTGACACAGAAATTACCATGAAAATTTTATTTATATATTTTAAATGCTCTAACGGTCAGAATACTTTTTTTTTTGCATTTCTTTAAACAAAACTCGACATATAGCAATTAAGAAAAGTAAGAAAGTTCATAACCCATAAAATCAGACCTTTAGGAAAGCTGAAATTTTAGTTCAAACTTGTTCAATGCTCTAGTGGCCACTACTTTTATTTTATCAAAAAACTAGGTACATACAATTCAATTATAAAAATAAAGACAGTCTGTAAACAAACAAAATCAGAACATTAATAGCAAAAGGACCTTAAAACCCAGAATTTAAAAATTGCTCTAGCAGCTATAATTTCTTTCCTTGCAAACAAAACTGGATATGTGATTTAATTAACAAAAACATTAATTGCTTAAATCAGTACATCAACTTCCTCAGGACTTTACATAGCTCCTGCATGACATGTTTACTTCAATTTTAGTTTGCATTTTATTTAATCACGTCCCATGTCACAATACAGTTGTGGGCATGACATGCCTAAGCTTTGCTCTTTTCAGACTATGTATCTATGCTTTTACTTCATTAGAAAAAAATTCATGTGATCTCAACTAGATCGGAAGCCTGAAACCTCACTAACAAACTTAGGTGTTAGATTTACATAAAATGGTATTTTTCCACAAGTATGGTATGTAACAGTGAATTTTACTATTTTATTTTCTACCTTTTCCTCTCCTCTTTTGTTCAGGCGGTGAATCTTCCTATTCCTGTATGTTCCACAGTTTCTTCCATCACCTGAAATTTAATGGTAATTTTATTATCATCATACAAATACACCCTAAAACAGTTTGTGAAATTTTTAATTATGAAAGTATGCTAACTTATGTTCAGAAAATTATTGGATGAATACGATAAATGGGGTTTGAAAATAAATTTAGAAAAAACATTTTATTTGGGATGTGAAACCAAAACCAAAGATTTGATATTAGAAGATGAAAAGGGGTATATTAGAGGACGTGAAGAATTTGAGTATCTGGGAGTAAAATTAGATAAATAGGATAAACAAAGTGATACTAAGAACAGAATAAATAAAGGTAGAGCAATAACAGCAATGATGAATGGAGTCTTTTGGAACAGACATATAACCAGGAAAAATAAATTACAAATATAATTAAATAGTGAGAAGTACTGTCACATATGGAGCTGAAATTTGGAAATTCAATAAAAACTTATGTCGATGGAAATGGATTTCTCGAGGAGAGCAGCAAGATGTTCAAAATTAGACAAAATAAGAAATACTGTCATAAGAGAAAAAATGAATATTGGTTGTTCAATAGTACATTATATACGGTATAAGCAATTAAATTGGTATGGGCACGTACGACGAATGCAAGAACAAAGATTACCCAGGAAAACATTGGAATGGTGTCCACCTAGGAGAAGGAGAGGAAGACCTCAAAACTCGTGGATGCAGGAAATAAGAACTGGAATGAGAGCAAGAGGACTGGAGGACATGGATTGGATGGAGAGAGACGAGTGGAGAAGAAAAATAAAACTTTAGGCACAGAAAGATGTGTAAACATTACAATTCTGTATATAAATAAAATAAAATATGCTAACTCCATGGCATGACACACCTACAAGGCTATTGGCCTACCAGATGGCTTCACATCTGTCATTATATACCTCTTCCAAGCTAAGTTACAGTTGTGATGTAAACTTTTTTTTTTCATTTAACAATGATTTCATTCATCAAACAATAGTTTTTACCTTTAAGCATTTTAGAAAATGTATTTCTCTTCTAACACTTGAAATAACAGAAATAAAAAAAAATTGAATTATATAATCTAGCAATGTTTATATAAGTTATATGGGAAAATCAAAATATATAATTACAATTTTAGTACATTAAATAAACACTTCATCAATGTTTTTATTATTAATTTAATACTTCTCGCTGAAGAACAAATTATATTTGAAGAGAGAAATATACGAACAGACTGGAGGGTTTGAACCCAGGACATTTGGCTTTCTATGCCAATGCTCTACCAACTGAGCTACCTGAGCACTCCAATCTAAATGCCTTACTTTGACAAGTTGAGCTCAAATTAACCTAAAATCATATTTGTTATGTAAAATGTGTGTTAGCCATTGCCCAAATTGTGTAGTCAACTTATCACTAAACCTGTTAAATAACTCAATGCTGAACTAATCTAGTGCACTGACTCATTTTCTCACCCTACCTTGCCTAAACTAATATTAATATGTCCATTTTCTCACCCTAACTTACCCACTAATGTAGGTGGACTCTTGGGATAGAATCGTCTTACATCTGATCAAACATATTGGGAATTGGCTCTAGCAGGAACATCTGTTATCACATTGGCCAACATGTCACTAAAAGTTGCTTCTTCTCTGATCGAATATTCACTGTTGGCATAGAATAGCCTAAAATTATCAATTTTCATCCTTTTTTAAGCGAAGAACTTAATAACAAATTTTGTGAAATAGTTCCAAATTATATTTCAAAATCCAGTACACAGCCATATTTGGCCTTGATGGTCTAAGTTCTTTGCTTCTGATCCCTAGCATTACAGGTTCAAAATTACAGCAGTCAATGGAATCTATTTTTAGGATGGAAAAAATTCAAGGGAAAAGATCTCCAGAAAGGATTTTAACCCATAGGTCCTGCTCATAAAATATCTTCAAACCTAAATTTAGAGCCTCTAGTAATTGCATACTACATGTCTGAGAAGATTATGTGCTTACCACTCTGACATCTTTAGAGAAGTAAGCATAACTAAATTAGTTTCTTTAAGTAACCCCCGCTAGGAAGCACCCTTGTCTCATGGGGATATATGGTTATAGACTACACTACATAGGCATGTGCCTGGAACATATTATAAATTATTGAGAACAAATACAGCTATTACTTAATGGCTTATTTGTGATTTATGTAATTAAATATTGCAATATTATAAAGTGGGGTTACCCACTCTACTTTGCAAGATGAGATGAAGTCCCTTTCATTGATAAACAAGGACCAACCCCATTACACTTCACAGGAGCACAAAATGTAAGACACTAATATGGAGATAATTAGTTTTGAGCAGGAAAATGGGATTACCCAAACAAAACCCTACCATGGCTCTGATTTGTCCACCCAAACATCGTGTGCATTGATCAAGCAGTGAACTCAGGACCCAGAGGTGGAGGGCAAGTGTCTAACCACTTACATCACAGAGCTGCCTAATCTATCCAAATACTTTAAATTAATTTCTAAACAATTTTAACAAGATTGTGCATATTCATTCATACCTTGTTTCAAGTGTTGTACTCCACAGTTAGTGCATCGCCTCAGTGGGTCCCACAGGCAGCAGAAGCTGGTAGAAGCTGGCGGTAGCTGGCGGTAGCTGGCGGTAGCTGGCGGTAGCTGGCGGTAGCTGGCGGTAGCTGGTGGTAGCTGGTGGTAGCTGGCGGTAGCTGGTGGTAGCTGGCATCAGGGATCATAGCAGGCAGGCATCAAGTTCTATAAACATTGATTATAAATTCATCAATATCTCACATATTTTGTTCCTGTCAGCAGTGTTTTGATCTCAAATATAATATTTTCTATTTGAAGAGAAAAATTTTCACCTAGACCGGGACTCGAACCCGGGACCCTTGGCTTTCCGGGCCAAGTGCTCTACCAACTGAGCTACCGAGGCGAGTTATGATCTAGACGCAAATTTTTCTCTTATGTACGTTGTAATTCCCTCGCACCAAATGCTTGAAACCATAGCTTCTATCTTTGCAAATGGCGGCTTCTTAGTTAAGAAGACATTTATTGGTAATTTAACACTACTTTATAGCCAGTAGGGCTTCTATTGACGATTTTATTATTAATTTAACACTTCTCATTGAAGGATAAATTATATTTGAATATAATATTTTCTGTTGGATTTTCAAGACTATTTAACTCATGCCCCAAATGGGAGTCAATGACCAATCACGTTTCAATGATTTCTGTTTTACAACCAATCAGAGTCTTATTTCACCAAATATTTATCAGTGTTATAATTACCATATTAAAGAAAGCTCCTCCTTACAATATTGCGTTCCTTTGGCAATAAATAGTATGATCTGGTTGCAGTGATAAACAAATGAAGCAGTAGAAGCGTACCTATCGTTTCTCATTTGTTTTCAAACATCGCCGTTTACATTAAATGTATAAATATTTTAAAATAACTATAGTTAAATAATGATTTGTGAGTAAACAGCTTAATTTTATTCGTTAAATAGTCCTAACAAATGCCACTCTTGATTTCCAAATTCTCTAGATAAATTCACTCCTCACTTCGTGAGTCGTGAATTTATCGATAATTTGGAAATCACTCATGGCATTACTTATAATAACTTCATAAGTTGATAATATATACCTTGTGTTGTGGAATTCCTGTGGTGGTGGTGGTGGTGGTGGTGGTGGTGGTGGTGGTGGTGGTGGTGGTGGTGGTGGTGGTGGTGGTAGTGGGGAAGCTGTACATCATCTCCAAATCTGTAACACAAGTCACTTCCATTCATCATTTCATTTTAAATCTTCTTCTTCTTCCTTCCAAGTATTAGGCCAAGGCCTGTTACGATCCTATAGAAAATTTTCCTTCCAGCGTAAATAGTTTGATCCTTCCGGAAAATTCTCATAAGATTTGAAAGCATAATAATAGTCCCTTCGATTGGTTGCTGGCCAAAGGAAGGCAAGACCAGTGATGGGGCTGCCATCTTATAGCCTCTGGTCAGGCTTTTCTGGAGAAGAAAAGAAAATAAAGGAAAGAAGAAATGGAAGAAAGGAAAGACTCCCTAGCCCTCGAATGCCCTAATAGCGTTGGGGTCGAAAAAACAAGAGTTAACCAAGGGAGGTTAGATAGTAAAGTTAAAAGAGTGCAAAACACAAGTAAGTGGAAGAAATGTTTTGCTCAGCTTGGGCACCTTGTGGTCGCCATCCACATATCCTCTAGATGAGGACTCCTGAGGGTTTCATTTTAAATTATTTTATTATGTTTATGACTATACAGGATATACGGGTATAAGTTCTATCCTTTTCACACTCATCGGAGACAATCTACAGAGTCAATAAATGTCCATACAACATATGGTCAAAATGGATACTTTTCTCAGAAAAATTTTCTTCTTTATTACTAATTTTTTTGAAATACAGTAGTTCTACAACCCATTGTAAATTTCACTCTTTCATACATCCCTATTCTCTGCATCACTCTTAATCCTCTCGACAGCATACTCCTATGCACTCCTTGAACCTACTTTTCTTTTGGTCTCCCCTTTCTTCTGTTGCCTTCTGCTTCAAAATTTAACATCTTAGATATTCTGACGTCTTTATTTGGCCAATCCATTTCAGTCTTCTTTCTTCAATAACTGTCATTTTTTAACGCCCATTATTTATCTGATTTTACTATTTCTAATTTTCTCTCTTCTTGAACTTCTAGAAGCCCTCCTCCAGAATTGATGTTACTAGTAGTTTATGTGCTTGCTCTCTGCTTAATGTCTATTTCTGCACCATACAATAGCATACTCTCCACCAATTAACTATAAACAAGTTTTTTAGTTTTGTTCAGAATGTTTCTACTCCACAGCACCAAATTTAACATTCCAATTTTTTTTTTCCTTCCTTATTCTTTCGTTTATCCCAGAATTGCTTGTTCCTTCTAATATTGATCTCAGATATTAAAATTTATTAAGTGTCTTCATTTTCTCATTTTCAATCTCCAAACTTTCAGCCATTTGCAATGTAGATAAATATCTTTTATTGAAATTAATATTTAATCCCTTTTTTTTTACTTTTTTCTTTGTTTCAGAAATAGCACCGATATGTATTCCTTTCTTTGCCAAAATATCATCTAGTTGTTCTTTATGAGCAATTCCCTGAACGTTCCATGTAGCAAATTTAAAAATATTTCCTTTTTTTCCATTCATTAGCCTTATTTTTTTCATAAGTTATCATGGTGATCCGTCTGGCTTTCCCTTTTATCATGCTTAAAAGCAATTGAATGTCCCACCAACTAGTTGCTAGCAAGGAGGTGGTAAGTCCAGCAATGGGGTTGCCATCTTTAAGCATCTGGACCTGCTTCAATACTGCATTTACTCTGTATTAGTTGGAATGGTTATACCGCCATGACTCGGTCCCCAGAACCTCGTTTGTTAAAACAGGTTGCACCACGAGAAGGTGAGGTTGAGAATTAAGTAGGAGAGGTTATATGAGACACCACTACTCCTTGCAACACTACTCTCAAGAATGGCTAGATCCAGGATCCCCAAGGCAATAATGAACTAATGTCCAAATGGGAAACGGTCACTTGGTCGACCTATGAAAAGATGGCACGAAAACCACTTTCTCAGGACGTACAGTTCTTCTAGAACTAATACCTGGCAGGATGATATTCAATCCCCAATTTTTAATGGCCTCAATCAGTTTTCTTATATAGCAAGCATCCTCGATGTCTTGTGTAATTAATACTTTTATCATTTGTGAAAATATGAATATTACATCAGTCGGTGTACTATCAAGGAGTTAATATTAGCTTTAAAAATATTTTTGTTATTTATGCCATTTTTGTTTAATAATAATGCATGTTTATATTTGATAATCTGGAATTAGAGATTTTCAGGAGGGTTGAAACAAGCCATGGTACATACAAGTTAGCCAAGTTCTGTCCCGAATCAACTGTACAGAGTAAACACCCTCCTCTCCAACAAGCAACATTGCCAAATCTCGAAAATTTTGACCTTTAATAATTAAATATTGCAATTGAAAAAAAAAACTTTTCTATTCTTTATGACATGAATAATCATCAGTTAAAATAATGACTTATATCCTTTACTAATTCACTGGTCCTATTGAACCATAGGTTCATGGCTGCACAGACATAAGCTCTCCATACATCCTGTAGTGGCATCACTACTTTTTACCTTTTACCTATGGGAAAAAATTAATTAAAAAACTTTTGAAAATATAGCACCAGAATTTCAAGTGGATTTTTTTCTCTTAAACAATTAGTAGCAGCTCAAGCTTGAGAAAACGAGCCTTAACAGCTAGGGAAACTAACATGTCACCCCTATACTTATTGATGATTATCCACCACTATATTTAATAACATAGATGTGAGGACACCAACTAGATGGTAGGCCCAGGGTCTTCTAGGCCTGTCTTGCCATTGAGGTTTTTTGTCTTCATACAAGACATTACTTAATAATTAAAAAATGAAAGTACATCTTTACCTTGCCTATTATGGTGTTCAACACCTCTCAGAAGGACCTACATCGGTCAGGGACCATCCTTGGCTGGCTGGCAGTCGGTCGGTCGGGGACCATCCTTGGCTGGCTGGCGGTCGGTCGGGACCATCCTTGGCTGGCTGGCGGTCGGTCGGGACCATCCTTGGCTGGCTGGCGGTCGGTCGGGACCATCCTTGGCTGGCTGGCTGGCGGTCGGTTGGTCGGGGACCATCCTTGGCTGGCTGGCTGGCTGGCGGTTGGTCGGGGACCATCCTTGGCTGGCTGGCTGGCGGTTGGTTGGTCGGGGACCATCCTTGGCTGGTGGTCGGTCGGGGACCATCCTTGGCTGGCAATCGGTCGGGGACCATCCTTGGCTGGCGATCAGTCGGGGACCATCCTTGGCTGGCGATCGGTCGGGGACCATCCTTGGCTGGCGATCGGTCGGGGACCATCCTTGGCTGGCGATCGGTCGGGGACCATCCTTGGCTGGCGATCGGTCGGGGACCATCCTTGGCTGGCGATCGGTCAGGGACCATCCTTGGCTGGCGATCGGTCAGGGACCATCCTTGGCTGGCGATCGGTCGGGGACCATCCTTGGCTGGCGATCGGTCGGGGACCATCCTTGGCTGGCAGACGGTCGGGGACCATCCTTGGCTGGCAGACGGTCGGGGACCATCCTTGGCTGACAGACGGTCAGGGACCATCCTTGGCTGACAGACGGTCAGGGACCATCCTTGGCTGGCAGACGGTCCGGGACCATCCTTGGCTGGCAGACGGTCCGGGACCATCCTTGGCTGGCAGACGGTCGGGGACCATCCTTGGCTGGCAGACAGTCGGGGACCATCCTTGGCTGGCAGACGGTCGGGGACCATCCTTGGCTGGCAGACGGTCGAGGACCATCCTTGGCTGGCAGACGGTCGAGGACCATCCTTGGCTGGCAGACGGTCGAGGACCATCCTTGGCTGGCAGACGGTCGGGGACCATCCTTGGCTGGCTGGCAGGCAGTCCGTCACAGTCTGTCAGGGGCCTCCCTTGGCTGGCTGGTAGGGGCCATCCTTGGAGACATTTTCAGATTCAATGATGAAACCAGATCTTTTAGATGTTTTTAAAAGTGATTTAAATATTTATGTTGTACCTATATTTAGTAACAGTAATACAAGCCCTTTAACAATCCAACAACCTAAGTGGACTTTACTGGGAGGCAAGAACCAAATGTGTTAAAGGATCCCATCTGCAACCCATTGGAAAACAATAGTTTTAAAATTCATTTACCCTGGCCAGGTTTCAACCCAAAAACCAAAATTAGCAGCAAGTATGTCACCAGAAACTTTCCTTTATAAAGGAGGCAATATTTTTCAAGATACCCTTAATTTAAGCTGTTAGTAACTACACAGACATCACCACCACATGCAACATTACACATTCTAATTTCAAACATACTGAAGTAACTACTAGCATCATCTAAGCATTTAACCTAAAAAAAATTAAAATAAAATTAAGAAAAGAATTTGAATGTTTAATAAAATAAAAATTCACAGATGGCATCAAGAAAACAGAAAAGTTCAATAGTAATATAGTTATAGACAGAATTTAACCATGCCAAGCTATAAGACATTTTCAGTTTTTGAAACAACTCACAATAAATTTTTATCAAGTTCAACATGAAAACAGTATTGCATCCAGTTAGAACGACTTAAAGCTAAATTACATTTTAACTCTTAGACATGTCAATATTTCTACATTCACAAATTTAGAATCTGTTAAATATTGTTTGATAACCAACAAAAAAATCACTTAAAATTAGAAACAACCTGAAAACTGAATTTTGAAATTATACATTTTATTTATTTTTTTCAATTCCATTCTACAAAAAGTGGAATAACTCTACATTGCACAAATTAATTAGAAAAAAACAAGTAAATGTAAGGCCATCATCATATTGTGATGAATAAACTATAAATATTTGAACATATGTTTTACATACATTTTAAATTTACACAACTAGTCTTAAATTTCAACTTTATATCAATTGTTACTTTAACCTAAAATTGAGGCATGTCTAATTCATAATATACAATTATGAATAGATACAAGTTATGACAACTAAATATACATTTCTGAAGCAGCAAGGAGATATTTTAATAAACTTTCACGTAAGGACATCTTCAGTTTGACGTTTGTGATGATTTAGATTTAGAGCTCCTCGAGCCATTATTGTCCTCTTCAAGGTTAAGTGCTTCCAGCTCAGATTAATGTAACTTAATTATATTATTTTTGGTCTGGACATCTTACCTCAATATTAATGTTGATTTGTTCTTGGACATGTTTCAAAACAATTCTCTGTTTTATCTTCAGTCTGGGAAAGCTGAAGATAAAGCAGAGAATTGTTTTGAAACATGTCCAAGAACAAATCAACATTAATATTGAGGTAAGATGTCCAGACCAAAAATAATATAATTAAAATAACCTCAAAATATAACTTCCTAAAATTAAATATTAATGTAACTTATTATCCTCCTTAATATTTCCCTGTAAAGATCTGCAACCAACATGACACATTGCATATATAGCATTTCATCATAATCTGAATGCATCAAAAGTTCAGAAATTAATATAGTAACTATACATCATAATTCAGAACATCTAAATCAAATCAAAAACATATGAACAGCAATAACTTTGTAAGTAGCAAACACTTAATATGAGTAACAAATGACAAGTTTAGTCTGTCTTCATTTGTTTGTATTTTCAGACTGACATTTTCAAAACATTTTGAAAACCTGGAGGAAAAAATTACACCTAAAATTACACCTATAAAGCTAAAGTTAATAAAAATGAAAGAAACTCTGAACCAAATACAAATTATATTAAATTATACATTTTTCAAAATTTTAATGAAAACCTGAAAACTGCAATGATTGCATAAAAAATATGTTAGTGTTAAAATTAGAAATTTATAAATTACAAGTGAAATTTTCAAAACAAAAAAAATATGCAGGTAAAAATTATTTTAACTCATTTCAACTTATTAATATGGACAAGTTTCAGTAAACAAATCTATTTTTAAAATCAGACAATAACAAGAAAAATACTTACAATAAACTATTAATGAGCACAGGCTCTTTCTTCTTAATTTCTCATAAAAGTACATTTCCCAGCATCGTACCTTTTATGTCCATTTCATCATTTTCCAGTTTTGAATAGTTTTCTTCATTTGTCATGTGTATCTGGAATTAATAGATATGAATTAACTTCAGACTAAACCAGCCAATGATTCAAAATGTTACAAAAAGCCTCAATTTCATACCAAAAACCTAAGCACAGCTTAAGACTTGACTACATTTGTTAATCAAAATATGAGAAAAACACCTGTAAACAAGTTAGAATATTTTCATGAGTATGAAAACTAAACATTCTCAAAATTAAAGATAATAAAACATATAAAAACCTGAAAATAAGCATTATTGTTCCTAAAACCTTTTTAAAAATACAACTTATCAGCACCATTTTCAATATTAGAAATATTAATGCAGAAACCTGAACATTTTCAGAATTAACTAACCTGAAATTGATGGACAATTCAAAAAATGTGTTTTTAGTAAAAAAAGTAAGCTTAGATTAAAAATGTACCTGAAAATATTTATAAAATCAGAAAACCTTTTACAGTTTTATATCTAAAAATCAAAATGCAAAAATATGTCTTGTAAATTAGAAATAAATGCACTTACAAGTTTAAGAAATGTGTTTGTAACAAAAAAGTAAGCTTATATTTATAATGTGCCTGCAAATATTTACAAAATCAGAAAACTCCTGAAAAGTTATATATCCAAAACCTGTCTTGAAAATTAAAAATAAATACATTTGAAAGTTTAAGTACATATTTATATTTAAAAAAAGAGCTTCGATTAAAATATATACATGATAATATTTATTAAGTCAGAAAACCCTTGAAAAGTTATATACCTGAAAAAAAATGATTTTCTAAAAAATTGAAATAAATACACTTCAAAGTTTAAAAAAAAATTGAACTTATATTAAACATGTGCCTGAAAATATTTACAAAATCATAAAACCCTTGAAAAATTATATACCTGAAAAAAAATTCCAAAAATTGTCTTGCAAATTAGAAATAAATACACTTAAAAGTTTTAAAAATGTATTTATAGTAAAAAAAAAGTAAGTTTCAATTAAAATATGTACCTGAAAATATTTTACAAAATCAGAAAACCCTTGAAAAGTTTTATACCTGGAAAAAAAAAATAAAATCCAAAAATTGTCTTGAAAATTAGAAATAAATACACTTAAAAATGTGCCTGAAAATATTTACACAATAACAAAACCTTTGAAATACTTAAAAATAGATTGGCAAAACGTAGATCAAACATGCTTGAAAATATTTTCAAACTTGAAAATTTCATCTGAATTTTTTTTTTTTCAAAATTTGAATTGAACACATTTATGGTAGTGTAAATCTTATTTAAATAAAATTTTGTAATCTCACCTTATAATCATCTTTGACCAGTTTTGGAACTTTCTTCAGTTCCATCCTCAGTATTTTCATGACCATTGTTTTGTCGTCTTGAAGAGCCACTTCCTTGTAAATCTTATTCAATCATGAATTCCAATAAACTTACTTCTGTTTCCAAGTTCATAGTGAATCTATTCCATAAAGAGTCTCACGGCCCAATTCCACGTTCTTAGTGACATCTATTCCATAAGGAGTCTCACGGCCCAATTCCTTACAATCCATTTTAATCCTTTCTCATTTATGTTCAACCTGCACAATACTTCTTCCATCTGCAAAAGAAAACAATTTTTACCCAAAAATAGGCAGTTTCCAAAAAAAAAAAAGCTGAATTGTTCCTTTTACTAGTTTACTATTTTAGTTAATTTCAGTGAAAGTTTGTTTTACAGCATATTTGTTTTTATATTTTTTAAAACAATTTTCAAGATGGTTACTGATTGTTTTTCTAAGGAAGGAAGGAAGGAAGGATCCTGCCACCCATTTCAACGCAGAGAGATGGAAAGCCAATGATTATTAAGGAGGATTGCAAAATGTCCTATCACAAGCCCTGCAGTAGATTGTGGTTTGAAAATAGTGGCAAGATTTTTCCTTCCTTAGAGAAAACAGACTATAAGCTTATATAATCCATCTTAGATAAAATAAGTTATTTGTTAGCTCCATCAATTGACATGTGAATGTCAAATAAGACTGAAATACACTAAAAATTGGGCTATTCTATGCCACTAGTGAATATTTGATCACAGAACAAGTGTCTTACCATTTAGTTTGTCAATGTGATAACATGTTCCAATTACAACATATTTGCTCACATAAGGGATTTCTATCTAAAGAGCCCACCTACATTAATGGGCAAGTTAGGGTGAGAAAATGGGCGAGTTAGTGTACACCAGATTAGTTTAGCATTCACTTGTTAACGGGGTTTTGTGATGAGTTTGCTACACTGTTTGAATGACTAATACACATTTTACTTTGCAAATATGCTGATTTTAGGTTACTTTGAGCTTAACTTCTCACTTTATTTTAAGGGATTTTTCATATTTTTTGGACAAAAAAATTCTCACATAATTTTTCACATAATGCTACAATTAATAATAATTGTATCTTTGTTTTTTATTTGAATTTATGTTGGTGGCATAAAGCCAAATTTGATCTGTCAATTTCCAATCCTAATGTGATTGGTAAATTGGCTCGAGTCCAGATACCATTATGTAATTTTCTCACCCATGTTGATTGTTAATTTCCTACAGTACTATTCATTTATTACAAATAGAAATGTGCTAATATGTGAAGCAAACACCAACTTATGCAATCGTTTTAAATTTTATTGATGTATTTTCAATCTGAAGTGTACATTTCATGTACAAGTTCAATAAAAGAAGAAAGGAATGGTTTATTGCTGAAAAATGACACTTTACAACTATACTAATTAGTAAGTTCAATTTTGTAAAATCGGAGAGTTAAAAAAAATTCCAATAGTTTTACACCTAATTTTTATTATTTTTTAAATCGATTCAGCCAACCTTCACTCAGCATTCCATGGCAATGCTAACAGGCTGGGATCCAATTTACCAATTAGCCATTTTTGACCTGGGGCCCAATTTATTGTATTTTCTAGAATCGGGACCTTGTATACCAGAAGGTAGGTATTTTTATTTGTCGCTCTCTTACGACTCGAGTTATTAGCGACGTAAATGAAATCACGAATTGAAACGAGCAAATTTATTTGGCTCAGATCTCTTTCCTCTAACTTTATTTTTTACGTGTCGAAAATACACGACTTTACTTCCCTTCTAAATGAAGCAAATTAATAAACACACATGAAATATAAAATACGCAGTAATGTAAACGATCTTGCACGTGAAAGGCAATTTGGGTAATTATTTAACGTACAATAGCTTTTAAGATGAAAAACAGCGAAAGTAAGTGAAATTTTCGTGGATATATTAATTTGAAGTAAGGGATGCGCAGAAATTGTAACGAATTTTACGAAGAATCATCACGTACTGTAGACCTAAGTTCATAAAATATCAGTTTTATTACATTAAAAGTTATAACAATTAACTTTTCAAACCTACGAGGGACTATTTTAACTGCGGAATACATTGAAAAAAAAAAGTAGCGCAAGAAATACTTATTCTGGGTTAGTGTTAAAAATTGGAAAAATATAAGTCTTACAGCAAAAATATTAATTTTTAACAGAATTTTCACGTAATGTCAGTCGTTAACATCCTCAGATCGTGACATAATTCAAATCTGCACGTGAGACGTTAGACAAAAGTTTGCTAGAGGCCTCTTTTAAGCTTTAAACTTTTACGTAACAAATGTACGGCACGACTTTACATCCATCGCCAACGTAGCCTTAGGGCTTACTTTTGATACGTTTGCCCCTTAAAAATCCATGTATCTCTATTTTAACTTGAGAATCTTCGGAAGCAAGGGCGAACATGCTAATTGGTAGACCACCAGACTATTTTTTTAACGTAAAGAAGAACTTTTTAAAAATAACTAGAAATTCAAGTAAATAAGCACCAATTTTCAGAAAATTGATTATAAATCGTAATAAAATTCGAATACAAAAAGTTGGTTTCAAATATTAATACACGTAAAAATTAATGCAGTATTCGGATATTCAGAGATTTTAAGTTTGAAATGATAAAAATCGTATTGAACCCGTCACGTGTGCCTTAGATTCCACTAAAATGAACACGAAATAGATGGCTTTTTATACGTAAAAATTGAAAGAATCAACTAGTATATTTCATGTTACGAAATAAGCAGATATTTGTAAGGCACAGAAAATCGACAAACGTACTTAGCAATGACAAAAAAAAAAAAAAAAAAAAAAAAAAAAAAGGGGTTTGAAATTGTAAGTGTATCGCGAGCCCCTTCGATAAAACATGGTTATAAATTCATTTTACGCACTTCAAACTCACCAGAATTCTGTTTTAATACGAGATGCCAAAGAATTTTACAGAAACTTAAGTATCTCACGAAAATTTGTAACACGGAAAAAAAATATATTCTAAGAAAATTAACAGAGCTAGAAAAAAGTATAAAAAAACAACTAAGATTCATTACCAAGTTAAGATAAATTAAATAATTACATTACTAAAATCTAAGAGCAAATTAGTTTAAACCTCTGAAATATGAAAATGAACAAATTATTCTAACTATACTATCATATTACCTAATATCAGACGATACTTGAAACCGGTCTCCTTCTTCTGGAAGCTCTTTTAAGACTTTTCTCTATCCAGCCGACTAGTTGCGTCTGAACCCTCAATTACAACCCTACTGGGCTCCTATTGGTTGTTCTTTTCTTTATTACTGGACCCTTATTGGCTTTCTTTTTTTTTTTTCTGTAATCGTCATAATTTTACTATAGAAACTACGCTTCATTGAACTTGCGATTAAAACTAAGTTAAATATACTTTAGTTGTACAAAGTTGTTTACACACAAAGGCCTACCCACTGTTGCGTGTACTTTTTACATCCTACATTGTCCAAGCTACGCGTTTCCTTGATATTTAACTATATCGTTACTTGGCTTGCCTTATAAAATCTCCCTGTTTACAATAAACAAAAAATAATATTCGTAATATTTGTACGTTGCTTCTTGGGGGGAGGAAAAAAAATGTTTATAAAATCGAAGTTATCTCTACGTAAAAGCAATTGAGACTTAAATTCAAGCAATAAGAAAATATTCAGGCAATGTTCTGACTTCTATTAAAATTGTTCAATTCATTTTCCAAAGTATTTATTGAAAAAAAAATCCAAAATGAGTCACATAAAGAATTATAGACGCACTTTGTAGAAATAAGCTATATACCCACTTTCTTAATACTGGAAATTTTGCTCAAATGCCCCAAAAGAAATTTATGACGAAATAATTTGAATGCATTTTTTATTTAAATACAGTATATAAAACACTGAGAGTCCAAATTAGAAAATTGACATTTCTAAAAGTTTCAAATTATCTCCCATGTCCTCGTAGGGGCTATTTAAATTACCTCACTCTAAGTTTTCAAGAAAAGTGTAGGCTGTATTAGGTAGGCCTCTAATTTTCATTTTATACATTTCTGATACGACCTCTAATATACAACTATCTTTTTTTTTTTAATTTTCAAAATGTTATAGTTTTTATAGAATACATATTTATTTGACCAAGTCCACCTCTGTGGTCTCGAGATAGTGTGCTGCCTTGTCACGCAGCGGGCCCGGTTTCGATCCCCGGCCAGGACAAGTTTCCTGGGTGATGGTTTTTTCGGGGGTTTTCCTCACATGTAAGACAAATGTCAGGAGGCTTCAAGGCCCAAACGGTCCCCGAACATCATCTGGCCATCATTAACATATTCATTAAGTTTAGGATTAAGGTCTCTCCTGGCGCATCATTACCAACATAATCACCTATCATATATCATCGGGGCAGCGTAACTCCGCCTTCCAGGCGTCCCAACCTCAGAAGTGGGTTACAATAACACCATACCAGGAGAGAATACCAGAATGTTGAAATGACAACATGGTGGCATTGAGCAAATAAATAAAATATGTTTATTTGACCAAAAATAAATCACTAAAAGTTTCATGATTCTAGTCTTTATGCAAATCTGTGATTTACTTTGCATTAATTTTTTATTGAAAATGTTCGAAAAAAAAAGCATGGGAATATCACTGCCATATATGATATTTTGGGTTATATCAATTTCAGACGCACACTGTACAATCCAAATTATAGAAATGTCTAAAATCTGTCATTTTTCGTTAATGAACTAAACCAAGATAGACAGACTGACTGACTGACAGCATTTTCTGACGATATCATAAACACATTCAACATTAAAGTCGAGTTCGTATTATTGATAAAGGTTTCTTAATGTCGCCCCATCCCCTCGCTACGCCTTTAGCTTGGAAAGTATCCCCTCTGTATGGTAACTGTGATCACAAATTTTCGGCATTTTCGGCCTTTCTGAAGAATTAACCTCTCTGTTATTTGGAATTTTCGAAAAGTTATAATTTTACTTGAAATATAACACTATATATTTTACGAGCATTTTCTAAAGAAAACGAAATGTTAATATTCACTATTAATTAAATAAAAATAAAATGTAGTTGATTTTCATATTTATTATATAATTCAGTGACAGCTGTTTCGGTACACTGTACCTTCTTCAGACATGTTAACAAATTATGAATTGTGTTCCAACTGATCTAAGCAACAATACAACAATATTTATTTAAATTTTTAAATTTAACAAAGGGGATTCATTCAAATCAAGTTGAGAATTTAACAGTTTTTTACTACTTTTAAACTTATTAATTTCTACAGCCTCCAAAAGATCTAACTTCTTACCCTTATCACAAATATGTAAAATTTCAAAATTTGGATCGAAACAATGATTAAATTGGAATAGGTGGTTAGCATAGTTTGAATTTTCTAAATTTCTGTTATATGCTCTCATGTGTTCCTTTATCCGAGATATAAAAGGTCTACCAGTTTGTCCTATATAGACATTGTCACATGTGCCACACTTCAATTTATATACACCTGATAATTTTTTTTTTTTTTTTTGTCTGAAGAAGGTACAGTGTACCGAAACAGCTGTCACTGAATTATATAATAAATATGAAAATCAAATAAAACTACGTTTTATTTTTATTTAATTAATAAATATGGATTTTCATCAAGTAAACACCAACTCAATTGATTAGTTAATATTCACGTCATTTCTTTGTAAATTAACTTTTTAGTGTCGGAACATTGCCATAAAAAACTCTGAAAACGCATGCTAATTATGCATTTGAGAGACTCTCAAATCCCAAATTCTCTAAAAAAATGTTATACCAAGAATATATAGGCCTTACATGACTTTTTTCAGTTATGCTATATGGATGCGAAACATGGCCTCTTTCTTACTTTAGGGAAGAAGCGATTACGAATATTTGAGAATAAAATCTGAGGAATTTATTTCGACCAAAGAGAGACGAACAGACAGGTGAATGGAGAAAACTGCCTAACAGTGAGCTACATTTTCTTTATGGGAAACCAATTAAGTCACGTAGACTGCGATAGGCAGAGCATGTGGTACGATCTGGGAATGAAAAAGGGACATGGAAACTTCAAAAAGTCACGTAGACTGCGTTAGGCAGAGCATGTGGTACTAACTGGGAAGGGAAAAGGGACATGGGAACTTCATGAAAGAAAGTCAGAGGGAAAGGGCCCCGCAGGAAGGGCAAGATTGAGGTGGGAAAATAATATTAACTATGATTTGGGGGAAGTAGATTGTTACAAGGAGTTATTGGAAAACTTTAGCTTAGGATAGCGATGTATAGCGGCCATGAACCTACGAATTCGATAGTGACAGTGAGTTAGTTATAAATTGACACGTTCTGCAGATTCCACCTATTCACGATTTTAAATTGTCCATTTTTTTATTTTTCATCAAATATACAAAGATAAATATTTACTACTTCAAAATTGAGTTTCTGCATTAACTATTTTAAAGGCATATTTGCGAAAATCTGTAACTTTGCAAAAAAATCTGCAGGATATTACGGAATTTTCATGTAGATATTTTGAAAATTACAAAAAAAAAAAAAAGTAAATTTATGTTCATTGAGTATTTTTAAAGACACTAGTACATTACTGTCTTGCGTATTTGATAAAAATGCCGGAAATTTTAAAAGTGCGTATTTTCTAAATGGTATAGCAAGAATCTTTGTTTCTGATATTTTGAGTTACCGGTACCGATCATATTTTTTAGATTTTTGTGTTTTTCGGTTAGGCTATATATTTAAAGATAGGCTATAACTGAAGTTTCGTGTTATTTTCTAAAAAGAAACTAAACATTTTGAAAATTTTCCCAGGGGGTTTCGAACGAAAATACGAGTATAAAAATAGTTGAAATAATTAAAAACTCCACAAATGCAGTCTACAGGCTGTGTTCAGTAATTTTAATCAAAAAAGAGACCATACATTAAAAATTTCCCGACCCCATTTTCCAAGGCTATAGACATCGGCTTTCAACAGAAAAGTCGGCTTTTAGAAATATTTAAAACAAGTAAAATGTCTTCTACATAGCGTCCGATTTTTAATGAAAATAATTCAGCAAACATGCCAAATTTCAAGATACCATTTTCCAATGTATATTTTACAAAATAATAATTTCATATATTTAGTTACTTACTCACTGGCACTATGGAACCCGTAGGTTCATGGCCGCGCGGACATAAGCTCTCCATACATCCCTATCCTGAGCTAATGCTTTCCAAACATCCCCTGTATAATCCACTTCCCTCAAGCCATAGTTAATGTTATTCTCCCACCTCATTCTTGGTCTATCAGCTGGGCGTTTTCTCCCTGGCTTTCCTACAAGAAGCTTCCATGCCTGTCTTTCATTTCCCATACATGCAACATGTCCTGCTCATCGCAGTCTACAAGTCTTAACTGTTATTATATCTGGCTTCCTATAAAGACCATGTAGTAGTTCATTGTTAATAGTTTCTCCATTCACCTGTCTGTTCATCTTTATTTGGTCCAAAAATTTTCCTAAGAACTTTATTCTCAAATACTCGTAATCTCCTTTCCTCCCTTAAAGTAAGAGTCCATGTTTCGCATCCATATAACATAAAGGTAAAGTGATCCCACTACAGGCCTCAGGAGGCCCTTGGGGTAGTAGGAGGTTAGGGCTCCCACTTTTTCTTGACAATCGGCACTTGATGTCAGCCGGGGTGTCAGCCCTGCGTGACGGCCGCCTTTACCCCAGAACAAGCGTCTGGTACTCATTTCAGTTAGAGGCTGAGTCGACCCCAGGGCCATAGTGCCGCCAGAAGGTTTGGGTCAGTTTAAAAATCCTGACCCCACCGGGACTCGAACCCTCGACCCTCCGGCTTGTAGCTCAGTGCCTTAACCACTACGCTACGGCATGCATCCATATAACATAACTGGTCGAATAATAGTTATATATATATATATATTTTTTTTCAGTTTAAAGTTTTTTGAAAGTAGTTGGGACATCAAAAGTCTCTGCAATGTATTTAGGTATTGTCTAAAATTCTACAAAGCGATTTTCACCAAAACGTTAAAATTTATGAAATTCTAAATATGTGGAAATGTATTCTACAGAGTGTGCTTTGAATTCATATAACCAAAAATTTCAAATACAATCCAATTTTGTTAAAATAAAATGCTATTTTTCCAAGAAAATAAACATTTGCATATAGGGCATAATGGGGCACGCCGTAGTGTAGTGGTTAAGGCACTGAGCTACAAGCCAGAGGGTCGAGGGTTCAAGTCCCGTTGGGGTCAGGATTTTTAAACTGACCCAAACCCTCTGGCGGCACTATGGCCCTGGGGTCGACTCAGCCTCTAACGGAAATGAGTACCAGACGCTTGTTCTGGGGGTAAAGGCGGCCGTCACGCAGGGCTGACATAAAGGGCCGATTGTCTAGAAAAAGTGGGAGCCTTAACCTCCTACTACCCCAAGGGCCTCCGGGCCTGTTTTGGGAACACTTTTTTTATATAGGGCATAATTATAATTTTGAGCCATATTGTGGATGTTATGGGACTGCATCTTGGTGGTCTGCATATTTACCCAAAAATAATCTCAAAATTATACAAAAAAAAGTATAATTTTGTAAAATTTAAAAAAACTATTGATATTCATTTTGCATATTATGATCTGCAGCCCACAGGGCATGTCTGGGATTTCAACGCAAAAAAAAATCTATATAGGCCTAACATTCCAAATTTACCCACCCCATTTTCCAAGGTTATAAGATCTTAAGTATCTTGATATGAGTAAAAAAAAAATTCAATATATTGAAAACTGCAGAGTGCAACCAGGATTTCTAACACAAATATCATCATCATCCAGGGATTAAGCCTGTTGACTCGTTCCGGTTTCATGAAAGCTAGAATTGTTAAGATTGTTCAGTCTATCTTCTGTGTGAGCATCCAACATTTCTCCTTCCGCGTGGTTTATAATTTAGCAATAATTTTGGAAATCTTTCTTCTGGCATTCTATCAACATGTTCTTTCCAGGTGTTCCTATATTTAATTATTCAGTCTATAAGTTTGAAAATATTTAGTTCCTTTCTTACAAATAATTCAATGTATAGCCCATGTATTGCCATCCTATTTTCCAAGACAATATTTTCACAAAAGAAATTTAATATTTTTTTTTAAATTTCAAAGCTGCAAAAAAAAAAAGATAGAGAGTGTGTATGTGAAAATTTTTATTATAGGAAACTCCCAAGATGCTGTACTTTCATTATTGTGAGCTTAATGGTGACCAACCACATGTGTATCAGATACATTTTCAACATTTTGTAATTATATAATTTTTTTTGGTGATAATCCTCAGCTCTGCCTGCTTCCACCACTATGTATGACACTACTTTATGGTAGCAAAGTCTGGATAAATAATGAAAAACAAAAACAGCAGAATTTAAATATGTATGCAAGGAAATAAAAAGACATATAAATTCAAACAATAAGAACAATTTAATGAAAATTAAAGTGGGAAGTAACACTATGAGATATTTTTAATTTGTAAACGAGTTAGAGAAGATGTTTTTATATCTCACCTCATAAAGTTCCATGAATATAATAATCCATTATATTATTTTTGGTCTGGACATCTTACCTCAATATTAATTTTTTATTATTGATTTCGTACATCTCAATGATGGATAAATCATATTTGAAGAGAAAAATTATACGCTCAGACCGGGACTTGATCCCGGGACCCTTGGTTCTCTAGACCAAGTGCTCTACCAACTGAGCTACCTGAGCAAGTACCAATCTAAACGCAAATCTTTCTCTATATACATTGTAATTCCCATCCACCAAATGCTGTGAAGCCATGCTTCTATCTTGCAAATGGCGACTCCTTTATTAAGAAGACATATTTGGGAATTATACATTACAGCCAGTACGGCTTTTTCCAAGTTTTTATTATTGATTTCGTACATCTCAATGATGAGATATATAGAGAAAGATTTGCGTTTAGATCGGTACTTGCTCAGGTAGCTCAGTTGGTAGAGCACTTGGTCTAGAGAACCAAGGGTCCCGGTCTGAGCGTATACTTTTTCTCTTCAAATATGATTTATCCATCATTGAGATGTACGAAATCAATAATAAAAACTTGGAAAAAGCCGTACTGGCTGTAATGTATAATTCCCAAATATGTCTTCTTAATAAAGGAGTCGCCATTTGCAAGATAGAAGCATGGCTTCACAGCATTTGGTGGATGGGAATTACAATGTATATAGAGAAAGATTTGCGTTTAGATCGGTACTTGCTCAGGTAGCTCAGTTGGTAGAGCACTTGGTCTAGAGAACCAAGGGTCCCGGGTTCAAGTCCCGGTCTGAGCGTATAATTTTTCTCTTCAAATATGACTCAATATTAATGTTGATTTGTTCTTGGACATGTTTCAAAACAATTCTGTTTTATCGTCAGCTTTCCCAGACTGGTTTTATTTATGTTGCATTATGTTGCACCACCTGGATGTCGATGTCAGCTCCATCCTGTGGTTGGCCAAAGAACCTCCAAACAAGGTCACCCTCCATCGGAATATCAAAATTCATAACTCTGTTTCTGTTCTTCTGAATATAAATTTTTTCCCAAATAGTCAACTCTTTTGTATTTTCTAACTGTTTTAATAATTTAGTGTCTGAATTTATATTATGTTTTTCAGACCAAACATGAGCAGCAACTGCAGATTTTTCAATATCTCCATTTTTAAGAACACATAAGAAATATTAAAAATGGAGAAATTGAAAAATCTGCAGTTGCTGCTCATGTTTGGTCTGAAAAACATGATATAAATTCAGACACTAAATTATTAAAACAGTTAGAAAATACAAAAGAGCTGACTATTTGGGAAAAAATTTATATTCAGAAGAACAGAAACAGAGTTATGAATTTTGATATTCCGATGGAGGGTAACCTTGTTTGGAGGTTCTTTGGCCAACCACAGGATGGAGCAGACATCGACATCCAGGTGGTGCAACATAAATAAAACCAGTCTGGGAAAGCTGACGATAAAACAGAATTGTTTTGAAACATGTCCAAGAACAAATCAACATTAATATTGAGGTAAGATGTCCAGACCAAAAATAATATAATTAAAATAACCTCAAAATATAACTTCCTAAAATTAAATATAATAATCCATACATAGTAATTCTGCCCGAAGGCAGGTCCTTCACTGCAATCATAGCATTTTCATGCTATGCTTGCAGCTTTACTAGGGAATTGTAGGTGTGGTAGCTTCCCATTGCTTTCCACACCTGTGAAGGATGATGAAGATGATAATGATAAGGGCAAGGATGAGGATGATGATGATGATGGCAATATGATTTCGGGGACTGTTTGGGCCTTAAAGTTTTCCTGACATTTGTCTTAAAGGTGAGGAAAAACCCCGATAAAAACCTCACCCAGAAAAACTGCCCTGACCAGGGATCGAACCCAGGCCCACTGCATGACAAGGCAGCATGCTACCTCGAGACCACAGCGGTGGACAATATAATAATAAATAAGCTATTGAAATTCAAACAAAAAAGATTTAAAGAATAAATCACTCTACAATCTCATTCAAAAGAAGGAAAACAATTTTTAAAAAATTACTTACCATTCTGGAACACACACAAAATTAAAAAAAGTATTTAACAAATTTAATATTACATTAGCACTGATTAGCAAATTTAGCCTGGGTAATATTCTAATAATGGTCCACCACTGTGGTCTCGAGGTAGTTTCAGAAGATGAAACATTGTTTTCGAAAGGCCTCCATATTGGAATAACTTGAAGAAGTTTAATAATTTAGTTGAGGATGACTGACTTACCAGGTACCAATTTTATAATTAACATCTTATTATGAGGTTCTTCTTAATAAATAAGGTGAGTCTGGAGTCATCTTACCTTATACAGTCCAGTTCTGGTAACTGTAGCCGTTTGTGAAACCAAAGGCACGTGGCAGGAGGGAACACTGCCAAGTGGGGGAGGTAACTAGTAGTCACGCAAGAAAAAATTCTTATTTATAATAATAATCGTAATAAAATAAATCTGTTACAAAAACAATGCTATTCTATAACGAACACTTCAAACTTATTATAGACATCAGAACTATTCACCAACACAGAACTAGTAGATAAGAAAATTCAACGTGTAGTAACTATTATGTTTCAAAACTGAGGGTAGTTGCTGGCAGTACCTGCAACTCGCTCTCCCCTCTTACCGCACCATACACCATAGACCCCTCAAAAGAGGCTAAAGAAGCCACAACTGCACTATAACTTGTTTCTATTTAAACATGTTTCAATATATCAAGCTGACGATGGTATACAATATATATATTGAAACATGTTCGAAAAGAATACAACAAAGTTATGAGGTAATATGACTCCGGATTCACCTTATTTATTAGATTAAAAGTGTTATATTAGATTAAATAGGTATCAGCAATCTTTTTCATTAGCATGTTTTTTCATTTTTAAGAGTTTCTTCCGATCGACATAACACCAGTCGCCAACAAAGTTCTGAGGATGAGACAGTTATAGTCTCGAAATCGCGATTAACTTAGAAAATTTATATGAGAGGTAAGAAACATTTAATTTCACCATGTTTTAATGTCGGCCACAGTGGACTACCGATTAAAATGATCCTTTCATCTGGTCCCGAGGATTGCGGGTTCAAACCCAGCCAGAGTTAATGTAATTTTTTATTCTTCCGATCGACATAACACCAGTCGCCAACAAAGTTATGAGGATGAGACAGTTATAGTCTCGAAATCGCGATTAACTTAGAAAATTTATATGAGAGGTAAGAAACATTTAATTTCACCATGTTTTAATGTCGGCCACAGTGGACTACCGATTAAAATGATCCTTTCATCTGGTCCCGAGGATTGCGGGTTCAAACCCAGCCAGAGTTAATGTAATTTTTTAGGATGGGAAAATCCAAAGAGCAAGTCCTCTGGGAGGGACTTTAAGCCATGGGTCCCAAGTCTGAAGATTTTCAGGCTTGTAAAAGAACCTTAAGCCTGAATAAAAAGGCCTCTAAGCAAAATTTACCGACATCATCAACTTAGTAATACTTTTTTTTCCCTGATGTTTTTATTTGAATTAACATTTTCCAGTTCTGGATAGAATCTAATTTAAGAAAGTAAAATTAATGATTGAACCAGGATTTGAACCCTGGACCTCTAATTCTACGTACTAGTGTGCTATCCATTACACCATTCAAATGACAATACAAACATCAACATTTCTTTCAACTTATAATTCTTATAATGCCTTGTCATGCAGCTGGCCCAGGTTTGATCCCTGCTTGGGACAAGTTTTCTGGGTGAGGTTTTTTCTGGGTTTTTCCTCACCTGCAAGACAAATGTCAGGGTACTTTAAGGCCCAAACGGTCCCCGAACATCATATGGCCATCATCATCATCATCAATATCATATTCACCTCATTAGATTAAGTTTAAGTTTAAGGCCTTTCCTGGCACATCATTACCCATCATATCATTGGGGCAGCGTAACCCCGCCTTCCAGGTGCCTCAACCTCAGAATTGGGTTACAATATGCCAATGCCAGGAATGACAAACAGGTGGCATTGAACAAAAAAAAAATCTCGTTTGAAGGCTAATAGCTGTCGCTATCATCACGCCAACTGGCATCTTCTATTCAGAAGTATTTTTATTGAGAATTTATACATTACTTTTTGCGGTAAAGCTTCATATTTTCAATGTTTTTATTTGAATTAACTTTTCCAATTCTGGATAGAATCCAATTTAAGAAGTTGAAAGCAATGTTAATGTTTGTATCACCATTTGAATGGTGTAATGGATAGCACACTAATATGTAGAACTACAGGTCCAGGGTTCAAATTCCAGTACAAATATTAATTTTTCTTTCTTAAATTAGTAATACCTTAGGTGCCTTCATGATATCTCATTGGGCCGGTATATTGACTGCATACCATACATGACATCTATGGGCAATATGCATAACTAATAAATAAATTGAGTCTGTTATCATCTTAACCCCATGGAGCAACAGGCTTACCAGCTGGGTGCTGGCCTCACATCCACATGTGTTCATCACAGAAGTAGATGATCATCCAGCCAGTATAAGGGTGACATATGTTTAGCATTAAATTATTTTTAGTCTGATCATCTTACTTCAATATTCATGTTGATTTGTTCTTGAACATGTTTCGATTATATCATAATCATCATCAGAATCTTGCCCAGACTGGTTAGATTTATTTTGAGGTAAGATGATCAGACTAAAAATAATTTAATTAAAATAACCTCAAAATATCACTTCCTAAAATAAAATATATGTATGTTAGAATGTTGGGTCCCCCAGCCATTATAGCTGGTTTTCTCAACCTGGAGTTGCTAATTATTGCAGCTACCCAAATTTCTCATGATGCTGGGAGGGCACTGGTCCCATACTGGCTGAAATTTCATGAGGAAATTTTTTTCCCCCATGGGGACACAACCCTGTGGAAATCCCATAGCTCTATGCCAAGGCATCTTGCCTTAACCACTTGGCTACGGCGCAGGACTGTTGTCATCTTAACTCAACTTATTTATTAAGAAGAACCTCATAATGTTACTTGCAATTGTAATTTCATAATGCATGACTAAATTAATTTGGTCTAGTAACTCCTAACAAAGGAGAGACTAAGGCCTAACATTAGGCTGTGCCATTGTAGTCTGTAGTTGTATATTTTTCACAAGTTAGTTGTTAGATAATAGACATATTCCAACTAAATTATGGCATCTTCAGGTTATTTTTATGTCAACTTCTGTTTCAATTGTCAGGCATTTTCTGGATTTTTTTGCTAAAAACATGTACACAGGGTGTTTCTAAATTAGACCAACAAATATTTGAAGAGAAAAAATTTTGCCTAGACCGAGACTTGAACCCGGGACCCCTGGCTTTCTGGGCCAAGTGCTCTACCAACTGAGCTACCAAGGCGAGTTGCGATCTAGATGCAAATTTTTCTCTTATATACGTCATAATTCCCTCATGCCAAATGCTTGAAACATTTGCTTCTATCTTTGCAAATGGGCTTCTACTGGCTTTTATAAAGTAGTGTTAAATTCCCAATAAATGTCTTCTTAACTAAGAAGCCGCCATTTGCAAAGATAGAAGCAAAAGTTTCAAGCATTTGGTGCGAGGGAATTACAACGTAATATAAGAGAAAAATTTGCGTCTAGATCGCAACTCACCTCGGTAGCTCAGTTGGTAGAGCACTTGGCCTGGAAAGCCAAGGGTCCTGGGTTCGAGTCTTGGTCTAGGCGAAAATTTTTCTCTTCAAATATAATTTATCCTTCAGTGAGAAGTTTTAAATTAATAATAAAAACGTCATTAGACCAACAAAGTTTGGGAGCACATAGATAACCTTCATTGAAGCACATTTTGTTAAGGAACCTACGGGCTGAAACGCTTCGTTTCAGGGCTAGAGGGATCTTTCAGGAAGAGACTGAAGGAAACGGATAAATACTCCTTTCAGTCCAAGAGGGGTTTGTCATTACTACTATCACTTGGTTTCTTTACTTCCAGAGCTCAGTAGCATTCGGAACCTATTACAGCAAGTTTGTTTACATCCATTGGTATGATCAGTTGGATAGGTAGGGATGGGCCCACTGCCTGGCCGGCACGCTCGCCTGACTTGATCTGCCAAGATTTTTTTTTTTTGTGGGGCTATACCAAGGCAATTATTTATGAAACCAATATTGACTCTGAAGAAGATCTTGTAGCATGCACTGTCAGCGCAGCAGCTGAAATAAGGGAAATCCCTGGTATCTGGAAGGGTACGACAAAGTATTGCACATTGAAGCACTGTTGTCAAGATGTCAATGGATATGCATTCCAGCAGTTGTTGTGAGGGAAAATAAACTGCATCCATCCTGACAATGCAACACTGGAGTGAGTGTTTTTTGTTTTATTTATTTTTTAGAATTAAGTACGTCTTGTTTTTGCTTGTCTGTAAAGTATTTGGATTAACACACAGAACTATGTGACACAGAATGACGTTATTTGCATGTACCTACTTCCTTCCATCCCTGAGAACCCTCTTGTATTGAAACGAAGCATCACATCCTATAGATTCATTAACAAAATATGCTACAATGAAGGTTAACTATCTGCTCCCAAAGTTTGTCGGTCTAATTTAGAAACATCCTGTATACATTGCTGAGGTATTTATTTACATACTAATAATATATATTTTTTTTAATTTGATGTACGTGAACATATCACATAGAATCTCCGTCTATTTTTACTGTTTTTTCTTCTTCTTCCTTTCATGTGATAGACCTAGTGGTCTGTTACGGTCTCAATCCAATGTTTGAAGGGTCTGCCCAAAGATCTCTTGCCTGGTGGCTGGTAATTTAAGATCTGACGTGGTAATCTTGTTCTGCTCATTATTCTTACGTGAGATTTCCAGTTATTTCTGTATTTTTGTACATATTCCATGACTGATTCTGTTTGTAATTCTTTGAGAATCTCAGAATTCCTTTTATGGTCTGTTCTTGAGTAGCCTGCAGTACGTCTCATAAATTTCATTTCTGCCACATTTAGTCCTTGTTCATCTACACTGCGAATTGTCCAGGCCTCACTGCCTTAACATAGTATGGGTCTGGCCAGTGTTTTATAAATTATAGTTCGTTTATTGTTTTTTAATAAAATAAATAGTCATTATAACAGACACAGGGAAAAATAAATATTTTGGTTTGGATTCCTGAAAAGAGAAGTTTACCATGGAGAATATTAAATCCCAAGTTATAAGGAAAATGAGCACGAGGAAGACCATGGAAATGATAGATTACTATTACTACAGCAAACTCCCGATTATCAGTGCGCATATTATCAGGTTTTCAGATTATCCGTGCATATCTTTTTTTACTGTATTTTTTTAAAAATACTGTATTTTATATTGTTATGAAAAAATTATTTATTTTTAAACATGCTAATGTGAACAGCGCTTAGAAACTAGCACAATAGAGTAACCTTCACTCACAACCTCCTCCCCTGGCGCGTTTAACGGTACCAAGCAACATTCTGAGAATACAATAAAATTTTGGAAATTTCCATTGTGTGAGTCATTGAAAGTTTGTTAATGCAGTTTTAAACCACAGATATGCTGTGGCAGTGAGTTTATCGCTGGTTAGTACTGTGGTCATCGGTGGTTACTAGCTAGTGTGGGAATCGCTGATTATTTGTCATCGCTGGTTATAAGTGTGGACATCGGTGGTTACTAGTGTAGTTGTCGCTGGTTACGAAGGCCATTTTGAATAACTGTTGTAACCAGAGTCGTAATGACGGGAAATAGTCCCACCTTTTTTTTTCATATTTACAAGTAAAATAAAATAATGATAATTACGACTCACACATAAATACATTTAATATAACATTTTATGATTATTTGTTGCATTTAAGTAGTGTTAAAGTGGGTAAATAATACATTTCTGATCAACTTCCACGGCGCCGAATAACTTAATTGGATTATCTGTGTTTTTTACTTTCCGTGCATATCTCGGTCCCAATTAACATGGATAATCGGGAGTTTGCTGCAAGTAGAAAATTTAAATATAAAAGATTCAGAGAACTGAAAAAATTATAAACTAGCTTACATAATAATTTACTCAATTTTTTAACAAAACTTGTTGATTGAACATTTATAAGTTTCATATTTACAATATATAAACAGTGCCTCATCATTCATAGTAGTAATCAAGATATCTATAAACTAGGATGGATACAGCCAAAGATAAAAAATAATGTAAAACTTCAATGATACAGCCAAATACTTAAACAAAAATACCATAAAACTTGAATCTTTGTTACTTAAATGGGATGAATAAGAAAAAAAAAATACAGCATATAATTAATAATTGATTTCGTACATCTCATTGATGGATAAATCATATTTGAAGAGAAAAATTATACGCTCAGACCGGGACTTGAACCCGGGACCCTTGGTTCATATCAGTTGGTAGAGCACTTGGTCTAGAGAACCAAGGGTCCCGGGTTCAAGTCCCGGTCTGAGCGTATAATTTTTCTCTTCAAATATGACAGCATATAAATTTCTTTTTTTAGCCAAAGGTCTTGCATTCAAAACCCGGTCTAGGTGTATATTTTTCTCTTTAAATATAATTTGTCCTTCAGTGAAAAGTGTTAAATTAATAATAAAAACATATACTTTTTTTTTTCTGGTTTGTCTCTAATCATCTCTATGAATCTAACTCAGTTTAGAATAACTTATCACATATACAATACTTCAATTTGGAATCTTCAAAAATTTAAAAATGAACCAGATGAAATTTTAAAGTAATTTATATGTAATATAATCCTTAATACATTCAGGGACTGTTAACTGATTCAGTGATGTAGAAAATGGCTGCTTCAATTGTCTTCTCACCGCTATGCGACTCAATTGCTGCAGAGAACATAACTGCAACTCAGCTGTGAAAACAAATAAATATGTAAGTAAATATGTCCGTCTGTTAATAAATTTACATTAGGAAGTAATATTATGAGGTTCTTCTTAATAATAATAAATTTTTCTTACCAGCTCTTCACATAATTTCAAAGCTACGAGCCGCCACTATTTCATATCTGCTTGTTTTCACCAAAATTAATAGGGGTGTTATGTTCACCCTGTACATAGTTTATTTTAAGGTGAGAGGATGGTATTTTTTAAAACCTTCTTCTTATTTGGTGTAATTATTTATTTTTTGTATGTTAAGAGCTCATGGCTATAGCAACTTAACCAAAAATAAAAAATTAGGAAAAAAATTGGGGGCCCAAATTTTAAAAAAATGTACCCAGTGCAGGGGTTTACTAAAACCGATATATCTAAGCCAATTTTGAAGATAACTTCGCAGGATTTGTTACATTTTATTAAATAAAAGCATGCTCTACAAACTCTCTGTAACATAATTTTGATATTTATCCCTAAAGTTGTAAAATGAACAATTACAATTTAACAACACTTTTTTATTTCCTTTTCTGAAAACAAACAGACACATTTTTTAAATAAAATCAAATACCTAATTTCTGTATTCACGGCCGGAGTTGCTATGATGATCTTGATGAAGATTTTCGGGCTGTAGGCCGTGGTCGTGAGGCTTGTAGTTCCCCGACGTTTCGCCAGAGACTGCGTCTGGCATCCTCAAGGGTTGTCTTGAGACAGCGGACAGAATTGCCAGTCTCAAGACGCCAGACGCAGTCTCTGGCGAAACGTCGGGGAACTACAAGCCTCACGACCACGGCCCACAGCACGAAAATCTTCATCAAGATCATCATTACCTAATTTCTGCTACAGAGACAAGTTTTCTCATTATCTCAAGAGTGTGTTCAAAATTTGATGCATGTATCTATAATAGTTCAGAAGATATATCAATTTTTGTCTAGCAATGTAGCGAAAAAAAAAAATGAAGATACGGGAAACAATAATCAAAAGGGGGCATGTGATTTAAAATCCAGAGTGCAGGCACTTTAAAAAGGCTCCTCAACGTCTGATAAAGGTACAAATATGCATAAAATGTTATGCAATATATTCCATACATATCACATAGTATTTTAGAGCAAAAAATATTTTTTTGAAAAATTGCTCATTTTTTACCAAAAATAGCATCCTCTCCCCTTAATAGAACTCTCTGTTGAATACTAACCTAATGGTTTTGATATGTTCTTTTTGAGATCCTCCATTCCATCACTCATATAGCAACGTAATCGTTTGTAAAGGTATGGTTTAGAAATACCAAGTTCCAGCAGAAAGTTAATCATTTTTCCTAATGGAATATTGTGAGGAAGATCCAGATATCTAACAAGCAGATATCTTAATAAATCATCTGGCAAACCACTGCTACCCACTCGCAAGAGTTTCAGCAGTAAAACACATTTTCCAGTCAGGCACGCTGCAAGAAGGGCATCAGGTACACCAGCACACCTTTAAAAGTAATTAACTAATATTAATTAAAGTACATGCCCTCTTATTAAATATTGTTACCTTATATTTGAAGAGAAAAATTTTCGAGTCTCGGTCTAGGCGAAAATTTTTCTCTTCAAATATAATTCATCTTTCAGTGAGAAATGTTAAATCAATAATAAAAACGTCATTGTTACCTTATTTAATTTTCACAAGGGAAAAAACACTATGAGGTTTAATTTAAGAATTAAATTAATATTTTTATTACCTCACCTCATATCTTTTTTCTTCTAGACTGCAGTTTTGGAGCTATATCTCTATCATCACTAGCTTCTTGTCGACCGGTGTTATGTCGTTTCTTGGCGGTTTTCTTCTTCCTTCTATCAGTGGATTGAACCTCTGGATCAAATCAAAATTTGCAGGAATTTTGAAATTTATGAGTTTATCTTCTTTGTTTTTTTGGATGTGGATTTCTTCCCAGACCATAAGTTCTTTCTGTCTATCTGTGTGTTTGATTAGGCTACCTTTTGTATCAATTAAATGTTTTTCAGACCAAGCATGGGCTACTACAGCTGACTTGTCCACTTCATCCTTTTTGACATTTCTAAGATTTTTTTCAATCTAGTTTTTAAATCAGGAATATATCAGATCAAATGCAAGGATTGTGACAAAATCTATATAGGAAAAACAAAAAGAAATTTAAAAACTAGATTGAAAGAACATCTTAGAAATGTCAAAAAAGGGTGAGGTGGACAAGTAAGCTGTAGCAGTCCATGCTTGGTTTGAAAAACATTTAATTGATACAAAAGCTAGCCTAAGCAAACACACAGATAAACAGGAAGAACTCACAGTCTGGGAAAAAAATCTACATCCAAAAAGCAAGGAAGATAACTCATGAATTTCAAAACTCCCGCAAATTTTCATTTGATCCAGAGGTTCATCGGTCCACCGATAGAAGGAAAGAAATGACATAACACCAGTCGACGAGAGGCTACTGATGGTGGAGATAAAGCTCCAAAACTGCAGTCTGGAAGAAAAAGGATATGAGGTGAGGTAATAAAAATATTAATTTAATTCTTTAATTGTTACCTTATTTCACACCTCGTACTCTGCTTTTATGTAAATTTATACTCTTAATCTAAAGCTTTCATAGTTTTTTTTATATTATTTAAGTTTGTTGGATATTGCACCATATTGTACAAATGCTGATGTTTCTGATGGTTCTCATTAGAAGAGATCCATGAAAGTGGTTTTATTTTTAGGGAAAATTCGTTTTAAAATGTCAAAATTTCGATGTTATCGGGAATTTGGCGGTGTTATTCTAAAAAAATGTAAATTTTTGAGTCTTTTTAATCCTGGTTTAGTATATTAAACCCAATAAGAATTATATATCCAATAGTTTAAGGTCAACTTTTAGCTTGTACAATTGATATTGATTTTAATACACTAAAATGCATAAAATTTTAATCCTAGTCACTAATTTGTAAGCAAAATTTACCTTTTAAGAAAATGCAACCATGGTGAGTATCTCTGCATTCTCAGGTTTCAATCTCCGCCTTTGATCAGTATGGTGCCATCAGAAATGGCAGTTAAAAAGAAGATGGAATCCGAAAACAGTTTTTAAAAATGCATTATGAAAATTTTGTGAATAGAACAAAAAAATCTACGGAATTTGCGAAAATTTTATATTTCGGTGTTATTTCGCAATTCATAAATACCTTTTTGAGGATATGGGAAGTGGAGTTAAGAAATAGTACACGAAAATGACAAAATTAGAGCAGTTTGCATTATTGCGATTCGTGAATTTCATGGATCTCTACTCATTAGTACTTGCAGTAGCTTAGCTGTGTATAATATTTTATTTATTTCAATTAAATATATAATTTACTATGTTTTATTATTCATTTTATACATTTCAATGAAGGATAAATTACATTTGAAGAGAAAAATATATGCTCAGACTGGGGTTTGAACCCAGGACCTTTCACTTTCTATGCGAATGCTCTACTGACTGAGCTACCTGAGCAACCAATCCAAATGCAAATGTTTCTCTTATACACTGTTAATTCCCGAGCGCCAAATGCTACAGTGGAATTAACAGTGTATAAGAGAAAAAATTGCGTTTGAATTGGAATGCTCAGGTAGCTAAGTCATAGGAGCAACGGTTCGTAGCATTTGGCACTTGGGAATTAAGTGTATAAGAGAAAAATTTGCATTTAGATTGGAGTACTCGGGTAGCTTAGTTGGTAGAGTATTTGCATACAAAGTTAAAGGTCCTGGGTTCAAACCCCAGTCTGAGCGTATATTTTTTCTTCAAATATAATATATTTTACTGTTTTTTTAAGGCTGTAGTATGACACAGAACATTGTGACGATTTCAAAAATACCAAACATGCCATATTTTTAATTTCTGTAATAACTGTTTTTCCCTTTAGCATAGCAAACATTCTTTATAAATATTGGAACCTTTGTCTAACACCCTGTAGAGTAAATTTGAAGAGAAACATATTTGCCTCTGGTTCTGTACACCAGTTCTTTAACAATTTAAGCTAATAGGTACTCCGATTTGCTCATAGATTTTTCTCCTATACTAATATGATTCTTGTGCACCAGATAGCAGTGAACTTCGTTCCACTAATGCCATCTAGCGGCTTATTAAACAAAATACTTTTAAATGGGAATCAATACTACATTTATAGCCAGTAAACCTGTAGAATGTTGTCAAATTATTCAATTAAATAGGCCCATTCATTCATTTTTACCACAAATATTTTTATCTAATTTTCACATTCTGTGTAAAAATTATGGGGTTTCTGAATAAATTAGCAGAGAGTTGTAATAATTTAACTAATAGTAAAAACAAAATTACTTTGTTGTATAGTCAATATCTGCTCCATGCTCCAAAAGTATGTCAAGACATTGCATTGTTAAATCATTTTCTTCAGCTTCAAGACTAAGAGCAGATAATGATGGAATGCAATTTGAATTTGATGCATTTACAGGGAAACCTGAAACAAGAAACACCATTAATTTGAAAACTTATTAACATTTACCATTATTTTAGAAAGAAAAATTACTATTTAATTTTAGAAAGTTATATTTTGAGGTTATTTTAATTATATTATTTTTAGTCTGAACATCTTACCTCAATATTAATGTTGATTTGTTCTTGAACATGTTTCAAAACAATTCTGTTTTATCGTCAGCTTTTCCAGACTGGTTTTATTTATGTTGCACAACCTGGATATCAGACTGGGGTTTGAACCCAGGACCTTTCACTTTCTATGCGAATGCTTTACTGACTGAGCTACCTGAGCACTCCAATCCAAATGCAAATGTTTCTCTTATACACTGTTAATTCCCGAGCGCCAAATGCTACAGTGGAATTAACAGTGTATAAGAGAAAAAATTGCGTTTGAATTGGATGGAGCTGACATTGATATCCAGGTTGTGCAACATAAATAAAACCAGTCTGGAAAAGCCGACGATAAAACAGAATTGTTTTGAAACATGTTCAAGAACAAATCAACATTAATATTGAGGTAAGATGTTCAGACTAAAAATAATATAAGAAAAATTACGTTCAAACCGGGAGTTAAACCCCGATCTCTAACTCTATGTAGGTGTGATAACTAGAGACCGGGTGTTAGGGAAAATGCCTATAGTTATTTATTATAGATATTGTAAAAGTGACTTCATATAAGTTCATATCAACGACCCTAGAGTTGTTTTCCATGAAGTTCATTTTGCCTATAAATGCCTATTTGAGCTTATAATGCCTACAAATGCCTATTTGGAATTTCTCTCTAAATTAACTCAGTATTTCAATGAAATCAATTGAAATGAACTAGCTTCATGGCACAAATCATTTCATAGAAGTTTTCAAATGTTCTTTTTATTAATTTCTTTAGAATATTTTAGGATAATAGTGGCAATAACCTTCCCCTTCAATGTACTCCCGTTAGGTAAATATTGTATTTTTCCATCTCATGCATTCCCGTTAAGCAAAATAGCCTTAAGCTATTGCCCATTGTATTATGCTCCGGCTCTAAGGCTTGGAGAAAAGTTCTTTGTTACATTTCAATATAAAATTGCTGAGTGACAAAGCGGGTAGATGGCTCAAGCTTTCTTTTTCTGTCTCACACCTGGTGCTGAAACCAGCAATATTATTTTTGATGTTGGTAACACTGAATTTAGTCTGCAGTCCTCATTCACAGACAGGTGATTCAAAGACAAAGTGGTGCTGCAAGTATATATTTTGACAACAGTAAAATACAAACTGACCAATTTCGTGAAATAATTTGGTGTAGAAATGTTCTCAAGTGACTATATTCTTTGTAACAAGGCAAAACAAATTCCAAAAGCATCTCTGATATCTTCGCATGCTATTGATAGCAATGTTTGTATTCTTAACGTAAGACTGTAAAAAGTTATGTCGTTGTCCATTTTTTGTAAGAGCCTATTTTGAATTTTTTAGTGCATAGTATCCTGCTGGAGTTCGGAATTCCTAAAAAGTTAGTTAGACTTATACGAATGTGTCTAAATGGCACAAAGAGTAGGGTGCGTGTAGGCAAACAGTTTTCAGACACTTTTGAAATCCAGAATGGGTTGAAGCAAGGAGATGCACTATCTCCTCTACTATTTAATTTTGTACTAGAGCATGCCATTAAATCTTTAGAGAATGAGGAAGGCTTACAACTCAATGGTATTAATAAGCTGTTAGTGTATGCTGATGATGTAGTATTGTTGGCCGATAGCGAGGAGATACTAAAGGACAACACGCACACACTATTGAGTAACACTAAGAAATTAGGACTGGAAGTAAATATCAATAAAACTAAATATATGGTTACACGTAGAAATTCATTAAATAATGGAAATGGACAGCTAATGACAAATGAGGGAAATTTTGAGGAAGTGGCTGAATTCAAATACCTAGGAACAATAATCACAAGTAGGAATGAGATGCACAAAGAAATTAAACATAGGCTCAACTCTGGAAATGCATGCTATTATGCATTGCAGAGACTCTTGATGTCCCAACTCCTTTCAAAAAACGTTAAACTGAAAATATATAAAACTGTTATTCTACCAATTATATTATATGGGTGCGAAACATGGACTTTAAGAGAGGAAAGGAGATTACAAGTATTTGAGAATAAAGTACTTAGGAAAATTTTTGGACCAAAGAGAGATGAACAGAGAGGTGAATGGAGAAGACTACATAACAATGAACTACATGGTCTTTATAGGAAGCCAGATATAATAAGAACAGTTAAGTCTCGTAGACTGCGATGGGCAGGACATGTTGCACGTATGGGGAATGGGAGACTTGCATGGAAGCTTCTTGTAGGAAAGCCAGAGGGTAGACCAAGAATGAGGTGGGAGAATAACATTAACTATGATTTGGGGGAGGTGGATTATACAGGGGATGATTGGAAAGCATTAGCTCAGGATAGGGATGTATGGAGAGCTTATGTCCGTGCGGCCATGAACCTACGGGTTCGATAGTGCCAGTGAGTAAGTAAGTAAGTAAGTTATATTTGAAGAGAAAAATTTTCGCCTAGACCGGGACTCGAACCCGGGACCCTTGGCTTTCCGGGCCAAGTGCTCTACCAACTGAGCTACCGAGGCGAGTTACGATCTAGACGCAAATTTTTCTCTTATGTCTCTATTATCAACGTACATAAGAGAAAAATTTGCGTCTAGATCGTAACTCGCCTCGGTAGCTCAGTTGGTAGAGCACTTGGCCCGGAAAGCCAAGGGTCCCGGGTTCGAGTCCCGGTCTAGGCGAAAATTTTTCTCTTCAAATATAATTTATCCTTCTATGAGAAGTGTTAAATTAATAATAAAATCGTCAAGTAAGTAAGTGCCTATATTAATGATTTTTAGTGCCTTTCTGTCTGCCTATTTTGAATTTTTTAAGTGCCTAACATCTGGACTCTAGTGATAACCATTATGTCATTCGAACTTCAAATAGGAACATCAAATTTCTTTCCACTTATACAATTCTACTTTCATCCGAACACAAATAGCCATCGCTATCAACAGCGCCATCTGATGACTTTTATTTAAAGTATTTTTATTAAGAATTTAAACATTACTTTTAAGGGGTAAAGCTACATATCGTTGCTTAAGAAACAATACTGCGTAACTAACAAAATACAAATTTTACACGAGAAACAAAAAAACTTTATTTTTCTCCTTAGCACCTATAGATTGAAACCATTGTATCTCTAAGTTTAGCGAGGTCATAGTACAAAATTTCATCCTGATCTATGTTTGAACTGAGCGCACTTCTTCAATAATGCTAACAGTATAAAAATATCAATTTCATCAAAAGAGTCAGTTACGCGGTATTGTTTCTTAAGTGACGATATTTTGATGTTATATTTTAAAATTAACACTTTCCATAATTGGATATAGTATTATTTTAGAAAGAAAAATTGTTTGAACTGGGAGTCGAACCCTAGATCTCTGACTGTATGTCTGTGTGATAACTGCTATGCCATTCGCACTTCCAATAGCAACTTCAAATATCGGAAGTTTAAAATATAACATTAAAATATTTTACCATGATTCACTATATTTCACCATACTATTGGTATTATATTCAATCATGCTCTTTAACAACTCATATCATTTGTGCTACAATTCAAACCTAGGTAGATTTTGGCATGCAATAGTTGACATTTCCCGTGTTAGTAAAAAATCCTAATTTTGCCCTTGATACATAAAATACTACTACGTACCATGTTTTAACAGGAGTTTAAGATATGTAATGGTCTCTTCTCTTAAATCACTCAATTTACTTTCCAAAAGAAAGCTAATAGATGACGACTGAGTGTATTTAAACTCAAACCTCGACTCTCCATCGTTTTCATCATTCACTGCTCTAGCAAATGTTGGTATGTGCAGTATTTCATTCCCAAGATCACTTGTAACAAGTGTTTCTAACATTTCCAAACTGTAAAGAAAAATTAAGACTTTTTTAACAAGTGGAGAATTAAAATTAAGTGAGGCAACCTCAACAATGTAATTTAATTTCACTGAAGAGAGTAAATTTTATTATATACAACTTTAATAATAATTAAATGAATCGTGATTTTTTCTTACCTCATACATCTATGTTTCTTTAAACACAGCACTGCAGTATCGGCGACACTTTGTCGTCATCGTCAGCTGTTTTCACGACTGTCAATTTTTTCTCCTTTTTGCCGGTAATTATCTAGACTGCCATCTGGTTCAAAAGAACACCAGATGGCAGTCTAGATAATTACCGGCAAAAAGGAGAAAAAATTGACAGTCGTGAAAACAGCTGACGATGACGACAAAGTGTCGCCGATACTGCAGTGCTGTGTTTAAAGAAACATAGATGTATGAGGTAAGAAAAAATCACGATTCATTTAATTATTATTAATTGAACCTCATAATGTTAAAAATTCCCAAATTTAATATATAAATATACAACTTTCCTCATTAAAGGATTGTCTCAACGACAAAGTGACACAGACAATTAATTTTTTAAATTGATTAAATACATTTTGTAAATACATTTTAAAAAATGCATATTGTAATTAAAGTATACATACTATAAAGCAGGAATTTTGTAAAGATGGTTTCTTAAAACTGAAATTGATCCTCTAATGGCAGCAATGTCCAAATCTAAGGAATTCCAAAACTTAGCTAAGAATTCTGGTATAGTACCTCTTGCCCCGATCATCAGTCCTGTGACAGTTATACTAACTAATTGGTACATATTTTTATAATTGTCAATTGTTGGCTCAAATATGACTTTCTTTTCACAGTCAACTTCCTCAGGTTGGCCACTATGAGTCTCAAAACGGATACCAATTTTAGAAGATGGTCTAAATGCAATAATATCTATTCGTCTGTTACTTCCATTAGTGGCCACACCATGAACTTCCTCATAAACTGTGTATCCATAGTCTCGCAAGGCTTCTGCCATCATATTTCGAATAGTGTGGTGCCGAATGTTTCTCAGTGATTCTTCAAAGGATAAGTCCCAAGGATGTGTGCAAAGGTTTCGTGCTCTCTGTGACAACATCTACAGAGGGTATCGTCCCTAGACCTGCCCAGCAAAGAATGCACCACCGATACATTGGCTTGCATTTTAATCACTTCTCTCCTTTCGGAACAAGACAATCCCTGATGATCACGAATCCATTGATTTGCTGGTGTATATTCATCATAGAGAACAACACCTTTTCCTTTATGAGGAAGTTGACTCTAGAAAACTGCTTCTTTGTCTCTTAGTTGTTTCCTGAGTTTCCATGCATCTGGAAGAATACTTTGAGTATTAATATTGTAATAATCTATGTGTGTGTGTTCTAATGCCACCCACTGCATCCCAAGTGCTTCGGGTTCCACAGTGGGCAGATAGATGGTGTCAATGTGGTCTATTTTTCAATTTACACACCACTTTGGCAAACCACTTTACATAGACTATTTAACTCATGCCCCAAATGGGAGTCAATGACCAATCACGTTACAATGATTTTTTATTTACAACCAATCACAGTCGTGTTTGCCTAGAATTTACCAACTAAAGTTCATCATAATAAAGAAAGCACCTCCTTTTTAACATTCTGAATAGGTCATAGCATTATTTTGCAGTGAAATGACTCACTAAGAAATACAGCTACCAGATTGTATATATAGTGCATGAATGTCAATACATACCGCACGCGGGAGTTAATATAAAAACATTTGTAGCAATTGATTATATCACCAAAAAAAGAAACCACTGTTTGCATTTTCTTAAATGTATTTTTTCCCAGAAAAATATAATTGTCATATTTACATCATAGGACATCAGAAATGAATTAATATACAGTTTGATGTGTTTCATTTTTTCTCCAGTAGAGTGCATTCTTACAATATTGCATTCCTTTGGCAATAAATAATATGATCTGGTTGCAGTGACGAACAAAAGAAGCAAATGAAGCGTACCAATCGTCTCTCATTTGTTTTCAAACATCGCTGTTTACATTAAATATATAAATATTTTAAAATAACTATATTTAAATAATGATTTGTGAGTAAACAGCTTAATTTTATTCATTAAATAGTCCTAACAAATGCCACTCTTGATTTTCAAATTCTCTAGATAAATTCACTCCTCACTTTGTGAGTCGTGAATTTATTGATAATTTGGAAATCACTCGTGGCATTACTTATGATGATGTATTTTTGTATTGTGTACAGAGAGGGGTGTATGATGAAAGTATGTTTATATTTGTGTAGTGTAAAGTGTGTTGTATGAGACATGATGCTGAAGAGAAGGAAGAAGGTGAAACCTGGTGCCAACACTTAGCCTACTCCTATCGAACAGCATCAAGGGGTCCGCCAGGCTTAGCATCCCTATCCGATGGATGAATTGCTATCAACATTACCATGTATCTTCTCAACAAATGTACTGCAGAGAAGTTTGCAATTTAATGCAGAAATCTGGTGCACAATCTTGTGATTAAAGATTGTACACCACCACCTCTCCTGGTCCTGAGATTGAAAATTTTACAATTAAATTAATTTAACAATTAAAATTTTGCACCCTGCCGGGCATTGAACCAGGAAAGCAGGCATGCACCAACTGAGCTAGGACGGTGGACTAAGAGTTATAATATTTATAGATTACAATATTTATAGCAGATTTTTAAAGATTTATCCAGTATTTTGTTTATGTTAGTAATGTTACTGGGGCACGCCGTAGCGTAGTGGTTAAGGCACTGCGCTACAAATCGGAAGGTCGAGGGTTCAAGTCCCGATGGGGTCAGGATTTTTAAACTGACCAAAACCTTCTGGCGGCACTATGGCCCTGGGGTCGACTCAGCCTCTAACGGAAATGAATACCAGACACTTGTTCTGGGGGTAAAGGCAGCCGTCACACAGGGCTGACAACCCGGCTAACATCAAGTGACGATTGTCTAGAAAAAGTGGGAGCCTTAACCTCCTACTACCCCAAAGGCCTCCCGAAGCCTGTCGTGGGACTACTTTACTACTAGTAATGTTACTTGGGTCCATAAGGAGAATGTAGGAAGTACAAGCCATTTTATGCTAAAAAATAACTTAAAAATAAAAATAAATACAGGAGAATAGGCTCCTTTATTAAGAAGACATATTTGGGAATTATACATTACATCATAAATGTCAGTATGGCTTTATTCAATGTTTTTATTATTAATTTAATACATCTCAATGATGGAAGAGCGTATCATTTTCTCTTCAAATATGATTTATCCATCATTGAGATGTATGAAATTAATAATAAAAACATTGAATAAAGTTATACTGGCATTTACGATGTAATGTATAATTCCCAAATATGTCTTCTTAATAAAGGAGCTGCCATTTGGAAAGATAGAAGCAAAGGCTTCATAGCATTTGGTGGGTGAGAATTACAACGTATATAGAGAAAAATTTGCGTTTAGATCGGTACTTGCCCAGGTAGCTCAGATGATAGAGCACTTAGTCTAGAGAACCAAGGGCCCCAGGTTCAAGTCCCAGTCTGAGCGTATAATTTTTCTTTTCAAATATGATTTATCCATCATTGAGATGTATGAAATTAATAATAAAAACTAAGATATTACTCGAATGGAAAAAGTCAGTGGCTCTAATTTAGGCTTGAGGTTCTTTTACAAGCATAAAAATCTTTAGGTATCGGATTAAACATATCCAAAAAATTCTTACTTATTCATCCATCAATCATTTAAGATGGATAATTACATTAAAGAGCTTTAAGTTCCTAAAAACAATCCACTGACCCAGTTGAGTTTGAACCTGCAAATCTCGGGACCAGAGCCAAAGAACTTAATCCCTCAATCACCAAGCTTAATTATAAAATCATATAATAAAATAAAATACTTACTTCTCACAATCAATAGCAAGACAGCATAAACTTGAATTAGCTCCTATTTGTGGATGTTTACAGTGTAATAATATGGCTTCTTTGCTGGTTACTTTGAGAAGCAATTGTACAACTCTATAAAAAATAATCAAACAATTTGCATAATTCAAAATTTTCTTAAACTTGTTCATAACATGTTAAAAATCATTAACTGTTATTGTTAATATAATAAATTTGGGAAGTTTTATAATATGAGTTTTCTTAACCCATTCACTTCAGGTTTAAACGCTCAATGCATTTCCTCACAAACCAGATTTAACTTACCTTAATTATATTGCCTATTTTCAGATAATCAAAACAAACAAAAGATAACGGTATTTGAAATCACAATAATTGTGAAGGCAAAAACATTCCTCTACTATTCATAAATGTTAACAACATATTACCCTGCCAAGGGATATACAAAATAATGCAAAATATATAACAGCAAAGTTAAGCGAGTGGACCTCGTCCTCTGAGTTGAAGGCCATTTAACTGCTGGCAAGTCTACCTCGTCTTTTGAGGCGAATGGGTTAATAAGAATCAAATGAATTGTGAATTCTTCTTACCTCATACATCAATGTTTTTTTAACACAGAACTGCAGTATCAGAAAATAAATCATTCCCATCTTCAGCTGTTTTCACAACTGTCAATTTTTTATTATGCTGGTGTACACCAGATGGCAGTTTAGAAAATTACCAGCATAATAAAAAGTTGACAGTTGTGAAAACAGCTGAAGATGGGAATGATGTATTTCCCAATACTGCAGTTCTATGTTAAAAAAAACATAGATGTATGAGGTAAGAAGAATTCACGATTCATTTGATTCTTAACTGTTATTATTTACTTTACAGAAAAAACATGCTGAATTATACCGTAAAAAATCTTTTGCTTCAGTCAGATCAAAATTAGAAGAACTATCCACAATAAAATAGATAAAAACTAATATAGAGGCACTAATGAAACCATAGATTCATGGCCATGCCAGACACAAGCTCTCCATACATCCCTATCCTCAGCTAAAGTTTTCCAGTCATCCTCTGTATAATTAACCTTCCTCAAATCATAGTTAATTTTATTCTCCTACCCTATTCTTGGTTTATTTACTGGATGATTTCCCCCTGGTTTTCCTACAAGCAGTTTTCATGCCCCTCTTCCATTCCCCATTTCTACCACATGTCCTCCCTATCACAGTCTTTGAGACTTAATTGTTCTTATTACATCTGGTTTCCCATAAAGGTCATGTACCTCACTGTTATGTAGTCTTCTTCATTCACATGTCTGTTCATCTCTCTTTGGTCCAAAAATGTTCCTAAGGACTTTATTTTCAAACACTTGTAATCTTTTCTCCTCCGTTAAAGGAAGGGTCCATGTTCCTCATTCATATAACTGGGAGAATAACAGTTTTATATATTTCCAGTTTAACATTTTTTGAGAGAAGTTGGGACGACGAAAGTCCCAAAAGCATTTCTAGAATTGAGCCTATTTTAATTTAATTTTGTTGAGTTGTTTCTTGACTCACCTCATACTTCTTAACTCCCTCACAGATCCAGATTTCGTCACTCTATTTGTGACATTCTCAATGCTGTTCACGTTCACAACTCTTGTGAGCATGAACAGCATTGAGAATGTTACAAATACAGTGACGAAATCTGGATCTGCGAGGGAGTTAAGAAGTATGAGGTGAGTCAAGAAACAACTCAACAAAATTAAAATAAACCTCATAGTTAAGTTATGTAGATAGGAAATAACACTATGAGGTTTTTTAATATTGTTTATTTTTTATTATTTCACTCACCTCATAATTCATAGCAGACCCAGGGTTTCTTCACATCTTTTGTGACATTCTCAATGCTGTGTCACGTTCACAACTGATGTCCAACGGCCTTCTATCCTGCAGACTGACCTCCGCGCCATCTGGTGGCCGACCGAAGAATTTCCAAATCATAAGGAGAGAGGACTGATTTGGAAATTCTTCGGTCGGCCACCAGATGGCGCGGAGGTCAGTCTGCAGGATAGAAGGCCGTTGGACGTCAGTTGTGAACGTGACACAGCATTGAGAATGTCACAAAAGATGTGAAGAAACCCTGGGTCTGCTATGAATTATGAAGTATGAGGTGAGTGAAATAATAAAAAATAAACAAAACCTCATAGTGTTATTTCCTATCTACATAACTATTTTAATTTCTTTGTGCATCTCATTCCTATTTGTAATTATTGTTTCTAAGAATTTTAATTCAGCCACTTATTCAAAATTTCCCTTATTTGTCATTAGCTGTCCATTTCCATTATAAAATGAATTTCTATGTGTGACTATATTTAGTTATATTGAGGTTTACTTCAAGCCCTCACAATTGGTTAATTATTACTAATAGAAGCCTAAGAAAAATACTAAAAATCAAATGACAGAAATAATATCAAATAAAGAACTACGGGGAAAAAATAAAATAGAAATAAAAATACAAGAACAGAATTAAGTAGGACATACATTATGAAAATTAATGAAGTAGTTGAAAAAGTGACATTAGAATGGAATCCACAGGGATAAAAACGTTGAAATTGCAGTATACGATTAACTTGGAAAGAAGAAAAGAAGATAACATAGAATAGGTCCCATTAGAGACACTTTCTGATGGCCTATTGAGGAGAATATTATGAATATTAAAATATTTGAAAATACATAAAAAATTAAAAACATAACTGCAATTAAAAAAAAAAATGAAGCGAAAATGGTAATCGAGCAGAATTTTTAGGGTCAAATCCACTTTCAAATGGAGAGGACTTTTCTCGATCTTCAACTATCTTTTTTGATATAATTGAGGCTAAGCCTATTACAACTATAGATAAAATAATAATGAAATTAAGAGGCTCACTCAAGAGACCCTTGATTTCATTCATGAAATAGGCCAATAAGTAGAATAAGAAGTAACATTATGAGGTTTTAATTGTCTTGAAACATATGTCTAACGGAAACAACATATTGAGGTAAGAATTACACAGTCCAAACTTTATTATCATATCAAAATTACCTGAACAGAATTGATTTTATTTTAAATACATATTCCTGATTGTGTTGTTTCTTAAGTTTATTTGGGGAATGGCGATGTTACGATTAAAAATCAATGTCACTTTCAAAACTAACACCTGCCATTTTGTATTGTTGTTTTGAGGCTTACAGACTGTTATGCATACAATATTAATCAATATTGGATATTTTTAGTTGCAAATTGATATTTATCCTGTACTTTAATGAATGTTAGTAATTTAATGTATTTATTTAACTTTCACAGGGAAAGAACACTATGAGGTTTAATTTAAGAATTAAATTAATGTTTTTATTACCTCACCTCATATCCTTTTCCTTCTATACTGCTGTTTCGGAGCTTATCTCCATCTTCAGTAGCCTCTGGTCAACCGGTGTTGTCGTTTCTTGGCGTTTTCTTCTTACTTCTATCGGTGGACCGATGAACCTCTGGATCAGGTCAAAATTTGCAGGAGTTTCGAAATTCATGAGTTTATCTTTCTTATTTTTTTGGATGTGGATTTTTTTCCCAGACTGTGAGTTCTTTTTGTTTATCAGTGTGTTTGATTAGCTAGCTTCTGTATTGATTAAATGCTTTTCAGACCAAGTATGGGCTGCTACAGCTGACTTGTCCACTTCAACCTTTTTGGTCTGAAAAGCATTTAATCGATACAGAAGCTAGCCTAATCAAACACACAGATAAACAAAAAGAACTCACAGTCTGGGAAAATATCCACATCCAACAAAATAAGAAAGATAAACTCATGAATTTCGAAACTCTCGCAAATTTTGACCTGATCTAGAGGTTTATCAGTCCACTGATAGAAGTAAGAAGAAAACCGCCAAAAAACGACATAACACCGGTCGACCAGAGGCTACTGAAGATGGAGATAAGCTCCAAAACTGCAGTATAGAAAAAAAAAGGATATGAGATGAGGTAATAAAAACATTAATTTAATTCTTAATTTAATGTATGTTACTGTGACACTTTGTAATAGCAGCGTTTGAATTTTGCAGATGAATGTGAGAATAGTGGTCTCACATTGGTGGAGTTGCTGACTCATTAGTTTAAAGACCCGCACAGAATGATCAATGCATCTAGACTTTCGTTCCAGAAGATTCTCTAGGCTTCTACTCTCCATGTCAGGAAAGTCCAATGCCAGAAACTTCCATATTAGAAAAGTCTTGATTGGAAGCTGAGAAATTTCCTTCCTGGCTTATATAAACTGTTGCCAGAGTTGGAAGTGAATTAGTTGTGAAGTGACAGCGATACAGTGAACAGTGAAAAAGAAGAAACTGTGACAAGTGAAAGCATTAGAGACTGGAAATAATTGTGTGATAGATTAACTGTGAAGCAAGATTAATTATTGCAGCAATTTGTGAGTGAAATTTCACTGACTATTTAAATCATGCCCCAAATGGGAGTCAATGAACTATCACGTTTCAATGAATTTTGTTTTACAATCAATCACAGTCGTGTTTCACCTCGATAATTATCGAATTTTGATTATCAAAATAAAGAAAGCTCCTACTTTTAATATTCTGAACAGGTCAGAGCATTATTTTGCAGTGACTGACTCTCTAACAAATATGTTGAATATAGCAAATAATGAACAGATTCCTTCGAACTACACATTTGATAATTGTGCATTCAATAATTGTGTTTTTAAATATTGATTTTACTGAGTTGTTTCAAAAAAAAATTAATAACCTATAATGTTGGTTATAATATACAATTTTATGTGTTAAATTTTTTCTCCACTAGGGTGCATTCTTACAATATTGTGATCCTATTTGGCAATACATTGTATGATCAAGTTGCAGTGATAAGCAAATGAAACATAACCAAACATTTCTCATTTGTTTTCAAACATTGCCATTTACATTAAATATATAAATATTTTAAAATAACCATATTAAATAATGATTTGTGAGTAAACAGCTTAATTTTATTCGTTAAATAGTCCTAACAAATGCCACTCTTGATTTCCAAATCCTCTAGATAATTTGGAAATCACTCATGGCAATACTTATTGAAAGTTTATAGAATCAAATAAAGTTATTGTGAAATTTTTTGTGATCATCTATTGTCTTTTATTATGAGAAAACAAACCCTCCTTAGCACGAGTCATGTTTAGAGGCGATACAGTGAACTATGATCAGAAGAAGCTATGACAAGTGAAAGCACTAGTGACTGATAACTAATTGTGTGATAAATAAACTGTAAAACAAGGTTAATTATTGCAGTAAGTTATATGTAAAGTGTCATTAAAAGTTTTTGTAAATCAAATTAAGTTATTATGGAAGTTTTACATGAACATTTGTTGTTTTTATTGAATGAAAATAAGGTGAGAACGAACCTGCTCCATCTGAGGACTAAGATACAATTATGTCACACCTAATTAACATATTATGGCACAGTTGACCAAAAGTAAGTTAAAACTATAACATACCCGAGTGCTTCAGCTTGTACAGCTCGATGGATAGCCATGGTGTGAATATACGATGCTAAATTTGGATCTGCACCTTGTTCTAATAATGCCTCAACAACTTGTAGGTTGGCACACTGCGAAGCAATCATCAGAGCTGTCGCACCATCATTTGCCCTAAATCACACATGAATTCAATTTCCCAACTATTTTATAGTATTTCAACATTAAAAATTGCCATATTAACTTCATGTTAACTAATAAAGTTTCTTTTAATATAATAAATTTGGGAATTTTTAACTTTATGAGGTTGTATTAATAAGAATTAAATGAATCGTGAATTCTTCTTACCTCATACTTGTATGTTTTTTTAAACACAGCACCACAGTATCAGCGACCATCGTCACCATCCTCAGCTGTTTTCACGACTGTCAATTTTTTCTTTTGTCGGTAATTATCCAAACTGCTAACTGGTGTTCTTTTGAAGGAATTATCTTCTATACTGCCATCTGTTGTATTTTTTGAAGAACTTTGTAATCAAGCTTGGTTCGACTGGAATCTCGAAGTTCATGGTTCTAGTATGGTTTTTTTTTGAATATATATCTTTTCCCAAACCTTTGGATTTAACAGTTAAGATATATATTCAAAAAACCACACTAGAACCATGAACTTTGAGATTCCAGACGAACCGAGCTTGATTACAAAGTTCTTCAATAATACAACAGATGGCAGTTTAGAAAATTATTCCTTCAAAAGAACACCAGATGGCAGTTTAGAAAATAATTCCTTCAAAAAAACAACAGATGGCAGTTTGAATAATTACCGGCAAAAGAAGAAAATTGACAGTTGTGAAAACAGCTGAGGATGGTGACGATGGTCGCTGATACTGCAGTGCTGTGTTAAAAAAAACATAGAAGTATGAGGTAAGAAGAATTCACGATTCATTTATTTCTTATTAATAACGTTTCACCAAATCCACATTGTGTAACCACTCCAATTTTTCATTCAGATATTAAATTAATAAAGTATGATTTCAAATTTCAACAGTTACAAATGGTAAATATAGGGTGTAAATGATATTAATTGCCAAATATATTTTGAGATTTAAACACAAATAACCAAATAAAAAATTATGACTTTTTTTAAAAATACAATAGGAAGTAACATTAAGAGGTTTTATTTAAATTAATATTGGGATGTAAACATTATGAGGTTATATCATTAATAGTGAGTGGAGAACATATTTTTAATGACTCACCTCATATAATTTCAAATTTCTTTGATACCGGCAGTTTCAGACAATACCTTGTCCCTCTTCAGTCATGGCTTCCACTGATGAAATTCTATGGTTGTTGATTTCTCTAAGGACATCACCTCTTGTGCTGCCATCTTTGGTTGGGATTATAAACTTTGTAATTAAATTTTTATCCATTGGAATATCGAAGTTCATAGATCGATATTTATTCTTTTGAATGAACATCTTTTCCCAAATTGTCAATTCCAATGGTTTATCCAATTGTTTCAAAAGTTTTGCCTCTTTTTCAATTTTATGATGTTCTAGCAAACTATGTGCAGCAATTGCTGATTTTTCAATTTCACAATTTTTAATATTTCTAAAATGTTCTTTAGTGCGTGTTTCCAAATTCCTTTTTGTTTTTCCTATGTGTACTTTGCTACAATCATTACAATTTACTAGATAAATTACAATTTATTTGATAAATCCAACACAGTAAGAAATATAGAATTTATCATATAAATTGTAATGATTGTACTACAAAACCATTGCTTTGATCTTGCAAATGGTGGCTTCTTTATTAAGACAATCTTTTTATATTAAGTTTAGTTAAAAACCTCTCCTGGCACATCCATTACCACCATCATCACCTTTCATATTATCGGAGCAGCGTAACCCTACCTTCCAGGCACTCCAACCTCAGAAGTGGGTTACAAGAACGCCATGCCAGGAGAGAATACCAGAAATATTGTAATGACAACCTGGTGTCATTACTTACTTACTTACTCACTGGCACTATCGAACCCGTAGGTTCATGGCCACGTGGACATAAGCTCTCCATACATCCCCATCCTGAGCTAAAGCTTTCCAATCATTCCCTGTATAATATACTTCCTCAAATCATAGTTAATGTTATTCTCCCACCTCATTCTTGGTCTACCACCTGGGCGTTTTCCCTCTGGCTTTCCTACAAGAAGCTTCCATGCAAGTCTTTCATTCCCCATACGTGCAACATGTCCTGCCCATCACAGTCTATGAGACTTGACTGTTCTTATTATATCTGGCTTCCTATAAAGACCATGTAGTTCATTGTTATGTAGTCTTCTCCATTCACCTGTTTGTTCATCTCTCTTTGGTCCAAAAATTTTCCTAAGTACTTTATTCTCAAATACTTGTAATCTCCTTTCCTCCCTTAAAGTAAGAGTCCATATTTTGCATCCATATAATATAACTGGTAGAATAATAGTTGTATATATTTTCAGTTTAACGTTTTTTGAAAGGAGTTGGGACATCAAGAGTTTCTGCAATGCATAATAGCACGCACTTCCAGAATTGAGCCTATGTTTAATTTCTTTGTGCATCTCATTACTATTTGTGATTATTGTTCCTAGGTATTTGAATTCAGCCACTTCCTCAAAATTTCCTTCATTTGTCATTAGCTGTCCATTTCCATTATATAATGTATTTCTACATGTGACCACATATTTAGTTTTATCCCAACCTGGTGTCATTAATAAAAAAAAATCCACAGATTGATTAAACAATTTACCTTGAGTCAACAGAATCATAAAACCTGACAAGAGGTTTTATTATATTTAAATCACAAAATTGACATGCCAATAACAAAGGCGTTCTACCACATTCATCTTGTACAGTAACATCAGCTCCCATCCTCAATAGAAGTTTCAATACAGCTACATTGCCCTGCAACAAAATTAATTTAAATTGAAATACATTAATCAAGGAAGTTGAACAAAGTTGGCACCTACAAAAATAGTAAAAATGTTTTTTTTTATTCAATGCCACAGTGTTGTCATTTAAACATTCTGGTATTCTCTCCCGGCATGGTGTTATTATAACCCCACTTCTGTGGGTTGGGGTGCCTGGAAGGCGGAGTTATGCTACTTTGATGATATATATGATAGGTGATGATGATGGTATTGATGCACCAGGAGAGGCCTTAATCCTAAACCTAATGAATATGTTAATGATGATAATGGTAGCCAAATGATGTTCAGGGACCATTTGGGTTTTAACGTTTTCTGACAATTGTCTTACAGGTGAGGAAAAACCACTACCCAGGAAACTTTGTCCCGACCAGGGATCAAACCTGGACCTGCTGCAGGACAAGGCAGCAAGCTATCTCGAGACACAGCAGTGGACTACAGTAAAAATGTAATACAGTTTCATTAAAGAATAAACTAAATGAAAAATTATTCTCAAAATTGATAGGAAGTAACATAAAATATATATTTAATGAAGAGATTGAATTGGTAATATACATTAATTTATTTATTTACAGCCTGATCATCTTACCTCAATATTAATGTTGATTTGTTCCTGGACATGTTTCAAAACAATTCTGTTTTATCGTCAGCTTGTCCAGACGATAAAAGAATTGTTTTGAAACATGTCCAAGAACAAATCAACATTAATATTGAGGTAAGATGATCAGACTGTAAATAAATAAATAAAAATAACCTCAAAATATCACTTCCTAAAATTAAATATTAATGGTAATATACATCTCACCTCATATTTTGGTCTCTTACTTGGTAAAAGTACTGGTTGAAAATGTTTTTTTTTTTTGCAAATGCCCCAGGTTGTCTTTCGACATTCCTGGTGTTCTCTCCTGGTATGGCGTACTTGTACCCCACATCTGAGGTTGGGGCGCCTGGAAGGCAGGGTTACGTTGCCCCGATGATATGATGGTTATGATGATGATAGTGGTGCGGCAGAAGAGTCCCTAATCCTAAGATTAATCTAGATGAATATGAATGATGATGATTGCAATGGCCATATGATTTTGGGGACCGTTTGGGCCTTAAAGTTTTCCTGACATTTGTCTTACAGGTGAGGAAAAGCCCCGATAAAAACCTCACCTAGAAAAACTGCCCCAATCAGGGATCAAACCCGGGCCCACTGCATGACAAGGCAGCACGCTACCTTGAAACCACAGCAGTGGACTGGTTGAAAATGGTTATGTCCACTAAAACACATTCCAAATAAGAGAACAAAATATGAACCAATATCTTGAAAAATTATAACTCTATACCTTCTTCTAGCTAAGTTCCAACGTAATGTTAACAAATAAGATGTATGACTGCATTTTCATCAGTCGAATAAAGATTTTACCTTTGAGCATGTAAGAAAATGTAGTTCTCTCTCAATTCATCTTCATGTTAACGTCATCCATAGTAATTCTGTCCCGAGGGCAGGTCTTTCACTGCAATCATAGCATTTTCATGCTATACTTTGCAGCTTTACTAGGGAATTGTAGGTGTGGTAGCTTCCCGTTGCTTTCCACACCGGTGAAGGATGATGATGATGGTGACGATAAGAATAAGGATGATGATGATGGCCATATGATTTCAGGGACCGTTTGGGCCTTAAAAGTTTTCCTGACATTTGTCTTACAGGTGAGGAAAAACCCCGATAAAAACCTCACCCAGAAAAACTGCTCCGACCGGGGATCGAACCCGGGCCCACTGCGTAACAAGGCAGTAAGCTACCTCGAGACCACAGCGGTGGACCATGTTAACATTTAATGTAATAATCCGTTTAATTTAAATTACATTCACTCGAAATAGAGAAAATAAAATTAAGAAAAATATGTAATATCTAGTACATGTCTATATAAGTTATATGGGAGAATCTTAAAATACATAATTACACATTTTAATAGGTTAAATATGGAATTAACTTTTACAGGAATTAATCACTATGAGGTTTAATTTATGGTAAAATCAAACGTTTCTTACCTCTCCTCATACAAATCTTCTAAGTAGATCGCGATTTTGAGACCATAACTGTCTTATCTTCAGTACTATTTTGGCGACTGATGGTATGTCGATCAGAAGAAACTGAGAGTGAAGAAGAAGAATTTCTTCCCATCGACGTAACATCAGTCGCCAAAATAGTACTGAAGATGAGACCGTTATGGTCTCGAAATCGTGATCTACTTAGAAGATTTATATGAGGAGACGTAAGAAACATTTGATTTTACCATAAATATGAATTATTTTATTTTTAAGCATGCACAATGTAGAATACATTAGAATTTCAGTTGTTTTAAAATGGCTGCTTCTATATAATTTTAAGTAGAGCCCGGATTTGTATGCAAAATGCATATTTTGTTTTATGCATTAAAAAGTATGCGGAAATGATTTACATGTTAAGTGGTTCCTTCACAGGCAATTTGAGCGGTATTTGATACTTACTTACTTACTCACTGGCACTATCGAACCCGAAGGTTCATGGCCGCGCGGACATAAGCTCTCCATACATCCCTATCCTGAGATAATGCTTTCCAATCATTCCCTGTATAATCTACTTCCCTCAAATCATAGTTAATGTTGTTCTCCCACCTCATTCTTGGTCTACCAACTGGGCGTTTTCCCTCTGGCTTTCCTACAAGAAGCTTCCATGCACGTCTTTCATTCCCCATACGCGCAACATGTCCTGCCCATCGCAGTCTACGAGACTTAACTGTTCTTATTATATCTGGCTTCCTATAAAGACCATGTAGTTCATTGTTATGTAGTCTTCTCCATTCGCCTGTCTGTTCATCTCTCTTTGGTCCAAGTTTTTTTCCTAAGAACTTTATTCTCAAATACTCATAATCTCCTTTCATCTCTTAAAGTAAGAGTCCATGTTTCGCACCCATATAATATAACTGGTAGAATAATAGTTTTATATATTTTCAGCTTAACGTTTTTTGAAAGGAGTTGGGACATCAAAAGTCTCTGCAATGCATAATAGCATGCATTTCCAGAATTGAGCCTATGTTTAATTTCTTTGTGCATCTCATTCCTATTTGTGATTATTGTTCCTAGATATTTGAATTCAGCCACCTCCTCAAAACTTCCCTCATTCGTCATCAGCTGTCCATCATATACTGAACTTCTACGTGTGACCATATATTTAGTTTTACCGATATTTACTTCCAGTCCTAATTTCTTAGTGTTACTCAATAGTGTGTGCGTGTTGGCCTTTAGTATCTCCTCGCTATCGGCCAGTAGTACTGCATCATCAGCATAAACTAACAGCTTATTAATACCATTGAGTTGTAAGCCTTCCTCATTCTCTAAAGATTTAATGGCATGCTCTAGTACAAAATTAAATAGTAGAGGAGATAGTGCATCTCCTTGCTTCAACCCATTCTGGATTTCAAAAGTGTCTGAAAACTGTTTGCCTATACGCACCCTACTCTTTGAGCCATTTAGACACATTCGTATAAGTCTAACTAACTTTTTAGGAATTCCGAACTCCAGCAGGATACTATATAACTTCTCCCTCTTAATTGAATCATATGCTTTTTGAAGTCTACATATAGTTGATGTACAGTACCATTATATTCCCATTTCTTCTCTAAAATCTGTCTTAAACTGAAAATCTGATCTGTTGTAGACCTGTTTCTTCTAAATGCACATTGATGATCTCCTAGAATGTCATCAATATAGGGAGTAAGTCTGCTTACTAATATATTTGTTAGAATTTTGTACGAAGTTGAAAGTAATGAGATGCCCCTGTAGTTGTTGCAATCAGTTTTATCTCCTTTCTTATAAATTGGTATGATAATTGATTCCTTCCATTCATCTGGAAGAGCTTCTTTTTCCCAAATCATACTAAGCAACCAGCGTATCTTGTCCATCAATTTTTCTCCCCCTGATTTTATCAGTTCTGCTGGGATCTCATCTGAACCTGATGATTTATACATCTTCAATTTTTCAATCGCCATTTCAACCTCTAATGCACTTGGCGAGCGGTATTTGATAATGCATAGAAATACATATTCCTGGGGAAAATGCTTATTTCAGATTTTTAATGCACATTTAACTCCTAAATGTGGTATTAAATTATAATTTTCCCCTCAGCTAATTACTAGTAATTAATTAATTAATTAATGCTTTTTAAATTAAGAAAATCTCTGCAATCAATTGGATATAAGCGTAATGTGTATATTTACATCTGCTGTGTAAGAGGGGAATACCCGTGGGCCTTGAAAAATAACATTACGGTATTGCTAAAATCACATTTGGTAAGTTTAGTGAAGTATTAAATAAAAATCCTGGCTACAATAGAATTTGTCAAATTAGCAAAATGCTCTCTGGTTATAGTAAAAGAACTGTAATCACAGAGAAATTCACTGAAGAAGAACTGTGGTGTTTTTTACATCCACCTGTGACATCTTGTGAAGAAAGGACATTTTCATTGTATAAACCCTTCTTCACTGCCAGACAAAGGAGCTTCACACAAGAAAACCTTCCTTATCTACTGTAACAGCCAGGAATAAGAATTAATGTAAATCAATGGTAAAGAGAAAAAATTTTGCCTGAACCGGGAATCGAACTCTGAACCTTTAGCTTTCTGTGCTAATGCTCTGTCCACTGAGCTAATTCAGGTTTCATTCCCATCCAAGCAGAAATCCTTCCTTTACCTTACTCTACTGGTCCCACATTCAATTGCAATGAATCATCATTCACAAATACACACAATGAATGGCTTCTAACTGAAGAAATAAGAATTAAATTAATGTTTTTATTACCTCACCTCATATCCTTCACACTTGAAATAGAGGTGAACAAACAATTACTATTTTTAGATCTAAAATTACACAGAAATGAGGAAAATAAGGAAATAGAATTCAGCATTTATAGGAAAGAAACACACATAGATAACTACATCAAATCAACAGTTGGAGAATATATTTTAATAAAAGAAAATATGTACTCTAGACTGTGAAGTTTATGCATTATAGGAAATTACCTTAATTAAAGTCCAGCCGCTGGATCTCCTGCTCTGACGTTTAGGTTGTACGAGGGATAAAAAGAGAAACTCGCCCTCTACTACCAATAAGGAAATAGTTGAGTGGGAGTGGACATCTGCCACAACCAATCACTGCTTTTGACGCTGCTATAGCATGCTAGTAAGGTTTGAAATTGCTGAGATGTTGTCAGCTGTATTTCTGCTAACCGCATACATAAAGCGGTCCCTCCATATCAGCAACACTGTCGTGAAAACATCAGAGTCAGAGACTCAGTGGCTGGACCATAATATTTCAATGGAAGTAATATTATGAAGTTCATTTTAATAAAATTTAATTCAGTCAGTAACATCTTACCTCATAGTTTTGTATTTTTATAGAATTCTTGAGTTGGAAAGAGCTGATGATAGTATGCAGACATACTGAAACATGCTAACATCAAATGTTTCTTACCTCTCCTCATGCAAATCTTCTAAGTAGATCGCGATTTCGAGACCATAATGGTCTCATCTTCAGTACTTTTTTGGTGACTGATGTTATGTCGATCGGAAGAAACTCTTCTTCTTCCTTCTGTTGGTGAACCGATGAACCTCTGGATCAGGTCATAATTTGCAGGAATTTCGAAGTTCATAAGTTTTCCTTTGTTTTTCTGAATGTGGATTTTTTCCCAAACTGTGAGTTCCTTTTGTTTGTCTATATTGTTTGTTAGATCCACATTCAAAAAAACAAAGGAAAACTTATGAACTTCGAAATTTCCACAAATTATGACCTGATCCAGAGATTCATCGGTCCACCAACAGAAGAAGAGTTTCTTCCGATTGACATAACATCAGTTGCCAAAAAAGTACTGAAGATGAGACCGTTATGGTCTCGAAATCGTGTTCTACTGAACATTTGTATGAGGAGAGGTAAGAAACATTTGATTTTACCATAAATTAAACCTTATAGTGATTATTTCCTGTGAAAGTTGAATACTGAAACATGTTCTAAAAAATTCTACAAAATTATGAGGTAAGATGTTACTGACTCAATTAAATTGTATTAATTATCTTACTATTTGCTTCTACTTACTGAGGAGACTGCAAAATGCAAAGGTGTCCATAAATTGAAATTTACTGTATTTAAGTTTGCTCCAGCTTCAATTAATACTTCTGCTATCTCAAGCTTTTCACTTTTACTGGCTGAAAAATTTAATTTAAAATACAAATTTAATTAATTGAACATAAAGAATTTGTATGGACAGCAAAAGGATTACAAAAAGAATTTACAATGAGCAACCTCTATTGGCCAGAAAAGTTGGCAGACCTAAATTAAGATGGGAGGGTGGTATAATTCAAGACATTAAAGGTCGCATGTTTGGATGCATTAGACAGTAAAATGCCTTCTCTGCTGAGCAAGTTGTATGCTAATACGATTTTGCTTACTCAGAAATCTGTTCATGCGATAATAATTGGTTAAATTTGTAAGCTACCTGCGGAGGTAGCTTAAATGAGCAACTCAAATTAAAATCCCAAAGGGAACCGATGGTAATCGATGTACTTTGCTGCTTTATCCAACATTTATCCAAGATGTCGGACCTTGAAGACTTCGATCATGTTTTCGGTATACACGGAGAAGAGGAATTTGATAGAGTCTACCAAAGAATTCAACTGGAAGAACAGGAGAATCGGCGTAATATTGCGTGTCGCAGACGTGTTTGTATACGGTATTATTTGCGGGATGCAAGCATAAATGCATTCCTCTATAGCAGACGAAAATAACGGAAGTGGTTTTATCGCTGAGAATTCTGGGTAATTCGTTGCCAATATTACGAAAACGTCGACTCTCATGCATGACCGATAAGTCGGCCGTTAATTCGTTCTCAGCAATTGCTCACGGTGAATCAGCTCACTAGTGATTGGAAGTAATTTGAGTAGAGAGTAATGTTCTAACATACGACCCAAAGACTTAAAAATAAAAAACTGGAAGAATAAAGCTCAGAAGCAGGAAGTCTGGCATAAGCTTCTGAGGTGGCCAAGGCCCACATGGGGCTGTCGAGTCATTGATGATGATGATGAACATAAAGAATACTTCAATATAATTAATTTAAAACAAAATAGACGGCTCTATGGCACAAAGTAGCTAGATACATGTCTTCTACCTCTGAGACCTGAGTTATGTCTCGGACACCGCTTGTACAATTCATGGCAGAAACATTATAGCCAAAAACTTCATTCCACCACTCCTCCTCGCTCATTCATTTTGTTTTATTTCATCTGCCCCTGTGATGGTGCGACAGGCCTGGTCACCTACAGTGGTTTCATTTTTGCCAAAGATTTCAAGTACCAGATGAGTGGTCGGATATTCTCTGCTGGTCTCTCCCCATTCCTTATGATATAACTCCTCATGTGACAGTCACATAATAAGTCGGCCCTCTTGCAGAGTTGTTTTTGATATACGAGCATGTCTGTGCAGCTTCAAGGAGTTGCGAGTGGGTGTTTGTGTGAGTAGTGGGAGATACAGTGAGTCACTTGACCTTGAAACCTCTGGCAAAAATAAAATCACTATAACAGGAGTTTCACCTCATCTTATCCCTTTTGACTTGGCATTATGCCAGACAGAAATACAATTATTTTTTAAATATAATATATTTTACAAATTTAAAATATTTTCACAAATTGAACCTTTCTTTATATATAAATATTAATTAAATTTTAATAAAAAGTATCAATGACAAAGAGAAAAACTTCTTCACAAATTAGTTATGGGAACTACTTATTTTAGGAATTAATAGTTATGGGAAATAACATTATAAGGTTTTCAATTAATAAAAATTAATTAAATCAGTCATATCTCACCTCATAGTTTGTGTTCTTCAAGCATGGAAACTGCAGATATCAAGAGGAATCCCACCCATCTTCAGATGTTGGCTGAAGATGGGAGGGATTCCTCTTGAAAACTGTTTCCATGCTTGAAGAACATAAAGTATGAAGTGAGATATGACTCATTTATTACCCGTTTAAGGAGTAAGCGCAGTTGTTGACGGAGGGCACTGCAGTCGTGTGTATGCAGGAATAGACCACGTGACACTGCTATCTACGAGTGCAAAGGGGAATGGGATGTGGGATGCTGACAGTGTACACTGCCTTATATGACGTCACGTGTACCAACAAACAGAGCTTCCTGATTCTTCCGCCTGCAGAGATATTTTGAATAAGTAATAATTAATTAAGAAAAACTTCTGTCTGAACCAGAAATTGAACCCAATTGGAGGGAGTTGGGAACTTCTTATTGGGATACTCTACAGCACTGGCCCCAAGCCTAGATAAAGGAGGAGGAAGAATGGTTGGTTTTTAGCCTCATGGATTGTACTGATGCCGAATAGGTACAGACATCATATCCCAAGCAATGCTAAAGTTAAAGCTTATCTGTTACATAACCAACATCCTAACAGACAAAAAACACAACACAGAAATAAGACATCAACTAAAAGTAGAGGAATTAAACACAACAATTGAGAAATACAGAACAAATTGGAAAGAACACTTGGCAAGTATGACTGAGAATAGAATACCCAAAGCAGTATACAACTATTCACCACGAGGAAGAAGAAGTTTGGGAAGACCAAGGAAAAGCTGGAAAGAGCAGCAATTTGGAGCCGGAGCAGGCTAGTAAATAAGTCTAAACCGTGAAGAAGAAGATAACCAACATCCTATCCCCCTTTAATGAGACTGGCAAAGCTGAGTGTCTGGCACCTAAAAACAAGACCATTTTGGTTCAGGTATGGTAACACTAACAGAAGTGTCCCTGGTACTCCAGGTTGGGGGTTGAAACATGGAGCTGACAGCTCCACTTTTGTAAAAACCTTAAATGTTGAAAAGCCCAAAATGAACACAGCCGGACTGATCATGGAAAAAATATGGTAAAAGAAATAGGACATGTAAATGGAAAATGGATTGGTATTTGAGGAAGGCTAAGACTACACTCTAATTCAACCCAGGAAGTTGCTACAGACCTTATGGGCTAAGCCAATGTCCCCCTATGTACAGGGGGTATATGTTGCCAAACTCATAATAACGGTATGTTTGTTTAGGGAGGGGTGGAGGGACAAGGTTAGCAGTACTTTTTTCAAATCAATGTACTATACATTTAAAATACATAATTTTTCTTTTATGGCATGCAGACTAGTTTTATAGTAAATATGAGAGTTGACACTTTCACACAAGATAGTACATGTCCGCACGAGGTCAGTGACAAGTGGTAACTGTTTTTTTCTTTAAGAGGAGGTGGCTTGGACGGCTACAACTTACAACTCTGTACCTGCTGTGTTGCAAACTTCAGTTATATTTAAGGATTTCTCTCAAGAAAATACTGTTAAAATGGCTACCCAGTTCCTTATTCCAAACACACAGTAAATTCCTGGTTTGAATCTGACTGTAGCCTTTAAGAGCCGATGATGATGCCTCAATAAACATCTCACTCCAAAGCTTCTTGGGCCTTCCTTTCTACTATCTGTCTGGAATGGCCCAATTCCATTACCTTCTTGGCCATCATTCTTCCTCCATTCTTTTTAGATAATACATCATAGATAATCTCTTTGTGTCAATTGTGTCTATGACAGTTAATGAATAAGAAATCGGAAACAAAACACTAAGAATAGATCAGAATGATGTGTTATTGTGAGGGAGGTTCAGGGTAAAGTCTTAAACACCAGAGGTAATAATGATAAAGGTACAATTTATCCATTAAATATCTCTTGACATACTAATACATAATTCACAAATTTGATATATAAATTCTACCTTAATGAATATACCTCATAGTGAGAATTCCTAAAATAAGTAATATAAATACTAATTCATTATGTGAATTGATGACATGAAGCATTTTACAAATGAATTATAGAAAGAATATAGAAGCCTGTAACAATAATAATAGTTGACGGCCGAAGAATTTCGTCAGTCGGAGTTATGTCTGATGATGAACATGACTATGTTTGAAATCGCGATATCATGGAAGCATGAATCCTATGAGGTGAGTTGTTTAAACAATATGTTCTCCGATGAATTTTAATATAATTTGTTGTTTGTATTATTAATTTAATACTTCAAATATAAATAATTTGAATTCATTGATAAGCTGTCACTGGTACAACATTATTCTTCTAATATTACAACAATTGCCTATGAAATAATTGTTTGTTCACTCCTATACTAATAATGACCTAATTATCATTCTGTTTTTAAGGGAAGTAAGTTGAATTTACCAGAGAGGCCTTGGTATCCATTTACATCGGAATGTAATAACTCAACTTACTTCCCTAGGGAAAAAAAAAGTAATTGACTTAATTAATAATGTAAAAATGTGTTGTTGTTTTCAAATGGCTGGAGCTTGGTTTACACCATTAGTCCTCTTGATTGTCAATAAAGTCCTGCAATGTCTTTCCTGTCCTTTTTCTTGGGGTCAAGTCCCTGAAATTTAGCAAATGTTCCTTGCTTAGGAGAACATTTTCTCCATACAAGGAGCAGCCCATTGTTCTAGGGGCAATTCCCATTCTATGAAGGTGGTCATACAGACAGTCATGGCCTGTTTCCAATCTGAAGAGAGCTACTGCTGTTCTTCTAGGGAGATGTTTTATTCTTTCAGCATGTTTCGCTATAATTTGGGCTGTGATGTTGGCTACAATGTGGAAAGAGATATTGATTCCAAAATAAATAATTTTCAGACGGTGTGTGGAACAATACAGAGAACATTCAAAAATAAAATTAGAAAAGAAACCAAGATAAAAATGTATAATGTTATGGCGGTTCCCACAATATTGTATGGATGTGAAACTTGGGCTCCAATGAAAAAACAGATGGATAGAATACAGACAGCGGAGATGAGGTTCCTAAGACAAGTAAAAGGATGTACAAGACTTGATAGAATAAGAAATGAGGATATAAGAGAAGAATTGAAAGTACAGCCTTTATTGGATAAGGTCACGAATTACAGACAGAAATGGATTGATCATATGGATGGAATGAGACAGGAGAGATATCCATTGTTAGCAAGAAATTATCAAGCAAGAGGAAGACGTGATGTTAAGACCTAGAAGACATTGGGCTGATGCATTATGAAGTCGGAACAGGCAATTGCCTAATCCCTGGAGTGATGATGATGATGATGTTTCGCTATATCTTCATATTTCTTACTTTGAAGATCTTTTATATTCTGTTCTCTGAAATGTTACCTACTTAAAATTTTATTGAGTAATACAATACAATTTTACTGTATCACACTTATTTGTTATTTGACAATTTCAAATTTATTTGCCGCTTCCTCTACATCACAATTAATCATATCTGTAATTAATATACAGTCTGACAGTGTTATTTAAAATGTCTGCCACTAATTCAGACAACAATAAACAACTGCTATCAAACAATTGAACTATTCAAACCAAGATATAAATTCACACAAAATATATACATTAAACATAATTATTAGTATAGGAGTGAACAAAATTATATATGCAATTCGGGAAATAAGTACATTACTACTCTTGAACTTATTTGTTAGCCCTTGCTAAAGCTCGAAACACGTCCTCAACTAGTAATGTACTACTTACTTCCCTTATTGAGTACACAACTATTTATTCTTATAATAATTCAAACAATTGCTCCATTAATATTAATCTCATATAAGGTGTCCAAGTTGAGCAAAACATTTCTTCCATTTACTTGTGTTTTGCACTCTTTTAACTTTACTATCTAATCTCTCTTGGTTAACTCTTGTTTTTTCGACCCTGACGCTATTAGGGCATCCGAGGGCTAGGGAGTCTTTCCTTTCTTCCACTTCTTCTTTCCTTTCTTTTCTTTTCTTCTCCAGAAAAGCCTGACCAGAGGCTATAAGATGGCAGCCCCATCACTGGTCTTGCCTTCCTTTGGCCAGCAACCAATCGAAGGGACTATTATTATGCTTTCAAGTCTTATACGAGAATTTCCCGGAAGGATCGGAAAATTTTCTATAGGATCGTAACAGGTCTTGGCCTAATACTTGGAAGGAAGAAGAAGAAGAAATTAAGAAACTATTTTAGATTATATTAAAACTTAGCAATTAAGATGGTACAAACATGTCCAGCGAATGGAAGAGTATCGGCTATCAAAATGTGTTTTGGAATGAAACCTGAGGGAAGACCTAAAACCTTCTGGAGTCATCATCATCATCATAATCCTGCCAGGTATTAGTCCTAGAAGAACTGTTATGGCCTGAGAAAGCAGTTTTCATGCCATCTTTTCATAGGTCGACCAAGTGACCGTTTCTCATTTGGACAGTAGTTCATTATTGCCTTGGGGATCCTGAATCTAGCCATTCGCTATTAGGAATCAGACATTAATCAACCGATGATCGATCAATTTACATTAATTTTAATGTTTTTTTTTTTTCCACATTCTAGATATTTGATTACACTGTATCTATGTTCTAATAGTTAGCATATCTTCTACTTCACAGGACTCGGAGTTCAAATTCTGGCTATACAATATAATTCATAGTTAAATGAGGTAGTCATAATGTTGGTTGAAAATGAGAGAGATCCTTCTCTCGAAAACTAGTTCCCGTGTTTGAAGAAACATAAAATATGAGGTAAGATGTTAAAAAATGACTCATTAATTTACGAATTATACAATATAAATTGTTCCTATAGTATCATATTTGAAGAGAAAAATTATACACTCAGACTGGGGTTCGCACACTATGCAAATGCAGTGAGCTATCTGAGCAACTCCCATCTAAACGCAAATATTTCCCTTATATACGCTGATCCTATAGCATTTGGAACAAAGTCCACTCATTCCCATTAGGCCAAATGAGTAACTTAGATGTAATTGATAAGTTGCAAAATCTGGTTAACAAAACTGAAACTAAGGTTGAAAAAATGTCATTCTAACCATGTGACACTCTGTAGTCTTCTGCTATTCAGCGACAGCAACAATTTTAGTCGGTTTTGACTTTTTAAAGATGTGCCATGGATATAAGAAAATTATTTCATTGCCATTGATGCAACATAATTTTGTCACAGTCCCCAGAAACAGAAGCAAATATTTCCACCTTTAATTTCAGTGAATGATATAAATAAAAATTATTAATTTTTGTTAACATACCTATATGAAGTGGTGTAAAATCTTCATTATTTCCAGTATTTATATTTGCCCCATTTTTAATTAGCAAACGTATTACATCAACATTTTCTTGATACATGCAAGTGAGTAAAAGTGGAGTTTCTCCTTCGAATGTCCTTTGATTGACATGCTTACGACCTATATAAACAATGCAAAAATAATTAATTATTCATTAATAAAACTGTATAGTATAAAAAAAAGGAGCCATTAAGCATTATGCCTATAGGGATTCTTGTCAATGCAAATTTTTTAACAATTATTAACCTAACATATAGGCAATACTATTCTATAAAATGTGAACAACCTTGAAAAATTTGAGAGTGCAGAAATCAATCTACAGGAGAGAAAACCGGACAAAAGCAGTGATGAAACCCTGGGTCTGCATGGAAGTCGGGAAATGTGAGGTGAGTTAAAAAAATAAACATTGCAGAATTATATTTGAAGAGAAAAATTTTTGCCTAGACCGAGACTCGAACCCGGGACCTTTGGCTTGCCGGGCCAAATGCTCTACCAGCTGAGCTACCGAGGCAAGTTGCAATCTAGACGCAAATTTTTCTCTTATATACGTTGTAATTCCCTCTCGCCAAATGCTTTTGAAACCATTGCTCCTATCTTTGCAAATGGGAATTACAACGTATATAAGAGAAAAATTTGCATCTAGATTGCAACTTGCCTCGGTAGTTCAGTTGGTAGAGCATTTGGCCCGGCAAGCCAAAAGTCCCGGGTTCGAGTCTCGGTCTAGGCGAAAATTTTTCTCTTCAAATATAATTTATCTTTAAGTGAGAAATGTTAAATCAATAATAAAAACATCATTAGAAGCCTTACTAGCTTTATAAAGTAATGTTAAATTCCCAATAAATGTCTTCTTAACTAAGAAGCTGCCATTTGCAAAGATATAAGCAATGGTTTCAAAAGCATTTGGCGAGAGGGAATTACAACGTATATAAGAGAAAAATTTGCATCTAGATCGCAACTCACCTCGGTACCTCAGTTGGTAGAGCATTTGGCCCGGCAAGCCAAAGGTCCCGGGTTCGAGTCTCGGTCTAGGCAAAAATTTTTCTCTTCAAATATAATTTATCTTTCAGTGAGAAATGTTAAATCAATAATAAAAAACATAATGCCGAATTAATTAAAATAAACCTCATAGTGTTATTTCCTACTACATAATTTAACATATATAAAATTATGATTCTTCAGTTATATGAAAGCAAAACAGACACTTAAAGTTATGAGTATTTGAGAATAAAAGTTCTTAGGAAATTTTTTGGACCAAAGAGAGATGAACAAACAGATGAATCGAGGACGCCATAAAACTGCGATCTTTATGGGAAACCAGATGTAGACTGCAATGGGCAGGACTTGTGGGATGAATGGAAAATATTTGGAAGAAAGCCACAAGGAAAGATCCCAGTAAGTCAAGAATGAAATGAGAGAATAAGAATAACCATGATTTGATGGAGGTGAATTACACAGGGAGTGGATTGGAAAATATTAGCTCAGGATAGGAATATATGTACAGCTTATGTTCGAGCAGCCATGAACCTTAAGATTCAAGTAATTTAGTATGTCAGAATAAAAGGGGACATAGACTACTAACATTTGGTTTTCATAAAATAGTAAACTTAGTTTGGGGTTCAAAGCCAATTATATTTGAGTTGTGTGTTTTGACTCATCTCATATTTCTTGATTTTATGCAGACTGGTTTCGTCGCTAACTGTGCAACATTTTGACAACTTGTCAAAACACACAATTCAAATATAATAAAATAAACCTCATAGTGTTATATCCTACATATATTCAACAATTCAAAGCCAATGTTTTCCAATCCTTCCCCTGTATAACTTACCTCCCTCAAATCATGGTTAATGATATTCTTCCACCTCATTTTTGGCCTACCTACTGAGAACTTTCCCTCTGAATTTCCTACAAGGAATTTCCATGCCTCTCTTTCATTCCCCATTCATGTCCTGCCCATTACTGTCTATGAAACTTAACTGTATTTATTACAACTATTTTCCCATAAAAATCACGTAGTTCATTGTTATGTAAGTAAAGTAAGTAAAGTGATCCCATAACAGGCCCGGAGGCCCTTGGGGTAGTAGGAGGTTAAGGCTCCCACTTTTTCTAGACAATCGGCACTTTATGTCAGCCGGGTTGTCAGCCCTGCGTGACGGCCGCATTTACCCCCAGAACAAGCGTCTGGTACTCATTTCAGTTAGAGGCTGAGTCGACCCCAGGGTCATGGTGCCGCCAGAGGGTTTGGGTCAGTTTAAAAATCCTGACCCCAACGGGACTTGAACCCTCGACCCTCCGGCTTGTAGCTCAGTGCCTTAACCACTACGCTACGGCGTGCCCCCTCATTGTTATGTAATCTTCTCTATTTATCTGTCTATCACTCTTTGGTCCAAAAATTTTCCTAAGAACTTTATTCTCAAATACACATAATATTTTCTCTTCCCTTAAAGTAAGAGTCCATGTTTCGTGTCCATATAACAGGAAGCATAACAGTTTCATATATTTTTTTAGAGCAACTTGGCATGGTGACAACTAGATGACCTAATTGGGAGGATAAAGTGCTGCTGCAGCTCTTACAATATTAATAATAATGAACCAACTTTTAAAAATAAGACTATTGTCTCATTGCTATTACATGTGATTACAAAGTATGATACTTACTTACTCACTGGCACTATCGAACCCATAGGTTCATGGCCGCGCGGATATAAGCTTTCCATACATCCCTATCCTGAGCTAATGCTTTTTCAATCATTCCCTGTATAATCTACTTCCTCAAATCATAGTTAATGTTATTCTCTCACCTCATTCTTGGTCTACCAACTGGGCGTTTTCCCTCTGGCTTTCCTACAAGAAGCTTCCATGCAAGTCTTTCATTCCCCATACATGCAACATGTCCTGCCCATCGCAGTCTATGAGACTTAACTGTTCTTATTATATCTGGCTTCCTATAAAGACCATGTAGTTCATTGTTATGTAGTCTTCTCCATTCACCTGTCTGTTCATCTCTCTTTGGTCCAAAAATTTTCCTAAGTACTTTATTCTCAAATACTTGTAATCTCCTTTTCTCCCTTAAAGCAAGAGTCCATGTTTCGCACCCATATAATATAACTGGTAGAATAATAGTTTTATATATTTTCAGTTTAATATTTTTTGAAAGGAGTTATTACAAAGTATGATATGATCAGAATTTCATGTCCTACAATAAAATCATTAATAAATTACAATAAGAAGTAAAATTATGAAGTTCTTCTTAATAAATAAGGTGAATTCAGTATCATCTTGTCTCATAACTTGCGTTCTATTTGAATATGCTTCAATATATCATGTATACTATAATCAGCTTTTCTAGACTGTTGAATTTTACACTGTCAGCCCTGGATATCAGCTTCCAGTTCATTTTTTGTTGATCGAATAACTTGTAAATAAATTTTCAAATTCTCAGGGAAAAAGATCCGATTTATAAATTCTCCACTCAGCCAAAAGATGGAGTGTGAGCCAACATCCAATGTAAAATTCAACTGTCTGGAAAATCTGATGATGGTATAGGCCTATATGGTATAGTGAAACATGTTCTAATAGAACACAACAAGTTATGAGGTAAGACAACTCCAGATTCACTGTATCTATTAATAACATATTTTAAAAGTATCAAATTTGATCTTTAACGATTTAAAATTACAAATGGAACAATTATGTAACTGGGGGGTCTAAATTTGTTTATCTAAATTAAAATAAAATAATGTTTCACATTTTTTAAAAAGAATAATGTAATATCAATTCTTCCAATCCTTGTCATATTGCAGACAGCCCATATTTCTGTCATATCTGCAATAATTTCAGCTTTGTTTAACTTTTTTCTATCAGAAGGACAGCTGAGATCGGAAGTAAAATTCCTCAAAAAATTTTCTCAAAGGGTTGAAGGAAAACATTCCATGTTTGAAGGAAAAATATATTATATTAGAAGAGAAAAATTATATACTCAGACTGGGGATTGAACCCAGGACCTTTTGCACTCTAGGCAAATGCTCTACCAACTGATCTATCTGAGAAATCCCAATCTAAACACAAATTTTCTCTTATATATGCTGTTAATTCCTATGCACCAAATGCTATGAAGCCGTTGCTTCGATCTTGCAAATGGCGGCTTCTTTATTAAGAAGACCTTTCATTGGGAATTTTACATTACATTATAAAACCAGTATGGCTTCTTTCAATGTTTTTTAATTTTTCTCTTCAAATACAATTTATCCATCATTGAGATGTATGAAATGAATAATAAAAAACATAGAAAAATATATGTCTACATTGGGGTTTGAACCCAGGACCTTTAGCTTTATACACCAATGCTCTGCCACTGAGCTATCCAATGCCTCCAATCTAAATGCAAAATTTTCTCTTCTACATTTCAATTCCAGAGAGCGCCAAAGGCTAGCAAACAATTGCTCTTTAGATCAATCTTACAGTAGAATAATGTTATGTATTAATATTTAATTTTAGGAAGTGATATTTTGAGGTTATTTTAATTATATTATTTTTTTAGTCTGATCATCTTATCTCAATATTAATGTTGATTTGTTCTTGAACATGTTTCAAAACAATTCTGTTTTATCGTCAGCTTGTCCAGAATTGTTTTGAAATATGTTCAAAAACAAATCAACATTAATATTGAGATAAGATGATCAGACTAAAAAAATAATATAATGTTAAGTATTACCTTTTTTAAGTAGATGTTTGAGACAAGTTATGTGATTTGCTGCTGCAGCCTCATGTATAGCATTCCATCCTCTATTATCAGCACAATCAATCCTTGATCCTGCTTTCAAAAAGGATAACAAAGCATTTTCATCCCCTATACGTGCAGCAATTCCAAGACGTGATGCTGCAAGGGGGTTTGGTTCGTTGAACTGCATTTGAAAGCTGAAATTATTTAAATTTAAGCATAGAAAAACTACTAGTGTTCTTTGTTATGAGTTATAAGAGGAAAACTATAGCTTGGCAGCAAACAAGTTCAGTGTTAATACATCCTTATTTTGACTGTAAATCTCCCACCAACCAGACCCATGGTTCAGTGTTAATACATCCTTATTTTGACTGTAAATCTCCCACCAACCAGACCCATGTTCTCCTCTTCTACTTGTTCTACCAATCAGCGTCAAACACCTATATCAAGAGATCAAGGAGAATTCCAACAAACACTGTCAGGAAGGGGAACATTACTTTGTCAAAGTTCAATTTTAATTGTTCAAATGAAAAGATATCATGCAAGCTAACTAAACAAAGTTCAATCTAACTGTCCTTTTGCATAGCATTTATTATTGGTTAGATTGAATTTCAGTTAGTTAGCTTTTGACACTTTGAGTCCAGCAGTGGTACTAGTACCTCGGCATTTAAAAGACACTGAAGCCGGGAAAATTAAATCCTTCGTCATGCCTGTGCCGGCAGATTTACAGGGGGTGTTTTTCTGAACCAGAAAAACACCCTTGTAAATTTTCCCGGCTTCAGTGTCATTTAAATGCCGTGGTACCAGTACCACCGCTGGACTCAAAGTGTTAAGGTTATATTTTCATTTGAACAATTCAGATTGAACAAAATTGTTGGCTGGTGACAAGTAAGTAATTATCCATTCTTAAATATTTTTCTTCAAATCACTGTAGACTGTCACTTACACAAGAATCCCCTTAATGTTTTTATTTAATCCTTATAGACACATTAACATCTAAGATCATATGGCATCTAGGTAGGTGTATTTTGTCGGTTGTGTTTATATTGCTTTTCTAAATAAATTAACAACCTATTATTAATTTTAATGAAAGTTCAATTCAGTATTTTCCTTTAAAGATTGAGGAAAGATTGATCAACACCGGAGTTTGAACATGGGACCCTCAAATACAAATCTCAAGTGCTACTGTCTGAGCCATTTAATTAGATAAAATTAAAATTACAACAATCACCTGGGCACTAATGTTATATCCAGTATTCTAGTCAGGAACAAGCAATAACCAATTTTAAACTTAAATGCAATTTTAAAATTAAGTAAAAATTAACTAAACTCTAGAAAACTCAATCTAGCTAGAATGGTGTAGCCGAATGTTGAGTCTTATCCTCTCCATTGTTAGGAGTTAATTTAGTTATGCTTATTTGCCCACAGATGTCATGAATGGTATGTGGTTAACATACTGCCCCAATTAAACATCTAGCAGGCAACTAAGGTATTACTAAGATGATGAGGTCAGTAAATTTTGCTTACAGGTTTTTTTTTATTCGGACTTAAGGTTCTTTTACAAGCCTGAAAATCTTCAGACTTGGACCCATGGCTTAAAGTCCCTCCCGGAGAACTTGCTCCTTGGCTTTTTCCATCCTAAAAAAATTCAACAACCCTGGCTAGGTTTGAACCTATGACCCTTAGGACCAGAGGCAAGGAGCATAACCACTAGTCCACTGCGACTGATGGAAAACATCAAAGAGGAGATCAAACCCAGATTTTTTTAATAAGGCATGGTATAGTGCTATAATTTGTGGAAAAAGTTTAGATTATCTCGACCAATTATTTTTTCTAAGTTCTACAGAATCACAGTGCACATGAACAAACGCTTAAAGAAACTTCCGCTAGATGCTGGATATATGTATGAAATCCATATGACAAACCATCACAATAAATTCCAAAAAATGTTTATAAGGAATGGATGTACACCAACTTCCACCTTCCTAATTTAACAAAATAAATTACACGCATAGGTCATATTATTTAATGAAGTGTAAAATAATCTGAAGTACAAACATTTTTCACATCAGAACCTAACAAATTAAAGTGAGTAAACATCAGTTCCTTAAAATATATTTCCGAATGTTGGTCATTCCGATTTGAGAGATATCTCCGCCATCTAGAAGATGATTTTTTTAAGCGTTCGCGCATGCGCACAACGATTCTGCAGAACATTGAAAAAATAATTTGAGATAATGCAACAATTTGCGTACGTAAATAAATAATTAATAACTGTAAAAAAGTTATAAATACAGTTGCGAAACGTCTAAAATAGTACGAAATGTTAGTAAAGTCGGAAAAAGTACGTAGAACAACAGTATTATAAGAATATTTAAAAAATCATAGGTTGAGGTATTTTAAACTTGAGCCAAATTTGTTTCCCCTGAAGAACAGGATATAAAACTGTAGTTTACCTGAATAATAGTTCTCTCACTTGAAATATAAATAGAAGCATACAATTATATTCATTAAAAATTTGAAAGACACACATAACCTTAAAAATTACAGCATAACTAGGTCAAGTTTGCATGTTACAATTTGTTTAATCAAAATTTATAATGGTATTCGTACCATAAAACATGTGTTTTTTCATGTAAATTATGCAATTACTTACTATTAACTCCAAATTTATATATAAAAAAAAGTATTGTTATTTCTTGTAAAAAATAAACGAAAACATTAAATCTAAAAATCCTATAGCAATGTTACCAACAAGTAAATTAAAGACTAAATTTTCCCGTCAAATTCACAAAAGTCCTCTGCGGTCAAATTAATATAAAATAGACCAATACAGCAGACGCGCAAATGCGATTTATTTAAAATGTCGCCAACGATAGGAATTAATACTAATTTATACTTTTTCCATTCTGTTCCACTTACTATTCATCATGAAACAATTTAAAGGATGTGTGTTCTGGGAAGGTTATTCAATATATGGTCATTACTTGACTGACCCCATTTGATGAAGCCTGCAGTTTGATGCATAAACCTCCCTGTCCACTAGTTGAAGGCAAAACCGATATTTATTAAAAAAGTAAGAATTAAAATTTTCATCCCAATTCTAGCGCAAATGGCAATCTGCGAATCTTCGATCAGAAAACAAGTTACTTCTCTGTTAACTTTGGGTACATCTCGGATTACGAACATGTTTATTTAACTTTTCCACATAGTTACCTCATATCATGTAGTAAATCATACACATACCAGTAACATATGCTAACTCACTGGCTTTATCAAACCGCTTCATGACCACGCAGATATAAGCTCTCCATACATCCCTATCCTGAGCTAATATTTTCTAATCATCCCCTGTATAATCTACTTCCTTCAAATCATGGATAATGTTATTCTCCCACCTCATTCTTAGGCTACCAACTGAATGTTTTCCTTCTAGTTTTCCTACAAGAAGTTTCCATGCACCTCTTTCATTCCCCATTTGTGCCACATGTCCATCACAGTCTATGAGACTTAAAGTAACATATGCTACATAGTAAAGTGTAGTGATCCCACTACAGGCCTCAGGAGGCCCTTGGGGAAGTAGGAGGTTAAGGCTCCCACTTTTCTGGACAATCGGCACTTGATGTCAGCCCTGCGTGACGGCCGCCTTCACCCCAGAACAAATGTCTGGTACTCATTTACAATAGAGGCTGAGTCAACCTCAGGGCCATAGTGCCGCCAGAAGGTTTGGGTCAGTTTAAAAATCCTGACCCCACCGGGACTCGAACTCTCGACCTTCCGGCTTGTAGCACAGTGCCTTAACCACTATGCTACAGCGTACCCATCACAGTCTACGAGACTTAAAGTAACATATGCTACATAAAAAATAAAATTCGGGTGACCTTTTTTGTTACTTCCCATTGTAATTTTTATTAAAATTTACATATTTGGTTTAGTTTTTTAAGTAGACTTCTTCTTTCTCAGCTCTACAGCCAAGTTAGGACTTTGGTTTCCTTTACATTGTTCTCCAATCATCTCTCTTCATAACTTTCTTTCTCCATTCCCTTTCGTTTTGTCTAATTTTTGTACATAACTTTTCCTTGGTCTAGCTCTTCTTTTATTTCCAAGCTTCACATTATTTAAGATATTTTTGGGCAGTCTGTTCTCATTCATTCTATTAAACATTTCCTAGTCAACTTGGTCTGAACCTCAGATTCGGATGCCTGGAGAGAACACCAGAAATATCGAAATGACAACCTGGGACATTGAATAAAAACATTCTTGCATTGTACATATTTTGTTTGACAGTAACATACCTTTATGGTGTATTAATTACAATTTCTATGCATGATCTTACCTTTTTCTTTTTCCAAGCACTTTATTACAAACTCCAATTCTTGGCTCTTGGTGATAAATTTTTCTATTTTCATTTTGAAGATTTTCTATTATGTCTATTTTCTTTCTTATATATTTTTCCTTTCGGATTTTATTGGCAACTTTACTGTTCTCCTGTTGATGTACAAATAAAAAAGGAGGAAATGAATACTGATTGGACAAACTCTTAGGAAGAATCAGAAAGCTATTGAGAGACATGCCCTGTTTTGGAACTCTCAGGGCCAGAAGAAGGTCATGACTGTCAAAGAGGAGTATGGAGGAGGAAACCAGAATGGAAGGAAAGAGGTGGAGAGAGTTGAAGGTTTTATCTCGGAATAGAGTATATTAGAGTTTTCCGTTGAGGCTCTATCATCTGGATAAGAGCAACAGGAGACACTACTACTACTACTAATTTTACTATTCTATTCTCTTTGTATTTATTATATATCTGCAGTCTATCTCTGAAACATACATAACTGGTTAATATTTTTTTAAAGCCTCTTAACATTGATTGTCAAACTATTCTTTGTTTCTCTTCCTTATCTTCCAATGCTATGTAGGTATAATAATAATAATAATAATAATAATAATAATAATAATAATAATAATAATAATAATAATAAAAATAATAACAAAAATAACAATAACAACAATAATAATAACAATAATAATAATATAAATAATAATAGTAACTCCATGGCATGAAGGGCCTAGAAGCTACCAGCCAGCTGCTGGCCTCACACCTATATGTGTTAATCACAGAGATAGACTATCATGCAGCCGGTGTAGGGATGACATGTGGTCAGCATGTCGGATCCCCCGGTTATTATAACTGGTTTTCTCAACCTGGAGCCCCTACTTATTGTAAACAAATTCCTCACACTGCTGGGTGGGCACTGGTCCCATATTGGCCAAAAATTTCATGAGAAAATTTCTTCCCCCTTGGAGACTCGAACCAGCACAAGTACCGTAGCTCTGCACCAAGGCCTCTTGCTTTAACCACTAGGCTATGGCACAGGACAATAATAACAGTAATAATAATAATAACCAACCTTGCAAATCAAGTAAAACTAAAGATGCTGTGGCCAAAATTACACCGATGTCAGAACACTACTGTCTCCCACAACACCTCTATATATATATTTGATGTTCATCCACCAAGCAACTGTCCATTCTGTGATTATCATCTCCAGGAAATTAACCAATATCACTTGCTAAACTGCTCGCACCTAAATCATGGGGCTCAAACACAACAGGATATTATAAAATTACAATAGGAAGTAACATTTTGAGGGTTTCTTAATAAATATGATAAGTATATTGCTTCTTATCTCATGTCATAAGAGTTAAGTAAGATGCAACAGACTCATCTAATTTATTAAAACATGGGATTGTCAGTTTAAACTGGGAGGGTAGAGGGCAAATTATATCATAGCCAACTCTTGCAATAATGATGATATGGAGAATGATAATTTTTTATTTATATCCTACAGATTTTCAATGTTCACACATCTTTCTGTACCTAAAGTTTTACTTTCCTTCTCCACTTGTCCCTATCCATTAACTCTATGTCTTCCAGTCCTCTTGTTCTCATTCCAGTTCTTATTTCTTGCATCCACAAGCTTTGAGGCCTTCCTTTATTTCTTCTTCCAGATGGACATAATTCCAATGTTTTTCTGGGTAACCTTTTTTTCTTGCAATTCGTTGCACATGCCCATACCAATTCAACTGCTTATATCTTACGTAATCTACTATTGACTATTGAATATTCACTTTTTCTTGTATGACTTTCTTTCTTTTTTTTCAATTTTGAATATCTTGCTGCTTTCCTCGACAAATCCATTTCCATCGATATAAGTTTTTGTTGAATTTCCATGTTTCAGCTCCATATGTGATAATACATGATGATGATACTAATAATAATTCATTCATTCATAGTGTTCTGCTCAAAGCAGGTCTTTCACTGCAAACTCAGCATTCTCCACTCTTTCCTTAACTCAGCTTTCCTTTTTGTATCTGCATACAAACCATTTATTTTAATATTGTCTATCATCTGATATCTTTTTCTGCCTCTAACTTTCTTTCCGTTGACCATTCCTTCTAGGGCATCCTTCAGCAGGCAGTTTCTTCTTAGCCAGTGGCCAATCCAATTTTTTTCCTCTTCTTTTTGAGTTCCAGCGTTGTTCTTCTTTCACCCACTCTGTCTAGCACATCTTTATTTCTTACTTTGTCTGTCCATTTTATATGTTCCATTCTTCTCCATATCCACATCTCAATAGCTTCCAGTCGCTTTTCCTCATTCCGTCGTAATGTCCAAGTCTCTGCACCATACAATGCTACACTCCACACAAAGCACTTCACTAGCCTCTTCCGTAATTCTTTTGCCAAAGGTCCGCAGAAAATGCTTCTCTTCTTGTTAAAAGCTTATTTTGCCATTGCTATCCTAATACTACTACTACTAATAATAATAACTTACAACCACAATGGTCAAAATTAAAGGGGTGAAACAATTCAACAAGGTACTGGTTACTTCATGTTATTGTTAGAAAAGATAATTAAAACTGTTGTCAATTATCTGGTATTAATCAGTTTATTATTGGTGCTTTTTTTACATGTGACAGAAAAACAAACTCACAAATTACAATTAATACATAGATAAAATATTGCATTAAAATAATTTTAATAAATGACTATTTAACAAAAGTTTAAAAACATACAATAACATCAGTCACATGTTTATGATACATTTCTGTTTATTGAATAGAGTTATTCTTAGTGCCCAAATGTTTTAGATTATATGAAAAGTAATCTATTATATCTCCTTCAGTGTATTTTTTTTAATACTATTACAATGAGTGGAAGCAGATTAATATTACAAATGGAAATGAAATGGACACACTCAAGAGAACAAAGATAGCACTGGTATGGAATCTGCAGGGATTGTCTAGAAAAAGAGGAAGACCAAAAATTATGTGACATAGACAGCACTGCAACAACAGAAATTGAACAAGGAAAAAGTTGAAATGAAGTCAGGAATTTGGCAAAAAAGAGAGTCCTTTCCCAAGGTCCTATGCTTCCAAGAGGAGTGACAGAAACTACTATTATTACAATTAGAAACAGATTTATATAACTATAAGAATTCTTATTAAGAAAACCTCATAACGTAAAAAATTCCCAATTTATTATATTCTATAACTCTGTTAAGGATAATTAAAATCTATACCTAAATTTTTGCTCTGGTAAAATATAATATAAAAATGCCAAATGAACATAATAATTTGCTATTATATGTATTAAATTTTATTAAAAATACCATGAAAAAGCCATTATACAAAAGGCCTATAAGGATCTTGATTTACCAGCTGGAACAAGTCCCTTAATGCACAATAGCATGCATTTCTAGAATGGAGCTTTATAAAGTATAAAATTAAAATACATAAAACCGACATTAGGCCACATGTAATTTATGATGTAAGGACTTGTTTTCCAACTAACAAAAATTGAGAATAACCTAGCCTTTTGTAAAGAAAGATATTATGGGGAATATAAGAATCTAACTAACTCACTGGTTCTATCGAACCCTTAGGTTCAGGGCCGCATGGACATAAGCTTCTCCCCCAGCCAAAAAGACGTATCTCAAGTTTTTTTGTTTTATTTTCAGTTTTCCTTACAATAGTAATGTTTAGTGGTCACTCCACCTATTTACTAAGTTAACACATTGGTGACGGGCCACGGAGATCTCCGTGTTTAAATGGCCAGCGCTAGACGACCGGTCACGGAGATTTCCGTGTTTACGTTTTCTATGGCTTCCCTGCCTCTTCGCTTTTGAATGAGGCATTCAATTTTGTTTCTTCTCATTTTGAAATAATTTTTAGTTGTTTTTGTACCCCTCTCTTCTCTTTTATGAAATTGCCAACTTTACAGAATAAGTTGTTCACAATTTTATGACAGACGGCTGGTGAAGTATCGAATTTTAGTGCGGGTAGTTAGGCGATTACAGAATAGGTATGTAACCTGTAAATATATGTTGCAGAGCGGAAAAATTAAAAGAAACTCAATTTTGCGTTCTGGAGCCGATATATATCTGTGGCAACGTGTCCACCAGGATAATTATTATAATAGTGTTGCTATAGCTGAAAATTTGCTCGAAAGAAAGACGAGAGTTTCTGAAGCAATAAAGATTAACAGAGGGCTTCCGAAATCATTTGTGGAAACAGGAAATAAACTCAAACCAGGAGAAAGTGTTTTTGTAGTAAGGGGGGACCTTTTGCTACAAACATCGAAAGATAAAAGAGACGTAAGAATGGTTAGAACATTGCATCAGGCAACACGAGAGTGGGAGGAGTAAAGTTGTAAAAATGTCCTATTGAATATGTGAAGGATGTAGACAGGGCTGACCAGTACCTATCATATTACTCCATCCTTAGAAAAACAGTGAAATGGAGCTAGAAAGTTGTATTGTGCACTCTTTAATGCTTTCAGGGTCTATAAATTTCAAAATTCCAACAGCAAAATGTCAAACAGAAGTTTTTTGCTTGAAACAGCCTCTTGTTTGGCAGTCGTGAAATTAGGAACAGATGACAGGGAAGACGAGGAAAGACAGAGAGAAAAGAAACCACTTCTAGGAGACCACCTCACGACCCACCAGGCAGGCTAAGACATTAAGAAAAATAAATTAACACTAACTGTGATTGGAAAGAAAAAAAATACCCTCCAAACTTCGTCGCATTTTTGGTGAACACAAGAAAACAAACTCAATACATATGCTCTTTTGCACTGTGCCTTTACATAAAGGAAAATGTTTCCAACGCTATCAAACCCCTCAATTTCTACTAGAAGGTCTGGTGAGAACACTAATAAAGATTTACTTATGCATTATTATTATTGACTGTAAATATATTGATGTAAAAGCCACACTGTGCTAGCGCGGTTTAAAATTTAAAAGTCCACCCTACTGACAGAATTGTCCGGTCCAGCAGCGGTGGGTGGAACGCAGAGCTGTCGGTCACCAATGTGTTAATAGTGATACCTTATACAGAAAATCAGGAAAAATAGTAATGATCTTTAGCTCAATAACCCATTCTGGATCCTAGCTGTCTTTGCCACATGCATTTAATTTCTTATTCCAATAGCTCTGGAATCTTCCTTTACATTGTCCTCCCACCTGATTTTCGGTCTTCCTCTCCGCCTGCATCATCCTGGTGCAGATCAAAGATTCCTCCATTCTTATTAAATGTCCAGCCCATTTTTATGAACACAGTTATATTAGGCTCCCCAAATTTGTGATTATATCGGAGTCTCCATCTTTTGTACACTCTAATTGGTCCATATATAGTTTTCAAAATTTTCCTCTCAAAGATATTTAATCTATTCCTATGCCTCTTGTTTAAGATCCATGTTTCTGAAGCATATGTAAGGACCGATCTGATCAAGGTCTTATATATAATAATTTTACTTTGTAAAGTTAATACTTTAAATCTAAAATATCTTACATGACTATGATGGCTCTTATCAAGCAAGGATAATTTCCTTTCCAATTTTGGAACTCATATCCTTGTCTTGATTAAACATGGAACCTAAATAACTAAAGTTATTAATTTGATCAAATTCATAATTTAATATAATAAACTTGGGAATTTTAACATTGAGGTTTTCTTAATAAGATTCATTTGATTCTTATAAATTCATAATTTCCTATCTCCAGAAACGCTAATTTATTAATCATAAATTAAATTTTATTGAAATCCTAAGCAAAATAACAGTATTATTGTTTCTTAAGCTGATTAATATTCTGAAATAAGTATTCCTACTATTAGATAAAATGGTATTATTTAATATTTGAGTTTGTATTCTTTAACATTCTTACCTCATATGTTTATTCTGTTTCAAAGCTATTGCTCCATCTTCAGCTTGTTCACAAACTGGTTTTTTCTTTTCTTCAAGTTGTCGGCCCTGGATCTGTGTTCCAAAGAACTTGGTAATGAGGCTCCTTTCTCCAAGAAAGGGGAACACAGATCCAGGGCCGACAACTTGAAGAAAAGAAAAAAACCAGTTTGTGAACAAGCTGAAGATGGAGCAATAGCTTTGAAACAATTGTACAACAGAATAAACATATGAGGTAAGAATGTTAAAGAATCTATCTATCTTCGGGTTTTTACAGCTGCTGCCGTCTTCCCATGCCAAACCTCCAAAGCCTACGGTCTTGGGCATCTTCGATGCTTAGCCCTCTAGCTTGCATTACTGTCTTCATGTTTTCCTTCCATGTTAACTTTGGTATCCCTCTTTTATTCTTTCTGTTCGGATGCCATTCATATAGTTGCTTCGGCCATCGCTCATCTTCCATTCTTAAAACAAGTCCTAACCACTTTAATTCCTTCTCCTCAATTCTTTCAATTATGCTTTCTTCTGCTTCCATTATGTTTCTAATTTCCTTATTTGTGACATGTTCTAATTTAGACTTTCTGGCACTTCTGCGTAAATAATCCATTTCTAGAGCTATTAGTCGATTCTTGTAGTACTTATTGATTGTCCATACCTCACTTCCATATATTGCTACAGATTCCATCAATGTTTTACCAATATATTTTTTTGTGTCTTTCCAAATATGCTTATCCCACCATATGGAATTTAACGATGATATTATTTTGCTACTCAATTCAATTCTATGTTTTATGTTCTCTTTGCCTATACCTTCAATGTTATCCATAATTATTCCCAGATATTTAGTTTGTTTCACTTGCTTTATTTGGATTCCTTCTTCCAATATTAAATTTTCTCTTTCATTGCTATTACTTAATTCCGAGGAACAAATTATGGGAAGTATTGGAGAAATACAATATTAATAGAAACCTAATAGAAATTATTAAACAAATCTATAAAGATAACTCCGCTTATGTTAAAATTGGAAATATAATGTCTAATCCTATAAAAACCACAAAGGGATTGAAACAAGGGTGCAGTCTATCACCAATTTTATTTAATATTTATGTAGAATTTATATTAATGAAATGGAAACAAAGCTGCAATAGGCAACAGACTTTTGCTGACATTACAATTTGCCGATGATCAACTGGTTTTAGCGCAAGACAAATTTGATATGGAATTCATGATAAAAAGGTTGAAAAACACATATGAATCATGGGGTCTCGCAGTAAATTTACAAAAAAACAGAATATCTGGCAATAAATAGCAATGTTAAAAAATACAAACTCAAATATTAAATTAAACCTCATAATGTAACTTCCTAATGATTTTAAAATGGTATAATTTACTTATTTATTTATAAACAGGTTTACAATTTAATAAAACATCTTCCTGTGCTCAAAGCTTTTTACATGTTTATCTTCTTTCTCCATTCTTCACTATCTTCCCATTCCAATTCTTCCAGAACTATCTCCCTCATTTTTCTTCTTATATCATCTATCCATTTAAATGTAGGCCAACCTCTCTTTGCTTTTCCAGGTGGAATCCATTCCAAAGTTTGCCTGGGTAAACTTGCCTCTGGCATTCTATGTATATGACCGTACCATTCTAGCTGTCGGTATCTCACAAAATCTAATATTGAATTTTGGACTTTAATTTGTTGTCTGATGATTGTATTTCTGATTTTTTCCAATTTAGAATGTCTAGTTGAGCGTCTAAAAGTGTTATTTATAATACTATATATATATATCATAAAAAATATTGTGGTAAATAAACTGGTGTGGAATGCAATTTAAATAAATTGCTAATTTACCAAATGCTTACAGATATTGAGATATGTATTTTTGGATTAGTAGGGCAGTATGGTAGAGAACAATTTGAGAGAAATGGGAAACAAAAAATGATGAATTACTGAGGAAGGAATGAAGATGAATTGTGAGGGAAGCCAACGATCCTCATGGGACTGTACTGCTACATATGAAAATCAGAATATAAAGTCTGAATATATTTATAACTTCAATATCATTGAATGTTATTGCAGGACTATTAATTTTTTCTATAAAATATATAAATGAAAAGCGTACAAGTTGTGCATGAATGTAACTAAAGTTAATGTCTTCTACAATACTTTTCACAGTGTCGTTAGTCTGTGCAGGTCGCAATTATTGATTTGGGTAGACTTTTACATGATGTAATGTGGTAACGGTCACACGGTAGTTCACAAAGTTCACATACACATGTTGAGTTAGGGTCGTGGTAGGTCTTCAGATTACATACTTTGTGGTGGTATCCATGCGTTGCCAGGGAATTTACAAAGTGGCATAGGTCTTGGTTGGTTTCCATCCATGTTCTATTTACCATTGCTTCTGTGGAATAAATTCGGGCCAGATCTCTACTGATTTCTGTCTTCTTATATCCATTAGCTTTCCCCAGTTCTCCGTAAATGGTAAGTTAAATTTGGTCCTTAGATCTTCTATTAGGAAGGTCTCTCTGGCAAGTTCGTATATGAGTCGTGATTGGGTGTGTTTGGATAATCCCAGTGCTGACTTCAGGAACCGGGCTTTAACAGCCTCTATTGTTGATAGGTCTTTTATTCCTAGTTTTTCCCAGATTTGTTCTATACCGTATGTTAAAATGGGTATGATCTTGGCATCGAAGAGATTCATGGCGGTTTTTACGGATAATTTGGATAATGACCTTATGTCAAGGATTGCCTTTATGGCTGCTGTTGCTCTTGCTTTGATGTGAATCCTGAAAGATATCATTGTCATTTGGAGGGTCACGCCCAGGTATTTGAAGAAGTTAACTGTTTGGAGGGATTCATTCTTATATATTATTCTGTCTTGTGGGTTCTCTCTTCCACCTTTCATGAAGTTCATTTGAACTGTTTTCTTTGGGTTGATCTGGAGTTTATTTTCGTTGGCCCATTTTTCTAGCGCATTAATCGCGTTTTGGAGGTCCTTTTTGTCTTTTCTATAAAATAAAGGAGTATTAAAAAGAGGAATTGCACTCAAAATAATAGCTAGACCAATTGTTCATGCAACTTCAATTGGTTGACTAAGTAATAATAAATATTTCTCTATTCAATAAACAAATATAAACATAGTATAAATTAATAACAAAATCTACAAATGAAAAATGCCATGATATAATAAACTAATAAATACAATAACCACTTAACATTCAATATGAATGAAATAGTTTTAAAAATGAATTAAAGTATATTTATGTTTTTTATACAAACACAATGGGCACCAATTTTGAGAACAGTTAATTAACATGTTCCAGTTAAGTTTATACTGGTGAATAGCATTTTTCTCTTATTGACATTTAAGACAATGGTAAGTAATTATACATACCATTTTTATTTTAAAATATTTTCTAAACTGCTCATTGTTTGCAAGTATAAATACAACAATTATACAACAAGTGCAGTCTGATTTCTGAGAACAGAATCCAGCTGAATCCAAACATTTTTCAGCTATCACAAACATTAATTAAATCTGTAAACTATTTATTTAACTTTGTGATATATTTTTCTTGTGAATATATACAATTTAGTAATATTATTTTATAAAATGAAAACTTCAGAAACATATAAACAAATTGATTGGAAAATACAAAGTGTCTTAAACTCTTGGGATCAAAATTATATTTATGATTAGGTAATGGATTTTTATGTGTTAAAAATTAAGATTGTAACATAGTATAAGATTTATTTTTTCCAATCAATTGAAAATAACTTCATAATTAAATATGGGAAATAACATTATGAGGTTGTTATTCATGAAGAATGAGTCATTTTTTATATCTTACCTCACAGTTTATACTCATAAAATTGAAAAAAGAGGCCAATTATTTTCTGAAATTGATGAAATACATCTTGTAAATACATTTAAAAATTTCAAATTGTAATTGAAGTATACATACTATAAAGTAAAAATTTTGTAAATATGGTCTCTTAAAATTGAAATTGATCCTCTAATGGTAGCAATGGCAATTTTAGAAAGATACACCCTGTCCAAATCTAAGGAATCCCAAAATTTAACTAAGAATTCTGGTATAGTACCTCTTGCCCCGATCATCAATCCTGTGACAGTCATACTATCTAATTGGTATTTATCTTTGTAACAGTCAATTGTTGGCTCATATATGGCTTTCTTTCCACAGTCAATTTCCTCATGTTGGCCACTATGAGTCTCAAAACGGATTGTGGGATCTAATATCAAACCAATTTTAGAAGATGGTCTAAATGCAATAATATCTATTCGTCTGTTACTTCCATTAGTGGCCACACCATGAACTTCCTCATAAACTATGTATCCATAATCTCGCAAGGCTTCTGCCATCATATTTCGAATAGTGTGGTGCTGAATGTTTCTCAGTAATTCTCCAAACGGACAAGCCCCAAGGACGTGTGCAAGGGTTTCGTGCTCTCTGCGACAAAGAACAAATTTAAATCCATGAATTTCGAATTCCTTATGAACGGGACCTGATCTCAAAGTTCATCAAATCAACACCAGATGGCAATGTTATAGATGGAGATTCCAACAAAAATTCGGTAGTCATAATGTCGGTTGAAAATAGGAGGGATGTTTCCTCTTGAAAACTGCAGTTCCTGTGTTTAAGAAAACAAACTATGAGGTAAGATATAAAAAAATTACTCATTCTTCATGAAAATAACTTGTTTACAGTTTTATAAATATAACTTTAAAAAGTTGTTCGGTGTTTTTTTTTATGGTATCTACCAATAAACCTTGATGTTACACATGTTAATTTTGCATTAGAAAATAAACAATATTCCATTTAGAATATTAGGAAAAACTTTAGTTTACCTTCTCTAATAAATTTTCTAAGTCCTACAGAATAACAATGCTCATGTGCAAAAGTTTATAGAGTTGTCACTAGATGGAACCACATATCTGTGAAGTTATACAGAAAGTTTATAGAGTTGAAGCTAGATAGGGGAGCTCTGAAATCAATATGACCAACCTTCGCAATAAATTTCCAAATGTTTATTAGAAATGGATGTACACCTACTTCCCCCTTCCTATCTAACAAAATAAATTACATGTATATTATTTAATGAAGTGTACACTAATCTGATGTGTGCCACTGGAACCTAACAAAATGAAATGAGTGTACATCCACTTTGTAAAATATATTTTCGAATGATGGTCATTCCGATTTCACAATTTCTCCGCCATCTAGCGGAAGTTTCTTTATGCATTGGCACATGTGCACAATGATTCTGCAGAACTTTAAAGAAATCATTGCATATGTAGATAAATATTTAATAATTGTAAAAAAATGTTATAAGTATCATTGCAAAATATTTAAAATAGTACAAAATGTTAGTAAAAATGGAAGAAGTATGTAGAAGAACAGTAATATAAGGATATAGTATGGAAAATCAAGTGGAAGGTAATCTAAAGTTGAGCTGAATATTATATAATCTATAATGCAATCATAAATTTTATTACATAAAAATTCTTTCTATACTTATGATTTAGAGTGTAAGCCGAACATTTTGAAATAAGAAATTTATGAACAGAAACACATATTTCAGAAGCAATGAGATCTCTAAATTACTGGATACTGTATCATTCAAGCCTTGATGGGCCTTACATAAATTAAATTTACCCATGTTTCCCTTAACAGAGATTTAGGCACTCTCCCCCTATAGGGAAGAATTTGAACCATACTAATTTAGTTACACTTGTTTTCGTACAGTTGTCATTTGAGTGGTCCGGGTCAGTGTTCCGCCTCATACCGACATCTAGGAAACCAAGGTAGTACTAGGATAGGAAAATTTGGTAAATTTTGCTTAGAGGCCTTTCATTCAGGCTTAAGGATCTTCAGACTCGGGACCCACAGCTTAAAGTCCCTCCTGGAGGACTTGCTCCTTGGATTTTTCCATCCTAAAAAATCCATCGACCCTGGCGGGTTTGAACCCGCGACCCCATTTTGCTAATCTATTTATGGGAAATTTTGAACAAAAGATAATTAGTTAACACCCTTTAATTTTTCAAATTCGGTGTAAATTTGTTGACGATATAATTGCTATTGTGAATCACAAACATGTAGAGAATGACCTTTAAATGACTTTAAAGAATTAACACTATGAGGTTATTTATTTATTTAAGTAAAATGAAGAGAATGCTTTAAAATTGTTAAAAATTCAGTGTCAAACATTAAAATTTAGAATGGAAATTGAAAATAATAGACAAATACAATTTTTAGATTTAAATTTAATAAGAAACGAAGAATAATAAGACATAATTTGAAATATACTGATAGAAAACACAGGTAACTATATATAATCTTTAGGATTTAATCACACTGCTCACAAAGAGGCAGTTTTCAATAGTCTGACACTAGTAAAACAGGGAGAATTATGATAAAGGAAAAGAGTGCATAATTAACATAGCAATAGTGAATGGGTTTGAAGAAAGCATGATAAACAAGAAAATAAATAAATTCAAAAGACAAAAATTAATGAATGAAAGTGCACAAACAAAAAGGAAGAAAACACAAAATTAAAATTTTTTTACATATATCATCCTATGAAGCATCACAAGTTTCAAAAAAATTTCATAAAATTCAACATAAGACTGGTACAAAAAAGACTTTAACCTCAACAGAATAATCAAATCCAACAAAATGAGGAAATGGAAGAAGAAAATAAATCAGGTAGTTATTAGATAAAATGTGAGGATTGTAATAAAATCTACATAGGGAAAACAAAAATATTATTTGAATAGAAAAATTATACGTTCAGACTGGGGTATGAACCCAGGACCTTTGGCTTTCTAAGCCAATGCTCAACCACTTAGCTACCTGAGAAACTCCAATCTCAATGCAAATATTTCTCTTATATACTGTTAATTCCCGATCGCCAAATTCTACGAGCATTTGCTCGATAATGCAAATGGCAGCTTTTTGTTTAAGAAGACATTTATTGGGAATTTAAACACTACTTTATAAAGCCAATAGGGTTTCTTTTGATGTCTTTATTATTAATTTAGCACTTCTCACTGAAGGATAAGTTATATTTGAAAACCCCAGTCTGAACGTATAATAATTTTTATTTTCAAATATAATTTATCCTTCAGTGAGAAGTGTTACATTAATAATAAAAACATTAAAACAAAAATAAAGGATATGCTACACTTAGCGTCGCATGAAAATTCTTCTAAGTTCTATAAAATCACAGTGCGCATGCGCTAGTGCTCCAATTATCCCAGGTAGATAAATGCAACCTCCAGTAGTTGGCGGTATATGTATGTGAAATCAGTATGACCAACATTGAAACAAAATTCCCAGAACTTGTCTAAAAAAGTATAATTAACACAAAATGAACTAGTGGAAATATGATTTTACGTGGTAACCGTCCGATATTTTGAATTTTCCATAGAATAACAGATATGAAGAGGTAATTTATTTTACGTATCAAATCACATTTAAAAAGCAAGGAACCTAAAAGCTAACCAAACCTAAATCAATTACTGTAACACAAATCAATTACTCTAACGTAGGTGAAATCCAGGGACGTGGAAATGATGTTGGCAACATTTGGAGTATTTTGGGTTGTTGATGGTGGCAACGTTGGAACAACATAGGAAGAGGAGAGAAAATAGCAGAAAGTAGCAAGGAAGAATGTAGGACGATCATGTTTTACGTAAATATATAAATATAAAAAAAAAATCGTTGCAACATTTGAAGATGTTTAAAAGTGTTTAGTGCATCAGTGGCATAAGAAATTAAATTGAAAATTTTTTGCGACGTAAACCATACAACAGCCAAAATAAAATTTGAAAACCAGAGTGATGGAATTTCTTAGGAATGTTAAAAATGGGGAATCTGCAGTACTCACTTGGTCAGAAAAACAAGTGAAAGAAAGGCTAATTTAAACAAAGAAATAGAAAAACCTAAAGACGTAAATTAATGAGTCATTTTTAACATCTTACCTCATATTTTATGTTTCTTCAAACACGGGAACTAGTTTTCGAGAGAAGGATCTCCCTCATTTTGAGCCGACATTATGACTCAATTTTCCAAATTTAACTATGAAAACCTAAAGAACTCACAGTTTGGGAAAAAATCTAATAAAAAAATATGGAGAATGTTATTTGATTTGGAGGTTCATTGTTCTACCAACAGAGGGAGGAAGAAGCTGTGCATCACCACGACAGAACAACGGTCGTGAAAATACTGAAGATGGACTAACTGGTCCGAAACCAGTCTGAAAGGAAGAAAAATACAAGATGAGGATAAATTGTATTGTATTGTAAGCCTATGTTTTTCCCTTTACAGAGATTTAGGCGCTCTCCCCCTACAGGGAAGAATTTGAACCATACTAATTTAGTTACATTTGTTTTCGTATAGGTGTCATTTTGAGTGGTCCATGGTCAGCGTTCCGCCTCATACTGACATCTAAGAATCCAAGGTAGTACTAGGACGGGAAAATTCGGTAAATTTTGCTTAGAGGCCTTTTCATTCAGGCTTAAGGATTTTTTACGAGCCTGAAAATCTTCAGACTCGGGACGGCTTAAAGTCCCTCCCGGAGGACTTGCTCCTTGGATTTTTCCGTCCTAAAAAGTCCATCGACCCCGGCCGGGTTTGAACCCGCGACCCTCGGGACCAGAGGCAAGGAGCATAACCACTAGTCCAACTCTTTAAAATGATCTGTTGACATCAGCTGCCCTCATGCCCATGGAAGAGGATGAATAAACTTAGATCAAAACTGGGATCTTCAAAATTCAAGGTTTTGTTCTTGTTCTTCTGAATGCATATTACTCCTGAATGAAAACAATGAGCAACTACTACCAATTTTTAAATTTTTTTATTTTTAATATTTCTGAAATGTTCTTTATTTGAGAATGCAGATGATCTCTGAATCATGTCCAGGTGAGAGGATCATATTTCATGAGATGAGGTGACAAGTTTCTGATTTATATTTTATTCTATTGATTCATAAATTTACGAATTAAGAACCTCATAATGTTATTTCCCACATTTAACTATGAATATTCTATTGACGTTTACCTCTTAGTGTCACTTCCCAGACATTTTTGATAAATTTCATTTTGAATAAAAATCACATGATTTGTGAATTCTTCTTACCTCATACATTTATGTTATTTAACACAGAACCGCGGTATCAGGAATCATCATTCCTCCTCAGCTGTTGCCACGACTATTGATTGTTCATTATGCCGGTCATTTTCTAAACTGCCATCTGGTGTCAATTTGAAGACCTTTGTAATCAAATTTGGTTTGTCCAGAACCAGATGGCAGTTTAGAAAATGACCGGCATAATGAAGAATTGATAGTCATGACAACAGCCGAGGATGGTAATGATGATTCCCGATACCGTGTTTCTGTGTTAAATAACATAGATGTATGAAGTAAGAAGAATTCACAATTAATTTGAATTTTATTAAAAAAGATCATAATGTAAAAATTCCCAACTTTATTATATGGATTCATTTTGAATGTCTTATTCACAACATCTTCTAATAAGAAATAAATTATGTATCACTTTCACAAATACTAGATTATGATTTATTTATACTTGTAATGATTGCAGCATAGTATATTAGGCAATAGTCTATATAAACATGTGATACTACAATTTATTCTAATAAACTTCAAAAGCATTTAATGTTAGTTACTCTCAAAGAACTTCAATCAATCAAAGAAAATCAAAATTAAAATCCATTTGAATTTTGTATTTATTAAATAGCTAACAAATCACACTTGAATGTTAAACCGTAGCCGAGTGGTTTAAGGCATGAAGGTTTGGTGCAGAGCTACAGGACTTGTGCTGGTTCAAATCCCTGTGGGGGAAGACATTTTCTCATGGAATTTCAGCCTGTATAAGATCAGTGCCATCCAGCATGAGGAATTTGGGTAGCTGCAATAAGTAGCAACACTAGGTTGAGATTATGACTGGGGGATAAATTAAATTTGAAGAGAAAAATTTTCGCCCAGACCGAGACTCGAATCCAGAACCTTTGGTTTTCCTTACCAAATGCTCTACCAACTGAGCTACCGGGGCAAATTCCAATCTAGATGCAAATTTTTCTCTTATATACGTTGTAATTCCCATGCACCAAATGCTTGAAGCCATGGCTTCTATCTATGCATATGGCGGCTTCTTTGTTAAGAAGACATTTATTGGGAACTGAAATGCTAACAAGATGTCACCCTATACTGCCTGGATAATCATCCGCTTCTTTGATTGTTACATGTGGATGTGAGGCTAGCAGTTTGCAGGTAGGTCAAGGGCCTTCTAGGCCTGTCATGCTACAGACTTATAATATTGATGGCAAATCTCTTGCTATGATGATTTTCTTAAACAGGTCTTGCTACTTCTCATTTTATGTAGCTACTTATAATGTCTTCATGGGTAGAACCCATTTTAAATATTATATACAGTGAAATACTTTCTTTTCAGTGCCCCTTTTTCACTAGCTAAAACCCACCTAAGTGCAGCAAAAAAATTGTTGACTGAGTTGCCGTCTTTCCCAAATACAAACAAATACAGCAAACTCCCGATTATCCATGTTAACTGGGACCGAGATATGCACAGAAAATCGAAAAGCATGGATAATCCAATTATGTTATTCGGCGCCATGGAAGTTGATCAGAAATTTATTTACCCACTTTAAAACTACTTCTTCTTCTTCCTTTCAAGTATTAGGCCAAGGCCTGTTACGATCCTATAGAAAATTTTCCCTTATGGGAAATTCTCATATAAGACTTGAAAGCATAATAATAGTCCCTTCGATTGGTTGCTGGCCAAAGGAAGGCAAAACCAGTGATGGGGCTGCCATCTTATAGCCTCTGGTCAGGCTTTCTGGAGAAGAAAAGAAAATAAAGGAAAGAAGAAATGGAAGAAAGGAAGGACTCCCTAGCCCTCGGATGCCCTAATAGCGTCGGGGTCGAAAAAACAAGAGTTAACCAAGAGAGGTTAGATAGTAAAGTTAAAAGAGTGCAAAACACAAGTAAGTGGAAGAAATGTTTTGCACAGCTTGGGCACCTTGTGGTCGCCATCCACATATCCCCTAGATGAGGACCACTGAGGGCTTTTTTAAATGCAACAAATATCCATAAAAGTTATATTAAATGTATTTAGGTGTGAATCATAATTATCATTATTTTATTTTATTTGTAAATATGAAAAAAAAGTGGGACTATTTCCTGTCATGACCACTCTGGTTACAACAGTTATTCAAAATGGCCATCGTAATCAGTGACAACTACATTAGTAAACACCGATGACCACACTAGTAAGCACCGATGACCACACTAACCAGCGATAAACCCACTGCCACAGCACATCTATGGTTTTAATCTGTAACAACAAACTTTCAGTGACTCACACAATGGAAATTTCTGAAATTGTATTGTATTATCAGAATGTTCATTGGTACCGTTAAACGCTTCAAGGGAGGGGGTTGTGAGTGAAGGTTACTCTATTGTGCTAGTTACTAAGCGCAGTTCACAGTAACATGTTTAAAAATAAATAATTTTTTTATAACAATACAAAATACAGTACAGTATTTATCTTCATTTTAAAAAAGTACAGTAAAAGAGCCATGCCTGGATAATATGCACACGGATAATCAGGAGTTTGCTATACTGATAAAAACATAGTATATATATATATTAAAATAAAATGAATCGTGAATTCTTTTTACCTCATACATCTATGTTTTTAACACAGAACTGCAGTATCAGGAAACATCATTCCCATCTTCAGCTGTTTTCACGACTGTCGATTCTTCATTATGCTGATCATTTTCTAAATTGCCATCTGATGTTGATTTGAAGAACTCTGTAATCAAATTTGGTTCGTCCGGAAACTCAAAATTCAGATTTTGATTATAAAGTTCTTCAAATCAACACCAGACGGCAGTTTAGAAAATGACCTGCATAATGAAGAATTGACAGTCATGAAAACAACTGAGGATGGGAATGATGTTTCCCGATACTGCAGTTCTGTGTTAAAAAACATAGATGTATGAGGTAAGAATAATTCATGATTCATTTTATTTAATTAAGAAAACCTCATAATGTAAAAATTTCCAACTTTATTATCATAAATAGGAAATATACTTAAAAGAGAAAAGCTGACAATTTCGCAAAATTTTAGTGACTGACACTAATGAACGTTTTTCCAGCATAACACCTTTGTCCAATGATCTCTTCATTAGGGGTGACTTGGGCAGATAGATTTATGACAGCTTGAAAGAAAATATCTTAAGATTCATCCCAAAGTATACAAGCAAAAAATTCTATGGTGCAGCCAGGAATTATCCCTGGATCCCTATGATTCCAGTTTTACATACTAACCAGGCTGGATATTATTTTCAAAAAGATACAGTAATTTGATAAAGATTTTACCTCATTAACGTTAAGTTATAAAGACTCTAATGTAATATAGCAATGACAAAATTCAAATGAATATCTCAGCAGCATAACTGAATATAAATTAGCTTTCCTTTTTTTCAACATATTGTACATTCTATTATATAAGAAATAACTGCACATATATCACATAACTGACACAGTACTTATACCGTGCCTTATGTACATAGGTAAGCCCTGAAAAATAAAAATGAAACAGTAATTAACAATCAGTAGCTATTAAATTAATATTAAGAAGCTAAAGCTGTTACTATGATTGAAATAAGTATATTAAAGTACACAACTAAATTATTGTAATCAAATGGTAAAGAGAAAAATTTATGCCTGAACCGGAAATTGAACCCCGAACCTTCAGCTTTCCGTGCTTCGGAGTTCGATTCCCGGTTCAGGCATACAACGTATATAGAGAAAGATTTGCGTTTAGACCGGTACTTGCTCAGGTAGCTCAAATGGTAGAGCACTTGGACTAGAAAACCAAGGGTCCCGGGTTCAAGTCCCGGTCTGAGCATATAATTTTTCTCTTTAAATATGATTTATCCATCATTGAGATGTATGAAATTAATAATAAAAACATTGATACATTTTTCTCTTTACCATTTGAATCAGTAGCTAGCTGAAAGAAAACACACCATATTTATCAATCTACAAGACATATTTTTGTCTTCAAAAATAGGCCTTAAAATTAGGCTACATCTTATGGAAAAAAAAAAAGGAATGGCTAAATCTCCTTAAGCTCACACTTTATATTATAAAATCATTAGGAAGTAACATTATGAGGTTTAATTTAATAATTGAGTTTGTATTTTTTTAACATTCTTATCTCATATGTTTGTAAAAAAGGGAGAAGTAAAAATCTGCAGTAGCAGCTCACGTTTGGACAGAAAAACACAAAATAGATCTAAACACAAAATTATTAAAACAGTTAGAAAATACCAATGAACTCATAATACAAGAAAAAATCTATATACAGAAGAACAAGGAGAAAATTATGAACTTTGAAATTCCCAGAGAAAGGAGCCTCATTACCAAGTTCTTTGGAACACAAATCCAGGGATGACAACTTGAAGAAAAGAAAAAACCAGAAACGATTGTCCAACAAAACAAACATATGAGGTAAGAATGTTAAAAAATACAAACTCAATTATCACACTTTATAGTTTTTCAAATTTGAAGCTCTTGAAAAGTGTGTTTGAATATTGCCAAGCTGAAGATAAAACACAAGTTTGTTTTGAAACATGTCCTAAAAGAACTCAACTTCTATGAGGTAAGGTGAAAACAGACTCATCTTATTTATTGCAAATAGTGATGAACACACAACTTGAATGGACATCAAAAAAAGCTAAGTAATTTTTAGTGCTATTTTCAAGGAGCGGTACACACGGAGACAGATTTGGCAAGTAGTGAGTGTTTTCTACATTTCTTTGGCCTGTATTCTCTGTTGTACTTGTGTATATCAAGTGTAAACAAAATATAAACTTAAGAAAATTTAAATTTGAATTTGAAGAGAAAGATTTTCGCCCAGACTGGGACCCGAACCTGGGACCTTTGGTTTACAGTACCAATGCTCTTACCAACTGAGCTACCGGGGCAAGTTCCAATTTAGACACAAATTTTTCTCATATAGTTTGTAATTCCCGCGCACCAATTTCTCTTATATATGTTGTAATTCCCGTGCACCAAATGATGAGATACGTTAAATTAATAATAGAAACATTAAGAAAATTTACTTTCCAGGAGGTTGATCAAATCCATATCAAAGTCTGCATATGGAAGAGATATGGAAGAGAAAGAGGGAAGGTAGAATTTCCCCAAAGCATTTGACTTATTTCACAATTTGTGTTTGTATTATCAATTCATGATCTCAGTTTTTGAAACTCTTAGATAATAAAATTTGCTAGAGATCATGGTACTAGTTGAACTAAATGTAATTTTGAACCTGTGCTGAAAAAAAATAATTTTTTTTAAGATTAATAAAATTAAAATGAATTGTTAATTAACACATTCAGTGCCGTAAACCAGTTAAGGCGTTTAAAGAGACTATCGTGTATGCGGTCGTCGGTCAGTTAACTCATTTTAGAGCGGCTGCGAACAAACCGGATTTATATTCGGCGCCTAAATATTGTGTTGGCTTAGTATGTCTTGGAGATCATATATGGCATGTAAATGTACATTTTCTATTCCCGTTTGACACGTTTAACCTTGGTGAATCCCCTTTTATTTTTAAAACAAACAACACACGGAATTCGTTCACCCAAACTTGACTACAGGCTCCAATGTAGTCGTATATGTTTCTCGTTATCGCACTATTGTTTGTGCATGAGTGAAACCATGGCAAAAGAAAAAATCTCACTGAAGAAGAATTAGTGAATATTTTGTATAATGATAACTCAGGTGATGAACTGATTCCTGAATTAGAAGATTCACAAAGTGAAAGTGAAGATGAACTTCCACTTTCTGAAATTGATACGCTGATACCATGTGATGTCAATCACCCTAGTTATTTCACCATCAAATCCTACTAGGATATCTCCTTTAGGTATGTACAAAATTTTAATTTTGTAGGACTAATAGTTTGTGAATATTGGTCCATTTTCTGAAGTGTCACGAAAAGGATAGCTGGGGTATTTAAATGGCTGGCCTGTGGGTTTAAATGCCCTGCTCAGTGCCTGGTACTGAATGTGTTAACTCACCTCATACACACCATGTTTCTCACAGCACAGGACCACAGTTTCAAGGACAATTGTCCCTATCTTCAGCCATATTTCCAAAGACTGTCCCTGATTCCACAGTCCTGGGCTTTGAAAAAGACGAAGTGTATGAGGTGAGATAATTCATGACTCATTTTAATTTTATTAATTTGAAAGCCTCATAATGTTAATTCATCGTAAGTTTTATGAAATTTTTTAAGATCTTAATTTTTAGAAAATTCCCTTTATTAATTTAATTTTTGGGAGTGTTTTACATGCCAACAAATAGGGTACATAATAGACATTCCACTGGACTACAAAATTTAACTCTTTTTCTGTTACAGAAACGAAATAATTGGAATTCAATGTATTTTCTAATGCTGAACGCAAAAAAGGATAGTATGAATATCATGCATGGTCTAGTTTTTTTGTAGTTTAAAAAATATATATAATCTAAACTCCCTGGCACGACAGGCCTAGAAGGCCCTTGGCCTACCAGCCGGCTGCTGGCCTCACATCCACATGTGTCAATCATAGAGGTAGATAATCATCCAACCAGTGTAGGGGTGACATGTGGTCAGCATGTCGAGTCCCGCAGCCATTATAGCTGGTTTTCTCAACCAGGAGCTGCTACTTATTATGGCTACCCAAATGCCTCATGATGCTGGGTGGCACCGGTCCCATACTGGCCGAAATACCATGAGAAAATTTCTTCCCCCATGGAAACTTAAACTAGTGCAAGACCCGTAGCTCTGCGTCAAGACTTCCTGCCTTAACCACTCGGCTATGGCCTAGAAGGCCTTGGTCTACCAGCTGGCTGCTGGCATCACATCCACATATGTAAATCACAGAGGTAGATGATCATCTAGCTAGTGTAGAGGTGACATGTGGTCAGCATATCGGGTCCCCCAGCAATTATAGCTGGTCTTCTCAACCTGGAGCCGCTACTCATTGTAGCTACCCAAATGCCTCATGATGTTGGGTGGGCACCGGTGCCATACTGGCCGAAATTCCGTGAGAAAATTTATTCCCTCATGGGGACCCAAACCAGCGCAAGTCCCGTAGCTCTGTGCCAAGGCTTCTTGCCTTAACCACTAGGCTACGCCACGGGACAAATATATATAATCATTAGAAATAAATTTATCGTAACAGGCCTTGGCCTAATACTTGGAAGGAAGAAGAAATAAATTTAAATTTTCTAAACATGATAAAATTCGAATGAGCTAACCTCAATTACAGATGTTTCTTTTTCAGCTTAACTCCTGCACTAGACTTCAGGAGCATCCCTCACTATCATCCAGCATGAGTCAGTCAGCATGGATGCATTTTCTTTCAAATGTTGAAATTGTTTGGAAATAAACTCTCACCATTTTCATCATAAATTTCATACAGTTTTTTAGAATTGTTTTGATGTAGTAAGAAGCAGTTCTCCTGGATGACAGAACATCAGTTGTGAAATTACTGAAGATGAAACCACTTAGGATTTGAAACCGGTTTAATTAGAAGACTGATAATGAGGTGTATAGATTTTTAATTTAAATCTTAAATTAAACCTCATACTGACTTTTTTTTTAATAATTCAATATTTTAACTTATTTCTAAAAAATTCTCTCATCCCTGAACTAACTAACTAATTCACTGGCATTATCAAACCTGTAGGTTCATTGCCACACGGACATAAGCTCTTCTTATATCTCTATCCTGAGCTAATGTTTTCCAATCATCCTTGGAACATAAATAAATATTACCTATATAGTAAATTAATAAAATTTTACTTACAAAACAAGTTAATCTCTTCTTTCAGCATAGGCCACCTTCATATTCATCATCACTATGTGACTTTGTTTCACTTGGTTCAGCTGCAGGTTTCTTTGTCTCCTACAAATATAAATACATTTAATATTATTATTATTATTATTATCAGTGCTATTTCCAATTTAAAAATTGGCAGTAAATTGTCACATGGTTTTACGACAAATAAAGGTCTTCGTCGAGGTTGTTGTCTATCACCGACTCTGTTTAAAATATATGTACATGAAATATTAAAGAATTGGAGGAGAAAATGTCCAAGCATGGAATTCCTATTTCAAATAACAAAATTTTATACAACTTACATTTTGCAGATGATCAATTGTTAATTGCACAAGATTATGAAGATTTAGAATATATGACTAGAAAATTAATAGAAGAATATGAAAAATGGGGATTAAATTTGAACATGAAAAAAACAAAATATTTATCAATTGGTGAACCAGAACAAAATTTAATTTTGGAGACTGGAGCAATAAAATCTTGTAGTGAGATCACATATTTAGGAATTAAAATAAATAAAAATGGGAATTATGAAGAGGAAATAAGAAATAGAAATAATAAAGGAATATTTGCAATTGCTTGCCTCAATGGAATACTGTGGGATAAAAATATAAGTAATAAAATAAAATGAATATATATCATACAATTGTTAAAAGCATCATTACTTATGGAGCAGAACTTTGACCATTAACAACAAAAAAACAAATAAGTATCTTTTGGCAACGGAAATGGATTTTATACGAAGGGCAGCAAGAATTTCAATAAGAGAAAAAATTAGGAACTCAGTTATAAGGGAGAAAATGAAGATTGAAGACACTATTTTAGATTATATTAAAACTCAGCAATGGAAGAGGATAGACTACCAAAATCTGTTTTGGAATGGAAACCTGAGGGAAGATGAGGCAGAGGAAGATCTAAAACCTCCTGGAGTCAGGGAATATGTTTATACATGAAGGACAAACATCTACAACCAGGAGATTGCATGGACCGACAAAATTTGCTATTAGGAATCGGGCGATGTCAAAGACATTAATCAACCGATGATCTATCTATCTATCAGTGCCATTTACAGACTTTGTATTAGTCTAGTTTAATGTGGTTTAATTTAATCTAGACTTAAGCTGGACTAACTGGACTGAGTCTAAAAAAACCAAATACTAAATTTAGGCCATACAAGAAGTATGATGAAAACATACCTCTGCATCAGAAGCACCTGATGACTGAGCTTTTGGTGAAACATATGAAGGAGCTGCCTTTTCTCTGATTGATGGTTTGGGTACTGGTACCTCACCTTCTGGAAGTGGCAAATCTCTTGCTAATCGTGCATATTCAACATCCATATGTTTGATAAATGGACTGTTCAGAGCAGACCTTGCACCTTGTGGATCTTCTTCATCAAAAGCTTGTAACAACATTTCCAATGTTTGTACCTAAGAAAAAAAGAATGCTGTTGGTTCTTCTTAATAAATAAGGAGAATCCGGAGAAGTCTTACCTCATAACTTGTTGTGTTGTATTTGTAATTGGGTATCCACTAGGAGCATGTGATACTATGTAACCAAAATAATGTTGGTAGAACATGAGAGTTGACTTAAGACATGAGGATGCAAGTCACAAATTTTTTAGTCATGAACATGGGAAGAAGTTTCAAGTAATGTGTCCAGAGTTAGGCCACAAATAAACTATTTACATTTTAAAAGAATCAAGCAACAGAATTAAGTAACTTCTTCAATAGTGAGTGGAGAACATATTTTTAACCACTCACCTCATACATTTTCAAATTTCTTTGATACCGACGGTTTTAGACAATATCTTGTCCCTCTTCAGTCATGACTTCCACTGATGAAATTCTCTGGTTGTTGATTTCCCTATGGACATCACCTCTTGTGCTGCCATCTTTGGTTGGGATTGTAAATTTTGAAATTAAATTTTTATCCAGCAGAATATCGAAGTTTATAGATCAATATTTATTCTTTTAAAAAAATGTATATATTCATTCAGAAGATAAAAATTTAAATTTTAAAGTTTATAATCCCAACCAAAGATGGCAGCACAAGAGGTGATGTCCATAGAGAAATCAACAACCAGAGAATTTCATCAGTTGAAGTCATGACTGAAGAGGGACAAGATATTGTCTGAAACCGCCGGTATCAAAGAAATTTGAAAATGTATGAGGTGAGTCGTTAAAAATATGTTCTCCACTCACTATTAAATAATCTCATAATGTTTACTTCCCAACATTAATTTAAATATAACTTCTTCAAGTTTGCAATATAAAGAATTCATATCTAAGTATGACATAAGTAACTGATAGAGCAGATAGTTAGACTACATAAAAATCAAAATTCTTTGGGCTAACCCGACAAATGAAATCAAGTCACTGACTTAATATTTATGATTTTGTGCTGAGAGTTATTTAAATAAAACATAGAAATAATAAAACCAACATTATTCTTCATTTAAAACATATTCCCATCCGTGCCATTTTCCACGGCAAAAAACCTGAAAATAGAGATCTTGATTGCTGAAATCTACCAATTGAGCACCATTCCAAGCTTCAAGAATAAAAAACCAGCTATAATGACTGGTAGACTCAACATGCTGACCACATGCCATCCCTATAGTGGAAAGATGATCACCCACCTCTATAAATAGTACATGTGGATGTGAGGCCAGTAGTTACTCATAGGGCAAAGCCCTTCTAGATCTGTCACATCATGGAGTCAATTTGACTTAAAGTTGGGATCAATTGTATTTTATTTGCTGTAAATTTGTTAGATGGGAGGCTGTATTACGACAAATGTATGAGTACACTGAGAAGAACCATTTCTAGTAGTTACTCTTAAATTTACCTCAGCAGGATCACAGCAATTGCCCCATTCTTTGAAAGCTTTTTCTGCAGCAACAGTATCTCCACGAGCCAACTGTACTAATACCAAAGCTACTGCTAAACGTCCAATAGCTGATATGTTTTCTGATTGTTGATGTAATCCAATTTCTCTACGTATGGCATCAGCTGCTTGATCATACCTACAAATAAAATATTATATAATTTTTTTTCTTTTAGGTAAGAAAACAATATAAGAACGTATAATAAAGTAATATTGGATACAGAATATTATGAGGAGGTACAAATTTATAAGGGATATAAGTCAGACTTATATGAAGCTGGCATAAGAGGCATTAACCAATGAAAATGAAAAGTGGTTACCTAGTTAGAGTAACGGAGTACTAAGCACAATAGTTACTTTTGATCTTACATGTTAAATTTATCACTTTTGACCAAATAAAATTAAATAAATTGAAAATCAGCTTCACTGGCTATAAATGTGGTATTAATTCCCAATAAAGTCTACTTGTTAAAGAAGGCACAGACAGTGGATAGACCTAAAATTTCAAAGCCTCAACACATGGAGCCACAAAGTATTCAAAAGCTTGAAGGGCTGTAAAATATAGACCTAAAATTACTCTTTTTTAATGGAGCCATTGTTGTTTGAGTGCCTATGGTCATGTTTTTGGGTTCAGGTGAGATTTTGGTCTCACCTAAGGCCTTGATTTGCAAGGTCTTTTCATCCTGAGCCTTATTGATCCCGGTACGTTTCTTCTTTCCTTGCTTAGTGCCAGTTACAGCGCTAAGATCTTTGTTCTGGATGGTCTCAGGCCGAAGAACAGCTGGTTCTGTCTGGTCTGAGTTGTTGGGCAAGACAAACTGTTAGGAATAGCCCTTGAAGGGATTGGTTATAATTATTTCTAGTAAGCCATGATGTATTAAATTAATATTAAGAAGCTAAAGCTGTTACTATGATTGAAATAAGTATATTAAAGTACGCTACTAAATTATTGTAATCAAATGGTAAAGAGAAAAATTTATGATGTTTTTATTATTAATTTCATACATCTCAATGATGGATAAATCATATTTAAAGAGAAAAATTATACGCTCAGACCGGGACTTGAACCCGGGACCCTTTGCATTTAGATCGGTACTTGCTCAGGTAGCTCAAATGGTAGAGCACTTGGACTAGAAAACCAAGGGTCCCGGGTTCAAGTCCCGGTCTGAGCGTATAATTTTTCTCTTTAAATAAGAAAAATTTATGCCTGAACCGGGAATCGAACCCCGAACGTTCAGCTTTCCGTGCTGATGCTCTTAACCATTGAGCTAATCCTAGGAAGCCTGGATTAGCTCAATGGTTAAGAGCATCAGCACGGAAAGCTGAACGTTCGGGGTTCGATTCCCGGTTCAGGCATAAATTTTTCTCTTTACCATTTGATTACAAGCCATGATGTGCTCAAGTAACAGTAACTCCTGAGGAAATTCATATAAAGGAGAGAATTAATATGCACTTGAATCAGAATCCTGGTAGCTCAGTGGTTTAGAGTGCTGGTGCACAGAACCACAGACATTGGGTTTAAATCCCAATTCAGGAGTATATTTTTCTCTTCAAATAAAATAATGGATAATGTTTTATTTTAGAAAGTAATATTTTGAGGTTCTTTTAATTATTTTATTTTGAGTCTGTTTATCTTACCTCAATATTAACGTTGATTTGTTCTTGAACATGTTTCGCTTGGATCTCAATCATCTTCAGCATCTTCCCCAGACTGGTTAGATTTATGCTGTAAACCCTGGAGGGAGCTGACATCGACATCCAGGGTTTACAACATAAATCCAACCAGTCTGGGCAAGATGCTGAAGATGATTGAGATCCAATCGAAACATGTTCAAGATCAAATCAGCATTAATAGTGAGGTAAGATAAACGGACTCAAAATAAAATAAATAAAATAATGGTTACTATCTATTTTTATCTCGGTACTCTTTCAATATTTCATTCATTAAATTTTAAAGTAAATTACTAAAGAGAGACAACAATTTTGAAAATGATTGACCAAGAATCATATTTTTAGATGGCCTAGTCTGAAGAGCGATTATTTATATTATGATAACTCATAGCAAGCTGGGGATCATATTTCCTTTTGAGTTATATAGATCACTCAGTTTGATTTTACTTGTGTACAAAAGCGCAAGTGTTGTGAAGATGTAATTACAACGCACAAAAAATTCATAATAATTTTGTTTGATATTTTCTTCCATCATCTAATTGGCCTATATGGTTCTTTAAAACTGATTTTCTGGAGTCTATTTACTAATGCATTTGATAAGTAATAACAACTCTGCTATAACCTCGCAAAAAAATTTATTTAGGTTATTTTTGACATTACGAACTTAATTTATAGTCTCTTGTCAAGTCAACTATATATTAAGTTATGTAGATAGGAAATAACACTATGAGGTTTTTTTAATATTGTTTATTTTTTATTTCACTCACCTCATACTTCATAACTCCTAGCATACCCAGAGTTTCATCACATCCTTTGTGACATTCTCAATGCTGTGTATCTATAGAAGGCAGCCGGACGTCAGTTGTGAACGTGACACAGCATTGAGAATGTCACAAAGGATGTGATGAAACCCTGGGTATGCTAGGAGTTATGAAGTATGAGGTGAGTGAAATAAAAAATAAACAATTCAACTATATATTATCATATCTTTGGAAGATGGCACATTACAATTGCAGCACCATTTCTGGATAGAAATAGAGCTTTCCGGATATCAACTATTGATTGAAATTGAATGCTTCTTAGAATTCTTTGATCTTTGTAAATAAGTTATAGTCACCAGAGCTCATGTCTGTGAATTTGCTGGATGTTTAAATACTTCCCAATTTCATCTTCTAAACAAATTCTAATGAACATCTTTTCAGGGTGGTATTATTTATTACATGTGAGAAACAGTGAATGTATTCACAAAATATTGCTATTTTGAGACTTTCAATATTAGGATTTATACAACAAAGACTACTCAACAACATACTACAAGATTACAATGGTCACCACTAGGATCATTGATTTACAACAATGTTGCCATTACTTATCAAATGCCCTAGTAAATCCAGGCCAACTGACACACAAACAACTAATCGTAAGGAAAATATGTTTCAAATGATATGGGAACTATATTTAATGTGCGTTCTTTTTAAAAAAAAAACTCTCATCAGAAGAGATGTGGTAATTTTGTTTTCTTCATTCTTGTTTTTTTTTTCTTTATTTATTTAAGTATCTTTATATTACGTAAATTAATGAGTCATTTTTACATCTTACCTCATATTTCATGTTTCTTTAAACATGGGAACTCGTTTTCAAGAGAACCATTTCTCTCATTTTCAACTGACATTATGTGTCATAATGTCGAGTCATAATGTTGGTTGAAAATGAGAGAGATGGTTTTCTTGAAAACTAGTTCCCGTGTTTAAAGAAACATGAAATATGAGGTAAGATGTAAAAATGACTCATCAATTTACAAACTAAGAGCCTCATAAGTCCACTGCTGTGGTCTCGAGATAGCGTGCTGCCTTGTCATGCAGCGGGCCCGGGTTCGATTCCTGGTCGGGGCAGTTTTTCTGGGTAAGGTTTTTATCAGGGTTTTTCCTCACCTGTAAGACAAATGTCAGGAAAATTTTAAGGCCCAAATGGTCCTCAAAATCATATGGCCATCATCACCCTTATCAATATCATCATACCACCATCCTTCACCAGTGTGGAAAGCAAGGGGAAGCTACCACACCTACAATTCCCTAGTATAGCTGCCAGCATAGCATGAAAATGCTATGATTGCAGTGAAAGACCTGCCTTAGGGTAGAATTACTATGGATGGATGGAACCTCATAATGTTATTTCCCATATTTAACTATGAAAATCTTTATATTAACTCTGTTATTTAAAATAATGCCCTATATGAAGTGACACATGGCTCAGTGTATCATCTTTCTCTGCTCTTAAACATTCTGGCAAGACTGTAATAATGTTCACATACTATTGGAGCAGCATATAACTGACTCACTGGCACTATCGAACCCATAGGTTCATGGCTGTGCGGACATAAGCTCTCCATACATCATATATACCTTCTTAATTCATATGCCCTTTAATACTAATATCACTAACTAAAATACTTACATTTGCAACTTAACCATTATGCGAGCAACTTTACTTATAAATTCAGCACCTTGCCTTGGACTGTCTTCAATCTAAAACAATGCAAACAATCAATTTAATCTATTTTGATATTCTTAACATACACAATTTAAATTAATGTTTTCCAATCCTGGATAGATATTTATTTAAGAAAGAAAAATTAATGCTTCAAGCCCCAGTTCAAGCATTAATTTTTCTTTCTTAAGTAATTTTGTAATTTGCTAAAGATGTATGATAGTTTGGAACCAAAATGTTGGCCAGCAAAACCTAAATTCCATGGTGAAATAGGCCTAGAGGTCCTTTCACTGCTGGCCTCACATTTACACATCAGCCACAATATAGGGATTGATAAGTGGTCAATATACTGGATTCCCTCACAATTGTGGCTGATTTTCTCAACCTGCAGATACTATCCCATATTTATCAATATGCAAAGTTAAGACCTATCTCATACACTACCAAAACTATATGAGGAAATATCTGCCTCCCCTCCAGGGAACTTAAAACAGCAAGCTTCTATAGCTCTGAGCCAAGCAGAGAGACTGCTTGTTCATAGTAACACAAGCCTAGAAGGCCCTCAGCCTATCAGCCTTCCTCACATTCATGTGTTAATCACAGAAATGGATGATCATATGACCAGTAAAGGGGTGATATGTGGTCAGAATATTGGGTCCCCCAATCGTTGTAGCTGGGTTTCTCAACCTGGAGGCACTACTTATTGTAGCTATTCAAATTACTCATGATGTTGGGTGAGCATCACTTCCATACTGGCCAAAATTACATGAGAAAATTTCTTCCCCATGTGAACACGAACCAGTGCAAGTCCTGTAGCTCTACATCAATGCATCATGCCTTAAACCATTCAGCTACGGGCAGGATGCTCACTCATAGTGCAGGATTTTAAATAAAATGTGGAACACTTTTCGATTTTCCATGTCATCCATGTGCAAGAGCCTTACTGATCTTTTCTGTGATGTTCCAATTTTTATATTGGTCTTTTATATAACGATGCTCTTTAAAGGTCAATATATTAAACAATAAATAATTATTTAATATTTTATTTTAGGAAGTGATATTTTTGAGGTTATTTTAATTAAATTATTTTTAGTCTGATCATCTTACCTCAATATTAATGTTGATTTGTTCTTGAACATTGTTTATTTTATATTTCACTCACCTCATACCTCATAACTCCTAGCATACCCAGGATTTCGTCACATCCTTTGTGACATTCTCAATGCTGTGTCACATTCACAACTGTTCTTGAACATGTTTCGATTATATCATAATCATCATCAGCATCTTGCCCAGACTGGTTAGATTTATGTTGCACACCCTAGATGTCAATTGGGAAAAAAATCTATATTCAGAAAAACAAAAACAGAGTTATGAATTTTGAAATACCGACAGAGCGTGACCTTGTTTGGAAGTTCTTTGGCCAACCACAGGATGGAGCTGACATCGACATCCAGGGTGTGCAACATAAATCTAACCAGTCTGGACAAGATGCTAATGATGATTATGATTATGATATAATCGAAACATGTTCAAGAATAAATCAACATTAATATTGAGGTAAGATGATCAGACTAAAAATAATTTAATTAAAATAATTATTTTCCTGGGAACTCACCATATGGGAAAAAATCTACATACAGAAGAATAAGGAGAGAAATATTAATTTTTGAAATTCTAGAGAGAGGAACCTAATTAGCAAGTTTTTTGGACCACAGAAAGAGGGAGCAGAAGTTGAGATCCAGGGCCAACAACTTGGGAAAAATCGGTCTGTAACTACTGAAGATGAAACTTGCCTTGAAACTTATGTCTAATAGAAACAATGATATTAAGTAAGAATTAAACAGACCAAACTTATTATTACCTCATAGTGTTACTTCTCACTGTTATTTCAATAATAATAAAAGCTGGTTTATTATATTTGAGGGAGTATAAAAAAAATCTATCTTAAAATAAAAGTAGCATTGTAGTGGTTACAATTTTATTGTTGATGAAAATTACTTACATCATTGTAACATTAACCAATCCAGATGTAGGACAACATAAAAGATCTAATTACATTGCAAAATTTTACATTTTGTAAGCCTTTTTCGAAAAATTCATGCATTTTTCCGGATGACCAGGTTAGAACCCAGGAACCTCAGATCTAGAGGTAGGCATGGTAAGACACAATACCACTGGAACCGACAAGAGTAAATATTGATATAAACTCAGACTGGGGCTTGAACCCATGACCTTTCACATCATAGAGATGTATGAAATGAATAACAAAAAAAAATGATACAAACACTGGAAAGAGCTACTGTTTGAACAGAGATATGAAAGATTAAGACAAACAAGATGATATTAAGTACATACAAGAACAACATCTGCAGCACGTTGGTACAGCCTCAGAGCCTGATCAGGATGGTGTTGCTCAAGAAGTTTTGCAGCCTTGTCGAGAGCTGCAGAACCAGAATCAGGTGACCCATGCTGCTGATACATGTTGCAAGCCCTTTCAGCCAGCTGTACCACATCTCTATAATCTCCAAGATCTTTGCTCAGAAGCACTGCCTGATCAATGCATCTATTAAAAATAATTAAACCAAACTTCAATAAAAAAATTACAAATAAAAATTCAGCTTATAAATTTGAGTAAAAATATGTATGTATAAGTATTCCAAGCCTTTAGCTTTGAACTCTTATGAAGCTATTAACCCAGCTCAGTGTAATAAACAGGGGGCTTAGGCTGTAACTGTTTACAACTGAGTAATACCTGACAGGCGTGTTCTCGTCGCGGGGGTGAACACTAATATATTAGTGTCTAAGTCCTGTCAGGGACCCTGCCTCTCGGGGTATATCGAGAGCCCCTACCCAGGGATACGGGCGAAGACCTTAACGGCAAGAACAACAAGATGGAACAAGCTTTCAAATGTTGTAATTTGCAGAAGAGGCAACCCTCTCCTTAGGGCAAAATATAAGGACCCATCTCTGGGGTAACAAGGAGAAAGCCCTCAATGGTCTGAGAAGAGCAGAAGAGGCAAACCTCCCACTAGGGCTGATATAATGGGAGGTTATGACGATGAACCTTAAGAAGGGAGCCCCTTCAATCGTCTTACCCTGCGAGATGCCAGTAACACCTTCAGGGGACAATCTACATTACTAAACGTTCTCATGAAAGCAACCAGACTGACAATTTTAACAATTCTAGCTTTCGTGAAACCGGAACGAGCCAACAGGCTTAATCCCTGAATGATGATGATAAAGTATTCCAACACAAAACTTCACATACATACAAATTTTTAAAAAAATATTTGGAGGACAGGACTGAACAGCATCACTGGTGCTTTGCTATTATTTTATTTAACATGCTCTTTAAGAGATAAGTTCAGTAGCATCACAATTCGAATTTGGCTGAAAAGGGGTAACAAATTTTGCTCAAAGACTTTATTATGTTTGAGGTTCTCTTATGTACAGTAAATCTACAACACAGGGCTCACAGCTTCAATTACCTTCTAAAGGAACCCATACTCAGGATTTGTTATATGATATAGCTCACTATTATATAGTCTTCTCCATTCACCTGTCTGTTCTTCTCTATTTGGTCCAAAAAATGTTCCCAAGAACTTAATTCTCAATCATTATCATCATCGTGAACATTCATGGATTAAGCCCATGTAACTGGTTCTGGTCTCATAGATTCTCACTCAAAAAGTTTAATCTATTTCTTTTTTGGTCTACCAACATCCCTGTCTCATTTTGGTTTGTAATTAAATATAATTTTTGGTATGCAATCATCTTTAATTCTTTGAACATGTTCTTTCCAGTTTTTTTCTAAATTCTTTTATTTTATCTTTGCTTAATACTTAATACAGACTTTCCACTTTACAGCAGTTTGCCTTTGATTCCTGCTTTCCAGAGATTCCTATCTTCCCATTGTCCATCTTCCATACCCCTCTTCATCATGACATCATATATTCCCTCATGCCATGCTCTTCTACTTCTCCCCCTCTTCCTTCTGCTTGGTACCATCCAATCCAACACCTGTTTAGGCCACTGGTCTTCCGACATCTATTGTACATGTCCATACCACTGTAGAGCTCTCTTTGTTATCCTATCAATAACAGTTTCTTGTGCATCCATTTTCTTGTCTGATATATGTATTTGGAATATGTTGTAGCCTGGATTTTCTCATACTTCTCCATAATCCATCCATTTCTGTCGCCAAGATTCTTTTCTGCATCCTTTTATTTATCATCCAGCTTTCTGATCCATATGTAAGTATACTTTCTATTATTGTCTGTATAATCTCTTTTTTTGTTTTTCTGGTCAAATTTCTATTCCATAAAAGACCATTTATCTAAAAGTTTAAAAATATTTAGCTCATTTCTAATATCTTCACTTCTTCTTTTATCTAGAAGTTTGCAGCCAGCTACACTTCTCAGAAACCTTGTTTCAGCTGCTTCTATAATAATCATCTCTTTTAGTTAAAACCCAAAATTCACTACCATACAACAGTAAGGGGACAGCTACAGCTTTATAAAATGTTAGTTTTGTTTCTTTTCTTGTATTTTTAAATATTCTCTTAATTGTACCACATATATAATTAAATGCATTAAGTTTGTTAAATAGATCTTCATTTTTAAAACAGATTTCATAACCCAGGTATTTAAAATGGTTCACTTGTTCAATGGGTTTCACCTCCAGAATTATTCTTTATTCTCAAATACTCAAAATATTTTCTCCTCCCTTAAAGTAAAAAAACAATGTTCAGCACCCAGATAAGTGGGAGAATAACAGTCATATATTTTCAGTTTAACATTTTTCGAGAGAAGTTGGGACGACAAAAGTCCTTTTAATGTATAACAGAATGCATTTCTAAAATTAAAGCTATGTTTAAATTCTTTATGCATCTCATTCTTATTTCTAATTATTATTGTCTCGAGGTAGCATGCTGTCATGCCATGCAGAGGGCCCGGGTTCGATTCCTGGTTGGGATAGGCTCCAGGGTGTGGTTTTTTCGGTGTTTTTCCTCATCTGTAAGACAAATTTCAGGAAGCCTAGGGCCCAATAGTCCCCAAAAATCATCCGGCCATCATCACCATCATCCTTCACCGGTGTGGAAAATAATGGGAAGCTACCACACCTATAATTCCCTAGTAAAGCTGCAAAGCATAGCATGAAAATGCTATGATTGCAGTGAAAGACCTGCCCTCGGGCAGAATTACTATGGATGGATTGTTCCTTCAAAATTTCCCTCATTGTCTTTAACTGTCCTTTTCCATTATATAATGTATTTCTATGGGTATTCAGAATTTTTACATCCTCAAAAATCCATCATATCTGAGACCACTACTTAAGTCACTTCTGTTAGATGTACAGCTGTTGAAATATCAGAAGTCACTTCTTTCTGTAAGGTAGATACTATTTTAGTCAATCATATTCTTTACCTATTAAGGTCATAAATGTCACAATTCAAATCTGAGGCCTCTTATTTTAGGCTTGAGATTTTATTTATGTGTCGTAAATCTACAACATGCGACCCAAAGCTTTACTTCCGTTTCAAACAAAGGCATACTCATAATTTTAAGCCCTCAAGAATCCAATGGCCCCGACAGGTTTGAACCTGCAAATCTCAAAACGAGATGAGTATGGTAACCCCATAGTCCACCAGAACTACTGACTTTTTTCTTTGAGGAGAGTGTAGATGATATTGCTTCACAATATATAATTTATTGACCTAATGATCCTGAGAATGGCCATTCAGCATCAAACATAAAATGAGTTTGAATAATATGAATTATCTTACCATGATCTTTGGAATAGCTATAAAGGTAAAGTGATCCCACTACAGGCTTTAGGTAGTAGAGCTTGGAGGTAGTAGCAGGTAAGGCTCCCACTTTTTCTAAACAATTAGCACTTGATGTCAGCAGGGTTGCCAGTCCTGCATAACGGCCATCTTTACCCCCAGAACAAGTGCCCGGTACTCATTTCCATTAGAGGCTGAGTCAATCCAGGCTGCCAGAAGGTTTGGGTCAGTTTAAAAATCCTGATCCCACCGGGACTTGAAACCTCAACCTTCTGGCTTGTAGCATATTGCATTAACCACTAAGCTATGGTGTGCTCCCGAAAAGCTATAAATTTGAAATAATTATTTGGGCTTCTTGTGTCCTAGCTAATCATTTAAATACTTAATTATTTTTAATACAATCAATCATCCTTAATTTTTTGTTGGAATTAGGCACTCTATTAAATTATTGGGATAATGCCTGTAACTTTCAAAGTTGAAGTGACACTAAGTATCTTGTCCCCTCAATATAAGACACTATGTCTCCTAAGATGGAAAGGCAATGAACTCTGAAAATTCCCCAATTTAATTAAAAATTAACGCCAAAGTAAATATTTCAACTCAAATTTACAAGTTTCAATTCACATCACTATAATAAAATTAGCATTCTATTAATATGAATGAAGATTTACTTAAGGGGAGAAGGTACCTTGTATCTCCGCCATGTTAAATGTTCTAATTTTAATGTTCCTTTTCAGAAGAACTGTTAACAGTAGAACATTATTTTTTTCTCACATATACATACACTATTTGGCAATAAAATTACATTTTTTCCAGTACACAGCATTAAAAATGAAACAGTAAGAATTTTTTTTTTAAAACAATGCTATTTTTTGGTGCACTTTGAAAAGGAAAATAATTTTTGGTGCCCTTAATAATATTAAAAGTCCTGCGCCGTAGCCGAGTGGTTAAGGCAGGAAGCCTTGGCGCAGAGCTACGGGATTTGCGTTGGTTCGAGTCTCCATGGGGGAAGAAATTTTCTCATGGTATTTCGGCCAGTATGGGACCGGTGCCCACCCAGCATCGTGATGCATTTGGGTAGCTACAATAAGTAGCGGCTCCAGGTTGAGAAAACCAGCTATAATGGCTGGGGGACTCGACATGCTGACCACATGTCACCCCTATACTGGCTGATTATCATCTACCTCTGTGATTGACACATGTGGATGTATGGCCAGCAGCCGGCTGGTAGGCTAAGGGCCTTGTAGGCCTGTCGCGCCAGGAGTTTTTTTTTAATAATATTAAAATGTTGAAAAAATGCCAGATTATGCTTAAGTACCAGACAAACAGCCTGAGAAAACTTCATTTCTATGGGAATGTAAGACTCGGAAAAACAAAAATAGCGGGAAATTGAGTTTAAAGTTTTACACTACTCACAGTCCTACGCTGCAGCATGTCCTTTAAACCCACACTTAGGACCTTTAAATAAGTTGTGGTACAAAACCAAATTATATTCATACAGAACGCACGTCAAGGTATGGATATGAGCAAAAAAACAAAAATTCAATTTTTGCCCATTTATAAAGTACCTTTTTCCCCTTAAGATATTGTAAAGATTTTTAATGACATTTATTAATAACATGCATATCAACCAAATTTTAGAATACTTACTTTGCAGCATGGAATAATCTGAGAAATTGTTAAGAAAAAAAAAATTTTGGAGGAGAACTTTTATATTACTCGTTTTATTTTATAACTTACAATCTTTAATCTGCCATCAGAATAGGTCACATATTACTTCTTTAAAGAAGAAACTTAAGGTAAATTCTTCTGAATACAATAATGAAAGGATACGATCTGTTCTGCTTGTGACATTCAGCAGCTTTCAGAAGACAATCTTTGCATTGTTCAAAAGATTTGGCGTTCCTGAAGCATGTAGCTGTAAAGATAAAAATAATGTTGTTCTTACATTCCAACAATTCTTTTTTCATTAATATTTCAGAGGAAGTGACACTATAACATTTATTTTAATTAATAATTGAGTTAGAATTTAACACCGCATCTCATAATTGCAGATTTCTCCAAGACTAGTTCTGATACACAGAAATATCAAAACTAGTCTTGGAGAAATCTACAATAATGAGGTGAGGTATTAAATTCTAACTCAATTATTAACTAAAATATCTTTTCTACTACTTCTCCTCCTCTACACATTCCACTTTACCACACATTTCACAAGAATGCTAATTTAAAGTTATCTCTAGTCTGTAAAGTACAAGAAGGCTGCAAAGGGAGGAGATCCTCTAATTTTATTAAATTAATATCGAGAAGCTAAAGCTATTACTATGATAGAAATAAGTAAATTAATAAACACAATTAAATTATTGTAAATCAATGGTAAAGAGAAAAATTTTTGCCTGAACCGGGAATCGAACCCCGAACCTTTAGCTTTCCGTGCTAATGCTCAGACCACCGAGCTAATCCAGGCTTCATTCCCATCCAAGCAAGAATCCTTCCTGTACCTTTACTCTACTGGCCCCACATTCAATTGCAATGAATCATCATTCACAAATACACAATGAATGGCTTCTACCTGAAGAAGACTCCGTGGTCTGAGCATTAGCACGGAAAGCTAAAGGTTCGGGGTTCGATTCCCGGTTCAGGCAAAAATTTTTCTCTTTACCATTGATTTACAATAATTTAATTGTGTTTATTAATTTACTTATTTCTATCATAGTAATAGCTTTAGCTTCTCAATATTAATTTAATAAAATAATGCTACAGCTGTGTGGAGTCCCTTCATGTCTTCTTCAGGTAGAAGCCATTCATTGTGTATTTGTGAATGATGATTCATTGCAATTGAATGTGGGGCCAGTAGAGTAAAGGTAAAGGAAGGATCCTCTAATTATTTATAGATTGAAAGCTTCAGGAACCAACATGGGTAATAACCCAATATCCAATCCCTACCTTCTCGTGGTGCAGCTGTTAACATATTGTTTATGCAATGTGAACCAAAGGGATGAGCTACCCACCAATTATCATTGGTCAGCTTGGTGGGTTATAGACCGATCTGGATTTCTTACTTTACTAGTTCCAGATTCTTCTTTTTACTTTCCTATCCAGCCTCCCTTGCCTGACCTCTTGTTTTCTTCGACCCTGATGATATTAGAGAAGCTGAAAGGTTCATTTCTGTTTTTGCTATACCTCTTTCTTTTAACTTTGTGGGCACTCACCTTGAATGCCTATATAAGCTGCACATTGAAATGCAGCCCCATTGCAACTTATAGAATAAGTATGCAATTTATTTGTGTCATCAACTATGGCTGGATACACACAATGAAGAATGAATGAAAGATGTTTCTGTGAGGATGGAACTGGCCCCTCGTATAAAAACTCTTTGTTAAAGTAGGCCCAGGCTGCTGGAAAATGTTATGACACTTTGTGTTGAAAAAAATATCACCAAGAATTATCTGATATTTAAAACAGACGCTTCACACATGAATATGTGCTGGTAGGTACTGTAGTTCATAATTCAACTGCACTGCATGTCTACATGATACAAAAGAATAACAAGGAAACTATCAACCATTGCATGCCGAAATCTACTTTGAAATTTCTTCCAGAGAAGTGTTGTGATGTACAAAGGCCATGTCAAAAAAAGATCTGCCATTTTTAACTGCAAGGCTCTAAAATTGATTGACAAAATTTCTCATTTAAGCTAAAGGGAAGTAATATAACACCTAAATTGGTATATTTTATAACCCTCACTTCCTGCCGTCTGCACTGTGTTCTGCCTCACTTTACTCTGATCTTACTCAAGCAGGGAAACCATCTGCTCTGCACAGTTGGTTGACATTGCTGGATTCTGGCTTTGATTTCTGTGCCTTGCAGAAAAACGGCAGATCATTTTTTGGACTCAGCCTTGGTACATCACAATGCTTCTCTGGAAGAAATTTGAAGATAAGTTTTGGCAAGCAATGGTTGACAGTTCCCTTGTCAGAGCAAGTACAAGTTTCAAGGTTGAGTGAGCAAGCAATTACTGTATGGGACAATTTAATGCAGAATAATCAGACAATGTAGCTTCTTTGTGGAAATGCAATTTCCATGGCTCCTATCCCACACTCACAGAAATATTTTGTACATATCTTAATGCAATATACCACAAATTTTATTTAACAAAAAAGAAACTTCAATAACAAGGAGAGAAATAAAATGGCTTAGATTATGAAATTAAAAATAGGGAGGTTCTAGGTTCAAACTTTATAATGTAAACCAATTTGACTGGTTACTTTTTCTAGTTTTCCTCTTTTTACTCTTGGTGATGAAGGCAAATGCTATGTTGGATATACTGACATAGGCTTTCACAGCCGGAGTTATTATGATGATCTTGCAGAAGATTTCTGGGCTGTTGGCCGTGGTCTTGAGGTTTGTAGTTCCCCAACGTTTCGCCAGAGACTGCATCCGGTATCCTCAAAGGTTGTCTTCAGACTGGCAATTTTGTCGACTACCTGCTCTATTTATACATTTATCTGCGACGTGTTCTCTGCACTGTTCATTACTTTGTAAATTGTATCTGCCTTCTGGTTGGTTAGCATTAGGGTCTTCCATTGCACCAATGAGATTGCTGTCTGATGTTCTAGTAGATTGTTCTTGTAGGGGTTTACATCTGGCTTTTGTTAAGACTGGTATCCATGCTTTGTTGACTTTTAATGATTCTTCTTTTCTATTGTAACTATTTTGATGTTTGAATATTTCAATGGCTTCTCGTTACAGACGGGTAAAATAGTGTGTGCAGTTAGATAATATATTATATCCATCCATATTAATTCTGCCCGAAGGCAGGTCCTTCACTGCAATCATATCATTTCCATGCTATGCTTGCAGCTTTACTAGGGAATTGTGTAGGTGTGGTAGCTTCCCTTTGCTTTCCACACCGGTGAAGGATGATGATGATAATGATAATGGTAAGGATGATAATGATGGCCATATGATTTCGGGGACCGTTTGGGCCTTAAAGTTTTCCTGACATTTGTCTTACAGGTGAGGAAAAACCCTGATAAAAACCTCACCCAGAAAAACTGCCCCGACCGGGGATCGAACCCGGGCCCGCTGCGTGACAAGGCAGCACGCTACCTCGAGACCACAGCGGTGGACATATATTATATAATATATAATATATTATCTAACTGCACACCTGTCTGCAATGAAAGCCATTGAAATATTCAAACATCAAAATAGTTACAATAGAAAAGAAGAATCATTAAAAGTCAACAAAGCATGAATACCAGTCTTAACAAAAGCCAGATGTAAATTCCTACAAAAACAATCTACTAGAACATCAGACAGCAATCTCATTGGTGCAATGGAAGACCCTAATGCTAACCAACCAGAAGGCAGATACAATTTACAAAGTAATGGACCGTGCAGAAACACGTCGCGGATAAATGTATAGAGCAGGTAGTCGACAAAATTGCCAGTCTCAAGACAACCCTTGAGGATGCTGGACGCAGTGTCTGGCGAAACGTTGGGGAACTACAAGCCTAAAGACCATGGCCAACAGCCCGGAAATCTTCTGCAAGATCATCATAGCCATGTTGGATATTTATTATCAAACCCATTTCATCATGATTTTCTTCATAATTACTGGCAGCAGTGGCTGCTCCAATTCCTGTCTGAGCTTCACTTCATCAATATTTATTAATGTAGTTAATTACTATTTTACTTAATTATGCTTTTTAACAGCTCAAAACATTGGAATCACAATTTAAGTTTGGGTGTAAGAAGGCATGCAAATTTTGCTTAGAGGTCCCTTTATTTCAATCTTGAGGTTATTTTACAAGCCATGAATGTATGACAGGAACACACAGCTTTATTTTTCTTTTAAAGAAAGCCATACTAAAGATTTTTACACATACAAAATTGCATATAACCTAGCTGGTTCTGAACAGAAGCAGAAGCAAACTTGGTAAAACTGCACTTAAACTAGCGTGAAATATTTTCAAAGTCCTATAGAACAACATTGGGCATGCACCAGACTTTATAGAACCAGTGATAACCCATATCGATTGTCATCCTCGATTACTATCCGTCGCTATGAAATTTAAATGACCAAAATTTGCAATAAATCCCCAATTAAAAATATATTAATGATATTAAAATTACCAAATGTTTATTAAAAATGGGTGTACCCTTACTTATCACTCCCTAACGCTGATCCAACTAGCGATAACCCAAAACAGCGATAGAAAAATCATAGACTAAGTAATATACTCTGTGGAGAAAATAGCAGTTAGCATCACAATATTGTCTAACAGTGTCATAATATTGTGATTTGCATATTTAAATAAATACTTCAAAATTCTCTAATAATATTTATATTTAAATTAATATTGGGAAGTAAACATTATGAGGTTATATCATTAATAGTGAGTGGAGAACATATTTTTAACGACTCACCTCATATAATTTCAAATTTCTTTGATACCGGTGGTTTCAGACAAGATATTATCTGAAACTGCTGGTATCAAAGAAATTTGAAATTATATGAGGTGAATCATTAAAAATATGTTCTCCACTCACTATTAATTGTCTAATAATGTTATAAAAATTGTTTGAAAAAGTTTAAAATATTAAGTAATGTTAGTAAATACAAAAGAAGAACTACAGTTTACAACAATATACGAGGTGTGATCAATAAGTTTCCGGAATGGCTTCAAAACAATTATGCCATTGAGGAGTTTTTAATTTTCACCCAGGCTGTACACTCAGAATTTCCTTGTGATGAATTTGAGGGGTCGCGCGACCTTCTCTAACCTTGCAGTATGCTGGTAGAAGCTCTGAAGTGAAGACGTGTTTTGTGCGTGCGGCGATTTCTCTGTGTAGCAACAATGCGGGATTACGAGGAACAAAAAACATGCATAAAATTTTGCTTTAAACTTGGTAAAACTGCAACAGAAACATATCAAATGTTAAGAACAGCTTATGGGGAGGAAGCAATGGGCAAATCTCAAGCATTTGAGTGGTTTTCGAAATTTAAAAGGGGTGTGACATCGGTTAAGGATGAAAATTGTCTGGGATGACCAACTTCCAGCAAAACCAATAAAAATATCGATCGAGTGAGGGAAATGGTATTAAATGATAGGCGCATTACAATACGAGAACTGTCTGATGCACTAGCACTCTCGTTTAGAAGTGTTCAAAGCATTTTGAAAGACGATTTGAACATGCGAAGAATTGCTGCAAACTTCGTGCCCCGCCTCCTTTCAAATGACCAAAAGGAAAGTCGTGTGATTGCCTGCACAGATCTTAAAGAACAGCTTAAAAATGACCCACGGTTCATGGAAAAGGTTATTACTGGTGATGAAACATGGATTTATGGCTACGATCCAGAAACTAAACAACAGTCTTCGCAATGGAAGAGTCCTGCATCTCCACGCCCCAAGAAAGCCAGACAAGTTCGATCGAATGTGAAGTCAATGATGATTGTTTTTTTGACATTAATGGAATTGTGCATAAGGAATTTGTACCACGGGGTCAAACAGTGAATCAAGTGTACTACAAACAAGTGTTGCAAAGATTGAGGGAGAGTGTGCGATGCAAACGGCCAGAGAAATGGAGAACTGGTGACTGGTTCCTGCATCACGACAATGCGCCCGCGCACAAAGCAATTTCTGTCCGCCAGTTTTTGGACAAAAATAGGATGAGTACTGTTCCCCATCCAGCCTATTCTCCAGATCTGGCTCCAGCAGACTTTTTCCTGTTCCCATGGCTAAAAATTCGGCTCCGAGGACATCGTTTTGAGGACATTGATGTCATCCAGCGCGAATCGCAGAAGGCATTGAACACATTTAAAGAAGACGACTGCCAGAAGTGCTTCCAGCATTGGCAGAAGCGCTGGGACAAGTGTATCAACTCCCAAGGTGACTACTTCGAGGGTGACAATGCTGAATAGAAACTTTGAAGTGTTGTGTTGTGTTTATGGCCTCATTCCGGAAACTTATTGATCACACCTCGTAACTGAAAAATCAAGCGCTAGTAGAAGTGCAGTTGAGCCGCAAACTTGGTAACCAGTAGAACGCTGAGACTAACATACATGTTAATGCTAGTATATACTTGTTCATACATAAACTAATCTTACCCTGCTTTCTGATATTCATCAGAAGCAATCTCATAATCCGGTCTCCATTTCAACAAAGATGTCTTCAAACTGAAAAACAAAATGGTTAATTATGATAAATAATACCTACTTATAAAAGATCATGTTATAAATTTTAGGAAGTTGATCTTTGAGATATTTAAAAGACAAAAAATAAACTTCTTTATGTTCAGTTTTCGAGGAAAAAAAAGTATTAAATTTTATATTTTATACATATATTTTTTTTTCAAATGCCCCAGGTTTGTCTTTCGACATTCTTGGTTTCTCTCCTGGCATGGCGTACTTGTAACCCACTTTTGAGGTTGGGGCGCCTGAAAGGCGGGGTTACGTTGCCCCGATGATGTGATGGGTGATGATGATAATGGTGTGCCAGGAGAGTCCCTAATCCTAAGCTTAACCTAAGATGAATATGATTGATTATGATTGCAATGGCCATAAGATTTCGGGGACCGTTTAGGCCTTAAAGTTTTCCTGATATTTGTCTTACAGGTGAGGAAAAACCCCGATAAAAACCTCACCCAGAAAAACTGTCCCGACCGGGATCGAACCTGGGCCCGCTGCGTGACAAGGCAGCACGCTACCCCGAGACCACAGCGGTGGACATTTTATATCTAATATAGAGTATTTTAGATAAACTATTGACTGTATTTACAATATCTCCTCTCAATTTATGAAATCATTGAAATCTGAAAAATAAGTTATTTACAGAAATACCTGGGGCCGAAGTGTTGACATACAACCTTTAATCACTATATTGTGCACCAGTTTCCTATATTAAATGGTAAACCTTATGGAAATATCAATTAACAAAACTGAAATTATGGCATTTCATGGGAAAGACCCCATACAAAGTAAAATCTGTCTCCGGAATAAAATTTTTAAGAGATCTAAACAATTTAAATATCTTGGATATTATCTCTCTATCTGGGATGAAAAGGATATCCCTGAAAAAAATACTAGTTATAATAAAAGTTTGGGAATTATTAATCAAGTTATGAAACCAGATTACGTTTATATGACACTTTGGCTAGACCAGTGTTGACCTATGGTAGTGAAGCATGGACACCAAAAGGACAACATGAAAGCAGAATAATGGCTTGTGAAATGAGATTCATGCGCAGAACAGCGGGTTACACCAGATGGGATCAGAAAACGAACACCGATATCTTAAAAGAATTGAAGACTACGCCAATTATGGAATATATTAAACAGTACCAAAAATCAGAACATAGTAAACCATATAAGATCTCTCAAAATTGGTTGGCTTGGACATTTGATAAGAATGGATGACCAGAGACTGGTCAAAAGACTCTACAAATGGAAACCTACAGGAGGCAGAGCTGTAGGAAGACCAAAGATCAGATGGGAGGATGACACAATGAACGATCTAAGGAAAATGAAAGTGACTAATTTGAATATGGCAAGAGACAGATTGGCATGGAGGAGGATTGTTGAGAAGGCCAAAACTTTCACTTTTGAAGTTGTCGTACCTTAAGATGATGATTAAACAGTACCAACTAAATTGGAAATACCATCTTGAAAGAATGAGTTCAAGTCGGATCCCCAAAGCTGTTTATAATTATATACCAAGAGGACGAAGATCTCTGGCCGTCCTATGAAACGCTGGAGGGAAAATTTTCTATAGGATCGTAACAGGCCTAAGCCTAATACTTGGAAGGAAGAAGAAGAAGAATGGTAAACCTCTCCACAGAACATATGTTGAGAAGGCATATGATACTGTTGATAGTGATTATCTATCAGATAAGGATGTTAAGCCTGGTGGTACCCTTGGTGCTTTTTGATAGGAGTAGGCTAAGTGCCGGCACTAGGTTTCACATTCTCCCATTACTTCATCGTCATGCCTCAAACAACACACTTTACACTACACAAAGAGAAACATACACTCATTCTAAACTTCTCTCAGTACACAATACAAGAATATATCATCCACATAAAGTTATCTGCTGAAGTGGTGCATAGATTGAAAATAGATCACATTAATGTCATCTAACCGCCATACACATCATCTACACACACGCACGCACACACATACACACAAAAAAATAGTCTAAATAAAATAGTCTTTTTAAAATAAAAAAAATATTATAAATAGAAGGCTGAATATGAGGTGAGGCAACAAATAATTTATTTTAAATTTTAAAATATGGGTATAGGCATAGAGAACATAAAACATAGGTTTGAACTGAGTAGCAAAAAATATCATTGTTAAATTCCATATGGTGGGATAAGCATATTTGGAAAGACACAAAAAAATATATTGGTAAAACATTGGTGGAATCTGTTGCAATGTATGGAAGTGAGGTATGGACAATCAATAAGTACTACAAGTAATAATTAAATGAATCGTGATTTCTTCTTACCTCATACTTCTATGTTTTTTTAAACACAGCACTGCAGTATCGGCGATATGTTGTTGTCATCATCAGCTGTTTTCACGACTGTCAATTTTTTCCCTTTTGCCAGTAATTCTCTAGACTGCCATCTGGTGTTCTTTTGAAGGAATTACTCTACAAACTGCCATCTGGTGTTATTTTGAATGAATCATTTTCTAAACTGCTATCTGTTGTATTTTTGAAGAACTTTGTAATCAAGCTCGGTTCGTCCGGAATCTCAAAGTTCATAGTTCTAGTATGGTTTTTTTGAATATATATTTTTTTCCAAACTGTTAAATCCAAAGGTTTAGATAGATGTTTTAAAAGTTTTGCTTCTTTTTTTAAAAAAAAAAGTACTACAAGAATAGACTAATAGCTCTAGAAATGGATTATTTATGCAGAAGTGCCAGAAAGTCAAAATTAGAACATGTCACAAATAAGGAAATTAGAAACATAATGGAAGCAGAAGAAAGCATAATTGAAAGAATTGAGGAGAAGGATTTAAAGTGGTTAGGACATGTTTTAAGAATGAAAGATGAGCGATGGCCGAAGAAACTATATGAATGGCATCCAACCAGAAAGAAGAAAAGAGGGAGACCAAAGTTAACATGGAAGGAAAACATGAAGACAGTAATGCAAGCTAGAGGGCTAAGCATCGAAGATGCCCAAGATCGTAGGCTTTGGAGGTTTGGCATGGGAAGACGGCAGCAGCTGTAAAAACCCGAAAATAGATAGATAGAAATATGGTACTTAAAACTAAATCTGATGAAAATAAATCAAACTATATTGAAATAAAAATTCTGCAGAGGATATATGAACCAATTAATGAAAATAGTACATGAAGAATAAGATACAACAAATATCTCTATATAATATATCACTCACCTGACAGTAAATATTATTAAAAAAGATTTACTTGTACTTGTAAGCCCATGTTTCCCTTAACAGAGATTTAGGCGCTCTCCTCCTACAGCGAAGAGTTTAAACCATACTAATTTAGTTACACTTGTTTTCATATAGATGTCATTTGAGTGATCCGTGGTCAGCGTTCTGCCTCATACTGACATCTAGGAAACCAAGGTAGTACTAGGACGGGAAAATTTGGTAAATTTTGCTTAGAGGCCTTTTCATTCAGACTTAAGGATCTTTTACGAGCCTGAAAATCTTCAGACTCGGGACCCACGGCTTAAAGTCCCTCCAGGAGAACTTGCTCCTTGGATTTTTCCATCCTAAAAAATCCATCGACACCGGCCAGGTTTGAACCCGCGACCCTCGGGACCAGAGGCAAGGAGCATAACCACTAGTCCACTGTAGCCGATGATTAAAAAAGATACAAAACAAACCAGAAGAGATATGAAAAACTGGAAGAACAAATAGATGAATTTATGGAGTGTTGGAGGACATAAGGAAATTGGGCTTCAAGAACTGGTGGAAAGTGATTAAAGAGAGATCAATCTGGCAGCTGGACCCCTGGCAACCTTATATATGGTCAAGTGCCCTCAGACCTAGCCAGGACTCACAAGGCCACCAAACTGCGGATCTTCATTGACCGTTCCTTGGTCCGTCAGCTAGGAATGTGTCCTGCCATTGCTGTGAGACCAGCATGGGGTGACACCAATCCCAACAGTAAGGCATATAGTACAATATGGTGCTTATCTCCTGCTGACCCCACAAATGGTCCATGAGTCCATCGGACTTGGTCGAAAGGAATGACATGCTGATATTCACTGACCCTGCCCCTGCTGTCAAATGAGGACATGACCTGTGGGGAGCAGTGCTCCACAGTAGTTTGAGCAGCTAGTATGTCAAGTCACTCACCTCCTGACGACCCCATAAATGATTCACGAGTTGACCTAAACTTAGCCAGGAGGTCAGACATTTCCACCAACCATTCTCTTATCAGTCACCCGGGGACGCAACCTATTGCCGTTGTGGGACAGTGAGGTATTTGCATATCAAGCCCTGTCAATCTGGCAGATAATCCTAAAGGAATCTGAGGTTATGTGCTGTAATGTTACTTTAATAATGATTCTGGAGTTTATCCAAAATGCATGTCACTAGGCCTGGTATATTTTACAGCTATATCTAGATGACTTTCTGTAATTGTGTAGAAAGTGCCATTATAAAATAGTTTAGGTAAGTTAAATTAGGTAAGTATTTGACAATTTTTATTTTTTTGTTAGCATGTTTCTCATAAGTTAGCTTTTCAGGGATTCTATGTGTCTTGCCTATTCCAACTAGTTCAGAAGGGTGCTTTCTAAACAAATTTGCTAAATATTTCTACATGCCCTAACCTAACTGAAAATAATAGTTTTACATTATTTTTAGGGTATCGATATAGTTAGTAACTAGTGGTCCATAGCAAGGCTCAAAGACTGATAGCTGGCATAGAATAGTCATTCTTTATCACTTCTACCCTTAAAATGTTGTAAACATCTTTATGAAACATCCTGTACATTTAAAGATTATGTTTTTTAAGGGACTTTCTGCTACCTACGCTTTGCATCTTCATAAATTGCTTTAGAATCATTTTTCTGGTGAATGAAATACGTGCATGGAAGCTTCTTGTAGAAAAACCAGAGAGAAAACGCCCAGTTGGTAGACCAAGAATGAGGTGGGAGGATATGATTTGGGGGAAATAGGTTACATGCATACAGGGAATGATTGGAAAACATTAGCTCAGGATAGGGATATATGGAGAACTTATATCCGCGCGGCCATGTACCTATAGGTTCGATAGTGCCAGTGAGTTAGTTAGATTGAAGTTACACGTTTGAATAGTACCGTAATTTCTAAATGTCACTTGCATATTCACAAAAATGAGAAACTACAAACATTTAATGACACTTGTGTAAAGAAAATGTAACGTAATAACATTGATTACCTTTTTTCTGCAGCTTTTATGTGATCGAGAGCTTCTTCGATCTTTTTATTTGCAGCCATTTTACTTATAACACTAAGCACAAACTACAATCTCAAATAAATGGATTTTCTCTTCCACAATAAGCAAATCTGTCACTGCACTCTAAGGGATATTGCTGCACCAATAATGTTGCCAACTGCATAAAATGTATTTGAATTTTCTTCGATAAAAGTATTGAAACGCTTAATTACATGAAGGAAAATAAATAAATTAAAAAAAAACTATATTTTCAATGTATTAAAAATGTATTTCTTTTACGTCTTCAAGAAGAACAAAATTAGAAAATTTATTTTTTTAAGATGTTGGTTTCATGTGTAATACTATCAGTGCACCCAATGATTTTCTTTGAAATTCCCTACAGTTTCAATTCATTTTCAGTTAGTTTTAAAATATTTATTATTCGCTTACACATTCCAAAAATTATATAATGAAATAATGAATATTACTGGAAAGCTTTTTAATCATAAATATTAAGTATTATTGTAAACTTTCATTTTCTTAAACTGTCAAATTTACCTATTCTCCCCTAATTTTGAATTGACCTTTCGCTCTTATTGCCAACTATCGATGCTACTCATATATTCGGAAAATTATAAGTTTTAGATCATTAACAATAAATTTTCCTTTCTAAAACCCCAGCTTATGTATAAATTAATGTAAGATTAATATATGAGGCTTATAAATGTACAAATATGCATTCTTTCAGATATTTTAAATTGTATTTTCCGTTCGAAATTTGGTTACACTCATGTTTGTATCTTAACAAAATTTATGTGGTTAATCATTGAAGTGAATATAAATTAAGAAATCGTATGAAGGTTAAAGAAGTATTAATAAACAAATATATCTTGAGTGACGGTAGAATTACTGTTTTCTAAGCTTTATTTTCTCCTCTTACATGTTATTTTTAATCATTACGTGCCCATCTCTTGTTTCATTTCCGCTGATATTGACAGCTTATAAGATTTTTTAGATTAATTTTAATGCACGTCACTGCATGTTATGAAAATAAAAAAAAAATAATTATTGCATTTCGATTTCTTAATGGTTTTTAGATGTCACATGTTATGATGCAATTGTATGTTAAATTAAGGATATGAACATGAAAGTACTATTTATATATAGTTGATGAATCATTTTTTTAAATAATTGAAAGCAATTAATTAGGTGTTCTTATCTGGTATTCTAGACAGGCTACTTTATGGGTTCCTACTACTGTTATAATAGTAGCTTTCCTTCTACAATATTTGCTTTTGTACCAGTACTAATTTTTACAAAAATAAAGTTAGTCTTTTGGATGACAAAATAAGCCTCTTAATCATAATTTGTAGGATTTTCATCTTGTTTATTTCCAAAATCACTCCTCGGAGGAAGATGTGTTGGATGAGCATTCACTGTCTATCCATCTCTTGACTAGTCTTCCTCTTGTTCTTCTCCTGTCCATTGGTCTATCTTCTTTAACTCTATTGCAAGTCGGTTGTCTTCCATTCTTGCCCTTCCAAAATAAGCTTGAGCTTTTTAATTAGGTTTCATGGCAGTATCAGCTACCCATAAATTACTTATTTTTAATGATTATGAATTTATTCCTTGTAATACATTTTAAAATAAATTTAAAATACTTATTAGTGCATGAATTTTCCTGCATTAGAACTGAATGACATAGCCAATTCAAATATTGCATTTTAAAAATAAAATTATCACAAAACCATTGGTAACTATAATTTTATAGATCTGTACAAGTTACACAATGTAATAAAAGATAAGGCAAATTAATGTTCACTGATATTAAATCAAAATAAATTTATGATACAATACTGCCTACAGACTTTGTCTTAGAGCTCTGACTTTCTTATGGGATGCTTACTAACAAAGCCTATATAATAATTAAATAGATATCACAAAGTTATAAATAGTTTTTCTTCTGTCCTGTAAAATTTTCTTTTTTGGACTTAGATGCTTTTAAAGAAAGGTGACAGCTCTAACAGACCTGTAAGTTATGATTTTTATATTATGTTATAATTCAGAAAGAGAAATTGTATCATCCCTATAGTGATATAGAGGGGGTTTACAACATCTCAATAGGTTTATAGTATAATTTATTATTAGAAAGTTTGAGGATAATCTAAAATGTTGTGTTGGTCGTAAAGTTCTAGTGATTACTATGCTTGCCTCTAGTTCCAAGATGCGCAGACTAAAAAACAGTTGTGGTTGATACATTTTTCAGGGTGTAAAAATCCTGAGTAGTAAAGCTTCCTGAGGAAGGGAAGTAAAGTTGTTGGTCTTGTGCCATAGTTTTATGGCATGTAAAAGAACCTCAAGCCTGAAATAAGAAGTGTCTGAGCAAAATTTGTTGGCTCTTTCACACCCATATTTGAATTGTGATGCTAATGACTTACCTGTTGAAGAACATCGTTAAATAAAATAAAAACATAGAAAATCGATAAATAAGCTTATCCAAAACAAATTGAGGCTGGGCCTATTACGATCATAGATAAAATAATAATAAATAGTGTTATAATTATTATTATAAAAATTATTTATCTAGAGCCTAATATTTTTAGGGAAAATTAATCAATGGTGACAATATAATAATTTAAAAACATTTTTTAATAGTCTTAACCCACTTCTTTTAATAGTCTTAACTCACTTCAGGTTTATATGCTCATTGCATTTCCCCGGAAACTGGATTTTAAGTCACCGTAAATTATATTGTCTATTTTCAGATATTCAAAACGAACAAAAGATAACGGTACTTGAGATCACAATAAGGGTGAAGGCCAAAATACATTCCTCTACTATTCATAAATGTTAACAAAAGATGATCAAGGGATGTACAAAATATTGCAAAATATATAATAGAAGAGTTAAGCGAGTGTACTTTGTCTTCTGAGTTGAAGGCCATTTAACAGCCGGCGAGTGTACCTTGTCTTCTGAGGCAACATTAATGAGTTAATGTGGATTAGTAGTTGTTGTTCATATTATATTATGTACATTTTTATAATCTTTTATTTTCTTTCTTCTAAGTGTATCTTAGATCTGATAGACTTAATGTTGAAATTTTTTGTCTTAATATTAATGAATTTTTGCTTGCAATGAAAGTGTCTTTATGTGTGTAGTTTTAAATTGTGGTTTTAAAGCATGTAAGAATACTTAATTTAATTTTAATTAATTTTACTTGTTATTCAGACTATACAAAATCAACAGAATCAAAATATGGGTTCGAGGATCCATATAATCTTAGCTATAGAACCAAAGAGATGTGTAATCTGATTAACTTTATCTCTGGTGCTCATTTTTCAGAGAGCTCAATGAAGCATAATCTGTAAGAGTGAAGAAAAATCTTCACCTCTATATAGTATAGGAACAGACTCTTTGGTTTCCGAACTATCTGGCACATAAATTTAATGGAGTATGGGCCAATAAAACTGACCACCTAACTCAATGAGTTATGGAATATACAGGTGCAATGCTACATTTACCAAGACAATCCATTGGTATCTGTCCTCACTCAACTGAATCTGGTTCTTATCACCGATTACCACTTCTCAGATATATCTGAATATTATTTTCCCATCTGTACTTAGAAGCCAGGGACTCTTATCATCCCAACTTCTCTCAAAAGTTAAACTGAAAATACAAGGGTCATTTCATAAGTCATGGCAATTATTTTTTATCAGCCAATGAAGCTGCAAAAAACAAAATTCAGTATATACAAGAGAGAGTCACTGGAATGCCCTTCACAATGGTGGTACAAAACTGGTATCCAGATACAGGAGGACATGGGTAAGGGACATTGAAAGGTGCATAAATAGAAATCATTGTTTTACTTCTATCAATCACATGTGAAGAAAAAATAATAATATTCATATAACTCACAGCGTTAACACTTCAAAATTTCAATTGAAGATGCTACTGCATGTGAAGCAGTTTACAAAGAGGGAGGATATCTTAAGAGTGTTTCAGCAAAGAATGGTGCACATAGACACATCACAAACAGATAAGGTACCGGTATTCAGTACCTTCCTTATCATTAGCAAAAATGTGTGTAAGCCTTGGGGGATTATTTTCAAGGGTGTTAGTTGTGGGTTATATGAATTTTTTTCTTCACATGTAATAGAAGTAAAACAATGATTTTTACTTTTGCATCTTTCAATGTCCCTTACCCATATCCTCCTGTATCTGAATTCCAGTTCTGTACCACCATTGTGAAGGACATTCCAATGACTCTCACTTGTATATACTGAATTTTGTTTCCAGCAGCTTTATTGGCTGATAAAAAATAATTGCCATAATTTATGAAATGATCCTCGTATATAATAAGAATAAATTTTATTCACAAATACAATTTTGTATACAGTATTGACACCCAAATGAGTAATTGTTCATGTTTGGGTGCAGTTCAGTTACAGAAATAATGCAGAGATAAGGTGTTATTCTTCCAGTTATTTTATATGGATGTGAAACTGTCTCTTATTTAAAGGGAGGAGAAAATATACGAGTATTTGAGAATAAAATTCTTAGAAATATTCTTGGACCAAAGAGAGACAGACAGGTGAACGGAGAAGACTTAGTAGCAGTAAGCTATATGATGTTTATGGGAAACCAGATGTAATAAGAACAGTTAAATCTCTTAGATTATAATGAGCAGGACATGTGGCATAAATAGAGAATGAAATAGGGGCATGGAAATTCCTTGTAGGAAAACCAGAGGGAAAGCACCCAGTAGGTAGGCCAAGAAAGAGGTGGGATAATAACATTAACCATGGTTTGAGGGAGGCAAATTATACAAGGGATGAGTGGAAAACATTAACTCAGGATAGAGATGTATAGAGAGCCTATGTCCACATGGCAATCTCTGGATTGATAGTGCCAGTGAGTTAGTTAATGCCTATAGGCTTTTCTAATGACCTTTTCCTCAAAGGGTTTCCTAATGAAAAAATTGAAAGCATTTCTACTGCCAACCTAACCATCTCAATCCCCTAGATTTTAGGATCATTGGGGGAACAAAAAAACAGCATTTTCTATTCTTTTATTCAATCACAAAATCCTGTCAGTCAAAAGTAGCTCAATTTTCATGATGAATTAAGTGCTTATATCCATGTTGTCTCATGGCCATTCTCAATACTTGTTAGGGTTTATAGAAAGCCCTGTAAATAAAGAGTATCATTGGATAAAGCCGCCACTGGCATATGTAATAAATTATAGTTTCAATATAGTGAAGTTACCTCATTGACAAGTGGGTCCTGGTGGACTAGTGGTTCCAAGGTTCGCAGGTTTAAAACTGCCCAGGGCCAGTGGATTTTTATTTATTTAACAGGTTTTTAAATGCATACAATATCTTCATGTACTCTATATTAAGTTTTGATTCTCTTCCTCCATTCATCTCTATATCCTTCCAGTCACCATCCTGCAGTCCTCTGTCCTTCATGAAATTCGTAATTCCTTCTATCCATGTCTTCTTAGGTTTCCCTTTTATTTTCCTCAAATTTGGAATTCACTCCAAACTCCAAACTGGCAATCTATCTTCATTCATCCTCTTCACATGTCCATCATTGAAATTGTTTATTTCCCACAAATTGTATAATTGTTTTGTAAAAGTTGATTTTTTCTTGGATAATAATGTTTCTGAGCCTGTCTAATTTAGAGCATCATGCAGATCTTCTTAAAAAATCCATTTCTGTAGATTGCAATTTTGACTTTAATTTGGAATTTATAATCCACGTTTCTGCTCCATAGATCATTAAACTTCTCACTATTAATTTATAAATATGGATTTTAGTTTCTTTGAATATCTGTTTATTCCACAAAATTCCATTTAACGTTGCTATTGCAGATCGACTTATAACTATTCTTTTTGTTATTTCCAAATCAATGTTTTCATCTTCATTCATTTCAACTCTCAAATATTTAATTTTTTTACAAATATTAATGGTACCTTTGGAATCAGTCAGGGAATTTTTAAGGATATAAACATCTTTATAGTGCATGAGAAGTAAGTGATTGATAGCTTATACATATTTTGCTGCTGAACAATAATGTTTTTATATTTAACTTTATTTTTTATTTATTTATGTTTATAAATGTCTTCTTAACCAAGAAGCTGCCATTTGCAAAGATGAAGCAAAGGTTTCAAAGCATTTGGTGCGAGGGAATTACAGTGTATATAAGAGAAAAGTTTGCATCTAGATCGCAACTCGCCTCGGTAGCTCAGTTGATAGTGCATTTGGCCTGGCAAGCCAAAGGTCTCAAGTTCGAGTCTCGGTCTAGGCAAGGATTTTTCTCTTCAAATATAATTTATCCTTCAGCGAGAAGTGTTAAATCAATAATAAAAACATCAATAATGTTTTTGTTAACTGATCCAATGGACTTATGGCTAAATGTTGACATCATCCTTGTATCATATCTTGTAGTGAGAAATACTATTGGACATTGAAAGCAAGAGACAGTCGGTGAGATTTATAAATGTCAATCACATACTTAAATCTCACACACTGTAGTATGGCTTTCTTCAGAAGGAAAGTAAAGATTTATGGCATATAAACGAATCTCAAGCATCATTAAAAGACAATGAATGCCCAAGAATATTAAAATAAAGAATATAATATCAATTTAGTCTATGATGGAATTTGAAAGAAGTTTTTTCTAACCTGTATTAAGTGGAGTACTATAATACAAAGTAACTTTTCCGTCATAAGGAGAATAACTTTTTTTGTTAACTCCAGAGCATTAGCTACATACTTTTCCATCATATTTTGACTGTTGATTTGACATATTCTGAATTTGAAATGAGTAGACATTAATATAATATTTGGTGCTTATGTGGTATTTCGGGCAAGTTATTTTGATGATCTTTTTGTATCTATAATTACTATTTTGTTGTTATTATTAGTTTGTACTTTTAGAAGAATAAGATTTTTTTACTTTTTATTTATTTTTTGAAAGAAGTTTAATTCCTACTTTATTTTTAATTTTAGGATGAGGGTATCAACCTGAACGGCTACAGGCAGGAATCTATCTTTTATTTTATACTTTATTAGCTTCTTTAGCATGTTTGACATTTCCAGAGTTGGGGTTTTATTCCTAGCTATACCATAAACATTTTTCTTTGAATATAAAGCCTGGAATGCAATCCACTCATCCTTGAGAGGACAATTGAGTAGCTACTTGAGATGGGAAGTAGCAAAATTCAGTCATTAAAATTAAGCTTGAGGGATTGTGTTACACTGTGTGTGTTACTCTCTGTATGGCTATTCTATGCCATCGTGAATATTCGATTCAGAACAAGTGACTTTTAGCATTGTGTTGACCAATATGATGGTACATGTTCCTGCTAGACCCAGTTGCCAACATGTTTGCTCACATATCACACCTTGGGAAGAAGATGGCCACAAGTGTAAAAAGTTTAGTTCCAGTTAAAATTTAAAAAAAATGTGTAGTAAATTCAATTTTTGATATGGACACAATTTTATCCTGTCTCCATTTTCTTGCACATGACTTGTAGCCATAAAGAAATAAATTTGTAACCATTTTTTCTAACAGACTCAATTTATGACATTTTTACACTTGTAATCCTACATTAGTTGGCAAGTTAAGGTGAGAAAATATTCAAGTTAGTGTTGGATGGGCAAGTTAGCTGTAGTTAGGGTAAGAAATGGGCGAGTTCGTACACCAACTTAGTTTAGCATTCACTTGTTTGTTAGTGGGATTTTGTGATAAGTTGGCTACATTGTTTGAGCAATGACTAATGCATATTTTACATTGCATATTGTAGATTTCTTTGAGCTCTTCTTCTTGATTTATTTTAAGGCATTTTTCATATTTTTTTGCAGAAAAATCGACATATATATTTGTCTCGGGTAATTATTTACATTCTCCAACAATACATTTTTTTTTTAATTGCATATATGATGGTGGCATAGAATTCCCCCCCCCCCCCTCCCATATTGTCATTTGGTAGCCAGTGACAGTAAACAATCATTTCAATCAGTCTTGATCTTCAAAACTTTCATGCCAGAGTTGTTCTTGCTTCTAACGACAACGGCTAGATTTAAATTATTCCTGGTTTCTGAATATAATTGAATAATATTATTTGAACTTTCATCACATTTAAGCTCCCTGCAGACATTTAGATGGTCATTATCCGTGATGAAGCCTTCATTGCAAGTATTGCATTTAGATGTAAATATATTTACTTTATTGCAGATGTCCTGCCAAACAATCATATCTAGTGGTCATCTTGATGGCTACACAGATTCCTTTCTTGTTTTGTTTTTGAAGTAGTTCCATTTATCTTGTATTCCAAACTTTATATTTTATAATTCCAAGTTGCTAAAAGGCCTATAGACTAGACTTGGTTGGATGAAGAAGAAGAAGAAGATGTTTTGTAATTTGATATGCATTTTCTAAATATGTTTCCATTTATTTAATATAAAATATAGCATTCCATTTAAGTAAAATTGTATCACCTCACCTCATATTCTTTTCTTCTTCTTGTACCAGTTTGGGGACCTTATTTGGTTCCATCCTTAGTACTTTCATGACCATTGTTATGTCATCTTGAAGAGCCGCCTCCTGTGAAAGTACTGAGGATGGAACCAAATAAGGCTCTGAAACTGATCTAAGAAGAAGAAGAATATGAGGTGGTGTGATACAATTTTACTTAAATAAAAATACCTCATTGTGTTAATTCCTAAAAAGTCAATAACATCCTCTAGGATAAAAAGGGAGTATCCACCAACAATAATAACAGGAATAGTTATTTTTTCATTATTTATTTCTTATCATTTTGTTGTAGGTGATGAAGATGTACTCTAAAGGAAAGGGATTTGAAAGCAGTTCAACAAAATGGCTAACATGAAACAAAATCTGGCATGCAGTCGTAGTAAGCCCCCTCCTGCACGTAGTTCTAGTTACGGGATTAGTAGGACTCGACCACAGGTGAATGTTGACCATTCACCATCAGCTATATTGCATACAATGCAAGCACAGGAAGGGTATGTACATACATTGTTTATAGATATATAGATTATATAGATTAGAGTTCTGTCAGTTTCAAGAGAGAGGATCATGAGAATACATTGCTTTGGCTTGAAATTCCTGCACCCTCAAACCCTAAACTAAGAGGCATTCCATCCAGGTGTAATGTATTTGGCTCAGATGCAGCAAGCCCACCTGTAAGTCAAACGTCAAGAAAATTTATATACCTAGATACATGTGGCTATTATAATCATCCATATCAATTCACCTTGTTTAAAAATTCATTACAAATTCACAGTAAAAACACATACAAACCAATGATTACACCAAAAGGTCCTAAGATTCAATATGATGATGTTAAAGTATCTTTAAATAAAAAAAATATTCTGGTGTTTGTAGACGTAAGTTTTTTCAAAACAAATGCACACGGATTTAGTACACTAGGATATTGGATATTTTCATGTTTTAATATAGGCTTACATATATAGGCTCTTCCAACTCTTTTGTATGGTAGTAAAGTATGGATGTTGAAACAGAAGGATATACAGAGACTTAGATCTGTTGAAATGAGATACCTTTGGAGGACTGCAGGATACACACTACTAGATCACAAAAAAAATGAAGACATCTTAGAAGAATTACACATGGAACCTTTAGAAAACAAAATTTTTGATTATAAGTCAAATGGATGCAACATGTTCATCGAATGGAAGATCACAGGATACCCAAACAAATGTTAAGATATCAACCTGCAGGAAGAAGAAGACCAGGACGTCCACTCAAAAGACTTCTGGATGGTGTTTTTCTTGAGGCCGAAACAGGTCAACAAATGACCTAAATTCGTGAATGTACTATGTTGATGATGATGATGCTTACATTCAATATTTAATATTTGAATCCACCGCTGTGGTCTCAAGGTAGTGTGCTGCCTTGTCATGCAGCGGGTCCGGGTTTGTTTCCCGGTTCGGCAGGCTTCCTTCCTCCTCCTGGCACGACAGGCCTAGAAGGCTCTTAGCCTACCAGCCGGCTGCTGGCCTCACATCCACACGTGTCAATCACAGAGGTAGATGATCATCCAGCCAGAGTAGGGGTGACATGTGATCAGCATGTCGAGTCCCCCAGCCATTATAGCTGGTTTTCTCAACTTGGAGCTGCTACTTATTGTAGCTACCCAAATGCCTCACGATGCTGGGTGGGCACCAGTCCCATACTGATCAAAATACCATTGAGAAAATTTCTTCCCTCATGGAGACTCGAACCAGCGCAAGTCCCATAGTTCTGTGCCAAGGCTTCCTGCCTTAACTACTATGAGAATTAAAAAAAAAAACAATTAATATAAAAAAATCCTAGTGGGTGAATTATGTGATAACATGAATTATGCAAATTGGCATAGGGATGTGGCAACCCCATCGCCCAGTGGATTCCCACTGCAAGCAGCCACCTGACTATTGATCATAACTAATGATGTATTAACTTAGGCTTTCACAGCTGGAGTTATTATGATGATCTTGAAGTAGATTCCCAGACTGTAGGCTGTGGTCTTGAGACTTGAATTTTCCCAATGTTTTGCCAAAGTCTGCGTCCGGCATCCTCAAGGGTTGTCTTGAGGTTGTCTACAGCCCGGAAATCTACTTCAAGATCATCATAATTAATGAGTTTGGAAGAAAATGTCTAAACTCCGCCTCAAGAACTGAGGAAGGCAGGTCTGGCTGCCTAGTTCGCAACCTCATCACCAGAATCGGAAGCTGTGGGCTAAAAACCTGCACTTTTTAAAATCCATTATTAAAGAAACCAAAATGAAAGCAAGCTGGCCGGACACTAATACAAAGTCCGGTGGCATGCTCTCAGAAAGGCACTATGCTTCCAAGAGGAAGGACAGGAACTACTACCTACTACTGCTATGAATTATACAAGAAAATATGGATTTTTTTAAAATAGAGGTTGGGTACTGATACTGATTGTTGCAGAAAGAGGGGCTGAGGTAAAATATCAGTCTGGTAGTGAGAGAACAGTTGACATAATAATGTATTAGCATTTTGATCCCTATTAGGTTCGTCTTCCGGGCATATAGGCCGTGGTCCAGTCGTTCTTCTACTCGACGTTTCGTCTACTGCTGCGGTAGACATCATCAGGAGATACTGCGTGCTCTCTGTGAACTCCTCAACAGTCGGCTGCATCTGCTGCGTCTGCAGCCGACTGTTGAGGAGTTCACAGAGAGCACGCAGTATCTCCTGATGATGTCTACCGCAGCAGTAGACGAAACGTCGAGTAGAAGAACGACTGGACCACGGCCTATATGCCCGGAAGACGAACCTAATAGGGATCAAGACGCCGGCCGTGAAAGCCTACAGTTATATATTAGCATTTTGTTTATGGTCAAACCCTAAAAAAGGAACTATTCAGTGACTTCTCGTGGTACCGGTAAATGGCCTTATTAGAGTTTGATTTCATCCTAAAATACTTCAGTTTTCTCTTCTTCCACTAAACTTAAATAATAGTTTCTTTATATTTTATCTTTGTCATTGTATCTGAACAAGTTGTAGTGATGAAATTGCTCTGAATAACCTTGTCTATTTTGTGTTCAGTCACAAGGTTTTGGGTGATAAAGCTGGAAGCAGTGCTTCTGGAACAGTGACAGTTTCACCAAAAGAAGTATCTGAATGTCTTAGTGGTTGGGTAACTTACTTGCAGGTAAGCTTACACAAACCCTTTGCTTACATTATTTTTTTGTTAGAATATTTAATTTGGCAATACAACATAATTTTCACAAGAATCTATGGAAGGAAAGTTATCATTATCCAGAGACTGAATATTTCATACACCATTTTGGTTCTACTTTTAACAGGATTTACGTACAAAGTTGTTACAAACTCTACTTTGACGATTTTTATTATTAATTTAACACTCCTCATAGAAGGATAAATTATATTTGAAGAGAAAAATTTTCGCCTAGACCGGGACTCGAACCCGGGACCCTTGGCTTTCCGGGCCAAGTGCTCTACCAACTGAGCTACCGAGGCGAGTTACGATCTAGATGCAAAATTTTTCTCTTATGTACGTTGTAATTCCCTCGTGCCAAATGCTTGAAACCATAGCTTCTATCTTTGCAAATGGCGGCTTCTTAGTTAACACATTGGTGACGGGCCACGGAGATCTCTGTGTTTAAATGGCCAGCGCTAGACGACGGGCCACGGAGATTTCCGTGTTTACGTTTTCTATGGTTTTCCAGCCTCTTCGCTTTTGAAGGAGCATGCAATTTTGTTTTTTCTCATTGTGAAATAAACTATAGTTGTTTTTGTACCCCTCTCTTCTCTTTTATGAAATTGCCAACTTTACAAAAAGAGTTGTTTACAATTTTAAGATAGATGGCTGGTGAAACATGGAATTTTTGTGCCGATAGTTAGGCGATTACGGGATACGTATGTAACCTGTAAATATATGTTGCAGAGGGGAAAAATTAGAAGAAACACTATTTTGCGTTCTGGAGTCGAATTTATGTCTGTGGCATCATGTGTACCAGGATAATTATTATAAGTGTGGCTAAAGCTAAAAAATTGCTCGAAAGAAAGACTAGAGTTTCTGAAGCAATAAAGATTAACAGAGGACTTCCAAAATCATTTGTGGAAGCAGGAAATAAACTCAAACCAGGAGAATGTGTGTTTTGAAGTAAGGGGGACCTTTTGCTACAAACATCGAAAGATAAAAGGGACGTAAGAATGGTTAGCACATTGCATCAGGCAACACGAGAATGGGAGGGGTAAAGTTGTAAAAATGTCCTATTGAATACTTCAAAATAACAAGTATGTGAAGGGTGTAGACAGGGCTGACCAGTACCTATCATATTACTCCATCCTTAGAAAAACAGTGAAATGAAGCAAGAAAGTTGTATTGTGGCCTGTGAATTGTGCACTCTAATGCTTTTTGGGTCTATAAATTTCAAAATCCTAACAACAATATGTCAAACAGAAGTTTTTTGCTTGAAACAGCCTCTTGTTTGGCAGTCGTAAAATTAGGAACAGATGACAGGAAAGAGGAGGGAAGACAGAGTGAAAAGGACACCATGTCAAGACCCACCAAGAAGGCTGAGACATATAGAAACATAAATTAACACCAACTGTGTCTGAAAAAAAAAAACCTTCCAAACCTTGCCACGTTTTTAGTGAACACAAGAAAAGAAACTCGCTACATATGCTCTTTTGCCCTGTGCCTTTAAATAAAGGGAAATGTTTATAACGCTATCAAACCCTCAATTTCTACTAGAAGGTCTGATGAGAACACTAATAAAGATTTACTTATGCAATATTGTTATTGACTGTAAATATATTGATGTAAAAATCACACTGTGCTAGCGCGGTTTAAAATTTAAAAGTCCACGCTACTGACAGAAATGTCCGGTCCAGCAGCGGTGGATGGAACGCACAGCAGTCGGTCACCAATGTGTTAAGAAGACATTTATTGGGAATTTAACACTACTTTATAGCCAGTAGGGCTTCTATTGACGATTTTTATTATTAATTTAACACTTCTCATAGAAGGATAAATTATATTTGAAGAGAAAAATTTTCGCCTAGACCGGGACCCTTGGCTTTCTGGGCCAAGTGCTCTACCAACTGAGCTACCGAGGCGAGTTACGATCTAGACGTACATAAGAGAAATATTTGCATCTAGATCGTAACTCGCCTCGGTAGCTCAGTTGGTAGAGCACTTGGCCCGGAAAGCCAAGGGTCCCGGGTTCGAGTCCCGGTCTAGGCGAAAATTTTTCTCTTCAAATATAATTTATCCTTCTATGAGAAGTGTTAAATTAATAATAAAAATCGTCAATAGAAGCCCTACTGGCTATAAAGTAGTGTTAAATTCCCAATAAATGTCTTCTTAACTAAGAAGCTGCCATTTGCAAAAATAGAAGCTATGGTTTCAAGCATTTGGCGCGAGGGAATTACAACGTACATAAGAGAAAAATTTGCATCTAGATCGTAACTTGCCTCGGTAGCTCAGTTGGTAGAGCACTTGGCCCGGAAAGCCAAGGGTCCCGGGTTCGAGTCCCGGTCTAGGCGAAAATTTTTCTCTTCAAATATAAACTGTACTTTATTTACTCTCTCTCCCCTCCTTTAATAGAGGAAGATGTTCTTGGTCCCAAAGGACAACTGCATAGCTCATGATATGAAAAGTATCAAAATCTAGGTAATAAAACTGAAATTAACATTATGGTATGCATCATAGCAATAAATATTGACAAATATAGTAATTATGTGGCTAGGTTATATAAGATAATATAGCATGTACTTAATGTCTTACTGATTCCAATCATAATAATTATAAAACTGTTGTGTGTGTGTTCCAATTGCACTTTTTGTGCTTCAGATTCTGCATTAGGTGGATAGATGGCATTAATGTGGTATATTTTAATTTATGCACCACTTTGTTAAAGATGTTATGCAGGTGGCATAAAGAGTGTCCCAAAATTAGACCGACAAACTTTGGAAGCTGGTAGATAGTATTATTTTAAACACTTTTTGTTAAGGAAGTTTTTTTGCTGTGGTGCTTCGTTTAAGTGCTGGACAAGTTAATGTCATTACTGCCTCCCATCCAATTGGTTTAGTTATGTAAATTACATTTGTGTACAGTATGTATCTTTTAAAGGAAGCACACGAAAGAAACAAAACAAAAACTCTTCAATTCGGTTATCATGTTTACTTCCTGAGCTCATCGTTGTGTTTCCTTGACATTGTGCGTTAGTTTGCTGGAATGGCTGCTGATACTAGTTTATTTACAACATAGAAAGGTACGAGATGATGGACATGCTGTTGGTGTTTGGAAAAGCTGGTTCGGGTTGTGCGGCTGTAAGATTTTACCAAGAACAGTTCCGAAACCGAAGAGTTCCTCATCACACTACATTTGGTATCATTGAATGTAGACTTCATGAAAGAGGCTCCTTGGATAGACAAGCAGAAGGTCAAGGATGGCCACGTTCTGTACGGATTCCTGAGAATGAGGAAGATGTGTTGCGGTGCATTGAGAACAATCTTGCAGCTAGTACTCGCACCATCGCTCGACAATTGCACCTAAGTCATAGCTCTGTGGAAAGAATTCTGTAGGAAATATTGTTGCACCCTTTTAATCTTGAAAAGGTCCATGCAATGAGGCCTCAAAACTATCCTCTGTGACAGCAATTTTGTCAGTGGTATCTGGACAAAATTGAAAATTATGTACTGTTTGCATCCCATGTCATGTTCACAGATGAAGCATGTTTCACATGTGAGCAGTTATTTAACATTACAACGTACATAAGAGAAAAATTTGCGTCTAGATCGTAACTCGCCTCGGTAGCTCAGTTGGTAGAGCACTTGGCCCGGAAAGCCAAGGGTCCCGAGTTCGAGTCCCGGTCTAGGCGAAAATTTTTCTCTTCAAATATAAGTTATTTAACAATTGGAAATCACATGTTTGGGCCTTCAAAAATCTCCATGCTACATTTCAGAGGTGACATCAACTGAGATTTGGTGTTAATGTATGGGCCGGTATTGTGGATAACTTCTTATTAGGACCATACATTTTGCCGCCCGACACATTGCTTACAATTACTTAGTATTTCTGCAACAAGTTTTGCCTGATCTAATGGAAACAGTTCCCCTTCATATCAGACAGGACATGTGATTTCAACATGATGGGGCACCAGGTCACTTTGGTGTTGAAGTATGTTGTCATCTTACGGCTACATATGGCAATCACTGGATACCCAGAGGTGGACCCATTGCCTGGCCGGCATGCTCCCCTGACCTTACTCCACTTGACTTCTTTTTGTGGGGGCACATGAAGATTATCGTGTATGAAACACCTGTTGAATCTGAAGAGGACCTTGGGACACGAATAACCTGCGCAGCTGGCAAAATCAGAGAAATGGCCAATGTCATTGTGGGTGGGAGACAGTAATGACATTAACTCATCCAGCGTTTAAACGAAGTACCACAACAAAAAACCTTCCTTAACAAAAAGTGTTTAAAATAATGTTATCTATCAGCTCCCAAAGTTTGTTGGTCTAATTTTTGGGACACCCTATATTGTGAACAGAGAGAAGTGTAGAATGAGTATGTTGAAAGCGCTGGCACTTAGCCTACTCCCATCTAAAAGCACCAAGGAGACTGCCAGGTTTAATGTCTCTATCCGATGGGTGAATAACTATCAACACTACTGCATACAGGGAGTTTGAATATTCCCATTACAAAACAAACTTCTAGGATTTGTAGAGGGAACTGTGTAAGTAATGTTTTGAATCGGAATCTTTGTCCAGAAATATAAACCGGTTTTATGCTGTAGGTGCATCAAGTTTAAATCTTCCACACCTGCCAGAGATAAATCAATAATTTAATGATTTATGACTCAATGAATTACATTTATATAGTTAATTAAATAAAAATAAAACTTTAAGTTTAATTTTTATTTAATTAAATATATATGGATTTTCATCAAGTAAATGCCAAATCAATTGATTACATTTATATAGCTCAATATTTACTGATTTCATGATTATGTCCAATATCAAGGGAAAAATAAAGAAACTTCATTTTATATAATTGTAGGCTTTCACGGCCGGCGTCTTGATCCATATTTGGTTCGTCTTCCGGGCTTATAGGCCGTGGTCTGGTTGTCTTCTTACTCGACGTTTCGTCTACTGCTGCGGTAGACCTCATCAGGAGATACTGCGTGCTCTCTGAGAACTCCTCAACAGTCGGCAGCAGACTGGCTGGTGGTTGGAAACTGTCTCTCTTTTTATAGCTAAACCCTGGGTGGTGGGGGGGGTTTTCTGCGTTTGCTGTTGTGCCGATTGCAGAAGTCATAGGCTTCATGAAGATAAACAAAATTTGAATCCCAGCACTGCATAACACGACAACGAAGCCTATGACTTCTGCAATCGGCACAACAGCAAACGCAGAAAACCCCCCCACCACCCAGGGTTTAGCTATAAAAAGAGAGACAGTTTCCAACCACCAGCCAGTCTGCTGCCGACTGTTGAGGAGTTCTCAGAGAGCACGCAGTATCTCCTGATGAGGTCTACCGCAGCAGTAGACGAAACGTCGAGTAAGAAGACAACCAGACCACGGCCTATAAGCCCGGAAGACGAACCAAATATGGATCAAACTTCAGTTTAACTATAAGATTGAAAATTAGGTTCACTGGCTATAAAAATGGTGTGATTTTCATTAAAGTCTTCTTGTTAAAGAAGCCACCAGAAACGTACGTGGAATGAAAAGTGCCATGTCATGTGGGAATTCATAAAGGAGAGAATAATAATTGTTTGAATCGGAATGCCTGGTAGTGGACAAAGCACTGGTGTACAGAACCAGAGACATTGGGTTCAAATTCTGATTCAGGCACATATTTTTCTGAAGTTTTTATTATTAATTTAACACTTCTCACTGAAGGATAAATTAAATTTGAAGAGAAAAATGTTTGCCTAGACCAAGACTCGAATCCGGGACCTTTGGCTTTCCATACCAGTGCTCTACCAACTGAGCTACTGGGGCAAGTTCCAATCTAGATGCAAATTTTTTTCTTATATATGTTGTAATTCTTTCATATGTTGTAATTACAACATATATAAGACAAAAATGTGTGTCTAGATTGGAACTCACCCCGGTAGCTCAGTTGGTAGAGTGTTGGTACGGAAAACCAAAGGTCCAGGGTTTGAGTCTTGGTCGGGGCAAAAATTTTTCTCTTCAAATTTAATATATTTTTCTCTTCAAAGTGAACATTTATTTTACTTTAATAATTATAAAGGTGAATAATGAAATCTCACTAAATTTCGTGATTTTCAAGCACAGTACTGCAGTTTCAAGAGATCCCTCTTATCTTCAGCCATCTTTACAACTGTTGAATTTCAGTCTACATCTTCATCTTCAAAGTTGCATCTGGTGTTGATTTGATGAACTTTGAGATCAAATCTTGCTTGCCAGGAATTTCAAAAATCATTGATCTAAATTTGTTCTTCTTTGGCAAAACTCTTGGATTTGGGAAAAGATATACATTCAGAAGAACAAATTTAGATCCACGAATTTTGAAATTCCTGGTGAGCAAGATTTAATCTCAAAGTTCATCAAATCAACACCAGATGGCAACTTTGAAGATAAAGGTGTAGACCAAAATTCAACAGTCATAAAGATTAAGTTATGTAGATAGGAATTAATACTATGAGGTTTTTTAATATTGTTTATTTTTTATTATTTCACTCACCTCATACTTCATAATTCATAGCAGACCCTGGGTTTCTTCACATCTTTTGTGACATTCTAAATGCTGCGTCACGTTCACAACTGACGTCCAACGGCCTTCTATCCTGCAGACTGACCTCCGCGCCATCTGGTGGCCGACCGAAGAATTTCCAAATCAGTCCTCTTTCTTTATAACTGGGTATTTCAAAATTCATAGTTGTATTTTCATTCTTGCATATGTAAATTTTTTCCCAAATTGTGAGTTCCTTCGGTTTTTCCAATTGTTTAAGTAATTTTGTTTTGGTTTCTATTCTATGTTTTTCTGACCAGGCATGTGCAGCTATTGCAGATTTTTCGGTTTCTCTTCTCCATTTTTAACATTTCTGAGGTGTTCTTTTAATCTTGTATTTAGATTCCTTTTTGTTTTTCCTATGTATATCTTTTCACAATCTTTACAATTAATTTGATAAATTCTCGATTTTTTGCAGTCTTCAATCTTTTCATTTTTGTTGGTTTTTATTAAATTACCTAAGCTGTAATCATTTTTCGGTGCTAATTTAATGTTGAATTTGTTGAAAATTTTTTGAAACTTGTCAAATACCAAAGGATGGTATGTGAACTTCTTGAATTTTTTGCCTATATTTTTATCTGTCTGAAGAGTACTTTCATTGATGACTTTTTGTTCTTTGAATATATTTATTTTCTTGTGTATCATCTTCTTTTGAAAACCATTATCCTTAGCAATTTTTATGATGTGTTCTTTCTCTTTATTGTAATTTTCTTTGCTTCAAACATACAACATTTCAACGAACATTTTTCAAAAACTAAGATAGAAATTAAAAGATATTTGAAATTAAAAGAACTTAGAAGCAAAAGAGCTGCAGATATCAAATTCATTAACAAATGTTTAGAAAATAATATCACTCCAAAATTTGTCCGGAAAATGGTTAAAAACAACAATAACCAACACCAAAAAAGTTTAGAAAAGAAAACTCTCAATTTGGAAAAAATTAAACATTACACAACTATAAGTAAAATAGACGTAGAACTGTACTTTTTACATCTAAGATTAACCAACAGTTTAGGACAAATAATTTTGGATAACCTGGAAAAAAACTCCTACAACCAATTGAACCTCAAAATGAAGAAAAAATTTGATGTACAAAAGAAAAAGATAATTAATTTAAAACCTGTTTTAAAAAATTGAAGAAAAATATAAGTACAAAAAGTATAACCACTACATTAGGGAGGGATAAAGAAAATGAGAATAATATAATTAACCTATCATCTGAAAACTTTACAAAAGAAGAAATATCTATTTTGGACAAGGGATTGAAAACATGCATTAGTTACTCTAACAATTTAGAAGATTACATAGCTGATGTTGAAATTGCTATAGATGACATGAATTATGAAGAACAAACAATAATCAGAAAAGAATGTGGGGAAGTTATTAAAAAAATTAAAAACACAAAAATAGAAAACATATGCAAAACAAATATAAAGAAAGTAAGAAACATTAATAATAAAAATGTTGTTTTTTCAAAGTCAGACAAAGGGAATAATTTGGTAATTTTGGATAAAGAAGATTATAATGATAGGATGGAGAATTTATTAAAGGGGGAAGAATATGAAGAAATTAAAACAAATCCTCTCGCAAACACAATTAAAGAAGTTGAAACCAGCCTAAAATCAATTAAAAAAATTATAACACAAAAGGAAAAGTTTAAATTAAAAATACCAAATCCCAGAAACCCCAACATTCATGGTCTTCCTAAAATCCACAAAGACGGAAAGAAAATGAGACCTATCATCAACAATATCAACTCACCGACATATAACATATCCAAATGGCTTAACAATAAATTTAAAAGTATGGAAAAATTTGAAAATTTAGCAGTAGAAAATTCTTACCAATTAGTTGAGAAATTAGAAAATCTAGAAATAGAACCTTCAGAAAGATTGGTCTCTTTTGATGTTACTTCATTATTCACAAACATCCCGACTGACACAACTTTGAAAATTTTAGAAAAATGGTTGAATGAAAACAAATTAGATGATGATAGCGTTAAAGAATACATAAAACTAACAAAATTATGCTTAAATCAAATGTTCTTCACATTTAGAAGAAAATACTTTAGACAAAAATCAGGACTCGCAATGGGAAATCCATTATCACCATTCTTAGCAGACATGTTTATGGGGAACTTTGAATGTCATGTAACCAAAGCACATCCTTTGATGTTTAAATTTTGGAGAAGATATGTAGATGATATCATAGCAATAGTAAAAGAGAAACAATTAGAAGATGCCATTAAACTGTTAAATATTCAAAATAAAACTATCAAATTTACAATGGAAATAGAAAATAATCATGAAATACCATTTTTAGACCTTAAATTGATTAGGAATGAAGAAAAAAAGAAAATAGAATTTGGAATCTACAGAAAAGAAACTCACATCGACAATTATATAAAAGCTACTGGATTTAACCATTTTTCACACAAACAGGCAGTATTTAATAGTTTAACACACAGACTTGTGAATGTCCCCATGAGCAAAGAAAATTACAATAAAGAGAAAGAACACATCATAAAAATTGCTAAGGATAATGGTTTTCAAAAGAAGATGATACACAAGAAAATAAATATATTCAAAGAACAAAAAGTCATCAATGAAAGTACTCTTCAGACAGATAAAAATATAGGCAAAAAATTCAAGAAGTTCACATACCATCCTTTGGTATTTGACAAGTTTCAAAAAATTTTCAACAAATTCAACATTAAATTAGCACCTAAAAATGATTACAGCTTAGGTAATTTAATAAAAACCAACAAAAATGAAAAGATTGAAGACTGCAAAAAATCGGGAATTTATCAAATTAATTGTAAAGATTGTGAAAAGATATACATAGGAAAAACAAAAAGGAATCTAAATACAAGATTAAAAGAACACCTCAGAAATGTTAAAAATGGAGAAACCGAAAAATCTGCAATAGCTGCACATGCCTGGTCAGAAAAACATAGAATAGAAACCAAAACAAATTACTTAAACAATTGGAAAAACTGAAGGAACTCACAATTTGGGAAAAAATTTACATATGCAAGAATGAAAATACAACTATGAATTTTGAAATACCCAGTTATAAAGAAAGAGGACTGATTTGGAAATTCTTCGGTCGGCCACCAGATGGCGCGGAGGTCAGTCTGCAGGATAGAAGGCCGTTGGACGTCAGTTGTGAACGTGACGCAGCATTGAGAATGTCACAAAAGATGTGAAGAAACCCAGGGTCTGCTATGAATTATGAAGTATGAGGTGAGTGAAATAATAAAAAATAAACAAAGATGTCTGAAGATGAGAGGAATGCCTCTTAAAACTGCAGTCTTATGTTTGAAGATCATGGAATTTGTGAGGGTGAGGTGAGATTTCACATCTCACTATCTATTTATTAACTAGTTATTAACTTGAAAACCACATAATATTATTTTCCATAATTAATTTATGGGAAAAGAAAAAAAAACTCAATTAATTACAATGTTGGAAGCACAACTGCTGGAAAAACAAAACAAACTGCTCTAAATCATGCTCTACAGTAATTCCCTGCTTGACGGCCAGCAGCGTCACAACATTCAGTTGAAGGTCACACATTCTCTGTTGACTTGGTTTCCCAGCACATCTGAAATGCAGTTTAGCCCTAAATCATGACATGTGTCTGTTAGCTATAACAGAAATCACTTCACTTGGGCTCAGTCTTTTTAGTTGTGACATTTGGCTCAAGTATAGAACACTTCGATCTATGATTTTCCATACTACATTCTTGTTGCTCTGTGTACTTTTTCCATCTTTACTAACATTTTGTACTATTTAAGCATTTTGCAATGGTACTTATAACATTTTTTTATAATTATCAAATATTCATATATGTATGAAAAATTGTTGCATTTATCTCAAATTATTTTTTCAAAGTTCTACAGAATTGTTGTGCCCATGTGCAAATGCTTAAAGAAAATTCTGCTAGATGGCAGAGATATCTGTGAAATCAGAATGATTGACATTCTCAATTAATTCAAAAATATATTTTAAGAAATGGATGTTCACTCACTTCATTTTGTTAGGTTCAAATTAGACAAGTTAGTGTACATAGATTTGTTTATACTTCATTAAATAATATGCATGTAATTTATTTTATTAGGTTAGGAAGGTGAATAATTAAATTAATGTTTTTATTACCTCACCTCATATTCTTTTTCTTCTAAAGGTGAGGTAATAAAAACATTAATTTCATTCTTAAATTAAACCTCATAGTGTTTTATTCCCTGTGAAAGTTAAATAGGAAGGTGAAGTTGGTGTATATCTATTTCTTATAAACATGTTTGGGAATTTATTGCAAAGGTTGGTCATATGATTTTAATATGTCTCCCATTGGTGGAAGTTCTTTAAAGAGTTTGTGCATACTCTCTATGATTCTGTAAAACTGAGAAAAATTCATTTGTTGAGATAATCTAAACTTTTTCCATGACATTCTTGTGTATCCAGATGCTTACTGGACTTTGTGGTGCTGGTTCACGACTCTCACACTGCCTGGGGACATTAGTGCAGGACACTTCCTCCCCTTGCCATGCAGTTGCTACTCAGTGTCAGGCGACTTGGGAAGAACTAGTGAAGGCAGCCACAAATGCCAGTACAGCAGTCAAGTCACAAGTAATACCATCGCTGCAGGAAGTCAACACAGCATCTGGTGATACAGAACAAGATTCTCACAAGATCCATGAGCAAAATCAGGTTTGTATTTCATTTTTTTATTTTATAAATACTCAACCCTATATTAAATTAATGTTGGGAAGTAAGCATCATGAGGTATAATCATTAAAATTCATCGGAGAAAATTTTTTTGCTAACTCATTTCATAGATTCCATGTTTTTTTATGATAACAGATATATGGCTAAGGATGAGTGTGATTACATTTGAAACTGCGGTATCATGAAAAACATGAAATCTATGAGGTGAGTTCTCAAAAAAATGTCTCCCGATGAAACTCAACCCTATACTAATTCCGAGCTAAGTTCCAGTTATACTGTAAACAAACTTGTATAAGGTATTACTCTGCCAACTATGTCTATTGGGTGAACTGTGGTATTACTTTTAACTGCCATATGACTGAATTATGTACAATAGAAACATTGTTCTTAGGCAACATGACATTTTACGGGAAATAAGACTAAATATAACATAAGATGGTCCAATAATTAAGAACTTTCTCCACTCCTTATTTATTTATGATAGAAAACTATATATGGCTTGTGTTTTGCACTCTTTTAACTTTACTATCTAACCTCTCTTGGTTAACTCTTGTTTCTTTCGACCCCGACGCTATTAGGGCATCCGAGGGCTAGGGAGTCTTTCCTTTCTTCCATTTCTTCTTTCCTTTATTTTCTTTTCTTCTCCAGAAAAGCCTGACCAGAGGCTATAAGATGGCAGCCCCATCACTGGTCTTGCCTTCCTTTGGCCAGCAACCAATCGAAGGGACTATTATTATGCTTTCAATTCTTATACGAGAATTTCCCGGAGGGAAAATTTTCTATAGGATCGTAACAGGCCTTGGCCTAGTACTTGGAAGGAAGAAGAAGAAGAAGAACTATATATGGACCTACCTATTTAGATGTGAACACTTTTTTCTTGATGTCAATCGATAAAGTTTATTTGCTGGAACAATTTCATTATGAGCAGAGTTTATGTTCCATGCTGACTCATTTGTAAATCTGCTGTTATTTTCACAATATCCTCAATGGTTAATGCAGGATATTTTTCACTGAACTGTATGAAAATATTCAAAATAATTTGTTTCTTTCGCTTTTCAAATACTTTGCTTTCCAGTGTTTAAGAAATTATACAAGAAATTTCCATTTGAAACAATTGGAATTCCAACGTATTCTGCATGCATGCGTAAGAATAAAACAATGCTTATTTAATCTATTAAAATTGTAATTATATATTTTAAGATTATGCCATATAACTTTTTTAGACATGTGTTAGATAATACACATTTTTATTATCTTTAAATTATTTTCAGGCTGATCATTTTACCTCAATACCCCTTAATGTTGATTTGTTCTTGAACATGTTTCAAAACAATTCTGTTTTATCGACAAGCTGACGATAAAACAGAATTGTTTTGAAACATGTCCAAGAACAAATCAACATTAATATTGAGGTAAGATGGTCAGACTGAAAATAATTTAATTAAAATAACCTCAAAATATCACTTTCTAAAATTAAATATTTATTATCTTTATTTTCTTTATTTTGAGTGTTAGAGAGCGAACTATGTTTTCTTACACGTTTACAGATAAAACCATTTTCAACCAATGAAAACACAATAATAAGTACATCTGGTTTATTTACATTATAACTGGAAGTTAGCTTGGAAGAGGTAAACTACATAATAAATTTTATCTTTTGCAGCAAGTGATATGTGGAAGTTTGATGACATTCATAAATCTACACTACCAGTTCTGTGTGGCATGCTGTGATTTCCTGGGTGCGATGGCAAATTCCAACTGCTGCCAAATGAATGAAGCAACTCCTTCACGTCATAATTCAGATTGTATAGTTGGTATTATTCAACAATGTTTTGCTCAGCTTTATTCTCCTGCTCCACCCCCACCGCCACCAGGTTCTCACCGTACAGTGCGAAGTCCTCTCCATTTTCCATTATGTTCCTTACAAGGTCCGCAACGCCGCTGGTCGGAAGCTGCGGCTGGGGAAGTTTCTGGTGAATCAAATGAAGGCACGATGCGGAGATGGTCAATGCCTTGGGAAGGTTCAAGATTGGCTGAACATCATAGTGCATGGCATGGCCGATTAAATCCTCCATCGAAACTGGCTGTCCCATCAACAAGCTCACAAGACAGAAGCAGATCAACAACTCCTGGTAAGATACAAATTTTAAAGATATTAAGTTGTCTCATAAGTAGAGATTCGTGAAATTTGCAAGTTGCAATAACACAAAATGCTCTAATTTTGTCATTTTCTTGTACCGTTTCTTAACTCCACTTCCCATAACCTCAAAAAAAAAGCATTTATGAATTGCGAAATAACACGAAATCCTACGATAATGCGAAATAACACTGAAATTTAAAATGTTCATCGAATTCCAGAGATTTTTTTGTTCTATTAAAGAAATTTTCATAATTCATAACGTAGCCGAGCGGTTAAGGTAGGAAGCCTTGGCGCAGAGCTACGGGACTTGCGCTGGTTTGAGTCTCCATGGGGGAAGAAATTTTCTCATGGTATTTTGGCCAGTATGGGACCGGTGCCCACCCAGCATCGTGAGGCAATTGGGTAGCTACAATAAGTAGCGGCTCCAGGTTGAGGAACCAGCTATAACGGCTGGGGGACTCGACATGCTAACCACATGTCACCCCTACACTGGCTGTTGATCATCTACCTCTGTGATTGACACATGTGGATGTGAAGAGCCAGCAGCCGGCTGGTAAAAGGGCAACCGCTGAAAAGTGGAAAGACCCTCAATCGGAATTTTTAGACACTTTTCGGATTCCATCTTCTTTTTAACTGCCATATCTGATGGTGCCATATCTGCTTCCTCCATGCATTCTTGCAAAGGGAAATGGTTACAACACAGTTCACAACATAGAGATAATATTTTCTGTCCTTCTCATGCTCAAATATGGTCTCTCCATAGATTAGTTCTATGCCAATATAAATTCAAGAAATATTAATTATATTAATGTGTCAGATAAGTTTTTTCCCCCTAAATTTTTACAGACATAATTATCAATTTTATATCAATCATTGTTAAGTAAAGGTATGTTCAAATCTGAAGAAAACATTTCTTTAAGTATAAGCAGTAACCTGACAATAATTGCAAGCACTGCCAAATTTGAATAAGTCAACAATGGACCGACAGAAATTATATCATATTGGTAAATATTATTACTTCCAATTTAATTAAAACAGGATTTAATTACATAAACACATTTTTTCTATTGGATTACATATCTATAACATGTATTGTAAATTTTGTTTACAAATTAGTGACTATGATTAAAATGTTATGCATTTTAGTGTATTAAAAATATATCAATTGTACAAGCTAAACGTCAACCTTAAACTACTGGATATATCATTCTTATTGGGTTTAATATACTAAACTAGGATTAAAAAGACTCAAATTTACATTTTTTTAGAATAACACTGCCAAATTCTCAATAACATGGAAATCTTGAAATTTTAAAACGAATTTTCCTTAAAAATAAAACCACTTTCATGGATTTCTACTCATAAGTAATGTTAGTTTTTAACGTAATGCTGTGTGTCTGGTGGAATTTTGAAAGTGTGATTCACTGCGAGTTTGTTCCAAATGGGCATGCAATCAATACAAAACTTTATTCTCTACAACTGGAATGAAAATACAATAGGAAGTAACATTATGAGGTTTTAAGATTAAATTAAACCTCATAGCGATTTTTCCCTATGAAAGTTCAGTATGAGATTTTGCTTAATTAAAAGTGTTGTCTGTATTATTCTTACCTCATATCATTGTTTCTGTTAGACATATGTTTCAAATTATATTTAAATTAATGTTTCAAAGCTTGTTAGCTTCATCCTCATCAGTCTGTAACTACTGAAGATGAGGTTAACAAGCTTTGAAACATATGTTTAACAGAAAGAACGATATGAGGTAAGAATAATACAGACAACACTTTTTATTAACTGGAATGAGTTCATGAAATTTTGAGTGTCGCCCATACTACACAAACAAATATGAAAAAAATTCAGGAATTGGGAAGAATCAAACTACTATCACACTCAGCATAACCTACTGGTTTTGAAAACTATTGATATTATTTATCTCACTTATTAGATTGTGAAAGTTAGGTTTTCGTTTGAAATCATAATGAAAATATTTGACGATCAGGTAATTACATATCGTTGTCATATTTTCTTTATAAAATGAAATCTGCCACAAGAAATCCATTGGAACAAACAATTTCTTCTAAACAGACACTAAATGACAATAGAAAAAAATTTATTAATTTTTTTCCTCTATAACATTGTGACATAATGGAGTAGTGCCTGTATTTGTGTGAAGCTTCTTAACATTTCCATAAACAGGTGGACAGTGGCTGGCTTTGTGTTTGGAATAGAAACCCTTGAGAGGTGGGAGCAGCTGGTGCTCCCCGCTAAGTCATCTGATTGGGTTTGAGGCAGAGTATCTTGAGAGAGGGAAGCAGCCAACAGGCACAGCAACCTACTATTGTCTGTGCAGCCTAAGAAACACACTTTGACATTTAATTTCCAAATGTATTACTCCACGCAGCACATGTATAAGTACATGCAACCTCCGTCAGCTCTTTGTTACAAGCTGATAAATTAATGCACAACAATCATTTTAATTTTTAATGTTGGAAATTGTATTAACACATACAATGGTATGTCAAAAACTAATTAAATTATAAATGTATAGTTAAAATAATTATGTAGAATTGTGAGAAAAATTCTCAAATTTGGGTTTTTGTACTTTTAAATAGTTTGAAATATTCTGCACAAATTGATATAAATATTATTGATATATTCAAAGTTAAAAATGGGAAACGGTTGAAAATTAATGACAAGATCATTTGAAAACTATAGTTACCGTGTTTAATAAAACATGATATATGAGGTAAGATGTAAAAATGACTCATTAATTTATTATTGATATATGCTCATTCAAGTATTTTTAATGCTTTTTAAAAGTAAGGTTGCATCACTAATTTGATACAATGAACATTTTACTTAAATTGGTTTTTTCGACAAACTAAAATTTTCATATAAAAGACCCATTTTCTCAGAAACTGGAAGAGGTAAATGTATGAAAATTTTTGAGCATATATAGTACTTACATATGTTGATATGTAACCACTTTGGTGTTCTTACAATTATTGGTTATTTAAAAAAAATGGAAACTTGTAAAAATTAAAAAAGAAATTGAAGTTTAAAAAAATTATATTTCTAAAAGTAAGAAGTGATGCAACTCAAAAGTACTTCAGTAAACTTATTAAACATGTATAAACAACATGTATAAAAAATTCACATTTATACCTCAAATAGTTTGTGAGAAAATGGGTCTCAAAGTTTTACATTTTAACATTGTCGAGATAGAGCCTTTAATCTCCCCTTAATTAAAATATGAAATGTGTTTTGATTTCATAGATTCAGTGTGGCATTCATCCCTTGCAAGTCAAGAGGAACTTCAGGAAGTTATTCAGCTGTTATCTTGTCGACCTGGTGTCAGTCATTCTACACAGTTGTATCATCCAAGTCAACATCTGCCAGGTATATTTTCTGGTGTTGTGGTAGAATATAAAACATATTTTAAACCTAAATTATGAGGGTAAACCAAATATAAATGGGAATTTATTTTTCATAATGTATTAAAACAAAATACAAATACTGAACCTCATATTTTATGAGACTTAACTGTTCTTATTATATTTGAAGAGAAAAATTATATGCTCAGACTGGGGTTTGAACCCAGGATCTTTGGATTTCTAGGCCAATGCTCTACCATTGAGCTACCTGAGAAACTCCAATCTAAATGCAATTTTTTCTCTTATACATTGTTAATTCCCGAGTGCCGAATGCCACGAGCATTTGCTCAATTATGCAAATGACAGCTTCTATTTAAGAAGACATTTTTATTGGGAATTTAAACACTACTTTTTTAATCAAGTAGGGCTTCTTTTGATGCTTTTATTATTAATTTAACATTTCTCACTGAAGGATAAATTATATTTGAAGAGAAAAAATATATGCCCAGACTGGGTTTTAAACCCAGGACCTTTGGCTTTCTAGGCCAATGCTCTACCAATGAGCTACCTGAGAACTGTTCTTATTATATCTGGCTTCCTATAAAGATAATGTAGTCATCTGCATTCACCTATCTGTTCATCTCTCTTTGGTCCAAATATTTTCCTAAAAACTTTATTCTCAAAAATTATATTCGTAATCTTTCCTCCTGCCTTAAAAGTAAGAGTTCATGTTTCGGGTCCATATAATATAACTGGGATAACAGTTTTACATATTTTTAGTTTAACATTTTTTTGAGAGAAGTTGGGATGACAAGAGTCCCTGTAATGCATAATAGCTAGAGATTTGTGAAAGTGGTTTTATTTTTAGGGAAAATTCGTATTAAAATTTCAAAATTTCGATGTTATTGGGAATTTGGCGGTGTTATTCTAAAAAAAAATGTAAATTTGAGTAATTATTCATGGTCCATTTGTTGGCTTATTCATATTTGGCAGTACTTGCATTATTGTCAGGTTACTGATTATACATAAATGTTTTCTTCAGATTTAAACATACCATTACTTAATAATGATTGATATAAAATTGATAATTATGTCTGCAAAAAAATTTAGGGGGGAAAAACTTATCTTACACGTTAATATAATTTGTCTTCTTCTTCTTCTTCCTTCCAAGTATTAGGCCAAGGCCTGTTACGATCCTATAGAAAATTTTCCCTCCAGCGTTAATATAATTTGTATTTCTTGGAATACATATTGGCCATAGAACTTAAAATCTATGGAGAGACCATATTTGAGCATGAGAAGGACAGAAAATATTACCTCTATGTTCTGAACTATGTTGCAACCATTTCCCTTTGCAAGAGTGCATGGAGGAAGCAGATATGGCAGTTAAAAAGAAGATGGAATCCGAAAACAGTGTTTAAAATGCATTATGAAAATTTTGAGAATAGAACAAAAAAAAATCTCTGAAATTCATTGAAAATTTTAAATTTCGGTGTTATTTAGCATTATCATAGGATTTTGCGATTCATAAATGCTTTCTTTGAGGTTATGGGAAGTGGAGTTAAGAAATGGTACAAGAAAATTACAAAATTAGAGCGTTTCACGTTATCGTGACTCGCAAATTTCACGGATCTCAATAGCATACTTCTCAGGGATGTGGATGGTGATCACAAGGTGCCCAAGCTGAGCAAAACATTGCTTCCACTTACTTGTGTTTTGCTCCTACTTTTATCTATTCTATATATAGTCTCCCTTGACTAACTCTTGTTTTTTTCGACTCCGATGGTATTAGAGCATTCGAGTTCTAGGAGATCTTTTCCTTTTTATATTTTATCTACATCTATCTAAACTTTCTGTTCATGCTTTGCACAATCTCTTGTAGGTACTCATCCAAACAAGATGAGGTGGCTCAAGTTTATTAACTTAAGCACATAAAAATTTAAGAGGTACCTACATAAACTGTAAAAGCATTTAACCTTTTGAACGCCATGCCCGGCGTACGCCGGTGAAAGTGCGTGTACAGCGGTATGCCACGCCCGGCAGGCTCCGGTTTTCAATCTTATTATTTTAAATATTTTTTTTCCCGAAGTTTTTACTTCAATAAACTAAAATTATTTTTCGTTCTGTGTTTGTACATCCTTTCTTAGCAATACTTTGCACATCCCTTACAGAATAATGGTACAGGCTGGTTGTAAATCGGTTTTCTAAAGGAGGGTGTACATTCATGTTTCAAGGCCTTTTTTTTTGCTATGGAATATTGCAATTTCAGAATTTTCTCTTTATTTATTTTATTTTTAGTTGAAAAGATACCTGGCCAAGGGGTAGTTCGTGCTGTGGAATACAGTGATTCATGTCTCGAAGTTGACGAAAATACAATACGCGAGTTTAATGTGTCAGTTTTATCAGAAGATGAGAGTGACAGTAACAGTTCATCAAATGGTTATTCGTTTGACGAATGTGATAGTAGTCCTGTTTCTAAGAGAATATTATTACAATCTAAGCCTGTAAATAGTAAAGCAAGTGATGTAGACCTAAATGAACAGTGTGTGACTGACAGTCGTGGGCGTGTCGCGACAGACGAAACACGTGGCATAGAACAGCTGTTTGACTGGAACTGATTCGAACCCAGGACCATAAAAAATGTTCAACAATATTTAATATTATAAGTGTTTAGTGATAATACCATCAACATTATTCAGTAGAATAAATGTTTTTAGTGATAGTGATAAATTTCAATAAAGACCCGTGCTGAATTCGAACCTGGGATCTTTACAAGTGGAAGCAACACTGCCTAACCTTCAAATAAATGTATAATAGTGAGTTTAAATTAAATTTATCATGGCATGTAGACAGTTAAATATACTTTATATAGGTTTATATTATATGGTATGTCGTAGTACTTTAAATTTAAAAAACCTGGCACCCACAGCCCAGCTGGCAAAAGGGAAACTCGGCAGTCAAAAGGTTAATGCAGCCCCACTGTTTTTCAATAACAAAATATGATGGATAATCTCAATGTAAAATAATAATAGCATATTGTTTATTTTTCCTTTCACTCACCTCATACTTCATAACTCCTCGCAGACCCAGGTTTCGTCACATCATTTGTGACATTCTCAATGCTGTGGAACGTTCACAACTGATCATGAAATATAATTTTTGGACCTTAAATTGATCAGGAATGAAGAAAAAAAGTAAATAGAATTTGGAATCTACAGAAAAGAAACTCACATTGACAATTATATAAAAGCTATAGGATTTAACCATTTTTCACACAAACAGGCAGTATTTAATAGTTTAATACACAGACTTGTGAACGTTCCCATGAGCAAAGAAAATTACAATAAAGAGAAAAAACACATCATAAAAATTGTGAAGGATAATGGTTTTCAAGAGAAGATGATACACAAGAAAATAAATAAATTTAAGGAACAAAAAATGATTAATGAAAGTACTCTTCAGACAGATAAAAATATTGGTAAAAAATTCAAGAAGTTCACATACCATCCTTTAGTATTTGACAAGTTTAAAAAAATCTTCAACAAATTCAACATTAAATTAGCACCGACAAATGATTACAGCTTAGGTAATTTAATAAAAACCAACAAAAATGAAAAGATTGAAGACTGCAAAAAAATCAGGAATTTATCAAATTAATTGTAAAGATTGTGAAAAGATATACATAGGAAAAACAAAAAGGAATCTAAATACAAGATTAAAGGAACACCTCAGAAATGTTAAAAATGGAGAAACGGAAAAATCTGCAATAGCTGCACATGCCTGGTCAGAAAAACATAGAATAGAAAACAAAACAAAATTACTTAAACAATTGGAAAAACCAAAGGAACTCACAATTTGGGAAAAAAATTACATATGCAAGAATGAAAACACAACTATGAATTTTGAAATACCCGGTTATAAGGAGAGGGGATTGATTTGGAAGTTTGTCGGTCAGCCATCAGATGGCGTGGAGGTCAGTCTGCAGGAGAGGAGGCCATTGGACATCAGTTGTGAATGTTACACAGCATTGAGAATGTCACAAATGATGTGGCGAAACCTGGGTCTGCGAGGAGTTATGAAGTATGAGGTGAATGAAAGGAAAAATAAACAATATTAAAAAACCTCATAGTGTTATTTCCTATCTACATAACTTAATAATAGCATACATTAATTTTATTATTATTAATATGATATATGGTTTTAACAATATTGAATGTTTGTGTTATAGGTGTAACACTAACAAGTTGCCCATACGATGGTCCTTCACCAGAGTCTAGTGGCTGGAATGAGGGAATACAGTCTGATGAAAGAGGTGGAAGCTGTGGTCCGTCACGTCGTGGCAGCAGTTCTCCTCAGCCTCTTGTAGCTCAACAACACACTCATCGTGCCAGCTGGCATGCTCCCGACACACATACTCACATGTAATCATATCTCATTAAATAGCTTTGTGTTGTATAGTTGAATGCAGGCTTTCACGGCCGGTAATCGTAATGTTGAGTGATTCCGGGTTATGTGGCCGTGGTCCATAGTTGGTGTTGATACCAGACGTTTCGCCCTCAACTGCGGAGGGCATCTTCAGCCCTCTGCAGTTGAGGGCGAAACGTCTGGTATCAACACCAACTATGGACCACGGCCACATAACCCGGAATCACTCAACATTAGCTTTGTGTTGTGTTTGTCCACTATGCTCTATTGCAAAATTCAATTTTTTTACACTTTTTTGATCAACATTAATACTAATAAAATTCATTTTTTAAAACCGTTGAGGTGGATAGTCATAAAATAAAATAAGTTAAAATGTACCTTCTTAGGTCAGAGCTGTCGTCCTCAACTTATAAAATTTTTGTCTGAAGGCCTTTCAGAACCTCCATTCCATCTTCAGCAGGTCTTTCTTTGCTACATTACTTGATGTTCTCAGTGCTGGTCCTAATGCAATGTTGTCACGACAACACTGCTGAAGATGGAATGGATATTCTGAAAGGCCTTCAGGCAAAAAAGCATATATATTTTATAAGTTGAGGATGATGGCTCTGACCTAAGAAGGTACATAACTAACTAACTCACTGGCACTATCGAACCCGTAGGTTCATGGCAGCGCGGACATAAGCTCTCCATACTTCCCTATTCTGAGCTAATGTTTTCCAATCATCCCCTGTATAATCTACTTCCCTCAAATCATAGTTAATGTTATTCTCCCAACTCATTCTTGGTCTACCAACTGGGCATTTTTCCTCTGGTTTTCCTACAAGAAGCTTCCATGCACGTCTTTCATTTCCCATTCGTGCCACGTGTCCTGCCCATCACAGTCCCTAAGAAGGTACATTTTAACTTATATTTGAAAAGAAAAATATACGCCTAGACTGGGGTTTGAACCCAGGACCTTTGACTTTCTATGTCAATGCTCTTCCATCTGAGCCACCTAGGCCTCCAATCTAAACGCGTATTTTTCTCTTACACATAGTTAATTCCCTAACCCCAAATGCTACGAGCCGTTGCTACGATTTTTGCAAATGGCGGCTTCTTTGTTAAGAAGACTTTTTTTTATTGGGAATTTAAACATTACTTATAAAGCCAGTAGTGCTTCTTTCAATGTTAATATTATTCGTTTTTAAACACCTTAATGATGGACAAATTATATTTGAAAAGAAAAATATACGCCTAGACTGGGGTTTGAACCCAGGACCTTTGACTTAGCATTGACATAGAAAGTCAAAGGTCCTGGGTTCAAACCCCAGTCTAGGGATATATTTTTCTTTTCAAATATAATTTGTCCATCATTAAGGTGTTTAAAAACGAATAATATTAACATTTTAACTTATTTCATTTTGTGATCAACATTACTTGCTCATATACAGTCAAATCTCCTTATAATGAAGATTGAATTTAGAATTTAGCATGCACCATCCCATGAGTGCTAAGGCCTCCTGCCTGTTCAGATAGGATAGCTTGAATTCACTCCATACGTAAGCTAATTCTAGAGAATGTTTGATATTTTATTCTTGTTTGTGATCACCCAGAAGACAAAATAAAATTGTAACATACTTAAATTCTTCTTCTTTTTTTTTTCCCAAGCGCAATAGGCCTGGAAGGTCCTTGGCCTACCAGCCGCTCACATACACATGTGTTAATCACAGAGCAGACAATCATCTAGCCAGTGTAGGGGTGACATGTGGTCAGCATCTTGGGTCTCACAGCAGTTATAGCTGGTCTTCTCAACCTGGAGTCGCTACTTATTGTAGCTACCCAAATGCCTCAGGATGCTGGGTGGGCACCAGTCCCATACTGGCTGAAATTCCATGAGAAAGTTTCTTCCCCCCTGGAGACTTGAACCAGCGCAAGCCCCATAGCTCTGCGCCAAGGCTTCCTGCCTTAACCACTACGTCACGGTGTGGGACTACTTAAATCATTAACCAACTTTAAAATCCACAACACTTTACAATGTAAATTACATATAAAAATTTATAAATAGACCGGAGATTGAATATTGATAACAATAAAGCCATATAAAGTGATTTTTACCTTTGCTACCAGAAAATTTAATATCTTTAAAAATATTAAACATCAGCTCAGTAAGCAACGAAGACATTTTAGAGACACCCTTTTATAATGATATCTTTTTGAAGTTGAATGGTTTTTGGAATGCGAAAATTTCACCCAGAAGATAAAAGCAGGGTTTTGTCTACCCGATATAAGTTCTGCTCTTAACATAATTAAATATTTATTTTATTTGAAGAGAAAAATTATACGCTCAGACTGGGGCTTGAACCCAGGACCTTTGGCTTTCCAGGCCAATACTCTACTGACTAAGCTATCTGATCAAGTTCCAATGTAAACACAAATCTTTCTCTTATATACGCTGTTTAAAGAAACATAAAATATGAGGTAAGATGTAAAAAATGACTCATTAATTTATAAAAACTTTGCTTCTATCTTTGCAAATAGCAGCTTCTTTATTAAGAAGACATTTATTTGGGAATTTTACATTACATTATAAAGCCAATACAGCTTCTTTTGATGTTTTTTTTATTCATTTCATACATCTCGATGATGGATAAATCATATTTGAAGATAAAAATGATATGCTCAGACTGGGGTTTGAACCCAGGACCTTTGGCTTACTTATTATTATACTTATATTACTGTACTTATATTATAAATATTTATTACTCTGAGCAATATTTGTAGTGTTGCGCTAACAATTTTTTTTCACATTTTTGTTGGTACTATTGTTTATTTTAATAAAGAATAAGGCTATTCTATTTGCTTCCTTTATAAATAACATGTATGAATATATGAGGGATGATTTTTTAGTAGTGGTAACTATGGACAGCAATGTATCGGAAAGGAACCAGGCAATGTTGTTTTATATCACAGGTTGCTTACATATGATTTATCACCTCAACCCTAAAGGCAAAAGAGACCTCGGAAGACCCTTCAACTGATGGAAAGATCAGTTTTTGTAGTCGCAGAATGGGCATCATCACCCAATACTGCATACGGAAGAAGAAGAAGAAGAGGTTGCTTACATCGTTTTTCCTCCTTCAGAGCAAATAACTTGCCCTCCCCCATCTTTTCATGATCATTCACAATGAACAAGAATAAGCAGTTGTGAGCAAGCATTTTCAGAATACAGATGCAATGTTTACAAAGCAGAAACAGAGAAGCTGTTTAAAAATTCTAGACCATGCTAGAGATCACATGTCATCAAGGACTGCAAGAGGCTTGCAGTGTAGCTGCGTTACCTTATCAAACAGTAGCAAGGTGGGTTAGAGCCTTCAGAGAAGAATGTAAAAGTTTTATGAAAATATATTAGGAAAAAACATTATGAGGTTCTTGTAATAAATAAGCTTGGTCTGTATTCATCTTACCTCATAAATTAGCGTTTATTGTAAGACATGTTTCAAAGTTTTTGTGCTTCATCATCAGTTGGTACAGACTGATCTTCTTTAAGTTGTTGGCCCTGAATCTCAATTCCTGCTCTAACTTGTTTATGTTATTTTGATTTATTCATTAGGTTAATTTGCCTAACCACCAGAGGGAGAGGAAAAACAAGGCTTCCAATATTTACCTCAAGTCTGTTTTCGGGTGAAAATGAAGGAAATGTCCCTCAAAACATGTCCCAAGTGAGAGAGCAAAATATGAGGTGAACTAAAAATTTCATTTTTCATTTTGAGAATATAGACTATCAGTTTGCAATAAACGTTCACACATTTGCCTTCATTAAAGTTTTCCATTTTAATATTTCAAGGACTGATGGCATTGAATAAAAAAATATATATATTTCAAGGAAGTAACACTATGAGGTTTATTTGAGATAATATGATATTTTAGATAATATGATAATATTTTTATATATTAAATTTGGGAATTTTTAACGTTATGAGGTTCAATTAATGATAATTAAATGAATCGTGATTTTTTTTCTTACCTCATACATCTATGTTTGTTTAAACACAGCACTGCAGTATCGGCGACACTTTGTCGTCATCGTCAGCTGTTTTCACGACTGTCGTGAAAACAGCTGACGATGACGACAAAGTGTCGCCGATACTGCAGTGCTGTGTTTAAAGAAACATAGATGTATGAGGTAAGAAAAAATCACGATTCATTTAATTATGATAATATTTGTAGCTTTTTTGAAGACTCTGAGTTTCGATGCCTTACAAATCATTGTCAGTTCTTTCTAAGTTATTATCTATAAATAAACAATTCAATTTCTTTGATAAAATGCCTAATAATGTTATTTCCTATCAATTTTACAATTTAAAAAATCAGAATTTGTTGAGACAATGTTCAGGTTAGAAAATCATCACATATTCATGATATATTAGATACTTTTTTTTAACAAGAATTAACACATATAAAGTATATAAATGAATTATATAAGTTGAAAGAAATGGTAATGTTTGTATCGTGATTTGAATGGTGTAATGGACAGCACACTTGTACGGTGAATGAGAGGTCCAGGGTTCAAGTGTTAATTTTTCTTTCTTAAATTATATAAATGAGTTGGATAAAATGTTTACCTCATAAAGTTCCATGTTTTCATGATACCAGTTTCAAAGGGCATTTTGCCTTCATCTTCAGTCAAAATCAAACGCAGAAAGAAAATTAATTAATTTTGAAATTCCTGGGAATTTGATTTGATTGGGAGATTCATCGGTCCACCAACAGATGGAATAAGAAACAGTGCATGTGGTTGACAGAACATCAGTCATATGGCTGGGAGACTCACATGCTGACCACATGTCACCCCTACACTGGCTAGATGATAATCTACATCTGTGATTGACACATGTGGATGTGAGGCCAGCAGCCAGATGGTAGGCTAAGGGTTTTCTAGGCCTGTCAAGCCATGGAATTAATAAATAATAAGAACATCAGTCATGTAGCTATTGAAGATGTAAACCTTTAAGGTTACAAAACTGGTTTAATTAGAAGACAGGATATGAGATGGAAAGAATTTTATTTCAAATTTTAAATTAAATAATGTAAATCTGGAGCATCTTACTTAATAAGTATTTGTGTTTCATTTGAAATGTTTTGTTATGTTGTCCTTACCATCAGAACATATCAAATGAAATGATGTAAGAAGCTCCAAATTCACATTATTTATTAAGAACATCATAATGTTACTTCCTATTGTAATTTATTTTAAATTAAACAATTGACAATTCCTATACTAGTTCAATCAGTTCCCTTTCTTTAATTGAGATATGCATGCATAATCATTTCAACTCAATCCATCATCATCAATATTCATGGATTAAGCCCATGTGGCTTGTTCTGCTCTCATAGATTATCATTCAGAAAGTTGAATCCATCTCTTTTTCTCCTTTTTGGTCTACCAACATTCCTGTCTCCTTCTGGTTTGTTTCTTTTTTTTTTTTGTAAGCCCATGTTTTCCCTTAACAGAGATTTTAGCAATCTCCCCCTACAGGGAAGAATTTGAACCATACTAATTTAGTTACACTTGTTTTCATATAGATGTCACTTGAGTAGTCTGTGGTCAGCGTTCTGCCTCGTACTGACATCTAGGGAACCAAGGTAGTACTAGGACGGGAAAATTCGGTAAATTTTGCTTAGAGGCCTTTCATTCAGGCTTAAGGATCTTTTACGAGCCTGAAAATCTTCAGACTCTGGACCTACGGCTTAAAGTCCCTCCTGGAGGACTTGCTCTTTGGATTTTTCCATCCTAAAAATCCATCGACTCCGGCCAGGTTTGAACCCGTGACCCTCGGACCAGAGCCAAGTAACATAACCACTAGTACAGTGCGGCCGACACCTTTTGGTTTGTAATTAAATATAATTAAATGAGCTAAATATTTTTAAACTTTTAGATAATATAAAACAATCTAAGAAAAACTGCAAAGAACATATCCAAAGAATGAAAGATGAATGCATACCAAAAATTATATTTCTACTCAATTTATAATTTTAATTTGCTTCACTATTAATTCATCTTTATTACATGTATCCAGCCATAGCTGATGACACGACTCCATTGCATACTTATGCTATAAGTTGCAATGGGGCTGCATTTCAACATGCAGCTTATGTGGGCATTCAAAGTGTGTGTCCACGAGGTTAAAAAAAGAGATATAGGAAAGACAGAAATGAATCCTTTGGCCTTGAATACTCTTACTCTTACTTAATATACCGCAACATAGGACATCACATCACTCCATGTCATATACCATCTCCACTTCTCGCAACTGGAATTCCCTACCACAAGAAATAAGGGGCTGCCGGACATTGGAATCTTTTAAAAGAAATCTAAATTTATATTTGCTCTAAACTCGACTTCATTATTATCCAGTGTAAGATATATATATATTAATTGGTGTTTCCCCGTATAATGTATCATATTTATATTATTATTATTATTATTATTATCGTATCATTATTGTTATTATCCTATAAAATGTTGTTTGTACATGACATTTACATTGCTACATTTATTGTATCTTTATCTGTTTATAATTAGTATAGTATATATCTATATTTGTCGAATCTTTATTTGTATTTGTGCTGGTTGAGTGGAAGAGAGGGCCTTATGGCCTTAACTCTGCCAGAATAAATAAAGTATTATTATTATTATTATTATTATTATTATTATTATTATTAATAACATCAGGGTTAAAGAAAACAAGAGGTTAGGCAAGGGAGACTGGATAGGAAAGTAAAAAGGGGGATCTGGTACTAGAAAAAGAAGAAAGACCAGATCGGTTAAAGATAAAAGTAAGGAGCAAAACACAAGTAAGTGGAAGCAACATTTTGCTCAGCTTGGGCACCTTGTGGTCGCCATCCACATATCCCCTAGATGGGGACCCCTGAGGGTGCTTCACTATTAAAAGCTACTCAAATTTTGGCATGTGTGTTTTTTTAAATGAGTAAGCAATTTTATTAAGTTATGTAGATAGGAAATAACACTATGAGGTTTTTTAATATTGTTTATTTTTTATTATTTCACTTACCTCAATTTTATTTTTTATTTTGACCCCGTTAAATGTGTCAATTTTGCTTTCAAGTCTTTGTTGTGATTTACTTGTATTGTAAATACTGATTGACTTAATTAAGATATTTATCTGTGTATTCTTACCTCTTATAGGTATTTTTGTTGAACATATGTTTCAAGGCTTGTGAGCTCCATCTTCTGTGATTACAGACTGATTTGTCTCAAGTTGTTGGCCCTAATTCTTGACTCCTGCTTCCTTGCCTGTGGTCCAATTAACTTGCTAATGAGGTTCCTTTCTCCAGGAATTTCAAAATTCATAATTCTTTCTTTTTCTTCTGTATGTAGATTTTTTCCCATATATTGAGTTCGTTTTTGTTTTCTAACTGTTTTAATAATTTTGTGTTTACATCTAGTTTGTATTTTTCTGACCAAACATGAGCAGCCACTGCAGATTATTTTCACTGCAGATGTTTGGTCAGAAAAACAAAACAGATGTAAACACAAAATTATAAAAACAGTTAGAAAACAAAAATGAACTCACCATATGGGAAAAAATCTACATACAGAGGAGCAAGGAAAGAATTATGAATTTTTAAATTCCTGGAGAAAGGAAACCTCATTAGCAAGTTCATTGGACTACAGGCAGAGGGAGCAGGAGTCAAGAATCTTGAGAAAAATCAGTCGTAATCGCTGAAGATGGGGCTTACAAGCCTTGAAACATATGTTCAACAAAAACAACCATAACAGGTAAGAATACACAGACCAATTATCGTAATTATTAAATAAACCTCTTAATATTACTACCTATATTATTTTTAAAACTGATTTACTTGTATTGCTGCAGGTGGGGTGAGCATGATGTTCATCCTGGAGGTGAAAGGAGTGAACGAAGCAGTTTTGATTTGTATCCTCCTACTCTAGATGCAGGGGCTCTTGCATCTAGGAAAAGCAGTTCCTCAACTGATTCTTCTTCGAGTCACTCTTTGCATAGTCGATCCACCACTGGCTCTGAAGGAGGAGCGGTAAGTTATACAATTAATATTTTCTCCTCATTTTATTACATGATTCCAAGAAATGTTATAATCATAGTAGTAAGAACTGCTAATTAACTGTATCCAAGCTAAGTTCCAGTTATTTTAAAATACAATAGGAAGTAACATTAAGAGGTTTGTATAATAAATTTGGGAATTTTTTAACATTATGAGGTTCATTTCATAAAATTAAATGAATCGTGATTTCTTCTTACCTCATACTTCTATGTTTTGCAGTGCTGTGTTTAAAAAAACATAGAAGTATGAGGTAAGAAGAAATCACGATTCATTTAATTCTTATTAAGAGGTTTGTTTAATAATTAAAACATTTTGTCTGTTCGTTCTTACCTCTTAGAGTTGTTTTTGTCGAACATATGTTTCAGAGCTTCTTAGCCCCATCATCAGCGATTACAGACTGAATTTTTTTCATGTTGTCGACCCTGATTCTTGATTTCTGCTCTCTTTGCCTCTGGTCCAATGAATTTACTAATGAGGTTCCTTTCTTTGGACTTTGAAATTCCCGCAGAAAGGAACCTCATTAGTAAATTCATTGGACCAGAGGCAAAGAGAGCAGGAATCAAGAATCAGGGCCGACAACATGAGAAAATTCAGTCTGTAATCGCTGACGATGGGGCTAAGAAGCTCTGAAACATATGTTCAACAAAAACAACTCTAAGAGGTAACAATGAACAGACAAAATGTTTTAATTATAAGTTCTAGTTGTATTGTAAATAAACTTTCATAAGGTATTATTTCGCTGACTCTGTCTATTGGGGAATTCCAAAAGTATGGGTGACCATTCGTCATTTGTGTATTAATTTTATGTTATTTTATTTTATTTAGATTGGAAATATATATTAAAATGTATTTTTAGAATAGTGTTTCATTGGATTCTTTGGCTATTTCAACATAAAATATATGATTATCATTAATATTTTAAAGGATGTGACACTTTGAGGTTTATTTTAATTAATAAATGAGTTTGAATTTAACACCTCACCTCATAATTGTAGATTTCTCGAGGACGTGTTTGTTACAATACTTCTGATATTATCTTTAGCTCCATCTAACTGTTGAATTGGATCACCAACCACCAATCCACCTCATAATTGTGGTTTTCTTGAAGATTACAAAAATGAACTTTTTTCTTTCACAAGAATAAAAATATGAGATTTTAGAAGTATTTTTTGATCCTGAATTTAAATATCATTTCAGTTTTTTCCTATCAGGCAAGAGTTTTCTGTGATATTCATTTATATTTTTTATAAATTACAGAAGAATATGGATTAAAGATATCTACAGAAAAAACAAAAATTATGGCATTTCAAGGTGTAGATCCTGTCAGAAGTAAAATTGTACTGGACAATAAAATTTTGGAGCAGGTGAATAATTTTACATATCTAGGATGCAATATCTCATATGAAGAAGAAAAGGATGTAAATGCAAAAATATCTAAATTTTTAAGAATTTTAGGGTTAATAAAATTCTATCTTCAAGCCACAGTTAGTGCAAAAGCATTCAAGACTGAAAGTATATAAAACACTGGCTCTTCCAACTCTTTTGTATGGTAGCGAAGTATGGACGTTGAAACAGAAGGATATACAGAGACTTAGATCTGCTGAAATGAGATATCTTCGGAGGACTGCAGGATACACACTACTAGATCACAAAAAAAATGAAGACATCTTAGAAGAATTACACATGGAATCTTTAGAAAACAAAATTTCTGATTATAAGTCAAGATGGATACAACATGTTCATCGAATGGAAGATCACAGAATACCCAAACTAATGTTAAGATATCAACCTGCAGGAAGAAGAAAACCAGGACGTCCACTCAAAAGACTTCTGGATGGTGTTTCTCTTGAGGCCGAAACAGGTCAACAAATGGCCTAAATTCGTGAATGTACTATGATGATGATAATTTTCAATAAAATCCATCTAACTCTTAACTCAATCTGACTTACCTAGAAAGTGGCAGGTAGTGATTTTCGGGTATATTTTGCATCTGGAACATCTCTCTTCTTGGCCCAACAGTAGTCAGCCAGCATATTAGAACTCCACTTGCCTTGGTACCTCTCTTCCATTGTGGAAATTTGCTGATGAAAATGCTCACCGTGCTCATCAGAGACAGCCCCAAGATTTTCCGGAAATAAAATCGCTACATATAAGGGAAAAGGTTCCTATGATAGGTCATAGAAAATGCTAAAATCAAAAAAAAAACTGTGCCTGATGGAAAAATTCAGACTACATATCTGAATTCAGTATGAAAAAATGCACTAGATTCACTAATCAGATTTCTTGTGAAGAAAACCTTGTCGACCAGTGTTATAGTTTTGATATGTTGGTGATCACTAGGGCTAGGATATTTATGTACTAAATGGTAAGATTGCAATATAGTATAATGAGAAATTAGACTTATGATTGATTGTCTTTTGTTTTGGTTTCACATACAAACAGTTGAATACTATTAATTAAGTTATATAGATAGGAAATAACACTATGAGGTTTTTTAATATTGTTTATTTTTTATTTCACTCACATCATACGTCATAACTCCTCGCAAACCCAGGGTTTCGTCACATCATTTGTGACATTCTCAATGCTGTGTCACGTTCACAACTGACATCCAACGGCCTTCTATCCTGCAGACTGACCTTCACGCCATCTGATGGCTGACCGACGAACTTCCAAATCAGTCCTCTCTCCTTATAACCGGGTATTTCAAAATTCATAGTTTGTATTTTCATTCTTGCATATGTAATTTTTTTCCCAAATTGTGAGTTCCTTCGGTTTTTCCAATTGTTTAAGTAATTTTGTTTTGGTTTCTATTCTATGTTTTTCTGACCAGGCATGTGCAGCTATTGCAGATTTTTCGGTTTCTCCATTTTTAACATTTCTGAGGTGTTCTTTTAATCTTGTATTTAGATTCCTTTTTGTTTTTCCTATGTATATCTTTTCACAATCTTTACAATTAATTTGATAAATTCCTGATTTTTTGCAGTCTTCAATCTTTTCATTTTTGTTGGTTTTTATTAAATTACCTAAGCTGTAATCATTTTTCGGTGCTAATTTAATGTTGAATTTGTTGAAGATTTTTTGAAACTTGTCAAATACTAAAGGATGGTATGTGAACTTCTTGAATTTTTTACCAATATTTTTATCTGTCTGAAGAGTGCTTTCATTAATCATTTTTTGTTCTTTAAATTTATTTATTTTCTTGTGTATCATCTTCTCTTGAAAACCATTATCCTTCGCAATTTTTATGTGTTCTTTCTCTTTATTGTAATTTTCTTTGCTCATGGGGACATTCACAAGTCTGTGTGTTAAACTATTAAATACTGCCTGTTTGTGTGAAAAAAGGAGTTATGAAGTATGAGGTGAGTGAAATAAAAAATAAACAAAGTTGAATACTATAATGAGAAGTAAGACATTTGACTTTTTTTACCTTGGCTTCACACACAAACAGTTGAATAATATATACTAACTGCATTGCAATCTTATCTTTTATTACATAAAAATGCTAGCTGTAGTGATCACCAACCACCAATGCAACAGTTAGTTGAAATTGATAATGATACATACATAATGTATCGAAACTATAGTCTTCAAGAAATCGACAATTATGAGGTGAGTTGTAAAAACTAACCACTTATTTATCCAACTCACTTACTAATTAATTGGCAATATAATCTTAAAACTAATACATCTGCAAGGTTACATATTGCATTACTAAACTACAATAGAATACAATGCTTGTGTAGGAAGTTCGTGCACATCTGTACTCCATGTGGAGTGGTAGTGATCTAACCTTCATGAAACTTCCGGAGTCTAGCGAGCCACCTGACACAAATCAGACAGCAGATGTTCCCACAGCTGTCAGCGCTGCTGCTGCTGCTGCTGCAACCTCAGTGAGTACAACTTCCAGTTCTACAAGCAGTGGTGATGGCCCACAGAGATTTCCACAAATGGATACTTCACATACCTACTATAGCAGCTCATAATAAATATGTTGATATAAAACACGAGGCTATATACAACAACAAAATTAATTGATATTAATACCACACTATGGTTATCAAATCTAGGAATGTATAATGTACTTGCCAAATAAACATGATATACTATAAAACAATGTTTTTAATTATTCTGCATTAGTTCTTAAATTTCTTCAAAAAAACTTATGCAGTATTTTTAAAGATATGTGGCTATATAATTACTGATTAACAAAGAAATCTTTCCTATTTTTAAAATGTTTTTATTGAATTATTGGGGAAATACATTGTTTAAGTAATAATACAAGGCCTCAATGTAAAACTCAATTTTATATTTATCATATCATAGTTCCAAATTAACCACTATTGGTATCTTCTCACTCTCTCAACTGGCATCCTAAATATAGGCTTATTTTTTAACTCACAATAATGTAGATCTATAAATTTATGTATATAACAGAGGGATTTACTATTACAAAAGGTTTAAGGCAAGGTTGCAGTTTATCTCCAACTCTTTTCAAAATTTATCTCGAAAGAGTACTAAGAGACTGGAGGAAAAAATGTCAAAAAATGGGCATACCAATCCAAAATACACATGTATATTCACTAAATTTTGCAGATGACCAGGTATTAATAGCACAAGACCACGATGACATAGAATATATGACTAAAAAACTAAAAGAAGAATATGAAAAATGGGGACTTTATATAAACATTGAGAAAACTAAATACCTGTGTATAGGAGAAGAAATGGAAAATATAATTATATTATTTTTAGTCAGGACATCTTACCTCAATATTAATGTTGATTTGTTCTTGGACATGTTTCAAAACAATTCTGTTTTATCGTCAGCTTTCCCAGACCAAAGCTGACGATAAAACAGAATTGTTTTGAAACATGTCCAAGAACAAATCAACATTAATATTGAGGTAAGTTGTCCAGACTAAAAATAATATAATTAAAATAACCTCAAAATATAACTTCCTAAAATTAAATATGGAAAATATAAATTTCAACAATGGAGAAGAACTAAAACCTAGTACTGAATGCACTTATTTAGGGAAAAAATTAGACCATTCAGGCGATAACAAGTGGAAATTAAAAATAGAATCGCACAAACAAATCAAACAATAAATGCTTTCAACTCTGTTTGGTGGTGCAAAAATATTACAAAAAATAGAAAATTACAAATATATCAAACCATAATTCAGAGTATTTTAACATATTGTGCTGAAGTCTGGCAAATTCCTACCAGGGAAATGAAAAGAATTTTAAGTATAGAAATGGATGTTTTAAGAAGATCAGTTGGAAAATCTAGAATGGATAGAATACGAAATAAAGAAATAAGAGAAATTATGGGTGTACAAGTGGAGCCGGACATCATAGACATTATAGAAAAGAAAAGATTACAGTGGTATAGCCATGTCAAAAGAATGCCAGAGCAAAGATTGCCTAAAATTGTTATGGAATGGATCCCAATAGAAAGGAGAAAGACCGAAGAAAACTTGGATAGAAGGGATACAAGCAGCTATGAATATCAGAGGATTGGAGGAAGATCAATGGATGGACAGAGAGGAATGGCATTTGGTTTCCAGAAGACAGCAGCAGCTGCCATGATACCGGATGATGATGATTTAGTAATATATAAAATATATGACAAATCATGTTAATATCTTATTTATGTTAGCATGATAATTATGGAAATGATTATTATGTACTAAAAGTTAAAATTGCAACAGAGATTAGTATAATCTAATGTACATGGAACGTTATTTATTTTATCTAATGCAAAAGTAACATGAGTAATATTAAAGTAATTTTGGCAGATTCCACAAAAATCATTGAAGAATTCTCTAAAGTTATATTTATAAAACAGTAAACACGTTTATTTAATTAATATATGTAGGAAATAACACTATGAGGTTTCTTTTAATTATATTTGAGTTGGAAATTTTGACTCACCTCTCATATTTCTTGATTTTTAAGCAGACCTAGGTTTCATTGCTTCTGACCGATGAACTTCCAAATGAATTTTTTTTTTCTTTTTCTCCAGGAATTTCAAAATTCATGGTTTTCTTATTATTCTTACAGATGTAAATTTTCTCCCAAATTGTGAGTTCCTCAGATTTTTTCTCTTTTAGTAATTTTTCCTTAGTTTCAATTCTGCGTTTTTCTGACTATGCATGTGCAGCTATTGCAGATTTTTCTATATGTCCATTTTTGTGAAATGGACATTATGACTCATAATGTCAGTTGAAAATGGGAGTGATGTGTCCTCTTGAAAAGAAAACATAAACTATGAGGTAAGATATAAAAAATGACTCATTAATTCATAAACTAATAAAAACCAACAAAAATGAAAAGATTAATGATAGTAAAAAAAATCAGAAATATATCAAATAAAATGTGCAGAATGTGATAAGATACATAGGGAAAACAAAAGGAAATTTAACCATTAGAACCAAAGAACCCATAAGAAGTGTAAAAAAAAAGGGGGGCGGAAGTAGAAAAATCTGCAGTAATTGCTCATGTTTGGTCAGAAAAACAAAAAAATATATTCAAACAAACACAAAATTGTTAAAACAGAAAAAACAAACTCACCATATGGGGAAAAAAATCTACATACAGAAGAACAAGGAGAGAATCATGAGTTTTGAAATTCCCGGGGAAAGGAACTTAATTAGCAAGTTCTTTGGACCACAGAAAGAGGGAGCAGAAATTGAGATCTAGGGCTGACAACTTGTAAAAAACCAGTCTGTAACTACTTATGATGAGACTAACAAGCTTTGAAACATATGCTTTATTTTAGGAAGTAATATTTTGAGGTTTTTTTAATTAAATTATTTGGGGTCTCTTCATCTTACCTCAATATTAATGTTGATTTGTTCTTGAAAATGTTTTGATTATGATATAATCGAAACCTGTTCAAGAACAAATCAAAATTAATATTGAGGTAAGATGGAGAGACTTGACACATATGTCTAACAGAAAGAATGATATAAGGTAAGAATTACACAGACAAAACTTATTATTACAGTAAATTATATTAAAGCACAGTTTTGGTTTGATCATATTAATATAATGTCAGATGAGAGATTAGTGAAGAAATTATACAAATAGACACCAATTGGTATATTAGATCTTTCAGAAAGCCATATATATATATATATATATATATATATATGGAAGGATGAAATAATAAAAGTTTTGAAAAATATAAAAATCAAAAACTGATTGAGTTCTATCAGAAAAAGGAAATTGTGAAAAGTTATTTTGAGAAGGCTAAAATGTTCACGAATTGAAGTTGTAGCACCTTTGAAAGGAGAGGTTGCATAGCACAATAATATTAACATATAAATTTTCTTTGTTATTTAGAGTGCATCATTAAAGAGTTTCTATGAGTTATATTGGAATTAACAGATCTTTGGACTTCTGACAGCTATAATTGAAGTCTAGAAGAGGAATACAATTTTGCCACTCGTACATGGAGTGACAGCAGTAAATAGTGAAGGGAGAGCACCAGAATTTGTAATCAGATGTGATAACATCTCGGCATGAACTATAAAAATAAGCATAACCACTAACAAAAATAAAGAGGTATTCACTATTTAAGTTATGTAGATAGGAAATAATACTATGAGGTTTTTTAATATTGTTTATTTTTTATTATTTCACTCACCTCATACTTCATAAAATAAACAATATTCACTATTTAATTGAATTGTATTACTGAAAATACAAATAAAAATCAAACAGAATGAATAAATCCAAATTTGTGAGTGTATTTTAAAAAAAAAACTTACATAATTTCAAAATATTTTCAGAAGTTTAAAATTTAAAATAAAATTCTTTACACCTCACTTCATATTCTGTCTTCTTTTTAGACCAATTTTGTAACCTTAGTGGTAACAGTAGTTTCACAACTGAGCACTGCTTCTTACTCCATCTATTGGTGCACCGATGAACCTCCCAATCAAATCAACTTCCCCAGGAATTTCATTTTCACTAGTTTCATGAGTGATGTTCTATCATCCAGGAGCACTGCTTTTCACTCCATCTGTTGGTGGACTGATGAACCTCCCAATCAAATCAACATGGTAGGTTTATTGTTCCACCAACAGATGGAATAAGAAAGAGTGTTATGGTAAAATCAAATGTTTCCTACCTCTCCTCATACAAATCTTCTAAGTAGATCGCGATTTTGAGACCATAACGGTCTCATCTTCAGTACTATTTTGGCGACTGATGTTATGTCGATCGGAAGAAACTCTTCTTCTTCTTCCCTCTGTTGGTGGACCGATGAACCTCTGGATCAGGTCATAATTTGTGGGAATTTCGAAGTTCATAAGTTTTCCTTTGTTTTTCTGAATGTGGATTTTTCCCCAAATTATGAGTTCCTTTTGTTTATCTGTTTGTTTAATTAGACTGGCTTTTGATCGAATTAAATGTTTTTTGGACGAAGCATGAGCAGCTACTGCTGACTTTTGCACTTCTCCATTTTTGACATTTCTAAGATGTTCTTTCACCCTTGTTTTCAAATTTCTTTTTGTTTTTCCAATATAAATTTTGTCACAATCCCTGCATTTGATCTGATAAATTCCTGATTTGTTTTCTTCTTCAATTCTTTCATTTTTATTGGTTTTAATTATCCTGTTAAGGCTGTATTCGTTCTTCGGTGCCAATCTTATATTTAACTTTTTGAAATTTTTTTAAAACTTATGGTGTTTCAATGGATGGTAAGTGGATTTCTTGAATTTTATTTTTTCTGTTTCATTTATAAGTGTGCTTTCATTAATTAATTTTTGTCTTTTAAATTTATTTATTTTCTTGTATACCATATTTTCTTCATAACCGTTATCTATTGCAACATTAATTCCTGTAAAAGTTAAAAAAAGAATGTTTCTGGACGATAGAACATCGGTCGTGTAATTCCTGAAGATGTAACAGTTTAGATTATGAAATCGGTCTAAAAAAAAGACAGGATATGAGGTGAGATGTAAAGAATTTTATAAAAAAATTTTAATTGAACCTCACAGTGATATTTCCTATAATAGTTAAATTTTCAGATGTGTTTGAATTTATGGGCAGCAGGGCAGGAGTGGTCATACAGTGATCTGTTGTCAAGGTTGAATGCATCACAGACTTACAATTCTTAAATGCTGAATTGTTGGAATTCTAAAGGTCAGTTAATTCCACTGTAGGGTAGATGTAATGGGGTAATAATGAAAATTAAAATGTAAAATGGAAACTCTACACCTCACCTCATAAAATAAGATTCTCTCACCTCGGCATGTTTCAGAGATCATTATATCCATTCTCAATTAAATTCATATATACAGGGTGTTTCATAAAGGATGGTGCAAACTTAAATGGTTGAAAGTACACGATAATAGAAGCAACAATGTCCCAATAAACATGGGTCCACAAATGAGTCATTTGCAAGATAATTACGAATGTATGGTTACAAGCCACCACTGACTTCATTGTAAACATCGCCCTAGTTAGTACAAATTAATTTGAATTTAGACTTTACTATTAATTTTTCATCTCATTTAGTTCACAGTTCACTTCACTTATGGGTTAACTGTTAAAGGAGATGTTAAAGTGTCTTTCTTACATGTGGATGCAATACTGAGCTCGTCTCTGCAATGAATGTCAAATTCTTTTGAAAACCCCTGGACCATTTCTGAATTTTTGACAAGCATGTACAACTCTCTCCTCCAGTTCTTCAATCGTGTTAACGGGTGTGCTGTACACTTCGCTTTTGAGATGACTCCAGACATAAAAATCCAAAGGATTTAGATCAGGTGATCTTGGAGGCCAAGGTACAGATGCGCCTTGATCTATCCATCTTTGGCTGTATCTGCGCGTTAGATGCCGTCTCATAGCAGCAGCAAAATGTGCCGGAGCTCTATCATGCATGTATCACAAACTCTGACGTTGCTGAAGGGAAACATCCTCAAACAATCCTGGAAGATGACGCCGCAGAAACCTAAGGTACCTCCATCCATTAAGGTTTGGTGGAAGAATGTGTGGCCCAATGAGATAATCATCTAGTATGATGTTACAAACAATGATGTCAGTGGCAGCTTCTAACCATACATTCATAATTATCTCGCAAACGGCTTGTTTGCGGACCCATGTTTATTGGGACATTGTTGTTTCTATTATTGTGTACTTTCAACCATTTAAGTTTGCGCCATCCTTTATGAAACACCCTGTATATAATTGAGGGGTCTAGTGAGAGAGGAAGCTATGCCACTTTCAGAAGAAATAGAAATAAATTGGGTTTTATAAAGCAATATATAGTACAAAATAATTTGTACAATAAAGGGTTAACTTTTTTCTTCTTTAACTTACTGTTATCTATACTATGCAAAAGGAAAAATATAAATAGCAATGATTATTTTCATTTCTTCTCAAAGTGGCATAGCGCCCTCTCTCACTAGATCCCTCAATTAATATTTTAAGAGAAAAATGTTCACCTAAACTGGGATTTCAACCCAAAATCTCTGATTTAATCTACCATGCTCTATGTTTAAGCTAACCAGTCTCCTAATTCAAATGGAAATTTTTCACTTTATTTATTTACATACAGATTTTCAATGTTTACACATCTTTCTGTGCTAGGGTTTAGAATATTTTTTATATCCCTTTTTATTTAGTGAACATATTTTAGTAGTAAACTGTTATAAAATAAAGTTTAATTTTCCTTCTCTACTTATCCCTATGCATCCACTCCATGTCCTCCAGTCCTCTTTTTCTCATTCCAGTTCTTATTTCTTGCATCCATGAATTTCCAGGTCTTCATCTTCCAGGTGGACACCATTCCAATGTTTTTTTGGGTAACCTTTCTTCTTGCATTTGACATACATGCCCATACCAATATTTCCGTCCAGCTTTAAATCTTCAGTAGTCTAGGGATGTGGCAACCCCATCACATTGGGTTTACCAATGCAATCTGCCTAACCGAGTATTGGCAGGATATCCATAGCTAACAACTAGGGGAGGAAATGTCCCTTCTCTACCTCAAGAACTGAGACAGCAGGTCCGGATGCCAGAATGACAACCCCCTCACTAGAATCAGAAGCTGTCGGCTGATAACCTACACTTCTTAAACCCTCTTGGCACACCGTAGCGTAGTGGTTAAGGCACTGCACTACAAGCCAGAAGGTCGAGGGTTCGAGTCCCAGTGGGGTCAGGATTTTTAAACTGACCCAAACCTTCTGGCGGCACTATGACCCTGTGGTCGAGTCAGCCTCTAACAGAAATGAGTACCAGATGCTTGTTCTGGGGGTAAAGACGTCATGCAGGGCTGACAACCTGGCTGACATCAAGTGCCGATTGTCCAGAAAAGTGGGAGCCTTATACATCCTACTACCCCAAGGGCCTCCTGAGGCCTGTAATGGGATACCTTTACCTTTATCAAAGAAACTAAGATGAAAGAAAGCCGGAATTTTCAATTGTTGACAAACTTACACATGAAATAACCTGAACAGACAGGGATGGGTTGGAATGAAATTAAGGCAATGGCAAACAACAGAGTTCATTGGCAAGCTTTTATCAAGGCCCTATGCTTCCCAGTGAAGTGACCAGGTACTACTAATACTAAGTTATGTAGATAGGAAATAACACTATGAGGTTTTTTTAATATTGTTTATTTTTTTATTTCACTCACCTCATACTTCATAACTCCTAGCTGTTAGTTAAATAAAAAATAAACAATACTACTTCAAATCTTTAGGCTTTTTAGCATTATTATTTTTGATGATGAACAACCTAGAGGACCAGGTGATTTTGGTCAAGGTTTTCTTCTTCTAGCTTTTGTCAAGCCAATGATGAAGTGCAACGCAGCAGTATCTGTACCTAGATAAGGGGCCCTTACTGGGTACTATCAGTTGGGCGAACTTAACCCAGGTTTTTTTACGAGGTTGTTACTTCTCCCCCTCACCCTTTTCCAACCTGGCTTGGGACAGGCTTTGCTTTGGTGGGTTCTTACTTATACAATTCCCCAATTGTCACAAGGCAAAGAACATTCATTCCCAACGCCATCTGGTGGCTTCTTAACATTTTAATTTAATTTTTACACAATTGTAATAGCCAGTTAAGTTTATTATTGGGAAGCTGGATAGCTTAAAGATAGAGCATTGGTGCATTAAACCAGAGGTCTCAGGATCAAATCCCAGACCAGGCAAAAATTTTTCTTCATATTTGAAGAGAAAAATTATATGCTCAGACTGGGGCTTGAACTCGGGACCTTTGACTTTCTAGGCCAAGACTCTACCGACTGAGCAAGTACCAATCTAAACACAAATTTTTCTCTTATATACACTGTTAATTCCCATGCACCAAATGCTATGAACTTTTGCTTCTATCTTGCAAATGGCAGCTTCTTTTATTTAAGAAGACATTTATTTGGGAATTTTACATTACATTATGAAGCCATCAAAAGAAGCCGTACTGGCTTCATAATGTAACATAAAATTCCCAAATAAATGTCTTAATAAATGAAGCCACCATTTGCTAGATAGAAGCAAAGGTTTCATAGTATTTGGTACTCAGGAATTAACAGCATATATAAGAGAAAAAATAGGAACTTGCTCAGATAGCTCAGTCGGTAGAATCTTGGCCTAGAAAGCCAAAGGTCCTGGGTTCAAGCCCCAGTCTGAGTGTATAATTTTTCACTTCAAATATGATTTATCCAATATTGATATGTATGAAATGAATAATAAAAACATAAAAAAAATTCTCTTCAAATATTAAGTTGTCCTTCAGTGTGAGTGATAAATTTAAATAAAAACATCGAAATCATATATATGAGTTTATTGTTGTTTACCTCATATATCACTTCCCATTAATTTTTTTCATAAAATTAAAATACTCATCCATGTTCATACTCATATTGTAATAAATGTGCTGGACACAATAAATTTGCATAATAGAGTGTGTATCTTGCCATTCTTAAACAGACTGATAAATAGAGCCCGGATTTTTAGGTACTAAAAGGTAAGACTGCAACATATTATAATGAGAAGTTAGACTTCTGACTGTCTTTTGTTTGGTTCCCACATACGAACAGATGAATTTTTTTTTAAAGTATAATGAGAAGTTAGATTATCGAACTGTCTTTTAGTTTTGGTCCCACATACTAAACAGTTGAATAGTATAATAATGAGAAAGTTAGACTTCTGACTGTCTTTTGTCTTGGTTTCACACACAAACAGTTGAATAATATGTTATCTATATTGCAATCTTATCTTTTATTACATAGAAATCCAGACTCTACTGACAACATATATGTGGTAAGAAGATATAACAATCAATCTTAGTATACAAGTTAGATGTAAGGTTGTAGATATAGAATTAATGTAATAGCATGGCTTAAATTTTAATCATACTTATTATTTTTGGGAAAATTAGTCGTTTTTATGTATTTTTTTCTGCACTAGAATTATCAAATTACTTGTTTTTATGGATCAAAATATATTGTTTTATTCCTTACGTCGACATATTTGTCTCTTATTAAGTCATATTCACTAAAAATTCCTATCACTGAATTTTTGATCACATTATTATATTGTAGCAGTGAAAAAAATTTTATTTATGCAGGATTTTTTAAAATTTAGCATACTATAAAATTACAATAGGAAGTAACATTATGAGGTTCTCATTAATAAATAAGGTGAGTCTAAATTAAATTTGAAGAGAAAAATTTTTGCCCAGACTGGAACCTGATCCCGGGACCTTTGGTTTACTGTACCAATGCCCAATAAAGTCTTCTTAATCAAGAAGCCGCCATTTGCAAAGATGAAGCCACAGCTTCGAGCATTTGGTGCGCAGGAATTACAACATATATAAGAGAAAAATTTGCATCTAGATTGGAACTCACCCCGGTAGCTCAGTTGGTAAGGGCATCGGTATGGTAAACCAAAGGTCCCGGTCTGGGTGAACATTTATCTCATCATCATAGTACATTCACGAATTTAGGCCATTTGTTGACCTGTTTCGGCCTCAAGAGAAATACCATCCAAAGTCTTTTGAGTGGACGTCCTGGTCTTCTTCTGCCTGCAGGTTGATATCTTAACATTTGTTTGGGTATCCTGTGATCTTCCATTCGATGAACATGTTGCATCCATCTTGACTTATAATCAGAAATTTTGTTTTCTAAAGGTTCCATGTGTAATTCTCCTAAGATGTCTTCATTTTTTTTTGTGATCCAGTAGTGTGTATCCTGCAGTCCTTCGAAGGTATCTCATTTCAGCAGATCTAAGTCTCTGTATATCCTTCTGTTTCAACGTCCATGCTTTGCTACCATACAATAGAGTTGGAAGAGCCAGTGTTTTATACACTTTTAGTCTTGAATGTTTTTGGACTAACTGTGGCTTGAAGATAGAATTTATTAACCCTAAAATTCTTAAAAATGTAGATATTTTTGCATTTACATCCTTTTCTTCTTCATCCTAGATATGAAAAAATTATTCACCTGCTCCAAAATTGTATTGTCAAGTACAATTTTACTTCTGACAGGATCTATGCCTTGAAATGCCATAATTTTTGTTTCTCTGTAGAAAAATGTTCTCTTCAAATTTAATTTATCCTTCAATGAGATGTGTTAAATTAATAATAAAAACATCAGGGTGAGTCTGTTGTATCTTATCTCATAAAAGTTGAGTTTTTCTAGAACATTTTTTAAAACAGTTCTGTTTTATCGTCATCTTGTCCAGACTGTTGATTTTTAAGTTACCAGACCTGGATGTGGACTCCTACTCCATCTTTTGGTGGTTCAAAGAACTTGCATATCAAGCCCTTCTTCCTGGGAATTTCAAAATTCATGATTCTATCCCTGTTCTTCTGGTTGTAGATCTTCTCCCAAATGATGAGTTATAAGATCTACATCCAGAAGAACAGGGATAAAATCATCAATTTTGAAATTCCCAGAGAGAGTGATTTGATATGCAAGTTCTTTGGACCACTGAAAGATTGAGCAGAAGTCGACATCCAGAGCAGGTAACTTAAAAATCAACAGTCTGGTCAAACTGATGATGATACAGAATTGTTTTGAAACATGTCCTCGAAGAACTCAACTTTTATAAGGTAAGATAAGCAGATCATCCACTTTATTTATACTAAATATATTCCTTATAATAAAAGTGCAAGTTTTTCATCCCCAGATGTCTTACATCCTGTGGCAATGAACAATGGCACATGTGCTAGTTTGAATCACCATGAAAGGAGAAATTTTCTTATGCAAATTCATTCAGTATATGGGACCAGTACCCATCCTGTATCATGTGAAAGTTGGGGTAGCAACAATAATAAATTAATGGCTCTAAACTTCGTGGTGCAGCCCACCTATAAGGCTACCAGCCAGCTGCTGCCTCACTTCTATATGCATTAATCACAGCGTCAAAATTGTTTTTTTTGCTTACCTTGTAAAATTTTGTGTTTACGACTTACTACCTATTATAACCTTTATAGGGCAGATTATAAGGTAGCGGGAAAAAGGCGTAAATCTTCCTCCTTTTTTTTTTTTTGGTATCAGCTGATCTAAGTTTCGTGGTGTGGGGAATGTCCTAGGTGACTCAACATCCTTCGTCGTTTCTACCCTGTCAACACCACAATTTTCATTGAGTTTTGGTTTTCACCTGAGTTTTTAAAAATTATTTCAGTGCACTTCTTGTTCTTCTCTCCATCACATAGCTGCACGTGATAGTATCTTCAAAGTCTCACTAGATGGTAGAGTTTATTTAATTTTATAAAAAAAAATTATTCCTTGTATTTCTCCTGACACTTTTCAAATAAACCATTTTATTTATGATCTTTTACAAAACTGTAATCAAAAATCTTACTGACATAAATCATGTGATCAAAAATCGAGTGACAAATCTTTGTAGGGAAGTATGTAATTTTAACAAAACATACATTTGTGTCACATAAATGTTTGACTCGTTCTTCAGTGATATTACAATATTTATATTATTAGCTGTGAAGTAATTAATGCTTATTCATTGAAAATCAACTTGTCTACATTAGTGTTTTTCTTGCAAAAGTTAATCAAGTTAATATTTAAAACTTTCTTTTATTCATCAGCAAACGCAAATATGGTATATGTTAAAAATATTAGTAATAATAATAATGATAGTAATAATCTCAGTGAAGTCGCTGTAATTTCCTTTTAAATTAATTCATTTAATCAATTAGTGCCTAGCAGGACATATTGATGGTCTAGAACCACACTTTTCTAATATATTTATTTAGTAATTAAATAAAAATAAAACATACTTTTATTTGATTTTCATATTTATTACATAATTCAGTGACAGCTGTTTCAGTACACTGTACCTTCTTCAGACATGTTAACAAATTATGAATTGTGTTCCAACTGAACTAAGCAACAATACAACAATATTTATTTTAATTTTTAAATTTAACAAAGGGGATTCATTCAAATCAAGTTGAGAATTTAACAGTTTGTTACTACTTTTAAATTTATTTATTTCTACAGCCTCCAAAAGATCTAACTTCTTACCCTTATCACAAACATGTAAAATTTCAAAATTTGGATCGAAACAATGATTAAATTGGAATAGGTGGTTAGCATAGTTTGAATATTCTAAATTTCTGTTATATGCTCTCATGTGTTCCTTTATCCGAGAGATAAAAGGTCTACCAGTTTGTCCTATATAGACATTTATTTAGAATTCTTGTTATTAGTTAAATTAATGCCTTTGGTAAAAACAAAATATCAAATTCCTGATTTATTCTCACAACGCATTCACTAAACCTTATAATAATAATTAAAAAAATGGACTTAGAATTATATGGTTCTAGAACATCAAAATAGGGACATCAGTAATGTTCAAGCCTGATCATGTTCAGGGTATAAAATGGACATGTCTGAACTTCTTTTACCCTTTCCCTTCTTTTAACAACTGTAGGCATTCAGTTTTGTCACAACATTTTTTTGTATTCAGAGCTGGATTTCCCAATAAGCCTCATAGCCCCAACCCTAGATTGGGACTGTATTAGGGACAACAGATTTTTTTTGTTTATTCATTTTTAAGAGAGATGGACTAGCAGTAGTTATAATTGCAAAATCTTAGAATCCGGTTATTTAAATTAAAAAATGGAAGCTTTATTGTTGGTGTTGATCAGCATTGACAACTGCGACAACTAGCAATGATTTATACTGCAGCCACTGTTTATCCGGCCTTGACTTTTCACGACAAGTGTTGGCGATATGAATATTCAGTGGGAGTGGCCTCTTTATGTATGCGGTTAGCAGACATACAGCTGACAACATCTCAGCAATTTCAAACCTTACTTGCACGCTATAGCTGCATCAAGAGCAGTGATTGGCTGTGGCAGACATCTACTCCCACTACAACCATATCCTGATTGGCAGTAGAGGGCGAATTCTCCCTTTACCCCTCGTATAACCTAAACTTCAGAGCTGGAGGTATGGCGGCTCGGGTATATATAGATTTATTTAAAAGCTGAAACAGAAAAGAATTATTGGTACTATTCAAATAAAACAAAATCTATGTAGAATTTTATATATAATTCAGTAATGATGATGATAATACTAATAATAAATATGACCGAGGAGAAATCTTAAAAATACAATATTTATGCAGCACATATTGTTATTAATAGTTGCATGCTAGCAATTCAAACTCTTCCTAGTTGAGAATTAATTAACATTATTTAAACATCGAAAATAGCCGTACTGGCATTTATAATGTAATGTATAATTCCCAAATATGTCTTCTTAATATAGGAGCCGCCATTTGCAAAGATAGAAGCAAAGGCTTCAAAGCATTTGGTGGGCGGGAATTACAACGTATATAGAGAAAGATTTGCGTTTAGATCGGTACTTGCTCAGGTAGCTCAAATGGTAGAGCACTTGGACTAGAAAACCAAGGGTCCCGGGTTCAAGTCCCGGTCTGAGCGTATAAATTTTCTCTTTAAATATTATTTAAGCTATTGCATTGTAGACATTATTGGGAGATAGTTGTAATATTATTAAAACAGTTGGTATATCTCTTGTTAGTGAAAGTTAACATTTGTTCTGTGATTTTTTTAATACTGGACTCGATGGGTCACAATACAGAAAGAGAAGAGTAAAATGAAAAGCAGGAAGAAATTTTGAAGAAGATCCGAAAAATCGGTTCACTTTTTTTTTTGTAAAGTGATGATTTTAAAAAAGTAAGGAAGACTTTGCACAATGAATGTTTGCAACTTATAATGACAGATGAGAAACCTCAAAATTGTGAAAGTGCATTCAAATATACAGGATAGACCAAAAGTCACTACCCATTAATACTTCTACTCTACTGGAATGGATAGTGACTTTTGGCCCACTCTGTATAGTCTTTTGAATTGCTCAGGGAATGCTCTTTCTCAACTTCGAGGTGTTTAAAGACTTGAGATCACTCCTACACATTGATGCAGAAAATGAAATTTGATGACCTAATAGATGACTTTGTTCACCATAAGCAAGGAAGAAGTTCTTTTCTTAAAAGGTGTACATCATAATTTTTTTTTACAGTGCCCATGTTTCCCATAACAGAGATTTAGGCGCTCTCCCCCTACAGGGAAGAATTTGAACCATACTGATTTAGTTACACTTGTTTTCGTATAGATGTCATTTGAGTGGTCCGTGGTCAGAGTTCCACCACATATTGACATCTAGGAAACCAAGGTAGTACTAGGACAGGAAAATTCGGTAAATTTTGCTTAGAGGCCTTTTCATTCAGGCTTAAGGATCTTTTACGAGCCTGAAAATCTTCAGACTTGGGACCCACGGCTTAAAGTCCCTCCCGGAGGACTCGCTCCTTGGATTTTTCCATCCTAAAAAATCCATCACTCTAGTCAGGTTTGAACCCGCGACCCTCAGGACCAGAGACAACGAGCATAACCAGTAGTCCACCGCGGCCGATACATTATAAATATAATTTTGTTATATTTTATTGTTATATCTTGTAAGTACCTATCATTTAAGATTAAATTAAAATACTTCATACCTCACCTCATATACACTCTTCTAATTATACTGCAGTTTCAAAACATTGGTAGCTTCATCTTCAGTAATATCTCATCGACTGATGTTATGTCGATCAGAAGAACTACTTCTTCCCTCTGTTGGTGGACTGATAAACCTCTGGATTCAATTGGAATCTGCAGGAATTTCAAAGTTCATAAGTTTTTATTTCTTGTTTTTTTAAATGTGGATTTTTTCCCAAACTGTGAGTTCATTTTGTTTTTCTATATCGTAACAGTCCACCGCTGTGGTCTCGAGATAGCGTGCTGCCTTGTCATGCAGCGGGCCCGGGTTCAATCCCCGGTGGGGGGCAGTTTTTCTGGTGAGGTTTTTATCGGGGTTTTTCCTCACCTGTAAGACATGTCAGGAAAACTTTAAGGCCCAAACGGTCCCCGAAATCATATGGCCATCATCCTTATCATTATCATACTTACCATTATCATTATCATCATCATCCTTCACCGGTGTGGAAAGCAACAGGGAAGCTACCATACCTATACAATTCCCTAGTAAAGCTGCAAGAATAGCATGAAAATGCTATGATTGCAGTGAAGGACCTGCCTTTGGGCAGAATTACTATGGATGGATGGATGTCGTAACATCAGTCGACAAGATATTACTGAAATGAAGCTGCCATGGCTTTGAAACTGCAGTATAATTAGAAGACTGGGTATGAAGTATTTTAATTTAATCTTAAATTAAACCTCAAAGTGATTTTTTCCTACAACATGCCATAATTAATGGGAGTAGCTTTTATTTTTAGAAAATCTGATAAGGGGCTGCAAGGATTGTTTTGGTCTAGAGGTAAATCCAGCTCTGTTGATGTTGATAACAAGAAGCAATTCTTTTTATGATTAAAAGATTATTTGAACACTAGTAGGTTAAGTGAAGGATATGACAATGTTGTAGAATTTTATAGAAGCTGTGTTAAAATAATTTTATAAAATCCTTCTAACTGTATAATACTTTTTGCTCTCTTGCTCAATTTATTAACATGATTTTCTACAAGAAAATTGATTTGTCTTAAATTAAAATTATATTTATAAATATTTCCATTAGGCAGGATTTTTGTAACATAATATGTTTGTAGTTTTATGCAATTTGTATTTAGTTGTTAATGTTTCTAATGGAAAACTACTGAGTTTAACATATTAGTATCCTGGCTTCCCAATATTCTTATTTCCATTACAATTATGTTTCCTGCAGACATTCATTCAAGTGATCACTGTTCAATTTGTTTGCATCTTTAGCAGTCATCATCATAATTATGTCTTCCCTTCAGAAAGTTGATTTCAAATATGCCTCCATGCATTTCTATCCTCCCATTTTTTTTTCTCTCAAATCTAAGGCCTATTTGATTCTTCAAAGTATTTCAATCATCTGTCACCAACTTGCTATATCTCTTCCGAGCTAAGTTCCAGTTATAATGTAAACAAACCAGATGTATGATTGCATTTTCATTGTCGAATAATAATTTTACATTTAAGCATGTTCCTTCTCTAACATTTGAAATAGAGAAAATAAAATTTTATATTATCTAGCACACGTCTATATTAGTTACATAGGAGAATCTTAAACTATATAATTACATTTTTAATAGATTAAAAGAGAATTCTTATATTCTTATCCAGATGGAGTAAGAGACAGTTCTCCTGGATGACAGAACATTGGTCGTGAAATTACTGAGGGTGAAACTGCCTAGGTTTTGAAACTGGTTTAATTAGAAAACTGGATATGAGGTGAGGTGTAAAGAATTTTAATTTAAATCTTAAATTAAACCTCATAGCGATTTTTCCTATAATAGTTCAATACACATATTTTTATGTAGATGGAAAAAAAAAAAATGTTTTATTAAAGGTAATGTTAAATATTAAAATAATATATATATATATGCCCAAACGGTCCCCGAAATCATATGGCCATCATCATCATCCTTATCATTATCATCATCACCATCATCCTTCACCGGTGTGGAAAGCAACGGGAAGCTACCACACCTACACAATTCCCTAGTAAAGCTGCAAGCATAGCTTGAAAATGCTATGATTGCAGTGAAGGACCTGCCTTCGGGCAGAATTACTGTGGATATATATATAAAGCATCACTGCTATAAAGTAAAAATATGCTCTTTAATTTGCTTACTTGTTATAGCTAGCTACCAGATGGCAGTGAAGATCAAGTTCTCGCTACATCTAGTAATAATGAAAAATATAATATATATATATATATATATAAGAAAGATAAATGTTTGTATTGTACTTGCCTGGTGGTGTAATGGATAGCACGCTGGGGTACCAACCCAGAGGTTCGGATTCAAATCCCGTCCAGGCATTTATTTTTCTTATGTCATATATATATATATATGAATATGAAAGTTTTCTTGGGTTTTCCGCATCTTGGATTCAAGTTCGTCCTCTGGCCACTGATTCCGACTCTATGTATTTTATTGTATAAGACCTAAACCTGTGACTCGAACTTATCATTCCTTAATAATGGCATGTGGGATCATGCCGAAACGTCGGAATCAGTGGCCAGAGGCCAAACTTGAATCCAAGACGCAGAAAACCCAAGAAAACTTTCATATTCATACTTATATCCGCGAAAATCTGCAATATAACATATATATATATATATATTGTTTTGCAGGACACTGTTGCACTGCATGTGAGTTGCAAAATTCTATATCAACTTTTAAAAATAAATTTGAAAATGGTATACAACAGTAATTTACAGCATTTAAGGGGGGTAATGGGTGAAATTTCTATTTTCTACATTTTTTGAGTTAGAGACTTGATTTTTTGTAGAAATATTCAATGCATGATACATAATGATGTGTTTAAGTTTCATTCATGTGAGACATTTATTTTATGAGTTATTAAATATTATATTTTTAAAAAATTGCATATATTATAATTAAATAGGTTCCACAATTTTTTAGTAAAATGTATGATTGTTTTTTTTAACAAGACCCCTAAAATATTTAGAAAAACATCATGCGTTAGAATTCTTATAATGTGAATACATAGGGAGAAAAAAAAAAATGTTGTACCTCATGCGTGGAATTACAAAAAAAAATAATTGCATACATTTTATTTTTCATTTCTTAAAATACTATTTCAATCATGAAACCCATGCACTACTTTGTTACCCATTATTTTTAGGACATGTAGTAAAAATTTGAACTTCTAGGACAACATTTCTGAATTCCATTCAATTTTGAATGTACAAAATTGCAGTGAAAATAAAAGCGTGGAAAAACAAGTTTAAAGATTTGCATGCAGGTGGTATTTAACAGGTGCAGCCTTTTAACTCTGACATAATTTAGCACCATAGGCCTCTGAAACTTTGCCAAAATATACATTAGAGTACAGGCTATTTTTTAGTACAAAAAACAAAAAAAATGCCAATTTTGAACTCAAATGGTTAATTTTTCACCCATCACCTCCCTTAAATAATATTGTGAAACTGGGATACAGTTTAAAGGTGACAACTGATAATTTATTTATATTATTTATTTTAATTTATATCCTACATGATGGAAATGTAAATTATAGTGAAAAAAATACACTCAATGGTTTAACTGTACAAAAGGGATTAAATTTTCACTATTAGTTTGGATTATTTCTTACTTTACTAGCCTATATTTGATATTGGGCATACATATTTATAAAAAAAAGAAAGGAAAATAAGTCTTCACTGTAAAAATGTTACAAACAGCTCTAACATATCAAAAATGTTCTAATATTATGTCAATACAGAAGCATATAATCCAAGATTTAAAAAGCTTTACATTGTCGTAAGTGTTAACATTTGTGGATATTGATATAGTTATTTATTTTATAGTTTCAGCTTTATAATTGTCATTTTATATATTATAATGTATTTATATTTGTTACTGTCAATGTATTTAGCTAACGAAATTAGCAGGAAACATTATTACTAGCAAGTAAGACAGTTTAACTAAAAAATTCACTTCTTTTTTTAAACAAAGGATTAAATCCAGCACTTTATTAAAATTTATTACTTGTATTTTAAAGTTTAAGGACATAGTCCTTAAATTTAATTAAAGATAATCTTGTATTTTGAAGTTAAGGACAAAGTCCTTATTAAAAGAAATGATTGTTTTTAATAATAATAATAATAATATATTTATTTGTTATTGTTCTAGTTGTCCCCCCCCCCCAAAAAAAAAGCATTTAACATTTCTCTTAGAAAATCAAATAAAAGGGAAAGTTTTATATACATGTGTTTATATTTTATGATGAGTACAGACCTATATTTTATCCATATCTGTTTAAAATTATCATAAGTAATGCCACGAGTGATTTCCAAATTATTGATCAATTCACAACTCACGAAATGAGGAGTGAATTTATCTAGAGAATTTGGAAATCAGGAATGGCATTTGTTAGGACTATTTAATGAATAAAATTAAGCTGTTTACTCACAAATCATTATTTAAATTTAGTTATTTTAAAATATGTATATATTTAATGTAAATGGCAATGTTTGAAAACAAATGAGAAATGTTTGTTATGCTTCATTTGTTCATTTCTGCAACCAGATCATATTATTTATTGCCAAAGGATCGGAATATTGTAAGAATGCACCCTAGTGGAGAAAAAATGAAACACATCAAACTGTTTATAACCAACATTATAGGTTAATTAATTAATTTCTGATGTCCTATGATGTAAATCATGTCAATTATATATTTTTTTTGGAACGTAAATTCCTGGGAAATAATATGTTTAAGAAAGTGCAAATAGTGGTTTCTTTTATTTGTGGTATAATCAATTGCTACAAATGTTCTAAGATGGCAACACTGTTTTGAAAATTTGTTGTTAAAAAATGCTCTTTTTGTTAATTTGTTTAAGTACGTGTTATTGTCTTGTTTTCAGATAAATATCGCAACTCACCTCGGTAGCTCAGTTGGTAGAACATTTGGCCTGGAAAGCCAAAGGTCCCGGGTTCGAGTCTCGGTCTAGGCAAAAATTTTTCTCTTCAAATATAATGTGTATGAATTTATTTAGTCAGGTTATGAAGGGGCAAGTTGAACATCTATTTCTTATAAACATGTACGGAAATTAATTGCAAAGGTTGGTCATACCAATCTCATAGATATGTAGCACCATCTGGTAAAAATTCCATAAACATGTGCACATGTGCACTTCCATTCTGTAGAACTTTGAAAAATTCATTGCTTGAGTTATTCAAAAGTTTTTCCGACTCTAGTCCACTTAACCTATAATTTCATAATGTAATGGTTGCTAATCTAAGGAAATCAACATAGACTACCACATAATTAATATGGCTAATTATGAACCTTATATGGAAATTGTTTCCAGACAAGTCATCTGTAGGTCATGGTTAACATAACTAGAGAAAGAGAGATTTGCAAGAAACCCTTTCACAATGACTTCTCGCAGTGAAAGCATTCCCATTAAGTCTTGTTAACACAAGTTTTGGGAGGGACTCTGGATTTAGAGAGAGAGAGGAATTTATGCTTACTCTGAGAAAAGTAATTTAAAAAGAAATAAAATAAAGAATTTAAAAAATCATTAATTTTTTATTTTAGTCAAGGGCTTATTAAGAAACAAGGATATTAAAAATAAATGTAAAGTTGTCTAAACTTTACAACCTGTGATGCAACTTTTTTAATTCCTTCATAAACTCTTGTGAACAAGAAAGTGCTGGGCTGAACAGACGCGAGATCACAACAGGCAAAGACCTAATTCATGAAGGATGATGATAAACTCCTGTCAAATTTTATTCTTAAGGTTTCATTTTTTCAAATTATTTCCTATCATTTACAATGATTTTACATTTTTTCTAATGATTATTTCAGTATATTTTTCTATGATATTTAACTATATATATATATATATATATATCGTCGCTTAAGAAACAATACTGCGTAACAGACACTTTTGGTTAAATTTACATTTTTATACTGTTAGCATCACTAAAGAAGTGCGCTCAGTTCAAACATAGATTAGGATCAAATTTTGTACCATGACCTCGCTAAACTTATAAATACAATGGTTTAAATCTATAGGTACTAAGGAGAAAATAAACAGTTTTTGTTTCTCGTGTAAAATTTGTATTTTGTTAGTTATGCGGTATTGTTTCTTAAGCAACGATATATAGGATGAAGACATGGTAGCCATATTGATTTTAATGAATATTCTATGCAACAATCAAGGCATATTCCAGTGCAGCCAATGTAGAGTATGTACTAAATAACTGTACACATCTATCTATAGTGTTCTGCCCGAGGGCAGGTCTTTCACTGTAGTCATAGCATTTTCATGCTATGCTTTACAGCTTTACTATGGAATTAGAGGTGTAGTATCTTCCTGTTGTTTTCCACATCGGTGAATGATGATGATGATGATAATGATAAGGATGATTGTGATGGCTGGATGATTTTTGGGGACCGTTGGGTCCTAAGCTTCCTGACATTTGTCTTACAGGTGAGGAAAAACTTTGAAAAAACCTCACCCAGGAGACTATCCTGACTGGGAATCGAACCTGGGCCCACTGCATGACAAGGCAGTGCACTATCTCGAGACCACAGACTTCAGAACATACTATTTATTTTTGGGCATTGCATTCTTTCACAGGTTAGAGTGCTTAAATTGTGTTAGGTTAGCTTTTAGGTTGGTCTTTCACAGGTTAGAGTACTTAAATTTTGTTAGGTTTTAGTTTCGTTAAATATGGTGCATATGTTGGCTGCATTCCACGATTCCATAGTGTAAATTGCCTTGTGTTTGTTGGCACATGTGCATGGTGTTTGATTGGAACTTAGAAAATTTTTTCGTTTCACATGTTTTAAATATTTCTGTAAAGTTTAAGAGAATTTTGTTATATGGAGCAGAAACTTGAAAAAAAAAGTAGTAAAATTCAAGCTATGGAAATTAAAGTTTTTAGAGGAATTTTGGGGAAAGCAAGAAAAGACAAAATTAGAAACACAGGGATAAAACAATAGAGGAAATTAAAAGGTATATAGAAAGAAGTAAATTAAAATGGCATTTATAACTGAACATATTATGAGCATGTCCTCAAAACAAATACCAAAAAAGAGTTCCTGATGAAACCAAGAGGGAAGAGAACAAGGGAAAGACCCAAAACCAGATTAGGGAAGATTTTAAAGTTAGAAAACAAACATGGACAGATATACCATCAACTTAAACATAGAACAGAAAGAGCTGGAGATCTCTTTGTAAAAGTTGACCCAAGCAATTGGAAACAACCTAAGGAAGGGAAGAACATGAGTAGGTAGTGCCAATTTTTACTATCCTCTTTCTTCCTGGTGTTCAGATATATTTTAGCTTTTCTATGTAGATTTTTTCACATGATAAACTCTTTTAATCTTCATATCTTTTTTTCCTATTTTATTTGTTTATGAAGAGAGCTAAATGATTGATTCAATCAATCACATGATGAATTACCTAACAGCATTATCTCTTATCAACTTTGAAATAATATCCAAGCAATCGAAATAAAATTGAAGTTAAAAGAAAAATAATTTAGAATAATACATACAATTTTAATTCATGTCGGATCGAAATGATGATACAATTCAAGCATTTTGAAACATGCTCTCAAGAATTCTACAAATTAGGAGATGAAGCATTAATGCCAGTTCTTTAGATTATAACAATTTTGTTTTATTTCTAAGTATTTGTACACATATCTCGTACAGATATTTTAGATACACTTCTCTTAATTTTTGTATAATGAACAAATTCAAAATTCTGCACAATATTTGGAGCAGACTGTATATGTGTAACTTCTACATCATTGCTACTGTTTGTTTTGATTGTTGATTTACTTTCTGACAATGGAATCGGAGTCTCATATTTAGTATTTTCAAAATCATTTTGAATATATTGGGATGTATCTTTTCCTCTTAATTGATTTTCATAATCTTCAAATTTATTCACAAGCAATTTTATATTATTTGTTCGGAAATTGGATGAAGTTTCAGAAAGATGTTTGGAATAATCTTTAAATTCACGGCTTAATTTGTTGTGACTTCCCTCATCTTTCATGACCTGTCTTAACTGATTATTATGAGAATCATAATTATTATTAACATTCTTCACATCATGAGTTTTTGAATCCTGAAAGGGTTGCTGATGTAGTTTTGTATGTGACTTCAAAAATGTATGTTGAATATTATCGATGCCGGTACCACAAGATATGAAATCTTTATTATCTTCTATTATAAATTCTCTCATGTGGTGTTTACATATATTGCTTGTTTTGGAAATTCTTTCAGGACTTATAATTTGTTTTAAATCATTATCAGAATATTTTTTAAGTTTTATATCCATGTTTCCTGAAGTTTGTTCACATCTGCTACAATTCATATAATTTGTATTAGTCTCATCAAGCACTTGTTGTTTCTCAGAGGATTTTAATGCTTCTTTCAACGGTTCTAATTGATTTGATTTTAAGAAGTTGCTATGTTTTATAGATCTGAATTTTTTATTTCTTTCTATATCTTTGGTCACATTTTCCATTTTATTTGTAGCAATAAAATAATTATTTGGTTCATGTTGATTACATATTGATGTTTTTGTTTCTGCACTTCCAGAATTTTGATTGTCATTATTAATTAGTACTTTTGAAATGCTATTTATACATATTTTATCATGTGCAATATTTTTTCCCTCTTTTTGTTTTAAAATACACTTATGTTTTCTACATTTATGAACTTTACATTTACGTATTTTACATTTATGTACTTTACATTTGTGCAATTTGCATTCAGAATGATTTTTATTTGTTTTTTCTTGCTCATTATGGAACATTTCTTTGTTTGTATCAATACCCAAAGCTTCCAAATCAAACATTTTATTCTTATTATTACATTTAATTTGCTCTGAAGAATTTAGCATTTCTAAAACATAATCATGATCATTTGAAATTGACAGCTTACAGTTCCTATCTTGCAAAGACAACGATAAAGATTTATTAAGTATATTTAATGGTATGTATTTGTTTTGATCAATGAAGTGATCATCAGAAGTATTGATTTTATTTAAAATTTCATTTAAATTAATCATTGCATGACAAAGAGAATCATTATACTCTTTTTGAAGTTGTTCATATTTAACATTAAGTTGGTCTTTCATATACTTCATATGTAAATATCTAATACATAAGTGATATGTGGTGTGTATTTCTTTGTTTAACATAGCTCTGAGCTGAGCATTTTCCCTTTCCAATGCTTGTATATGTTCTGACTTTGTTTTTTCTTTTACATCGACTACTGATATTTCCTTTTCTTTAGAAGCGCTGAAGTATTTATGCTTAACATAATTAAACATTTTGACTTTTATATTTTAATTATATTGGAGTAAAAGTTTCCTTTTAATTTGATTATAATTCACGATTAATTGATAACTAAATATTCACAATTAAAAAAAAACTATAATTTGATCCAAAATTTGAAATTCTCTGAACTTGAAATACACATGTCTTCAAGATTAGCTCTTATTATAAATCTGAAACAATTTGAAATCATAAATTAACATTAAATATAATAATAAATTAGAATAGAAAATAACATTATGAGGTTCTTAATAAATAAGGTGAATCTAGTACATCTTGACTCATAAATATTTTGTTTCATTTGACATGATTCGATATGCTGTCCATATCATCGTCAGCTTCTCCCAACTGTTGAATTTTATGTTGTTGGCTCTGATGTCGACTTCCCCCCCCGCCCACATCTGGTCAGAAAAACACAAACTCAATATAAACACTAAATTATTAAAACAGTAACAAAACACTTGAGAGCTCACCGTTTGGGAGAAGATCTTTATCCAGAAGAATAAAAATAGGATTATGAATTTGAAACTCCAGGGAAAAAGATTTGATTTACAAATTCTTTAGTCAACCAAAAGATTGAGGGGGAGTCGATATCCAGGGCCAACAACATACAAACTCAACAGTCTGGATAATTTGATGATATGGGCAACATATCAAAATATGCCATATGAAAAACAAATATTTATTAGGTAAGATGTATCAGATTCACCTTTTTTTATTAAAATATATTTTGAACAAAGGCCAGTAAACGAAGTTTGACTAAAAAAATAACAGTTTAACTTTCCAAAAGAACCTTCATTAAGGACTTTCTACATAAAAAATGGTCAACTAGGGGCAAAGTCAAGTAGATTTCCTAAAATACCAAGTAATCAAATATTTATGAATTTTCCTGCAAGTCTATTTGCAATGGTTGATTTCATTGTTAGTGTGCAAAGTTGGGATATCTCTATGTTAAGAATTCTGTGCCACAAAACAGCTCTCACTCGTACTGGTATACTTGCTTCACTAAGCTCACATCATGCAAATTACATCCTATGATAAACAGACTAGCAGGAAAGCCCAAAAAATATTTGATCATCTGGTCTCAGGTTCCTTTAATACTAGACTGTTTTAAATTTAAATATTTTTCTTTCCTGTTTTATTCTTGAATTCTTCAAGTATTGAGAAACAAGATAGGAAGTTATGCAAATGAGTTAATCTCAAGCAATTAGGTAACATTTTAGCGATTCTATTAAGGTTATCCTAATGAAAATATTTTTGAAATAAAAAAAAAATTCAATGATCGTACTTACAAGGGAACTATCAATCATTGCATGTTGAAACTTACCTTGAAATATTTCCCAGAGATGTACCATGGACGTATCCAAAAAAAGTGATCTGCCTTTTTAACCGTAAGGCACTAAACACCAGCGTAAATCTCTCATTTCGACTATAGGGAAGTGATACAACTCGTGACTCGGTATATTGGATAATCCTCACTACCTGTCATCTGTGCCACTTCCTGCCTCGCTGAACTCTGCTCTTATTCAAGCAGGGAGTACAGCTGCTCCATAAAGTGGGTTGCCATTGCTGAATTCTGGCTATGATTTTTGTGCCTTGCAGTTGAAAATGGCAGGGAATGCCATAGCATAGTAGTTAAGGGAATATACAATAAGCCAGAAGGTCGAGGGTTTGAGTCCCAGTGGGGTCAGGATTTTTAAACTGATCCAAACCTTCTGATGGCAATTTGGCCATGGGTTCGACTCAGCCTCTAACGGAAATTAATACCAGATTATTATTGTGGGGGTAAAGACAGCCTTCATGTAGGGTTGACAACCCGGCTGACATCAATTGCCGATTGTCTAGGATAAGTGGGAGCCTAAACTTCCTACTACCTAAGGGTCTCCTAAGGCCTGTAGTGGGATCACTTTACCTTTTTTTTTTTAGTTAAAAATGGCAGATATTTTTAGTCACTGATTTTGTACATCACAACGCTTCTCTGGAAGAAATTTGAAGGTAGGTTTTGGCATGCAGTGGTTGACAGTTCCCTTGTTAGTAGACACCAAAACGACCATGACATATATATATATATATATATATATTATATTGCAGATTTTTCGCGAATATAAGTATGAATAAGAAAGTTTTCTTGGGTTTTCCGCGTCTTGGATTCAGTTTTTCAGTGGTTAAGTTAACCACTTAAGAACTGAACTTTGTATGGGTGTACGGCTTCGGAAACGGACCGCACTGAAAACTGAAAATGTTTAAATACATAAGAACAACCTTGGATGGGCGTACGTCTTTGGAAACGGACCACAGCAAAAACTCTATTTGTTTAATTATATAAGACCTAAACCTGTGACTCGAACTTATCATTCCTTGATAATGGCATGTGGGATCATGCCGAAACGTCGGAGTCAGTGGCCAGGGGCCGAACTTGAATCCAAGATGCGGAAAACCCAAGAAAACTTTCTTATTCATATATATATATATATATATACTAGCTGGCCCGGCGAACGTCGTATCGCCTTTAAATATGTTTACGTTAATTTTTCCGATGTTTTAATAGTTATCTGCTATTCGGGGCGGAAACAAATCTAACAAATCAAAGATCATAAAAAATCGGTCCAGCCATTCTTGAGTTATAAATAGTGTAACTAATCCGACTTTGTTTTATATATATATATAGAAGTCCCAGCCACGTGTTGCTGTGGCTAAGGTATACGTTAAATTATGTTGTAGTAAACTAAGTGAGAAATCTAAATCAGAAAGTTTTTGTTTTACACAATTTTTTAGTTCTGGTACGTTAACTACACCCGGTATAAATATTAGTGGTGGTGTATGTGGAAGTGGTTTTGTTGATTGAGATGAATTTATGTTGTCTGCATTCTCAGTATCATCCATAAGTGTATCATAAGGTTTATATACATTTATTGATGGAAAATTTTGAGGAGGCTTGCTGATTTCATTATACTTTCATTTTTTTCTACGAACTTGTTGGCAGTTTGGATTCTCATCATCATCAAGAAGTCTCTGTATAGTAATATCATCTTGTGATATATTATAGTCATCTTGTTTTTCATTTAATTGAGGCATGGAGATTGTTTCTGTAATATTAGGCATATTATTATAACTAACAGACTTACTTAGAGTTCTGTTATTCCGTTCCTTAGGACCTTCATATGTTTTTAAATTGACATTCTTTTTAAATGTAAGATTTATGTCACATAGGCCTATACCAATTTGCGGAAATTCACTTGATATCTTATCATTCATGGTCTCTAGAACTGATTTGCCATATTGTTCAATGTCTCTTCTCGGTCCAGTTAAATTTAAATTAAGTTGCTGTCTTTCCAGCCAGATTACTTAAAACTAATACTTACACACGAAATTAATATAATTAATAAAATATATTGAAAATAAAATAAACACAAACATACTTAAATTATGAAATAATCAATATTTGTAATTCAATTGAAATTCGCGGTTGCAACAAAAAGCACAGTCACCTGGTTAAATAATAAACCAATTACCTTACACGGCCATCTGTTAGAATCGTATGGAACTCACAGATAATTATAACTCTTTGTTAAATATTAAACAAATAATTTGCAATAAAAATAATGCGACTATAAATTTAGTTATAAACTTCCTTAAGTCTCAAGTTGGATCAAACTGCACACAGTGTGCAAAATTTTATTAAAATCGGTTCAGTAATTTAGGATTCCATCGCGGACAACAACGTGACATAATTTTTTATATATTAAGATATATACACATATATATTATAATGTAGATTTTTGCAGATATAAGTATGAATAAGGAAGTTTTCTTGGGTTTTCCATGTCATGGATTCAAGTTTGGCCTCTGGCCACTGATTCAGACGTTTCGGCATGATCCCACATGCCATTATCAAGGAATGATAAGTTCGAGTCACAGGTTTAGGTCTCATATAATTAAACACATAGAGTTTTCGCTGTGGTCCATTTCCAAAGACGTACACCCATCCAAGGTTTAGTTCTTATGTAGTTAAACACCTTCAGTTTTCAGTGTAGTCCGTGTGTACGGCTTCGGAAACGGACCACACTGAAAACTGAAGGTATTTAACTGCATAAGAACTAAACCTTGGATGGGTGTACGTCTTCGGAAACAGGCCACAGCGAAAACTCTGTGTGTCTAATTATATAAGACCTAAACCTGCGACTCGAAGTTATCATACCTTGATAATGGCATGTGGGATCATGCCAAAACGTCGGAATCAGTGGCCAGATGCCGAATTTGAATCCATGACGTGGAAAAACCAAGAAAACTTTCTTATTCATATATATATATATATATATATATATACAGGGCAAGTCAAAATGTTGTGCAGGTTTTCAGAAATTTATTATGTGAAATGTAATGAACATATAATATTGTGAGACATATTGTATGAAAGGTAAACTCTCAAAGTTTTTTTTTAAATATTCACAGATGTTCTATGTGAGCGCCTTTTGTTACACGACAGATGTCAAGCCGATATTCAATCTCCTGCCAAACTTTCTGTAGCAGTCCGCGGTCGATATCAGCAATGGCTGCTGTGATGCGGGCACGCAGTTCATGCAGTGTTGTTGGAAGTGGTGGTACGTAAACATGATCCTTTACAAGACCCCACATGAAGAAATCACACGGGGTTAGATCTGGTGAACGAGGTGGCCACTGAATGAGTTGTTGATCACCCTGAGATGCACGGCCTATCCAGCGTTGTGGTAAAGCCGTATTCAAATGGTCTCGAACACTGCCATGGTAACGTGGAGGGGCACCATCCAACTGCAGAATGAAATCTGGACTATCCGCTTCAAGCTGCGGAAGGAGCCATTGTTGTAGCATATCAAGGAAAACATGTCTGTTCACAGTACGTTCATGAAAGAAAAAGGGCCCATAAACCTTTGCATGGGAAATGGCACAAAAGACATTCACTTTCGGAGAATCGCGTTGATGTTCCAGAGTTGCATGGGGGTTACCAGTTCCCCAAATCCTTACATTGTGTCTATTCACTTTTCCTGAAAGGTGGAAAGTCGCTTCATCACTGTAAACTACCCTCTCATGGAACTCATTCTCTTCCATTAATGTGAGAAAATCAACACAGAAGGACGCTCGCAAAGCATAATCGGCGGGTTTTAAGGCTTGAACCAGTTGCAAGTGGTAGGGTTTCATCTGTAAACGTTTCCGGAGAATCCGCCATACAGTTTTTTGTGGTAGTTGAAGTTCTGTCGCTCCCCGGTAGGTGGATTTCTGTGGACTCCGCACGCATAGAGAAACTGTGTCCGCACGAAGCATGTGCGAACGCGTTCGACTGTCTCTTCACTCGTCGACGGACGGCCAGTCGATTTTCGTTTACAGATACAGCCTGAATCCCTAAATTGTGTGTACCACTTACGAATGGATCTCCCATCCGGCGGGTCTTTATCGTATCTGGTACGGAAATGTCGTTGAACACTAGTCACAGAGTTGTTTACATGGTAATCAAGCACACAGAAAGACTTCTGATCCCCAGTCAACGCCATTTTCCTTTACTGCTCTGCTGTTGACATCTTGCGGGTGAACGCGGAACTTTAGAAGTGGACAACTAAACTTTGAGAGTTTACCTTTCATACAATATGTCTCACGATATTATATGTTCATTACATTTCACATAATAAATTTCTGAAAACCTGCACAACATTTTGACTTGCCCTGTATATACACACTGTATAATTCTTCTGTACATGTGTTTGCCTACTCCTCCTCCTGAACGACTGGGCAGATTTTGATGAACTTTTTTGTGTGTGTGTCTGATTGGGTCCCTTGATGGTTTAGATTCACAATTGGACACTCTAATACCATTAGGTATAGGAGTTCATCTTAAGTGAAAATTGAAAAATCGCTGAAGCGGTCACATTTTTCGATTTTTCACAATGAAACTCAGTATTGTGAATTGTGTTATTATAGTAATTCATAATTTAACATGCCTGAAGAAGGTACAGTGTACCGAAACAGCTGTCACTGAATTATATCTTAATAAATATGAAAATCAAATAAAACTATAAGTTTTATTTTTATTTAATAATATCTAATTATGTCTTAATTAGTGAATTTTATGGTAAAAAAGTAACATATATTTTTATCGTCTGACCATGACACAAGAATTGAACGTTCGGGCAGGGCAACGTCTGCCAGGCACGCTAGTGTGTGTGTGTGTATATATATATATATATATGTATGTGTGGAGTTCAGATTCATCTGGAGCTAAAAATTTAAAAAATCGCTCTAGCACCCACAATTTTCAATTTTGCATAACGAAACTCACTATATGCCAATGAAATACAACTAGAAAGTTGTACAGTAATTTAAAAATACTTCTAGTGATGCCGTTTTTTGCATTGTAATTGGATTCATACAATTTAATTAATAGAAGAAATATTTAATCCGTAAACCAGCAAAATTGGACCATATATTAGATTAGTTGAGGAATTTGCTTACTTTATGCGGTTCTTGTGTGAAGAATTCTTTACTACTCAAGATATTATCATATAAATTACATTAGAAACATTTGGTGTATTGAATGGATATTCAATATAAGCAAGAGAAAATATGTCCTGCGGCGTAGCCGAGTGGTTAAGGCAGGAAGCCTTGACACAGAGCTATGGGACTTGTGGTCCGAGTCTCCATGGGGGAAGAAATTTTTCTCATGGAATTTCAGTCAGTATGGGTCCGGTGCCCACCCAGCATCGTGAGGCATTTGGGTAGCTACAATAAGTAGTGGCTCCAGGTTAAGAAAACCAGATATAACATGCTAACCACATGTCACCCTTACACTGGCTGATGATCATCTACCTCTGTGACTGATACATGGGGATATGAGGCCAGCAGCCAGCTGGTAGACTAAGGGCCTTGTAGGCCTGTCGTGCCAGGAGTTTTAAAGGGGAAAGATATCAAATTAAGATTATAAATAAGTGCCAAAACTATGAATCCGTGTATCTGTAAACATCTATATGATTACCTTTTGATGTGAATTTAACTCAAATTTAATTAATTTGAATATCATCACTCAGTAATTGTTTATTTAGACCTTCTCTGCTAGTTAATTTTCCAGCATGTTATATTTAACAAACATTAGTACTTATTTTTCCATGGTAATGGTCTCTGTTTTATGATTATTAATTTATCGTGACAGTTGACAGCTGTTTTTTTAGGCTACATGACAGCAAGTAATGAATTACTTTAATTTTAGTGAATTCCGAAGAAAATCATGAAAAGATTTTTGAAAAAGAAAAACAGATCTTCATTGATTCTATATGATAGATATAAAAAATTATAACAAAATTTAATACATATACAGAGTGTTTCAGAATAAGTATTACAGACTTCTAGGGGTTGTAGAGGGGACTTAATAGATAACATTTTATAAGGAACCCATGTCCAAAAACGTACCATTTCGATATAAAATAGGTTTGGAAATCGTGTCTCTTGTGTTTCAGAATAAGTATTACCGACTTCTAGGGGTTGTGGCACTAAAAAACCAGTGTCAAATCTCTCATTTAAACTATAGGGAAGTAATATAGGTAAAGTGATCCCACTATAGGCCACAGGAGACCCGTGGGATAGTAAGAGGTTAAGGCTCCCACTTTTTCTAGACAATCCACACTTGATGTCAGCTGGTTGTCAGGCCTGCGTGACGGCCACCTTTACCCCCAGAACAACCATCTGGTACTCATTTCCATTAGAGGCTGAGTCAATCCTAGGGTCATGGTGCCACCAGGTTTGGGTCAGTTTAAAAATCTTGACCTCATTGGGACTCGAACCCTTGACCTTCTGGTTTGTAGCACACTGGTAGGGAAGTAATAGAACTCCTGAAGTGATAGTTGAAACCCTCACCACCTGCCGTTCTGCCACGCTTTACTCCATTCCACTTTTACACATGCCCCATACAGTGAGTTGCCATTGCTGGATTTGGCTTCAATTTCTGTGCCATGTTGAACATTTTTCATTTACTGATTATGGTAAGCCTATATATCTGCATTCTTTCCTAACCTCCTTTTAACTCTTTCACATTATTAGGCTTTCTAACCAAGATTCTATATTTCAAATATTCTCATAAGAAGTGGTCAAATGGAGAGAGATCTGGTGATCTTGCAGACCTATCTATAAACACTCTTCTTCTAATCCATCTATTTAGAAAAAAAAAACATCATTAAGATATTCACAAACCCGGAGAACAAATGAAGGGGATCACCACAATGTATTATTTGGAATGTCTCTGGATTCTCTAAATTTGGATAAAGGAGAGCAGTGGAAGGAATTCTGTAAATAAGACAACAATTAAACGGTACCCATAAAAAAAAGACATTTTGCATTAATTAGAAAAACACCAGAAAAATAATAAAACCACCATTTAGAAATGTTGTTACTATTTTGTAAAAATATTTCTTTAAAAATATTAAATTTGACATTTTTAAAAAAGTTATTTTTGTTTATAAAGCGAAATTGAAGAGAAATCATTGGTGCCAGAAAAATGTATCAACATTGTTAAAACCGGAAATATATATATATATTTGTTTTATTGGTATTGTGTTATTTATAAAAATAATATATTGTTATTTAAATGATTCAAGGGGAGGAAGTTTACATTACCATAAAAGTTTTGCTTTTTATAGACGAGAGATTAGCAAGTTTTATTATTTCTCTGGTGAAATTATAAAAAAATGCTAACAAGGGAACTGTCAACCACTGCATGCCGAAACCTGTCAGAGAAGCATTGTTATATACCACATTTTTAACTGCAAGGCACTAAAATCCAGTGTCAAATCTCTTATTTAAACTACAGGCTTGGTGAAATGGTTAACCCTGCCTCACTCCATAACCCTATATTCAAGCATGGACGTACATCTGCTTCACACAGTGGTGTGCCATTGCTGGATTTTGGCTTCGATTTCTGTGTCTTGCAGTTAAAAATGGCTGATTATTTGTGGACACGGCCTTGGTATGTCACATTACTTCTCTGTGAAAAATTTCAAGTTACGTTTTAGCATCCAATGGCTGAGAAGTTCCCTTGTTAGATACACAGGCCAATTCATTTAAGTTATTTATTCTTATGCTGAAGACTGAAAATTATCGAAAGAATATAACAAAATAAAATAAATGTGGGATGGGTACATATTAAATTAACAGATATAAATCCTTGAAAATGTAATTATTACACAGAGTTTGGAAGTAAGGAAAAAATGAGGTACATGCAATTTGTTGCATTAAATTAGGGTCGAATGTTTGAACGCATTAGACAGTAAAAGGCGTTCTCTGCTGATAAAGTTTTATTCAAACACATTTTTCTTACTCAGAAATCTATTCACGCGGTAATAATTGTAAAGCTACCTGACAAGGTACCTTAAGATCGTAGCTCAAGATATAAACTTATGTGAAAATCCCCGAAGGGAACCGATGATAACCGATGTAGTTTGAAACTTATCCAAGATGTCGGATCTTGAAGACTTCGATCATGTTTTCGGTATACGTGGAGAAGAGGAATTTGATAGAGTCTACCAAAGAATTCAACTGGAAGAACAGGAGAATCGGCGTAATATTTGCGCGTCGCAGACGTGTTTGTGTACGGTATTATTTGCGGGATGCAAGCATAAATGCATTCCTCTATAGCAGACGAAAATAACGGAAGTGGTTTTATCGCTGAGAATTCTGGGTAATTCATTGCCAATATTACGAAAACGTCAACATTCATGACCGGTTAAGGCGGCCGTTAATTCGATCTCAGCTCACCAGTGATTGGAAGTAATTTGAGTAGAGACTAATGTATTTGCATACCAGTCTTGGAATTTATTGCCTTTTCTAGTTGATACTCCTTGATGAGTAGGCCTAAGTCAACCTTACCTCCTTATAACATAAATTACTATTAAAGGAATCTGAAATTCCTTATATGGCTAATGTTAAAATGCAGGTTATAAACTGCACATTTTCTCAAAATCTATTTAATTTAGGAGAATAAAAAAATTACTAATGACTTAACAAATATTTGAATGTATTTTAACAGATTTTTGTTCATGTTATAATTACATACTTTTTTTTTTCCCTGATGCACATTTTTAACATGATTTTACATCTAATCAATTAACAATCATTTAAAAATTTGCTGATTGCAAGTGAGGAGTTCACAGAGAGCACGCAGTAGTATGGTAGTAGTAGACGAATGTCGAGTTTAAACAAAACTGGACCATGGCCATTCAACCGGAAGACCAACTAAACAGGAATCAAAACACCAGCCATGAAAGCCCCAACAATTCTAAAAAAAGACTGGAAAGCTCAGCGAGTGAGATTTGAGCAGGAATAAATATGTACTTAACCGTATATATTATATACAACTTTCCTCATTAGAGGATTACCTCTCAAACAAAGTGATACAGACAATTTTTTAAATTGATGAAATACATTAAACATTTTCAAATTATAATTGAAATTGATCCTCTAATGGCAGTGATGGCAATTTTAGAAAGATACACTCTGTCAAAATCTAAGAAATTCCAAAATTTAGCTAAGAATCCTGGTATAGTACCTCTTGCCCCGATCATCAATCCTGTGACAGTTATACTGTCTAATTGGTATTTATCTTTGTAATAGTCAATTGTTGGCTCATATATGACTTTCTTTTCATGGTCAACTTCCTCAGGTTGGCCACTATGAGTCTCAAAACGGATTGTGGGATCTAATATCATACCAATTTTAGAAGATGGTCTAAATGCAATAATATCTATTCGTTTGTTACTTCCATTAGTGGCCACACCATGAACTTCCTCATAAATTGTGTATCCATAATCTTGCAAGGCTTCTGCCATCATGTTTCAAATAGTGTGGTGCCGAATGTTTCTCAGTGATTTTCCAAACGGACAAGCCCCAAGGATGTGTGCAAGAGTTTTGGGCCCTCTGCGACAACATCTACAGAACTATAACATTAGCAATATAGGATGATACAGATTCCCTTGAAATTAAAATACTCCCAACTTCTTCAATCTTCTACTGTTATAAGGATGGGTAAAAATTACAATAGTGCAAGTCACTTTCATCAGTAGTAAAATTGTAATGCATTTTACAAATTTAATTCAAGCCCCTATTTTTGATCAAATTATAGTAGAAAGTTGGGACTGGAAGTAAACATAAATAAAACTAAATATATGTACACACATAAAAATATGTTATATAATGGAAATAGACAACAAAGGACAAATGAAGGAAACTTTGAAGAAGTGGCTGATTTCAAGTATTTAGAAACAATAATTACAAATAGGAATGAGATGCACAAAGAAATTAAACTTCTGGAAATGCATGCTATTTTGCATTACAGGGACTCTTGTCCCCCAACTCCTTTAAAAAAACGTTAAACTGAAAATATATAAAACAGTTATTCTACCAGTTATATTATATGGATGCAAAACATGGACTCTTTAAGGGAGGAAAGAAGATTACAAATATTTGAGAATAAAGTTCTCAGGAAAATTTTTGGGCCAAAAAAAAGATGAACAGACAGATGAATGGAGAAAACTACATAATAGTGAGCTACATGATATGTATAGAAAGCCAAATATAATAAGAACAGTTAAGCCTCATAGACTGTGATGTGCAGGACACATGGCACAAATGGAGGATGAAAGAAGTGCATGGAAGCTTCTTGTAGGAAAACCAGAGGAAAAACACCCAGTTGATAGACCAAGAATGATTTGAGGAAAGTAGATTATACAAGGGATGATTGGAAAAGATTAACTCAGGATAGGGATGTATGGAGAGCTTATGTCTGCATGGCCATGAATGTATGGTTTATTAGAGCCAGTGAGTTAGTTAGTTATAGTAGGAAGTAACACTATGAGGTAATTTTCAATTTATGAATGAGTTGGATAAAATGCTTTTACATCTCACCTCATTAGGTTCCATATTTTCGAGATACCAATTTCAAAGGTCATTTGCCTTCTTCATCTCAGTCAAACTCCAACTGTTGAATTTTTGCCATTACACCATCTTCTGAACTGCCATCTGGTTTCAATTTTATTAACTTGAAGAAAAAATTTTGTTTGCTGGGAACTTCAAAATTCATGGTTCTATATTTGTTCTTCTAAAATGAAATATATGAAGACATAGTGAAATATGCTGATACAATAAAAACACCTCCCTAGAAGAACAGCAGTAGCTCTCTTCAGATTATAAACAGGCCATGACTGTCTGGATGACAATCTTCATAGAATGGGGATTGTCCCTAGAACTGTGGGTTGCTCCTTGTGTGGAGAAAATGTTCTCCTAAGCAAGGAACACTTGCTATACTGCAGGCAACTAGACCCCGAGAAAAAAAGCACAGGAAAGATACCACACGACTTTATTGGGAAGCAAGAGGACTAATGGTGTAAACCAAACCCCAGCCATTCGAAAACAACAATAATATTCGTTCTTCTGAATGTATATATTTTCCCAAACTGTTAACCTTTAAGTGCCTGGGTATTTAAATTCCCCACTGTGCTGCTGGCCGGAATTTAAATGCCCCAAGTGTGATTAAATCCACACTAGAGCGCATATACGAACAAAAATTTTTTTTACGAAAAACTGTTAGAGATAGAAATATAAAACAACTTTTATTCTATTCAGAAGAGAGTGTATTATTCAATGGCATTATTTATTTTTATGTATAGTAGACAATTTTGTTATAAATTAATTTTTTCCGAGACGAGGTCTATTTTTTTTTGGCTTGATTATACAAAGGTCTCAGTTTGCCATATGAAGGTGACTGTACTGCTTCTTATATCCTAAGACGGAACACGTGTGTATATGTTGATAATATTTATCACGCTTAGAAAGCAAAATTCGAGACTGTACATGCTTGCTGCCTCATAGGGAAAACTCTGCAGGTCAGCACACCACTGTTTTGAAGCACGCCTCATACCAGTCTTCAAATATACAAACACACAGTTTAGTGTAGTGTGTTGAAAGGATTAGAGTTATTTTTCTCCACATGGAGTTCTGTTTTTATTGTAAAATGAGATCGCATTATTTACTTACATGAGGAAACATGTGACTCGACACAAATATTTTTGAGATGCTCATGGAAATATTTTGAAGCCAAAAAATAATAGAAAACTTTATCTCGTCTGTCTTGACAGGTCTAAAAAAATGGCATACAGTTGTTCTATCAGTAGATGAACAATGAAATTGGACTAATGATTTTTTTCACCTTACTGTCTTGACTAATCTGAACAGTTACATTGACATCATGCGGTGCATGCAAGAGTGGCACATCGAAATTTCAGACTTGCCCACACACCCACCCCTAACAACATATAGAATGACCTTGACATATCTTCTAGGGTTTCTTGTTTAGAAGAAAGGGATGAACAACATTGGCCTACAATTTATACAATCAGATTTAATTATACAGTGTGTTACGACCGAGATAAAAAGTGGTGCCATTTACAAAGTTTTAAAAATGCAGTGTAGGGTTGTGTATATCGGGGTTTTCAAGGGCTTACCGTATTAAAGGGCAGGTCTAAATGATTGATGAAGACATCCTGCATTATGAATCCACCAAAATAACGTAAGTAGCTTTATTAAATCTATATTTTTTTAATAATGTGTAGTGAGGAATTTACCATGTTACTGCATTACACTTCAAAAATAGAATTAGGGGTGAAAAAGGTGCCACCCGTCCGTGTTTTTTTTTCTGTGTATACCTGAACTATAACACAATAAGTTTGAACGACTGATAACATCCCTGAAATTTATTTTTTGGACTTTTAATATTAAAAAAAAAAAAAGAATTATATCATGGACAAATATGTCCACTAAGTCTTTTGGGGCTTTACATTGTATGGACAAGTTTGTCCCACAAGTCTTCTAAAGGTTAATTACAAAGGCTTCTCTAAATGTTTATAAAGTTTAGTTTCTCTTCCAATTTTTGTGATTCTCTAGCAAACTGAGGTGCAATTGCCGATTTTGAATTTCATCATTTTTAATAACATTTCTAAAATGTTCTTTTGTACGAGTTTATAAATTCCTTTTAATTTTACCTATATACTCTATACTGCTGGCACGACAGGCCTAAAAGTCCCTTAGCCTACATCCGGCTGCTGGCCTCACATCCACATGTGTCAATCACAGAGGTAGATGATCATCAGCCAGTGTAGAGATGACATGTTGTCAGCATGTCAAGTCCCCCAGCCGTTATAACTGGTTTTCTCAACCTGGAGCCACTACTTATTGTAGCTACCCAAATGTCTCACGATGCTGGGTGGTCTACCCATACTGGCCGAAATAAAATGAGAAAATTTCTTCCCCCATGGAGACTCGAACCAGTGCAAGTCCAGTAGCTCTGCACCAAGGCTTCCTGCCTTAACCACTCGACTACAGCGCAGGACTTTACCTATATATACTATGTTAAATTTGGATCTAGATGACACCCCTAAAGTGGTAACAATATTTTTTTCCCAAGTTTATAGTGTCAGTTGCAGTGTTCTACTGGTAATGTTCCTTGCCTCTAGTCCGGTGGGTCATGGGTTCAAACCTGGCTGGGATTGATGAATTTTTTTTTAAGTTGGAAAAATCCAGGGGACAGGTCCTCTGAGAGGGAGTTAAAACCAGAGTCCTGAGACTGAAGATTTTCAGGCTCATAAAAGAACCACAAGCCTGAATAAAAATACCTCTGTGCAAAATTTAACCGACATTTATTCATTCTATAAGGGAACTGTCTACCAATGCATGCTAAAATCTATCTTCAAATTTCTTCCAGAGAAGCATTGTGATGTACAAAGGCTATGCTCAAAAAATTATCTGCCATTTTTAACTGTAAGACACTAAATTCAAGCGCCAAATCTCTCGTTTAAGCTATAGGGAAGTAATACAACTGCTAATTTGGTAGATTGGTTAATCCTCATAACCTGCCTCACTCCACTACACTCTTATCCACGCAGGGAGTCCATCTGTTCCATACAGTGGGTTGCCATTGCTCGAATCCGGTTTTGACTTCTGTGCCTTGCAGTTAAAAAAGGATATATTTTGGACACAGTGGGTAATAGAAGGGCAATTTCTACATAAAAATGAGGAAGATAACCGCAATTAGATAAAACTGTAGTGAAAAAGGGAAGGCAAGCAGATCTTTTAGAATCAAATCCGTATTCAAAGGAGGATGACTTTGTCGATCTTCAAATTTTTTTTTTTGGAGAGAAGCTTGGTAGATTACAACGCTTCTCTGGGAGAAATTTCAAGACAGGTTGACAGTTCCCTTGCTGGTAATACCTTAGTTGCCAACTAGATGTCTCATTGAATCGGAATGTTGAGTACGTGCCACTTACTGACATGTTGGGAAACAAATATAACTAAATTACTATGGTTAAGATACCTCCTGATAGGGGGGAGGGGGACATGTCTCAATGAGGAACAAAAGGATATACCAGTAGAAGAAATTTATACAGTATTTTTTTTTTTACATTTTGTTAATTTCTGGAAAATAAACAAAATATGATTTCCACCACTGTAAGTTAAACCTATTCACATGATCTTAAGTTATAGTATGATTTATAACACATATCAGAGGCCACAAATGTTATCATAATGCATTTTATTTGAACATTCAATTATAATGTGGGAACAAACACATCAAAATAATTTCAAATTGTAGGAAGCATCATCTTTCACACATCCCTAGCCATGCCATGCCGCACCTGAGGTAATTATATAATTTAACATGAAAAATAGTAAACAATTTTACTTGCATCATTTTACTAATTCCACTACCATTGAAATGCTGAAAAAAAAGCATGGTTATGGAAGCTATAGGTTCAATGCTACATTCACTAAGCCCCTCCATTGGTCCCTATTCTCAGTCAACTGTAACCACTTCATATCTGCATCATCTAATACCTTAATATCCATTCAAATATTATCTTCCCATTTAAGCCCAGGCCATCTTATCGCAGGATTCTCACTGAAAATAATTTTTACACAATATTGTGTTTTGTCGTACTTACAGCAATGGCGATCATGATTGAAAGTTCAACTTCCTACATTTTGGAGTTGCCAACCTAAATAACTATACTGTAATATTACATATTACAAACCATGTGTGGGAAGTTAAACCACTGCCCTTTATGTATGCTACGTACAAAAATATATCAAAAAGATAGTGTTAATATACATTATACGAAACAAATCACTGTATTTTAAATGAACTGAACTTTATTTGAAACAATATAAAACAATAAATATGTATTTACCGCCATTTTATGACACATTGATTGGTGTCATGCTCTGCTATAGTCTCAACCAGTAAACATTGCCCACACTGTTAACTATCCAAGGACCTCCTACAGCCTGTAACGTTAGTCAGTTGTTTATAATGAATGCAAATATTTCAAACAAATATGTAATTACTTTAATATCATATATTATTTTGAAAACACCATCGTGCAAAAAGTAATGTACAATGCATGTTTGTGATGCGTTTTACAGAATCTTGGAAATTAAAAACCACCCTATCACTCAGATTTTTAAACATTTCCTCACTTCTGTAAAAACCACTTCCCAACCTTGCATTGTAACATACTATTAGGCTTTTTTTGCATTTCTTAATAAAAGTTATATAGTTTTATGCCCAAGATTGTTCTATAAATTTTAATCTTTAGAACTTTGGTCAGTATAAAATGGAAATGGACAGCTAATGACAAATGAGGGAAATTTTGAGGAAGTGGCTGAATTCAAATACCTAGGAACAATAATCACAAATAGGAACGAGATGCACAAAGAAATTAAACATAGGCTCAATTCTGGAAATGCATGCTATTATGCATTGCAGAGACTTTTGATGTCCCAACTCCTTTCAAAAAAACGTTAAGCTGAAAATATATAAAACTAGTATTCTACCAGTTATATTATATGGGTCCGAAACATGGACTCTTACTTTAAGGGAGGAAAGGAGATTACGAGTATTTGAGAATAAAGTTCTTAGGAAAATTTTTGGACCAAAGAGAGATGAACAGTCAGGTGAATGGAGAAGACTTCATAACAATGAACTACATGGTCTTTATAGGAAGCCAGATATAATAAGAACAGTTAAGTCTCGTAGACTGTGATGGGCAGGACATGTTGCACGTAAGGGGAATGAAAGACGTGCATGGAAGCTTCTTGTAGGAAAGCCAGAGGGGAAAACGCCCAGTTGGTAGACCGAGAATGAGGTGAGAACAACATTAACTATGATTTGAGGGAAGTAGATTATACAAGGAGTGATTGGAAAGCATTGGCTCAGGATAGGGATGTATGGAGAGTTTATGTTCGCATGCCCATGAACCTATGGGTTCGATAATGCCAGTGAGTAACTAAGTAAGAACTTTGGTCATCTAATATCTGATATAAGAAATGACACAGAGATAAAGCTACAGAAATACAATGTAATTAATGGAGCCATGAAAATAAATTTTGGTAAACAAATGTCAACTACAACCAAATTGAGATTATACAACGTATCTGTAAAATCAGGACTGAAATGTAGCAGTAAAAAAATTGGATATTAAATTCTACAATCAAATAAAAAATGCAAGCAGCACAGATGAAATTTTTACATCCACTGCTAAATTTGACAAAAATGAATAGGCTAAGAAACATAGATACATGCAATAAATTAATAGTTCAATATCAAAGCAATTGGTTACAATATGTCCAAAGAATGGACCCATCTTGCTTTCTAAATTAGCATTGCAGTATCAACCTAAAGGACTTCTAGATAGAGGAAGATCAAATTAAAATGGATTGACCAACCACATTTTGAGATCTCATAGAAACGGCTCAAAGAAGCTAAACCTAAATAAGTTCATGATGATGATGATAAGAATAGAAGAAAGAAGATGTAATAAATTCTTCTTCTTCTTCATCACGGTTTAGGCTTATTTACTAGCCTGTTCTGGCTCCAAATTGCTGCTGTTTCCGTCTTATGTAATATATTAGCTAAGTTATATATTTTAAGCTTCTCCTTTATAAAAGAACATTTTTACACGCTTTATATTAGCTTGACCTGTATCTATCTATGTAACGGAATCTTTCAACGCGATTTTCACCCACTTAAAATCATTGGATCGACTTGAAACTTTGTATACTTGTAGAGGACCTATGACAATACAATAATTTCATATTTATTTTCTAAAATCCTGGCCATAATCATCAGAAAATCAAAAAAAGTGTTTTTGTATCAATGTAACGGAATCTTTCAATGCGATTTTCACCCACTTAGAAACATTGGATTGACTTGAAACTTTGTATACGTGTAGAGGACCCGTGACAATACAATAATTTCATATTTATTTTCTAAAATCCTGGCCATAATCGTCAGAAAATAAAAAAAAGTGTCTTTGTATCTATGTAACGGAATCTTTGAACGCGATTTTCACCCACTTAAAAACATTGGATCGACTTGAAACTTTGTATACTTGTAAAGGACCCGTGACAATACAATAATTTCATATTTTGTTTCTAAAATCCTGGCCAGAATCATCAGAAAATCAAAAAAATGAAAACTGGTATAATAGGTTGCGGACTTGTCGACTTTTTAATCAATCGTTGTAAGAGCTCAGTTGGTAGAGCAGTGAACTCTTAGTGGTATATAATTTCAGTAATCCATAGGTCGCTGGTTCAAATCCGGCTGGGAGGGTTTTTTTTATAGAAGAGTATTACTTTTAGCTCATACTACAATAGTAGCGAATTTAAAGATATTTACATTTTTATCTTATTCTGTAAAATATTAAAACTAAAAAAAAAAATAAATAATAGTTTTAAAAAACTAAAAAAACACGCTTTATTAGAAAACCGAACTAAAAAATGAAAAATAATTTTAATTTCCAACACGCTTGGGATAAAATTAAAGTGGTCAACAAAAAAATCATCTCCAACACATATAGAATAAAACTAGAGTTATCAACAAAAAGAAAATAATTTTACCATCAAAAGCGAGGGGTGTTTTTTATGATGTTTACATTTTCTTCTTAGAGAGCTTACTTTTACCAATATATGTTTATTATCAAATATATTAATTGATATAGAGCACCCCACGCTTTTGATGGTAAAATTATTTTCTTTTTGTTGATAACTCTAGTTTTATTCTATATGTGTTGAAGATGATTTTTTTGTTGACCACTTTAAATTTTATCCCAAGCGTATTGGAAATTAAAATAATTTTTCATTTTTTAGTTTTGTAATAAAGCGTGTTCTTTTAGTTTTTTAAAACTATTATTTATTAGCTACAATTTTGTCTTCTCAATAATTCCACCCCCCCCCCCCATTTTTTCCTATCTTGTTACAATCCTGAACTCTTGACTTCTTCTGTCATTCTGTTTACAAGTCCAAAGCACCTGATTCTTCTTTTAAATGACATTAGTTTTTTATTATATGTTATTATTAGGGCAAGGCAATTAATGATTTTGCATCTTTTTCTTATGAAGGTTGAAACATTGCTTGCATATATGAAAATGTACAGCATTAAAAAACGGATTAAAAAAAGCAATTTGTTAGGGCATTTTCTTAACTTTTTTAGGGATAGGGCATTTTTGGCAATTTTTAGGTCATTTTGAGCATTTTTTACACTTTTCCGGAAGGCTGTGACATTATTTGTATTTGATTTAAGATTTTTATTATAAACCAGTATTTTCCCTTGTCAAATCAATTTCTTAGAATTAAGTAGTTGTTTTGCTAACTACTACTCCTATTTTTCAAGGTATGTACATAATGAACTTGCCCACTTCTAGGAATTTTATTCAATTTCTTAGAGCTTATGCTAGCTTGTACCCTTATTCTGATTGTTAACTGCAATTCAAAATTGCTGTAAAAGTGCACTATGTAATTGAAATGGATTTTCTGCAATAAAAGGTACTGTAATATGTATTTTTTAAATACTTTTCTTTTAATATTTTGATGTTAAGTTAAATTTTATGTAATTCAGTAATCAAGTGAGTACTTAATCTAATAGTATTTTTATTGGTAATTCTTAGCTTTTTATTTGTCATTTTTAAAAATTTTATTGGTCATTTTTTGCATTTTTTAGGTCATAAATGCATTTTTTACCAATTTATAGGTCATTAAATGCCTTGTCCTAGTTATTATATACAACCTTCCTCATTAGAGGATTGCTTCGAGGACAAAGTGATACAGACAATTAATTTTTGAAATTGATGAAATACATCTTGTAAATACATTTAAAAAATTTCAAATTGTAATTGAAGTATACATACTATAAAGTAGAAATTTTGTAAAGATGGATTTTAGAAAGATACACCCTGTCCAAATCTAAGGAATTCCAAAATTTAGCTAAAAATCCTGGTATAGTACCTCTTGCCCTGATCATCAATCCTGTAAAAGTTATACTATCTAACTGGTATTTATCTTTGTAATAGTCAAGTGTTGACTCATACATGGCTTTCTTTTCACAGTCAACTTCCTCAGGTTGGCCACTATGGGTCTCAAAATGGATTGTGGGATGTAATATCATACCAATTTTAGAAGATGAGTTATTAGATGTGTACGACTCATCTAACTTATATTATCTAAAATAAACCTCATAGTATTTTACTTCCTTGAAATTATAAACGTTAGTTTAGGATTAAAAAATTATTTTAAGATCCAAGTTTCATATTCACACTGTTACTCTTGGTCTTATAAGTTATTGTCATCTGCAGTGGTCTAGTGGACATGTTTCATCATCATCCTCCTTCACGGATTAGGCCTTTGCCTGTTCCGATCTCACATCTGTTCAGTCCAGTGCTTTCTTGGTCTTCCCATCGATCTTCATCCTCTAGGATTATACATCAGTGCCATCTTTGGTATCCTATCCTCTCATTCTTTGCAGATGTTATATCCAATTGTTCCTGTGTTTTTCTATTTGTTGAAGAAGTGGCTGTACTTTTAGTTCCTCTCTAATATTCTCATTTCTAATATGTTCTTCTCTTGTACAACCTTTCACAGCTCATAGGAATCTCATTTCTGCTAACTGAATTTTCTTTTTTCTTCAGGACCCAGGCTTCACTTTCATACATTGCCATTGGTAGTGCTATTGTTGAGTAAATTCTTAGCTGCATTTCTTGCCTCTAATCTTGAGGGCCACGGGTTCAAACCTGGCTGGGGTCAATGGATCTTTTTAAGATGGAATTTAAAAAAAAGTAATGTATTCCCACTACAGGCCTCAGGAGGCCCTTGGGGTAGTGGGAGGATAAGGCTCCCACTTCTTCTGGACAATCGGCACTTGATGTCAGCCCTGCATGACGGCTGCCTTTACCCCCAGGGTAGTAATGCCACCAGAAGGTTTGGGTGAGTTTAAAAATCCTGACCCCACCAAGACTTGAACCCTCGACGTTCCGGCTTGTAGCGCAGTGCCTTAACCACTACGCTATGACATGTCCTTTTTAGGATGGAATAATAATAATAATAAAAGACCTCTGGGAGGGACTTTAAGTCATGAATCCTGAGTCTGGATATTTTCAGGCTAGTAAAAGAATCTTAAACCTGAAAAAAAAGAGACACTAAAGCAAAATTTACCAACCTTCATTATTCACGTAATAAGTTAGTTGCCTACTAGATGTCACATTGGGTCGGTATGCTAACCACTTGCCAATCATGACATCTGTAGGGAAATAAGCACTAACATTTGTCTGGTTAAGAATCTTCCCATTAGGGAAGCACCTATGTCCCTGCAGTGGGACGAATGGGGATCAATCATCATCATACAAGTTATCGCTGAATATTTATTTTGGTTTATCTAGAAAGTAATTTATTTTTAAACAGAGAGAGAAATTAGTATTAAATACTACCAAAGATAGCATGTCCTATATGTTCAATGGTTCACTGAATACCCCAAGAAAAATCCTATTTATTAGAATAGTGAGTAATTTAATTTAAGAAATGAAAAATTAACACTCAAACTGGGGCTTGAACCCTGGATCTCTGATTCTGTACATCAGTGCGATACAAAATCAGAGATTCAGGGTTCAAGCCCTGGTTCGACATTCATTTTTCTTTCTTAAATTAGATTCTAACCAGGATTCGAAAATGTTGATTTAAATTGAAAATAGTGTGTAATTGTAATAGCAAATACTATATTTAGACTCTTGATGTCCCAACTCCTTTCAAAAAACATTAAACTGAAAATATATAAAACTATTATTCTACCAGTTATATTATATGGGTGTGAAACATGGACTCTTAATTTAAGGGAGGAAAGGAGATTACGAGTATTTGAGAATAAAGTACTTAGGAAAATTTTTGGACCAAAGAGAGATGAACAGACAGGTGAATGGATAAGACTACATAACAATGAACTACATGGTCTTTATAGGAAGCCAGATATAATAAGAACAGTTAGGGGTCCTCATCTAGGGGATATGTGGATGGCGACCACAAGGTGCCCAAGCTGTGCAAAACATTTCTTCCACTTACTTGTGTTTTGCACTCTTTTAACTTTACTATCTAACCTCTCTTGGTTAACTCTTGTTATTTCAACCCCGACGCTATTAGGGCATCCGAGGGCTAGGGTGTCTTTCCTTTCTTCCATTTCATGTTTCCTTTATTTTCTTTTCTTCTCCAGAAAAGCCTGACCAGAGGCTATAAGATGGCATCCCATCACTGGTCTTGCCTTCCTTTGGCCAGCAACCAATCGAAGGGACTATTATTATGCTTTCAAGTCTTATACGAGAATTTCCCAGGAATTTTCTATAGGATCGTAACAGGCCTTGGCCTAATACTTGGAAGGAAGAAGAAGTCTTGTAGACTGCCATGGGCAGGACATGTTGCACATATGGGGATGAAAGACTTGCATGGAAGCTTCTTGTAGGAAAGCCAGAGGGAAAACGCCCAGTTGGTAGACCAAGAATGTGGGAGAATAACATTAACTATGATTTGAGGGAAGTAGATTATACAGGGAATGATTGGAAAGCATTAGCTCAGGATAGGGATGTATAGAGAGCTTATGTCCGTGCGGCCATGGACCTACGGGTTCGATAGTGCCAGTGAGTAAGTAAGTATACTTTCTTCAGCAAGTTCTTTAAACACCCAGATAGTTTAAATCAGCAATATATTTCTGCTGCATAAATCTCAGGCAGGCATGGTTTAGAAGTGTAGAGATCCATGCCTTCTATGAACCCCCTGATATTATATTTGAAGAGAAAAATATACGCCAAACCCTATTCTACAATTTTCTCTTCAAATATAATAAAAACCATCAAAAGAAGCTCTATTGCTTTATAAAGTAATGTTAAAATTAACATTAAAACTCTTTTTAAATAAGAAGCTGCCATTTGCATGTTGAGTAACTGTTTGTAATTATATTATTTTTGGTCTGGACATCTTACCTCAATATTAATGTTGATTTGTTCTTGGACATGTTTCAAAACAATTCTCTGTTTTATCTTCAGCTTTCCCAGACTGGTTTTATTTATGTTGCATTATGTTGCACCACCTGGATGTCGATGTCAGCTCCATCCTGTGGTTGGCCAAAGAACCTCCAAACAAGGTCACCCTCCATCGGAATATCAAAATTCATAACTCTGTTTCTGTTCTTCTGAATATAAATTTTTTCCCAAATAGCTGTTTGTAGCTTTTAGCACTCTTGAGAATTGAACGGGGATAATTAACAGTATAATGAAATCATCTTTAGTACAAAAGAACAAAATTATGGCTTTATAAGGTTCTCGTAAGACCAGTATTAAGATATGGTAGTGAAGCATGGACAACACGAAGAAGAGATAAAAGCTGAATAACAGCAAATGAGATGCGATTTATGCGCTGTACAGCAGGCTATACAAAGTGGGACCATAAAAGAAATGAGGAAATTATGGAAGAGTTGGATGTAGAACCCATTCTCCACCATAAACAAAACTACCAGAACAACTGGAAAGCCCATCTTCAACGAATGCCATCTCATAGAATTCCAAAAGCCATACTTCGTTACAGCCCCAAGGCAAAAGATCGCTGGGACGTCCAAAAAAGCGCTGGATGGAAAATTCCTCTGAGACCACAACAGGCTACATGGTCTAATATTTGCATGGATGATGATGATGGGAATTGAACTGTAAAAAAAAAACTCCATTGCACAACATGCCTAGAAAGTCCTTGGTCTAGCAGCCGGCGCCTTATGTCCACATGTGTTATGTTAATCTCAGAGGTAGAAGATCATCCTGCCAGTATAGGAGTAACATGTGGTCAGCATGTCATGTCCCCAGCCATTAAATCTGGTTTTCTCAACCTTTAGTCACTACTTATTGTAGCTACCCAAATTCCTCATGATGCTTGGTGGGCACTGGTCCCATGCTGGCCGAAATTCCTTGAGAAAATTTTTTCCCCTATGGAGACCCAAACAAGCTCAAGTCCCGTAGCTCTGCGCCAAGGCATCTTGCCTTCACCACTTGGCTACAGCATGGGAAATGTATAAGAGAAACATTTGCGTTTAGATTGGGTGACAAAATGGACAAGATACTGTACACCAGATAAGTATACAGGTTATTGGATAGCTTGGTACACAATAAGGAAAAATTAGCTATTCTGTTTGAACAGTTACTAATATAGGTGGACTCCTGGCAAAAGATCCCTCAAATAAATTGAAAAAATTAAAAACAATGCAAGTAAAATGTTTAATTACAGTAAAACCTGTCTATGAAGGAACATGACAGTTCCTTAAATATATTTCCATCTTGGCAGTTTTCCTTCTTATAAAGGGTTCCCAAATTACAAGCTTGAATTTTCTCATGCAGTTTAAGGGTTTTACATGCACACTTTAAAGACATAACGTATTGACTGAAATACAGAAAAAATAGTGTATGTAACACAGTTCAGTTTGCACGGCAATACAAAACAACTTTATTACACAAAAGCGAGAAGGAACTCAACTACAGGAAGACTCAAAAGTTTCCCAACTCCCTCGCAAGTAACGTAAGCAGGCAAGGAAAAGCAAGGGATTCCCCACTGTCACACATAAGCAAGGGTATCCCCGCAATACAATGGCAACACAAGAAGGTAAAACGATATAATGCAGAAAGCGTCATATGCAGAATTTTCACGTGTGGTCATTAATACTGTAATTAGAACGTGCTTAAGAATAATTTTCCGTCTTACTGAGGTAAAAATTAACTATTGGTACTTTAAAAACCATTCCGTTTCCGCATTATGAAGGTTTCCGGCTTATACAGGATGATTTTACATATAAAATCGTACCGTTCTGGAGATTTTTTCTGTCCCTACAGGTTTCCTTCTTATAAAGGTTCCAGCCAAGACAGGTTTTACTGTATATTCTTATTGTGTGTTAATATTCATTAAATTGTAACAATTGCACACTTAAGTGTAGACATCCTAGTGATTGTAAAGAGTGTGGTATTATAATACAGTATGTTGTTACTAGATAAACAGTGGTGGGATGGTAAATAAATGCATCTCAAATACACATCACTGAATATCCAAGACATGTATGGAGTAAGCTTCCATAGTACAGATATCATTCTCTATTAACATCTCATTGAATATATTTTATTATTTATGGAATGAAATTATGGTATTAAGTACAGTTTTACTTTACTTTTCAAATTAATACATTATTTCCAAACATACTCAGATTTATCAAGGTTAGGTCAATTCAATATTTTTAATACGTACGAGTATTATATTTGGATTAAGGGATTGAATAAGATTCATGTTTACTTATTTTAGGAATTCTCACTATGAGGTATATTCATTAAGGTAGAATTCTTTTATTATTATTATTTATTATTTTTATATTATTAACAATATGAGGTGAGTGATAAAAAAAATTCTACCTTAAAGATACATGTTTCTCTAAAACCATACTAGAATTTAAACTTTCAAAGAAACAGTCAACCATTACATACCGAAACCTACCTTGAAAAATCTCCCAGAGAAACATTATGATATACCAAGCTCATGTCCAAAAAATTATCTGCCGCAAGGCACTAAAATCCAGACCCCACTTCAGACAGTTTGATCCACTTACCACCCCTGCGGATACCTCAGGATAATTCCTCTTTCCTCTATTCCCCAGCCAACTGCTTTTGTCTCCCTATGTCTACTTCTAAACCACATTGGAACTTCACAAACTTAAAACCAACACGCAGGATGATGTGTTGGAGTTACCAATTCGGCTAAATTGGTGAGCTACATAGTACGTCAGTTCGCTCAGTCCTGATGACCCCACAGTTGGTTCACACACTCCATGAGCCTTGCAGGGAGGACTGCTTTGTTTGGGAGAATCGCAGATCCACCAACTTTTCCCCTGTTCTATCTCCAGGGACGTATCCTGCAGCCGTTGTGAGACTGGCTAGGGCTTTGGTTTCACCAAGCCCTGCAGTGTGAGACTTTAGTACATCCAGGTGCTCATCTCCTGGCGACCCCACAGTTGGTCCACGAGGCCATAGCCTGAGCCAGGAGTCAGCGCAGTCTGGGTTGATCCAGACTGTACCCTGGTCTACCTCCCAGGGACGTGTCCTGCACCATTGTGGGCCAGCTTGGAACTCGCAGTTCCTGCAGGAAAGCTTATAGTACAACAGGGTACCAATCTCCTGCCGACCCCCATTAATGGTTCATGAGTCCATTGAACTTAGCCGGAAGGACTGACGAGCAAAATCCAGCACCAAATCTCTCATTTAAACTAGGGGAAGTACTACAAATCCTAAATTGGCAGATTGGTTAATTCTCACCATCTGCCGTCTGGGCCGAATCCTGACTCACTACACTCATTTTACTCGTGCAGAGTCCATTCAGCTTAGCACATTGGGTTGCCAGTGCTGGATTTTTGTTTTGAATTTCTGTGCCTTGCGGTTAAAAATGGCAGATAACTTTTTTGTCATGAGCTTGGTACATAACAATGCTTCTCTTGGTGAAATTTCAAGATAGGTTTTGGCATGCAATAGTTGATGTTCCTTTGTTAGTAATTATGATTCAGAACCTTTACACCTTACCTCATAAAATGAGATTCAATCATCTGGGTGTGTTTCAGAAACAATTTTTTAAATTTTATAGAAATTCTAGTTAAACTCTGACATGTACAGCTTGGCCTAAATAAATTAAATATAATTTTTAAATTTATGTTTCAGCTGAACTCTGAACTCCTACACCTAATTGCTTTAGAGTATAATAGATAGTGAGTTAACTCTCACCGTACCTGAAAACCCTATATACAAAGGTGTACATCGCAATGAATCAAACATGGCAGTTGCTAGAGTTAGTTATTAATTTCGGATTTCAGGTTAATCATCACTTGTAATGGTAGGATTTCACTTATTTTCCGATAATTATTTTAATATCATATACCGAGTTTCATTGTAAAACATAAAAAATTGTTTCATGTATTTTGTGTCTTTCAGGCTAAATGGCCGTGGTCTGGTTTTATTAACACTCAAAGTTTCATCTACTACTGCGGTAGACATCCTCAGGGGATTCTGCGTGCTCTTTGACCTCCTAACTCTTCAAATGTCGGCTGATAAAATTCCTCAAGAGACACAACCAGAAAGAAATGAAATGGAGAGGTAGATTCCATGTAGATTTGCAGCCGACATTTGAAGAGTTAGGAGGTCAAAGAGCACGCAGAATCTCCTGAGGATGTCTACCGCAGTAGTAGACGAAACTTTGAGTGTTAATAAAACCAGACCACGGCCATTTAGCCCAAAAGACATAAAATACATGATTCAAGACACCTGCCGTGAAAGTCTACAATTTTACATAAAAAGTTGCGACCACTACAGCAATTTTTAAATGTTTGTTTCAGGTGAACTTCTATATATAATGGCTTTAGAGCAAAACCGATAGCAGCTAGACACTCACAGACTTAAAAAATCAGTATGTACAAATTTTTGTGAAGATTGGTTAAGCCATTTAGAAGTCTATAAATCACAAACATACGCAGCTGAATTTTTATATATACAGATTTGCTTGTGGAATCTTTTGAAAGCAAAATTAAAACAGCCTCACCTGGCTCTTTGAAAACTATCTCATCCTCCAGAATGGATTCATTAAAAATTCTCATAAATTAAAAAATATATTCAAATCAAAATATATTTGATGCTTTTGAGTATTATATATAACTAGCCTATTTAATTATTTTATTGTTCATTCACAATTCAAAAATAAAAATCTCATAAACTCCACAAATGAAAGATAAGATGGCAGAATAATGTCATAACAATATTGTCTGTCCTACGTTAAAAACATGAATCTGCAATGGTACGTTTGAGAAAAGCATTTAAAGTTAATTTTACTAAGATAAAATATTAGTTTTTGAGAGATAAGTGAAAATGAGCATATGACTTGCAACAATTTGAGTTGAATTGCACATTCGTCATCAGATAAGAGACAACTCGATAAAATTAGACAAAGTCGCAGATTCATGGTTTTTGTGTGGGACCAGCAACATAAATCAATGTTTTTATTATTCGTTTCATAACATCTCAATGATAAATAAATTATAATTGAAGAGAAAAATTTATACGACCAGACGGGGGTTGGAACCCAGGACCTTCCTCATAGTAAAACAAGCCCGCCCTTACTAGTAATTTCATATCCAATCAAATTTTAATGGGTGAATGCTCTACCACGTGCAACTCCAATCTAAAGTCAAAATCTTTCTCTTAGAGTTGTGTGGCTATTATAATATAATTCCCTCGCACCAAATGCTATGGAGCCTTTGCTTCTAACTTGCAAATGGTGGCTTCTTTCGATGTTTTTATTATTCCTCTTCATACATCTCAATGAATAGAGAGAGGATTATATTTGAAGAGAAGAAATTAATACACTCAGACGGGCTTTATAATGTGATGTAACATTTTTTAATAAAGCCGCCACCATTTGTCAAGAGAGAGGCAAAGGCTTCATGTCATTTGGGTGTGCTTGAATTAACAGCAGATATAGGCCATCTATTTTTCATTCAGATTGGAGGTGCTCAGATAGATCACTTGGTAGAGCATTTGCCTAGTGTGCGAAAGGTCCTGGGTTCAAACCCCAGTCTGAACACACAATTTTTCTATATTTAAATTAATATTGGGAAGTAAACATTATGAGGTTATATCATTGATAGTGAGCGGAGAACATATTTTAATCGACTCACCTCATACATTTTCAAACTTCTTTGATACCGACGGTTTCAGACAATATCATGTCCTTCATCAGTGGATGCCATGACTGATGAAGGACATGATATTGTCTGAAACTGTCGGTATCAAAGAAGTTTGAAAATGTTTGAGGTGAGTCGATTAAAATATGTTCTCCACTCACTATTAACATAATTTTTCTCTTCAAATATAATTGATTCATCATTGAGATGTATGAAATGAATAATAACAACATTGAAAGATGCCTTACTGACTTTATAATGTAATGTAAAATTCCCAATTAAAATGTCTTCTTAATAAAGAAGCCACCATTTGCAAGATAGAAGCAAAGGCTTCATAGCATTTGCTGGGCGGGAATTAACAGTGTATATAAGAGAAATATTTGCGTTTAGATTGGAGTTGCTCAGATAGCTCACTTGGTAGAGCATTCACCTAGTGTGCAAAAGGTCCTGGGTTCAAACCCCCAGTCTGTGCGTGTAATTTTTCTCTTTAAATATAATATAAATCAAGTACATTATTGATTAATTTGCCATCAAAGTAACACACTAACTGAAGTTAATTTATTATTTCAACTGGAAAAGAGTTTAATAAAAATTAAGCAATATATGAACATGAGGAAATGTTAACTTACCCTTAAAAAAAGTTAGCAATCTGCTGAAAGTAAAAGACAAATTCCATGGTAACACACTATGCAAAGAAAATGGACGTCCCTGGGTGAGTAAAGTATAGTGTGGCAGGACATGGCACAGGAGCAGGTTGTCACCAAGTCAGGAGTTGAATTAGTTCCCTGTAGTTTGAGAGATATGGCGCTGGATTTTAGTGTCTTACAGTTAAAAGCACATAACTTTTTTGGACATGCTCTCGGTATATCACAATGCTTGTCTGGGAGAAATTTCAAGGTAGGTTTTGACATGCAATGCTGGACTGTTCCCTTGTGAGAAAATACAAATCTCTAATTTTTTTCTTTCTTTTTATTATAAAAATTATGCATATGCAGACATATAATGATCAGAAATTGTCTTTATACATATATAGATGGAAAAAAATGGCTAAATGATGTTCAAGAAAAAACTATGTGAATTCAGATCTGCTACCGTATTTACACGTGTGTACGCCGTGTGCCACATCCAAGTTTTGTGATAATAAATTGGGGAAATATATTTGTTTTATATTTTCGCTGCAGTGCAAAAGACAGAAGTAGTCTTACACCATTTTTAAATCTGGCAATATTGTAAATTCCAAAGCTTCTGTTGCTGGCTATGTAACAGTACATTCGGGCTGCAGATCAGTCATTAACACAAGGGTAAAAGGGATGGTCACTTGGTGTCTTTCCTGTTCACTGTGAGTAAACATGGGTTGGTGCAGAGCAAGATATACCTCCAAATTCAAGCTACAAGTGGTGCACTAAGCAGCTGAACATGGAAATAGGACAGCTGGAAGAAAGTTTGATGTAGACAAAAAAATGTGCGATGGTGGATCCAAACAAAACATGGACTTGAAAGCACATCACAACATAGACAATCTTTCCATGGAAAGAAAGCGAAATATCCATAGTTAGAAAGTTCTCCTGGATTACATATGGATTTTCTGTATCGTCGAAGTGATCCAGTTCGAAAGCGTTAAGATAGCCAAGAATATGGAAATCCCATGCAATGAATTTAAGGCAAGTTACAGCTGGGCAAGGCTATTTATGATACGTTAAAACCTTGTAATTCGGAGGTGCAGAAACTTCCAGATATGTACCAGTTATCTAGTTATTTCATGCATTGTCTGTCCAACGGATCTGTGCCCCTGTAAGATATGCAAACTAAAGCCGACTTCCTTTTCTACCTTGGCAAATCATTTCCCTCCCTACATTCCTATCTCTCTCTTGCACTTGCACTCCAGTGTTGTCAACTCAACTCCAACTTTGCATTATTCAATATTCAGGAGCCATGACACTGGGGGAAGTTTGGCAACATCCATACTTGATAAGTTACTGTGGCTGGTGTTTGACATAGTGGGAGGGGAGTGCAGTGAAATGGTGAGAGTATAGACATATACTTTTCTAAGAATGGTGTAAGTGCTAAAGGGGCACAGATCTGTTCCAAGTATATAAGCCACACCCTAATTTTGAAACTTACACTTTAGGTAAAAAAGTGCAGCCTATACACACATAAATACGGTAGTAGCAGTAGTTATATTTTATTTTTCTTTTTTAAATCATGAAATAACTACTTTTTTTTCTATATTTTCCTTATAATTTTATGATAATTATACCAGAGATATATGTCATATGAATTTTCTGAGTTTTATTTGTCTAACAATATGGTAACATTGACCCAAATTTACTGCCATCTCATCTTCCAACTTACTTTATACATAAGACATCTTTTTATAATAATTTACTGTATATAAAAATCTAGAAGATGCAATACATACCATTACTATGGTAACAAGCCGAGCTATCATAACTTTTCATAAATAAGTCAGTGTTCTTAGTGCAATGGCAGGGCATTGGGAAGCTACTGTAACACTTTGATAAAATACTTTTTTTACTAATCTTTTTTATTTAACATTTCCCATGCATCATCTTCCCACTTAGAGTTCCAATCACCACTTTTATCCTCGGCTAAATCAATTAACAAACCTTCTTTTGCACTTGAATTCTTCTTTTTACCTTTCTTTGTAGAAGAGCCATTACCTACATTTCGAACAGAGTTTTCTGAAGGTTTGTTAGAATCCCAGGTACCCCCCCATTCATTAGGAGACTGTGGTGACTTTGGACTGCTTGCTGACCTAAACACACAAACAAACGTTTCCAGTTTTTATGGGTGTTATGGAAACAATAAAAAATCAGAAAACCACGGACGTGGTTTAGACTTCAGTTGAGAAATCCACCCTTAATGTCGGTTGAAAATGAGAGAGATCCTTCTCTTGAAAATTAGTTTCCGTGTTTAAAGAAACACAAAATATGAGGTAAGATGTAAAAAAGACTCATTAATTTACAAAAATAGGTCATAATTAACTCACCTCATATGCTCTGTGTTTTTTCGGTCCATAGGAACAGTTGTTCCAGAAACCATGGTCCTGTGCTTTAAATAACACAGAGTGTATGAGGTGAGATAATTAAGACATATTTTATTTAATAACTCTAAAGCCTCATAATGTTATTTCCCATAAGTTTTATGTTAACAGATTCTCCTTATTTCTACATCAGTTAGGAAAAACCAGGTAAGTCTTCAAAGTAATTTTTACAGGAGAGCAAAAACTAGTTCAATGACTTACATTAAGGAGTGCATAAATCGAAAATTCAATGCTTAATAACACCGTCACTATTCGCTTGACGACGTTCCCATTTTTACCGAACATGCATTGGACCAAAAGCGATTGGAAAATGTTAATAACTCATTTTCGACCAAAAGTTGACTTGTAATCAAATGGTAAAGAGAAAAATTTATTAAAATTCATCGGAGAACATATTGTTTAAACAACTCACCTCATAGGATTCATGCTTCCATGATATCCTATGAGGTGAGTTGTTTAAACAATATGTTCTCCGATGAATTTTAATGATTATACCTCATAATGTTTACTTCCCAACATTAATTAAATATAGAAAAATTTATGCCTGAACCGGGAATTGAACCCGAACCTTCAGCTTTCTGTGCTGATGCTCTTAACCATTGAGCTAATCCAGGCTTCCCTCCCATCCAAGCATAAATCCTTCCTTTACCTTACTGTCAGGGAAGCCTGGATTAGCTCAATGGTTAAAAGCATCAGCACGGAAAACTGAAGGTTCGGGGTTCGATTCCCGGTTCAGGCATAAAAATTTTTCTCTTTACCATTTGATTACAATAATTTAGTTGTGTACTTTAATATACTTATTTCAATCATAGTAAATATTAATTTAATAAAAGTTGACTTACCCGGTTTTTCCTAACTGATGCAGATTTATTACAAAGTTTAGTAATTTTATTCTTTTAATTTAAAAACATTTTGTTGTCTATAAAATAATACGACGAAAGTGATAAGGCCAAGGCCATGAAATCACAATCTACTTAGAAGATTGGTTATGAGGAGAGGTATGAAACATTTTAATTTATCGTAAACAAATACATACTTGGAATGTTGTTTATCTTCGGAATTCCAATTAAGCCATTCATCCATATCCTTTGCACTTCCTCTGTTATCTGTTAGTAGTGGAGTACCAATATTGTCTTTTGTTTGGTTCCTAGACCAAAAACAAAAAATTACAGATGTAAAAAGAGTTACTGTATTTTTATATACATGCTCTCTTAATTTACTTTATAATTAGGTATATGTGTCTATCCCCAGCACTCCTCCCCTGTCTTCTAAACTAAGTTTATCATCAGACTCATTTATTCTCATGTCTTTCAAAGCAGGTTTTAATTTTAGACAAAAGTCTCCAACTATCTCTATTCTTATACTTTTACCTGTTCTTCCATCTAAATACATTTTAATTCAAGATTTAAATTAAAATTCTTTATATCTCACATCATATCCAGTCTTCTAAAAAACAGAGGCAGTTTCATTTTCAGTAATTTCACGACCGATGTTCTGTCATCCAGGAGAACTGCTTCTTACTCCATCTGTTGGTGGACGATGAACTTCCAAATAAAATAAAATTTTACTTGGAGGTTCATCGGTCTACCAACAGATGGAATAAGAAGCAGTTCTCCTGGATGACAGAACATCAGTCATGAAGATGAAACCACCTAGTTTTGAAACCAGTTTAATTAGAAGACTGGATATGAGGTGAGGTATGAAGAATTTTAATTTAAATCTTAAATTAAACCTCATAGTGATCTTTTCTATAATATTTCAACATTTTAATTCTTTCCATTATTAATCCCTCTATTAACATTACATTCAGTGGAATAGATGTATTTTAACAAGTATTAATTACACATACTTCAAACTTTTATCAGTTTTTTCTCATATTCTCTATTTTGTTTTACTTGCTTTTTATTCTAACCTGTACTCCATCCAAATTCAAGGTTTCTCTTATTTATTTGTTTCAAACTTTTTTTTATATAATTTTCCTAAATATACTCCTTAATTGTTTAATCTTTTTTTATATATTAAATTTGGGAATTTTTAACATTATGGGGTTCAAATTCATAAGAATTAAATTAATCCTCATACTTCTATATTTCTTTAAATACAGCACTGCAGTATCGGCAATTTCTTATCACCATCATCAGCTGTTTTCACGATTGTCAATTTTTACTTTTGTTGATAATTATCCAAACTGCCATCTGATGTTCTTTTAAAGAATTATTTTCTAAACTGTCATCTGGTGTTCATTTTTATGAATCATTTTCTAAACCGCCATCTGTTGTATTTTTGAAGAACTTTGTAATCAAGCTAGGTTCATCTGGAATTTCGAAGTTCATAGTTCTAGTATGGTTTTTTTGAATATATATTTTTTCCCAAACTGTTAAATCTAAAGGTTTTGATAGATGTTTCAAAAGTTTTGCTTCTTTTTCAATCCTATGATGCTCTAATAAACTATGTGCTGCTATAGCTGATTTTTCAATTTCTCCATTCTTTATATTTCTGAAGTGTTCTTTTTTACGAGTTTCCAAATTCCTTTTTGTTTTTCCTATATATATTCTGTTGCAATCTTTGATTGAAAGATGGCAGTTTAGAAAATAATTCTTTAAAAGAACATCAGATGGCAGTTTGGATAATTATCAACAAAAATAAAAAATTGACAATCGTGAAAACAGCTGATGATGGTGATAAGAAATTGCCGATACTGCAGTGCTGTATTTAAAGAAATATAGAAGTATGAGGTATGAAATAATCACGATTAATTTAATTCTTATGTTTCATCTTTACTCCCTGTATTCCACTTACAGGGGGTGAAGGATGAAATTTCTATTTTCTACAATTTTTAAGCTACATACTTGATTTTTTGTACACACATTCATACAATAATAGGTAATATTATATTAAAGTTTCATCCTTCTAGGATTAAAGGTATTTGAGTTATTGAAGAAAATACATTTAAAAATTTGCATATTAAAATTTTTAACAAGTCCCATAACTTTTGAGTAAAATTTTTAAATGTTTTCTACACGACCACTGACTTATTTAGAACAACACTATGCATTAACTTTTCTATATCATTATAATAAAGGAAGCAAAAATATATACATCCTCTGCATATGAAATTATTTTTAAAAATTACTACACATATTTTTTTTATTTAAAAAACTATCAACGTTGTTTCAAAATCCATGCATAGAATTATTAGCCATAGTGTGTGGGACATGCAGTTAAAATTTTGTACTTCTATCATTAAATTTGTCAATGCTATTTAGATTTGAATGTATTGAAATGCAATGAAAATAAAAGTGTGGAATAGCAAATTTGAAAGTTTGCATGCAGTTACATTAGGATGTAGCATACATGCCCTTCTACAATCATTAGGGAGACTTACAAGCGCCATAGGACACAAACTTCGCCAACTTATACTTTAAGGTACGTAGTATTTTTCAATACAAAAAACAGAAAATGCTAAATTTGACCGAAAATGAAAAAAATTTCATCCCTCACCCCCCTTAAGTCTTCCTTTGTTGTAAGTCACATTTCAATCCCATAAAGTAATAATGATTTAAGGTATGTTTCATATACTGTCTATATTCTGGTTTCATAACAAAATTTAATTAAATGATATGATTTGACAAATATAAAGTAAGATATATATATTTTTGGAAACAGCTCAGAAAGGAGGTTTTTAGGAAAATCCGGAGGCAGAAGAGACAGATCATGAACTAGACAAATGGTTGTACTATGTGGTAAAGGATTTAAAGAGTTTTGAAGTTAAGATAATAGAGGAAGAAAGCGGAGGAGAAAGGATAATAGGCTAATATCATTCATGAAAGATAAATAGTAATTTAATTAAAATTACAGTGGGAGGAAACACTATGAGGTATTTATGTTATTAAATGAGTTGGAGAAAATGTTTTAACATCCCACCTCACAAAGTTGCGTGTCTTCACGATACCGGTTTCAAAAGTAATACTATACTTTTGAAACCGGTATCGTGAAGACGCGCAACTTTGTGAGGTGAGATGTTAAAACATTTTCTCCAACTCATTTATTAATAATAAATAGTAATATTTTTCATTGTACCTTTGTGCAGCACCCCCTTCTAACAATAATGAAGATTTCTCCGTAGAAACAGCATCAGAACCACCCATTTCACCTTTCGTAGGCAAAGCAGCAGTATTAGTTCCTGACAAATCCCGCCAACCTCTCCTACCCAAGTCTCCTACCTGCAAAAAATATTGAAAATTCAATTTGACATGGTTTTAAAGTTTTTATGTATCCTTAATATAAATGATGATTCTGAAGGTACCTCTCCTAGAATATTAAATATCTCCTCACTTATACTGTACTTCAAAGGATAGATAAAAAAAAAAGCATTTTATTTAGTGATCCTCTAACTACTTAAGTCATTGGGATCACAATTTAAAACAGGGCCTGAAAAAAGTAACAAATTTTGCTCTGAGGCCTCTTATTTCAGGCTTGAGGATCTTTTATTTGTCATATCTACAGCATAAAGTCCATAGCTTTATTTCAATTAAAAAGGAAGCCATACCCAGGATTTTTAAGTACTGAAAATCCATCAATCCTATCTGACCTCGAACCTGTGAATCTAGGATAAAAAGTGAGCATTGTAAATACAAGATCAAACAATTTAACTATCTCACTGGAACTATCAAGCCCAAAGGTTCATGGCCACAAGGATATAAGCTCTCCACACATCCCTATACTGCACTAATATTTTACAATCATCGCCTGTATAATTGATTTCCCTTATATCATGGTTAATGTTATTCTCCCACCTCATTTTTTTGAAAGATAAATTTCTAATTACCAACTACTAGACACCAGTTTTTCCCAAGAAGCTATTTCCAGCTGCACTTTTTTTTAATGTGTATATAAATTATCTAATATGAGGAGTATAACTCACTACCAGGAATCAAGTGCTTGGTATGTGCTGATTACCTAGTATATTGGGCAGAGCCCCCAAAGAAGAATGCACAGAATATAAATATTAACACGCATTAAAAGTTGTGGAACAGTGGTGCCACAAAATAATTAAACACAACAAAAACAAGTATCAGACTTTCTCACTAGTTCATCAACAAATACCCAAACCTTAATTTTAAACTGCAAAACAACATAAGGTACCATTATCTTCAACTTGTTTAAATGCTTTTTTTTTTAATTATGTGGCCCAAGAACCTTCTACTGAGGATGAAATCAGGTTCTGAACGACCTTAAGGATTTAAAAATATTTTAACAAGTAGAAAACAATAGTACCTTACATGTATTAATTTTATACAGAGTGTCCCAAATTGATGTATACACTCTTTGAAACGTTATTTCTCAGCAACGAAATGGGACTGAAATACAAGTTTTGTTGTGTGTGATCCACAAGGCACTGGAAAAGCATAGCAACACGTTCATCGATCTTCACGTCTTTATAAACAACAATGTTGGTGAGATTATCATTCGATGAACGTAAGTGGATACTGAAGTGTTATTGGAAAGTGGAGAATGTTGTTGAAGTGCAATGACGTTGGATGGTTGAATTTGGGACACCACCACCAACAAGGGTAACAATAACAAGAATCCGAGACAAGTTTGAAGACGATGCATGACTGCAACAGAACTCTCGTTATCAGTCGAACGTCTCTTTCTTCCGCACCGACCTTTTAACACATCTTGCACCATTCCATCGTATTCTTGTTATTGTTACCCTTGTTGGTGGTGGTGTCCCAAATTCAACCATCCAACGTCATTGCACTTCAACAACATTCTCCACTTTCCAATAACACTTCAGTATCCACTTACGTTCATCGAATGATAATCTCACCAACATTGTTGTTTATAAAGACGTGAAGATCGATGAACGTGTTGCTATGCTTTTCCAGTGCCTTATGGATCATACACAACAAAAATTGCATTTCTGTCTCATTTTGTTGATGAGAAATAATGCTTCAAAGAATGTATACTCAATTTGGGACACACTGTATTAAAAATAGTATATTGTAACTGATAACTCAACAGAATTTTACTGCATATTTTATTAGTAGAGAATATTCTTCTATAAACTCAGTTTAAAATGAGCTTGATAATAAATACAGGCCTACATCTGCAAATTCTACTAAGCTCAGTAACTTTTTTTTTATTAAAACTGGAACCATATACTGTCACTATTACTCCAAAACCTCGTAACTCCACCAGCAGCTACTTGAAATTTTCAAACACTTGATTCTCAACTGTGTACAAAATCTTAATGAACAATATGCAATACAGATTTTGTACACAGTTGAGAGTCGAGTATTTGAATTCGCAAGACTCAAAATTTCAAATTTAGTTGCTGGTGGAGTTATGAGGTTTTGGAGTAACAGTGAAGATGTAGTGTTTTTGTAAGTCTTGTTTCACAGGAAATGCTTCTAAGTATAGATTGATGTATTTTATTAAATGGCAGGCATTAACATCTCAGATCATTAGCGTTGCAATTCAAATCTAGGCAAGAAAGGGCCAACAAATTTTATCAGGGGTATCTTTTCCAGGCTTGAGGTTCTTTTACAAGCCATATATCTACAATATGGGTCCATGGTTTTACTTCCCTTCCATTAGAAGCCATACTCAGGATTTTTTTAATCCATCAACCTTGACCAGGCATGAATCTCAGAACCAGAAGCAAGTATGATTACCACTTCGAGTTTGTATTCTTGAACATTCTTACCTCATATGTTTATTTTTTTTTTTTGACGATCGTTTCAAAGCTATTGCTCCATCTTCAGCTTGTTCACAAACTGATTTTTTCTTTTCTTCAAGTTGTCGGCCCTGGATCTGTGTTCCAAAGAACTCGGTTATGAGGCTCCTTTCTCCAAGAATTTCAAAGTTCATAATTTTCTCCTTGTTCTTTATTATTAGTTAACAGAAGATTACCCAAGCTGCATCTGTTAATTGGAGCCAATGTTATATTAAATTTTCTGAAATTTTTTTGAAATTTATTATGAACTTCAGGTAGGTAAGTAAATTTCTTGAATTTTTCATCTTTCTTGGAATCATGTTGTAAGGTGGTGTATTCCAGCGACCTTTCCTGTTATTTAAATTTATTAAATTTATTCTTTATTATGTCTTCATCAAAACCATTTATTTTAGCAATATGTACAATATGATTATATTCATTATCAACAACTTCTACAATAAGTGGAATATTTATTAATACGTGTAATAGACTATTGAAAATTGCATGTTTATGTGAAACATGATTAAAACCTGAAGATTTTATGTAGTTGTCAGTATGAGTGTCTTTTCTATAAATATTAAATTCAATTCTTTGCTGTTGTTCATTTCTTATTAAGTCTAAGGGTCGTATGTTAGAACATTACTCTCTACTCAAATTACTTCCAATCACTAGTGAGCTGATTCACCGTGAGCAATTGCTGAGAACGAATTAACGGCCGACTTATCGGTCATGCACGAGCGTCGACGTTTTCGTAATATTGGCAACGAATTACCCAGAATTCTCAGCGATAAAACCACTTCCGTTATTTTCGTCTGCTATAGAGGAATGCATTTATGCTTGCATCCCGCAAATAATACCGTATACAAACACGTCTGCGACACGCAATATTACGCCGATTCTCCTGTTCTTCCAGTTGAATTCTTTGAGACTCTATCAAATTCCTCTTCTCCGTGTATACCGAAAACATGATCGAAGTCTTCAAGGTCCGACATCTTGGATAAATGTTGGATAAAGCAGCAAAGTACATCGATTACCATCGGTTCCCTTCGGGATTTTAATTTGAGTTGCTCATGTAAGGTACCTCCGCAGGTAGCTTACAAATTTAACCAATTATTATCGCATGAACAGATTTCTGAGTAAGCAAAATTGTATTAGCATACAACTTGCTCAGCAGAGAAGGCATTTTACTGTCTAATGCGTCCAAACATGCGACCCTAAGTCTAAAAATGGGATCTTGTTATCTTGTTCAATTTCAATAGTGAATTTTACTGACTCATCCTGAAGATTAAGCAATTTCAATACATCTTGAATGAATTTTTTATCAATTACAGCGATAATATCATCCACATATCTATACCAACACTTGAAAATCAAAGGATAAGCATTGGTGATATGTGATTCGAGATACCCCATAAATAAATTGGCTAAAAATGGACAAAGTGGATTTCCCATTTGTACTCTTCCTGCAATGCAAGACTCACAAAAATACTACATCCAATCTAAGACAAGTACATTAATACTAACATAAATTGTGAATTTCATACTCTATAACCACAATCACACATGTGCTCTGTGTTATGTTACCTTGGTAGCAATGTTTGAGACTTGTGCAGAGACATCATCCATGAGTTTTCCTTCCTTCACCTAACAGAACAAAGCCAAACTATAATCATGCACAACAAAAAATAAGAGAGATATGTGAATAATAATCATTGCTTGGCTATGATCATGTTAAGAAACATATCACATACAATAGCATATAAAGGCTGACAATGTGAAGGCTTTGAGAAATCATATTTCCTCTCATCTTTTAGTATTTCCTATAAACTTCCAGCTTTAGTTAAGGATTTTGACTGTCCCTCTTTGGGCTAGTTTCATATAGTGAAATTTCTTACATATTTTCTGCCCTGCTTGTATCAGATGCTCGCAAAATCAGAACTTACAAAAATGTATCCTCCAGGAGATCGGCCAAATTCTGTGTCTAAAGGCTGTACATGATTGTTCCTATTAGAAAATAGGATTGGATATACCATTTATGCACTTTAAATACAATTATAAAAATCCTATAACACATTCTGCATAATGGAAACAATCCGCAAGATAACAGAACTGAGAAAGATTAATAAAAAATTCAGAAATATAAATACTACATTATTTTCTGTTTTAATCAAAAGTATAACTTAACGTATGAAAAGAAAATAACTTACAAGGGGAGGGTTTGAGTTGGGTACAGCCAATTTGGGTGAAACTTTCTTCTTAAGAAAACCGCCAAGAAACGACATAACACAGGTCGACCAGAGGCTACTAACGATGGAGATAAGCTCCGAAACTGCAGTATAGAAGAAAAAGGATATGAGGTGAGGTAATAATTCTTAAATTAAACCTCATAGTGTTCTTTCCCTGTAAAAGTTAAATAAACCTCTTAATGTTACTTCCTATTGTATTTTAAAATAAATCAATGGCAGCAAGAATCAAACGCCAGCCAGCAGATTACCAGACAATGCACTGGACCATTGTGCTACACTGCCCATTTGAAAATCATTAAAAAATAATCCATCTACTTCCACAGAAAATCTTTTGAGGAGGTTTTACAGCTTCCTATACTCCACTCAGGTGAAATATTCTGGGAACATGAAAACGGTCTCTACCTGCTTCTACTCACAAAGTTTTAGCCAAATCAGCTGTACCCGACTTGGATCCTCCCTTTGCTAGTATTTACATTTCTGAATTTTTAATAATCTTCAACTACAATCTTCTAAGTTCTGATCTCTTGTGAAATGGTTCATTCCACACACTCTGATCCATTATCTTGGTCATGACCTTTATGTGTACGACTCATAGATAATGAGCTATAACATGTCTCCTCTTTCTATTGCTCAAATCTTAATTATTGTAATATTTTGTTTTAGGAAGTGATATTTTGAGGTTATTTTAATTAAATTTTTGGCCAACCATAGGATGGAGCTGACATCAACATCCAGGGTGTACAACATAAATCTAACCAGTCTGGGCAATATGCTGACGATGATTATGATATAATCGAAACATGTTCAAGAACACATCAACATTAATATTGAGGTAAGATGAACAGACTAAAAATATTGTTTATTTTTTATTATTTCACTCACCTCATACTTCATAATTCATAGCAGACCCAGGGTTTCTTCACATCATTTGTGACATTCTCAATGCTGTGTCACGTTCACAACTGACGTCCGCGCCATCTGGTGGCCGACCGAAGAATTTCCAAATCAGTCCTCTCTCCTTATAACCGGGTATTTCAAAATTCATAGTTGTATTTCATTCTTGCATATGTAAATTTTTTCCCAAATTGTGAGTTCCCTCGGTTTTTCCAATTGTTTAAGTAATTTTGTTTTGGTTTCTATTCTATGTTTTTCTGACCAGGCATGTGCAGCTATTGCAGATTTTTCGGTTTCTCCATTTTTAACATTTCTGAGGTGTTCTTTTAATCTTGTATTTGGATTCCTTTTTGTATTTCCTATGTATATCTTTATCTTTACAATTAATTTGATAAATTCCCGATTTTTTGCAGTCTTCAATCTTTTCATTTTTTAATAAAATTTAATAAAAACCAACAAAAATGAAAAGATTGAAGACTGCAAAAAATCGGGAATTTATCAAATTAATTGTAAAGATTGTGAAAAGATATACATAGGAAAAACAAAAAGGAATCTAAATACAAGATTAAAAGAACACCTCAGAAATGTTAAAAATGGAGAAACCGAAAAATCTGCAATAGCTGCACATGCCTGGTCAGAAAAACATAGAATAGAAACCAAAACAAAATTACTTAAACAATTGGAAAAACCGAGGGAACTCACAATTTGGGAAAAAATTTACATATGCAAGAATGAAATACAACTATGAATTTTGAAATACCCGGTTATAAGGAGAGAGGACTGATTTGGAAATTCTTCGGTCGGCCACCAGATGGCGCGGACGTCAGTCTGCAGGATAGAAGGCCGTTGGACGTCAGTTGTGAACGTGACACAGCATTGAGAATGTCACAAATGATGTGAAGAAACCCTGGGTCTGCTATGAATTATGAAGTATGAGGTGAGTGAAATAATAAAAAATAAACAATATTAAAAAACCTCATAGTTATTAAGGTAGAATATTTTCATAGTGTTATTTCCTATCTACACAAGACTAAAAATAACTTAATTATCTTATTTCTCCAGAACTTAAAAAATAAACACTATCCGAACTGAAGCAGCAAAAAAAAAAGTAAGATTTTAATTTCTGTAGGCTTTTCATGTGTATTACAAGCACTATTTCTCCATAGCATGTCCACCTAATTTGACAACTTCTCATATCACTATTTCCTGCCTTTTCCATGCTATGTCAGTCCTTGTGTAACTTATAAGAGAAAACAAAATATTCTTTTTTTTGTTCATACGTGAAAAATTAAAATTCCTTGAAGCTATGAAACAATGTCCTAGTAATACCTTAGTTGCCTGTTAGATGTCTCATTGTGTTGGTGTGTTGACCACATGTCATCCATGACATCTATGGGCAAATAAGGTAACTAAAATCAACTTGGTCTAGTAACTCCTTACAAAGAAAAGGCTATGGCTCAACAATGGGCTACGCCATTATAGATAGATAGATATAGAAGCTATGAAAATTATGAATAAATCAAAAGTTTAAAATAAAATTCTTTTAACTAACCTTATAATCCTGTCTTCCAATTACACCGGTTTCGTAACCTTAGTGGTTACATCTTCAGTATTACACGATGTTCAGTTGTCCATAAGTATTGCTGCTTACACCATCTGTTAGTCACAGAACATCGGTCGTGTAACAATGAAGTTGTAACCACTTAAAGGTTATGAATGAAACTGGTCAAATTAGAAGACAGGATATGAGGTGAGGCAAAAGAAATTTATTTTAAACTTTAAGTTAAAAACTCATAGTGATATTTCCTATAATAATTCAATAAGAATAAATTTAACTTTCACAGGGAAAGAACACTATGAGGTTTAATTTAAGAATTAAATTAATGTTTTTATTACCTCACCTCATATCCTTTTTCTTCTATACTGCAGTTTCGGAGCTTATCTCCATCATCAGTAGCCTCTGATCGACCGGTGTTATGTCGTTTCTTGGCGGTTTTCTTCTTACTTCTATCGGTGGACCGATGAACCTCTGGATCAGGTCAAAATTTGCGGGAGTTTCAAAATTCATGAGTTTATCTTTCTTGTTTTTTTTGGATGTGGACTTTTTCCCAGACTGTGAGTTCTTCTTGTTTATCTATGTGTTTGATTAAACTAGCTTCTGTATAGATTAAATACTTTTCAGACCAAGCATGGGCTGCTACAGCTGACTTGTCCACTTCACCCTTTTTTACATTTCTAAGGTGTTCTTTCAATCTGGTTTTTAAATTTCTTGTTGTTTTTCCTATATAGATTTTGTCGCAATCCTTACATTTGATCTGACATATTCCTGATTTCTCCAATTTTTTCATTTCAGGAATATATCAGATCAAATGTAAGGATTGCAACAAAATCTATATAGGAAAAACAAAAAGAAATTTAAAAACCAGATTGAAAGAACACCTCAGAAATGTAAAAAAGGGTGAAGTGGACAAGTCAGCTGTAGCAACCCATGCTTGGTCTGAAAAGCATTTAATCGATACAGAAGCTAGCCTAAACAAACACACAGATAAACAAAAAGAACTCACAGTCTGGGAAAAAATCCACAACCAAAAAAACAAGAAAGATAAACTCATGAATTTCGAAACTCCCGCAAATTTTGACCTGATCCAGAGGTTCATCGGTCCACCGATAGAAGTAAGAAGAAAACCACCAAGAAACGACATAACACTGGTCGACCAGAGGCTACTGATGATGGAGATAAGCTCCGAATCTGCAGTATAGAAGAAAAAGGATATGAGGTGAGGTAATAAAAACATTAATTTAATTCTTAAGAATAAATTGTTTATTACATTAAGATGTTCTCATCAAGTTCTGCTAATGTTATATTAAATTAATAAACAATATTCACATAATGTTTTTATTATTGATTTAACATTTCTCACTGAAAGATAAATTATATTTGAAGAGAAACATTTTTGCAAAGATAGAAGCAATGGTTTCAAAAGCATTTGGCGAGAGGGAATTACAACGTATATAAGAGAAAAAATTTGCATCTAGATCGTAACTCGCCTCGGTAGCTCAGTTGGTAGAGCATTTGGCCTGACAAGCCTAAGGTCCCGGGTTCGAGTTTCGGTCTAGGCGAAAATTTTTCTCTTCAAATATAATTTATCTTTCAGTGAGAAATGTTAAATCAATAATAAAAACATCATTAGAAGCCTTACTAGCTTTATAAAGTAATGTTAAATTCCCAATAAATGTCTTCTTAACTAAGAAGCCGCCATTTGCAAAGATAGAAGCAATGGTTTCAAAAGCATTTGGTGAGAGGGAATTACAACGTATATAAGAGAAAAATTTGCATCTAGATCGTAACTCGCCTCGGTAGCTCAGTTGGTAGAGCATTTGGTCCGGCAAGCCAAACGTCCCAGGTTCGTGTTTCGGACTAGGCGAAAATTTTTCTCTTCAAATATAATATTCACATATCTCAGAATAATTGATAATATATAAATTAACAAAATATAGCTACAAAAATAATAAATTAATAGCATGCTAAGGCTGCAGGAATTTAATTATAATTCTAAGAAACTACGTAAAGATTTCTGATAATCATGCAATAATTATTCAAGGTATACTCAAATCAATGTAGAAAAAAAAAATTGATTACATACCTTTGTCAAATTACACTTAAACTGAAATAAAATACCTTTAACATTATAACAAATTACCAACAATAATAATCTCTATTTCCTTCTACTTACAGATCATCCTAAGAAAAATCACCCCATGCCAAAGAAAATAGATTTTGAAGAAAATCATGAGAAATGTTTACAAACCCCCAACAAAGTAGCTACTTGTTAAAAACAATTTGCACCACATCCGTAAAACAAGTTTGGCTAACTTATACATTCACAATATTAAAATGTACTAATAATTGTGTTGAAATGAATACTCAGAAAATACTGATGATGGATAAAAGTCCAAAAGGCCTATGCAAATTAAAACAACAGATGAGATCAACTGAGTAATTCACGCAATTTTATTTCAAAACTTTCTCATAACATGAATTCATTTCTTGGAGTTCTTAAAATGCAAATAAACAGATTGTCTGCAGAATATGTAAACTAACTAACTCCACAGCAGGCCTAGAACGCCCTTGGCCTACAATCCCTTGGTCTCACATCCACATTTGTTAATCAGAAAATTTAAAATTCTTTTTATATCTTTTGTCACCTTCCTTAACACACAGTGCTGTGGTTGTATTTTCGGAATAAGTTGCCAAATAAAAAAAATATATCAATTTTCTATTGAATTACTTGTATATATGAAAAGATTTTTCTTAGTATTTTTTTATTATTTAATATCCCAGGTCATTACCATTAAATACAAGTTTGGACATGAAAGGACTGACAAATTTTGAGGTTTGTCTACATGCCATAAATCTATAGCAGAGGACCCATGGCTTTATTTATTTTCAAAGGAACCTACGATCAGAATTTTTACACCCTTAAAAAAAGTTTGAACCCATAAACCTTACAAGATGCAGCAGTTGTAGACTTACAGTAATCTGAAGAGATCAATTTTTGTAAATAAAAACTTTAGTTAAGTATTATTTTATATAAAACTGATTATTTATTCTCAAATCATCATCAAGTTCAAGGATTGGTTCCTTCTGGATTTGTTCCGACTCCAAAATTATTGATTTACTGGTCTGTCCATCTTTTTGTTGGTCTTCCTGAGTTTCTCTTGCCAAATGGTATTGCTGTAAAGCTGTCCTTGATAACTTTTTTTTTTCATATGTAAGACAGGTTATGGCAGCTCCATGGTGTAAATTGTTACACTTGCCCTCCATCTCTGGGGGTTCAAGTTCAAATCTCGGTCACTCCATGTAGTCTGAGAGATGGACAAATCAAACCAGAGGTTTTTATTTTAGAAAGAAAAATTATGTTCGAACCGGGAGTCGAACCCCGGACCTCTGACTCTGTATGTCAGTGCGGTAACCATTATGCCATTCGAACTTCTGATAGGAATGTCAATTTCATTCTACTAAGTAGAAAGACTCTGTATGTCAGTGCAGTAACCGTTACACCATTCAAACTTCCGATAGGAAGTCAAATTTCTTTCTACTTAAGTTGACGTTGCTATCGGAAGTTTAAATGGCATAACGGTTACCACACTGACATACAGAGTCAGAGGTACGGGGTTTGATTCCCGGTTCGAATGTAATTTTTCTTTCTAAAATAAAAACTATATCCAATTCTGGAACATGTTAATTTAAAATATAACATCAAAATGGAGGTGGTTTTCCTTGGGATTCTCCCGTTTTCCCCCCGCCAATAACTTAATTCCATTACTTCTCCATGCTAATGTCATCCACACCATCCTTGTGTCAGTCTCCATCCTTCTATATCACAGACCTTCATCCATCATATCCCTCAATCTGGGATTACATCACACATGAGAATAGAGGATAAGACATGTTATATATACTTTATTCTGTACTGCGAAACTTTTATATTTAATTTCTTGCTCATATGGAGTTTATGAATATTGTAAAAGTTCCCTCTTCTTTGGATATCAGTCATTCAATAGGAAGACCTTTGGTGAGGATGACCCTTACGGATTTAAAATTTAATAAATATGAAACAGTACCATCTCAGTCATCCTCAACAATTATTGTTGAGGACAACTGAGATTTCAGGTACTGTTTTATATTTATTAAAATTTTAACATAGTGACCTCAGTGGGATTATGTAATGTATTTCATAAAATCTTGACTTACAGACTTAGTTTGAATTAGAGATTTCTGTTCCTTGCAACGTTTCCCACACATAGTTTGACATCATCATCATAATCATGAACTTTTATAGGTTTAAGTCACTTGAGCCTGTTCCTATGAGATCTCAAGATATGGTTAGTCAGTTCATCTTAATTTTGGTCTTCCTTTATCTCAAAGACCTTTAGGTTGATACTGCAGTGTTAATTCAGGAAAGTGAGGTGAGTCTATTCTTTGGGCATGTTGTAACCAATTGTTTTGATAATTCTGAATTTCTTTAACTATATTCTGAATGTCCACCGCTGTGGTTTCGATGTAGTGTGCTGCCTTGCCACACAGCGGGCCCGAGTTTGATTCCCGGTCGGGACAGGCTGCTGGGTGAGGTTTTTTCGAGCTTTTTCCTCACATGTAAGACAAATGTCAGGAAGCTTAATGCCCAATGATTCCCGAAAATCATCCAGCCATTATTATCATCCTTATCATTATCATCATCATCCTTCACCGGTGTGGAAAGCAACAGGAAGCTACCACACCTATAATTCCCTAGTAAAGCTGCCAAGCATAGCATGAAAATGCTATGATTGCAGTGAAAGACCTGCCCTCGGGCAGAATTACTATAGATAGATAGATATTCTGAACTTCTAATTTATCTGTTTTGCTCATCCATTTTTGTCAAACCTAGAAGTGGTCGTAAAAATCTCATCTGTGCCGCTAGCAATTTTGATTTGATATTTTAGAATTTAGTATCCAATTATCGCTACTATATTTCAGTCCTGATTTTGCAGTTACATTGTGTAATCTCAATTTGGATGCGGTTGACATTTGTTGATCAAAATTTCTTTTTATGACTCCATTTATTGCATTGTATTTCTGTAACTTTACCTCGGTGTTATTTCTAATATCAGATATTAGGTGACCAAGGTAATTAAATTCAGAAACTATTTCCATGATTTTTCCATCTAATTCTATTTTAATTCTTCGTAAGTGTTTTCCATAGATTTTGTTTTTTGGGAAGAAATTTTCGAATCCAACTGTTTTGCTATATTATTTAATTGATGTGCTCCCATTTGTAATTCATTCTCTGACATTGCAAACAGTACTAAATTGTTTGCATAAAAAAGTATTTGTATAGTTTCATTTCCAGAAATTTGTATTCCTTGTCAAAATTTAATTTTATGAGTCTTATAATTTTATTACTCTACACATTAAATAATAAGAATCAAATGAAATGTGAATTCTTCTTACCTCACACTTCTATGTTTTTAAACACAGCACTGCAGTATTGGCGACCATTGTCACCATCGTCAGCTGTTTTCACGACTCTCTGATGATGGTTGCCGATACTGCAGTGCTGTGTTTAAAAAACATAGAAGTGTGAGGTAAGAAGAATTCATGATTCATTTGATTCTTATCAATAAAACCTGAAAATGTTTAAAATTTGCAAGTTTATTATATTAAACATTAAATAATACTGGTGAGAGGCCACATAATATAGTAGATACATGGACCAAAAGGCTTAGAAGGTCTTTGGATTACTAGTTAGCTGTTAGTTTCGCATTCACAAATATCAATCAAGGATATAGACAATGATCCGGCCTATTGAGTGGTAATGTGGTCAGCATGTCAAGTCCCTCAGCCACTACAGCAAGATACTGTAGTGATCACCCCTGAGAAAGTCATCCACAAGTGATAAAATATTGAGGAAAACTAAATCTTGCAGATCAAGGCCTTCAAACTCATAACAACTCCATAACAGAAACAATTCAGGAGAAAGAAGCAAACTAATAAGTGATTGTAAGTGGATAATTTAAGTCAACATCTATTATATTTTAAAATTAGTTTCTGAAAAGCGTTGTGCCAGAGATGTGAGTTCTTGGGTCTAAGATTAGAGTAGGCGAAATCTATTCCTACCTGCCGGAAATGTGATTTTTTTTGTGCCTGAGATTAAAAGCTGAGGAAATGCATGGTTTTTTAATTGCTAACAAATGGCAGCAAAATCATCTTGGAGTTACATGACTTTAAAAGCATGCAGACAATGTCTATGCTTAACGAATAATGCAAAAATCAAGATTTTACTCTTGAATAAAGTTACGAGATTCTGATCGTCAGCTAACAATATTATAATGGGATGATACCATATATTACCCTGATCACTCAGTAAGTTAAGATATAAGTACAATTTAGTATTATTAAAGTTTTGTTGCCCAGATGTTGCTACATCTAAGAGCTTTAACTAATGTTTTGGTCATCATGGTGTGGTTAATATTTAATTTTAGGAAGTGATATTTTTGAGGTTATTTTAATTATATTATTTTCAGTCTGATCATCTTACCTCAATACTAATGTTAATTTGTTCTTGAACATGTTTCAAAACAATTCTGTTTTATCGTCAGCTTGTCCAGCTGACAATAAAACAAAATTGTTTTGAACCATGTTCAAGAACAAATCAACATTAATATTGAGGTAAGATGATCAGACTGAAAATAATATAATCATGGTGTGGCCTTCTTCAAACCTTAACTCTGAGGAAGACAAAACATGATGGCAGAAACATTAGTTAAAACAGTCTACGATGGAGTTACACCCAGATAATAAAAACTCTAATGGAAATAACCGTAAAGTCTATGAATATTTATGTTATAATTACTGTTAATATGGTTAATTTCAACACATGACATTGTAAAAAAATTGAGTACACCTTGTATACATCTACAAGTAACAAAAATAAGCTCACTAACCTTTTTAGTCCCAACATTTCTTCGTAAGGGTGGACATTAAGGGTGAGATTAATTTTGTAAATTAAAAATGAATGAGCATTATTTTGAATAAGGCTTTTATTTTCTCTCATAATGCCGTCCAAATGCAATTATCTCCATGGGACAAAAGACATATAAGGCACCTGACCTTACACCCACATGTGCCATTATAATAATTTAAAGACTTTTTTATGTTTTGTTATATGATTTATTGTAATTATATTAATACTATTTTATTAATTCAACAATTACTATTTTTCATAGTTAAATATGGGAAATAACATTATAAGGTTTAATTCATAAATTAATAAGTAATTTTTACATCTTACCTCATATTTCATGTTTCTTTAAACACGGGAACTAATTTTCAAGAGAAACATCTCTCTCATTTTCAACAGACATTATGACTACCGGCTTTTCATTGGAATCTCCATTAATAACATTGCCATCTGGTGATGCTTCATCTCGAAGTTCATCAAATCAACACGGCAACCAGATGGCAACATTATTGATGGAGATTCCAACGAAATGCCGGTAATCATAATGTCGGTTGAAAATGAGAGAGATGTTTCTCTTGAAAACTAGTTCCCGTGTTTAAAGAGACATGAAATATGAGGCAAGATGTAAAAAATGACTCATTAATTTACGAATTACTATTTTATTAATAACTCAGTATAAGGATGGCATGTGGTCAGAATCCCTCAGTTATTATAGGTGATTTTCTAAAACTGAACTGCTACTTATTGTAGATTCTAAATTTTTTTTTATAATTTTAAAAATACAATAGGAAGTAACATTAAGGGTCGTATGTTAGAACATTACTCTCTACTCAAATTACTTCCAATCACTAGTGAGCTGATTCATCGTGAGCAATTGCTGAGAACGAATTAACGGCCGACTTATCGGTCATGCATGAGAGTCGACGTTTTCGTAATATTGGCAACGAATTACCCAGAATTCTCAGCGATAAAACCACTTCCGTTATTTTCGTCTGCTATAGAGGAATGCATTTATGCTTGCATCCCGCAAATAATACCATATACAAACACGTCTGCGACACGCAATATTACGCCGATTCTCCTGTTCTTCCAGTTGAATTCTTTGGTAGACTCTATCAAATTCCTCTTCTCCGTGTATACCGAAAACATGATCGAAGTCTTCAAGGTCCGACATCTTGGATAAATGTTGGATAAAGCAGCAAAGTACATCGATTACCATCGGTTCCCTTCGGGATTTTAATTTGAGTTGCTCATTTAAGCTACCTCCTCAGGTAGCTTGACAAATAAACAAACCAATTCTTATCGCATGAACAACTTTCTGAGTAGTCCCAAAATCGTATTAGCATACCACTTGCTCAGCAGAGAATGCAGTTTACTGTCGAATGCGTCCAAACATGCGACCCGAAGAGGGTGAGTTAACATTTTATCACCTCACCCTCATATTTTTCTTTCTTCTTTTTTTTAAATTCAAAAAACTAGTTTCGGAACTATTATATTTTTCTGTTCTAATCATCAGTATTACCGTAACCAAGCTGTTTCTTCTGTCCATCTTGAAGAGCCGTCTTTCGCTTCCCTCTGTTAGGCAGACTGAAAAATCTCAAAATGAGTCTTCTCCGGGCATTCTCACCGGGAATTTCACAAGTTAAAGAGACTCACATTTTTTTATTCCTTTAACTCCCTTGAACGTACATTTTTTTTTTTTTCCAAACAGTGAGTTTCTATTGGTTTTCTATTGTGGGAAAGATCTACCTACACTCCTAGGAGCAGAAAAGAGAAATTGATAAACTTTGAAATTCCTGGGGATTTCGACGTTTTCCAGTCTGCCAACAAAGGGAGCGAAAGACGGCTCTTCAAGACGACAGAACAATGGTCGCAGGGATACTGATGATGGAACTGAAATGTAATAGTTCCAAAACAAGTTTAAATTTTAAAAAAATATATGATGTGAGTAATAAAATTTTACCTAAATGAATATACCTCATAGTGTGAATTCCTAAAATAAGTAAATTAAGAGGTTTATTTAATAATTAAGATATGTGGTCTATGTATTCTTACCTCTTATGGTTGCTGATGATGGAGCTCACAAGCCTAGAAATATATGTTCAACAAAAACAACAATAAGAGGTAAGAATACACAGACCAAATATCTTAATTATTTTTTATAATACTTGGTGGGTATTGGTCTGATCTATTTACTGAAATTCCATAAGAAAATTCCTATAGGATGCCTTAGGCTTCTTGGGCAAACAGTATGGGAATGTAAAAGAAACTCCATGGTGTGACAGGCCTATAAAGGCTCTTGGGCTACCAGCTAGTTGCCAGCCCTTCGTTTTCACACGTCAAGTCAATTAAGTGTCATTATAGCTGGTTTACTCAACCTGGAATTATTACTGATCATACATAGCTACTCAAATTCCTTGCAATGCTCCCATACACTTGTCAAAATTCCAGAACTTGGAACTAGTGTCCATTTCATTGCTCTGCATCAAAAGTATGATGCCTTAGATCACTTGATCACAATGCAGCACAATTGTAATAAAAGAATATAAAAATCTGTTTGAAAATTATTGCTTCCAAACTAGCCATCAGTTAGCTGTAGTTAACATATCTATAAAAAATATTTGCAGTGAACTAGGATTTGTGCAAGTTTATCATAAACTGAAGAGTAATTCCTTTTCTTGGACATAGTCTCTCCTACTACATCTGATTTTAATAAGGTGTTTTATATACTATATAAAATATTTTCTATTTACTAATACAGTAACAAAATGTATTCTATCCCTCCTTATCCCTCTAAAAAATAAATAAATAACAGCAATTATAAATTTAAATTGAAAGTCTTAATGCCATAAGACATTCTCTTCCACTCAACCGTTGAAAAGATTATAACTCTTAAATCCAAGTGTGACAGGCCTAGAAGGCCCTTGGCCTACCAGCCAGCTGCTGGCATCACAACAACATGTGTTAATCACAGAGGTCGACGATCATCAAGCCAGTGTAGATGTGATATGTGGTCGGCATGTCAGGTCCCCCAGACAATATAGCTGGTCTTCTCAACCTGGAGTCACTACTTATTGTAGCTACCCAAATGCCTCAGGATGCTGGGTGGGCACCGGTCCCATACTGGCCAATATCCCATGAGAAAATTTCTTCCCCCATGGGGACTCAAACCAGTGCAAGTCTCATAGCTCTGTACCAAGGCATCTGGCCTTAACCACTCAGCTATGGCATTATAGATACAGAAAAATTAGATGACATAGAAAAAATAATTATAAGTAAAGAGATTTATACAAATTTAAATTAATCTAGTCAATATTATGAGAGAAATAAAAAAAAATATATCTCCAAGTCACTAAATAAAAATTAAATTATTTAAATTTAAACAATAATTAAAAATCATAAAAAAATGGCCAAACCATATATAAATGACAAAAATGAATACCTAAAATACACACCTTATGTCATCAAATGATTTTCCTCATTTGTACATGTTTCTCAGAGTAAAACAGACTTAGGGTCGTATGCAAATACATTACTCTCTACTCAAATTACTTCCAATCACTGGTGAGCTGAGATCGAATTAACGGCTGCCTTAACCGGTCATGCATGAATGTTGACGTTTTCGTAATATTGGCAACGAATTACCCAGAATTCTCAGCGATAAAACCACTTCCGTTATTTTCGTCTGCTATAGAGGAATGCATTTATGCTTGCATCCCGCAAATAATACCGTATACAAACACGTCTGCGACGCGCAATATTACGCCGATTCTCCTGTTCTTCCAGTTGAATTCTTTGGTAGACTCTATCAAATTCCTCTTCTCCGCGTATACCGAAAACATGATCGAAGTCTTCAAGGTCCGACATCTTGGATAAGTTTCAAACTACATCGGTTACCATCGGTTCCCTTCGGGATTTTCACATAAGTTTATATCTTGAGCTACGATCTTAAGGTACCTTGTCAGGTAGCTTTACAATTATTACCGCGTGAATAGATTTCTGAGTAAGAAAAATGTGTTTGAATAAAACGTTATCAGCAGAGAACGCCTTTTACTGTCTAATGCGTTCAAACATTCAACCCTTAATCTAATTGAGAATGAGAGTGATAGTCACTAAACTATGTCCAAGTGAGAAATTCATCTTATAGAATGAGGTATTAATAAAAATTTTGTAATTATTACAATACATGCCACTCATAACATCTATAGGGAAATAAGCATAACTAATTAATGTTTTTATTATTCATTTCATACATCTCAATGATGGATAAATCAAATTTGAAGAGAAAAATTATATGCTCAGATCGGGGCTTGAACCCGGGATCTTTGGTTTTCTAGACCAAGTGCTCTACCGACTGACCTACCAGAGTAAGTTCCAATCTAAATGCAAAATTTTATCTATCATCATCATCAAGGATTAGACGTACTGGTCTGTTCCGATATCATGTTAGAATTGAAATTCAAGTCTCATGGTAGAAAATGGCGGCAGATTCAAATTTTTATCTATATACGAAGTAATTCCCGTGCACCAAATGCTATAAAACCTTTGCTTCTATCTTTGCAAATGGTGGCTTCTTTATTAAGAATACATATATTTAGGAATTATACATTACATTATAAACCCAGTACGGCTTCTTTCAACGTTTTTATTATTCATTTCAAACATCTCAATGATGGATAAATCATATTTGAAGAGAAAAAAATAAATATTTTGTAGCATTTGGTGCATGGGAATTACAATGTATATAGAGAAAAATTTGCGTTTAGATTGGAACTTGCTCCAGTGGCTCAGTTGGTAGAGCACTTAGTCTAAAAAACCAAAGGTCCTGGGTTCAAGAACCCCGTCTGACCATACAATTTTTCTCTTCAAATATGATAACTAATTAAATTTGATTTTAATTGTAACTAAATTAACTTGGTCTAGAAACTCCTAACGAAGGAGAGGCTATATAAAATTATAAAACTGAGTGTCTAATATTGTTACAACGAAGTATTACTTTCTATTACCAGTAATTATTTATATGTAAATTATATGTTTAAAAGCCTTATTCAAAATAGTGTTCAAACTATATTTAAAAGAATCAACTCATTCACCTTGCATGCAAATTATGTAATTGCAACAAAAATTAATAAAATGCATACAACTTAATTTCTATGGAACGAAAAGGTAATTTTCACTTGTAAACTAAAAATTTACTACAAAACAAGAAAAAAAAAACTTATTACTTTTCTGACAATTGAATCCTAATTTTAAATTCCCTGAACAAGATGGAAACCTAAATTTAAATTGACGAGTTAAAATTACCATGTTGTTGGTTGTCATATTTCTTTGTTTTTCAGAAATTAATGTAATGCAAAAAGTATTGTCATAAATGAGACCATAAGTAGACCAAATCCATATTCTACTTCCTTGAAAAAAAAAAAAAAAAGAAAAGAGATGTAAAGTTTAAGCAATACTTTTTTTTTTTTTAACTTTCAAAGGGAAAGAACACTATGAGGTTTAATTTAATAATTAAATTAATGTTTTTATTACCTCACCTCATATCCTTTTTCTTCTATACTGCAGTTTCGGAGCTTATCTCCATCGTCAGTAGCCTCTGGTCGACCGGTGTTATGTCGTTTCTTGGCGGTTTCCTTCTTACTTCTGTCGGTGGACATATGAACCTCTGGATCAGGTCAAAATTTGCGGGAGTTTCAAAATTCATGAGTTTGTCTTTTTTGTTTTTTTTTTTGGATATGGATTTTTTCCCAGACTGTGAGTTCCTTTAGTTTATCTGTTTGTTTGATTAGGCTAGCTTCTGTATCAATTAAATGTTTTTCAGACCAAGCATGGGCTGCTACTGCTGACTTGTCCACTTCACCCTTTTTTACATTTCTAAGGTGTTCCTTCAATCTAGTTTTTAAATTTCTTTTTGTTTTTCCTATATAGATTTTGTCGCAATCTTGACATTTGATCTGATATATTCCTGATTTATATTCTTCTCCAATTTTTTCATTTTTGTTGGTTTTAATTTGTTGGTTTTAATTATCTTGTTTAGGTTGTATTCATTCTTTGGGGCCAATTGAATGTTAAACTTATTGAAAATTTTCTGGAACTTGTGGTGTTTTACAGGATGGTAAGTGAATTTTTTGAATCTTATGTTCTCTTCTGTTTGTTTTTTAAGTGTGCTTTCATTAATTAGTTTTTGCCTTTTAAACTTGTTTATTTTCTTGTGTAACATGTTCTCTTCATAACCATTTTCTATTGCTACTTTAATTATTATGTATTCTTTTTCTTTTTCATATTTTTCACGGTTCAGGGGTACATTCACCAATCTGTGTGTTAGGCTATTGAATACAGCTTCTTTGTGAGCGAAATGGTTGAATCCTGATGCCTTAATGTAGTTACCTTTATGTGTGTTCTTTCTGTATATTCCAAATTCTATTTTGTTTTTTTTGTTTCTAGTTAGGGTTAGATCCAAAAATGAGATTTGTCTGTCAGTTTCAGTTTCCATTGTGAATTTTACAGTTTTGCTCTGAAGGTTCAGGAGTTTTAAGGCATCTTCTATTTGTTTATGGTTTATAATGGCTATTATATCGTCAACATATCTGCGCCAAAATTTGAAAGTTAATGAGTGTCCCCTTGTGATTTTCTGTTCAAAACTACCCATGAATAAATTGGCCAGAAAGGGAGATAGGGGGTTCCCCATGGAAAGTCCAAAATTTTGTTTGTAGTATTTCCCATTGTATGTAAAGAACATTTGTTCGATGCATAATTTTGACAAAATTATGACCTGATCCAGAGGTTCATATGTCCACCGATAGAAATAAGAAGAAAACCGCCAAGAAACGACATAACACCGGTCGACCAGAGGCTACTGACGATGGAGATAAGCTCCGAAACTGCAGTATAGAAGAAAAAGGATATGAGGTGAGGTAATAAAAACATTAATTTAATTATTTAAGCAATACATTTAATTGCAAATGAAGAATTAAACATTGATTTTTTACAGTGAAAATGAACAAATACAATACTTGGTTCACCATTTCTCTGAAGAATTGTTGATATTTTGAACTCATACTTCACATATAAGTATGATTTTCAATTTTTGGACTAGGTCTGCTTTTGTTCTGAACCCCTCAAATTTGGGAATGAAAAAGTATTGTGATTAAATTAAAATACCTCATACCTCACCTCATATCCAATCTTCTAATTATTCTGCAGTTTCAAAACATTGGCAGCTTCATCTTCAGTAATATCTCGTCAACTGAAGATGAAGCTGCCAAGGTTTTGAAACTGCAGTATAATTAGAAGAGTAGACATGAAGTGAGGTACGAAGTATTTTAATTCAATCTTAAATTAAACCTCATAGTGATTTTTTCCTATAAAAGTTCAATTAAAGTACTGTGATGTTATCATTTAAGGGATGCCACCTGAATTTAAATTTAACATCATAATTATGACATTTTGTCTGTACATTCTTACCTCTTAATGTTACTTCCTATTGTATTTTAAAATTTAACATCATTACTTATTTTAGGAATTGTCACTATGAGGTATATTCATTAAGGTAGAATTTTTTATCACTCACCTCATATTGTTCTTCTTATTTGACTATAAACTAGTTTCGGAACATAGTTTCTGTTCCATCCTCAGTATCATCACGACCGTTGCTCTGTCGTCTTGAAGAGCTGTACAGAGTGTCAAAGTATTTACACCATCGGATCAAAACACATCTTCCCCTAACACATTAAGAGCCTGAGAGAGTCACCCCATGGGCCACGATGTATGTACCTTAGGAAATTATATGTTTCACTCCATTCTTGTATTATTATACTATTAATGTGCGAGCTATATTTCTCCTAACACTAAGTGAAAATTATAATTTCATCCATAGCATTAAATTAGTCAGATTAATTCTGTACCTCAGTACCATACCATTATATGTCCAATTTGGTGATTAAGATATATCATTGTTTTTGTATTTCTTATACTGGAGTTAAGACTCATGTTACTGTATATGAGCAAAACCAAACAAATTACAATCATTGATGTTTGTATTATCAATTTAACACTTCTCATTGAAAGACAAATTAAATTAGAAGAGAAAAATTTTTCCCCAGACCGGGACCCGAACCCAGGACCTTTGGTTTACCGTACCAATGTTCTACCAACTGATCTACCAGGGCGAGTTCCAATCTAGACGCAAATTTTTCTCTTATATACGTTGGTGCACGGGAATTACAATGTATATAAGAAAAAAATTTGTGTCTAGATTGGAACTCATCCCGGTAGCTCAGTTGGTAGGGCACAGGTACGGTAAACCAAAGGTCCCGGGTTCGGGTCCCGGTCTGGGCAAAAATTGTTCTCCTCTAATTTAAATTACAATCATGTTAAATGTAAATTTGTACACTAAGATTATCAATAAATTATTTTTTTGATGATAAAATTTTCTTTTAATAGTACCAGACGCTTGTTCTGGGGTAAAGGCGGCCGTCACGCAGGGCTAACAACCCGGCTGACATCAATTGCCGATTGTCAAGAAAAAGTGGGAGCCTTAACCTCCTACTACCCCAAGGGCCTCCTGAGGCCTGTAGTGGGATCACTTACTTTATTAATTAAATACCTCATCACCTCATATTTTGCAAAAAACAAAACAAATATATATATTAAGTTATGTAGGTAGGAAATAACACTATGAGGTTTTAATTTATTTTGAGTTGTATTTTGACTCACCTCATATTTCTTGACTCCTTCGCAGACCTGAGTTTCTTCACTATATCTGTGACATTCTCAATGCGACATCATGGTTACAACTGCTGTCCAGCAGTTTCCTCTCTTGCAGATTGTTTTTTGCACTCTCTGATGGCTAACCGATGAACCTCCAAATCAATCCCCTCTCATTTTCATTTTGAAATATCCGGTGAAAATGAGAGGGGATTGATTTGGAGGTTCATCGGTCAGCCATCAGAGAGCGCAGAAAACAATCTGCAAGATAGGAAACTGCTGGATGGCAGTTGTAACCATGATGTCGCACTGAGAATGTCACAGATAGTGAAGAAACTCAAGTCTGTGAAGGAGTCAAGAAATGTGAAGTGAGTCAAAATACAACTCAAAATAAATTTAATATATATATATAGAGGTGAGATCATATTTTATTAATATGTTGTTTTCAAATGCTGGGCCTTGACAACGAAGTCATTAGCGTTCTTGCTCTCCAATATTTCTCTATGGTGGATCCAACAGGTAATAATTCACAGGTTTGTAGATGTTCTTTGTTCATATCTTCGTCTTTGTTGCATAGAGGACAATTTGGATTCGTGTAGATTCCTAATTTATATACAGGGCAAGTCAAAATGTTGTGCAGGTTTTCAGAAATTTATTATGTGAAATGTAATGAACATATAATATCGTGAGACATATTGTATGAAAGGTAAACTCTCAAAGTTTAGTTGTCCACTTCTAAAGTTCCGCGTTCACCCGCAAGATGTCAACAGCAGAGCAGTAAAGGAAAATGGCGTTGACTGGGGATCAGAAGTCTTTCTGTGTGCTTGATTACCATGTAAACAACTCTGTGACTAGTGTTCAACGACATTTCCGTACCAGATACGATAAAGACCCGCCGGATGGGAGATCCATTCGTAAGTGGTACACACAATTTAGGGATTCAGGCTGTATCTGTAAACGAAAATCGACTGGCCGTCCGTCGACGAGTGAAGAGACAGTCGAACGCGTTCGCACATGCTTCGTGCGGAGTCCACAGAAATCCACCTACCGGGGAGCGACAGAACTTCAACTACCACAAAAAACTGTATGGCGGATTCTCCGGAAACGTTTACAGATGAAACCCTACCACTTGCAACTGGTTCAAAGCCTTAAAACCCGCCGATTATGCTTTGCGAGCGTCCTTCTGTGTTGATTTTCTCGCATTAATGGAAGAGAATGAGTTCCATGAGAGGGTAGTTTACAGTGATGAAGCGACTTTCCACCTTTCAGGAAAAGTGAATAGACACAATGTAAGGATTTGGGGAACTGGTAACCCCCATGCAACTCTGGAACATCAACGCGATTCTCCGAAAGTGAATGTCTTTTGTGCCATTTCCCATGCAAAGGTTTATGGGCCCTTTTTTCTTTCATGAACGTACTGTGAACGGACATGTTTTCCTTGATATGCTACAACAATGGCTCCTTCCGCAGCTTGAAGCGGATAGTCCAGATTTCATTCTGCAGTTGGATGGTGCCCCTCCACATTACCATGGCAGTGTTCGAGACCATTTGAATACGGCTTTACCACAACGCTGGATAGGCCGTGCATCTCAGGGTGATCAACAACTCATTCATTGGCCACCTCGTTCACCAGATCTAACCCCGTGTGATTTCTTCATGTGGGGTCTTGTAAAGGATCATGTTTACGTACCACCACTTCCAACAACACTGCATGAACTGCGTGCCCGCATCACAGCAGCCATTGCTGATATCGACCGCGGACTGCTACAGAAAGTTTGGCAGGAGATTGAATATCGGCTTGACATCTGTCGTGTAACAAAAGGCGCTCACATAGAACATCTGTGAATATTTAAAAAAAAACTTTGAGAGTTTACCTTTCATACAATATGTCTCACAATATTATATGTTCATTACACTTCACATAATAAATTTCTGAAAACCTGCACAACATTTTGACTTGCCCTGTAAATGTTTGGTCAAATAGTCATGTTCTGTAAGCAGTCTAAATTTTGCTACTGTAGTTTTACGTGGAATTTCTGGAATAATATCTGGCTTCTTTACTAAAATATTCCATTTTTTTGTCTTTGACTTTATTACATAAGTCTTGGTTTTGATTTTATATTTGTTTTTAATTATTCTTTTAATGGATGCGAAAGGTAAGCTTTTAGTATTTTTATATAATAAATTTGGGAATTTTTTAACATTATGAGTTTTAATTTATAAGAATTAAATGAATCGTGATTTCTTTTTACCTTATACTTCTATGTTTTTTTAAACACAGCACTGCAGTATATCAGCAACCATTGTCACCATCCTCAGCTGAGGATGGTGACGACGGTCGCTGATATTGCAGTGCTGTGTTTAAAAAAACATAGAAGTATGAGGGAAGAAGAAATCACGATTCATTTAATTCTTATAAGCTTTTAGTAGTATTCTGAATTAGATTGGAGCCTTTTTTGGCAAGAAAATCAGCAGCGTCATTTCCAGCAATTCCACAATGTGCAGGTATCCATTGCAATTGAATTCTTTTCTACAGTTTTTGGAGTTGTTGAATCATTTTGTAGCACTCTTTAATTTGTATTGACTTCATTTTGTGTGAATTTATTGCATAGCCTTAGAATCAGAGAGTATGACAGCATTTTGAAAATTTATTTATTCTGTATAGTAATTGTTGGAGTGAATTATGAATAGCCGTTACTTCCGCATCATAAGTTGTTGTGTGGTATCCTGCTGGTTGATAAAATGAAAATAATGCATATGTAATTCCTGATCCTAAATTGTTATCAATAGTAGATCCATCTGTGTAGACATTAATATTAAATTATTAATACCTTATAGTGTTACTTCCTACAAATTTTGAGAAAAAGATCTGCCTGGACCAATATTTGAATATAAGAACTATGAATTCTTAACTCATAATAATTAACAGAAACCTCATAGTGTTACTTCCTTCATATATTAAATAAAAACTCTGTTTAATAGTTGCTTCCATTACTTATTTCAAACATCTCAATGATTGATAAATCATATTTGAAGAGAAAAATCAATACTAATAAAATTCATATCAAATTCCGTTGAGGTGAATAGTCATAAGATAAAAGTTAAAAATTAAAATGTACCTGTTGGCAGGTGCCGTCGTCCTCAACTTTGTTAAAATGGTATATATAAATTAACTGGAGCGCTTTCATCATCAGCTGGTTGAGCTTCTGCTACTCGTTGTTTACGATGATGTATACACCAAGTGTTTGTAGCAGCAACTGACTTGTTTTTTACGATCTTGTAAAATGGATTTGACTGGGGTGCGTTCTCATTAAGAAGTAAGGTTATTTCCTTTATAATTTCGAGGTCTTCAAATATATTTATCCTAGCTGGAATGTTTTCTCTGTGGATTATCGTGAGAGTATTTTCAATTGTGTTCATTTAGTGACCTGCATTAATGAGATGTTTAGCATAGCTTGATTTATCACCTGCATGCGTGAAATCTATATGCTCAGACCTGAACTCGAACCCAGAATCCAGGGGTCCTGGGTTTGAGCCCTGGTCTGAGCATATAATTTTTCTCTTCAAATATGACTGTATTTAATATTCGCCAACCGCAAGTTTAACAGTTAGGACGCATTGACAATGACACATAGAGTGTGGAAACTGCAGTCTGCAATAAAAATATAAATATGAGGCAAGTCAAAATAACCTAACTTATAATAATTATAAGAACTCTGGTTTTATGCACTAGTGGACTAACCATTGTGCTATTCAAGCATTCATGTCATTTTGTGAAAGAGCAACAAATTTTGCTCGGAGGGTCCATTTTTTAGCCTTGAGAAAGCAATGGGAAACTACCACACCCATAATTCCCTAGTAAAGCTACTAAACATAGCATGAAAATGATACGATTGCAGTGAAAGACCTGCCCTAGGGCAGAACACCATAGAATAGATAGAGATTATTTTACACTCCGTAGACATATGACATGGAATCTATGGCTTTAGTTCCTTTCCAAAAGAATTATACTCAGAATTTTTATACCCTGAATCCAGAGTAAACGTGGTAACCACTAGTCCACCAGAACTGACCACTCTTTTCATCAGAAATAAAAGTTAATTTACTATAAACTGGTTTAAGAAAACATTACTTGCATTTGAACACAATGATGTTGCTGATGTTTTTATTTTTCAGCTCTTATACAGTACTGTTAAGCTAAAATCTGAGAAATACAGGAATAGAATATCTCAAAATCAGCTAAACTCGACATATGGTTCTGAGGTACAGAATTGAAGATTTAAACAGATAAACTACGTAATTAGCACTACACTACACTACGCAATGCAATTAACAGAGCATTCCACATCGCTTACCTTCTCCCCAACAGTAACACTAATATCAGCTACCTTCTGAGATGCAATTCCTCCAATTTTAATTGCTCCTTCCGTTGCTTTGCTCGCTATCTTTGTTGCAGACATCGAAAACATGGACCAGCCCTAAACATTAAAATATAACTATTATTCATAAGAACGTCTTCTGTTCCAAATATTCAAGTTTCTCTTTGTTTTACATATGGTATTTGAGGTAAGAATGTTAAAAAATACAAACTCAAATATTAAATTAAACCTCATAATGTTACTTCCTAATGAGTTTAAAATTTACATAAAGTGTTCCTTCATTCTAATGTTCAAGTTTCTTTTTGTTTTTTCTATGTAAAACAAAGAAAAACTTTAACATTAGAATGAAGTATCACCTTAGAAATGTTAAAAATGGAGAGAGAGATTAATCTGCAGTAGCTGCTCACATTTGGTCACAAAAATATGAAATTCAAATGAACACAAATTTAGTGAAAAAAAAAAAGAACTAACTATTTGGGGGAAGTTCTACATCCAGCAGTTATAGAGACAGATAAATGGATTTTGAAATTCCTGGGGAAAAGTATTTGATTTGTTTATTCTTTGGTCAACCAAAAGATGGGGGGAGAGTTGACGTCAAAGACCAATAACCAAACATTCAACAGTCTGAACAAGCTTATAATATGGAGGCATATTGAAACATGCTCTCAAGAACACAATTTATGAGGTAAGACATTAAAACTCAAATTAATTATCAATGAATATATCACTATATTACATGCCTTCTCAATTTATGTACTATGAAGGGAATTTGGTGCACAATCCAGCAATAGAAATAAATTGTACACCACTATCCCTTATCCGCTTTACAGGATTTTGAATATTTTGAAGCCACATTTACAACTGCAGATTCAGAACCAAGAACTATGATGCAAAACTGAGCAAGCACCTATCGAAAAACAAATAAAGGAAAGAAAATGGTGTTGGACTGGACATATTCTGCATAAACCTCAAAATGCAATAGAAAGTAGCGCACTGTACTGAAATCCTGAAGGTTCAAGGAGGAGAGAAAGACCAGAAATAACTTGGAAGAGGACTATTGAGGGAGAAATATGTGAAAAAAAAAGAACTTGGTTGGAGGTGAAGAGGTTGGCAGATGATAGAGCTAAATGAAGAAATTCCATTACAGCTCTATGCTGCAGCTAGGAGCAAAACGAAATGATGATGATCCCATATCCTGAGATTGAAAATTTACAATTAAAATTTCCAATCTTAATATTGTTTAGTTGTTTCTTGACTCACCTCATACTTCTTAACTCCCACGCAGACTCAAGTTTCTTCACTTCATTTGTGACATTCTCAATGCTGTATTACATTCACAACTGTTGTCCAATGGCCTCAGATGGCGCGGAGGTCAGTCTGCAGGAGAGGAGGCCATTGGACAACAGTTGTGAACGTAATACAGCATTGAGAATGTCACAAATGAAGTGAAGAAACTCGAGTCTGCTTGGGAGTTAAGAACTATGAGGTGAGTCAAAAAACAACTAAACAATATTAAAATAAACCTCATAGTGTTATTTCCTACCTACATAACTTAATTTCCAATCTTGCTGGGTACAAAACTAGAAGCACTAAACAAGAGGCAGGCAAGCTACCATGTGGACTAGCATTGCAGTTGATTTAATCATATTGAGAAACTTGATAAACGTATAGTCTTACAAAGGATTCCAGCCTATTGTGGAATACAAGGAAATGAAAGAGCTGATATACTCGCAAAAAAAGGATGTAAAATTAAGCAGAAAATAACAAATGTTTTTTCTTATGAATCAATTAAAAGAATTATAAAGAAAAACATTAATGATAATTACAATTCCAATTTAATTGAAAAAAGTCAGAAAAGAAATATAAAAATACTGTTAGAAAATCCATCTATAATTCCGGAACTACCATGAAAATATGCAGTTGCTATACTGAGGCTTACTACAGGACATGACTGCTTAGGAAAACATCTTCATAAAATTGGTGTATTAATCTCTCCTGAGCGTATATTTGTTCTCACAGTGTGGAAATGAACAGAGAACAAGTATTGTTTATTCCTAGCCGTTGGACGTCAGTTGTGAACGTGACACAGCATTGAGAATGTCACAAAAGATGTGAAGAAACCCAGGGTCTGCTATGAATTATGAAGTATGAGGTGAGTGAAATAATAAAAAATAAACAATATTGAAAAACCTCATAGTGTTATTTCCTATCTACATAACTTAAGAGAACAAGTAACAAACTGTGTAGCTCTTCAAAATTATTAACATGTGACATCCAAGTATTGGTAAGCAAGAAGGAGAATAACTTTGTTGTTAACTCCAGAGCATTAGCTACATACAAACATTAATCATTTTAATTATAACAAATTTGATAAAAAATAACCTATCCCATCTGCTTACTATTATTAAACTATTGATTACAATTGCTTACTATCTGTTTTATCTTCAGCTTTCCCAGACTCAGAGTCTGGGAAAGCTGAAGATAAAACAGAGAATTGTTTTGAAACATGTCCAAGAACAAATCAACATTAATATTGAGGTAAGATGTCCAGACCAAAAATAATATAATTAAAATAACCTCAAAATATAACTTCCTAAAATTAAATATTTATTGCTTACTATCTGTTTTACAATACATAAATAAGTTACACTCACACTTGCTAAAGAAGAAACTGCAGTATCAAAGAATTCTTGTGAACTGCTACGAGGAGGTGGATCCATTGTGTAACCAAACCCGGAATATCGACCACCTTGGTTAGGAGGAATGTCACTGAAATAATGAAATAACCAAGTGAAATCATCTTCTTACAAATTCTATACCAATAGCTACAGGGCCTATAGCCTACAAATATATCATAGTCACATATGCTTCCGAAACATCTAAATTAATAAAAAAATAAATTATTATAGAAAAATTAGGACTAATTTCATTATCTACAGAGAAAACAAAAATTATGGCATTTCAAGGTGTAGATTATGTCAGAAGTAAAATTGTACTTGACAATAAAATTTTGGAGCAGGTGAATAATTTTGCATATCTAACTCCATGGTGCGACAGGCCTACCAGTCGGCCGCTGACCTCACATCCACATGTGTTCTTCACAGAGGTAATGAACAATTAGACACTGTAGGGGTGACATGTGGTCAGCATGTTGGGTCCCCCAGCCATAATAGCTGGTTTTCTCAACCTGGAGCAGTTACTTACTGTGACTACCCAAATGCCTAATGATGCTGGATGGGCACTGGTCCCATATTGGCCGAAATCCCATGAGAAAAGTCTTCCCCCGTGGTGACTCGAATCAGCACAAGTCCCGTAGCTCTGCACCAAGGCATCTTGCCTTAACTACTCGGCTATGGCACGGGACAATTTTACATATCTAGGATGCAATTTTACATATCTCTAACATGAAGAAGAAAAAGGATGTAAATGCAAAAATATAAAAAATTTTTAAGGATTTTATGGTTATTAAATTCTATCTTCAATCCACAGTTAAACCAAAAACATAAAAACATCCAAGATTAAAAGTGTAATAAAACACTGGCTCTTCCAACTCATTTGTATGGTAGTTAAGTATGAACATTGAAATAAAAGGACATCAAAGATTTAGATTTGCTGAAATGAGATATCTTCGACTCTGCCTCTAATGGAAATGAATACCAGACACTTGTTCTGGGGGTAAGCGACTCACACAAGACTGACAATCAGGCTAATATCAAGTGCCAACTGTCTAGAAAAAATGGGAGCCTTAACCTCCTACTACCCCCAAGGGTCTCCTATGGCATGTAGTGGAATCATTTCTTACTTTTAGACATCATGCACCACATTTACTCAAATAATTTCCCCCTTTTCTCAAGACTTAGGAGTGAAAATTCATGGGGGGAAATTATGTGATGACTATGAAAATATCAATACACTATCATAATGTAGAACTCTATCAATTAAGACATCTACGGTAATTCCATCACGGCCACTGAATTTTACTCTTGAAGACATTCTGACAAATTGAAAGAATAAGTTGTATTGAATGTATCTCTATTTTCAGACACTTAAACTGTACAAAAGATAATGGTACATGGATTACAATGAAAGTGAAGGCCAAAACACATTCCTCTATTATTCATAAATGTTAACAAAAGAATACCCTGCCAAAGGATGCCACACTTTGGGCCATGAAACGAGTGACAACAATTTTGCTTTTTCTAGTTATTCTTTTTTGAGACCTCCAATACCGCACTAATCTCGGTTTCTATATCGAACTTTCTTCCAGCATGTTTCACTCCATTTTCCTTGGAGAAATTTACCACTTGTAACTTAAAATTTGCAGTGTAGCTGTTATATTTTCTTCCCATAGTTGAATTCAACGACACTGACACTGTGATGGAATAACACTGTTAGCAATGCACAATCATACCTAACTGTAATCAGATTGATGACAATAGATGCGCAGGTGATAGAGACTGCAGGTAGAGTTAGAGGGGGGAATGGATTCAATCTTGGGTTTTTCATGAATGTGCTGTACTAGAAATTTTCATAAGAGTGTCCACAGTTATAACTGTAAATTTTTGGCCTACATAATGCACATTGTATCAGAGGTAGATTTAAAAAAGTATATGTATATATATATATATATATATATATATATATATATCAAAAATACTAGGGGGAAAATTACATGAGGGGGTCAATTATTCAAGAAAATATGGTATATAAATATTACTTACAAGAAAACTTACTCTGGTTTCAAAGCATTTTCATTCTGTTTGCGAGTGAAGAATGCTTCTTTCTGATCCCTATAGTTCTGCTGACCATCTAAACTTTGATATCCTCCACCTGACTGGTATCCACTGGAATCTGCATTACTACTGTTGTAGTAACCGCCACCACTTCCGCCACCATTACCATAGCTGCCACCAGTTGTACTACTACTATTGCTATATTTGTTGATAGTACTACTAGAATAACTCTGCGCTGGAGATGAACCCTCATTCCATTCACGACCTTGTGCTAAACTTGAAATCTAACCAGCAATAACAATCATACATTTTAATACAATAGCACATTAACATTTTTATCTCTATCAAAATAAATGTGTGACCATATAGACAAAAAATCATGTGCACTTTCATGCACACACCAGCAAAATTGGAGCAAGGATGGCACCGGATGCAATGTAATAAAATGAGATCTTTCACACATTGCCTGGTCTAGCAAATTTACTGGCCCTCCAGATGCTAGAGAGATGTTCATGGTTTATTTACACATCTGTATTGCAATTGTTCTCAATGATATCTGTCTTTCATTGACTTCTTGCATTTCTGTCCTTGTGAAAATGAGTAAATTGTTCTAGTACAATGTTGTGGCAGATAGAACTTATAGAAAATAAACCCTGCATATGGAATAAAACAGCTGATTTTTTAAAGATAAAAATATAAAAAAAAGCATGAAATGAGGTGTATGCATTTTTCGAAGAAGATTTCTAAAAAAAGACAAAAAAGAACTGAAAATAGGTAATAATAGGCTCTAATAAATGGTTGGAGAGAGACATTTGGTCGTCACTGGCTCCTGTTTTGCCAGTGTGTGAACCTGTCTCTTGGCTGGAAATAGCAATGACACAGTCACCAGCTCAAGTTTTATCAGTGTGTGTGTGTGTGTGTGTGTGTGTGTGTGTGAAAGTGCCCTAAGTCTCTAATTATTTTTGCAATAAAGCAAAATTTTCAACTCTGTGGTCAACTTGCTGTTGGTTGTTTTTTTTTTTAATGTCACCAAGTTTCTTTACAACATTATCTTAATTTCCAGTTTTCATGTCTTTCCTTTAAAGATAGCCATGAGTGAATTTTGAGTGAAAATTGACCAAAACACACATTTTTTTGTATTCACGTAGACTTTCATGGCCAGAGTTGCGATGATGATCTTGAAGAAGATTTTCGGGCTGTAGGCCGTGGTCGTGAGGCTTGTAGTTCCCCGACGTTTTGCCAGAGACTGCGGTCTGGCATTTTTTTGTTTTATCTCTCATAAAATTCTCCTAAGCTTCCTGTTCAAGAAAATATATAACTTATTGCTATTTTGCCATTATTAAATCCTGGTGGCCATTTTTAAACTCCCCCAGAAGTAGTGGCAAAAATTATACCAATATATCAAAGATTGGCATCAGATGAATTATTGGAGAGAGGCACAAAAGGAAAAGCCCAAAATAGTAATGACTAATGAGAGTCTCTACCATACAGTTTGGCACAAATATCCAAAAGAAATATATGACACAGAAATTGGAAGTGTGTGTTATTAAAACAGAAGCATGAAAAAATTTGTAGCCTTTTTTATCAAAGTGTATTTTTCAAGCGCATGCCCATTTAAAAAAGTTCCTTGCACTGCAATTTTTGCCTTATTCAACTGAAATTTTCAGCACTTATCTGTAAGAATATAAAGAACCAAAATTGCATTGGATTTTAATCATACTCAAAATGCTCATGAGTTATGATTTTTTATATTGTCATATTTATCTCGATTTCCCCCAACATGAAAAATCAGTTAAAAAACATTTTTTTTCTCAAAAGTATTAACAGCACAGAAAAATCCAATGCAAATTTAGAAACAAGGAGTATAACGAATACTCTGACAAAATATTGAAAATTGTACTGCAAGAGACATTTATAATTAATTAAAATAAAGTAGGGGAAAAATAATGTAACTTGCGAACTAATATAACAAATCGCTTGAAATTTATGATAAATGTTATTCATACAAGTAAACATCTGTGGTAAAAATTGGAAAGAAATATCTCTATTAGTTTCGGAGTTTCAAAATTTACTCATGGCTATACTTAAAAATTCTTTAATATGTTTCATTATATATAGTTTTTCCATTGTTACCTTATCTCTGTAGAGTGCTGCTGCTTTTGTATTGTAGCGCTGTTGAATGGACATCGTATCATCCCAGTCAGGTTGGGATTCAAAAAATTCTTTAGCTTTCCTATTTCCTCCAACCTAGAAATTTAATTTTTATAAATTTTGTTTTACTTCTACAAAATTAAGATTTTATTTCACTAAGATTGTACAAAAAAGAAAAAAAAATGTATACCTTCATTTTTTCAAGTTCTATGTCCTTCCATTTGTCCATACTAATAGATCGAACGAAAGACAAATGTACTCCAAGACCTCGATGCTTTCCAGAGCACTCTAAACAAATCCATATTCCATAGGTTACAGAAGCCCATTGTGGGTTGTGTGTATTGCATTCAAAACATCTCTGCAAGAAGATTAAAAACCTGTTTATGTCACATGCAAAATTACCCATTAAAATGCCATGAAGACCCAGTAGTGTGGATGCAAGAATATACAATTCTTAACTAAAAGAGCAGGAAGTAAGGTGGCTAGTTCTATACTTTGGCTGAACTTCACCATCAAGAAAGTCCCAGAACTCATTTTTAGGAGGCTGAAGGTCCCAGGACCAGTCTCACAGAGAACTCTCAACATTACATGCCAAAACCTACCTTGAAATTTCTCCCAGAGCAGTATTGGGATGTATCAAGGCAGTCTTCCACTTTTATAACTGTAAGCTACTAATATCCAGCGCCAAATCTCTCATTTAAACTATAGGGAAGTAATATATCTCATCGTTTGATGCTTTGGATAACCCTCACTATCTGCCATCTGCTCTGTACCTGCCTCACTCAACTCTACTTTAAGGGTCGAATGTTTGAACACATTAGACAGTAAAAGGTGTTCTCTGCTGATAAAGTTTTATTCAAACACATTTTTCTTACTCAGAAATCTATTCACGCGGTAATAATTGTAAAGCTACCTGACAAGGTACCTTAAGATCGAAACTCAAGATATAAACTTATGTGAAAATTCCGAAGGGAACCGATGGTAACCGATGTAGTTTGAAACTTATCCAAGATGTCGGACCTTGAAGACTTCGATCATGTTTTCGGTATACGCGGAGAAGAGGAATTTGATAGAGTCTACCAAAGAATTCAACTGGAAGAACAGGAGAATCGGCGTAATATTGCGCGTCGCAGACGTGTTTGTATACGGTATTATTTGTGGGATGCAAGCATAAATGCATTCCTCTATAGCAGACGAAAATAACGGAAGTGGTTTTATCGCTGAGAATTCTGGGTAATTCGTTGCCAATATTACGAAAACGTCAACATTCGTGCATGACCGGTTAAGGTGGCCGTTAATTCGATCTCAGCTCACCAGTGATTGGAAGTAATTTGAGTAGAGAGTAATGTATTTGCATACGACCCTTAGTCAAGAAGGGAGTCTATCTGCTATGCACAGTGGGTTGTCATTGCTGGATTCTGGTTTTGATTTGTGTGTATTGCAGTTAAAAACAGCAGATAATCTTTTTAGACATGGCCTTAGTACGTCACAATGCTTCTCTGGGAGAAATTTCAAGATAGATTTAGGTATGCCATGGTTGACAATTCCCTTGTCAGTATTTTAGTTAACTAAGCTCTGTCAATTGAAACCTGGGAATGAAAAGGTAAACAAATTTTGTTCAGTGATCTCTTATTATAAGCAGCTTATGGTTATTTTTATGTGCAATAAATTAAGGCACAGGACCCACAGCTTTATTTCGCTTCTGAAGAAAGTCATAATCAGAATTTTTATGCCCAAAAAATTTACTGATCACTGCTGAGTTTGAAATCATGAACCTCGTAATCAAAGATAAGCATGGTAACCACTGATCCACTAGATAGACCCAAAATCAGTCTGAACATGAATCCTCCACTGTCCAGGATTGAACCCAGGTTGTCCAGCCCATAGTCAGACATATGTCACATTTAGTACAATCTTACAGAACATCTAGGTGGACTGAAAAATTTTAGAATCATATTAAATATTACTTATTATTGCCCCGCACCATAGCCAAGTGGTTAAGGCAACAAGATGCCTTAGCACAAAGCTAAAGGACTTACACTGATTCGGGTCTCCATGGGGGAAGAAATGTTATCATGGAATTTCAGTCAGTACAGGACCGGTGCCCACCCAGCATTGTGAGGCATTTGGGTAGCTACAATAAGTAGCAGCTCCAGGTTGGGAAAATTAGCTGTAATGGCTAGGGGACCCAATATGCTAACCATATATCACCCCTACACTGGCTGTTATGATCATCTATCTCTGTGATTAACACATGTATATGTGAGACCAGCAGCTAGCTGGTAGACCAGGGTCTTCTAGCTCGTCGCACCATGGAATATACATTACTTATTATTAATTTTGTTGTCTGCAGAGCTAAGGACTTCTCTTCATATTTCATTGTTAAATATTATATAAAGCCCAATTAACTATAAAAGGGAGCATATCTACATCTAAAATGACATAACAACCCAATGTTGGGCCTCTCTTTTGTTAGGAGTTACTAGACCAAGTAAATTCAGTTATGCTTATTTCCCTAAAGATATCATGAATGGTATGCTGTCAACACATTGAACCAACGAGACATCTAGTAGGCAACTAACATATTACTAGGATGAAGGTAGGTAAATTTTGCTTAGAGGCCTGTTTATTCAGGCTTAAGGTTCTTTTATAAGCCTGAAAATCTTCAGATTTGGGACCCATGGCTTAAAGTCCCTCTCAGAGGACTTGCTCCTTGGATTTTTCATCCTAAAAAAATTCATAGACCCCGGCTAGGTTTGAACCAGTGACCCTCAGCACCAGAGGCAAGGAACATAACCACTTGTCTGCCATGGTTGACATAACAGCAAGCACACTGTAGCATAACTGCTTAAGCCAATATGCTACAAGACAGAATGTCCTAGGTTCATTCCCAACAGGGTTGAAATTTTAACTGCCTCCCTTCTGGATTCTATTCCACAAAAGTATGATTTATACTGCAGCCACAGATTCTCCGGCCTTGACGTTTTCACGACAGTGTTGCAGATATGGATATTCAGTGGGAGTGGCCGCTTTATGTATGCGGTTATCAGACATACAGCTGACAACATCTCAGCAATTTCAAACCTTACTAGCACGCTATAATTGCATCAAGAGCAGTGATTGGTTGTGGCAACCATATCCTTATTGGCAGTAGAGGATGAATTCTCCCTTTACCCCTCGTATAACCTAAACTTCAGAGCTGGAGATATGGCGGCTTGGGTATAATATATTATCAGTTATAGGCCTAAGTAAAAATTATTTTAAAATATGGAATTGTGACTTTCTGTTTCACAAAATGAGTGGACTTATACATTATTAGCAAAATGGTACAAGTGAAATCATAAAATACAATATAGCAGAACAGCTGTTTACCATGCAACGTCATTCCTTGAATTAGGTTACGTGAACCTTCTTATTAATAACTTTGTATTTTGACACAAACATAAAACAATAATAATTACACAATATTGGAAAAAACTGCACTTAAACTAGCGTGAAATATTTTCAAAGTCCTATAGAACAACAGTGAGCATGCGCCAGAGTTTATAGAGCCAGCGATAACCCACAATCGAACCACATATCGGTTATCATCCTCGATTACTATTCGTCGCTATGAAATTTAAATGACCAATATTTGCAATAAATCCCCAAATCTATGTTAAAATAATATATTAATAATATTAAAATTACCAAACGTTTATTAAAAATGGGTGTACACTTACTTATCACTCCCTAAGCTGATCCAACCTGCGATAACCCAAAACAGCGATAGAAAAATCACAAACTAAGTAATATACTCTGTAGAGAAAATAGCAGTTAGCATCACAATATTATCTAACAGTGTCATATAATATTGTGATTTGCATATTTAAATAAATACTTCAAAATTGTCTAATAATGTTATAAAAATTGTTTGAAAAAGCTTAAAATATTTAATAATGTTGGTAAATACAGATGAAGAGCTATAGTTTACAACAATATATCTGAAAAATCAAACGCTAGTAGAAGTGCAGTTGAGCCCAATATTGTCTAAAATATTTTTACCAGCTGTAACAAAATTCAAAGTTTTGCCATGTGTTCAGACAATTTTCAAATGTAAATTACACAGGTATGTCAGAGTATTAATTTTAACAACAGAAGTTCATGGAAAAAATCAGACAATTTGAAATTCAACAATTTCATATGTTATCAATATAAATACATATCAGTACATGAAATGCCCATCAAAAATATATCAACAAAATAAAAATTAACTTCTGCCCACTAAAGAATATTTTAAATCTACTACATGTGTGGCAACTTTAATCCATCCACAGTTTTTAGAAATAATACCTATTCTATAACAGGAGTCCACCTAAACTCATTTTATTTTATAAGGTGAGAAAAATGCCAAGTTAGGATGAGATAATAGGCAACTTAGTATACACTATATTAGTTTACAGTTTATTGGATAATCTAGAGCATCATAAGGAAAAGTTGGCTATTCTGTTTGAACAGTGACTAACACAGGTGGACTCCTTGCGTAAAATCCCCCAAATACAGTAATTACCAAACTGGGGTTTTTTTTTTTCATTTCACTTTGGCATTATGAACATGTGCAAATACTCTTTTTAAAAACTTCTATAGTTCACGTAATGTTTACTGTCCATTGCAGTAAAGATCATCACAGAAGGTAGAGTTTGTGACAGTTTAAATTGCTCAAACAATGCAAAAGAGGAAAAATAAAAAGATCAAATTTTGAAACCCTGGTGTTCAAATTCTCTAAGATTCTTTCTTAACTTCTCCAAAACTTCGCTGTAAATATATAATTGTGGTATTGAATCCCCAAAAGTATTTTTTTTAAGAGAAAGAAAAACGAGATACTTAATAAAAGTTTAAATTTAAAATCCGAAATGTGATTAAATAAGCAAAATGACTAATTACATTTTATACAAAATAGTTTCATGTCAGTAATGATAAAATGTAAAACAAGACAATGTAACAGCTGAGCTTGATAATTGGACATTGGTCCTAAATGTCAAGAGTTCACACGACCATGAAATGTCACTGTCACATGAATCTAACACATATTCTACATCCAATGTCAAATAAAATGGACAATTAAAAAATTAATTTCTTAACGTCCACTTTGCTTACTTTAATACAAAATACAAACAGTACTTACGGTATTATCGTCAGTTGGTTTTAAATCTTGAAGCACTCGACGAGTTCTTGGGCTGGCCATTATTTATTTTGCTATGTTAAGTTTTAGAATATACTATGTTAGTTTTATTTGTTATATACTGCGTTAAGTTACACAACTAAACCAAAGTGTTATAATAATACTATACTAATTGGTATATATAATACTTCCCTCATAATGTTATTGAATGCTACAATGCTACTTCCTAGAAGATTGACGTGTTCGTCCCCATGTTGACAAAGATTATAGACATTATAGTTAGTAATAAATGCGCACTAATGTGCATACAATATTATATTACAGAACAGATTATCATATACACAGCACAGAGTATCTATATCCACATGTAATTCTGTCATCTTAGTAGAATCGGTTGTGGCAGCACAATCGCTTTGTGCGATTTCTCATTACCTACTAGATGACATGCTTGATGATTATTATTTTATTATTATTATTTCCACTTCATAACAATGTAATTGCAGAAAATAATATCCCATAAAATAAACGAATTATAAATTTAATATCCCATATGTACATGGAAACTAATTAAATTAATTTTAATTAAATTTTATTAATTTACTTAATCCATGGTCCAAAACTCAAAACCGAATACATTAGTTGATCCTCGTTGAATATTTGAATTTTAAAAGTAAATTCGTAACGTTCATTCTAGATTTAGTTTCGTTGTTTTAATTATTATGTACTACTAGTGTGGCAACATCAATATTGTTTTAAATAATTAGACATTTATAGTTCTAAAAATTGTGAACAGGTGCTTTAAAAGCAAATTAATAATAGAGATACTAATAATAATAATAATTAATTAAACACATAACAAGCGAAATCTTCAATAAGAGCAAAAATACACATGGATTTAAATAAAATAGAGACAGAATTTGTCAAAAAATGTAAACTATTGGCACTTAATCCCGAATATCATTTAGAATTGATAAAGGTATGTTTCAACTACTAGCACATTTGTTTGTTTAAATAATATCCATTGTGAACCCTGGTAATTACTTACAAGTGTGATCCCACTGCAGACCTTAGGAGGTATTTGGGGATATTAGGCTCCCAGTCGGCTTAAGGTGTCAGCCAGGTTCTCGGCCCTGCATAACGGTTGCCTTTACCCCCAGAGCACATGTCTAGTACTCAATTAAATTAGAGGCTGAGTCAACCTCAGAACCATGGTGACACTAGTAAGTTTATGTCAGTAAAATAAAAATCTTGAGCCTAATGAGAATCAGACCTATAACCTTCCGGTTTGTAGCTTATTGTCTTAAACTAAACGGTTTGGCCCAGTTACTTACAAATAGATGTGCTATTAATGTATGTTTTAATGCCATAATTATATTTTGGTAAATAAATCCTTTGGCTGAACAGTAGTTATGGTTACCCTTGATTTTTCAGTTAGGGAGTGATAAGTAAGTGTATACACCCACAAACTTTTTTCTCCAGATATGAGCCAATAGGAGGTAGAAGGATGAGGATTTGTACCAACATAATCACCAAAATCTTAACTAATGTGTTCCACTCCAACATGTATACCTAGCAGGAAGGGAAAGACAACTAAATTAAGACAGTCTATTGCATTGAAGCATTTAAGAAATTGCCTAATCTAAAACATTCACATCTTATATAAATTTTGGAATAAAATGAAAAAAGGTAGATTACCACAGAGAATGTTAAATATCAAAGTACAAGGAAGGACATGGAAAAGATGGGTCAACCAATTAAAGAAAAACTTACAAGAAGGGGGATACAAATGGGCAGAATTGAGAGGAAGAAAAGCACGGGAGATACAGATGAATGGAGGCATATTTGGAATTTATTTGCTGAAAGATGGATGCACACGATAAGAGGCGGATGATATCATTTTGACACAATTCCAAATCCATGTTTTTACTTTATCATAAACTTAATTTATATCTTGAATATATTGTGCACTAAACATTTATTTATTTATATACAGTTTTTTAATGTTTATACATCTTTCTGTGCCTAAAGTTTTATTTTCCTTTTCCACTCATCTCTATCCATCAACTCCATGCCCTCCAGTCTTCTTGTTCTCATTCCAGTTCTTATTTCTTACATCTTTTGAGGTCTTCCTTTCCTTCTTCTTCTTCCAGGTGGACACCATACTTCCATTTTAAAAAAATTATTCTCATTTTAAGAATTTTATTGTTTAATTTCCAGAATGAACATTTTCTGGAATTGCTCGTAATAAGTTTGGCTAGTACAGAACTAAACATTGTCAGAACAGCAATGGAAACTTTACATCTTCTATTGAAAAACAGGTCAAATCATTCTGTGATAAGTTCCACATATGGAATTTTAGAAGCTGTTAACTTGGCATCTGAAAGGTAATATAAAATATTTTGAATTTACTTTCAGCAATGGTAAAGAAGCTGAGACAAAATACACAATCCCAGTTCTTTCTCTGGTATCATGGTGAAGATAATGAATTAATCTGGATGTGACAATATTTACATTTATGTATGATATTTTTGCACATGCCGATAGTCCGACTATATTTGAAAATCACTGAAAAATTATTGAACAGACTTCTATCCATTTCATTTCAATTGAAAGAGTTTTTGGACAACCTGAACAGTTGTTCAACATTATAGTATAATTATAATAAAAAAATCTTTGATTTTTGCTGCATACTAATTTTTATTCAACAAGTTTTAAATGTATACATCCTCCTGTACCCAATATTAAGTTTTGATTCTCTTCTTCCATTCATCTCTATCTTTCCAGTGTTAAAGCACGGTACAGATCTTAAAAAAATCGATTTTGATCCATCCAGCTTGTTTAGGCTTTTTTAGCATTTTTATTTTTTTCCAATGAGAAGGGAGCTGGCCTTTTGCATCAACCCCAAACCTGGAGACCAGGCATATTTTTTTCAGATTTCCTTTCTTAGCCTTTGTCAAACCATGATGAACTACAAAGCAGCGGTATCTGCAACCGTAGATAAGGTATCCTCACTGGGTACTATCAATTGTACTAGTTGAACCCAGGTTTTTTTAACATGGTTGTTACTTCTCCTTCTCACTCTTTATCAACCTGGCTTGGGACAGGCTTTGCACACTAATTTAGCATTTATTATGTACTCACATTAATAAGATAGTACTTCCTGTATATGAAATTGTAATCAGCAAACACTGTAGTAAATTATATTTGAAGAGAAAAATTTTCACCTAGACTGAGACTTGAACCCGGGACCTTTGGCTTGCCGGGACAAATGCTCTACCAACTGAGCTACCAAGGCGAGTTGCGATCTAGACGCAAATTTTTCTCTTATATACGTTGTAATTCCCTCTCACCAAATGCTTTTGAAACCATTGCTTCTATCTTTGCAAATAAAAACATCATTAGAAGCCTTACTAGCTTTATAAAGTAATGTTAAATTCCCAATAAATGTCTTCTTAACTAAGAAGCTGCCATTTGCAAAGATAGAAGCAATGGTTTCAAAAGCATTTGGTGAGAGGGAATTACGCGTATATAAGAGAAAAATTTGCGTCTAGATCGCAACTTGCCTCGGTAGCTCAGTTGGTAGAGCATTTGGCCCGGCAAGCCAAAGGTCCCGGGTTCGAGTCTCGGTCTAGGCGAAAATTTTTCTCTTCAAATATAATTTATCTTTCATTGAGAAATGTTAAATTAATAATAAAAACATAACTGTAGTAAACTATTCATATCTATTGATTTAAGGCAGTTATGTCCAACAAAATATGGTTAGATAAATAGATGTTCATGTTAATTTTGAGGCTAAAGAATCTTAAAAAAAATAACTGAAATCTCATTTCTTAGCCTCAATAAAATGGAATTATACGAAAAAATTCTAGATAGACAAATGATGTGGCATAGCTTGTATACCCAAGTCCCATCTTCTTTAATATTGCCTTTATTTCTTGATTTCTTATGTAATGTTTTATCAATATGATGTCATATTTTGTATTTAGATTGATGGATAGTCGAATGAGTCATCTTGCGAAAGATATAATTACTGTGCTGACTGGGCCTGCATATGGTACTAGAAGTCGCAAGAAAAAACAACTAATGCTTGAAGAACAAGAGAAATCACATAATCTTGTGACAAAACAGATAATTCTACACATAATTGGACTTACTTCAGTAAGTTTGACTTTTCTTACTTACTTTTACTTTACTTTTGAGGGCCTCTCCACTTTTCAGTGGTTACCCTGTATTCCCATTCGCCATTCTTGCCGATCATGCCATTCATCCTCCTCCAGACCTCGGTCGTTCATCAATCTATGGATCTCTCCTCTCCAAGTTGTTCTTGGCCTGCCCCGTTTCCTTCTACCAGAAGGTGACCATTCCAAAAGAGTTTTGGGCCACCTATCATCCTCCATTCTCCTGACATGGCCATACCACTGAAGAGCTTGTCTTTCGATCCTTTCCACCACTGTCTCCTCCATATCCATCATCTGCCTCACTTCTTCATTTCTTCTTCTTTCCAACCTGGACACCCTGGCACTGCGTCTTATTTCATCCATCTCCACTGCCAAGATCTTAGTTTTTTGTCCCCTCTACCAAAGTCCATCCCCAAGCACCATAAGTCATTATGCTTTCCACAACAGACTTCAAAATCCTCTTCTTCGTGTCGTTTGACATGGTCCTACTCCACAGTACTCCATTCAACATTTTTATGGCTCTTCGTGCTTGTACTAACCTGCTATCTACTTCAGCTTTACAACTCCCCGATTCATCAATAAGTGATCCCAAATATTTAAATTTTTTTAACAGCTCTAATAATTCCTTGGGATAGGGCTATATCTCGTCCACTTCCTCCTACTACAAGATATTCAGTTTTTTCCATGTTTACTCTTGATCTTCCTATTTCAAAAGCATTTAGAAGTTTTCTCATCATGTATTTCACATCCTCACGACTCTGAGCTATCAACACTTGATCGTCTGCAAATAACAAGGAATGTATTGTGCCACCTTGGACTCCCACACCTCCACAATAATTTGACTTTTCTATACTAAATAATATATCCATAAAATTAAGAAGTAACACTATAATGTATTTTATTTAAAAAATTGACCCAGTTCTTTACGTTTCTCTTCATATTTTGCTCTTTTACCTGGAACTAGTTTCAAAAGTCATTACCCCCATTCTCAGACAAAATCAACTATTGAGATAGTCACTAGAAGCTTTGTGTATCTCCCCCTCTGGGGTTGGGGAGATAAAACAAATTATCAATTTTTTTTCCCTGGGAATTTTAAACTTTATTATCTTATAAAGTAAAGTAAAGTGATCCCACAACAGGCCCGGAGGCCCTTGGGGTAGTAGGAGGTTAAGGCTCCCACTTTTTCTAGACAATCGGCACTTTATGTCAGCCGGGTTGTCAGCCCTGCGTGACGGCCGCCTTTACCCCCAGAGCAAGCGTCTGGTACTCATTTCCGTTAGAGGCTGAGTGACCCCAGGGCCATAGTGCCGCCAGAGGGTTTGGGTCAGTTTAAAAATCCTGACCCCAACGGGACTTGAACCCTCGACCCTCCGGCTTGTAGCTCAGTGCCTTAACCACTACGCTACGGCGTGCCCCTCTTTATTATCTTATGGTGAAATTAAATGTTTCTTACCTCTCCTCATATAAATATTCTAAGTAGATCGCAATTTCGAGACCATAACGGTCTAATCTTCAGTACTTCTTTGGCGACTGATGTTATGTCGATCGGGAGAAATTCTTCTTCTTCCCTCTATTGGTGAACCGATGAACCTCTGGTCAGGTCAAAATTTGCAGGAATTTCAAAGTTCATAAGTTTTCCTTTGTTTTTCTGAATGTGGATCTTTTCCCAAACTGTAAGTTAATTTTGTTTGTTCCTTTTTATTATCTTATCTGTACTGTATGTATGCCTGCTTTCTGATGAGCGGGCCCAGATTCAATATCCCAGTGGGGTTGAAACTATGTTTCTCAGGTGGTAGCATGACTGCTTCCTGACTAGCAGACCCAGTTTTGTTACCCAGCAGGGTTGAAAAAATGCTGGCTTGAGTTGTAGCATGCCTGCTTCCTGACTAGCAACCCAGATTTGATACCTGGCGGGATTGAAATGGTCCTGATTGGGTGATAGCATGTCTGCGGGCCTGGGTTCGATACCTGGTGGGGTTGAAAATTGTAATTATTAAAGTAATTTGATTTAACTGCAAAAAATTTTCCATCTCAGGGAAAAGAGAGATTGTGATGTACAATTTTTTATCGCTATATTGAGCACCAGATTCCTGCATTAAATTGCAGTTCATATTTTGATATCAATTTGTTTGTCAGACGGGGAGTTAAGCCTGGTGCCCCCTTGGTGCTTTTTGATAAAAGTAGGCTATGTGCTGGGACCAGGTTTCACCTTCTCCCTTCTACTCATCATCATCCCTCATACAAAACATTTTACAATCCATAAACATACATTCATCCTGCATTCCTCTCTGTACACAATAGAAGAATATATCATCTACATAAAATGATCTGCCAAAGTTGTACGTAAATTGAAAATAGACCACATTAATGCCATCTATCCTCCTAGCACAGAACCCGAACCACATAAAGTGCAGTGGGTGGGTATTAGAACACACACATTTTTCTAGATGCAGATTTTCTCCTAAACTATGGCTTTTGTTGGCCTTTCTAGTTGTTTTAGTAATTTTATATGGAGAAATATAAAAATTGGTATTGGTTGATCACATGTGGACAGAAAATCATAGAAATGAGGTGAGATCAAAATTACTAGAAAACTTTAATTTGAATCTAATTAGAATGAATAAAATTGTCTCTGAAATAGACCAGAAAAATTCAATTCTGGCCTATGAGATGAGGTGTAGCGTACATTTTCAATTTACTCTCTTTGTAACATTGTTTTATAGAATTAAATTAAACCTCATAGTGTTCTTTCCCTGTGAAAGTTAAATTGTTTAATAAAAGTAAAGTGATCCCACAACAGACCCGGAGGTCCTTGGGGTAGTAGGAGGTTAAGGCTCCCACTTTTTCTAGACAATCGGCACTTTACGTCAGCCGGGTTGTCAGCCCTGCGTGACGGCCGCCTTTACCCCCAGAACAAGCGTCTGGTACTCATTTCTGTTAGAGGTTGAGTTGACCCCAGGGCCATAGTGCCGCCAGAGAGTTTGGGTCAGTTTAAAAATCCTGACCCCAACGGGACTTGAACCCTCGACCCTCCGGCTTGTAGCTCAGTGCCTTAACCACTACGTTACGGCGTGCCCCTAAATTGTTTAATAGGTTAACTTTTATATAAAGTTGGGAAAGATGTAATTAGTAAGGCTACATAATTAACTAAATAACTCACTGGCACTCTCAAATCTGTAGATTCATAGCCACATGGTCATAGGCTCTCCATACATCCCTATCCTGAGATAATGTTTCCCAATCATCCCCTATATAATCTACTTCTCTCAAATCATGATTAATGTTTCTCCCACCTAATTATTGATCTACCAACTGGGAGTTTCCCTTTTGGTTTTCCTACAATAAGCTTCCATGCATTTCTTTCATTCCCCATTTGTGCCAAATGTCCAGCCTATCACAGTCTATGAGACTTAACTGTCATTTTATCTAGCTTCCTATAAAGACTATGTACCTTATGTTATGCAGTATTTTCCATTCACCTGACTGTTTGTTCATCTCTTTTTTGATCTAAAAATTTTCCTAAGAACTTTATTCTCAAGTACTCCTTTCCTCCCTTAAAGTAGAAGTCCATGTTTCATATACATATAATATAACTGTGAGAATAATAGTTTTATATATATTTTCAGTTTTATATATTTTCAAAGGAGTTGGGATGACTGGAGTCCCTGTAATGTGTAACATTTAAATTAAAATTCTTTATACCTCACCTCATACTCATTCTTCTAATTAAACCGGTTTCAAAATCTAGGTGATTTCATCTTCAGTAATATCTTGACCGATGTCATGTTGTTCAGGAGAACTGCTTCTTGCTCCATTAAAAATTCAAACTACAAAATTGCATTTATTTTTTAATTGTAGGATAACCAAACAGAAATTCAGAAATTACTGATTCAAAAAAGAGGAATTGTCTCTATTCATATAAATTTGGATGAACAACTCTGCACACTCAGAGTTCTGAAAAACATATCACCAAGGGATATTGGTAAACTCATACATACAAAGTTTAAATTGGAAACAGAACTTGTTGTCAGAAGTGATTTACAAGATAAGGTAGGTATATTTTATTTAAATTTAAAATAAATTAATTTTAAATTAGAGAAGTATAAAATAAATTAATTTTAAATTAGAGAAGTATACAATAAACATGTCCCGTGTTAATATTTAATTTTAGGAAGTTATATTTTGAGGTTATTTTAATTATATTATTTTTGGTCTGGACATCTTACCTCAATATTAATGTTGATTTGTTCTTGGACATGTTTCAAAACAATTTATATTCAGAGTCCTGAGTTCAAACCTAGTATAGGCGTATATTTTTCTCTAGTTCTATAATTTGTCCTTCAGTGAGAAATATTAAATTTATAATAAAAACATTACAAATATCAAGCAAATGATGACAAATCAAGAGCTTCAGAACATTTGAATACTACTTCTACTACTACATTACAAATATTTATTTATAAATTTAAATAACTAATTATTTATAAGAATTAAATTAATCGTGATTATTATATATCTCATACTTCTATATTTCTTTAAATACAGCACTGCAGTATCGGCAATTTCTTATCACCATCATCAGCTGTTTTCACGATTGTCAATTTTTACTTTTGTTGATAATTATCCAAACTGCCATCTGATGTTCTTTTAAAGAATTATTTTCTAAACTGCCATCTGGTGTTCATTTTAATGAATCATTTTCTAAAATAATCACGATTAATTTAATTCTTATGAATTTGAACCTCATAATGTTAAAAATTCCCAAATTTAATATATAAAACTAATTATTTTATAAATAAATTAGATTATTCACTCAAATAGTGCTTCAAATTAATTTTAAACTCATTAAATTTTAAGCTGTTCATATAATTAAAATATAACTTTTTGATATTTTGAAACAAGATTTGCAGACAGTTCAAGTCTACAGTAAGTAAGAAAAAAAGTTATTTTGAAAATGTGTTTTCCTTTTGCAGTTGTTTTTATCACTTAATGATGAAGAAGATCTACCACCTTATCTACCTGAACATGATTCTCCAGTCCATAATAAAGCTGTTTCAATGTTGGGTCAATTTAAAACTAATGCTTCAGGAGTATTTCAGTGGTTTCAGAAATCATTCTATTGGTAGCTATTGATTATTAATTATGTGTTTTTAAAAAAAAGAATTATGAACATACTATGCTATATCCATCTCTAATGAAGCAAAATATGGTATACATATTTATTTCAGTCAAGTATTTGTTCCAATTTTTAATTAAAAAAATATTGTTTAATTAATAATTTTGTGTTGTGTACAAAATCAGACATATGATAAATAAAGAGAACAGTATAAAATTATTTATATGTTACATTATTTTCTTTTTTTAAGCCCTTTCCTTCCCTGTGCTAGGATTAGGGTGCTGCCTAATGGGATATTGACCAATAAATAAATTGGGTCTGTTGTCATCTTACCTCATATTTTGTTATTTCTTGTAAGACATGTTTCAAAGCATCTTTGCTCCATCTTCAGTTGGTACAGACTGATGATCTTTAAATTGTTGGTGCTGGATCTCGACTCCTGTTTGTGGTCCTAAGAACTTTCTTTATTCAATGCCACTACGTTGTCATTTTCGACATTCTGGTATTCTCTCCTGGCATGGTGTTATTGTAACCCACTTCTGAGGGTGAGGCGCCTGGAAGGTGGAGTTATGCTGCCACGATGATATATGATAGGTGATAGATGCTGCATGACTGCAACAGTACTCTCGTTATCAGTCAAATGTCCCTTTCTTCCACACCGACCTTTCAACACATTTTGCACTGTTCCATCGTCTTCAAATTTGTCTCGATTCTTGTTATTGTTACCTTTATTGGTGGTGGTGTCCCAAATTCAACCATTCAACGTCATTGCACTTCAACAACATTCTCCACTTTCCAATAACACTTCAGTATCCATTTACATTCATCGAATGATAATCTCGCCACCATTGTTGTTTATAAAGACATGAAGATCGATGAACGTGTTGCTATGCTTTTCCAGTGCCTTGTGGATCATACACAACAAAAATTATATTTCTGTCTCATTTTGTTGCTGAGAAATAATGTTTCAAAGAGTGTATACATCAATGTGGGACATTCTGTATATGTTAGTAAACTTACGTCACTGACACCCCTCCCCCACATTCTCATACCACCAGCCACCATTGAATAAAGATATTTGTATGTTAATTAGAATCTTTCTCTGATTTATTTATACTTCTTAGTATTTTAAATGCAAAATCTTGCCTGCCATATACATCATGTTTGAACTCTGTATATAAAATAAATGCAGGAATGTTACTTAATAGACTAAAAACCCATAGCAGATGCATTGCTTTTAGAAGAACAGAATGGTTTTAGATAAGGCAGGTCCTGCTCTGACAATGTATTCACTATGAGACAGATAATAGAAAAGAGAATAAAATTCAATTTACCCACATATTTAACTTTCGTTGATGTTGAAAAAGCCTTTGATAAGGTGATGAGAAGAAAATTGTGGGAAATAGTGAAGGTAAGAGGGTACCTGGCTCAACTTATAGAGGGAATAAAAAGTCTTTATAATGGCACAACAATTTTCCTTAATTTAGATAATAATTCCAGAGATGAAATTTTAATAAATCAAGGAGTTCGACAAGGGTGTACATTATCACCTACATTGTTTAATATATATTTTGACGAGATTACACAAAAATGGAAAATACAAATTAATTTGGAAATTTATATGAGTATTTTAATTTTTAAGATCCTTAAAAGGATGGAAAGCAACAGGAGGCTACCACACCTATAATACCCTAATGATTTATAAAGAGCCATTTACATGTTGAATCACTTAGGACTCTATTATAATCTTAAAGTCTCAACTTCAAAAACTAAAATTATAGCTTTTCAGGGCAAACTACCAGTCAGAGCAAAAATAATAATCAATAATGAAATAATAGAACACTTTAATTATCTTGTTTCAGATATAACATATAGCTATGATTGGGATATACATAATAAATTAAACCGATATCAAATGATGTGTGGCACCGTAAGAAGAACCCTCCGAAAGACTCGAAGAGAAACTCAGCTCAGATTTTATAAAATTATGGCTCTTCCTGTTCTTTTATATGGATCTGAATCTTGGGTACTTACAAAGAAAGATATCTCACACATTCAAGCCACTGAAATTAATTTTTTTAGGATCCATAAAAGGATGTACACGCATGGATAGATTACATAATGAATCAATAAGAAATGAACTGGAGATATTTTCAATACTCGATAAACTAGAAGAGCACAAATACCGATGGAAAGAACATTTAGACAGAATGGACAATACAAGATTACCCAAAACCATTAATACCTACAAACCATATGGAAAAAGATCTTTGGGACGGCCAAGGAAGTGATGGACTTGAGACCGGAACAGGTCACATTGACTTAATACTGGAAAGGAAGAAGTACAAGTATGTTAATTAGGGAATCCAGAATGCCCTATATCACTAATGTTAAAATACTGCTTATAAAGTGCAGGTTTTCTCAGAGACCATTCATAGTTGTATTATTTGTTCTGATTGAGTAGAAGAGCCTTGCCTCTGGTCCCGAGGGTCGCGGATTCAAACCCGGCCGCGGTCGATGGATTTTTTAGGACGGAAAAATCCAAGGAGCAAGTCCTCCGGGAGGGACTTTAAGCCGTGGTCCCGAGTCTGAAGATTTTCAGGCTCGTAAAAAATCCTTAAGCTTGAATGAATAGGCCTCTAAGCAAAATTTACCGAATTTTCCTGTCCTACTACTACCTTGGTTTCCTAGATATCAGTATGAGGCGGAACGCTGACCACGGGCCACTCAAAATGGCATCTATACGAAAACAAGTATAACTAAATTAATATGGTTCAAATTCTTCCCTATAGGGGGAGAGCGCCTAAATCTCTGTAAAGGGAAAACATGGGCTTACAATACAATTGAGTAGAAGAGAAGGCATTAAGGCCTCAACCTGCCAGAATAAATAAAACTTTATTATTATAGTTAATCGATTAAACTTTTATCATTTATGAAAGAACTAGTAAATACCCGGTGTATGCTGCTGCGCATAAATAAATTAAATATGTTTTTATTTTTAGTTGAATAAGTTAAAAGAAAATTACAGGTTAATTAAATTGTATAGTATGCACTGCAACAAACCAAACATAGCGGTTGCTAGAATACATTTTTTATTTTGAATTTCAGGTAAACCCCTACTTCTAACAACCAGATTTTGCTGATTTTTTGGACAATATTTACTTGTTTAATTAAAATTACAGTGGGAGGAAACACTATGAGTTATTCATATTAATAAATGAGTTGGAGAAAATGTTTTAACATCTCACCTCACAAAGTTGTGTGTCTTCACGATACCGGTTGCAAAAGTATAGTATTACTTCCATCTTCAGTCAAATTCCAACTGTCGAAATTTCGTTGTTAACATCATCTTCTGAACTGCCATCTGGTGTAGATTTTATGAACTTGGAGATTAAATTATTCTCGTTGGGGATATCAAAATTCATTGCTTTATATTTATTCTTCTGACTGTATATCTTTTCCCAAATTGTCAATTCCAAAGGTTTCTCCAAATGTTTGAAAAGTTCAGTGTCTTTTCTGATTGTATGATTTTCTAGCAAACTGTGAGCTGCAATTGCCGATTTTTCAATTTCACCATTTTTAATATTTCTAAGGTATTCTTTTGTACAAATTTCTAAATTCCTTTTAGTTTTTCCTATATATACTTTATTGTAGTCATTGCAACTGATTTCATAAATTCCAGATTTAGATATTAATGGTGAAATTGAAAAATCGGCAATTGCAGCTCATAGTTTGCTAGAAAATCATACAATCGGAAAAGACACTAAACTTTTGAAACATTTGGAGAAACCTTTGGAATTAACAATTTGGGAAAAGATATACATTCAGAAGAATAAATATAAAGCAATGAATTTTGATATCCCCAACGAGAATAATTTAATCTCCAAGTTCATAAAATTTTGACAGTTGGAATTTGAGTGAAGATGGAAGTAATACTATACTTTTGAAACTGGTATCGTGAAGACATGCAACTTTGTGAGGTGAGATGTTAAAACATTTTCTCCAACTCATTTATTAATATTTACTTGGTTTATTTTAATAGCATATAGTGAGTTTCATTGTGAAACATAGAAAATTGCAGCTGCTGGGGATTTTAAAATTTTTGTTTCTAGTGAACTCCTACACCTAATGGTTTTAAGGAATGACAGATAGTGACTAATCACATACCGCACATGAAATCCTGTATGTACAAATTTACATAAAGATCTGTTGCATGGTTCAGAAATCTATAAATCACAAACATACACATATTTGCTTTTATAAAACAGATTGACTGTAACAGGGACTTATTTTAAAGCATATCCATCCATCCATAGTAATTCTGCCTGAGGGCAGGTCTTTCACTGCAATCTTAGCATTTTCATGCTATGTTTTGCGGCTTTACTAGGGAATTATAGGTGTGGTAGCTTCCCATTGCTTTCTACACCGGTGAAGGATGATGATGATGGCCAGATGATTTTCAGGGACAATTGGGCCCTAAGCTTCCTGACATTTGTCTTACAGGTGAGGAAAAAGTCACCCAGAACCCTGTCCCGACCTGGAATCGAACCTGGGCCTGCTGCGTGACAAGGCAGCATGCTGCCTTGAGACCACAGTAGTGGACTTAAAGCATATATTTAGCTACATTTTTAAAAATAATTTTATATGTAAATTTAATAATCACTTCTTAAATAAATCCCTCTGTTAAATTTTGCACAAGAATTTGTTAAATATTACTATTTTTTTTAGGAATTCACACTATTGTTAAATATTCCCTAAAAATAGAAGCCATACTAGCTTTATAAAGTAGTGTTAAATTCCCAATAAATGTCTTCTTAACTAAGAAGCTGCCATTTGCAAAGATAGAAGCAAAGGTTTCAAAGCATTTGGCGCGAGGGAATTACAATGTATATAAGATAAAAAATTGCATCTAGATCACAACTCGTCTCAGTAGAGCATTTGGCCCGGAAAGCCAAAGGTCCCGGGTTTGAGTCTCGGTCTAGGCGAAAATTTTTCTCTTCAAATATAATTTATCCTTAAGTGAGAAGTGTTAAATCAATAATAAAAACATCAATAGAAGCCCTACTGGCTTTATAAAGTAGTGTTAAATTCCTAATAAATGTCTTCTTAACTAAGAAGCCGCCATTTGCAAAGATAGAAGCAAAGGTTTCAAAGCATTTGGCACGAGGGAATTACAATGTATATGAGAGAAAAATTTTCATCTAGATCACAACTCGCCTCGGTAGCCCAGTTAGTAGAGAATTTGGCTTGGAAAGCCAAAGGTCCCGGGTTCGAGTCTCGGACTAGACAAAACATTTTCTCTTCTAATATAATTCCGTAAAAAATTGAAACAAATCTAATCAGTATATTGTGAGAAAAAATACACTTCATTTAACATTAGTGATAGCCCTATAGGGCATTTGAGAGTCCCTTAAATAAGTAACAACACATGGAGGGGGTTGAGGCACCTCTTTAATGAAACGTGAAGGCATCTACTCTCGAGTATAATACTGACAAGGAGCTGCAATAACAATCTGTTGTAAACATCTAGGCTACCATCCTATACAAAACACTAATCTTATCTCACATTACAAAGGATCAATTTTTTCTTTATATATACATGAATTAAAGTCTAAATAAGAATCAATATAATTTGTAAGAATAATTTTAAAATCACTCAGACAAGCTGTGTATTTCAACACAACTTCAGTTTTAACAATGCTCAAAGTTCATATTACAATTAATATTTTCAAAATTTCTTTATAAATATTCTATGGTATGTAACAACATTTTACAAAACTTCTCTCTGTAATTATTAATGCTAGAACAATGCATTAAGAAGCGACAGACAGATAACACAGCTCTACAAAAAAAAATTGTTGCCCTGGATATCTCAGTGAATTTCTATGTTTTCAAGTGCACAGTTTACGAATATATTCACGAAAGAATGTGCTCTAGTTTTTATGATTTTTATGTATCTTATATCTTACACAGTAAATGGCTTGTTACTAATAAAATTTATGTTTCCAGTCATGATTTGATTGCTATGCATTTTTTTCGTGTATATAAACATCACGTGATCCCCTCGCTCCGCACATTGACCGTGATCTCAGTTATTTGACAAAATTAAAGTACTCATGACGTGCAACTGGATATGATAAAACAATTCATCAAAGCGTTGGACAAGGAAGGAAAATGTTTCAAATACATTTGTAGAGAATTTTCTAAGCTCAGTATGTAAAAGTTAAAAGGCAGAATATTTGATGGTCCTCAAATTAGGCAATTGATGAAAGATGCAAATTTTATCAAAGTTATGACTGTTCTGGAAAGTGAAGCTTGGAAGGGTTTTGTATTGGTAGTAGAAAATTTCCTAGGTAACTATAAAGCACCAAATTATAAAGAAATTGTGCAAAAAATATGTTGATAAGCTTCAAGATTCTGGGAGCTAATATGAGTATAAAGTTACACTTTTTCCACAGTCACCTGGATAGATTTCCAGATAATTTAGGAAATTATAGTGACGAACAGGGAGTGCGCTTTCACTAGGATCTAAAAGTAATGGAGTAAAGGTATCAGGATAGATGGGACCGTCACATGATGGCAGATTACTGCTAGTCTTTAAAAAGAGATTGTTCCCTAAAAATTTATAGAAGAAAATCTTATAAAAGTCATTTCACTGAAGTATAACATGGGTTAAATTAATGTTAAGAAGCTAAAGCTGTTACTATGATTGAAATAAGTATATTAAAGTACACTACTAAATTATTGTAATCGAATGGTAAAGAGAAAAATTTATGCCTGAACCAGAAATCGAACCCCGAACCTTCAGCTTTCCATGCTGATGCTCTAACCATTGAGCTAATCCAGGCTTCCTTCCCATCCAAGCATAAATCCTTCCTTTACCTTACTGTCTTGGTCCCATCATCATCATTCACAAATACACAATGAATGGCTTCTACCTGAAGAAGACATGAAGGGACTGCACATAGCTATAGCATTATTTATTAAATTAATGTTAAGAAGCTAAAGCTGTTACTATGATTGAAATAAGTATATTAAAGTACACTACTAAATTATTGTAATCAAATGGTAAAGAGAAAAATTTAATTTTTCTCTTTACCATTCGATTACAATAATTTAGTATAACATGGGTTTTTGATATATTTCCTTCTATTAACGTCAGTGCATACTAATTTTTCAATAAACAATTGACATTATAAATATATCTGTTATATTTTTTTCATATTTTCCAATTTTTTTAGTGTAAAATGAAAATAAAGATTAAAAAAAAACCAGAGCAAATCTTCCGAAATCATTGATAGTTTCATGAATTGTGAGCATAAATATATCCGAAATTAATCTTATATCAAGGGCAACAAAACAAAGTTGTTGACCAGTGTAATCTTTCCAAATTTTGATAACAGTTGTGTTTATGACACATTAAAGAACTTCAAACCTGAAATGAGAAAGCTTTGAGTAAAATGTATTAATCTTTTCATGTATTGCTTTGAAATGCAATACAAAGGACTTAGATGTTAAAGGTAAAGATGTGGCTGAAGATGAATGTGATTATGTTTGAAACCGTGATATTGTGAAAAACATGAAATTGATGAGGTGAGTTGTCAAAAAATGTTTTCCAATGAATTTCAATAAAGATATTCTTTTAGCAGGCAATGAAGGCCCATGAGAAAATAGATACAAGAATAAATTTTTAACTAATGGTAAGAAGTTAGTGTGGCTATTTTTGAGTGAAATTTTAACTTTAATTTTGGAGCTAATTAATTTTATGATCCATCCATAGTAATTCTGTCCAAAGGCAGGTCCTTCACTGTAATCATAGCATTTTCATGCTATGCTTGCAGCTTTACTAGGGAATTGTAGGTGTGGTAGATTCTCGTTTCTTTCCACCCTGGTGAAGGATGATGATGATGGCCATATGATTTCGGGGACCATTTGAGCCTTAAAGTTTTCCTGACATTTGTCTAACAGGTGAGGAAAAACCCCGATAGAAACCTCACACAGAAAAACTGCCGCGACCGGGGATCGAACCCGGGCCCGCTGCGTGACAAGACAGCACGCTACCTCGAGACCACAGTGGTGGACAATTTTATGATGAAGCTATGAAATATAATTGATAAATTATGATTAGATACTCTATTATTTAGGAACTAAAAAATGTAAATACAAACTAATAATAATAATAATAATGTAACAACCATAACTACAAAGAAATCTCCAAAATAATGTAACTGAAAAATTGATTCTCTATTGATTGGCTATTCCGACATTCTAACTGATTTTATCTCTTGGTAATTTACTGATACTTATTTCATATGAGGATAAGTGAGCCCCTGTAGATGAATGAATAAAAAAGAAAGCTTATTTAAATTAATATTAAGAAGCTAAAGCTATTACTACGAAATAAGTAAATTAATGTACACAACTGAACTGTTGTAATCAATGGCAAAGAGAAAATGTTCTATGTTTTTATTATTCATTTCATACATCTCAATGATGGATAAATCATATTTGAAGAAAAAAGTTATATGCTCAGACTGGGGCCTGAACCGGGAATCAAATCCTAAACCTTCACCTTTTCAAGCTGGTGCTCAGACCAATGAGCTAATTCAGGCTACAGTCTTCTTAATTTAGAAGCCATTCAATGTGTATTTGTGAATGATGATCCATTGCATTGAATGTGTGACCAATAGAGTAAGGAAGGATTTATGCTTGGATGGGAATGTAACATGAATTAGCACAGTGTCAGAGCATCAGTATGTAAAGCATGAAGGTTTTGGGTTTGATTCCTGGTTCAGGCAGAAATTTTTCTCTTTACCATAGATTAAAAATCTCTCTATCTGTTCACTGCCATCCAGCTCATGGTCAATCAGCTATTTGACCCATGACGTGTTAAGGAGCTTTGTTAATTAAGATACTATTACTTCAACAGAATTGAAAGAATGGAGAAAAAAACTCATTGCTAACACTCTCATCCATAAGCTAAGGGTTGCTAGATCCAATCTGACAAGGTCATTCTATAAAATTCATAGCATAGTGCCAAAGATTAAAATGAAGTAAAGTGATCCCACCACAGTCCCCGAAAGGCCCTTTGGGTAGTAGGAGGTTAAAGCTCCTACTTTTCTAGACAATCAGTACTTGATGTCAGCCCTGCATGACGGCGCCTTTACCCCCAGAACAAACGTCTGGTACTCATTTTCATTAGAGGCTGAGTTTACTCCAGGGCCATAGTGCCACCAGAAGGTTTGGGTCAATTTAAAAATCCTGACCCCATCGGGACTCGAACCCTCGACCTTCCTGCTTGTAGCACAGTGCCTTAACCACTACGCTATGGTGATTAAAATACCGTTGTTTTAAACAAAAGTAATTTTTATGTAAATCATTTTTTTATTATGGAAATTATTCACAATACAATGGTTTTTCCGTCATCCTCAAGAAATTTGTCTTCTCCAATTGTAGCAGTCCTAAACATCCTCATCTGTAAGTCAATTAATAATAAAGACCATTATAAAACAAAGAGTATATGACAAGAAAACTGAAGGAGATATGAGAATTGGGGATTGAAGGCAAATTCGGATAAAACAAAGAATATGGTAATGAGATAAATCAAATGATCCGGTTTTAGAAAACGGACATGGATAAATAAAAGCAAATGTGTATCTTTGGGGACAGAAACTAATGCAGATGGAAGTCATTATCCTGAAGATAAATAAGGGCAAATATGTGATCAAAATTAAATAGTATTTTATGAGATCAGAATATAACTTCTAAAACAAAAATTTTTTAATACAATAATAAGGAATACAATAGCATACTGTGCAGAAACATGGAAATTAAAATCAAGAACAGTCCATCCATCCATAGTAATTCTGCCCGAAGGCAGGTCCTTCACTGCAATCATAGCATTTTCATGCTATGCTTGCAGCTTTACTAGGGAATTGTATAGGTGTGGTAGCTTCCCGTTGCTTTCCACACCGGTGAAGGATGATGATGATGATGATAAAGGTGATGGCCATATGATTTCGGGGATCGTTTGGGCCTTAAAGTTTTCCTGACATTTGTCTTACAGGTGAGGAAAACCCCCGATAAAAATGTCACCCAGAAAAACTGCCCCGACCGGGGATCGAACCTGGGTCCACTGCGTGACAAGGCAGCACGCTACTACGAGACCACAGTGGTGGACGTTCAAGAACAGTAAGTAATTAAATTATGTAGAAATGGGTTTTGGAGGTGTTCAGCTGGAATTTCTAGAAGTGATAAAATAAGAAACAATGTAATTAAACAAAAGATTATTAATAAATGAGTTGGAGAAAATGTTTTAACATCTCACCTCACAAAGTTGCGTGTCTTCACGATACCGGTTTCAAAAGTTTAGTATTACTTCCATCTTCAGTCAAATTCCAACTGTTGAAATTTCGTCATTAACATCATCAAAATTTCAACAGTTGGAATTTGACTGAAGATGGAAGTAATACTCCGTATACTTTTGAAGCCGGCATCGTGAAGACATGCAACTTTGTGAGGTGAGATGTTAAAACATTTTCTCCAACTCATTTATTAATATAAATACCTCATAGTGTTTCCTCCCACTGTATTTTTAATTACAAAAGATGATTTTTAAACTTCAGTTGTGCATTTCATAAGAAACAAACAATTAAAATTATATGGTCATGTAAAAAGAAAGATAGAAGACAGAATCCCCAGAAAATACTAGAATGGGTACCACTTGGTAAAAAAAAGCAACATAGCTTGATGATATTTTAAGCAGTATGAGGGAAATATTATCAGACAATGGAAATTGGAATGACAGAGACATGTGGAGGAGAATGACAGCAGATTAATTGGGCAAGGGAAGATATAGTAAAATATTGTGAAAACTTGTCAATAAATAAATAAATGAAAAATGAGGGGGTGCTCCATCCTGTTGGAACACAATAAAGTCACAGTGCTGCCCTGATGTAGCTGTGGTTTGAGGAACTTGAGCAGGTTCTTTGAGAATTCAAGCCACGCATTCACATTTGGTGCATCTCTTGGCAATTTTCTGATAGTGTGAGGTGGTTAGATTCCCTATATACAGCTGTTATGTTAGTTTACCAGATGTTTGCTCGTGTAAGTCCTGATTTGTGAAATTTATGAGTGAATGCATGTTGCACCTCTGTGTAAGATAATCAGCACAGTTGCACACTAACAACATACACATGTCTTCTATCGTCAGCATGCTTTTGATTATCAAAAATAAAAATACATTAACTCAGAAAGACAGGCAAATGGAGAAGACTAAATAATAGCAAGCTACATGATCTTTATAGGAAACCAGATATAATATGAACAGTTAAGTCTTAAAAATTGCAATGGGCAGGACATGTGGCATGAATGTGGAATGAAAGATGGGCTCAGAAGCTTCTTGTAGGAAAACCAGAGGGAAACTCCCACTTGGTAGACCAATAAGGAGGTGGGAAAATAACATTTACCAAGATTTAAGGGAGTCCCACACCGTAGCTGAGTGGTTAAGGCAGGAAACCTTGGCGCAGAGCTATGGGACTTGCGCTGGTTCGAGTCTCCATGGGGGGAGAAATTTTCTCATGGTATTTTGGCAAGTATGGGACCGGTGCCCACCCAGCATTGTGAGGCATTTGGGTAGCTACAATAAGTAGCAGCTCCAGGTTGAGAAAACCAGCTATAATGGCTGGGGAGACTCGACATGCTGACCACATGTCACCCCTACACTGGCTAGATCATCATCTACTTCTGTGATTGCACATGTATGGCAGGTAGGCTAAGGGCCTTCTAGGCCTGTTGTGCCAGGAGTTTATGATTTGAGGGAAGTAGATTATACAAGAGATGATTTGAAAACATTAGCTCAGGATAGTGATGTATGGAGAGCTTATGTCTGCACGGCCATAAACCTAAGGGTTCAATAGTGCCAATCAGTTAGTTAACACAGAAAGACAGGCAAATGTAGAACACTACTTAATAGCAAGCTGCATGATCTTTATAGAAAACCAGATATAATAAGAACAGTTAAGTTGTAGACTGTGATGGGCAGGACATGTGACATGAATGGGGAAGCTTCTTGTAGCAAAACCAGAGAGAAAATGCCCAGTTTATAGACTAAGAGGGAGGTGGGAGAATAACATTAATCATTATTTGAGGAAAGTAGATTATACAGGGAATGATTTGAAAACATTAGCTCAGGATAGCAATGTATGGAGAGCTTATATCTGCATGGCCATAAACCCACGAGGTCGATAGTGTCAGTGAGTTAGTTAATATAGAAATGGTTTGAGGTTTTATGACCACTCTGTATTTTGGATAAATCACTTATTACAAAAGGAAGAATGCTATTAAGCATTGTGTTTTCATTATAAATCAGTTTGTATTTCATTTTCACAAATATATCTTATAACATTGTTCCACTCAATGCATCAAGTCTGAAAATAACATTAACTTTGAGCACTGTTTACGTAACATAGGAAATAGAATCTCTTAATCATTAAACATCAGAATTCAACATTTCATTGACAAATGTTATGTTCATCTGCATATATTTCCACTCAAGTACAACTGCTTGAAAAAATAATCTTCCATTACTATACAGACATGGAATTTGATGAAGTCATATCCAAGTATATGCATTCGAGGGGAATGTTGCATTGCAATAATTATGTTAAATTCTGCTGAAAAATATACATGAATTCACAATAAAGATTCAATGATAAAATAGGCCCACTGAAAATTAAGTGAACTAGAGCACTGCGAAAATAAAGTATAATAACTAGTATTGTTTAGTTGTTTCTTGACTCACCTCGTACTTCTTAACTCCCAAGCAGGCTCAAGTTTCTTCACTTCATTTGTGACATTCTCAATGCTGTATTACGTTCACAACTGATGTCCAATGGCCTCCTCTCCTGCAGACTGACCTCCGTGCCATCTGATGGCTGACTGACGAACTTCCAAATCAATCCCCTCTCCTTATCACCGGGTATTTCAAAATTCGTAGTTGTGTTTTTATTCTTCCCAAATTGGGAAAAAATTTACATATGCAAGAATAAAAACACAACTATGAATTTTGAAATACCCGGTGATAAGGAGAGGGGATTGATTTGGAAGTTTGTCAGTCAGCCATCAGATGGCGCGGAGGTCAGTCTGCAGGAGAGGAGGCCGTTGGACATCAGTTGTGAATGTAATACAGCATTGAGAATGTCACAAATGAAGTGAAGAAACTTGAGTCTGCGTGGGAGTTAAGAAGTATGAGGTGAGTCAAGAAACAACTAAACAATATTAAAATAAACCTCATAGTGTTATTTCCTACCTACATAACTTAATAAAATAACTAGCTTTTAATTTTTCTCTGATAAGTTTTAGACCTGAGTTTTGGTACATTGAGGTAACCCACAGATTTTAATGCTCTCTATCATAAAGTTGTTTTTACTAGAAATGGGACATACATGTTTTCAATACCTAGATACCCATAATACTCAAAAGAATTTTTTTTTAAATTATTTTTGATGGTCTAGTGATTTTCACATTTTTTTTCTCTCGATCCAATATCCACAAAGTTAAAACTGGTAACATAAATTGATTTATTAAGTCAGTTACTGTGGTCTCAAGGTAGTGTGCTGCCTTGTCAAGCAGCAGACTCGAGTTCAATCCTCGGTTGGGAAAAGCTTCCTAGGGGACGTTTTTCCTCACCTAAAGACAAATGTCAGGAAACTGTAATACCCAAATAGTTCTGAACAGCATCTGGCCATCATTATCATAAGTAATGTCATGAGTGATTTCTAAATCATTGATAAATTTATCTAGAGGATTTTGAAATCAAGAGTTGCATTTGTTAGGGCTATTTAAGGAATAAAATTAAGCTGTTTACTCAAAAATCATTTTTTAAACATAGATACTGGTATTTTAAAATATTTATATATTTGATGTAAACGGCAATGTTTGAAAACAAATCAGAAATGTATGATTATGTTTCATTGTTTATTCAATGCAACTTGATCTTATTATTTATCGCCAAATAAGATCACAATATTGTAAAAATGCACCCTAGTGGAGAAAAAATTAAAGTCACATCAAACAGTATATTATAACCAACATTATAGGTTATTAATTTATTTTTTTAGTAAACAACTCAGTAAAATCAGTATTTAAAAACCAATTATCAACTGTGTAGTTCAAAAGTATCTGTTCATTATTTGCTATATTCATTGTATTTGTTGGAGAGTCAGTCGCTGCAAAATAATGCTTTGACTTGTTCAGAATATTAAAAAGGGAGAGTTTTCTTTTATCATAAAAGCAGGAGCTGATAAAGACAAATTGATAAAAAGTGAAATGAAACACGACTGTCATCGGTCGTAAAACAAAATCCATTTAAGGCAGCTTAACTCTGCCTTCCAGGCTCTCCAACCTTAGAAGTGGGTTAAAAAAATACACCTTGTCTGGAGAGAATACCAGAAATGTTGTAATGACAACCTGGTGGCATTGATTTAAAAAAAAATGACTTATTAAAGGTGTAAAAATACTGGAAAAACTCAGGGGTCCCCATCTAGGGGATATGTGGATGGCAACCACAAGGTGCTCAAGCTGAGCAAACATTGCTTCCACTTATTTGTGTTTTGCTCCTTACTTTTATCTTTAACTGATCTGGTATTTCTTCCTTTCTTCCACTTACTTATACCAGACTCTTTTAACTTTACTATTTAACCTTTCTTGGTTAACTTTTGTTTTTTTCGACCCCGATGCTATTAGGGCATCTGAGAGCTAGGGAGTCTTTCCTTTCTTCCATTTCTTGTTTCCCTATTTTCATTATTTTCTTTTCTTCTCTAGAAAAGCCTGACCAGAGGCTATAAGATGGCAGCCCCATCACTGGTTTTGCCATCCTTTGGCCAGCAACCAATCGAAGGGACTATTATTATGCTTTCAAGTCTTATATGAGTCTCTGGACTGTCCTATGAAACGCTGGAGGGAAAATTTTCTATAGGATTGTAACAGACTTTGGACTAATACTTGGAAGGAAGAAGAAAATACTGAAATGACTTCCTTCATAAACTCCATGGCACGACTGGTCTACCAACCAGCTGCTGGCCTCACATCTACATGTTTTAATCACAGAAGTAGACTATCATCTAGTCAGTAGAGGGGTGACATGTGGTCAGTATGTTGGGTCCCCCCAGCCGTTAATAGCTGGTTTTCTCAACCTGGAGCCACTACTTATGTAGCTACCTAAATTCCTCATGATGCTGGACAGGCTTCAGTCCCATACTGGCTGAAATTTCATGAGAAAATTTCTTCCCCCATGGAAACTCAAACCAGCACAAGTCCCATAGTATCCATCCATAGTAATTCTGCCTGAGGGCAGGTCTTTCACTGCAATCATAGCATTTTCATGCTATGCTTTGCAGCTTTACTAGGGAATTATAGGTGTGGTAGCTTCCCGTTGCTTTCCACACCGGTGAAGGACGATGATGATGATAATGATAAGGATGATGATGGCCATATGATTCTGGGGACTGAATGGGCCTTAAAAGTTTTCCTGACATTTGTCTTACAGGTGAGGAAAACCTAACCCAGGAAAACTGTCCTGACCGGGGATCGAACCTGGGCCCGCTGCGTGACAGGGCAGCACGCTACCTCGAGACCACAGCGGTGGACTGTCCCATAGTATAAGGAAAGTAAAATCGTGGGTTCCTTGCTATAGATTTAGGACACATAATAGAACTTCGTATCTAAAATAGAGTTCTTTGAACAAAGTTTGTCCTTTCATGTCCAGTTTTAAAATGGATAATAATAATAATCCAATATGAAAAGGTTCAACTCCAGAAAACTAATTTTTAAAGGAGATGATGTTTTCTTTCTCTTTCCTCCTCCTCCTCAATGCATTTAGTCAGTTTTCTACTTGTATTTAACAAAATTGCAGTTACAATTGGGGTATTTCTGATCAGGAGTAGATGCGCAGTTATTTCAACTATATTATGATGTTATATGTATAATTCGTCTGGCTTAACTTTGCAAGAAATTTGTAGAAAGAGACAGCTGTGCTCACCTCTCTCACTCGCACCAGTGTTGTTGGTGTTTCTTCACTAGATGTTAATAGGGATAAGGGGGAAGACGAAAACTGACAACAGGGTGGGTTCTTTCTTTTCTACCAGGGCAAAAGCGGTCAAGGATATACCCTTATATCTCCATCTCTCTCTTTGCCAAGTTAAGCCAGATATACAATAATTTATACACTCATACTGAATGATAAATAATTTTTTGGAAGAGAAAAATGTTTGCCTTAAGACTTGAACCCAACACCTCTGTCTTTATGCACCAGCACACTAACCATTTTGCTGTATAGGCTTCCTAGCTCAGACATAATTTTTTCTCTTTTTCATTCTTATATAACCCTGTTTATTCATAGCATTACCATTTGTTCACAATGTAATTATATAAGAGAGAGAGAGAGAGAGAGAAAAACTTCTATTTCAGATAGGAAGCATACATAGCATATTGATTATTGACACTTTGTGGCTGTTGTGCCAAGGATGTACTTATTTATAAAATTAATCCCCTCCAATTGAATATCATCTTGGTACTGGTATCAAGTATTACAAATAATGTACTGTCCCATGTCTTACTTTTAAATATTTTTTTATATCTATCCCCTCAAATTTACGTACAAAACTACAACGCTCTGCTCTAATTTACCCAAGATGAGGCAACCAGTTTTGAAGCAGGTACACTTACTTTAATAGTTATAATACAATAAAAGATGTAGCTAATAGAAGTTGAAATGGTGAGAGTAAGAAGAAAAAGGTTCCATATTTTAGCCATTTTAAACTGAGAAGATTTAACAGCTATATATAATTTACCATCAAACGTTAATAAAAAGTATTTCTTTGCACGATAATGCATTTTGTCGTACTTACAGTGTCTATGATTTAAAGTTCAACTTCCTACATTTTGGGGTTGCCAACCTAAATAACTATATTGTAATAAAATAACTACACTGTAATATTACATATTATAAACCGCGTGTGAGAAGTAAAATCACTTGCCATCTATGTATACAACGTACAATGTATATACAAAAAATATCCAAAAGGTAGTGTTAATATACATCATACGAAACAAATCACTGCATTTTAAATGAACTGAACTTTATTTGAAACAATATAAAACAATAAATAAGTACTTACCGCCATTTTATCACTAATATTGTCTCACTGCCTCCTGTAATTTCAACTAATAAACATTGCCCACACTGTTAACGTTAGTAAATTGTTTATAATGAATGCAAATATTTTCAACAAAGATGTTATTATTTTACTATTATTTATTATTTTGTAAACACCATCATGCAAAAAATAATGTACAACACATGTTTGTGAAATGTTTTACAGAATTTCAGAAATTAAAAACCCCGCTATTGCTCAGTTTTTAAACATTTTCCTTGATTCTGTAAAAACCACTTCCCAACCTCCCATCATAATATACTATTTTAGTAGGGCATTCAATAAATGATGGCAACACTGTTGTAAATCAACGGTTCCAGTGGTGACCATTGTAATCTTGTAGTATGTTGTTGAGCAGTCTTTGTTGTATAAATCTGTAATATTGAAAGTCTCGAAATAACAATATTTTGTGAATACATTCACTGTTTCTCACATTTAGTAAGTAATACCGCCCTAAAAAGATGTTCAATAGAATTTGTTTAGAAGGTGGAATTGGGAAATACTCGAACATCAAGATCAAAGAACCTCTACGAGGTATTTAATTTAAATAAGACTTGATATTCTGGAAGCTCTAGATCAAACAGATTTAAAATTCAGAAATGGTTCTGCGGATGGAGTGCACTATCTTCCATTGATTTGGCAACATATAGTTGACTTGACACGAGACTATAAATGAAGTTCACAATAGTATATTACGATGCAAGGTTGGGAAGTGGTTTTTACAGAAGTGAGTAAAATGTATAAAAACTGAGCGATAATGATTCTGTAAAACACTTCACAAACATTCGTTTTTTCATTTCCAAGATTCTGTAAAACACTTCACAAACATGTATTGTACATTATTTTTTGCATGATGGTGTTTTCAAAATAATAAATAATAGTAAAATAATATCTTTGTTGGAAATATTTGCATTCATTATAAACAACTGACTAACGATAACAGTGTGGGCACTGATTTTTAGTTGAAACTACAGGAGGCCATGACACCAATCAGTTTTAAAATGGCAGCAAATACACATTTATTGTTTTATATTGTTTCATATAAAGTTCAGTTCATTTAAAATGAAGTGATTTGTTTCGTATAATATATATCAAGACACCTTCTGGATATTTTTTGTATATGCATTGTTCGTAGTATACATAGAGGACAGTTTTACTTCCCACACATGGTTTGTAATATGTAATATTATAGTATAGTTATTTAGGTTGGCAACCCCAAAATTTAGGAAGTTGAACTTTCAATCATGGTTGCCATTGCTGTAAGTACAACAAAATGCACCATCACGCAAATAGTACATTACGATGCAAGGTTGGGAAGTGGTTTTTGCAGAATTGAGGAAAAATGTTTAAATTGCTCGGTTTTTAATATCCGAGATTCTGTAAAACACTTCACAAACGTGCACTGTACATTATTTTTTGCGTGATGGTTTTTTCAAAATAATAAATAATAGTAAAATAATAACATCTTTGTTGGAAATATTTGCATTCATTACAAACAATTGACTAACATTAACAGTGTGGGCAATGTTTATTAGTTAAAACAACAGGAGGCCTTGAGAACAATTTTGATAAAATGTTAGCAAGTATGTATTTATTGTTTTATGTTGTTTCAAATAAAGTTCAGTTCATTTAAAATGCAGTGATTTGTTTCATAGAATGTATATTAACACTTCCTTTTAGATATTTTTTTGTATGCACATTGTATGTAGTATACATAAAGGGCAGTGGTTTTACTTCTCGCACGTGGGTGTAAATGTAATATTACAGTTTAGTTATTTAGGTTGGCAACTCCCAAATGTAGAAAGTTGAACTATCAATCATGGTTGCCATTGCTAAAAGTATGACAAAACACACTATCGCGCAAAAAATAATTTTTAATGATATTATAGCAGTGTTCCCATTACTTTAACGAATGCCCTAGTATGGCTAATTATAGAGGGTCGTAGTATAACTTCACAGCATAGAATTTCTTGATAAAGTGATTAGCTTAATCTTTACAATTTTTTTCATTTTCACAAAAGTGCAGTCTATAGAATCTTTTCCTTCTTACAATCGCCCAGTCAATTGTTTACAGAAAATATGTACATTAGGGTTCTACCATATGAAAAGCTAAAGTGATAAACAGTTGAAAAGGGCCTAAACAAGAAGTAAAATGCAAATGGCTTATGGCAAGCAAGTTATATTGTACTTTATTTTTTTATGATTGCCTAGCCATTATTTACATTTCATTTAGAAATGAGAATAAATTATGAATTAGGGCTCCTTTTGTCACAAATATAAAAACTTGCAAAATTTCATGCTATATAACCATAAAATTTGCATTAATAAATGAGTAGGAGAAAAGTTTTAACATCACACCTCACAAAGTTGCGTGTCTTCATGATACCAGTTTCAAAGGTATAGTATTACTTCCATCTTCAGTCAAATTCCAAATATCGTGAAGACACGCAACTTTGTGAGGTGAGATGTTAAAATATTTTCTCCAACTCATTTATTAATATAAATACATCATAGTGTTTCCTCCCACTGTAATTTTAATTTTTAAAAATAAAATTTGCATTTCGTTATGGAATTGAATTTCTCAAAATTGATAGAAAATAACACTGAGGTAATTTATCAAGATATTGAATCAGTAATATACACCTCAGCTCATATTTTGTTTTTTCACATGGAACATGTTTCGATAGAACACTCAGCCAGAATTTTTTTTTCTCCATACTGGGACTTCTGTTGATTTTTCCAGTCATATTAGCAATTTTAACTTATTTTCAATTCTATGATTTTCAGTCTATACGCAATCAGCAGCTACTTTCCAAAGAAAAGGATTTAACTGTGAGGGTCATCTGTTCACCGTCAGAAGGACTAGGTCACAAGATAACAGCCTTCTAACAATCCCTTTCTACAGCACTTCCTTTTATTCTACTTCATTCACTGTAGTTTCTGCCTACAAATTCCCTCCCTCAAGATATCAGGGGTTGTCGCACATTTGATACTTTAAGCCTCACTTATACAATTACTTGTTAAATAATTTATTTAACCCTTAAATTAAAAATGTATCTTATTGGATACATTGATTTCATTTATATTGTTTTTAGGTCCATAGAAAAACAAACGAGTAAAAATTACTTAAATTTATGTCAAATTACGCAAAAATGTATAATAATAACAGTTTAAAATGAATGTATTTTCCTTGCGGTCCGGAACATTTAAATAACTGGCACGAGAAAATATTGTACTGACAATTTAAGGGTTAATTAAATAAAAATAAAAAAGTTTTATGTGATTTTCATATTTATTAAAATATAAATTAGTAACAGCTGTTTCGACACTTTGTACCGTCTTCAGACATGATTACAAATGGTTGAATTTTGTTATTTTAATACAACTTTAACTATGCAACAACTTTTTTTATAATAATCTCTATTATAAATTAAAAAGAGGTGATTCATTCAAATCTAGTTGGGAATTTAACAGCTTATTACCACTTTTCAATTTATTTATCTCTACAACTTCTAAAAGATCCAACTTCTTTCCTTTGTCACAAACATATAAAATTTAAAAATTTGGATCAAAACAATGATCATATTGGAGTAGGTGGTTAGCATATTTTGAAATATCTAAATTTCTGTTATATGCTCTCATATGTTCCTTTATACGAGAAATAAAAAGTCTTCCAGTTTGTCCTAAATATAGACATTGTCACATGTGCCACGCTTCAATTTATATACACCTGATAATTGTTCCTTCTTAATTTTGGTATTATTGTTTTTTATTTATTAATTTTTCTCTAGAACTAAAGTTATTCTATTTTATTAATAGTATTTTTTCTAATTTTTTATCTAGTACATTTTATATTTAATTTGTTAAATCTAGAGTAAATCAAAATACAATGCAAATAATAATTATATTATAGATATACAATGTAATAATTTTGTTCATTGTAATTTAGATGTAACAATAATTTTTGTATTCTTTTTTCTAACCGCGTTGAGTGGTAGACAAGGCCTTAACACCTTAATTCTGCCAGATAAAATAAAGCTATTATTATTATTATTAATATATATTTTCCAACTATCGACACAACAGTTGATTTCTGGTTAACAAGTGAACCATCAATGTTCTCATATCAAAATATACCATCAAATTTTGTTAAAGAAGTAATAATTTAGTAAGGATTCTATGTACTAAATATCAATTGCAAGTTCGACCTGCAAGGTTTTGAGATCAAGGCAAGAATATTGTGATAGCATGGCTGTCTATTATCTTCTGCACTCATTACTATCTGCAGCAAAGTCTGCCCAAGTGTAACATTTAAATTTCACTGCTTTTATGACAGAGAGGTCCATGAGGTAAGTTGTATATTACTGATTCAATTTCTTGATAGAATTTAATGTTCAACATGATAATATATGGAACACAACAATTTATAAGATGCATTTTCATTAGAGAAAAAAATGTATTTGAGAGTTACCATATCAAATTGATAGGAAGTGACATAATAAGGTAACAGTAGCAAGAGAGTGAATAAAAAATTGCACCTAACCTCATGAATTCAATTTTCTCACCTCAACATGCTTTAAAGACCATTCCTGTCATTGTCAAAAAAATTCTTACTGTTTATACATGTAAGGAGGGAAAAAAGCTATGTGACAGAGGAAGGACAACACAAACAGTCCGAATCTAGGTGAGAAAGAGAACAATGATTCAAAATATTTTCAGATGAGACAGTTTAATTTATGATGTGGGTGAATATTTCCAATTCAATCTCTTTTATATTTGAATGTATTTACAAAAATTTAACAAAATCTTTAAAAAAAAGTAGTTGAATTTAATAAACAAGGTGAGTCTGTTGCATCTTATGGCTTTAATCATGGCATTCACTATAGTTAAACAGTTTCTAGGAACAAGCATCATCCTTAATCATAACTTTAGAAAATTCTCTCAATCACAAAAAACGATTCTTTTACACACTAATTGTATAAATAACTATTTAAGTACCGTAAACTGAAGTGACTTTAACCGATGCATGAAAAACAGTTTGCTCTTTTTTTTTTTGAGCTTAAATACACTCAGATTCAACCCAGAAAGTCACTGTGTATTTGGAATAGAGAACTGGGTTGCCATTTTAACAGTATTTTCTTGAGAGAAATCCTTATATAAAACTGAACATTGCAACACAGCAGGTACACAGTTGTAAGTTGTAGTCGTCCAAGCCGCCCCCTTTTAAAGAAAAAAAAAACAGTTACCTCTTGTCACTGAGCTCGTGTAGATCTATACTATCCTGTGTGAAAGTGTCGACTCTCATATTTACTATAAAACTAGTTTGCATGCCGTAAAAGGAAAACTATGTTTTTTTTAATTATAGTACATAGATTTGGAAAAAAGTACTCTCCACCCCTCATTAAACAAACAAGTACTGTTATTATGAGTTTGGCAACATCTACCCTCTATATGTAGGGGGACACTGGCATAGCCCGTAAGTAGTAACTTCCTGGGTTGAATTAGAGTGTAGTATATATGATGAGCTCTTTTGCAAAAGTCTCTTGTCCACTTGCACCAAAACTGACTTTTGTCTTTTTAGATTATTCTATGTACAAATGCACCATTTAGCTTCAGAGCATCCTTCAAATTACCATAAAATTATGTTAAAAGTGTTTGTTGTAATCAAACTACAAATAGATTACAAAAGGAAGTAACATTATAAGGTTCTTAATAAATAAAAAGTTGATTTCTTTTAGACATGTTTCGATACTCCTGAGTATCATCTTCAGCTTGTCCAGACGGTTGAATTTTAAATCTTTGGCCCTGGATATCGACTCTCACTCCATCTTTTGGTGGACCGAAGAACTTGCAAATCAAATCCCTCTTCCCGGAAATTAAAAAAATCATGACTCTAACCTGTTCTTCTGGATGTAGATCTTTTTCCAAATTGTGGGTTATTTTTTTTTCTTTTCTAACACCAAATTATTAAACTAACTAACTAACTAACTCACTGGCACTATCAAATCCATAGGCTCATGGCTGCGTGGACATAAGCTCTCCATACATCCCTATCCTGTGCCAATGTTTTCCAATCATCCCCTGTATAATCTAATTCTCTCAAATCATAGTTAATGTTATTCTCCCATCGCATTCTTGGTCTACCAACTGGGCGTTTTCCCTCTGGTTTTCCTACAAGAAGCTTCCATGCATGCCTTTCATTCCCCATTCATGCCACATGTCCTGCCCATCACAGTCTACAAGACTTAACTGTTCTCATTATATCTGGCTTCCTATAAAGACCATGTAATTCATTGTTATGCAAGTCTTCTCCATTCACCTGTCTGTTCATCTCTCTTTGGTCCAAAAATTTTCCTAAGAACTTTATTCTCAAATACTCGTAATCTCCTTTCGTCCCTTAAAGTAAGAGTCCATGTTTCGCATCCATATAATATAACTGGTCAAATAATAGTTTTATATATTTTCAGTTTAACGTTTTTTGAAAGGAGTTGGGAAGTCAAGAGTTTCTGTAATGCATAATAACATGCATTTCCAAAATTGAGCCTATGTTTAATTTCCTTGTGCATCTCATTCCTGTTTGTGATTATTGTTCCTAGGTATTTGAATTCAGGACAGTTACAAAATAAATTTGTGTGAAAATCTATGTCCAGAAGAACAGGGATAGAATCATGAACAATGAAATTCCTGAAGAGAGAAATTTGATTTGCAAATTGTTTGGTCCACCAAAAGATGGAGTGGGACTCGACATCCAGGGTCAATAATGTAAAATTCAATAGTCTGGACAAACTAATGATGCAAGTGTAGTGAAACATGTCCAAAAGAACTCAACTTTTTATGAGGTAAGATGTAACAGACTTAAACTAACTTGTTTACAGCAAAATAGTGACCTTAGATTACTTCCCAAAATATATGAAAATGGACAAGAGACATTTTGAAAATAATCTCCTCATATAGGAACTTACTCATACTGTAAAGTGAAAAAAAATCTTGAGTCTATTATCAACTTCAAAAAAGAACATTTAAACTCCTTTACACAGTTGATAGCACCCATGTGGTGTCTTGATGTAGAGAATTGTCCCAATTTGGCTCATGCACATCATATAATATGACTACAAATGGGCACTCAGTGCCTGGGTTACCCTGCCTTAGAGGCCACAATAATGGATCTGGTCCTCCAGGTTAGAGACTGGGCAAAGGGTTAACAATACCATCCCATAAAACCTTTATTGTTGAGAATCCCCATAATATGCAAGCCAGACAGAACTTTTCAAAGATAGGAACATGGAGACATAATGTAGGGGCAGTCAAGGCCTCCAATAAGGTGCAGTACTCTAGATAGGGTGACATATTGGATAAAGTCACCTCTGATTTCATGATGCAGTAACTGTCATACGTATAAAATTAAGTAAATAGGAGCCCTAATTTGAATCATAATTAAAATGAAATCAGATCATTTTAAAATTATCTGAATCTTATTACAGAATAAAATTACTAAAAATTTACAGATAAGAACATTGAAACATATCTATACAGTGTTCAGGTGAGTTTGTGAGAAACTTCGAGGTGTAATATAAAATTACATTTGCAACATATTCAGTGAGACTTCAATAAACTTTGTAATATGTTAGCAACTTTGAAAACAATTTCATCCATAACCATTATTCAAGTCTTTTCTTTTTGATGTTATATTTAGTTTAACATGTTCAGTTCTGGACAAATCTATTTTTTGAAAAGAAAAATTAATGCTTGAACCTGCAATCAAACTCTGTATGTCAGTGTGCAGTCCATTACACCATTCAAACCCAATAGATCTGACAAGATAATATGGGTCGGCAGCAGGACTTAAATTTGTGGAGGTCAATGGCAGTATCCAAGGTCTGGTAAGATGACTTACTACGGGGTTAGGAAGAACTCTATAGCTGTAGGGAAGAAACTTCCTAGGAGTTGGATATCCAAAATTAAGGATCATTATCCTCCATGAGGAATCATACACATAGCCCTGGAAGGATGGACTTACTGGAACAGACCAAATCAAAAGAACTGGCACAAGAATTTTAACATGGAAAGTACACACCTTGTATAGGGCAGGAGCAATCAATGAACTGGTTAAGATAGTGGAGAATTATAATATGGACATTTGTGTAATAAAGAAATAAGATGGCAAGGAGTAAAAAAGTTGCTGCTCTCAGGAATTAAAATGTATAAGAGAAAAATTTTCATTTAGATTGGAGGCCTTAGCATAGCTCAGTGGCAGAATATTTGAGTATAAAGCTAAAGATCCTGGATTCAAACCCCCAGTCTAAGCATATATTTTTCTCTTCAAATATAAAAATTCTTTGTTAATCAACCACAGGGAAAAAAGACAAAGAGAGAGACCTAGCACCAGATGGTGGGATGATTTATACATTGATATTAGGAAATGTAAAATCACAAAATGGAATGTAGGATCTAAGGACAGAGACGATTGGAGGAGGTCAGTGGAGGAGGCAATGGACTGTAGTGCCACTTAAGACAAAGAATAATTACATACCTCAAAGATTGTAACAAACTCACTCCAACACTCTACGTAAGTCAAACAAGTATATAATAAATAATAACACACATACACACATCATCTCTTTAAAAAATTGCACAGTAACTCAGCTGTCATGGAATAGATTACAGATAAAACTAGGAATCTCACATTCATGAAAACGAATGACTCAGTCTAGAAAGTATAATGCTGTTTCTACAACTGAGACAGGATATCTGTTCTAAAATCACTATACCAAAATTCAGCCAAGTTCCAGTTTTAACGTAAACAAACTTGAATAAAATATTACTGCATGTACTGAGGGAACTGTGATGTTACTATTAGTCACTGCATGACTGAATTATGTAGGATAGAAGCATTGTTCTTAGGCAATATCATATTTTATGAGAAATAAGACTGAATACAAAGAAGATGAACACCATTTCTTGCATATTTATGACAGACCAGCCTCGTGGGCCAGTGATCAGCGTTACTGACTACTGTTCATGAGGTCCCGGGTTTGATTCCCGGTCAGACCATAGGAATTTTTTCTTAAAGGGAAAATTATTCTTGTGGTTGCCCATGGTCTGGAATTTAGGTTAAGAACTCTCCTGGTGCTTCATCATTTATCACCCATCATATCATCAGGGTAATGTGACTCTACCTCCCAGGTATCCCAAACTAAGGTATGGATTACAATTCTGCCAATGTCAGGGGAGTAAGCCAGAAATGTCATAAAAGACAACCTGGTGACATTAGACAAAACATATATATTTATGACAAAAAACTATATATGGTCCTAGGGGCATGCCATAGCGCAGTTGGTTAAGGCAATATGCTACAAGACCAGAAGATCGTGGATTCGAGTCCTGGTGGGATCAGTATTTCTAAACTGACTCAAACCTTCTGGCAGCACTATAACCCTGGGGTCGACTCAGCTTCTAACAGAATTGAGTATCAGACACTTGTTCTCAGAGTAGAAGTGGCTGTCGCGCAGGGCTAACAACCAGCTGGCATCAAGTCCTGATTGTCTAGAAAAAGTGGGAGCCTTAACTTTCTACTACCCTGAGGGTTTTCAAAGGCCTATAGTGGAATCACTTTACCTTTACCTACCTAATTAGAAAATTACATATTTTCCACATAGATATCATTTACTTATAATTTCATTGAGAGCAGAATTGTTGCTTCATGCTGACTCAGCTGTTATTTTCACCACATCTTCAATAGCTAATGTAGAATATTTTCCACTAAATGGTTTGCAAACATACAAAATAATTTGTTTCTCTCCACTTTTCGAATGTCTTCCTTTCCAATGTTTTATAACTCTACAGAAGCACCATTTTGAAGCAACTGAAATTCCAATATATTCTGCATTGTGCATGTGTAAGAATGTAACAATGCTTATTCAACCTATTAAAATTGTAATTATATATTTTAAGATTCTCCTATATAACTTGTATAGACAGATGCTATATAATACATTTTTATTATTTTTATTTTCTCTATATTGAATGTTAGAGAGAGAACTACATTTTCTTAAATGCTCATAGGTAATTTTTTTTTCAACCAATGAAAATGCAGTGATACATCTGCTTTGTTTACATTACAACTGGAACTTGGCTCGGATTTAGTATAATTACAAATGTTCTACACAGCATATCACTTTTACACTTAGAATTGCTACCCTTAAAATACAAAACAATAAAAAATAAATAACAAAACATGACACAAGGATGGAATGTTTTTTTTTCTTTTTTCACAAATAGATTAAAATGTTCACACCTTATTTTTATGGTCATCAACAAAATTTATCGACCAATTCTCAAGCTGCTTTTAATAATTACATAAATTGAGATATTCATGCATCAATCATCAAAACTAGCATAAAATTCTGGCTATATAAATTTGCATGGGAAAAACTTGATGTATATATATATATATATATATTATCCAATGCTACCATGTTGTCTTTTATGACATTTCTGGCTTTCTTCCCTGGAATTGGCAGTTACATTACCCTGATGACATGATGCGTGATAAATGATAATGAAGGGCCTGGAGAGTCCTTAACCTAAATTTAATCCAAATTCCAGATCATGGACAACCACAGGAATAATTCCCTTTCAGGAAAAATTCCTATGGTCTGACTGGGAATTGAACCCAAGACTTCATTAATTGTAGTCAAAAACACTGACCACTAGCCCATGAGGCTGGTCAAATATACATATATTAAAAAAGACCAGCCTCAAGATCTTGTGGTCAGAGCTTCAGTTTATGAGGTTTGGATTCTATTCCCTGTCAGATCACAGGAATTTTCTCTTAAAGAGAATTATTCCTGTAGTTGCCATGCTCTGGAATATAGGTTATGTTTAGAAGGACTTTCCTGGTGTTTCATTATAACTTATCATCCATCATATCATTAAGGTAATGTAACTCTGTCTTCCAGGTGCCCCAACCTCAGATATTGGTTATAATTTTATCAAGGTCTGGAGAGAATGCCAAAAATATTGTAAGACAATTTGGTGCCATTGGACACAAACATACACCGTGTCCACAAATATAGTATCGTACTTTAAACAACTACTACGTCGCTTTTGATAAGCATATCTAAATGAAATTGGTGACAATCAAAAGAGAAACTTAAAAAGTTTTGTGCATGTTAACAATGTCAACAATGGAGAATAATAGACAACAATACAGATACTAAACTAAATTTAATCATGTTTTTTTGTGGTCGATATGGGTTTATTGTTGGATATTTAGCATTCAGCGAAGTCTGCAGCGTCACTCATGGGGGCCACATTCAACGTCTATGAGGTATAGCAAAAACTTTTTGAGTTTCTCTTTTGATTGTCACCAATTTCATTTAGATACGATTATCCAAAGCGACGTAGTAGTAGTTTAAAGTATGTTACTATATTTGTGGACACGGTGTATATTAAAAAACTTGCTGACTTTAACAGGATGTCATCAAAGTATAAATTAAAATTATTTAAAAAGTGAAGGAAAATATTCTAAAGTAACAAAAAAAATTTAATATTACAAATTTCAAAATTAATTTTAGTGTAAAGTAAATGTCATATTTAATACAGAATATTTAAGTATGGGACATTTATGCAAAAATAATGAAAGTATAAATCCAATACATAAACTGATATGAATTCACAGAATAACAGTGTAAAAAAGTTAAACAAGCAAGAAAGTTTAGAAAAAAAGATAGGTTGAATTCTACTTTAACCATAATGTTTAAATGTAGAATTATTAAAAAAATTATAAGTATTTTAATTAAAGATTTATAATGAACTGATAATTTATTATTTTGTTTATGTTATTTCAGCTTCCTACCATTGTTTCAAGGAAAAACTACTGTAGTGTAAAAAAATTCCTAATACAAAAAATTCTTTTCACTTTTTTTAATCCAAAAATTAAAATATTGGCTAAACTTTATAATATGTGACATGACATTTTAAATTACTTCATAAGTTCCTGTCAAATTTTATTCTTAGGGTTTCATTTTTCAAATTATTTCCTACCATTTACAATGATTTTTACATGTTTTATAACGATTACTTGAATATATTTTTTCACGATATTGAACTACATGAAGACTTAGCAGACATATTGATTTTAACGAATATTCTGATTTCCAGTGCAGCCAACATATAATCTGTACTAATTCACATAGACTAAATAAAATTGGCTGTATTCTTTCACAGGTTAGAGTACTTATTACTCGACTGCATTAACTTTTTAGCCGGTAAGCGGAAGCAATCGTGCTAATGTTGAAGAGGGAAAAAGTGTCTCCTTCTACTGTTGGTACAAGCAAATGATTGGACAAGTGGTACAATCAGTGGCAAAATATAGTGGTAGATCTACTTGAAATAGGAGATGAACTTAATGAAAGATCACCGGAATTTGTATGCTTACGGGTAAATTAAATCAGCACTGATTTCCAACTACTGTCTGCAGATTTAAATGTATATATACTGTGAATACAGGGTCTAACTTTTGCACTTTACATTGTCACTAACAACTGACTATACACGACTGATGGATAATAAACACTGTCACTGAAACCTGAGACAAGGGTCTACTACCTCCAACCCCTACTCACCCTCACCATATATTTGTAAGTAAAGTAATCCCACAACAGGCCCGGAGGCCTTTGGGGTAGGAGGAGGTTAAGGCTCCCACTTTTTCTAGACAATCGGCACTTTATGTCAGCCGGGTTGTCAGCCCTGCATGACGGCTGCCTTTACCCCCAGAACAAGCGTCTGGTACTCATTTCCGTTAGAGGCTGAGTCGACCCCAGGGCCATAGTGCCGCCAGAGGGTTTGGATCAGTTTAAAAATACTGACCCCAATGGGACTTGAACCCTCGACCCTCTGGCTTGTAGCTCAGTGCCTTAACCACTACGCTACGGCGTGCCCCCCACATATTTGTAGTTCCCAGTTTTTCCACAATGAAAGTTAATGTTGTTGAATATTAAATTGCATTAGGTTAGTTTTAGGTTCGTTGGCAACTTGAGTATATGTTGGCTGCATCCCGTGATTCCATAATGTAACCACTTCGTGTCTGTTGCCGCGTGCGCATGGTTGAAACTTAGAAAAAATTTTCTTGTCACATGTTGTAAAGAAGTTCTAAAATATTTTTATGCAATATTTTTAGAAGTGTAAGCTAATTTTTTCCATGCAAATAAATAATTTTTAGCCAGATAGAATGTATAGCTAGTCGCCTGTGTATGTTTCTACTCTAGATATATACCTGAGAGGAAACTCATATAACCTATCTCTATCGAAAATACTGTACTTTTATCGTGGAGAATTCAAGGAATGTCTGTTTTTTTTTTTCACAACCCACATGAGATCGATAATAATTCATTATCGGAATGTATTTAAAGATGACCATATGTCAATTATGTTTACAATCTTACATATTATATATACATATACATGCAACAGATATCCAAATTGCACAAACTGTTATATATTTTCATATTTTCTAAAATAGAATTATGGGAATTTTATATCTTTATGACTAAATCTCTGTTTAAAGTATCCTTGTACATTTCAACATTAAGGACACTTCTAACAGATTTTTTCTTTATTTATTAACACTAAATGGAACAATTTCCAAGAGCCATTATTTTTATTAGATTAATAAGTTTGTTGTAAAACTGAAAATATATGAAAAAGATGATCAATTTTCCAGTTGTTGAATACAAAGTTATCCCTATATGGTGATCAGTAATTGTTCAAGAATATATTAATCACAATCAGAGACAGGCCTACACTTTTTGGAGTTGTGAAGCTTTGAGTGCAATGAGATTCTTTGCACTAATAATATAGGGGAACAACCATTAGGGTCCTGAGGAAGAATTTAAGATTGAATTACTAATGGGTATAATTTAAAATGTCTTCTTAACTAAGAAGCCGCCATTTGCAAAGATAGAAGCAAAGGCTTCATAACATTTGGCATGAGGGAATTACAATGTATATAAGAGAAAAATTTGTGTCTAGATCGAAACTCGCCTCGATAGCTCAGTTGGTAGCATTTGGCCCGGAAAGCCAAAGGTCCCATGTTCAAGTTTCGGTCTAGGCGAAAATTTTTCTCTTCAAATATAATTTTATCCTTCAGTGAGAAGTGTTAAATCAATAATAAGAACATCAAAATAAATTCTGTTCACCTCACCTCATATCCTGTCTCCTAATTAGACCGGTTTTTGAAAACCTAGATAGTTTCATCACTAGTAATTTTATGACCAGGAAAATGTTGTCGAGGAACACTGCTTCTTGCTCCATCTGTTAGTGAACCCATGAACCTCCAAATCAAATCAAATTCCCCAAAAGAAAGGCTAGTTTCATAAAATAAATAGAAAAACCAAAAGATCTCACAGTTTGGGAAAAATCCACATTCAAAAAACCAAGAAAACAAAATTAATGAATTTTGAAATTCCCAGGGAAACTGATTTGATTTAGGTTCATTGTTCTAACAACAGATGGAGTAAGAAGCAGTGCTCCTGGACAACAGAACATCGGTCATGAAATTACTGATGATAAAACAGCGTAGGTTTTGAAACCGGATGAAAATGGAATGAGCAGAATTTATTTTAAATTTTAAGAATTTAAGGTCTTAGTAGATATGAGCATTATGATTTTTATATTATAGCGATTAAACTTAGGTATATGCACCAATGAATTGTGGAAGAAAAAATTGAGCAGATCTGAGGTCTCCAATTTTTTTTTTTTGTCTTGTATGCCACATGCCAATTTTTTCCTATTTTGGGTAGATCCAGTGCCTTTCTAATATTGAAATTTTACAAAATCATACACTCTTGTGGACCCTTCTTTACATCTCATACACCCCTACATTTTTTTTTAGCTGACATGGGCCCCTTTGCAGGTCAGAATTGACCCCCAGAGATAGACCACTTTGGGAATGACTGGTAGAGATAGTAATCAATGTAATATTTTATTTTAGAGGTTAATGGGATTATACAATAAGGAACCTGCTTGTGGTCCTCACTGGGTTTGGGGCCCCTGAAAGTAAGCTTAATTAGTTTCTATACAGATCTGTCCCTAAACACAATTATCATTTTTCTCTCATTTACCAGGTGTAAGTTAAAACAACTTTATATTTTTAGTTCCTTTCTTAATATTCTGTCACACTCCAGCCTGGGAACTGGACTGTACAGACTAAATTTAAATTATTTTTAAAATTTTGCATAATTTTTTAATTATCTATACTGCAATAACATTATCATCCTTTTTTTCTTTTTTTCAGTTTTACAACTTTTCAATTATTAAAATACAGTGTGCTCTATGACTTCGAAGTAATGCACTAACTTCAATATAAGATAAACAAATCTTATATTAAAATTAATGTTGGGAAGTAAACATTATGAGGTTATATCATTAATATTGAGTGGAGAACATATTTTTAATAATTCACCTTATACAATTCCAAATTTATTTATAAATAATTTATTTAATTAATAATTAATTTAATTAATGAAAAATTCATTTGAAACCAATGGTCTTAAATAAATTTAAAATTGTATGAGGTGAGTTATTAAAAATATGTTCTCCACTCAATATTAATAAACAAATCTGTCCAAAAATACCTCGGTCAGAAATTATAAACCTAGAAAGTGATTTATATTTCATAATTTCTGCTTTATTTCTGCTTTCTGGGTTGCTAATTATGCTAATTAAATTACAATAAGATTCATCACTATGACATAAAATAACATTGTTGCCTCACATGCAACGAATCTGTGTTTGAACCCCAGTTGGGATAATTCTTCTATGTGAGGTTTTTCCTCATCTATAAGAAAAAAAGTATTCTCATAAATAAAAATTCTCGCATATTCCACTAAAAAAATTATTTTGAGTATGACTTAAAGAAAATTATTGCTCTTTCTACTTTAAGTCCGCTGGGTTTAATAATAAGAATTTTATCTTTAGGACAAATCTAGGGAATTTTAAGGCCCAAATAGTCCCTGAACACCATCTATCCATCATAAGTATCCATATCACATTCTCTTTATAGCATGCACTGCTATGTCTAAATAAATGGGATATGATTTTTAAATTTTCGTTTCAGTTGAACACTACACCTAATGGTTTTAGAGCATAAGAGTGGCTAAATTAGAGCCACACCTGAAAATGTGTATACACAAAGTTATACACTGGGATGAACCAAACATGGAGTTGGTTGGAATCAACATCCAGGGGTGATAACGTGAAAATCAACAGTTTTGACAAGCTGACGATGGCATGGACAACATATCGAAACATGTCAAATGAAACACAATATTTATGAGATGATTTATAAGATAATTCCAGATTCACTTTATTTATTTGTAGGGTTCTATATTGAGAAAACAAGCTGCAGTGACTGAGGAGTAATAATTATACTGTCCACTCCTGTAATTGTCACATGTGGATATGAGGCCAGAAGTTATCCGTTTGGACAAGTGTCTTCTAGACCTGTTGTGCCATGGAGGAAAAAACTGACCAAAACTCTCATCAAAAGAGTAAACATGTGTATTGTATATATATTATATTTAGGGTTATAATGTTTGTGAAATAAAATATTTCCTGAGCAATGGATGGATGAACTTTTACTTAAAACCATTGTAAAAGGTCACCCCCAAATATATTTATATATCAATATTTAATATTGATTTGGGGGTGACCTTTTCTTGAAGCTCAGTGAAATGAAGGCCATTTTCAATGGTTTTAAGTGAAGGTTCATCCATTTGTTGCACAGGAAATATTTTATTTCAACTAACAGTCCAAAAAGTTATAACCCTCTAGGGTAATAACTTTTTGGACTTTTGTCAAATAAAATATTTCCTGTGCAATGAATGCATGTAAAATAGTTTTTGTGCAATGAATGGGTGAACTTTTACTTCAAACAATTGAAAAAAGCCTTCAATTTACTGAGCTTCAAGAAAAGGTCACTCCCAAATATATTTATATATCAATATTTAATATTAATTTGGGGGTGACCTTTTCTTGAAGCTCAGTGAAATGAAGGCATTTTACAATGATTTTAAGCAAAAATTCACCCATTCATTGCACAGGAAATATTTTATTTCACAATAGTCCAAAAAGTTATAACCCTAATATAGACATATACAAACAATAATATTTCTCGATATTTCTCTTTTTCCATTTTCTCTAATGAACAGAGCAGGTTTTGAATGTTTACTACTCTTATACAACATGCTGTGATTTTATATTTGAGTAAAGAATGAATTCTTTTACGACTTACTAAAAATAATTTAACTTAAAACACAAATATCGTAAATAATACAATTAAATAAATATTAACATTTAAGTATTTCTTAAGCATTAAAAATTTTGATAACTACTATTTGAAGGGCTTGGTTGTAAAACATGGTAACTGACAAATTCTTGAAAATTGAGTTGTAGCATATAAACTGTGATATGTGGCCTTCTGAAGCATTTGGTGCATGTAATTTTATTTACCATCTATTGACGAATGTAAAAACTATGTGCACCAAATGCTTCAGAAGGTCAAATATCACAGTTTACATGCTACAACTCAATTTTCAAGAATTTGTCAGTTAACATGTTTTACAGCCGAGCCCTTCATTTATTAATTTTTTGGGCAATAATATTCTACAATGGATATAAATTATTCTGGATAAAATTTAAAAAATGCTATAAGGGATGAATTGTCTATCCATTTGATTTTTCCTTGTTATATTATGTAAACAAAGCTTGTAAAAACACATGTATTACGAATTAAAAAAAGCTTGGAAATTTCATTAAGCTGCTATATCTGCATCAATGTTGAATCTTGTCAATTTGAGCTTCTGCTACAAATATGTCACCTAACTGAATAAAATGCAACATTATATAGTATATAGGAAAATTGTATTCAAGTTCTACTTTGTTTAAAAAAATCTTATATAACTGTTTTGCTTTATAACTTTTGAACAAAGCATTTCTGGACAACAGTTTTTTACATATTAATGCCCTTGTCCTTCTCCATTAAGAAAGAAACATAGTCACAGAGACACAATGTATTTATGAATAATAGATTTTTGAGTCTTTAATAAACCACATTCCTCTTGTAATGGCGTCATGACCAATAGTGTATAAGTACAATAATAATGTTAATATATTTCCCAATAAGTCATAAATGCCATCATTCAAAATGCATCTAATCAATAATATTTTTAAGTACAGTATATGTTTTAAAAATACTTATGTGAATATCTAGTATGGCTACGTAACAGCATGCCTAATGATTGTACAATGTTTTTTTATTATTAATGAAACTGAAAATGACGACAATTAAACAATAAATTATCATACTACTGTTTCCAGTTTGTTAGGTGACTTCCCGAGCTGAGTGGCAATGGTCATGTTACTCACGTCGTCTGATTCAGAGTCAGAACTTTCAGCAGATGTTGTCCCAGGCTTCTGAAATTAAAATACATACGAAAACATTGTATAAAACATATTGAACTTTTATAGGAATAAATCACTATGAGGTTTAATTTATCCATCCATAGTAATTCCGCCCGAAGGCAGGTCCTTCACTGCAATCATAGCATTTTCATGCTATGCTTGCAGCTTTACTAGGGAACTGTAGGTGTGGTAGCTTCCCATTGCTTTCCACACCAGTGAAGGATGATGATAATGATAAGGATGATTTCGGGGACTGTTTGGGCCTTAAAAGTTTTCCTGTCATTTGTCTTACAGGTGAGGAAAAACCCCAATATAAACCTCACCCAGAAAAACTGCCCTGACCGGGGATCGAACCTGGGCCCGCTGCATGACAAGGCAGCATGCTACCTCGAGACCACATGGTGGATGTTTAATTTATGATTGATTAAAATGTTTCATACCTCTCCTCATACCCAGTCTTCTAAGTAGACTGCAATTTCAAAATCTTGGCAGCTTCAACTTCAGTACTTTCTTGTCGACTGATGTTATGTTGATCAGAACAACTTTTTCTTCCCTCTGTTGGTGGACCTCTGGATCCAGTCAGAATCCACGGGAATTTCGAAGTTCATAAGATTTTCTTTCTTGTTTCTTTGAATGTGGATTTTTCCCCAAACCGTGTGTTCTTTTAGTTTTCTGTTTGTTTAATCAGACTGGCTTTTGATTCAATTAGATGTTTTTCACACCAAGGTACTGCTGACTTTTCCATTTCACCATTTTTGACATTTCTAAGATGTTCTTTCATCCTTTACAGGGGAAAAACAAATATAAATTTGAAAACAAGGGTGAAAGAACATCTTAGAAATGTCAAAAATGGTGAAGTGGAAAAGTCAGCAGTAGCTGCTCATGCTTGGGCTGAAAAACATTTAATTGAATCAAAAGCCAGTCTGATTAAACAAACAGAAAACTAAAAGAACTCATGGTTTGGGGAAAAATCCACATTCAAAAAAACAAGAAAGAAAATCTTATGAACTTTGAAATTCCTGTGGATTCTGACTGGATCCAGAGGTTTATCGGTCCACCAACAGAGGAAAGAAAAAGTTCTTCTGATCGACATAACATCAGTCGACAAGAAAGTACCGAAGATGACACCACCAAGGCTTTGAAATCGCAATCTACTTAGAAGACTGGATATGAGGAGAGGTATGGAGCATTTTAATTAATCATAATGAATAAAACTTAAAAAAAATATGTAAAACAATCCACCGTGCTAGTTCAGGTAGTTGCATGCCTGGTTCGTGACTAGCGGACCCGGGTTTGATTCCTGACAGGGTTGTAAATTTGAATTGTTATATATATAAAGGAAGTGACACTATGAAGTTTATTTTAATACATAAGTAGTTAGATTTTACAACTCACCACATAATTGTGGATTTCTTGAAGACTATAATTTCGATACATTATGTATCATTATCAATTCTAACTGTTGAATTGGTTGTTTGTGATCCTATAGGATGATTCTTGCTTCCTCTGATGAACTTCTAAATTAAATCTTTCTCCCTGGGAATTTCAAAAGACTATCCTACTATTTTCGTGAATGTGAATTTTCTCCCAAACTGTAATTTCCTTAGATTTATCTGTTTCAGTAATTTAGTCTTTGTTTCAATTCTGTATTTTTCAGACCATGATAAATCTGTAATAGCTGCACATGCATGGTCAGAAAAACATGGAATCGAAGCAAAGGCCAAATTATTGAAACAGATAAGTCTAAGGAACTCACAGTTTGGGAAAAAATTCACATCCAGAAAAATTAAAGGAAAATAATGAATTTTGAAATATCAGGGGAAAAATTTAATTTTGAAGTTTATCAGTCAAACAACAGAGGGAGCAGGAAGCAACCTACAGGACAGACAACCACCAAATGAACAGTTAGGTAGAACTGAAGATGGTACACAGAAGTATCAAAACTAATATTATTATTTAAAATAAACCTCATAGTGTCACTTCCTTTAAATAATAGTGAAAACTATAGGTACATACCTCCTTCATATCACAATGTGGCCTCTTCCTTCCTGTAGAACCCATGCTTTGCACTATCTGAGGCAAATCTGGGTTACTTTCCAGAGTAGACGACTGACTAGACGGGGGGTGACTGTAGTCTGGAGTATTTTCTTCATCTGAGCCAACAACTTCATTTTTAACAGATGATAATTTCTTAAGTCGACGTGATCTACATCTCGGTGCCACAGGTCGTCTTGCAAAACTAAAAAAAATATATATATATCTTAATATATAACAATTTTGTGTCACGTTGTTTGTCTGCGATGGAATCCTAAACTACTGAACCGATTTTAACAAATTTTGCACACTCTGTGCAGTTTGATCCAACTTGAGACTTAGGGTAGTTTATAACTAAATTTATAGTCGCATTATTTTTTATTGCAAATTATTTGTTTATTATTTAACAAAGAGTTATAATTATCTGTGAGTTCCATACAATTCTAACAGATGGCGGTGTAATTATCTGTGAGTTCCATACGATTCTAACAGATGGCATTGTAAGGTAATTTGGTAAGGTAATTGGTTTATTATTTAACAAAGAGAGATCCAGATGGCTGTGCTTTTTGTTGCAACCGCGAATTTCAATTGAATTACAAATATTGATTATTTCATAATTTAAGTGTGTTCACTGTTTATTTTATTTTCAATATTATTAAGTTTGTGTGTAAGTTTTAGTTTTAAGTAATCTGGATGAAAGACGGCAACTTAATTAAAATTTTTAACGTATACCTTAGCCACAGCAACGCGTGGCCAGGACTTCTAGTATAATATATATTCATCTTCTTCTTCTTAGACTGGTTTTGGGACCTTAGCACTATTGCGACTGTTATGTTGTCTTAAAAAGCTGCCTCCTGCTCCTCCTATTGGTAGATGGAAGGACCTCGAAATCAAATCATTTTGCCCAGGAATTTCAAAGTTTATTAATTTCTCCTTTTCGTTTTTTTTAATGTATATTTTTTCCCAAAATAAAGTAATAAAACAAATGGAAAAAAACTCATGAATTGGGAAAAAATCTACATTCAAAAAAAAGGAAAGGAGATTTTAATGAACTTTGAAATTCCTGGGGAAAATTATTTGATTTCAAGGTTCTTCAGTCTACCAACAGAAGGAGCAAGGCAGCTCTTCAAGAAGACATAACAATGGTAGTACTGAGGATGGAACCAAAGAAGGTCCCAAAATTAGTTTTAGAAAAAGAAGAAGAAGAATATGAGGTGAGGTGATAAAATTTTACTAAATAAATTTAAAAGAGAAAATCATCACATACAAAAAGTGGACTTATGTCCTTTTGAAAAAGTAGAAGTAGCACATTTTAGGATGACAACGGGCCATGACTGCCTGGCAAAACACCTTCACAAAATCAATGTTCTGCCTTCACCGAAAAGCATTTTATGCAATCACCCAGATGAAGAAATGGATGCAGATCATCTGAACAACTGTATTGCTGTCAAACATTAAGATTCTAAGACCTCAAAGTATTGAAGAGCAAGACTGCTAATGACTTCAGTATTAGATGCAGCACATTCTAAGACTTCAAAGTATTGAAGAGCAAGACTGCTAATGACTTCAGTATTAGATGCAGCACATTAGACAACAACAACAACAAAACACAACTAAAGAGAAACATTTCTACCTGAGCAAATTTCTGAACCCACGACCTCCATGTATAGCAACATACCTTTTTGGGATTCTTGGTCTTGTCTTCTCGATGTTTCATCACATTTCATGTCCAGCAGGTGATGAAACATTCAAGAACACAACACTGCAAGACATGGCCAAGAATTCCAAAAAGGTATGTTGCAATACATAACGATAGCTGAAAGTCTTAATCAGTTTACCAAGACCTCCAGTTTCATGCACTGATGCTCTATCATTCAGTAATGTTAATGAATGAGTTGGAAAAAATGCTTTAACATCTCACCTCATAAAGTTGCATGTCTTCATGATACCGGTTTCAAAAGTATAGTTTTACTTCCATCTTCACTCAAACTCCAACTGTCGAAATTTTGTCGTTAACACCATCTTCTGAACTGCCATCTGGTGTCAATTTTATGAACTTGGAGATCAAATTATTCTCGTTGGGAATGTCAAAATTCATGGCTTTATACGTATTCTTCTGAATGTATATCTTTTCCCAAACTATCAATTCCAAAGGTTTCTCCAAATGTTTCAAAAGTTTAGCTTCTTTTCCAATTTTGTGATTATCTAGCAAACTATCAGCTGCAATTGCTGATTTTTCAATTTCACCATTTTTAATATTTTTACAGCGTTCTTTTGTACGAGTTTCTAAATTCCTTTTAGTTTTCCCTATATATATACTCTCTTGCAGTATTATCGTGAAGATATGCAACTTTATGAGGTGAGATGTTAAAGCATTTTCTCCAACTCATTCATTAATGTAAATACCTCATAGTGTTAAATTAATATTGAGAAGCTAAAGCTATTACTATGATAGAAATAAGTAAATTAATGAACACAATTAAATTATTGTAAATCAATACAATAATTTAATTGTGTTCATTAATTTACTTATTTCTATCATAATAATAGCTTTAGCTTCTCAATATTAATTTAATAAATAATGCTATATCTGTGTGGAGTCCCTTCATGTCTTCTTCAGGTAGAAGCCATTCATTGTGTATTTGTGAATGATGATTCATTGCAATTGAATGTGGGGCCAGTAGAGTAAGGTAAAGGAAGAATTTCTGCTTGGATGGGAATGAAGCCTGGATTAGCTCAATGGCAGAGCATTAGCACGGAAAGCTAAAGGTTTGGGGTTCGATTCCCGGTTCAGGCAAAAATTTTTCTCTGTACCATTGATTTACAATAACCTCATAGTGTATTAAATTAATGTTGGGAAGTAAACATTATGAGGTATAATCATTAAAATTCATCAGAGAATATTTTGTTTAAACAACTCACCTCATAGGAATCATGCTTCCATGATACCATGGTTTCAAACACAGTCGTGTTTATCCTCAGCCATCAGTCGGAGTTACGGCTGAGGATGAACATGACTGTGTTTGGAACCGTGGTATCATGGAAGCATGAATCCTATGAAGTGAGTTGTTTAAACAAAATGTTCTCCTATGAATTTTAAAAACCTCATACTGTTATCTCCCACTTTAATTTTGATTAAATTCAGTAATGTGTTTACTCAGGAAAAATGCTTACCTTCCTCGGTGAAGCATGTAACTCTCAACTGGATAATCTCCTTCTTCTTCTGACCAGCTCTCCTCGTAATTATCATCCTTACTAGAATCTTGTGAATCTAATGTCTCGGAACTTAATGTGAGTTTTGACACTGGATGCACTGAATCTCCGGAAACGATAACACCTTTGTATTGTGCAGCCAGCTCATGGCCACCTCTACCAGCTGCCACGAGCCTCCTCGCAAGTTCTTCATCACTACAATTTATTCCCGCTAGCATTGAAATCACATCGTCTGGATTTCCGTTATTGGCAGTGCTATCAATAATTGCAGGTGAAGCTGACATTCGATTGCCATTGAGAATTTCACTTACTTTCCTCCCCAAACTTTCTAAATGTTCATCATCACTTTCACGAAGAGAGAGTCTTAAATTACTATTAGGTTCAGAATCATCTGAAGGATCTGGCTTTAAACGAAGTTCCACATCATTGCAAAGCAAGCTATTTCCATTCAGACTTTCCGTTCCTGGAGATTTGACTATTACGTCATGTTCTGCCACTTCCTTTACGGAACCTGAATGAGATACTGTCACATTGAACTGGCGAGCTGCAAAATGTGGATTCGGACTGGCATCGGTTTCACTGACATCCATCATTTCTGTCTGCGTCTCCCCATCCACTAACTGCTGCTGCTTTTTACACATTTCAGTCTGAAACAATGTCCAGAAAAAACTTAATTACTAGCTCTACTCATACTCAATGAATTCTACAGAATCATAGTGTACATGTGCAAAAACTTAATGTAATTGCCACCAGATGGCAGGATATGTATGTGAAATCGGTATGGCCAACCTTCACAATAAACTCCTGATTATCCATGCGCGTATTACCTGGTTTGCAGATTATCCGGGCATGACTCTTTTTAGTGTATTTTTTTTAAATACTGTATTTTGTATTGATATGAAAAAATTATTTATTTTTAAACATACTACTGTGAACTATGCTTAGAAACTAGCACAATAGAGTAACCTTCACTCACAACCCCCTCCCCTGATGCATTTAACGGTACCAACCAATATTTTGAGAATGCAATACAATTTCGGAAATTTCTGTTGTGGAGTCACTGAGTTTGTTGTTACAGATTCAAACCACGGGTATGCTGTGGCAGTGGGTTTATCGCTGGTTAGTAGTGTGGTTATCAGTGATTATTTGTCATCGCTGGTTTAAGTGTGGATATCGGTGGGTACTAGTGTGGGAATAGCTGATTATTTGTCATCACTGGTTATATGTGTGGATATCAGTGGTCACTACTGTAGTTACAGTGGCCATTTTGAATAACTGTCGTGACCAGAGTGGTCATAACAGGAAATAGTTCCACTTTTTATTTTCATATTTACAAGTAAATAAAACAATGATAATTACAACTCACATCTAAATACATTTAATATAATATTTTATGAATATTTGTTGTATTTAAGTAGTGTTAAAGTGAGTAAATACATTTCTGATCAACTTCCATGGCGCCAAATAACTTAATTGGATTATCCGTGTTTTTCGATTTTCCATGCATATCTCAGTCCCAATTAACACGGATAATCGGGAGTTTGCTGTATAAGAAATGGATGTACATCATCTTCCCTCTTCCTAACCTAACAAAATAAATTACATGCATATTATTTAATAAACTATGAACTCATCTGGTGTATACTAACTTGTCCCATCGGTACCTAACAAAATGAACTTAATAAGATGAGTCCGTTGCATCTTACTTCATAAAAATTTAGTTCTTTTAGTACATGTTTTAAAATAATTCTGTAATTTTATGAGGTAAGATGCAACAGACTCGCCTTATTTATTAAGAAGAACCTCATAATGTTACATCCTATTGTAATTTTATAAAAAAATTAAGTTAATTTTTATACAAATATGGTTTGGAATTAATTGCGAATATTGGTCACACTGATTTCACAGATATGTCCTGCCATCTAATGGAAGTTATATTAAGCGTTCATACACACAATTTGCATACATAAATAAATGTTTAATATATTTAAAGAGAAAAATTATACGCTCAGACCGGGACTTGAACCCGGGACCCTTGGTTTCCAGTCCAAGTGCTCTACCATTTGAGCTACCTGAGCAAGTACCGATCTAAACGCAAATCTTTCTCTATAACCAAGGGTCCCGGGTTCAAGTCCCGGTCTGAGCGTATAATTTTTCTCTTTAAATATGATTTATCCATCATTGAGATGTATGAAATTAATAATAAAAACATCGAAATGTTTAATAATTGTAAAATATGTTTAGGAATTGTTGCAAAAATGTTTAAAATAGTACAAAATGTTAAAATTGTCCACCACTGTGGTCTCGAGGTAGCATGCTGCCTTGCCATGCAGCAGGCCCGGGTTCAATCCCCGGTCGGGGCAGTTTTTCTGGGTGAGGTTTTTATCAGGGTTTTTCCTCACCTGTAAGACATCCATAGTACATCCATAGTAATTCTGCCCGAAGGCAGGTCCTTCACTGCAATCATAACATTTTCATGCTATACTTGCAGCTTTACTAGGGAATTGTTGGTGTGGTAGCTTCCCGTTGCTTTCCACACCGGTGAAGGATGATGATGATGATAATGATGGCCATATGATTTCGGGGACCGTTTGGGCCTTAAAGTTTTCCTGACATTTGTCTTACAGGTGAGGAAAAACCCCGATAAAAACCTCACCCAGAAAAACTGTCCCGACCGGGGATCGAACCCGGGCCCTCTGCGTGACAAGGCAGTACGTTACCTCGAGACCACAGCGGTGGACTACCTGTAAGACAAATGTCTTGAAAACTTTAAAGCCCAAACGGTCCCCGAAATCATATGGCCATCATCATCATCATCATCCTTATCATCATCATCATCATCATCCTTCATCAGTGTGGAAAGCAATGGGAAGCTACCACCACACCTACAATTCTCTAGTAAAGCTGCAAGCATAGCATGAAAATGCTATGATTGCAGTGAAGGACCTGCCCTCGGACAGAATTACTATGGATGGATGTTAAAATTATGTAGTGCAACTCCTCCAAGCGCAACAGGCCTAGAAGGTCCTTGGCCTACCATCCGGCTGCTGGCCTCACATCCACATGTGTTAATCATATAGGTAGACGAATATCTAGCCAGTGTAGGGGTGACGTGGTCAGCATGTTGGGTCCCCCAGACATTATGGCTGGTCTTCTCAACCTGGAGTCGCTACTTATTGTAGTTACCCAAATGCCTCAAAATGCTGGGTGGGTACTGGTCCCATACTGGCCGAAATTCCTTGAGAAAATTTCTTCCCCCACAGGAATTCGAACCAGTGCAAGTCCCATAGCTCTGCACCAAGGCTTCTTGCCTGAACCACTCGGCTACAGCACGGGACTACGTAGTGCAACAGTGGCATAAATATGTTGTATGGATAATAATCATAGAACGTCTTAACCTTAAATTTATCACAATATTCAATTTCAATATCATAATTAGATCTCATATTTTTAGGCAAAACAATATTTTTTTCCCCATTAATCACACACAATACAGTATACTTTCAATTCAAGAGTTCCTATATAATGGGCATTTTATTTAATGTATATATAATCTATGTACATGGTCAGCCGCGGTGGACTAATGGTTATGCTCCTTGCCTCTGGTCCCGAGGGTCGCGGGTTCAAACCTGGCCAGGGTGAGATATAAAAAACATTTTCTCCAACTCAATCATAAATAGTAATTCTTATTGTTATTCTCAGGAATTATTTCCAACAATGCACACTTCATAGAGACTCGTAAGAAAAACAGTATAACCAACAGAAGCCAAAACATAAAACTTGTTATGATATACGGTATATATTTTCGGGATATGATCTTAACTTTTTGCTTTTCTGTCATACATCTCTGATTTTTGAGGTTAACCTTATATTCAATTTTTTTTTTTACTTTCTTACACCTTGATTTTGGGATACGGTACTTAATGTTAAAAGATTCTGGGCTATGTGGTCGTGGTCTATAACTGATATTTCTTCCAGATGTTTCTCCTTCAACTGTGGAGGTCATCTTCAGTGGCAAGTGCTTCTAGGTGATGTTACCTTGTCGTAGATTCGGCTGTAAGTGATCTGTGGAATGTTGGACTCTCGTATTCATGTTTGTGCTGACCTCTGGATAACTGGGCGGAGTCATAGATATCATCATCAAACTGGCTTCTGATTGGTTTGCAATGGTCTCGTTGTTATTGATTAGTTTTAACCGTCTATTGTCTAATGTGTCATATCAGGCTTTAGCCAGTTTAATACCTTCTGGTATGACACATTAGACAATAGACGGTTAAAACTAATCAATAACAAGGAGACCGTTCCGAACCAATCAGAAGCCAGTTTGATGATGATGTCTACGATTCCACCCAGCTATCCAGAGGTAAGCAAGAGTATAAATATGAGAGTCCAACATTTTGCAGATCACTTACAGCCGAGTCTATGACCAGGTAACACACCACCTAGAAGCACTCGCCACTGAAGATGACCTCCGCAGTCGAGGGACAAACATTTGGAAGAAATATCAGTTATAGACCACGGCCACATAGCCCGGAATCTTTTAACATTATGATTACCGGCCATGAAAGCCTGCATTCCACAATATACAGTACTAGTTAATAAAAATACAGATTGTAAAAAGAATAATAAACATTAATTAAATAAAAATAAAACTTAGTTTTATTTGATTTTCATATTTAACACATTCAGTACCAGGCACTGAGCAGGGCATTTAACCCACAGGCCATCCATTTAAATACCCCAGCTACCCTTTTCGTGACACTTCAGAAAATGGACCATTATTCACAAACTATTAGTCCTAGAAAATTCAAATTTTATACATGCCTAAAGGAGATATTCTAGTAGGATTTGATGGTGCAAATAACTTGGGTGATTGACATCACATGGTATCGGCGTATCAATTTCAGGAAGTGGAAGTTCATCTTCACTTTCACTTTGTGAATATTCTAGTTCAGGAATCAGTTCTTCACCTGAATCATCATTATACAAAATATTCACTAATTCTTCTTCAGTGAGACATTTTTATTTTGCCATGGTTTCACTCACGCACAAACAGCGTGATAACGAGAAACATACATGACTGCATTGGAGCCTATAGTCAAGTTTGGGTGAACGAATTCCATGTGTTGTTTGTTTTAAAAATAAAAGGGGATTCACCAAGGTTAAACGTGTCAAACGGGATTAGAAAATGTACATTTACATGTCATCTATGATCTCCAAGACATACTAAGCCAACACAATATTTAGGCGCTGAATATAAATGTGGTTTGTTTGCGCCCACTCTAAAATGAGTTAACTTACCGACAGCCACATACACGATAGCCTCTTTAAATGCCTTAATTGGTTTACGGTACTGAATGTAAGATAAAATTCAGTGACAGCTGTTTCGGTACACTGTCTGAAGAAGGTACAGTGTACCGAAACAGCTTCATTGAATTATATCTCAATAAACATGAAAATCAAATAAAACTAAGTTTTATTTTTATTTAATTAATAAATATGGATTTTCATCAAGTAAACACCAACTCAATTGATTAAATAATAAAAATATGTCGAACCTGCTTATATATTATATTGTCCAAGGAAGCATTCAGTAAGCTTATTTTTTAAATGTTTTTTGAGAATTAACAGTACAGGGAATTCCAAAGACGGTAGCCAAAACAATGATATAATAAGAAGTGCAGTAAGGAAGAGTAATACAGAGGATAGTAAGTATAATGTAATATTATCTGAAAATACTCTACATTCTAATATTTGAGTGAAATTAATCTCACCTTTTTATCATTGGTTGGGCTTGACTTTTTGAAACTACTATGGAACTTACTGCATCTTCTTTTTTTAAGTTGATGTTCACAAGCAGCACCCCCTGCGGCAGTAATCAAGGTTTCTGGATATGATGAACCATTAAGTACTAGAGCTGCCATTATAGGATTCTGCAAAATTATACAACAAACATTTATGGCTTATTAATCCATTACATAAGCATTGAAAAACAGAATATAAACAAAAAAAACAATACTTGATAATAAGTAACACTAACTCACTGGCACTATCAATCAAACCCATGGGTTCATGTCCGCATGGACATCAATATCCTAATGTTTTTTAATCATCGCCTGAAGTATTTGATCATGAGGTTCGTCTACCCATCAGTAAAAGAAAATAATATAAGACATCAGACAGTCAACAAACAGCTGAAATCTAGTCAAGAAGCCTTTATTTTGTATTTTTTGTACTTTGCTGTTTATTTTGTATTCCCTGCCTTTTTTATAATTATTTTTTTATATTTTCTAATATTGTAATTTTATATTAAATTATTTTCAGTCTGTTTTTCATCATACCTCAATATTATTGTTGATTTGTTCCTGAACATGTTTTGATTATATCATAATCATCTTCAGCATATTGCCCAGACTGGTTACATTTATGTTGTACATCCTGGATGTCGATATCAGCTCCATCCTGTGGTTGGTCATAGAACCTCTAAACAAGGTCACGCTCAGTCGGTATTTCAAAATTCATAACTGTTTTCTTTTTTTCTGAATATAGATTTTTCCCAAATAGTCAGCTCTTTTGTTATTTTCTAACTGTTTTAATAATTTAGTGTCTGGATTTATATTATGTTTTTCAGACCAAACATGAACACAACAACTGCAGATTTTTCTATTTCCCCATTTTTTATATTTCTTATGTGTTCTTTGGTTCTAATTTTTATTGTTTTTTTGTTTTTCCTATATATATCTTTTCACAACCCGTACATTCAATTTGATATATTCCTGATTTTTTATTTTTATCAGTTTTTAATTTTTGTTGATTTTTATTAGTTTATTTAAACTGTAGTTATTTTTCGGTGCTAATTTAATATTAGACTTCTCAAATATCTTTTGGAATTTATTGTATACCTAAGGGTGACATGTGAATTTCCTATATTTTTTCATAGGCGGTTTTTTTGTTTCTTATACTTTTCTATCCTTTTGTGTACCATTTTTTCATCAAACCCGTTCTCTCTTGTTACTTTGATATTGTAATTTTATGTCTGTCTGGTAGGAATTAGAAGTAATTATTTTGATCATAATAATGAAAAGAAACCTCAGAGTTATTTCCTACAAATATTAAATCAAATTAGAAGTAATTGTTTGTTCTAAGGCAAATTTCAATTTATATAAAGAAAATGAGCTAACATTGTGTTCAAGTTCTATCAAATTATTAATTTTTTTTTCACTGTGAAACCAATTTCAAACAGAATTGAAGAATTATCTATTAAAAAAATTCAGCATTGATAATCTTATAGTTATGTGAAACAAATTTAATGATATAGAGCACAAAAAAGGACAAGTCTAAAATTTGTGTGATTTTTCTTCATATAGATGCCTTTTTTACAGTCTATATTACATATTTTAAGTGCCCTTGATACCTTTTCTAATGCCTGAACATCTGGTAACTGATGATTGCTGTGTATAAATAAATAATTAAATATAAATATATATATTGTTTATTTTTTATCATTTCACTCACCTCATACTTCATAATTTATAGCAGACCCAGGGTTTCTTCACGTAATTCGTGACATTGTCAATGCTGCGTCATGTTCACAACTGACGTCAGTTGTGAACATGACGCAGCATTGACAATGTCACGAATTACGTGAAGAAACCCTGGGTCTGCTATAAATTATGAAGTATGAGGTGAGTGAAATGATAAAAAATAAACAATATTAAAGAACCTCATAGTGTTATTTCCTATCTACATAACTTAATAAATATATATACATACAGAGTGTTAATGAATAACACCGACAAACTTTCAGGTATTCTAGAGGTGTCTTAGATAAACAATTTGAGATATGGAACTTGTAGTCCAGAAGTTCAAATTTACAAGTTATAATAATAAATGTGTTAGGAGCCAGTACGCCACTGACAATATTTCAAAGATTTCGTTGACAAGCTGTTACATAGTGTAGCCTTCTTTTGCAGGTTGAAATGTTGAGACAATTAGCTCAGTGGTAACGTGTCATGCATGAAATATTATTCATTAGGAATATGATATTCAAGGTTCAAACCTCAGACTTGCTGAACTTATATTTTTATTTTTTTATATTCTTTCTTGTGTAGAAAGTACAAAATACTGCATAATTTCTTCTAGTATGATGCAGGAAAGTAATAAATGACAATATTCTGTACTAGTGTAAAAGAAGGAATACTGTATAGCACACTAGGTAACTACTGTAAGTATTATCTGCAGCGCTTTTGGGACTAGTCCAATAATCAGCAGAAATAACAGGATATGGGTTCTTATCAGTTGACCCCTGATTCAATACTGGTACAGAGGATTACATGTAGGCCTACTGGGTGCATTTTGATCGTCGTTGTTAACTGCCTTCAAAATTTCCATCTCCTCGAGTATGTTTATCTTAGCTGGATTATTTTCCCTGTGCAGTATTGTTAGGGTGTATTCAATATCTAAATATGATGTCCTTCATGGATAATGTGTCTTGCATAGCCTGATTTTCCTTTTGTGTAAATAAAGTCTCAAAAATGTTCTTTAAATCTAATATTAAAACTTCTGCTTGTTGTTCCTATATAAAATTTGTTACAATCTCTACATGTCAATTTATATACTCCTTTACTACTGAAATTGTTATTTTCTTCAATGTTATTGCTAATTATGTTATTTAATTTATCAGTTCTATATGCTATTTTTATGTTTTTGTCCGCTTTCTTTAATGTATTGGCTAACTTTAATGTTTCTGTTCCTGTATATATAAGTGTTATCCATGTTTGTTTGTTGTTATCAGATTCTCTTTCAAGTATCTTCTTCTTCTTCGTCAGGCTCTACGACTTCCAGTGGAATGTCTTAGCCTTCTCAACCAGTTTACGCCACTTCTTCCTATCTTGTGCAGTAGATTTCAAATCAAAAATCCCCATCTCTCTCAAATCCTCAATTACGTCATCCTCCCATCGATCCTTGGGTCTTCCCCTTGGTCTTGTTCCCTGTGGCTTCCAATTCAAAATATCATTCGGCAATCTTCCCTTTGGCATTCTTAGTGTATGTCCAAACCATTGTAATCTTTTGGATTTGATGAAACTAACTATATTTTCTTTATTATTCTTGAGGTATAATTCGTCATTCCTTCTCAACCTCCAATTTCCATTTTCCTTTACTGGACCTAGCACTCTTCTAAATATTTTCCCCTCAAACGTTAATAGTCTTAATTTATCTGCTTCTTTTAGTACCCAGGTTTCAGCTCCATAACATATGATTGGTCTTATTATTGCTGTATATAATTTGAATTTAACATTTTTTGATATTAATTTGCTTTTGAATATATCGAAATTAGCAAAATATGCTTTATTCCCTTGCGATATTCTTGTTTTGATTTCTTCTTCAACAGTATTATTATCGTTTAGTATTGTGCCTAGGTACTTAAAGGAGTTAATTTGATCAATACAGTCACTATTTATAGTTAGTTCAGTAAAATTTGTTTTATTTCTCATACATCTTAAATATTTTGTTTTATTTAGATTGATTACAAGCCCATATTTTATACTTTCATTTTTCAATTTGTCAAAGGTTTCCAGTAGGGAATTTTTTGTTCTTGCTGTTATTATTACATCATCAGCATATGCAAGACATTGTTTTAGTCTTGTTGAATATTTCCTCTTAGATCCAGTTGTTTTAAGACCATATCCATTACTATACAGAATAATGTCGTAGATAAAGGATCTCCCTGTTTGACCCCAGAGTTTACTTCAATCGCATCGCTGAGTGCGTTGCTACATTTTAATCTTACTTTGGTATCTATCAAGGTTAAAGCTATTAATTTTATTAATTTTTGAGGTATCTCATATTCACTTAGACTTTCAATTATTTTGTTTCGATGTACAGTATCAAAAGCTTGGGAGTAATCAACAAATATATTATATAAGTTAATATTGTATTCGTGACATTTCTCAAAGATTTCTTTCATTACAAAGATATTGTCTATTGTTGATCTGTTTGGTCTGAATCCTGCTTGGGTCTCACTCATTTTCCCATCTATTATTTCTAAAAGTCTATTGTTTAATATAATTGCAAAAATCTTGTATGCTATGTTCAAGAGAGTTATTGGTCTGTAATTATTGCATAACAGTTTATCTCCTTTCTTGAACACAGGACATATAATTCCTTCATTCCAGGTTGTCGGTATTTCTTCTTTATTCCAAATATTGAGTATTAGTTTATGTATTTTTTGTTTTAATGTTCGTCCTCCATGTTTAATTAGTTCTGGTGGAATATTATCAGGACCAGCTGATTTATTTGATTTTAAATTTTGTATAATATAACATAGCAATATAAAATGCAAGTCGCAGAACAATATCTTAAATACATGTTAACATACACAAATGTAGAAAAGTATGGGGGATACATTTTTGAGTAGTTATGTCTATGTATGCAGGGCCCACAAATACCCATGCAATCTTCCTCTACTTTTATTAGCAAAATTCCCTAGTATGCATACAGAGTGAAAGCAATATAAGTATGCAGATTTTAAGTATGAATTTCTTGTGGTAAATACAATCAAAATGTCTTACACATTTTGAACCACAAATGTGTAGTTTTCTCAGAAAAAAGTTTGTTCGCAAATTTATTGGTGCATTACTTTATAATGATAGAGAGCATTGGTCTGAGATTCACACAATACACAGAAGACGTGAAATACAATCTTTTCGTTTCATATTTTTTGTACCAAGATCTGTTTTAGCACAAATTAAATTAAAAGAAAATAAATCAAATAAACATTATATTGACATTACACAGGAGAAATTAGCAAAATTTAAGGGATACAGGCCTATTATTGATTTTAGTGAACATACTAAAGGAAAAGTGAGGTCAGGAGAACGAGCAGGCCTCCTCTTCTAATCCAACTTGAGGTTCAAATGTTATCGGACTTCACGAGAAAAAAGAAGAGTTGCATTGTAATGTTAAAACCACAAGAGACAATGAATGTCAAGAGGGGCATCTTGGAGGAGCCCAGACCAATATACAGCAGATTATTATATAGGTGTAGTAAAAACATGTACCCCTACTGCTGATGATGGAAGACTGTCTACTGAATGGCCTACTTTTTAATGTTTAACAATGTTTTATAAACATAAGTTTGTTTTATTTGAGAGCTGCCGATATAACAGGTACGTATTTTATATTTTTAATATTTAATACAATAGATTAGCTGCGGTGGTCTAGTGAATATGTTCCTTGCTTCTAAACCCGATGGTCGTGGGTTAAAATCCGGTGACGTGGTCAATGGATTTTTTAAGGAGGAAAAATCCAAGGAACAAGTCCTCCGGGAGAGACTTTAAGCCATGGGTCCAGAATCTGAAGATTTTCATGCTTGTAAAAGAACCACAAGTCTGAATAAAAAGGCATCTGGACAAAATTTACCAAAAATATCAGTAAAGGAAGAACATTTATTTTCATTTCATTATTTTCAATCATTATTTAACAATTTTTTAGGATTATTCACATTCCCATCTTAGTACTATCTCGGTTTCCTAGATGTCATCATGAGGCAGAACACGGCAACTCAATAACATCTATAAGAAAGCAAATGTAAGTAAATTAGTATAGTTAAATTTCTTCCCTATAGGGGAGAACACCTTAATCTCACTGAGGGACATAAGGGCATACTACTACCAATACAATAATAAGGAGTACGATGACGTATGGTACATAAACATAGGAATTAAAATCTAGTAAACAAAAGATGGATGTTCAAACTTCAATTGCGGATTTCATAAAAAAAGAAACAATTCAAATGGTATGGTAATGTAAAAAGAATGACAGAAGACAGATTCCCAAGAAGATTACTAGATTGGGTGCCACTTGGTAGAAGAAGAAGAGGACGGCCAAAAATAACGTGGACTATGGTGTTTTCAGCAGCATGAGGGAACAAGGATTGGACAATGGAGATTGGAATGGCATAGAGATGTGGAGGAGAAAGACAGTAGATTAATTGAGTGTAGGAAGATGTGAAACTTTCTGAAACCTGTTAATTAAGTAAAATATTTTAACTGGAATTTATAGATCAATCTGCAATTAAACATCATTTTAAATGTAATTATTTATTACTGGAATGAAATTTCTACCAGATGCAACATTCATTGTCATCAATGCGATGTGTATTTAACTACAGTGATTTGCTGTTTTAAAAAAGGGCACACATTTTTGAATCAGTGGCTACATACGATACACTATATTCCATGTTGTTTTTTGCTGTGGCTAAAATAAATTACAATCAAATTTACAAAATGCCAATGTTATATACATTTTTAATTGAAATGCTCACATTTCATCAATAGCAAAAACATATTATTGCCATAATTTGATTGCTATTAAAATCCGTGTGTTATTGGTGGGACAAAATGTGACAAAAACAAACTGTAATCAAAATATTAACAATTACTTTAATCTCTTTAGTCCACATCTATAATAAATAATATTCTCAAGTCGTGTCCAACTGAGAGTCGGAATGAGATGAGATGAAATCCCTGTATTTATAGAGGTCTGTGAACTACAAGGGTACTGGCCAACCATGTCTGATGCACTGTTATAGGGTTGGATGAACGAAATGGATGATATGAGTTGGAAAAATGGTGGAATGAAATTTGTGGCAGGGGAAAATGGGAGAAACCCTGAGAAAAACCTGCCCAAGCTCCATTTCGTCCACCATGAAACCTACAATTTTGATGGGGTTATACGAAAAAGGAAAAAATCAAGTCCAATAGGAATACAAATTAATAAGGAAATTTATATGAACATTTTAATGTATGCAGACCATCTGTTAATTATACAGAAGTCAGGATGATTTACAAAGAGCCATTTACATGTTGAATGAATTAGGACTCTATTATAATCTTAAAGTTTCAACCTCAAAAACTAAAATTATGGCTTTTCAGAGCAAAGTGCCAGTCAGAGCAAAAATAGTGATCAATACTGAAATAATAGAACAGTTAGCACACTTTAACTATCTTAGTTCAGATATAACATACAGCTATGATTGGGATATACATAGTAAATTAAACCGATATCAAATGATGTGTGGCATCATAAGAAGAACCCTCCGAAAGACTCTAAGAGAAACTCAGCTCAGGTTTTATAAAATTATGGCTGTTCCTGTTCTTTTATATGGATCTGAATCTTGGGTACTTACAAAAAAAGATATCTCACACATTCAAGCTACTGAAATGAAAATGTTTAAGTTCTGTAAAAGAATGTACATGTATGGATAGATTACATAATGAATCAATAAGAAATGAACTGGAGATATTTTCAATAGTTGATAAACTAGAAGAGCACAAATACCGATGGAAAGAACATTTAGACAGAATGGACAATACAAGATTATTTATATATTAAATTTGGGAATTTTTAACATTATGAGGTTCAATTAATAACAATCAAATGAATCGTGGCCCCTTCCCACCTCATACCTCCATGTTTCTTTTGTTGTTTAAAGAAACATGGAGGTATGAGGTGGGAAGGGGTCACGATTCATTTGATTGTTATTAATACAAGATTACCCAAAACGATCAACACCTACAAACCGCATAGAAAAAGATCTTTGGGACGGCCAAGAAAACATTGGACTTGAGACCGAAACAGGTTGCATTGATCTAATCCTGGAAAAGAAGAAGAAGACAAAACCTACATGGAGTGACCGAGACTCAATCTCGAGCCCCTTCCCACCTCATACCTCCATGTTTCTTTTGTTGTTTAAAGAAACATGGAGGTATGAGGTGGGAAGGGGTCACGATTCATTTGATTGTTATTAATACAAGATTACCCAAAACGATCAACACCTACAAACCGCATAGAAAAAGATCTTTGGGACGGCCAAGAAAACATTGGACTTGAGACCGAAACAGGTTGCATTGATCTAATCCTGGAAAAGAAGAAGAAGACAAAACCTACATGGAGTGACCGAGACTCAATCTCGAGACCCCAGCAGTGTGAAATAGGCTTATAATAATATGTGAAAAAATATTTTTTTTTTTACATAATGGATCTTTGAGCGCGCAGTAATATGAGTGTATAAATTAATTTGATAGTATATTATTTATTTGGCTCCCAAAATTTGAGCCTTTATGTGGGACCAATACTGATTTAGAATCATAATTTAGCCCTTTGGTTTTAGGATCTATATGAGTTATAATTTATTATATTATAATTATTTGTTATGGTTTAGGCAGCATAAGCCATTTAAGTGCCCAAAGAGCTACTTTTTTCACGTTTTCCACTACAAAGGGTGATTTTTAAGGGTGTAGGAGTTGAGTATCACAACTCTCTTATAGCCTATGTTCATCCCGGGAATCTTGTATACATTTTGCAAAAAGCCCCATCACAATCAGGTCAATGGTATGGCCGCACATAAAGCATGAACGAACAAACAAACAAACAAACATTAATTTCTACATATTAGATTAATAATTAAATTAAGGTCTACTATTGTTTGACTTGGCAGTGGACAAATAGTAAAGTAAATCAAATTCGTATTCATATTTTATTTTAAAGTAAAGATGTTAACATTCAAGAATAATATAATAATAATAATAATAATAATAATAATAATAATAATAATAAATGAAAACCAACTTGTTATATTATATTACAGTACACTCAGTAAAGGAGGCATGGTTTAAGCACACAGAACAATAAAATCTCTTTATTCATGTTTGCTTCAAAAACAGGATCATAGGTACTGTTCAAAATGTTGCCTTTGATGGAGTAAGCACAAATTGCATCTACGCAGAAATGATGCTCGCACTCCTTCAAAGATTCCTGGAATATTTATGAATTCGTCACAGGCAGCCAAAATTCTCGCCAACTGAGTCGACTGGAGCATGATAAACAAGGCTCTTAAGGCGTCCCCATAGGAAGAAATCTGGAGGAGTGAGATCAGGTGAATGTGGAAGCCGCGACCAATCCAACATCCAGAGAAGACATCCAAGATAGTTCCTTACATTCCTGTCAAAGTGAGAAGGTGATCCTACAAGTTTCAAAGCAGTATTGAGACAGACTGGTATCAGTCGTTAGTATCACGGGCACGCGCATGAGTAATTGGTATAAATGTACAGTATTTAAAAAAATACCTGTGCTTTTCATGTAAACAAATCACGCAACCAGTTTAATTAAAACAAATAGTAATACTTAAACAGAATGTCAGAAAGTAAATTAAGTAACTACAAAAGCAATATCCTTCTGTGAATAAAAATAAAAAAGGAAATAAAAATACAAAAAACCAAAAAAGAGAGATTGCTACCCACTGAGCTATTACTACGAATGATATTTAACCCCTTAACTGGGGACGTAGCTAGTGCAGTTCTACAGCTCTGTGGGGAGACTTTTCTTCCTTTAATTTAAAATATTAAAAAAAATACAGGGAGTAAACATTTGTAACATATCCATCAAATATTATACAAAACAACCATTCTCTTTCATATGGTCATATTTTTTAATCGAAATTTCATATTTTTATTTTTTCAACTCTAGTACAAAAACGGCACAAGTGTCTTCTCGTGTTCAATTTAAAAGTAATTTGGAAAACATTATTTATATTACATGTAATGAATATTAAAAAGTATGCAAATCTCTTAAATGCAATAAATGTTAACTCTGGCCTTACGTGGTGTCTGTCATCAGTGGCGTTATTTCTAGTCTTACATCGATATAAACTAAGCATTTAGGATAATTGTATAAATTAATAAATTAATTTATATTGGCAATTTACTCTGAAGTTTATAATGTAAATATACAATCTCTTTTAACACTGTGTAAATATTAAAATTTTACGACACATATGACCAGTGGCGTTACTAAATACTGTCAGTTTTGAGTTATTACAAATAATCGCAATTTTTTTTATTTTTAGAACTTTAATATACCGTAAAAATATATATCTGTACAATTAGTAGTTTTTATTGTAGTAATAGTGATTATTGACGTCATCAGATATTATCAGTGGCGTTATTGAACACTGGTGTGTTGAGAAGTCACTGGTTATTATTGGTGTTAGTATTATGAATGCTACATAACTTCATTTTAGAAAACACTCATATTTTCAGTAAATTGTAAGTAGCTTATAAAAAAATATGATGAAGTGAAAAAAAAAACTAGAAGCGAAATAAGACGTTTGAACTAGTTACTTCAAGACTGGAGAATGGAGGGTAAAAGTTAGCAACCCCAATTGAATGTTTGTGCAATATTTTTCTAATGTGATAAAAGACAGACCTCTCATTTAAACGTGTGAATGAGAAGTTACAGGAAACTGTACCAGAGTTATTATTTTTTCATTAACTTAGACCGTTCTTGCATTAAGGTTTAAGGCTAATCTGAGTTGAGAGATATATTATGTTAAGCAAACAGATGGTGTCTGTTTTTTTTTCTGAACACGTCTAGTGAATAATATTTTATCATGAATGTTATATAGCTGGCCAGTTACCGATATACGTTAGTTCGTTCTTGCGCGCATACATGATATGTGATTTTAACTCTCGTAATATCTTATACGAGAATTTCCCATAAGGGAAAATTTTCTATAGGATCGTAACAGGTCTCGGCCTAATACTTGGAAGGAAGAAGAAGAAGAACTCTCGTAATAAAAAACTGTTAAGAGACCAGTCAAAGGGGGTTGAAAAAAATCACACTAGATGTCATACCCATACAGAGCAGATCTTCAAAATTTTGTGATCCTGTATCGCCAAATAACTTAGAAAAAAAATATATATATCTCGTTGGATATATCCGTAACTCCCACCGAGTGAAGGCTTTCTTGAGACGGATATTCACGGAACGCCCACCCAACGGGTTAAATTACCAGACATCTAATACATATGATTGCATAACAGGGCATGAAATACAGACTGTCAGTGGCATACTGGCTGTTGCCGAAAAATGAAATTTCCATAACTTCATGGCTCAAAATTTTGAAAATGCTGGTATATTTGCAATTAAAACTAGGGTTATCCTACTATTGGAGCAGAACTGAAGTATTCTCAAGACAAACCATATTCATAGTTTGCTTCATTGTTGATTATTGAGTACAAACGTCCAGTTTAAAAAAAGTCATATAACTTCAAAATTAGGCTTCACACACCCCAAGTTCCTTATCTCAAACTGTTCGTCTAACTGTCCTCTACAATACTTGAAAATTTGTCGGTGTTATTCATTAACACCCTGTATGTATAATAAACATTACTAACAGAACATCATAGTCCACTAAACAATTCCTGATATTTGAAGAGAAAAATTTTCGCCTAGACCGAGACTCAAACCCGGGACCCTTGGCTTTCCGGGCCAAGTGCTCTACCAACTGAGCTACCGAGGCGAGTCACAATCCAGACGCAAATTTTTCTGCTATATAAGTTGTAATTCCCTCGTGCCAAATGCTTGAAATCTTTGCTTCTATCTTTGCAAATGGCGGCTTCTTAGTTAAGAATACATTTTATTGGGAATTTAACACTACTTTATAAAGCCAGTAGGGCTTCTATTGACTTTTATTATTAATTTAACACTTCTCATTGAATCCATCCATAGTAATTCTGCCCGAAGGCAGGTCCTTCACTGCAATCATAGCATTTTCATGCTATGCTTGCAGCTTTACTAGGGAATTGTAGGTGTGGTAGCTTCCCGTTGCTTTCCACACCGATGAAGGATGATGATGAAGATAATGATAAGGATGATGATGATGGCCATATGATTTTGGGGACCGTTTGGGCCTTAAAGTTTTCCTGACATTTGTCTTACAGGTGAGGAAAAACCCCGATAAAAACCTCACCCAGAAAAACTGCCCCGACCGGGGATCGAACCCGGACCCGCTGCATGACAAGGCAGCACGCTACCTCGGGACCACAGCGGTGGACTCTCATTGAATGATAAATTATATTTGAAGAGAAAAGTTTTCGCCTACTGGCTTTATAAAGTAGTGTTAAATTCCCAATAAAATGTCTTCTTAACTAAGAAGCCGCCATTTGCAAAGATAGAAGCAAAGGTTTCAAGCATTTGGCGCGAGGGAATTACAACATATATAAGAGAAAAATTTGCGTCTGGATTGTGACTTGCCTCAGTAGCTCAGTTGGTAGAGCACTTGGCCCAGAAAGCCAAAGGTCCCGGGTTTGAGTCTCGGTCTAGGCAAAAATTTTTCTCTTCAAATATAATTTATCATTCAGTGAGAAATGTTAAATTAATAATAAAAACGTCAATTCCTGATATTTTTCAAAGTCTTGGAATCCTTAGAACGGTGTATTAACCAATTGACCTTAACTTGACAACCAGTGTAAAATTGATCTCCCAAACAGCAAAGCTTTTAATAAAGTCCACTGTACAATGAATCGGTTCTTTACACCTGACCTCACATTTTGTATTTTTCCAGGACCAGTTCAAAGAGTATGATGCAACAAACTCACCTTATTTATTAAGAAGAACCTCATAATGTTACCTCCAATTGTAATTTTATAATAGTTCAATGAGATTTTCTCTTTATTGTCAACTGACTTATTGAGTTAACTGTAATTGAATTGATCTGATTCATTTCAAAATTTGTAGACTAAGTATGAGGTTACGTGCAATTTTATAATATTTAATCTGATTCATTTAATGATTATTAAATAAAAGATCAGAGCGTTACTTGCTAAGAATATCAGTTACTTCATAGGGTTTTCAAATATATTACAATCATATTTGAAGAGAAAAATTTTCGCCTACACCGAGACTTGAACCCGGGACCCTTGGCTTTCCGGGCCAAGTGCTTTACCAACTGAGCTAACGAGGCGAGTTATGATCTAGACGCAAATTTTTCTCTTATATACATTGTAATTCCCTCGTGCCAAATGCTTGAAACCATAGCTTCTAACTTTGCAAATGGCGGCTTCTTAGTTAAGAAGACATTTATTGGGAATTTAACACTACTTTATAAAGCCAGTAGGGCTTCTATTGACGATTTTACTCAATGTTAAGAATTTTAAATAAATAAATGAAATATTAATGAATGAGTTGGAGAAAATGCTTTAAAACATCTCACCTCATAAAGTTGCATGTCTTCATGATACCAGTTTCAAAACTATAGTCTTACTTCCATCTTCAGTCAAACTTCAAACTATACGTTTGAAACTGGTATCATGAAGACACACAACTTTATGAGGTGAGATGTTAAAGCATTTTCTCCAACTCATTCATTAATGTAAATACCTCATAGTGATACCTCCCACTTTGATTTTAATTAAAAAGAATAAAATATTATTAAATTCTTATAATGTCATTTGTTGTTACTTTAATAGGCTTAGTAGTTAGCTAAAAAAAATCTATGTGACCCTGGTGAATTTTTATACTGCAGCCACTGATTCTCCGGCATTGACGTTTTCAGGACAGTGTTGCCAATATGGATATTCAGTGAGAGTGGCCGCTGTATGTATGCGGTTAGCAGACATACAGCTGACAACAGCTCAGCAATTTCAAACCTTACCAGCGCGCTATACCTGCGTCAAGAGCAGTGATTGGTCGTGGCAGATATTTACTCCCACTACGACCATATCCTTATTGGCAGTAGAGGGCAAATTCTCCCTTCACCCCTCGCATAAACTAAACTTCAAAGCCGGAGATATGATGGCTCGGGTATAATCATCCATATTTTGCAATGTCAAGACAATAAAAAAAACAAGGATTCATTTTAAAGTGGTTGTTAAGATACTTACTCCACGTGCCCAGTTCTGAGGGGACTCTGGACTTGTTTGCAGCTCTGGTGATGTTGGAGTAGATTGGTTGCTTGAAGACTGTCGTTTGCTCAACTGTTTCTGAGCTTTCTGCAGGGAATGTTTGATTCCAACCTTCTTCTCACGCCTAGCAATGCAAACACATCTCAATGTAATATAATTCATACACAAGTTCACATTCACACCATCATTATTCTAATTTCGAGCTAAGTTCCATTTGAACTGTAAACAAACTTGCATAACATGTTACTCCACTGACTCCATCTAATGGGGGAACCATGGTGCTACTTTTATCCATAACATGACTCATTTGTGAAAGGGCTGAATTGTGTGAGAAACTGTCATCGATAGAAACACCGTTCTTAGGTAACATCATATTTTATGTAAAATAAGACATTTCTGAAAAGTATGCCCAGATACAATTCTAAAATTTTATAAAACAATGGCTCTTCCAACTCTATTTATGGTTCTGAAACCTGGACTCTTACTACAGGTAAATTAAATAGGATAGTAGCTGTAGAAATGAAGTTATTAAGACCTTTAGCGGGTTATACACTTTATGGCCACATGCGTAATGAAGATATCCGCAAAGCTCTCAACACACCAGCAATAACTGAAACCATTCAAAAATATAAAAATAATTGGCATGCACACCTTCTTAGAATGCCAAACAATAGACTACCTCTGCAACTATTGAACTACAGACCCACAGGCTGAAGAGACCCAGGAAGACCTAAGAAGAGATGGAGGGATCAATTTCTATCCTGAAGCGGAACAGGCCAATGGCCTAATCCATGCCTGCAATTGATGATGATGATAAGACTTAATACAAGGTAAGATGTAACCAATAATTAAGAACTTCTGTTTCTTAATTATTTATGACAAAAAAATTATATATGAGCTACTTAATTAGACGTTTATGCGTTTTACATGATGTCAATAGATATCCTTTATTTGCAATTTCATTATGAGCAGAATATATGCTCCATGTAAACTCACCTGTAAATTATGTTATTTTCACCCATCCTCAATGGATAATGTGGGATATTTTTCACTAAACTCTTTGAAAACATTTAAAAATAATTTGTTTCTCTCCACTTTTCAAATGGTTTCCTTTCCAATGTTTTAAGAAATTTTACAGAAATTTTGCCATTTTCAAAGAATTGAAATCTGAACATATTCTGCATTTAACATGCATTAGAAGAAGGCAATGCTTATATATTCTATTAAAATTGTAATTATATATATTAAGATGTTTTTATTATTAATTTAACATTTCTCAATGAAAGATAAATTATATTTGAAGAGAAAAATTTTCGCCTAGACTCGAACCCAGGACCTTTTTTAAGAAGCCGCCATTTGCAAAGATAGAAGCAATGGTTTCAAAAGCATTTGGTGAGAGGGAATTACAACGTATATATAAGAGAAAAATTTGCATCTAGATCGCAACTCGCCTCGGTAGCTCAGTTGGTAGAGCATTTGGCCCGGCAAGCCAAAGGTCCCGGGTTCGAGTATTGGTCTAGGTGAAAAAAAAAAAATTCTCTGCAAATATATATATATATATATATATATATATATATTAAGATTCTCCCATATAACTTTTATAGACATGTGCTAGATAATATATATTTTTATTTCCTTTATTTCAAGTGTTAGAGAGCAAACTACATTTTGTAAATCAATGGTAAAGAGAAACATTTTTGCCTGAACCGGGAATCGAACCCCGAACCTTTAGCTTTCCGTGCTAATGCTCTGCCACTGAGCTAATCCAGGCTTCATTCCCATCCAAGCAAGAATCCTTCCTTTACCTTACTCTACTGGCCCCACATTCAATTGCAATGAATCATCATTCACAAATACACAATGAATGGCTTCTACCTGAAGAAGACATGAAGGGACTCCACACAGCTATAGCATTATTTATTAAATTAATATTGAGAAGCTAAAGCTATTACTATCATAGAAATAAGTAAATTAATGAACACAATTACATTCTTGTAAATCAATGGTAAAGAGAAAAATTTTTGCCTGAACCGGGAATCGAACCCCGAACCTTTAGCTTTCTGTGCTAATGCTCTGCCACTGAGCTAATCCAGGCTTCATTAATAAACTACATTTTCTTACATGCTTAACCCTTCAGGTGCCGTGATAGATTGGCTCTGATTCTTGTGTCCAGACAATATACTTAAACTATCTGTAAAGCTGATCACACTGATGGATGCAATTTAAATCTCTGACATAAGTGATTTTACCAGTGGCTGCAGAGGTTTAAAGGTGAAACCATCATTTGACTAATGAAAATGCAGTCATATATCTGGTTTGTTTACATTACAACTGGAACTTAGCTTGGAAGAGGTATATATGTATTTTAATATTATAATGATATTGTGAAAAGAAAAATTAATGTCTGAACCAGGAATCGAACCGTGGACCTCTAGTTCTCCAGACTAGTATGCAGCCCACTGCATCGTTCTAGACCTGTATATGTGGAAAGAATTGTTAATGTTTATGCCAGGTCTAGAATGGTGTAGTGGGCTGCACACTAGTATGGAGAACTAGAGGTCCACGGTTCGATTCCTGGTTCAGACATTAATTTTTCTTTTCACAATATCATTATAATATTATAATATGATCCATTATTGGAACTGTGTTAAAATAACAGTATTGGAAAATGTTAAATACATGTATTTCTTTGTGCCAATTGATATTTTGTCTCATTGCTTCCTAAACCATTGCCTTCAGACGATTCAAGGAAAGAAAAGGCTCTGATAGAACAGTTAAGAAGAAAAAAAAATAATGGGATTAATAATAAAAATAATAATAATAATAATAATAATAATAATAATAATGACAATAATAATAATAATAAGAAGAAGAAGAAGAAGAAGAAGAAAAAAAAGAAGGAAAATAAGAAAGAGCCTCTGTAACTTATGGTACCTAACAGAATTATTTTAGGTTATGAATCTTTTGTACAATGGATATTTGAGGCTCTTACAATTATTTCGTTTATGTTTTCAAGGTTTCCTTTTTCTGTCATTGTAATTATCAATAGGTCTGTCATCTACTTAAATCAAAATTGTATTTCATATGCCCTACATTAAATAAATATATAAATGAAAATAAATAAATAAATTCTTACTTGAGTAAACCCTGCTCCCATTTCTTCACCTGTCGCAACTTCACATGGACGAGTTGTTCTCGTTGCTCCACCTGCAATGTTTTCACCATTAACTCCTGTTTCTGCTGATCCACTTGCAACAGTCGTGTGATCATCTCCATGTACATGTTGTTGACACGATCCAACTTACGCTCGTAATGTTCTCTTATATCTTGAGCATGTTTCAGCTCTTCATTGCGCTTCTTGATTATGTCTTCTTCACATTTTGGCAAATGAGTTCCATTTGATTGTACCTGTTGCATTTGCATCCTTATTTCCTGCTTCCATGTTGCCTGCAAGCAGGAAATATAATTCAAGCTGTGGCTAGAAGAAAGGTACACATAATTATGTATCATCAGAAATAGATAAATTATACTTCTGGCACATTAGGCATTCTAATGAATAGAGCTACAGGAAGGAGTGGGATAGCTTCATGCCTTAATATTTCTCACTGAATGACAAATTATATTTGAAGAGAAAGATGTATGTTTTTATTATTAATTTAACACTTCTCACTGAAGGACAAATTATATTTGAAGAGAAAAATTATTTTTATATATCAAATTTGGGAATTTTTAACATTATGAGGTTCAATTCATAAGAATTAAATGAATCGTGATTTCTTTTTACCTTATACTTCTATGCTTTTTTAAACACAGCACTGCAGTATCAGCGACCCATTGTCAAAAAAAAATTACAGTTGTGAAAACAGCTGACGATGGTGACAATGGGTCACTGATACTGCAGTGCTGTGTTTAAAAAAACATAGATGTATGAGGTAAGAAGAAATCACGATTCATTTAATTCTTAAGAAAAATGATTTGCTCAGACTGGGGTTTGAACCCAGGACTTGGCTTTCTAGGCCAATGATCTACTACTGAGCTATCTGAGCACACCAATCTAAACACAAATTTTTTTCTTATACATTGTTAATTCCCGATCACCAAATGCTATGGGCCTTTGGTTTGATTATGCAAATGGTGACTTCTATTCAAGAAGACATTTTATTGGGAATTTAAACACTATTTTTATAAAGCCAGCAGGGCTTCTTTTGGTGTTTTTATTATTAAACCCCAGTCTGAGCATATAATTTTTCTCTTCAAATATAATTTGTCCTTCAGTGAGAACTGTTAAATTAATAATAAAAACATCAAAAGGAGCCCTGCTGGCTTTATAAAGTAGTGTTTGAATTCCCAATAAAATGTCTTCTTGTATAGAAGCCGCCATTTGCATAATTGAAGCAAAGGCTCGTAGCATTCGGCAAACGGAAATTAATAATGTATAAGAGAAAAATTTCTGTTTAGATTGGAGTGCCCAGATAGCTCAGCAGTACAGCATTGGCCTAGAAAGCCAAAGGTCCTGGGTTCAAATCCCAGTCTGAACATATAATTTTTTCTACAAATATTAAAAGAAAAATGTATACAAGACTGGGGAGTGTTGAACAATATAGTTCTTAGCTTTTGTATTCTTGGTAATTGTATAAGTAAGAGAAAAATTTTATTTAGATTGGCAGCCTAGGTAGCTCAGTTGGAAAGAATGCCAGTGCATAGAACTAGAGACCTTGTATTGTTTATTTTTTATTATTTCACTCACCTCATACTTCATAATTCATAGCAGACCCTGGGTTTCTTCACATCTTTTGTGACATTCTCAATGCTGTGTCACGTTCACAACTGACGTCCAACGGCTTTCTATCCTGCAGACTGACCTCTGCGCCATCTGGTGGCCGACCGAAGAATTTCCAAATCAGTCCTCTCTCCTTATAACCGGGTATTTCAAAATTCATAGTTGTATTTTCATTCTTGCATATGTAAATTTTTTCCCAAATTGTGAGTTCCTTTGGTTTTTCCAATTGTTTAAGTAATTTTGTTTTGGTTCAAAATTCATAGTTGTATTTTCATTCTTGCATATGTAAATTTTTTCCCAAATTGTGAGTTCCTTCGGTTTTTCCAATTGTTTAAGTAATTTTGTTTTGGTTCTAGAACCAATTGTTTAAGTAATTTTGTTTTGGTTCTAGAACCAAAACAAAATTACTTAAACAATTGGAAAAACCAAAGGAACTCACAATTTGGGAAAAAATTTACATATGCAAGAATGAAAATACAACTATTCTTGCATATGTAAATTTTTTCCCAAATTGTGAGTTCCTTCGGTTTTTCCAATTGTTTAAGTAATTTTGTTTTGGTTCTAGAACCAATTGTTTAAGTAATTTTGTTTTGGTTCTAGAACCAAAACAAAATTACTTAAACAATTGGAAAAACCAAAGGAACTCACAATTTGGGAAAAAATTTACATATGCAAGAATGAAAATACAACTATGAATTTTGAAATACCCGGTTATAAGGAGAGAGGACTGATTTGGAAATTCTTCGGTCGGCCACCAGATGGCGGGGAGGTCAGTCTGCAGGATAGAAAGCCGTTGGATGTCAGTTGTGAACGTGACACAGCATTGAGAATGTCACAAAAGATGTGAAGAAACCCAGGGTCTGCTATGAATTATGAAGTATGAGGTGAGTGAAATAATAAAAAATAAACAATATTAAAAAACCTCATAGTGTTATTTCCTATCTACATAACTTAATAGAGATCTTGTGTTTGAACCTCAGTAAAATAAATATCCTCAACTCGTGTCCAACTAAGGGTCGGGTCGAGGAATGAAATGAAATGAAGCTCCTATATTTATAGAGGTCTGTGAACTATAAGGATGCCAGTCAAACATCATAGGGGCAGATGAACAAAATGGATAAGTATGCAGAAATGGTGGAATGAAATTTGTGGCACGGGAAAACAGGAAACTTACAGAAAAACTTGCCCATGTTCTGTTTTGTCCACCATAAAACCCACATGGAGTGACCGAGACTCGATCTCGGGACTCCAACGGTAAGAGATGAGTGTCTAACTGCTTGAGCCATGGAGCCGCCTAGCCTAAATGTAAATTTATCTCTTTAAATATAATTTGTCATTCAGTGGGAAATGTTAAATTTTAAATAAAAACATAAATCAGTTGGCAGTTGAGAATGAGAAAAAGTTCTTGAAAGTAGTCCTGGAGAAGATACAAAATATGAACCGATGTGCAAAATCTGATTCATTCACTAATTGTTTAAACGAAACCTCATAGTGTTAAGGCCAGTTTACAAGCTATGTCTTATTGTACGTTTTGTCGATCATACAAAACAGAATACAATATGTACGTTTTGTCCAGTGTTTACACAGTAACGTTTTCCCCTCCATTTTCTACCTTAGTTCCAATCCAGGCGAGTTGTAGTGTACTGTCAGTGATTTTTTTTCTTATTGAAAGTGAGATCATTAATTTGATTATGGAGGAAGCCCAGTTGCTTTCTTTTATTTTTTTCCTCGTAAGGATTCAACGACTGGGAGGAAAAGTGATGAAGAGGAAAAAGACAAGATGGTCAAGGGAGTGGCTTCTGAAAAGAAGTCAGTATTCCCATGTCCTGTTACTGAAAAAATTGAGAGGTGAACCTGATGACTGGCGCAATTATTTGTGAATGAACACCTCAGCCTACAGTCAATTGTTGGAGTTCGTAACACCATACATACAGAAACAAGATACCTGCATGAGAAAAGCCATTTAAACAGAACATACAAAACATACTTTATTTATTTAACTTTCACAGGGAAAGAACACTATGAGGTTTAATTTAATAATTAAATTAATGTTTTTATTACCTCACCTCATATCCTTTTTCTTCTATATTGCAGTTTCGGAGCTTATCTCCATCGTCAGTAGCCTCTGGTCGACCGGTGTTATGTCGTTTCGATATAACACCGGTCGACCAGAGGCTACTGACGATGGAGATAAGCTCCGAAACTGCAATATAGAAGAAAAAGAATATGAGGTGAGGTAATAAAAACATTAATTTAATTATACAAAACATACGTTTTGTCGCAAAATGATGCTTCTCCCGTCAGTTCTTCAATCTGACCTTGGATTTCATTCTCACTTGACAAGACGTATGTTTTGCTATTTAATTTTAGGAAGTTATATTTTGAGGTTATTTTAATTATATTATTTTTAGTCTGAACATCTTACCTCAATATTAATGTTGATTTGTTCTTGAACATGTTTCAAAAGAATTCTGTTTTATCGTCAGCTTTCCCAGACAGGTAAGATGTTCAGACTAAAAATAATATAATTAAGTATGTTTTGCTGTTTACATGCCACATTATATCAGATAGGATTTGTCCTGTCCTATGTACAATAAGCTGTTGCATGTAAATCAGCCTTTACTTCCTAACAATTTCATTAAAGTTTGAGTTTTTTTTAGATTCTGCTAATATTGAGTAATGAATGACTGTGGTGTATATACCTGAGTCTTTAGATATTCCTCTGGGGACTTGTTAAGAACTTCTACGGAAGCAATATCTAAGTGAAGGAGAATGTGTCTGAAAGATGGTCTGTTGCGAGGCTTTGCATTCCAGCACTGTTTCACCAACAAGCGAAAACCATCCGGACAAGTGGAAGGTATTGGAAGATGTAATGAATAATTTCCCACACCAAACATGATTGCAGATGAGTCTACATCCTTGTATGGTGTTTCACAAGTCAACAGTTCCCACAGAACGACTCCATATGACCTGTAATTAAATTATAACAATATAACCACTTTCACTATCCTTACAATAAGTTCCAAAACATTTTCAGAAAATTCGACATTAAATTAGCACTAAAAATTATTATAGCCTGAATAGATTAATTAAAACCAACAAAAATAAAAAAAGATTAATCAAGGCAACAAACCAGGGATTTATTGAATTGATTGCAAAGATTGTGAAAAAATATACATAGAAAAAACAAAAAGGAACTAGACTGAAGAACACCTTAGAAATGTAAAAAATGGAGAAGTAGATAAATCTACAATAGCTGCACATGTATGGTCAGAATTGAAGCAAAGGCCAAATTATTGTAACAGATAAGTCCAAGAAACTCACAGGTTAGGAGAAAACTCACATCCATAAAAATAAAAGGAAAATCATGAATTTTTAAATTCCCTGGGGAAAAGATTTAGGGCCATATCTATGAACACATTAGACCATAAAAGTCGTTCTCTGCTGAGAAAGTTGCATCCAAAGATGTTTTTGCGTACTCAAAAATCTGTTCATGCGATAATAATTGTCGAAATTCCTAAGCTACCTGGCAAGGTGACTTTGCAGAGAACGAATCGTGAGCAACCCAATGGGAACCGATGGTAACTGATGTACTTTGAAACCTTGCTGCGTACCTTGCTGCTTTATCCAAGATGTCGGACCTTGAAGACTTCAATCATGTTTTCAGTATATGCGGAGAAGAGGAATTTGATAGAGTCTACCAAAGAATTCAACTGGAAGAACAGGAGAATTGACGTAATATCGCACGATGCAGACGTCGTCGTATATGGTATTATTTGCGGGACGCAAGCATAAATGCGTTCCTCTAGCAGACGAAAATAATGCAAGTGGTTTTATCACTGAGAATTCTGGGTAATTTCTTGCCAATATTACAAATAACTACTTTCATGCATGACCAGTCAGTGACTCGCTAATTCGAACTTTGCACATTCTCACGGAAAACTCAACTCACCAGAGACTAATGTATTTGCATGCGGTCCTTAATTTAATAGTTCAGCAGTCAGCCAACAGAGGGAGCAGGATGCAACTTACAAGATCACCAACCACCAATTCAACAGTTAGATTGAATTGAGAATGATATGTAGATGTAAATAAACTAAGTCTTCAAGAAACACTGGTTACTGGTTGACAAGGTTTTCTTCACAAGAAATCTGATTAGTGAATCTAGTGTATTTTTCATACTGAATTCAGATATGTAGTCAGAATTTTTCCATCAGGCACAGTTTTTTTGTGACAGCTACTTTTTTAAAATTGATTTTAGCTTTCTCTTTGACCTGTCATAGGGACCTTACCTTATATGTAGCGATTTTATTCAAGATGTATTTAAGGGATGTCTCTGATGAGTATGGTGAGCATTTTCATCAGCAAATTTCCACAATGGAAAAGAGGTACCAAGGCAAGTGGAATTCTAATATGCTGGCTGACTACTGTTGGGCCAAGAAGAGAGATGTTCCAGATGCAAAATATGCCCGAAAATCACTATCTACCTCTTTCTAGGTAAGTCAGAATGAGTTAGATGGATTTTATTAAAAATTATAAAAAATGTAAATGAATATCACAGAAAATTCTTGCCTGATAGGAAAAAAGCTGAAGTGATATTTAAATTCAGGATGAAAAATACTTCTAAAATCTCATATTTTTATTCTTGTGAAAGAAAAAAAGTTCATTTTTGTCGACCAGTGAAATCTACAATTATGAGGTGAGTTGTCAAAAGTAACACAATTTATTAATTAATTTTGTTGTTGAATATTAAATGGTAAGACACATTTTCAAAGGGGGAAAGTAGTATTTTTAGAACCTATTTTGCAATTATAAAGCCTATTTTATGTAATAATAAATGTTGTCTGTGTAATTCTTACATCATACTGTTGTTTCTGTTAGACATATGTTTCAAGGCTTTTAGCCTCATCTTCAATAGTTACAGATTACCTAATTTATGTGCCTAAATTTAGATTGTTTAGTAATAAAAATATGAGATCTGGTCACAATGCCTATTATTCTACTTATATTTACCAGATATCCACTTTTTCAGAGCATGGTTCGTTTCGTATTATCTCTGGAGCCATCCAAGCAACAGTTCCTGCAAATGTCATTTTGGTGCTGATCTCATTCCATTCTCTACTTGTTCCAAAATCGCTTATTTTTACTACTTCTCCACGACCAATCAAAACACTGCAACAAAATAAATAACAATATTATCTTAAATATCTTCACTATGAAATCTTTGAAAAAGACAAATTATTTCTAAATATAATACTGCATATGGAAGTTTCTATGCACATTTAATCACTGTGCTTTGAGAAATGGTCTCCTTTTGAAGCACAAGACTGGGCCAAACCACAATGCTTTCTCCAGCTGTTTGGTAACTGCTAGCCTCAAAATGTCAGATATAAGTGCATTGCATGATGAAAACAGTAGTGCATCATAGAAGCAAATAAGAAATCCAAACTCTTGAAAATAAATGAACAGAAAAAGTCATGGAATAGTGGTAAAGCATATTAAATCAATCAGGGAGTTAGAAAAGCATATTGGTGCATATTGAAAATATCCCAAAAAAGTTCTTTGCCTAAGAGACGATACACTGTTGAGCCTGAAAGTAGTTCAAAACATTGTGCTTATATTTCATTGTATTAGTGGATGGATGTGACATAAATCATCAATTAGCAATCAATACCTCGTAACTCCATAACTGAAAACAATTCAGGAAAAGAAAAAACCTTATAACTGGTTGATATTTAAGATTTTTTAAGTCAAAATCTATTATATTTTAAATTAGTTTTTGGAAACTGTTACACCAGAGATGTGAGTTCTTGGGTTTGAGATTACAGCAGACAAAACCTTGCTATTCCTCCCTGCCGGAGACATGAGTTTTTGAGCCTGAGGAAAAGCATTGTTTTTGTAATCATTAATAGATGGCAGCAATATCATCTTGGAGTTATAAATCTTTAACAGCATGCAGACAACTTTTGCTTATTGAATAGTACAAAAATCCATTTTTTACTCTTGAATGGAGTTGTAAGGTTGTGATTGCTGGCCAACTATATATATATACTAGATGGCCCGGCAAACTTCGTATCGTCTTTAACTATTTTTACGTTAATTTTCCCGTATGGTTTTGTTGATTGAGATGAATTTATGTTGTCTGCATTCTCAGTATCATCAATAAGTGTATCGTAAGGATTATATACATTTATTGATGGAATATTTTGAGGAGGCTTGCTGATTTCATTATACTTTCGCTTTTTTCTACGAACTTGTTGGCAGTTTGGATTCTCATCATCATCAAGAAGTCTCTGTATAGTAATATCATCTTATGATATATTATAGTAATTTTGTTTTTCAATTAATTGAGGCATGGAGATTGTTTCTGTAATATTAAGCATATTATTATAACTAACAGACTTACTTACAGTTCTGTTATTCCGTTCCTTAGGACCTTCATATGTTCTTAAATTGGCATTCTTCTTAAATGTAAGATTTATGTCACATAGGCCTATACCAATTTGCGGAAATTCACTTGATATCTTATCATTCATGGTCTCTAGAACTGATTCGCCATATTGTTTAATGTCCCTTCTCGGTCCAGTTAAATTTAAATTAAGTTGCTGTCTTTCAGCCAGATTACTTAAAACTAATACTTACACACGAAATTAATATTATTATCAATATATTGAAAATAAAATAAACACAAACACACTTAAATTATGAAAAAATCAATATTTGTAATTCAATTGAAATTTGCGGTTGCAACAAAAAGCACAGCCATCTGGTTAAATAATAAACCAATTACCTTATACGGCCATCTGTTAGAATCGTATGGTACTCACAGATAATTATAACTCTTTGTTAAATAATAAAGAAATAATTTGCAATAAAAAATAATGCGACTTTAAATTTAGTTATAAACTTCCCTAAGTCTCAAGTTGGATCAAACTGCACACAGTGTGCAAAATTTTATCAAAATCGGTTCAGTAGTTTAGGATTCCATCGCAGACAAACAATGTGACACGTAATTTTTATATATTAAGATATATATATTTATGATTCTGTGAACCAGAAGATGAAAACAAAGGCAATGTGGTCTTTGACAAGTATCATATATTCCGAGAAATGCTATGAACAACATCTTATTAGAAGAGGACGAGGTTATATGACTGTCTTGACATTCTGTACATCATCCAGTTCTCAAATGTTGAGATCAACTGATTGACATGTAAGCAGTGAAAAAGAGTTCATAAATGCCATTTATTATAATTAAAAGTAAAGCTATGTACATTCTGTTCATGAATTTATACACATTATTGGCAAATAATTTAATGATTCAATTTGGTAGAGAAACCATAACTTTCTATGACTAAGGGTCGTATGTTAGAACATTACTCTCTACTCAAATTACTTCCAATCACTAGTGAGCTGATTCACCGTGAGCAATTGCTGAGAACGAATTAACGGCCGACTTATCGGTCATGCACGAGAGTTGACGTTTTCGTAATATTGGCAACGAATTACCCAGAATTCTCAGCGATAAAACCACTTCCGTTATTTTCGTCTGCTATAGAGGAATGCATTTATGCTTGCATCCCGCAAATAATACCGTATACAAACACGTCTGCGACATGCAATATTACGCCGATTCTCCTGTTCTTCCAGTTGAATTCTTTGGTAGACTCTATCAAATTCCTCTTCTCCGTGTATACCGAAAACATGATCGAAGTCTTCAAGGTCCGACATCTTGGATAAATGTTGGATAAAGCAGCAAAGTACATCGATTACCATCGGTTCCCTTCGGGATTTTAATTTGAGTTGCTCATTTAAGCTACCTCCGCAGGTAGCTTACAAATTTAACCAATTATTATCGCATGAACAGATTTCTGAGTAAGCAAAATCATATCAGCATACAACTTGCTCAGCAGAGAAGGCATTTTACTGTCTAATGCGTCCAAACATGCGACCCTTAAATGTATTTTCTTCTAGCTTTCATTTTTTTTTTTTACTTGTGTGTGTAATCTATAAGTTTTTATATTAATAATACCAATATCAAATATTAAATGTTATTTGATAATTGGAATAAAGACAGCATGTGATTTTAATCTGTATGTTTCATTCATTTATCTCATGGAGATAACATCCGATATAAGAAATGATACAGAGATAAAGTTACACAAATATAATGCAATAAATGGAGTCATAAAGAAAAATTTTGGTAAACAAATGTCAACACAACCAAACTGAGATTACACAATGTAACTGCAAAATCAGGACTGAAATATAGCAGCTAAAATTGCTTACTGTTCTGCAATTAAATCAAAATCGCAAGAAGCACAGATGAGATTTTTAATTTTGACAAAATGGACAAAGATATATGTAATTAATTAAAAATTCAAAATACAGTTGAAGAAATTAAGAATCATCAAAGCAATTGGTTACAACTTGTCCAAAGAATGAACTCATTTTGCTTTAATGAATGAGTTGGAGAAAATGCTTTAACATCTCACCTCATAAAGTTGCATATCTGCAGGATACCAGTTTCCAAAGTATAATTTTACTTCCATCTTCAGTCAAATTTCAACTCATTTAACTGAAGAATGGAAGTAAAACTATACTTTTGAAACTGGTATTGTGAAGACACGCAACTTTATGAGGTGAGATGTTAAAGCGTTTTCTCCAACTCATTCATTAATGTAAATATTTCATAGTGTGTACCTCCCACTTTAATTTTGTTTAAATCCATTTCGCTTTCCTAAATTAGCATGTCAGTATCAACCTTAAAGGACTTCAAGATAAAAGAAGACCTAAATTAAGATGGACTGACCAACCACGTCTTGAGATCTCATAGAAACAGGCTCAAATGACTTCTTCTTCACTTCACGGGCTAGGCAAAATGCCTGTTCTGCCTCACAGTTGTTCTGTCCATCTTTTCACTGGCCTTCCTACATTCCTTGAACCTCTTGGCCTGTAGTTAAATGCTGCTTCTGGTAATCTTGTTACGTTCATTCTTTCTACGTGTCTGAACCATTTTTCTCTATATTCTTTGATTTTATCATTCAATGGATGTATATTTAATGTCATCCATTAAATACGTCTGGCTGAACACTGTGAGAGAGATGAGATTGGATATTTTTACGTAGTCAGGTTACCAGCCCAGATTCACAACCACATTCTCTAGTGGATCGGGGATTTATTTTGGAGTCCTATCTACCCTTTGTCTTGCAGGTTTTCTCTTCCACCTTCTTTACCGTTGAGAACAATTTTCTTCATCCGCTTCTGAAGCCTGTGAGGTATCCTGCATTGGAGCTAGTTCGCTTCCCTTCTCCTCTTACTAGATAGGAAGCTAGTTAAAACCAGACTTCCCTATCTAGTTGTCTGGGCCATTAGGTACTGAGCCCCTCCACCATGACAAGGTCTAGCCTGTGGGGGGAGGCTCAAATGATTCAAACCTAAATAAGTTCATGATGTCATGATCTCATGGAGAAGGTTGGCGCATACATAATACTTGTTTATTCAGTTGTATCATAAAGAGGGTTTGCCTGTTTTATGTACTAGCCTCAATTTTGTTTTGAGCCAGTATAGAAATTTAAATGATTAGGTAAGCATGGGTTGTTTTAATTTTCTAACTGAAGCCAAGATCCTTCCCTTTATGCCATGGAGAGTTAATTTTTTGTTTGTACTACATTGTAAAAATTACTTACTTGGGACTTTTCAGATCACGATGAATAATTTTGTGAGAGTGAAGATAATGCATTCCGGAAGCAATCTGCTTTGCCCAATTAACAAGTCTTACTGGTGGAACTTCCTCTCCATCCTTGAGTAAGTTGTACAGAGGACCATATGGGCAATATTCCATGATGATACAGTAACAAGGTTCTTGTGTACATACTCCTCTGTAAATTAAAAAATTACAAATATTTACAAACATTAAGAATGCTATGAAATTTTAAGTAGTTGAAAAAGAATGCAGATCTTAAAATTACCAAACTTGTAAGGGCATGTTGAGTAATTCTAACTGCAGTATGCCTGGTAACTTAATGGATAGAGCACTGGTGTACAGAACTAGAGACACCAGGTTCAAATCCCAAATCAGGCAAATACTTTTCTCTTCAAATAAAATTTATCATTCAGTGAGAAGTGATAAATTTAATATGTATGATTGAAAATAAGCTTCATTGGTTATATTGACATTAAAGTCTTCTTGTTAAAGTAGCTGCTTGGGTAGAATGAAAAGTTCATATCTCAGCACATGGAAATTCATATAATAAAGGAAAGAAATAATATGTGTTTAAATCAGAATGCCTGGTAGCTTTATGGATAGAGCACTGTTATGCAGAACCAGAGACATTAAGTTCAAATCCCAATTCAGGCATTTTTTCTTTTCAAATAAAATAACAATATAAAAAATTTACATATCCTTTGACACACAATGATTTAAAAAAAATTCAACAAATTCAATATCAAATTATTTTAATTTTAGTAAACTAATGAAAATTAACAAAAATGAGGAAATTAGCAAAGACAAAAAATTAGGAATTTATCAGGTAAAAATGGGGATTGTGAAAAAATCAACAAAAGAGAAACAAAAATAAACTTGAACATCTGAATCAAGAAACACCTTAGGAACATAAAAAAATTGGAAAATGTACAAATATGCAGTAGGTGCTTGTGCGTGGTCCAAAAAGCACAGAATTAGAGTATAAAGTCAAAATTAATTAAACAATTAGAGGAATCAAAAGAACTCACAGTTTGGGGAAACATCTATATCCAAAAATACAAAATAATGAATTTTGAAATTCCTGGGGGAAAATATTTAATTTGGTTGTTAAGAGGATTGAAAATCAAATGCATGGCCATGTACAAAGAATGGAAGATGAAAGATGGCCAAAAAATATATACCAACGGTCACCCCCTGGAAGAAATAAATGTGGCAGACCAAGATGGAAATGGAAAACCTACGTCAGAACTATAATGGATGTTAGGAATTTGGAAGAGGGAGATTGGAATAATAGTGATAAATGGAAAATGAAGACGGCAAACCTATTAATGGGGGAAAGCCGAAGCAGAAGAAGAAGAAGGAGAAGAAGAAGAAGAAGAAGAAAGGTTCATCAATCCACTAAAAGAGGGAAGAAGAGTATGCCTATAGGAATACCAACTGTCAAAATAAGAGTCGGATGCCAGTTAAAAATAAGGAAGCATTTCCTTAAAACCAAGTCCTGGAAAAGATACAAAATATGAGGTGAGGTTTAAAACCAGGTTCATTTAATGATTAATAAATAAAGTGAATCCGGAGTCATCTTACCTCATAACTTGTATTCTGTTTGAACAAGTTTTGATATATTATGTATACTATCGTCAGCTTTTCCAGACTGTTTGAGGCGGGGTAATTCCTAGAATTAGTTTGGTTATTGTTTGGGACTACACAATAAGCTTTTGTATACTGTGGTTAACGGTAACTCAAGGGTTGGCAGGTACAGGTACCTAGTGAAGCGAAACTAATGTTTATCATTAAAGTATAAATTTGATTGACGTGTCGAATATGTTTAAATTTGCAAAACAATAAACTTTGTTAAAAGGAATATTTGAGCCCATTAAAAACTTCCTTGGAAAATTAATATAAAAGGCCAAGAAATTTTATTGTTAACAAAGTGTGGTTAGTCACTCTCATACGATAACACAGTGTGGTTAGTAACTCATACATACACACACATACAGTGTGGTTAGTAGGTCCCATACACACACACAGAGTGTGGCTAGTTTATCATATTACAAGTATTCAGAGGAGCCTGTTGCTCCCATATTATATTATTATTAATTTGTTGTGAATATTGTGTTGTTCATAAGAGGCTAACAAAATAAACTCTTTTTAATTATTCAAAGTTAAAATTGGGAAACACATTATGAGGTTCTTAATTAATAAATTAATGAGTCATTTTAACATCTTACCTCATATTTCATGTTTTTCAAACACGGTAACTATAGTTTTCAAATGATCTTGTCATTCATTTTCAACCGCCATTATGACTACCGGATATTCGTTGGAATCTCCCTCTATAACGTTGCCATCTGGTGTTGATTTGACGAACTTTGAGATATCGTTGCCATCTGGTGTTGATTCGATGAACTTCGAGATGAGGTCACGTTCATCCGGAATGTCGAAATTCATAGATTTAAATTTGTTCTTCTGTATAAATATTTTCTCCCAAACTGTCAAATCCAAAGGTTTTTCCAAATGTTTTAGAAGTTTAGCTTCTTTTTCAATTCTATGACCTTCCAACAAACTATGTGCTGCAATAGCTGATTTTTCAATTTCACCATTTTTAATATTTCTAAAGTGTTCCTTTGTGCGAGTGTCCAAATTTCTTTTTGTTTTTCCTATGTATACTTTATTGCAATCTCGACAATCAATTTGATAAATTCCAGATTTTTTACTATCTGGGGTGTTCATTTTCTTATTGGTTATTAATAAGTTACCAAGGCTAAATTTATTTATCGGTGCCAATGTAATATTGAATTTCTTGAAAAATTTGTGAAATTTGTTATGTATTCCAGGATGATAAAGTTTTGTTTGGGGGGGAATTTTCTTAATTGTTCCTTTCTTTGAATCAGATTGCAGGGTAGGTTATTCTTTTAATCTTTTGTTGTCTGTTTTTTTCGAATTTCTTCAATTTAGTTTATAATTCCTTTCTTTCCAAAACCATTCAAATTAGATATGTCCAAAATGTGATTTGTCTTCTTTCTTAAAAATCCTCTTCCATGTAGTGGAACATTCAATACAATCTATATATCAAACTGTTGAAAATTGCATGCTTATGCGCAATATGATTGAAACCTGAAGACTTTATGTAAATGTCAATAGGAGTACCTTAAAGGTTTGGGGTTCGATTCCCGGTTCAGGCAAAAATTTTTCTCTTTACCATTGATTTACAATAATTTAATTGTGTTCAGTAATTTACTTATTTCTATCATAGTAATAGCTTTAGCTTCCCAATATTAATTTAATAAATAATGCTCTAGCTGTGTGGGAGTTCCCTTCATGTCTTCTTCAGGTAGAAGCCATTCATTGTGTATTTGTGAATGATGATTCATTGCAATTGAATGTGGGACCAGTGGAGTAAAGGTAAAGGAAGGATTCTTGCTTGGATTGGAATGAAGCCTGGATTAGCTCGGTGGTCTGAGCATTAGCACGGAAAGTTAAAGGTTCGGGGTTCGATTCCCGGTTCAGGCAAAAATTTTTCTCTTTACCATTGATTTACAATAATTTAATTGTGTTCATTAATTTACTTATTTCTATCATAGTAATAGCTTTAGCTTCCCAATATTAATTTAATAAATAATGCTATAGCTGTGTGGAGTCCCTTCATGTCTTCTTCAGGTAGAAGCCATTCATTGTGTATTTGTGAATGATGATTCATTATAATTGAATGTGGGACCAGTGGAGTAAAGGTAAAGGAAGGATTCTTGCTTGGATTGGAATGAAGCCTGGATTAGCTCGGTGGTCTGAGCATTAGCACGGAAAGCTAAAGGTTCGGGGTTCGATTCCCGGTTCAGGCAAAAATTTTTCTCTTTACCATTGATTTACAATAATTTAATTGTGTTTTCTGTATATATTGAATTCAATTCTTTGTTGTTGTTCATTCCTTCTTATGTAGAGGTCCAAAAATGGGATTTGGTTATTATTTTCTAATTCCATAGTAAATTTCACAGATTCATCCTGGAGGTTGAGTAATTTTAATGCATCTTCAATATATTTAGAATTTATCACAGAGAAAATATCATCCACATATCTATACCAACATTTGAACATCCAGGGATAAGCATTGGTGATATGACATTCTAAATAACCCATAAATAAATTTGCCAAAAATGGTGAAAGTGGGTTTCCCATAGCCAGACCTGAGATTTGTTTATAAAATTTTTCATTGAAGGTAAAAAAATTGTTGTCGACAATGATGGCAACGATATCTCAAAGTTCGTCAAATCAACACCAGATGGCAACGTTATAGAGGGAGATTCCAACGAATATCCGGTAGTCATAATGGCGGTTGAAAATGAATGACAAGATCATTTTGAAAACTATAGTTACCGTGTTTGAAAAACATGAAATATTTATGAATAATTTATTCTTTTTAATTAATTACACAACTCATTGTTACTTATCATCAAATTCCTTGTCCTTCACACCAGTAGAACCCAGAAAGAAGCTTAATCTAAAACACGCCCTAAAGAGATCCTCGCGCCTCCGAAAGTTTTGCCGCATGTTGAAATTAACATTGTTGGGCCTGGATATCATTTCGACTCCATCTTTAGGCTGACCGAAGAACTTGTGTAATGTGAGAGCCAACATCTAGGAACGACAACATAAATTTCAACAGTCTGGAAGAACTGAAGATGTTCTACATGTTATACCGAAACTAGTTCAAATTGAACACATCAAGTTATAAGGTAAGATGATTCCAAATTCATTTATTAAGAAGAACCCCATAATGTTACTTATTAATACATTTAACGATTGTTTGATACAGATACTTACTTGAATTGCACAATGTTGGGATGGTTTAACTTCCTGAGGGTTCCTAATGTCCGTCTCCCTCTGTTCTCTCACTTTCTTCACAGCTACCACTTCCCCTTTCAGTTTTCCACTGAACACAGCACCTTGAGCTCCAGAACCCAACCATTTTAAGTCGCTAATGGTTTCAAATGGTATCTCCCAGTCATCTACACAATCAAAAACAACACATTGCATTAATCACATTCAATTTTTAATAGTAATAAGCAATATATCAATCTTATTTTTAAATGTTAATACTTTCCAATAATGGACAATATTATTTTGAAAAGAAAAATTAACATTACATTTTCATTCTTACTTTTTAACTGAAATATTATGCTTCATTGCTTGAAAAGGTAGTGTAAAATTCTCATTTAAAATACTTTTTTAATAGGAGCAGTCTATTGGCTATTGGTAGTGCCATCTATCTGCCTTTGGACAATTAGAGAATTGTATATGAGGAAGAAATGTTGACATTTGTATTTATATCAAGTATTGAAATGGTGTAATGGACTGCATACTGGTGCATAGAACCAGAGGTATGGGGTTCAAATCCCAGTTCAGGCATTAATTTTTCTTTTCAAAGTAATAAGCAATTTGGTCAATGAGCAAAGGGGAGTAAAAACAGTGATTAATTTGAGGTTATACAATATGAATTGAATTTTGTTTCAGCTGTAAAATATCTGAATAGAAATTAACTTCAATTTAGAAAAGAATATAAGAAAGTCAATGCAATTAAATATATGGCCAGATATAAAAATACATTATATAGTGGAAATGGACAGTTAAACCAGGCACGCTATTAGAAGACATATGTGGTAAGCCAATCCTGTTTCACTCTTCATGCGCCATTGCCAGATATTGGTATGTAAGAGGGAAAGAGACACGATTAGTCGTGGTTACAGCGCCAACTGTATAACACCGCTCGATTATAATAGGCTAGACAAAATGCACTAGCCACACACAGCTCTGCCCGATATGTCTTCTAATAGCATATGCCTTATAATAACAAATGAGGGAAATTTTGAAGAATGGTTGAATTCGATTATCTAGGAACATTAATTACAAGAATCAACCTTCTGAAAGGAGGAAACGATAAGAGGATGATGATTAATTACAAACAGGAATCAGGTGCATAAGAACATTAAACATAGGCTCAATTCTGGAAATGCATGTTATTATGCACTACAGGGACTTTTGTCATCCCAACTACTCTTTAAAAAAGTTAAACTGAAAATACATAAAACTCTCTCAGTTATATTACATGGATGTGAAATATAGTCTCTTATTTTAAGGGAGGAGAAAAGTTTACGAGTATTCGAGAACAAAGTTCTTAGGAAAAATTAACATTTGAAGAGAAAATTTATGCCTAAACTTGGATTTGAACCCAAAGCCTCTGGTTCTATGAATAGCGCACTACACAGGAATTTTTTAGATCAAGAGAAATGAACAGAATGGAGAAAACCACATAACAGTAAAGCTACATGATCTTCAAGGAAAACCAAATGTAATAAAAATAGTTAAGTCTCATAAACTGTGATGGACAGGACATCATGACATAAATGGGGAATGAAAAAAAGGTGTATGGAAACTACGTGTAGGAAAACCAGAGGGGAAAGCACCCAATAGATAAACCAAGAATTAATTTACAAGAGTGAAACTTGGGTTCTCATTGAAATGACAAATTTCATCTGTTAAATTAATATAAAAGTATGGGAATTTTTACAATATGAGGTTTTCTTAATAAGAATCAAATGAATCGTGAATTCTTCTTACCTCATACATCTGTGTTTTTTAACACAGAACTGCAGTATCTGGAAACATATCATTCCCATCTTCAGCTGTTTTCACAAAAACAGCTGAAAACAGCTGAAAATGGGAATGATATGTTTCCTGATACTGCAGTTGTGTTAAAAAACATAGATGTATGAGGTAAGAAGAATTCACGATTCATATGATTCTTAAGGAGAAATTCCGATTGGCTGTTTTTGAAAGAAATATACTTACAAAGATATATGGACCTATTAAGAAAAATTGAGAATGGCAAATGAGATAATGGGGAATTATATGAGTTGTACAAATCATCAGATATCATTCTTCTTCTTCTTCCCTTGGCTCTATAGTTCTCTAAGAATCTTGTCCTCTTTCATAACATCTGCCCATTCTTCCCTATTCCTGGATTTCAAAATCCATTTTTAACCTTCAGTCGTCTTAAGTCTTCCTCAACCTTATCTAATCATCTAAGTTTCTGTCTTCCAACCTTTCTTCTTCCTTCCAGTTTCCCTTCCAAATTCTTTCTTGCACCTCTTTCCTGCTCCATCTGCAACACATGTCCTACCTGTTCCAGTCTCTTTCTTCTAATATTTTATACCAGATCTAAATCCCTATATAATTCTTTCAATTCCTGGTTCCTTCTAATTTTCCATATATCTTGTTCCTGTACTGCTTCAAATATCTTCCTTAATATTTTTCTTTCTCATGTATTTAATATGTACTTATATTTTTCTTCAGACAATTACAGGTATTAAAGTAAACAGACTAAGATGGGCAGGACATATTAAGAAGATGGCTAAAAATGAAGTAGTTAGAAGAATTATAGATGGTAAGCCAGAATGAAGACGGAGAACTGGAAGACCAAATTTGAGATGGATGGATAAATAGAGTACTACGTGTTGTCAAATCTTTAAAACTCAAGAAATGATGGGCGGTTGTCAGAAATGGAGAAGCCTGGAGAAAAATTCTCAAGGAATCCTTGACGTATCCAGGGTTATTGTGCTTCTGAAGAATGATTATTATCTCCTCTTCTAAGTGGGTATTTCTCTTAAAGCCCATTTTTGCTTGGAATCGGTCTTTTTAAAAAGAAGTTTGATTGTATTGAAGTTAAAATAATCAGTATGAATGTTACCTTGCTTTCCCTTGATTTCATTGGCTGCTGCTTTGCCTATGATGGTCCAGACAGGACGCAGACAACCCAGAAGACCATCGATCCAACCAGCACGTTGAGCAGCTGATGGATCCTGATAGTCGACACTCACACCAGGGCTGGATGCAGATTCCTTACTTGAGTTGTCATTACTGTCTGCATCCTGTGCCTCGGCTGGGGGAGGAGGTTCCTCTTTAGGGGATGTTACTTGCAGACTCAGCTGTCCCAGTTCTTCTTTGATGCACAGAATGCTGTAAAAATTAAATTAATTATATCAATATACTTATTTATTCCATACTAACTCTCATTTTGGTACTTTATGATATTATAAACCAGGGTTGCACACTTAACCTCAACCTGCCATGGTGCAACCTGTTTATAACAGATGAGGCTCTGGAGACTGAGTATTGATGGTGTAACCATAACATCACTTGCAGAGTAAATGCTGCATGGATTGAAACCCAACACTTTACCTCTTTGGGCCAGTAACTCATCAGGCAGTCTTTTAGAGTTGCTTTCAATTCTCACAATAAACCTTGGATGGACTGGAGGGATAGTTCTGTTGATGAAAAAGGCTAGGAAAAGAATAACTCTTGGAAAAAAGTAGCAACTTGGAATATACAGGGTATAGTCCACAAAGAGGACCAGTTAGATGACATATTGGTATAAAAAAGGGGGAATTTCAATAGAAGATTATATTAATAAAACCATGGAATTAATAAATTTATTAATGAAACCTTCACTAGTCCAGAGAGATACCAGAGTATGGTTATAAAGAACCTTAGCAAGAACTGCACATTGCTATGGCAGTGAAACATGAACTTTGAGGAAAGGAGAAGAGAGCAGGATAACTTCTAGTGAAATGAGATTCATGAGATATACAGCAGGGTAAACCAAGAGGGATTAGAAATGCAATGATAATTTATTGAAGGAACTATGTTTAGAACCACATGGATGAATACCAGAACAACCGGATGAAGAATTTCCGCCGAATGTGTTCAGATAGAGTTCCCAAAGCCATACTTCGTTACTGTCTGTGGGCCGACCAAGGAAGCGCTGGATACAAAATTCATCAGTGAGATCGTAACAGACCTCTAGGCCTAAGACTTGCATTGATGAAGAAGAAGAAGAGATGATTTTACAAAAAGACCGTGAAATGGAACATTATAGTACCATATTATATAATATTCACAAAAAGGACGTAACTTTTGGTGACATACTGTAACGCATTGTAATAGCAGCGTTTGAATTTCACGAGTGGCGGAGAGAGTAGTGGTCTCGCATTGGTGGAAATAGATTTGTGACTTGTTGACTCGCGGGTTGTAAGTCTCGCGAAGAATGTTCGATGCGTCTAGTCTTCCATGTACGAAAGGTTCTCTACACATCTACCCTCCAGGCCCAGACACTTCGATTCCCGAAGCTTCTAAACCAGAAAACTCTCGACAACTAGTTGAGAATGTTTCTGCCTTCAGGCACAGACACTTCGATTCCCGAAGCTTCCAAACCAGAAAACTCTCGACAACTAGTTGAGAATGTTTCTGCCTTCAGGCACAGACACTTCGATTCCCGAAGCTTCCAAACCAGAAAACTCTCGACAACTAGTTGAGAATGTTTCTGCCTTCAGGCACAGACACTTCGATTCCTGAAGCTTCCAAACCAGAAAACTCTCGACAACTAGTTGAGAATGTTTCTGCCTTCAGGCACAGACACTTCGATTCCTGAAGCTTCCAAACCAGAAAACTCTCGACAACTAGTTGAGAATGTTTCTGCCTTCAGGCACAGACACTTCGATTCCTGAAGCTTCCAAACCAGAAAAACTCTCGACAACTAGTTGAGAATGTTTCTGCCTTCAGGCACAGACACTTCGATTCCCGAAGCTTCCAAACCAGAAAACTCTCGACAACTAGTTGAGAAAATGTTTCTGCCTTCAGGCACAGACACTTCGATTCCCGAAGCTTCCAAACCAGAAAACTCTCGACAACTAGTTGAGAATGTTTCTGCCTTCAGGCACAGACACTTCGATTCCCGAAGCTTCCAAACCAGAAAACTCTCGACAACTAGTTGAGAATGTTTCTGCCTTCAGGCACAGACACTTCGATTCCTGAAGCTTCCAAACCAGAAAACTCTCGACAACTAGTTGAGAATGTTTCTGCCCTCAGGCACAGACACTTCGATTCCCGAAGCTTCCAAACCAGAAAACTCTCGACAACTAGTTGAGAATGTTTCTGCCCTCAGGCACAGACACTTCGATTCCCGAAGCTTCCAAACCAGAAAATCTCGACAACTAGTTGGGAAAGTTTCTGCCCTGAGCTATATGAGTATTGCCAGGGTAACCACCATAAAACACAACACTACACAAAAGCATAACTCTATAAAAACAAACACAACATATAACTGAACACACTCAACACACACCCTAAAATACGCTATATTTAGACCAAGAACCTAATCATTATAAAAATAAAAAATCTACAACCACAAACAATATTCAAAAATATACATATAAATAAATTTTAACCATATAAAACATAGGACAAACAAACTGAAATAAAAAAATAGAAGCAAGCAAAATTACCATGTCTATTTTGTCTACTACAGCAAAACCTGTCTTAGCGGGAACCTTTATAAGAAGGAAACCTGTAGAGACGGGAAAAATCTCCAGAACGGTACGATTGTATATGTAAAATCATCCTGTATAAGCCGGAAACCTTCATAACGCGGAAACGGAATGGTTTTTAAAGTACCAATAAATTTTTACCTCAGTAAGACGGAAAATTATTCTTAAGCACGTTCTAATTACAGTATTAATGGCCATACGTGATAATTTTGCATATGACGCTTTCTGCATTATATCGTTTTACCTTCTTGTGCTGCCATTGTATTGCGGGGATCCCTTGCTTATTTGTGACAGCGGGGAATCCCTAGCTTTTCCTTGCCTGCTTACGTTACCTGCAGGGAGTTGGAAAACTCTTGAGTCTTCATACAGTTGAGTTCCTTCTAGCTTTTGTGTAATAAAGTTGGTTTGTATTACCGTGCAAACTGAGCTGTGTTACATACACTATTTTGTCTGTATTTCAAGCAATACGTTATGCGTGCACGTAAAACCCTTACACTGCGTGAGAAAATTCAAGCTTGTAACTTGGGAACTCTTTATAAGACGGAAAACTGCCAAGACGGAAATATATTTTAGGAACCGTCATGTTCCTCCATAGACAGGTTTTACTGTACCAACTTCTAAGACCCATGCACGCACAGACTACGAGAGACAGCCACAACCAATTTCACTACCGAAGCAACGAGCCAAAAATAAACAAACAAACAAACAAAAGGAACAAAAAACCCAACCACAACAAGAGGAACCACGTGTGGCGCCTTGCGGCTCCTTGTTGGGAGCGTCTGCCTCCCCTCCCGCACGGTCTAAGAACCAGAAGACAAATCACTCTGGGGCAAACTAACAAATAAACACAAAAACAAAATATATAAACAAGAACTGAAAAGAGCAAAACCAAGTCCCTAAAACAATTAGGAAGGGATAGGCCTCGGGTCTGAATCTAGGCATCGTGGTGGAACGGGCACAGAAATGCGCTTGAGCCACCAAAAGAGCTCGTATCGGACGAGGGGGTTACATAAAAGGGGGCACTGGCCTTCCGAAAATGTATTTATTCATTTATGAAAGGGAATTAGTTGTGTTTGGATAGCGATACAGTAAAGTGACTGTAGTCATTGTCAACTTCATGACAGTGCAAAAATACGCTCTCCAGTCATCCCTATATTGAGCTCATATTTTTAAATTATTCTCCATATTACTCAAATCATGGTTAATGTTATTCTCCCATCTCTCTCTAGGCCTGCGTACTGGTAGCTTCTCTCTAGTTTATCTACACTACCTAAGCTCCCGAGCCACTCTTTCATTCCCCATTCATACCATATTCCCTGTCCATCGCAGTCTATGAGACTAAATTGTTCTTATTACCTTTAGATTCCCATAAAAAACGCCAGATTACGTTTATATAACACTTTGGCTAGACCAGTGTTGACCTATGGTAGTGAAGCATGGACACTAAAAAGACAACATGAAAGCAGAATAACGGCTTGTGAAATGAGATTCATGCGCAGAACAGCGGGTTACACCAGATGGGATCGGAAAAGGAACACCGATATCTTAAAACAATTGAAGACTACGCCAATTTTGGAATATATTAAACAGTACCAACTAAATTGGAAACACCATCTTGAAAGAATAAGTTCAAATTGGATCCCCAAAGCTGTTTATAATTATATATCAAGAGGACGAAGATCACTGAGCCGTCCTATGAAACGCTGGAGGGAAAATTTTCTATAGGATCGTAACAGGTCTTGGCCTAATACTTGGAAGATTCCCATAAAGAAAATGGAACTCACTGTTGCGTAATCAAATAGTTTCTTCCATTCGATTGTTTGTTCGCCTCTTTATCCAAAAAAATGTTCCTAATCACTTCATTCTCAAATTGTTGAATAGATTATTTTTCGTAATATTTTCGGACCAAAAACTACACACGTTGCTTAGGTCGATTAATAACATTTAGAGTACAACGCGAATTAGACATTTTCTATATAATGTATTTACGTATAAATAGAATTACTTAAAATGATTCAAAGTTAAATCCTTCATAAAAAAAAAGATAAATAAACCTCTAGAGCAGATTTTTCAAACTGTGCGGCGCGCTTCCCTAGGGAAGTACCAAAGTTTTCAGGAGAGGCGCAAGAACTTTCAATGAAGATAAAAAAAAGGTTATACATTGGTATACGACCTACACTATATTATAAATAAATACGTTTTAATGGAAAATGTATACTTGATTCTTGCTTCAACAAGGGTCAACAAGAACGGACCTAATGCATTCTGCTGATGATGGGGCTAGTCCCGAAAGGCCTACAGAGTTTTTAAAAGGAACTTAAGTTGAGGAGACGGACCTACAAGGTAACTATATTATAGTTTTTAACCGTACATTATATTACTTGATTCTGTATAAAACTTTCATCAAAAACTCGTAATCACATATCTTAATATCGTTTGAAGTTTTCTCTCTGCCAGCATACCTCAGTCGGTAGGTCCTACATCTTCCATCGTTAAGTCACGTGATTTATTGATATTATTTTTGCGATTTAGCGAGGAGAATTTACAGAAAACAGAATATATGTGTTTGGGAAAGGATGTGGATGACCTCATACTCGAAACAGGGAAAATAAAAAAAAAATGTTAATTTTTTTAATATCTTGGGTCAATAATTACAAGTTCAGGCACCTGTGAGAGAGATGTACAGCCTAAAATTGCAATGGCAAAAAATGCAACTAAGACATTACTTTGCATAATTTGGAACAAAAATATTACAAAGGAAACTAAAATGAAAATTTATAAGAGCATAATACAAAATATTTTGTCATATGGAAGCGAAACTTGATCTTTGACGGAATTACAAAAGAATACAATTAGAACAGTTGAATTTGATTATTTTAGAAGAAGATAGGATAAAATAAGAAATGAATTCCTTTGGAGAGAAATGAAAATCACCACATCTGTTAAGAGGATTGAAAATCAAACGCTTAAATGGTATGGCCATGTACAAAGAATGGAAAATGAAAGATGGCAAAATAATATATACTAATGGTCACCCCTGGAAGAAATAAACGTGGCAGACCAAGATGGAAATGGAAAACCTACGTCAGAACTATAATGGATGATAGGAATTTGGAAGGAGATTGGAATGATAGAGATAAATGGAAACTGAAGACAGCAAACCTATAAGTGGGGGAAAGCCGAAGAAGAAGAAGAAGAAGAAGCTAGGAGATACAAGAGGCCAACACACACGCGCGCGCACACACACACTATTGAGTAACACTAAGAAACTGGGACTGGAGGTAAACATAGATAAAACTAAATATATGCTCACACATATAAATACACAATATAATAGAAATGGAGAGTTAATGACAAATGGGGCAAATTTTGAAGAAGTGGCTGAATTCAAATGCCTAGGAACAATAATTAAAAACAGGAATGAGATGCACAAAGAATTAAACATAGGCCCAAATCTGGAAATACGTGTTCTTATGATTGTAGGATCACTTTACTATTTTTACAAACCCAAAGCAAAAGAGAGCAATCGGAATACCTAAGAAGCAAGGCAAGAACAGCTATAAATCTTGAAGAGGGACAGATCATGATGGATGACCAATCCATGAAGTTTATTATGGATATCTCCAGATTTTGGCGCATATATTTTCGTATTTTTTCATTGTGTTATGTCTTTTTTATGTTTTGTGTGTGTGATAAGTATTTTATTAAAGAGCAAATTTAACAGCTCAGGTCATTAGCGTGAAATGTTCAACAAAATTTGTTCAGAAGCTTCTTTTTCAGGTTTGAGTTTATTTTAAGTGTCGTAAATTTACGACACGGGACCCATGGTTTTACTTCTCTTCCGAAGGAAACCATATTCTGGGCTTTCATATCCTTTAAAAAATTAGCATTGTGGACTTCGAAGCCAGAGGTGAGCATGGTAACCCATGAGGACCTATTTTTCCTTGTACAGTTTTGTTCGTCATTATGATCATCCTAAGCAAGTGTTGTCGTCTATTGTAAAACATTTACCTTCCATTCTGAATTTCAAATGGCAGGAAGGAAGGAAAGGAAATATTGGACGGGAAGATGAGACTTCCTGAATTGTCGAGAAAGATAACAGTATCACATGTCCTGGTAATAGGTAACCTTTCGTATCTTTGCTGGGTACATCCTGTATTATTGATTGTGGGGATAAATACAGCAACCTTCATATTAATAGCAATCATTTCTGGAATTCCCACTTAATTTTCCTTTTATGTGGATTGTGAATAACTAGCTATTTTAAGGAAATTTACATTTCGTGAAATTACAGGGACTCTTGTCGCCCCAACTCCTTTCAAAAAACGTTAAACTGAAATATAAATATAAATATAAATATAAATATAAATATAAATAAATAAATAAATAAATAAAACTATTATTCTTCCAGTTATATGCATGTGAAACCTGGACTCTTACTTTATGGGACGAAAAGAGATTACGGGTATTTGAGAATGAAGTTCTTAAGAACATTTTTGGACCAAAGAGAGATGAATTCTCGTAGACAGGTGAATGGAGAAGACTACTTAACACTGAGGTACATGATCTTTATAGGAAACCATATATAATAAGAATAATTAAGTATCGTAGATGTGATGGGCAGGACATGTGGAACGAATTGAGGAATGAAAGATATACATGGAAGTTTCTTGAACGAAAACCAGAGGTAAAACGCCCAGTTGGTAGACCAAGAATGAGGTGGGAAAATAACATTAACAATGATTTGGAGGGAAGTAGATTATACTTGGAATGATTGGAAAACATTAACTCAGAATAAAACTGTATTGATAGCTTATGTAAGCACAGCCATGAACCTACGGGTTCGATAGAGCCAGTGAATTAGTTACTAACTACTAACTAACTCACTGGCACTATCGAACGCGGAGGTTCATGACCACCCGGAGACATAAGCTCTCCATACATCCCTATCCTGAGCTAATGTTTTCCAATCATCCCCAGTATAATCTACTTCCCTCAAATCATAGTTAATGTTGTTCTCCCACCTCATTCTTGGTCTACCAACTGGGTGTTTTCCATCTGGCTTCCCTACAAGAAGCTTCCATGCACTTCTTTCATTCCCCATACGCGCAACATGTCCTGCCCATCGCAGTCTACGAGACTTCACTGTTCTTATTATATCTGGCTTCTTATAAATACCATGTAATTCACTGTTATGCAGTCTTCTCCATTCACCTGTCTGTTCATTTCTCTTTAGTCCAAAAATGTTTCTAAGAACTTTATTCTCAAATACTCGTAATCTCCTTTCCTCCCTTAAAGTAGGAGTCAATGTTTCGCATCCATATAATATAACTGGTAGAATAATAGTTTTATATATTTTCAGTTTAACATTTTTTGAAAGGAGTTGGGAAGTCAAGAGTCTCTGTAATACATAATAGCACGTATTTCCAGAATTGAGCCTATGTTTAATTTCCTTGTGCATCTCATTCCTATTTGTGATTATTGTTCCTAGGTATATGAAGTGAATTAGTAAGTTTAGATTTAAAAAAAAATTGTACAACCTTAAAAAATAGACCATGTTTCATTGTTCACTGAATATAATAAAATGAAAATTATTAGAACACAAGTTTATCTTTAAGCGTCTGAAAAACAATCAGTATGGAAATAATTCTAATCAATCCAGAAAATCTAATATTAAAATTTTCTTTAATTAACTTCATGGGGTACTTAATTTCTACATTTCATTTAACTTAGTTTTAATTATTAGAGAATCTTTATATAGGCCTACAAAAATGCGAGTGAGTCTGTCTGTCCTTTATAGACTCAAAAACTACTTGACCGATTTGAATGAGGTTTTTACCATCATTTAGAGAATTTTTCTGGGACAATTAACGTATATAACATTAATATAAGTACTATAGGGCCGGAACTAAAAAAAAAAAACAAAAGTAATCGGTGCACTAAAAAGTAGCTTTTTGGACGCTTAAATGGCTTATGCTGCCTAAACCATAACAAATACACCAAATTAATGTACACATAATTGAATATGTAAAAAAAAAACTTCAAAAAACAAAGTCGCGACTGCATGTCTATCTTTTACGCATAACTCGCAATAACCATTTTTGTCTTTCAGCTCATTTATGCCAAGAAGATCGGGATAAGTAGATTCCCGGACAACGCCAGGTAATCAGCACGGGGTATCTAAAAGTAATTACGTAATACACTTATAATTAAAGGGATAAAGTCAGAAACAGTACAATAAGTGAAATTATGCATGTTGAAAAAAAAACATTAGGAAAAATAGAAGAAAAACGTTTGATATGATATGGATACCTCATAAGAATGGAAGAAGAGAGAATACCAAAGAAGATATTTCATTGGAAAGCTAATGGAAGAAGTGGAAGATGCAGGCCTAGAGAACGATGGATGGATGGAGTGAAGAGAAGTATGGAAGCTAGAGATTTGAGGGAAGAAGATGCTTTAGACAGGAACTTCTGGCGACAAATCACTTTGGGTTGAAGGAGAAACACTGCATTATGGAATATTCCTAAATAAATATATATATATATATATATATATATAAGTATTATATGAAAGCGAAGAGTGTGATAGTTTTTTTAGAGTAGTTTGACAAAATTTTCAAAACAAGAAGAAACGCTGAGTTTTTCATCACTTTAAAAATCAACAAAATAAATACTTGGGAGCAGGCAACTAATGCCTAAACCAGGAAGCAAAGAAGGACAAATACTTCTCATAAGATCTATAGGCCTATAATAGTTTCATAGCACTTATTTTTATGTTCAATTGTTTTTATTAGGAATTTAAGAGCTGACACAGAAAAGGATACAGGTACCAAATAATATGACTATAGAATGATCCCTGCACTTCATTCTCCTGTCAGGCTATTGACGAAGGGACATAGATTATTATCAATGCAAAATTGGATTTTTGACAAATTTGACACTTACATTCTTTTCCATGTCAAGTCTTCAATCAATATTAATTTTGAAAACAAAGTTATTCTTGAGCTCCAAATTGAATGGAGCGCCTTTATGTGAGCTCAAAACTAACTTTGACAGTTGAATGCAGGGACAGTTATAATTTTGTTTCTTTTTATGCTAACACCAGTTATCAAGTAGCAAAGTGATTTACATTTTTACAAAACAAATTAAGGGTTAAATTAGATGAGGGTTGTCATTTATGAAACAGTATGGTTTTACGATTTATAGTGCTGCTATCTGATCTTAATGTAGAGTGAAAAAACAATTCCATCTCTCATACATCATATCGGGTACAAAGGATGGAGGAGGCTAAAACTATTTTGAAAATAAGTTAAATTCAAGACTGAAATAAAAATATTTGAGAATAATGGATGAATAAACAGGATGAAAATCCTACAAATTAAGTTTAAGAAGAAGAAGAAGAGAATATTCCCGATTAATCATCATCATCATCAACAAGGATTAAGCCCAATGGCCTGATCCGATCTCATTATAGGTCGAATTGGTCCTTCCATCTTTTCAATGGTCTTCCCAACCTTCTCCCTTTTGGTTTATAATTATACATTCTTCTTGGTATGCGCTGTTCATTCATTCGTAATACGTGCTGAAGATAAGCATTTTGATAATATTTTATTATTTCACAGAGATTAAATATATTAAGTTCTGTTCTTATATCTTCGTTTTTCTTTTTATCGGTCCTTTGGTATCCTGCTATCGCTCTCAACATCTTAATTTCAGCAGCCTCTATTTGTTTACTATCTGCCTTTATTAATGTCCAGGTTTCACATCCATAGATAAGAGATGGAACTGCCAATACTTTGTAAAACTTCTAGTCTTATTCAATTAATCTCTCACGAAATCTTATTCTATGAAATCTTATTTCACTAGCCATTCATAAAGAATTTTAAACATTAATCCTACAAAATTGTTAAATATAATGGAAAATTTAGAAGTTATCTTAGTTATTATAAACCATAGTTATTATAAACATTTTATGAACTTCATAACAAAAATTTATAACAATATGTACTATTTTCTAAGATACTTATAGACGATTTAAAGTAATTCATTAACACTAATTCAAAACCATAAGATAATATTTCTGTTTTACAATATATAGTATAATATTGCTATAGTAAGCTACAACCCTAACATGCCTTGTGGCAAAATAGGGTTTCAAAATATTTGGAGATTCAATAATAATAATAATAATAATAATAATAATAATAATAATAATAATAATAATAATAATAATAATAAATATAATAATTGAAAATAATTATATTTGATTGTTACAATGAAAGAATATCAGAAACATCGTTGTTTGTACATGAATACATTATGCCCATGAATTTATCTTATATTTTATTTATTTATGTATTGTTTTTTTTATTCTCTCTTAAAAGACAATTAACGAAATATCAAAGTAGGCCTTGAACACAATTTCTGCTAGAACGGATTTGATGTTTAAACAGTTTGTTCCTTCTGTCCACAAAGAACTACTGAAAGAAAAAAAAAATCTCACAGTTCTTTGTTCCTGGGCCTGACAGAAAATTCAACTGACAGTACATCAACTCAAAATATCAGAACACACCGCAATTAAGCCAATAATTTAAGAAAACATGGGAAAACGGTACTAATGTCTATAAAAGTGACAAGAAGTGTACTGTTTCCTATGGATAACGGGACCAGAATAAAAAAAAAAAAAGAAAAATTCCGTATGAAGACATCCTATTTTAGAATTACATCAGCCTCGGTGGTCTAAGGCTCGTGTTCCATGTCTCTGGTTCCAAGGTTAGCAGGTTCAAACCTGGCTGGGGCCGATGGAATTTTCAGGATAGAAAAATCCAAATTACAAGTCCTCCTGGAAGGACTTTAAGCCGTGGATGGGGAGTCCGAATATTTTCGGACTCATAAAAGAACCACAAGCCTAAATTGGGATTCCTGAGAAAAATTCAATAGGATTTTCCTGTCCAAGTAATACCTTAGTTGCCGACTAGGTGTCTCTTTGAGGGGATGAGCTAACTACTTTCATTCTTTGACATCAGTAAGGAAATAAGTAGGCCTATAACCAAATGATTCGATTGTCGGCCGCGGTAGACTAGTGATTAAGCTCCTCGCCTCGTCCCAAGGGTCACGGGTTCAAACCCGGCCGGCATCTATTGATTTTTTAGGATAGAAAAATCCAAGGAGCAAGTCCTCCGGGAGTGAATTTAAACCATGGGTCCCGATTCTGAAGATTTTCAAGCTCGTAAAAGACCCTTAAGCTTGAATAAAAAGGCCCCTAAGCAAAATTTACTCAGTAATACCTTAGTTTCCTGCTAGATGTCACATTGTGTCGGTATGTTGACCGCATACCATTCATGACATCTATGGGCAAATAAGCGTAACAAAATTAACTTGTTAATACTTCTAAAGTTCATGATGAAACACCGTTGAGGTCACTATGTAAATGTAAAATATAAAATAGATACCTGAGATCTCAGTAGTCCTCAACTTTATAAAGGCTGTAAGATGTGAAATACTTTCGGTACATATGCTCCATCCTCAGCATGTAAATGTACCGGAAGTACTTCACATCTTACAGCCTTTATAAAGTTGAGGACTACTGAGATCTCAGGTTTATATTTTACATTTTAAACACTGGCCAGACCCATATTACTTTACGGCAATGACGCCTGGGCAATTTGCAGTGTAGATGAATAAAGACTAACTGCGGCAGAAATCAAATTTAGGAGACGTACTGCAGGTTACACAAGAACAGGCCATAAAATGAATTCTGAGATTCTCAAAGAATTACAAACAGAATCAGTCATGGAATATGTACAAAAAATACATAAACAACCGGAAATCTCACATAAGAAGAATGAGCAGAACAAGAATATCATGTCAAATCTTAAATTACAACCACCAGGCAAGAGATCTTTGGGCAACCCCTTCAAACGTTGGATTGAGACCGTAACAGACCATTAGGTCTATCACATGAAAGGAAGAAGAAGAAGAATTTTAAAATTAACTTGGACTAGTAACTCCTAACAAAGGAGAGGCTAAGGCTCAACAATGGGTTAGGACATTTAGAGAAATGTTTCGGTTATGTAGCTATCCATTGGGAATGTACGAGTGTGGACAGATTCTAAAATAACAGCTTATATAATCAGTTGCATCACTATCAACACCGCCTTTATTACTAGAGTCCGGATGAAGGCACTTAAAAAGTTTAAAATAGGCAGGCAAAAAGACACTAAAAATCATTAATATAGGCACTAAAAAATCAAAATAGGCTCTTAGAAAATATGGACTATAACATACAATTTTACAACCTTACGTAAAGAATATAAACATATGCTACCAACAGCATATGAAGATATCAGAGATGATTTTGGAACTTGATTTGCTTTTTGCAAAGAACATATTTATGTTTTGCAGTGTGTACGTGCTGCGAAACATGGCACTTCTTCGCACAATTCACTGAAACTTTACACACTTTGCAGAACAATGTCACTTGAGAATATCTCCACACCAAATTCTTTCACGAAATTGGTCAGTTTGTCTTTTACTGTTTTACCGTTGTCCATTCTTTAGGCATCGTGAAACAACTGTTCTAATTGTGTAAAAAAAAGCCACATACACTTGTTGCACAACTTTGTCTTTGAAGCACCTGTGAACGAGGACTACAGACTGAATTCAATGTTATCAACATCAGAAATAATATTGCCCAGTCAATTAAAGGTTTCTATGCAATGATGTGTGTCATGAAGTTTGTCCATTTCAGTTAATTTCATTGAAATACTAAGTTAATTTCGAGAGAAAATGGCAAATAGGCATTGTAAGCTAAATAGGCATTTATAGGCAAAGTTAACTTCATGGAAAACAACTCCAGGGTCGTCGGTATGAGCTTATATGAAGTCACTTTTACAATATCTACACTGCTCAAAAAAATTAGGGGATATTGTAGAATAACCTATTGAGACTATGTTTTTAGGAACAGTATTAGATGCAATCACTTTCTATTACTCCAAAAGAATGTCAACAAGAGTTTGAAGTCATTACGTAACCTCTGTACCACACCAGATGTCAAAGAGATCCTGATTAGGAATATGGCAAACAAACAAAGCAACATTAACATGGGTGAAAATGTTTCTTTAGTATGGTGTATGGTCTCCTCGAACGGCCAGCACTGCCTCACACCTGTATGGCATTGATGCAATGAGGTTAGCAATGAGTTCTTGGGGGATACGTGGCCACTCTTCCATAAGAGCAATGTGCAGCTCTGGAACAGTTGTGGGAGGTGCTGGTCTGCCTGCAATGCGCCTGCCTAATGCATCCCACACATGCTCAATCGGATTTAAGTCCGGGGAGGAAGCTGGCCATTGCATACGCTCGATACCCTCCACTTCCAGCATGTCGTCCACCAAGCCAGCTCTGTGGCGTCGTGCATTATCGTCCATAAAAAGAAAAGAATCACCTATGGCATCAGCATAAGGCACGACAAAAGGTCGGAGAATCTCATCTCTATACTTTACCGCAGTCAAAGTACCACCTTGGATAACGTAGAGGTCCGTACGTCCACCACTACTGACTCCTGCCTACACCATCAATCCACCGCCACCATATGGGGATCTTTCACGTACAAAAGCTGGATTGTTTCGTGTCCCTTTTTCTCTCCAGATGAATACACGCCGACTATCACATTCCATGTTGAATCGCGACTCATCAGAAAAAAGAACTGATCTCCATTCAGCATGCCTCCACCCACGATGTTCCTCCGCCCAGTTTCTGCAATCTCTACGGTGTTGTGGAGTTAACCTGGTACACACCATGGGCCTACGGGCATAGAGACCACTTCCATGCAGTCGATTAGGGACAGTTTGAGTTGACACCCTGCGTCCTGTTGCTGTTTGAAGTGTATTTCGCAGTTGAGTTGCATTCTGCTGTCTATTCCGACGGGCTGTTAACAAGAGGTAACGGTCATCCCTTGCTGTTGTTGCCCTTGGTCGACCTTGTCCGGCTCTTCTGTGAACAGTATGTTCTTTGAAAATGATTCCAAAGACTGGAAATCACGCTTTGAGACACCCCAATGGCTTGTGCCACCTCTTGTTGTGTCTGTCCAGCTTCCATCCTTCCTATGGCCCTCCAAGCCATTGGTTCAGGTAAATCACGTTGTCGAGGCATCACTGTCCCTAAGGCAAGTCATTCACTAACTGAAAACTGGACTTGATTTAAAAACAGCAACAAAACATTCACCCCCACACCACCCTTTCACATCAACAGTACAGACACTGCCCTCTGATGTGGTACCAAGGTTACGTAACAACTTCAAACTCTTATTTACGTTATCTTGGAGTAATAGAAAGTGATTGCATCTAATACTATTGCAAAAAACATAGTCTTAATAGGTTATTCTACAATATCCCCTAATTTTTTTGAGCAGTGTATAATAAATAACTGTAGGCATTTTCCCTAATATCCGGTTTCTACCTTGTGAAGTGAATATCCAGTACATGGAATACCTAAACCAATCCTGCAATCCTTAGATGTAGGAGAACAATTCGACGACCAAATTTTGTAGATAGTAACAGTCTAGGATTACAATCTGATAATTAAGGCTCGGATTTTGATGAAATGTCATCTTTTTTATGAGTTGTCAGAGACGATGCAGATTAATAATTAAGTGCATTGTGCAATAAATATGTTAGATATACGAGATTTTTATAGGTCATTGAAATGCATTTTTTTTTCACTTTTTTTCTGATGAAATCATTTTACAAATTTTATTTGTTATTTTAGGTCATTTTATTTATTTCGTACTTTTATACGTCAGTTTTTTTGTCCAGCGCCGTAGCCGAGTGGTTAAGGCAGGAAGCCTTGGCGCAGAGCTACGGGACTTGCGCTGGTTCGAGTCTCCATGAGGGAAGAAATTTTCTCATGGTATTTCGGCCAATATAGGACCGGTGCCCACCCAGCATAGTGAGGCATTTGGGTAGCTACGATAAGTAGCGACTCCAAGTTGAGAAAACAGCTATAACGGCTGGGGACTCGACATGCTGACCACATGTCACCCCTACACTGGCTGGATGATCATCCACCTCTGTGATTTCACATGTTGATGTGAGGCCAGTAGCCGGCTGGTGGCTAAGGGCCTTCTAGGCCTGTCGCGCCAGGAGTGTATATGTCAGTTTTAAATAATCAACGGTTAAATGTCTATTTTAATGTATTTTTTTGCTATCTTGTTTTTGTACTCAGGCAAATCAGTGAGAAACCACAGTGCGTTGCCTCAATATAATGTGAAACCACTGTGCTCTGCCTCCACGTGGATTGATTCGGGATTTCCCCTTCAATGCGGGAATATTTCGATTTGTAATATTTCCGTTTGTCTCGCGAGAGTAGCGTTTCTGTGTGGCTGTGTTGATTTTCGTGCAATGCAAAATACCAAAACAAAAATTGACTAGTGGTATCCGTTTAAGACAGTACATAACAGAATTTGGTGAACAAGTATTTACTACTCAAGGGAGTGTATTATTTTGCAAGGTGTGCGAAATTAAAGTCGTTGCAGATAAACGTTTCGCAATACATCAACATATCGGGCGCGAGAAACATTTGCAGGCTCTTAAATGTGAACAAAAGAAAACCGACTCATTTACTATTAAAACAAATTGTAGAAATACATAAGGAACGCCTATATTTTTTTAAAAAGGTTAGTGACTTTGCAATTTTTTGCAATATATTATTAATTAGTTAATTATTATGAAATTTATAATTTTCATTAGGTCATTTTTTTACACTTTACGTAATTTTAAGGAAATATTATAGGTATTTTTTTAACATTTTAAGGCCATAAACATCCGGGCCCTACTTATAATGCTTGTATTTAATAGAGTTATCAAATTTCCTTTGAAATATCCGGCAGCATGGTATTATGTGCAAATAGGGCGAGAAAATAACAATTAAGTTCAATAAAAACAGACAATTAATAGATTATAATGTAACGTCTTTGTTCTTAATTACACACATGACCCTTAACATGAAAGAGTCCCGCGCATACATAATTAAATTACATATTATGAAGTCTAGCTCATTTAGTCGCAGAGAGCATGCGCATAACCATTATTTCTAGTCACGCAACATACGGCAATGTCAAGGACCATATTCTTCAGATAAAAACAGAAAATACAGTACAAACTCTAATTAAAAATTATATACAATTTCTTAATGCGTATTCATAATTACATGTAAAAACATGTTCAATTCTGATGACAACAACATAACAATTGCGTAATTGAACAATATAAACAAAAGATGTTCTTAACTTACGTAGTTTTCATTTCCTCTTTCGCTTTTTCTGCTGATAAAAACTTTTATTTTAATTATGGTAACTTGAAGTTTCCTCCATTGCACGAAAGTTTGAAACTTATTAATTGGTTTTGCTCTTGATTTGATTCTTACGAGAAGTCCGTGCAACCATTTCACTGGTCTGTCCCTGAACACAGGCGCTATCTCCGTTAACACGTGATGAATACTGACGTCGTAACTTTCTTATCTCACCTGGTACGTCACGTACATTCCACGAGTTGTGCTAAAAACTTAAATTCTATTGTTATTAACATATATTTGTAAAATAATGTGTAACTAATTATTTCTTTAAGGAAATTGTTTAATATTTTTTTTATAAAAGGACAAACCAAAGTTACTTTCCAATTTCAAATAATATTTTTGACTAATTATTTTGATATGTCCACCGCTGTGGTCTCGAGGTAGCGTGCTGCCTTGTCACGCAGCGGGCCCGGGTTCGATCCCCGGTCGGGCCAGTTTTTATCGGGGTTTTTCCTCACCTGTAAGACAAATGTCAGGAAAACTTTAAGGCCCAAACGGTCCCCGAAATCATATGGCCATCATCCTTACCATTATCATCATCCTTCACAGGTGTGGAAAGCAACGGGAAGCTACCACACCTACACAATTCCCTAGTAAAGCTGCAAGCATAGCATGAAAATGCTATGATTGCAGTGAAGGACCTGCCTTCGGGCAGAATTACTATGGATAGATTTTGATGATATTGACCACATCAATAATAATAATAATAATAATAATAATAATAATAATAATAATAATAATAATAATAATAATAATAATAATAATAATAATTTTATGTATATACATATTTTCAATATTTACACATCTTTCTGTGCCTAAAGTTTTATTTTCCTCCTCCACTCGTATCTATCCATTCACTCCATGTCATCCAGTCCACATTCCAGTTCTCATTTATTGCATCCACGAGTTTTGAGACCTTCTTTTCCTTCTTCTTCCAGGTGGACACCATTCCAATGTTTCTTTTTTTCTTTTCTGGGTAACCTTTCTTCTTGCATTCGTCGTACATGCCCATAGCAATTGCATTACTTGTATCTTATATAATCTACTATTAAATATCTAATTCATTTTATTCTCCTATGACAGTATTTCTTTCTTCTTTTTTTCTTTCTTCTTCTAATTTTGAACATATTGCTGCTCTCCTCAAGAAATTCATTTCCAGCGACATAAGAATTTGTTGAATTTCCAAACTTCAGCACCATATGAGACAGTACCTTTCACTATTGAATTATATATTTGTAAATATTTTTTTTCTGATAAGTATTTCTTCTTGATAATTGCTGAAACCCCTCTTTTAGCCCTTTCGTTCTTTTTAACACCACTGTAAATATGAACATACGATCCTAAAGTTTCTGTTCCTTCTCCTTTCTTCTTTGTTTCTGTCAGTACGATTATGTCCTGCTTCAAATCATCCATCTGTTTAAGGACCTCCTCCATTTTATTCCTTATGTCTTGTACGTTCCATGTTCCAATTAGCAGAGTTCGTTTCGGTAGCTTGATTCGTCTTCCTTTTAATCTGACCGGCCTATCTCTATTAGGTTTTTTAGCATTACAATTTTTTTCTGATGGGAGGGAGCTGGCCTACCGCATCAACCCCCAACCTGGAGGACCAGGGATTTTTTTTTCAGGTGCCCATCCTTAGACCAGTTGCTTTCACTACAGCTAAGAGCCTGATCTGCCCTTTAGAAAGAATTTGACAGAAAATATAAGATGAAATGATCCCCTCGGCCTCGAATACCCTAATACAATCGGGGTCGGAAAACAACAAGTGTTCAGTCCAGAGAGACTGGATAGGAAAGATAAAAAATATATATAGTATGGAAGTGGAGGTAATATATCGGTCAATATCTCACCATGCTGACCAGTGAAATTGGTGAGTAGCCCATCCCGTCCGTTCACGAAGAATATGAAAAACAGCTGACAAGAGTTCGTCTGCACTCTTACACGTGCTACGCGGAGTAATACATTCGGAAGTTAAATGTCAAAGTGTGCTTCTTACGTTGGACAGAGAATAGCAATGTACTACTTCTCTTGATTCGACAACAAATTAATTAAATTTTCAAGTATGTCACAAATACGTCATTATGCATTAATTTTCGATTTATTTTAAAAATACGAACGTTAGGAAACACGTGGTTATAGCTTGGGTAAGACAAGCGTCATTTGACATTTATACTATTTACACTTTCATTTGACCTATTATTATGCATACGGGAATATATATACATATATCCCTTCTCTTTGTCTCTCACAACTGACCCGTCAATGTTCTATGTCGAGGCATAGTGGAAGTAGGTGCGAATATGTAAATATATAAAAAATATGTAATGAAATGAATGAAACCAAGATTGGACATGGCTTAATTTAAATTAAAATAATAAAATGTACTCACTTTTTCAAATCACTAATAATAAACCACCAATAGTAAATACGCGAGAGTAAGTCAATTCACATTGCTGCTGCACAATTTTCTTTTGACAACAATGCACTTTCAGCTATGAACGTAAACAAATGAATGAGTACACGAATGAATAATACGCACAAATTCCTTAAGAAAAAAATTGCGCGATAGTGCGTTTTGTAGTAGGCCTATTTACCAGCAATGGGGATCATTATTGAAAGTTCAACTTCCTACATTTCGGGGTTGCCAACCTAAATAACTATACTGTAATATTACATTTATACCCACGGGCGGAAAGTAAAATCACTGCCCTCTATGTATACTACGTGAACGTATATACAGAAAATGTACAAAAGGCAGCGTTAACAATCACTTCATTTTAAATGAACTGAACTTTATTTGAAAAAATATAAAACAAATACGTACTTAAGGCCATGTTATCAATAATTGTTCTCAAGGCCTTTTTTTGTTACAACTAATAAACATTGCCCACACTGTTAACGTCAGTCAATTGTTTATAATGAACGCAAATATTTCCAACAAAGATGTTATTATATTACTATTATTTATTATTTTGAAAACACCATCACGCAAAAAATAATGTACAACGCACGTTTGTGAAGTGTTTTACAGAATCTCGCTATCGCTCGGCTTTGAAACATTTTTCCTCGATTCTGTAAAAACCACTTCCCAATCTCGCATCGTATTATACCATTGTTTAATTTAATTTATTTGTAACACATAGTATACATAAATTTTACTTTTCTGTACTCCTTCTCTATATAAACTTTAATTATGCCAAATATCACACTCCTCCGTGCACGTAATGTGCAAGTTTTTCCTTCACGTATTAATACATAGATATTTAGAAAAAACATGTAAAAAATTTATAGCTGAAGATTTTTTTTTATGCTAGGAAAGACTATTATAATCATTAGGGAGCGGATTTTTATGTAATAAAATATAAGGTTGCAATGCAGATATTATTAAACTATTTGTATGTCAAGCCAAGATAAAAGACAGTCAAAAGTCTTACTTCTCATTATACTATTCAACTGTTTGTGTGTGGAATCAAAACAAAAGACAGTCATAAGTCTAACTTCTCATTATACTATGTTGCAATCTTAACTTTTAGAATATAAAAATCCGCTCCCTAATAATCATCATCGTCATATTCCCCATGATTTTATGAATATGCGAGTGTAATCCAAAGTTTAAAATTCCCTATCTCGACAGTTGTCCCATGAAAAAGCAAGGTTAGGATGGGTGTGTACCTATAAGGTGAGATGTTAAACTACGATGGAGAATAAGAAGAACTATTTTTGAATGCTCGGTTCATACAGAATACTTCAGAATATTAACTGCAGTACGTCCACCGCTGTGGTCTCGAGGTAGCGTGCTGCCTTGTCACGCAGCGGGCCCGGGTTCGATCCCCGGTCGGGGCAGTTTTTCTGTAAGACAAATGCCAGGAAAACTTTAAGGCCCAAACGGTCCCCAAAATCATATAGCCATTATCATCCTCCTCCTTCACCGGTGTGGAAAGCAACGGGAAGCTACCACACCTACAATATCCTAGTAAAGCTGCAAGCATAACATGAAAATGCTATGATTGCAGTGAAGGACCTGCCTTCGGGCAGAATTACTATGGATGGAACTGCAGTACTATAGACAGTTTTATCAGCTGTGAAGAAACTGAACAACGTGCGTTAAAATAATGTTTGTTCTAATGCCACCCACTGCGCTTCGTGTTCCATGCTGGATAGGTAGGTGGAATTAATTTTGGTCTATTTTCAATTTACGCACCACTTTAGCAGACCATTTTACAAATATCATCATCATCCAGGGATTAAGCCTGTTGGCTCGTTCCGGTTTCATGAAAGCTAGAATTGTTAAAATTGTTCAGACCATCTTCTGTGTGGGCGTCCAACATTTCTCCTTCCGTGCGGTTTATAATTTAGCAATAATTTTGGAAATCTTCCTTCTGACATTCTATCAATATATTCTTTCCAGTCGTTCCTATATTTAATTATTCGGTCTGTAAGTTTGAAAATATTTAGTTCCTTTCTTATATACAAATATGTATTCTTGAATTGTGTACAAAGAGAAGAGTAGGATGGCTGTATGTTTGTTTGTGTAGTGTAAAGTATGATGCATGATGAAGAGAAGGAAAAGGTATTTTTTTTTAATTTCTTTCTTTCTCGTTTTTCTATCGTTTACACTGTTCTTCCCTTTTGTTCTACCTTTGTTAACCTTTCTATCTTATTCACACATACAAACACAAAAGAGGACACACACCCAGATGCAAGGTGGAAATTTAAAATCCCCTACCCTGCGGGAATCGAACCCGGGTCGCCGGAGTGGAATGTAGGGACTCTATCGACTACGCCACGGCGACGGAGAAGTAAAACCCGGTGCCGGCTTGTAACCTACCCCTGTCGAAAAGCACCAAGAGGCAACCAGGCTTAACATTCCCATCCGACTGACGAATCGCTATCAACAGTACTACTTGCTTTCTCAACATATGTAATGCTGAGAGGTTTGCAATTTAATGCGCGAATTTGGTGCACGATCTAGCAATTAAAAATTGTACACCACCTCTACTCCTGACCCCGAAATTGAACATTTTGAAATTAAATTAATTAAATTAAAACAATTATGCAATGCGTGGGAAATAAACAATTACAACGGTTTGGACACGTGAAGAAGGTGAATGAAGATAGATTGTCAGTTACGAGTTTGGAGTGGGTTCCAAATCGGAAGAAAAGAAGGGGAAGCCCTAAGGAGATATGGATAGAAGGAATCCTGAATTTGCTGAAGGATAGGGGACTGCAGGATGGTGACTGGAAAGATAGAGATGAATGGAGTAATGGAGTCAAAACTTAATATTGGGTTAATGTAGATGTTGTATACATTTCAAATCTGTTGAATAAATAAAATCAATTTGATAATTAAGGTTTTGAGCCCCGCCGGCCTTCGAACCCGGACTCGCTAGTCAGGAAACAGGCAGGCAAACACCTAAGCCAGCACGGCGGTTGTACTATAGTTCTGATTGAACATTTTACACGGACTAATATGTATTTATTTATTCGTGCGTTCACTTTATATTTATTTTACTTCCACTTCACATCAATCACGTTTTTGCTTCAAGTAAACGTAAGAAACGTTCCCTTTTCAGGTCGAAGCTAGATGTGAAGGACGTCTATTACGTACCATGACCCAATTGATTTGTATGAAATACACACCCGCTGCAATTATCGACAGTAATCTAACAAGAGGTTGTGATTTTGTCTAATGAAAAACTCAATCTCGCGTTCGATTTGGAGTGACTATTTAGTGAATAATACAACATCAGAAGCTAAAAATAATTATAATGTTTAATATTTACCAAATGTGAGGTTATGTACTCTGATCTTACTTCCGGGCGATTTCTAAGCCGGCTGTATTGTTATAAGTAGCATATCTTTACTGTTAAATCTCTTTGCACTTGAAAAAAATCAATAACAGATGATTGTATGAGAAATAACTATTAAAAATAATGTAGATTCTTTATACTGCATTTAATATTTTTTTAAGAGTAACAGAACTAACTTTTTTTTGGTAATTTTTGAAGTTGTTTTCTTTTGGCATTTCTTGCTGCACCATATCGATCGACTATTGTTGAATCGATATCCTTGTCAAAAAGAAGATAATTTGCGGAGATATCTCTCATTACGAACAGGAAGAGGCAAAATGATCGTTCTATGAGTTAAATAGTCACCAGAATCCAAAGAAACCAAATATGATTATTTAAATGTAACATACATTCTTATTAAAATATACATTATGTATTCTTTGAAACAACGTATGTACTGTTACAAACAGTATAATAGTAGTAGTAGTAGTAGTAGTAGTCCTTTCAAAAAACGTTAAACTGAAAATATATAAAACTATTATTCTACCAGTTATATTATATGGATGCGAAACATGGACTCTTACTTTAAGGGAGGAAAGGAGATTAAAAGTATTTGAGAATAAAGTACTTAGGAAAATGTTTGGACCAAAGAGAGATGAAGAGACAGGTGAATGGAGAAGACTACTTAACAATGAACTACATGGTCTTTATAGGAAGCCAAATATAATAAGAACAGTTAAGTCTCGTAGACTGCGATGGGCAGGACATGTTGCACGTATGGGGAATGAAAGACTTGCATGGAAGCTTCTTGTAGGAAAGCCAGAGGGAAGACGCCCAGTTGGTAGACCAAGAATGAGGTGGGAAAATAACATTAACTATGATTTGAGGGAAGTAGATTATACAGGGAATGATTGGAAAGCATTAGCTCAGGATAGGGATGTATGGAGAGCGTATGTCCGTGCGGCCATGAACCTACGGGTTCGATAGTGCCAGTGAGTAAGTAAGTAGTAGTAGTAGTAGTAGTAGTAGTAGTAGTAGTAGTAGTAGTAGTAGTTTAATGCCCATTTGCTTGGATGTGTTCCATTTGCTTTCTTGCTTCCCAATAGAGTCCAGCCAGAGTTCTCGTAGGGGACATCTTGAGAGCCACGCAGTTAGCAAGGTGGTCTTTGTCCAATTTTTATTTATTATCTTGACACAGTATATAATTTGGAGAGTTGAAGATTCCAATTTGTATAGGTGTGCTGCCAGATACTGTTTCTTTTTGAAGAAACTTGTGAAATTTTTGAAACAAGGTATATGTATTTTAGAAACGGCTGAGGCCCACACTTTTTTATTCAACGCCTATAAGCAACTTAAAGATGAACTTTTTGAAGTAATTTTTAACTTTTTAAACAACTTATGCACTTTAGAAATAAACTTGTGAGCTTTTTCAAACAACGTATATGTATTTTAGAAATGGCTTAGGCCTACATTGTTATATTCAATTCCTTTAAGCAACTTAAAGATGAACTTTTTGAAGTAATTTTAACTTTTTAAACAACTTATGCACTTTAGAAATAGTGCTGTGGGTAATATCAGAAGCAAAACATGCTGATGTTATCAAACTTCCATTGTTTTATTATTGTTTCGGATGGCACTACGTTATTTGTTAATACTGAAAGACATTACATTTTTAAATCGTCTGATAGAGTATAATTAAAGTACAATAAATAAAACATGTAGTGTTACATTTGAAAAGGTTATGGCGTCACTTGTATCTTGAACAATAATGGAGTTGATAAACTAAAATCTTCATACTTACGTCAGCCCTTGGTTCTTAAAAAAATACCAGTATAAACATAAAAGTCATTATAGGTGCTCAAGATAAATGGGACACACTGCATAATCATAATCACAATATCATATTCAAAGTCGTAGCAAAAGAATAATGAAATAAATCCCACGTGATTTTCGACAGCATGACATATTCCCATTCCGTCTACTGTGTCAGCGCGCAGAAAATAGTTCTTGACCGAACATCGAAATAAATCTGCAATATGTTCAGGAAAATGTTAACCCATTCACCTCAGAAGACGAGGTACACTCGCTTAACTATGCCAGTTACATGTTTTGAATATTTTGTACATCTCTTAGCATGATAATCTTTTGTTAATATTTATGAATAGTAGGGGAATGTGTTTTCGCCTTTACCCTTATTGCGATCTCGAGTACCGTTATATTTTGTTTGTTTTGAATGTCTGAAATTAGACAATATAATTTATGGTGACTTAAATGCGGTTTCTGGGGAAATACATTGAACATTTAAACCTGAAGCCAATGGGTTAATATGTATAGGATTAATGGCGAATGTTGTGTTAAAAATACTAATTTGTCAATTTAAAATTTTACTGTCCAAGTGTATATTAATAACCTAATGTACTGGTGTAGACAACACCCTCTATGAGCCACCACACTCAGTTCAACTATGTACTTCCCACGATAACCTTATTTGTCACTAGGGCTCGGAAGCTGAAGACCTATAAATTGCCTACAAACGGCCTTTATAAAAATCTGAAGATATCCTTAAAATACCTAAAAACTGGGGGGGGGGAAAGGCGTAAAAGTGTTGCAGTTGCTAACGAGTGGATAAAGTCGAGGTAATTTTCATAAAGCGGCAACTTAATAGAAAATTAGAAATTGACAATAGTTCAGGAGGCTGGTGGTTAAAAATACCGGGATGTTTTGTGACGTTTCAATAGTTTCTCGCAGAAGAAAACAGTTTGCAGTGTGAAAAGTCTGTGGAAAGTAAAACATAGATCGTATATTTAAAATAAGTTGGAATCGAGACTAGACTCTGCTGATTCTTGAATTATACAAATGGAATGTAAATGTAGTCATTAAGATCTATATATAAAAAAAAAGGACCAATAAGTCAAAAAAGTCTAAAAATGACAAATAAAACTCACCAAAAAAATTTATTTATTTATTATGTGTCCACCGCTGTGATCTCGAGGTAGCGTGCTTCCTTGTCACGCAGCGGGCCCGGGTTCGATCCTCGGTCGGGGCAGTTTTTCTGGGTGAGGTTTTTATCGGGGGTTTTCCTCACCTGTAAGACAAATGTCAGGAAAATTTTAAGGCCCAAACGGTCCCCGAAATCATATGGCCATCATCACCATCCTTATCATTGTCACCATCATCTTTCACCGGTGTGGAAAGCAACGGGAAGCTACCACACTACAATTCCCTAGTAAAGATGCAAGCATAGCACGAAAATGTGCAGTGAATTGCAGTGAAGGACCTGTCTTCGGGTAGAATTACTATGGATGGATATATTATGTTGGGCCTCGTCTTTAGATATAAAATAAAAAAAGATTTTTCTTCAATTTTCGGGCCCTATTTATCACATTTTAGTATGAAGATGTCAATTACTAATGCTGTGTTTATTACCGGTACATTTACCTTAATGGATACAATACGTTTTGAAAAGTATCTCCTCAAATCCACTATAAAAAAGACATATGCACTTTTTGAATCGTCATAAGCCCTGTGCTCTTTAGGAAACTACATATGAATTTTCTAAAACAATTATTGTTATTTTGGAACGATATATGCATTTTTTCGAAACAACATATGCTATTTTTTTTATTAATGATTTCGTACATCTCAATGATGGATAAATCATATTTGAAGAGAAAAATTATACGCTCAGACCGGGACTTGAACCCGGGTTCAAGTCCCGGTCTGAGCGTATAATTTTTCTCTTCAAATATAACATATGCTAATTTCCGGATTTTAAAAAAAAATATTTTTTCAGACGATTTTATTCAGCTTTGAGTAATATGTCAAGAATTTAAAATTTGCATTAAACATGTTAACTCTAAGAGGAAAATAATGAACTGAAATTGGCGAATCCATTGCGTCACTACAGATCTTTTTTTTTAAATGACATATTTTATAAGAATTCTCCTCTACATTTCTCAATATCGGTACTTGACAAGTATCAACTAACTTATATTTTTAAGTTTTTTTTAACATCTGCCTGAATACAGAATCTTCTAAATTCATGTTTGTCAGTTAGTAAACACTGTTTATTGTTTAGATAAGGTCTGCCAATCCGAATCTACTTGTACTGATGCAATGAACAGTTTTAGGAACGCACCGTAGCCAGCGAAGCAAAAACAGAACACAAACAGTTTATGTGTCTTTGGCAAAACATAATATGACATGTTTACATTAATTCTTATTCAGAATGTTTTGCTAGACCTAATTTAAGTAATTCTAATATCTCCTTCTTCTTCTTCATCGCGGTTTAGGCTTATTTACTAGCCTGTTCCGGTTCCAAATTGCTGCTCTTTCTATCTTTTCTTTGGTCTTCCCAAACTTATTCTTCCTCGTGGTGAATAGCTGTGTGCTGCTTTTGGTATTCTATTCTCAGTCATCCTTGCCAGTATTCTTTCCAGTTTGTTCTGTATTTCACTATTGTTGTGTTTAATTCCTCTACTTTTTGTTGTCTTATGTCTGTTTTTTTTTTGTCTGTTATTTGATATTCTGCTATTGGTCTGAGGAATTTCATTTCAGCAGCTTGTATTCTGGCAGATTCTAATATCAATATTTGTAAATACAAATGAGTATTATATACTAAATAGGCTAATGGATTGGTTATAGGCCTACTCTTCGTACAAGATCCAGAAACACAAACAAACTATTTTTAACAATATTTTAACCCAATTGTACATAATGTACACATGTAAGATAGAAGAAAATAGCGTTCCAATGACTAATTTTATTATTGTTTTTTATTATTATTATTATTATTATTATTATTATTATATAAGCAATTAAATTGGTGTGGGCATGTACGACGAATGCAAGAAAAAAAAGGTTATCCAGAAAAACAATGGAATGGTGTCCACCTGGAAGAAGATAAGAAGACCTCGAATCTCGTGGATACAAGAAATAAGAACTGGAATGAGAACAATAGGGTTGGAGGAGATGAAGTGGATGCATAGAGATGAGTAAGTAAGTAAAGTGATCCCACAACAGGCCTCAGGAGGTAGTAGGAGGTTAAGGCTCCCACTTTTTCTAGACAATCAACACTTTATGTCAGCCGGGTTGTCAGCCCTGCGTGACGGCCGCCTTTACCCCCCAGAACAAGCGTCTGGTACTCATTTCCGTTAGAGGCTGAGTCGACCCCAGGGCCATAGTGCCGCCAGATGATTTGGGTCAGTTTAAAAATCCTGACCCCAACGGGACTTGAACTCTCGACCCTCCGGCTTGTAGCTCAGTGCCTTAACCACTACGCTACGGCGTGCCCCGCATAGAGATGAGTGGAGAAGAAAAATAAAACTTTAGACACAGAAAAATGTGTAGAAATTGAAAATCTGCATATAGGCCTAAATGAATAAAAGTATTATTATTATAAATAAACAATAGGCCTAAAAATAAAACTGCACAATTAAAAACTAGATAAAATAAATGAATAATTTGTACTTAAATGATTAATTCATATATCATATAACAAAGTTATAATATTATTCAATAACATAAAGAGTTATTTTACTGTAAATATCGTAGCCTAATTACTTTTATTAAACTGATTATTAATGCGCTTATTAATTCGTATAATGCAAGTTTAAAATTATCTATCCTGAATTTCTTACCATTAAATTATATTTAAGTTATAACGGTCGGCTACTAAATATAATGAAAATACCGTAAATTAAAATTTCACTTTTAAATGAATTTGATTGTTAATTAAGAATTTCACTAATTTCATATTTACAAATTATTCATTTTAAGTATAATTAGTTTTATAAATTCCAGGGATGCACACCAGCAGGAGTCAGTGGGTGACCTGGCAAAATTATCATTATTAATCCTATATGTCTTCAAGTTGAACTAACAATAATATTCTTTTTTCAAATCACATCGAAAATTTGCACTAAATTTGGTTATAAACATTATTAAATTAGTAATAATTACAAGAAAATAACTTATTTATCCTTCCAGTATGAATTAAAATTCATAAGTTTTTTTCCTTGTTCCATGTTGTACCGTATTTTCGCTTTGGAAAAGTTTCAATATTCCTTGAAATGTAAAATGTTTGATTATACGTTTCTTGTAATATTTAGCACCCCCTGAGAAAAGTGTCTGTCGAAGTCCATGAACCCAAAGTTTAATATTTTAATTAATGATACTATTTACGTAAAGTATGGAAAATTTCCAAGATGGCTTACAGACCTGTCTGAAAAATCGGGCGAAGGTGTCGATCGCACTTTTGTGTTGTTGGCCGCTTTCCTGCTGACCAGAAAGCTTCGGAAAATCATGACGTGGATTTCTGGATCGCGATTTCTGAAAGATTTAAAAGAAAATATGCGACAACACGCGATACCCATCCATGCATCTCAAGCCATACACGTCCGCACTGAACCTCCACGCAGACAACTGTGGCACCTACCATTCATTATTCCAATTATTAACTCAAGCAATATTCCTGTCGAAGGCATCCACCTATCAGCTGTTGTTATCTGCTCTAAACAGGGCTTCACAAAACAAGTTTTTTATCACTTTCAGTATTCTCTTATCAGTTTTATTGTTTCTTTAACATCCAAGGTCATAATCATAGAACTAATGTTTAACTTACATCTTAAAACAATGAAGCAGCAAGAATAATATACAAGAGATTCATTAAACAAGCACATTATTTAGGTTGTTTCAGAATTCAGATGAAGACATGTATGTAGTTATACATGTGTTTCAGAATAACTATTACAAACTTCTAGGAGTTGTAGAGGGGACTTAATAAATAAAATTTTGATAAGGAACTCATGTCCGGAAACGTACTAATTCGATGTAAAAATAGATTTGAAGATCGAAACACAATGGGCTGATATCTTGTCTTGTGTTTCAGAATAAGTATTACAGACTTCTAGGGGTTGTACTACAAGTGTGGTTCCATGTGGCGACCTTATTGTTCGTTGCATAAAATGTATTTGCGACGCATGTTTTCATACACACGCCCCACAAGATCGGATGTGTGCTCAATAAATTCTGCTGCCGCCAGAATTCGTGCAAGAAGATTTTCCTCCGACTCGACAGGTTTAGACAACCCCTAGAAGTTTGTAATACTTATCCTGAAACACAAGACACGCGATATCAGCCCATTGTGTTTAAATTTTCAAACTTATTTTACATCGGATTGGTACATTTCCGGACATGGGTTCTTTAACAGAACTTTATCTACTAAGTCCTCTCTACAACCTCTAATACTTATTCTGAAATATCCTGTATATAAGGTAAAAGTAAGAAAACTTAAATAGGGAACTCAAGGCCTCAGACGAAAAAAAAATCTGAGTTATTATTCGTTTGTATTCCGTCACGCAGGGCTGACAATCCGGTTAACATCAAGTGCTGAAGGTCTAGAAAAATTGGAGCCTTAACCCTTAAATTGTCCCGCACCGTAGCCGAGCGGTTAAGGTAGGAAGCCTTGGCGCAGAGCTACGGGACTTGCGCTGGTTCGAGTCTCCATGGGGGAAGAAATTTTCTCATGGTATTTCGGCCAGTATGGGACCGGTGCCCACCCAGCATCGTGAGGCAATTGGGTAGCTACAATAAGTAGCGGCTCCAGGTTGAGGAAACCAGCTATAACGGCTGGGGGACTCGACATGCTGACCACATGTCACCCCTACACTGGCTGTTGATCATCTACCTCTGTGATTGACACATGTGGATGTGAGGCCAGCAGCCGGCTGGTAGGCTAAGGGCCTTGTAGGCCTGTCGCGCCAGGAGTTTAACCCTTAAATTGGCAAAACACAATTTTTTCTTTTAGTTATTTGAATGTGGCGGACTGCAGTTAAAACGGAATCTTGTGTAACTGTTATTATTAGGTATATTGTATAATTAGACTCACATTTAAGTGGTTTCTTTTTGTTCGTTTCTTCTGATGTATTTAAAATATTAAATTAATTGAACCAACTGATGTATGCAAAAGGATACAAGAGCCTCTTGAGGGCTATAGTGGGATCACTTTATCTTTATAATTAATCATACGGAGTTTGTGCTGATGATTCAGTATTATCTGGCGATAGCAAGGGGATACTAAGGGTCAACATGCACACTCTATTCAGTAACACTAAGAAATTTGGACTGGAAGTAAAGATCAATAAAACTAAATATATGATCATACATAGACTTATAATATATAATGGAAATGGACAAATTAGGGAAATTTTGAAGAAGTGCTGAATTCGCTCTAGAAACAATAATTACATATAGGAATGAGATGCACAAAGGAATTAAACTTAGGCTCAATTCTAGAAATGCGAGCTATTATGTAACATCTCAAAGAATGTTGAAAATTTATAGAACTATTATTCTCCCACTTATAATGGATGTAAATCAGTGAGCTACGGTCTTTATAGGAATTCAGATATCATAAGAACAGCTGTTAAGTCTCGTAGACTGCGATGGGCAGGATATGTGGCACGATTGGGGAATAAAAGAGTTGTATGAAAGTTTCTTGTAGGAAAATCAGAGGGAAAACGCCCACTTGGTAGACCAAAAATGAGGTGGGAGAATAATATTAATCATGATTTAAAGGAAGTGAAAACATTAGCTCAGGATAGGAGGTGTGAAGAGCTTATGTCCGCGCGGTCATGAACCTACGGGTTCGATAGTGCCAGTGAGTTAGTTAGTTATATATAAGTTAAACGTAAAAAAATGAAATAGGGAACTCAAAGATCTCAGACCAAAAAAAAAAAAAAAAATGATTTGTTTAAATTTCATCACGCAGGACAACCCGGCTAATATAAAATGCCGAAGATTAGAAAAATGGGAGCCATAACCTCTTACTATCCCAAGAGGCTCCTGAGGTCTATAGTGGGATCATGAACCTATGGGTTCGATAGTGCCAGTGAGTTAGTTACTACACGATGCAGAGCTGAAAGGAGATGAAAAATATATAGGTAAAATAAAGCGTTTATTACAAAGCAATGGTCAGCGGACAATCAGACAGGTATGTAGGAAGTTGAATGGGAATACCGCCACTTAATGCATACAATAACAATCAAGAAGGTGGGACGAAAAAACCCCATGTCGCGTCGCTTCGCTTCGTGTGTGGGGATCGAAGCTGGAGTTTTCAGGCCATAGTCAAGTATCGTGACGCCCCAGACACCTGTCTCCACATACAGATGGTCTAACCGCTAGGCATATGTTATGTTTAGATACTACTAGATCAGTCTTGCAAAGACACGGTCTCTAAAAAGGATGGAAACATTTAAATTCTGATTTTCATATACAAGGGTATTCGATAAGGGGATCTTATCCCAACTCCTTTCAAAAAACGTTAAACTGAAAATATGTAAAATAGTTATTTTTTACAGTTATAGTATATGGATGCGAAACATTGACTCTTACTTTAAGGGAGGAAAAGAGATTACGAATATTTGAGAATAAAGTTCTTAGGACAAATTTTGGGTCAAAAAGAGATGAACAGACAGGTGAATGGAGAAAACTGAAATAATAGTGAGCTACACGATGTGTACAGGAAGCTATATAATAAGACTGCGATGGGCAGGACATGTGGCACGTATGGGGGATGAAAGAGGTGCATATTAGTTTCTTGTAGGAAAACCAGAGGGAAAACGCCCAGTTGGTAGAACTATAATGAGGTGGGAGAACAACATTATCCATGATCTGAGGAAAGTAGATTATACAAGGGACGATTGGAAAACAGCTCAGGATATGGATGTATGGAAAGCGTATGTCCGCGCGCCCATGAACCTACGGGTTCGATAGATCCAGTGAGTTAGTTAGGATATTCGGTAAGTAATGGCAACACTACTATAACATCACAAAAAACATATTTACATTACTTTTGACATTTACAAACTTCTTTTATAGTCTCCTGCCAAGTCAATTGCACGTTGCCAAATCCATGGAATATAGAGCACTCCATCTGCAGCACCATTTCTGGATATCGACTCTTAATTGAAACTGAATGCCTCGTAGAGGTTCTTTGATCTTTGAGAATAAGTTATAGTCAGTCACGAGGGTTCCTGTCTGATTAATTTACTGGATCTTCGAGTACTTCCTAATTCCACTTTCTAAACAAATTCTACTGAACATCTTTTTACGGTGGTTCCATTCCATAGTGTTCTGCCCGAGGGCAGGTCTTTCACTGCAGTCATAGCATTTGTATGCTATACTTTGCAGCTTTACTAGGGAATTATAGGTGTGGTAGCTTCCCGTTGCTTTCCGCACCGGTGAAGGATAATGATGATAATGAATGCCGGATGATTTTCGGGAACCGTTGGGTCCTAAGGTTCCTGACATTTGTCTTACAGGTGAGGAAAAACCTCGAAAAAACCTCACCCAGGAATTACTAATTATGAGAAGCAGTGAATGTATTCACAAAATATTGCTATTTAGAGTCTTTCAATATCGCGGATTTATACAACAAAGTATGTTCAACAATATACAAGATTACAATGGTCACAACTACGATCGATGATTTGATAGCGCGTCTTTTTAATAAATTCCTTGGTGTGGGAAATTAAAAATCATTAGATCTAAGACAAGAGATGACAGACATGATAAAGAAGCATACAATTTTACCTTGTAGTAAAATAAAATGTCCCGCGCCGTAGCCGAGCGGTTAAGGTAGGAAGCCTTGGCGCAGAGCTACGGGACTTGCGCTGGTTCGAGTCTCCATGGGGGAAGAAATTTTCTCATGGTATTTCGGCCAGTATGGGACCGGTGCCCACCCAGCATCGTGAGGCAATTGAGTAGCTACAATAAGTAGTGGCTCCAGGTTGAGGAACCAGCTATAACGGCTGGGGGACTCGACATGCTAACCACATGTCACCCCTACACTGGCTGTAGATCATCTACCTCTGTGATTGACACATGTGGATGTGAAGGGCCAGCAGCCGGCTGGTAAAAGGGCAACCGCTGAAAAGTGGAAAGACTCTCAATCGGAGTAAAATATTATTCCGCTACTACGAATCGAAACGGAGGTCGTCGAATTAAAACGAATTTTTCAATTAGCTATGAAAATAGACTCAGACACAAATATACGAGTATATGTAATTGGTGGGCTTATTCAATCAGTATCTGGTAATGTTTTGAGACGTTTCGACAAATGGACTTATATCTGTCTCTCACTTTACTTTAGTTTAACCTCTCCCTTTGTGGCACTTTCACATTCCCCACGCCACAGGACCTTACAGTGATGCGTCCTGTCGGGACACGAATTTAAACTCTACTTTACACGCATACTTTTTAGATCGCACAAGGACATGGAGAGTCTCCCTAAATGAATAATCAGCTCAACGCTAGGGCCACTACCGAGACAACACAAACTTTAAGATGAAACGTATCAGTCACATATACATACTATATATGGGGAATATTTTACGGATTATTGTGATGGTCAGATGGTGTTCGGGGACTATTTGACCCTTAAAGTTTTCTAAAATGTGTCTTACATGTGAGGAAAAACCCTCTCACAGGACCCGGCCTGCTGCGTTTTAGACGTTACAAGTAGACCAGCCTTGTCTCATTGAATTTTTTTTTTCGAACTGATGTCACCAACATAAGCATCTTGAAAAATCAGAGTAAAAATAATTTGAAATACATTAATATTTTCACGTTTCCAATGCAATTATTGTCGTTAAAAGCAAATTTAATTAAACAGTTTGTTTCATATAGATCTATCTCTTTGCAAGGTTTTCTTAATCATGATTTAATTTCAGGGTGATTTCTTGGGTGTTAGTATATGTACTTTTGGAAAGCGTTGACGGTTAACTTATATTAACAAGCGAGGACACGCTCTGTATATCACAAAATTTAATAAAATTTTGTGAGATTAAAGAACCGTTTTAAAATCATGCCTGGTGTTAGGGGGCTAATGGCACCTCATTTTGTAAATATTATCGATTTTTTTATAATATACTTTCTTTAGGATTTTTAACTGGCCAAAATCTTCAGGTGGTAACCATGGTCCTGGGGTCAACTCAGCTTCTAACATAAATGAGTACCAGAGTATAACAATATTTTGTTCCAAAAATTATAGTGGAATGCTACAAAAAAACTCTTAAGTGCAACAGGCTAGAAGGCCCTTGGCCTACCAGCCGGCTGGCCTCACGTCCACATGTGTCAATCACAGAGGTAGGCGATCTAAAGCAGTGTAGGGGTGACATGTGGTCAGCATGTCGGATCAGCCGTTATACCTGGTCTTCTCAACCTGGAGCCGCTACTTATTGTAGCTACCCAAATGCCTCACGATGCTGGGTGGGCACCGGTCCCATACTGGCCGAAATTCCATGAGAAAATGTCTTCCCCCATGGCGACTCGAACCAGCGGAAGTCCCGTAGCTATGCGCCAAGGCTTCTTGCCTTAACCACTCAGCTACGGGGCGAGACTAGAATGCTACCAAGACATTGTTATTGTTGCGGTGTCAATGTAAATAATTAAATTAGTGTTATGTGACAATTTTATGCACCCCTGATTTAACAGCTTGTTACATGACACTCTATTAGGATTATCCAAGTTCTTTGCAAGATCCACACGTCACGTTACAAAAGCATATGGTAAATACGAACTTACTTAACCTCATTGAAATAACGGCCGATCAGAAATAAAATTAATGCGACGAAAATAAGTAGGCCTACAGGAAAATGAGGTTAAGATTGGACTGATACAATATATTGGTATAATAATACGATTTCTATTTTAAAAATAACTTTATTTCATATCGCGCTTATTTTTTAGTTTCCGTGAGTAAGAATTCAATAGGTTACCTTATTTTTATTTAATTACTAGCTCATTACCCGGCGTTGATCAGCTATTTGTTTATTCCAATCTTTTTGTTACTAATCGGTTTAGCGATATCGAAAATTATAGAAGACTCTATTTTCGGTCACTCTTGTCATCCTATCTTACCCCTTCGCCCTCCTCAGGGATCCTAGGGGTTAAACGTGGGCTTAAATGACATTGGGACTGTAACCAATCGCATAAGCTACCCTTAAAACTGTAGATTTGACATTAATATCAATTGTTTTAGATTGCCTTTTTATATCACCCTCTCCCTGGCACCTCCAATGGGAGATAGGAGTCTCCTGCCTCCCACTATTTGTGTATCGATGTTGGTTGAAATCCAGCCTATTCAGAATTATAATGGCACGTATGAAGAGGTGGATTCCAAATCCAACTAAGTCAAAAAAGTGTTTTTTTCAGGAGAGGAATAATACTGAAATAATTATAATGGTGCTGAATGCCTGAATAAATTTTAACATTTAAAATCGACATTACTTAGTTGGATTTGACTTATGTTATTAAACTTGAATATTATTTATTTTTATTTATTTATTTATTTAGCCTGGTGGAGTTAAGGCCATGTGGCCTTCTCTTCCACTCACCAGGACAAACATATATTACATCAGAATATAACAATCATAATTAACTCTAATATTAAATATTAAATGAAGATTTGACCAATAAGATAATATCTATTATATTATGATCTATAATACAATCTGTTAATGATAGTTAAGATTAAAACTAAAACTAATAATAAAATGTATTCTAGCAAGATAAATTAAAATATTGGTAGACCGTCCCTGTCTAATGTAAGAGCCTATATGAACACTTACTTACTTATTTACTCACTGGCACTATCGAACCCGTAGGTTCATGGCCGCGCGGACATAAGCTCTCCTTTACCCCAGTTGAACCCATGTCCGCATTTCTTGACGGTTGTATTTTTACGGTGAAGGATCGTCACTCCTTCGACCAAGGTACTTTTTTTCGTCTGGCTTATCACTTCGACCAGTCCGGCATGGGTAACCCTATCGGCAGCAATGCTACCGCCGGCATAGCTCTCAGGATCATTTAAACACGCAAGCCACTCCACCACGACAAGGTAAAGATACCATGGAGTTGAACAACAAAAGAAAATAATGAGATGTAGAAAACTAATTTTACGGTTATACAATATTTAAACAAATGAAAATATTTGTTAATTTTGATATTATTTTCATAGACTATTTAACTCATGCCCCAAATGGGAGTCAATGACCAATCACGTTTCAATGATTTCTGTTTTACAACCAATCAGAGTCGTGTTTCACGAAATATTTATCAGTGTTATAATTACCATATTAAAGAAAGCTCCTCCTTTTTAATATTCTGAAATAGTATGATCTAGTTGCAGTGATAAACAAAAGCAGATGAAGCGTACCTATCTACGTTAATACTATTCTCATTTGTTTTCAAACATCGCCGTTTACATTAGATATATAAATATTTTAAAATAACTACAGTTAAATAATGATTTGTGAGTAAACAGCTTAATTTTATTCGTTAAATAGTCCTAACAAATGCCACTCTTGATTTCCAAATTCTCTAGATAAATTCACTCCTCACTTCGTGAGTCGTGAATTTATCGATAATTTGGAAATCACTCGTGGCATTACTTATGATAATTAAATTTATAAATTGTTAAAATAATTCTATCAGTGAGGTGTATAAGTTAGCTTGTTATTAAATAATTCTTTACTTTTTTTTTTTTGAAGTATGTTATAGTTTGACAGTCTCTGATATAGGTCGGAAGGGAATCCCATGTTTCGTCAAGTGAGACTGTAAAAGATAATCATACACAGTGTGATGAGGAGGGATATAAAGGACAATGTGCTGATGGGATCGAGTGTCAAGATTATGTGTGTCAGATAGTCTGATGAAGCGGCGTGATAAATAATAATTAGGCGATTATGTGTGAAGTATTATATAGAGAAGGGATAGGGAATGGACAGTCCTACGATCTCTTATACGAAGCCTAATATCATATATAGGAGAATACACAAAGCAGCATAGGGCTAAATAAAAATCACAAAAAAATGACTTAGTTGGTTTTGGAATCCACTTCTTCATATGTATGTATGTATGTCTTCTTCTTCTTCCTTCCAAGTATTAGGCCAAGGCCTGTTACGATCCTATAGAAAATTTTCCCTCCAGCGTTGTATGTATGTATGTATGTATATATGTTATAATTAAATGTTTAACATTGAGCAATGCAAGCTTAATATGGAATGATAAGAAAAATAAATGCCTGGACGGGATTCGAACCCGGATCTCAGAGATCCGGGTTCGAATCCCGTCCAGGCATTTATTTTTCTTATCATTCCGTATATATATATATATATATATATGAACAAAATACTGGCGCTATCGACCGTAAGTCCATGGCCGCGCGGATGTAAGCTCCCCATACATCCCTATCCTGAGTCAATGTTTACCAACCACCCCCTATATAATATACCTTCCTCAAATCATGATTAATGCTATTCTCCCACCTCATTCTTGTACTTCCTACTCGTCTTTTCTCTCTGGTTTTTCTACCAGGAGTTTCAATGCCTCCTTTCATTCCCCTTTCATGCCATATATCCTGGTCATGGTATCTACGAGACATAACTGTTCTTATTACATCTAGTTTCCTATAAATATAATGTATCTCACTGTTATGTAGACTTCTCCATTCGCCCCTCTGTTCGTCGCTTCTTGGTCCAAAAATGTTCCTAAGAATTTTATTCTCAAATACTCTTAATGTTTTCTCCTCCCTTAAAGTAAGAGTCCATGTTTCGCATCCATGTTTACTCGTAAATTCTGCATTCACCTGTAGACAAACAAAGATAATTTAGCACGTGCAAGGACATGACGCACTTCCTTCTGGAATGTAAACCAGCCAGTTTTCGAGAAAGCAGGAAGATATCAGGTGTTCACGTGTTCGAGATACCAATCACAAGTAATGATCGTCTGTTACATGCAGAAGAAAAACACTGTTGGAATCACGACACGACAGCTCTGAAGAATTAGGACCAATTAATTAAATTGCAGACTACCGACTAACTAACTCACAGACACTATCGAACCAGGACGTTCATGGCCATGTGGACATAAGCTTTCCAAACATCCATATACTGATCAAATGTTGTTCAATCAATCACGTATAATTTTCCTCCCTCAAATCATGGTTAATATTATTCTCCCACCCCATTTTTTGCCTACCTATTCGGCGCCCCATCTGGCTTTCCACAGTATGTTTTCATGCTCTTCTTGCATACCTCATTACCCACTGGGCTCGCTGTGGGAATGTCATAGATTTACAAAACGTATAATGAAGGGTGCAGGAAAACAACAGGTAAATAATTTTTTCTTGAAACCGAGAAAATTTTACAACACGCCTATTTTTTTACCTGTATGTCAAACTTTGAAGGTAAATAAATATATGACTGAATTGTCTATTTTACTGTTTCAAACTTCTAAAGGGTGGTCCTTTCCATGGAGAATCTGAACCCTTCATATAACTTCAAGCCTGAAATAAGAGACTCTGAGCAAAATTTGTAAGAATTTATCGTTACCACATTTGAATTACGAAACTATCGACCTTAGTTCTTAACCCTTTAATTGGCAAAACAAAGCAAAGTCTAAAAGTGAAATGCCCTGCGACCCGTTGTTAGCGGGTGGTGTAAGTTATTACTACTCGTTCGTTTTCTTTTGTTTCATTAATAATCTAATATATAAAAATGTTTGTTTGTTTGTTCGTACTTTATGCGTGGCCATATACCGTTGATCCGATTGTGATGCGGCTTTTTGCAAAATGTTCAGGAGATTCCCGGGATGGAACATGTGCTATAAGAGAGTTGTGATACTCAACTCCTACACCCTTAAAAATCGCCCTTTGTAGTGGAAAACGTGAAAAAATAGCTCTTTGGACGCATAAATTGCTTACGTTACCTAAACCATAACAAATACACAACATTGATGTACATTGAACTGAATCTCTCAAAAAGCTCTACAAAAAAGTCCGCGACAGCATATGTTTATCTCTTACGGGTAACTCACAATAACCATTTTTGTCATTCATTGATGCCAAGAAAATCGAGACAAGTACGTAGATTCCTGTGCAAGACTAGCAGCACATGGCGGGTATTCTTTTGGGATAACTCACAATAACGAATTTTGTCCTTTAGCTCATTTATGCCAAGAAAATCGAGATAAGTAGATTCCCGGGCAACACCTAATCAGCAAGGGTAATCTTAAAATAATTACTATATACATTTATAATTATTTTTCATTTCACTTATTTATTTATTTATTCATATTTATTTATACTTATTCTTATATTTTTTATTTTTCATATTATTTATAGCAGCGCACGCCGGGTATTAGTTAGTTCTAAATAAATCGAACCAATTGATATATCCTATAGGATACATTTCCAATTAAAGAGTTAAAGAGTGCGTTGTATAAAAGATCAACCAACAAATCATATCGTAGATTTACAATACGTAAAATAGCATCAAGTCTTAAATTAGTTACTCTGAACGGTGTCTTGAATTCCATGGCTAATGACTTTAGCAATATAACAGCTGAGCAATTTTAATTACCTGGGATACAATGTGTAATATAGAAAAAGTGAAGACATTGAAAACAAAATAAATAAATTTAATTACATCATAAAATGAAGCTTGAAGACAACTAGAAAGGAGACACCTTTAAAATTGTATTAAAACAATGGCGGTTCCAACACTACTATAATGGATCGGAACACTGGGTCTTTACAAAAAACCAGGAACGAAAAATAGTAACTTCGGAAATGTAGCGTTGGCTGGCTACATCAATAACAGATCAGAAACGAAGTGAAAATATATGAAGAGAACTAAATATATTCAAGCTATTAGATAGAATGGAACAATACAGAGATTAATGGATGGACCACATCAAGAGAATGGATAATAACAGAATCCCGAAACAGATTCTTCACAACTAGGACGAAGAAATTTAGGACTCAGTAACAGATGGAGAGACCAATTCTAGCATGAGATCGAAACAGACCTTAAGGCCTAAATCCTTAGTGCTGATGATAATAATGACTTTAGCTATTCTTCTTCAACTTCACTTCCTGTTTAGGCATTGATTGCCTGTTCCATCTTTATTAATAAGTCTAAGACGATCTCTTCCTCTCGGAACATAATGGAATATTTTCTGTGGTAATTAACTCTCTTCCATTCTTTCTACATGTTCTTTCCACTGTTTTTGGTTATTATATATATTTTCCTTTATGGAACAGATCTGCAGTTCTTCACGAATATCATCGCTGCTTTTCTGGTCCATTCTAGTATACCCTGTTACTGCTCTTAAAAATTTCATCTCGGCTGCTTGGGTTTTACTTTCTTGTTTGGTAGTGATAATCCAAGATTCGCTCCCATACAAAAGGACAGTTTTATAAAATTTTAATTTTGTTTGTTTATGGGCTTTATTATGCACTTCTATTTATTGTATCACAAATAGGTCGGAACTGTTGAGGTTTATGTTCAATATCTTTATCATATCCATAGCTGGTATCACATCTTAAATATTTTTAAGTGGGATACTTGTTCAATCATTTCGTCTCTAATTATTATTTTTGCACGGAGAGTGTTTCTTCCACAAAATGCAATTACTTTTGTTTTACTTACTGAAATTTTAAAATTATAATCGTTGCATGTTGTGTTCAGTTTATGAGCAGTAAATTGTAATATTAACTACCTAAAACATTTTACAGAAAATAGAATACAGAATCCAGAGCTAGATTTATGTACATTTTTGTCGGAAGTATTTATTTCCTAATACTGAGTTGCATTCCTCTATCCATTTACATTCAATAAAACGAATGAGAGAGGTTATGATAAAAATGCGTTAGGAATTTTCAAGACAATTTTGACATATAACATATGGCTTCTACATGAAGTAGAAATTCCGGGGATACCAGGGAAGGGGGGAGGAATAATATGCTCATACTTACAGAAGTTGCATAAGAAGAAGCAGTGTCCTTGCATTCCATAACGTACCTATTATTGAAATTATCCTGGTCGTCTCTGCTCGTGGTCAGAGCCGTGCTCCCGTCTCCATCCTGAGTTTGGGGGACACATTCCATTGTCCCTACGGGCGTGTGCATTATCCTGCAACCAATAATTACAATGTTCCTTTATTTTTTTACGTTTTTAATACTTTTAAAATTTATATTAAAGCACCGTTTAGGTTATGTAATAAGATATTAAATATAAAATTGGTACCTGGTAAGTGAACTAAAGTATTATACTTCATCAAGTAGTTCCAATAAAAGTTGGAAGACCTAAAAAAATACCTAAATTAAGATGGGAGGATATTATAATTCAAGACATTAAGATTTTAAAAATAAAAATAAAAGATATAAAAACAAAACTTAATATATTTAATCTCTGTGAAAGAATAAAATATTACCAAAATTCTTATCTTCAGCACATATTACGAATGAATGAATAGCGCATACCAAGAAGAATGTATAATTATAAACCAAAAGGGAGAAGAATGTTGGGAAGACCATTGAAGAGATGGAAGGACCAATTCGACCTATAATGAGATCGGAACAGGCCATTGGGCCTAATCCTTGTTGTTGATGATGAAAAATAAAAAACTGGAAGAATGAAGGTCAGAACAGGGAAGTCTGGCATAAGCTTATGAAGGCGGCCAAGGCCCACATGGGGTTGTCGAGCCAATTATAATGATGATGCTGTAATCCCAATATGGAGCCCTTTCAGAATCAATGTTTCATCTTCTACATTTTAACTGGTACTGATGTTGTTGTACAGGTTGTACAACAGTACCAGTTAAAATGCAGAAGATGAAACATTGATTCTGAAAGGCCTCCATATTGGAATTACTTGATGAAGTATAATAATTTACTTGAGGACGACTGACCTACCAGGTGGGCTACCAATTTTATATTTAATATCTTCCTACGTTTTGTTAATGTATTGATAAGAGAACTGTCCTTTTATATGGATCTGAATCTTGGGTACTTACAAAAAAGATATCTCACACATTCAAGCCACTGAAATGAAATTTTTAAGATCCGTAAAAGGATGTACACGCATGAATAGATTACATAATGAGTCAATAAGAAATTAACTGGAGATATTTTTAATACTCAATAAACTACTAGAGCACAAATACCGATGGAAATAACATTTAGACAGAATGGACAATACAAGATTACTCAAAACGATTAAATCTACAAACCGCATGGAAAAAGATCTTCGGGACGGCCAAGGAAACGTTGGACTTGAGGCCGGAACAGGTCTAATTGACCTAATCCTGGAAAGGAAATGAAGAAGAAGAAGAAACTAATTCAGTCGTTCTTCATTCTTCGGAATTGTTTAGCCACGAGTATATTTTCCTTATAAACTGCAAGTATTTTAATTTAAATAGTTTCCTATAAACGAATTTCTAAGTATTCAGCAACTTGTAGGCCTTGAATCATGAAAAGTTCACTCTATTCTTCTTTCTAATTAATTATAACAGAGAATACAACTTAACTCTTGCCTTAATTTCTGAAGGAAACCAACTACAAATGAAATAAATTGAACGACTCCGAATTTTGAACCAAGTAATATGTAAGTTGTAATTATCTGGCCGACTGCAGTGGTTGCTACCTCTAGTAAGCAGATAACTGCAGGAATTCAGGTGATTAGAATGGCCCTGACCCTAAACATAATTTCTTCTTCTTCTTAATCATAATTTGTAGGATTTTCATCCTGTTTATTTCCAAGATCACTCCTGGGAGGAAGAAGTATTGGATGTGAATTCACTGTCTATCCATCTCTTGGATAGTCTTCCTCTTGTTCTTTTCTCGTCCGTTGGTCTACCTTCTTTAGCTCTTTTTTTTTTTTTTTTTTTTTTGCAGGTCGGTTGTCTTCCATTCTTTCTATATGACCATTCCAATATTTTCGTCTATCTATAATCAATTTGGTTATGTATTGAATGACATTTTTCCCTAATTTCTGTGTTATGTATTTTATCAAACGGGCTAGCTACCCACTTCAAGGTGTATCTTGTATCTTATACATTGTTCGCAGTCCCAAGGATCAAACGTAATTTCAATAATTAAAGATAAGTTTAGGGATGTTTCTACTTTTCATATCATATATTTATTTATTTAATGCTCCGGATTGTCCTTTTTTTAAACATTTCTTGTGTTCTCTCCTGGCATTGCCGTAATTGTAACCCACTTCTGAGGTTGGAGCGCCTAGAAGGTGGGTTACGTTGCCCCGTTGATATGATGGGTGATGATGATAGTAGTGCGCCAGGAGAGTCCTTAATCCTAAGCTTAATCTAAGATGAATATGAATCATGATGATTGCGATGGTCATATGATGTTCGGGGACCGTTTGGGCCTTAAAGTTTCCTGACATTTGTCTTACAGGTGAGGAAAAATCCCGATAAAAACCTCACCCAGGAGCCTGTCCCAATCGAGAATCGAACCCGGGCCGCTGCGTGACAAGGCAGCACGCTACCTCGAGATCAAAGCGGTGGAATCATATCAAGTATTGTAGCTATTCAATTGTACACATTTTTTTTATCTAAATTTAGCAAATATTCGGCGTGCACAGCTACACCTAAATAAATTAAGTATATGTTTTTTACGGGTTAATTAAATTGTATGTTATACATTATAACAGATCTACCAGCCTCATGGGCTAGTGGTCAAGATTACTGACTACTGTTCATGAGGTCCGGGTTCGATTCCCGGTCAGACCATAGGGATTTTCTTCTCTTAAAGGTTATTCCTGTGGTTGTCCATGGTCTGGAATTTAGGCTAACCCTTAAATTGTCAATACAATATTTTCTCGTGCCAGTTATTTAAATGTTCCGGACCTCAAGGAAAATAAATCCATGTTAAACTGTGTTATTATTATACATTATTGCGTAATTTGACATAAATATAAGTAATTTTTACTCGTTTGTTTTTCTATGGATCTAAAAACAAAATTAAATAAATGAAATCAATGTATCCAATAAGCAATATTTTTAATTTAAGGGTTAAGGATTCTGCTGTCGCTTCATTATCATTTATCATCCATCATATCATCGGGGTAACGTAACTCCGCCTTCCAGGTGCCCCAACCTAAGAAATGTATAAAAATTCCGCCAATGCCAGGAAAGAAAGCCAGAAATGCCATAAAAGACAACCTGTTGGCATTAGAGATTAATACATTACGACGAACCAAACATTGCGGTTGCTACAATCAAATTTTAATTCAGGATTTCTGGTAAACCCCCAATTCTAATGACCTGATTTAGCTAATTTATGGACAATATCAACATTGGTTTGTTTTAATGGCATATACTGAGTTTCGTTGTGAATATCGACCACTAGAGGGTTTTTTTTTAATTTTCGTTTCAGTTGAACTCCTACACCTAATGTTTTTAGAGAATAATAGCGACCAAACACTCGCCGTACCTGAAAACTTGCATGTACAAATTTTCTTAAAGATTAGTTGCGTAGTTCAGAAGTTTACAATAATATAATGTACGGTTAAAAACTATAAAATAGTTACCTTGTAGGTCCGTCTCCTCAACTATTTTAAAACTCTGCAGGCCTTTCGGGGACTAGTCTCATCATCAGCAGAATGCATTAGGTCCGTACATGTTGACCCTTGTTGAAGCACATTATATTACTACGAACTAATGCCTCAACGGAAAGTTACCATGAATTTTACTAGTTCAGAAGTTTGTAAATTATGAACATATGCAGGCTGAATTCTTCTATAATATGGGAAATCAATCAGTACGTTCATTTGTCGTTATCCGTTGAACAGTCCGGCTATCACTTAGGAGCTTGTAAGCATTTTGAAGTGTCCCCTGAGTACAACACTAACGTACTGCAGGGTTAGTCCTTTGGAGGGGCAGCCTCCTTAAAGCCTTCGGACTTGCTTCCTTGTGTTTTATCCCCACATAGGAGAGTTGCCTCTTCCGCCTTCTGCCGTTGAGGACTTCACTCTTGTTTCCCTGAGCTGGGTCTCTTTATTTCATCCCCAGAGATTGGGTTGCTACTTCCGCCATTTTCGCCGTTCCGATATTTCTATCTCCGCCGTGTCTGCCGTTGTGGTCTTCCGTGTTTGCAGCTTCCAGTTTGGTCGTTGCTCCCACGTTGCGAATTATTCTTAGTTCCCTCTCCTCTTATCTAACCGCAAGCCAAGGCTTCCCGGTTATGATAGTCTTGATCATTGGTACTAAGCCTCCCTACCACGACAAGGTGATAATCCACAGGGAGACTCTATAATGAAATTATACAAGACAATGGTAGTGCCTATTATTACGTATGGATCCGAAACATAGACAGTGACAACACAACAACCTGCCATAATACAAGCTGCTGAAATGAGATTCCTCAGACCAATAGCAGGATATTAAAGAACAGACAAAAAACATAACACAGAAATAAGAGAACAACTAAAAGTAGAGGAATTAAACACAACAATAGTGAACTACAGAATAACTGGAAAGAACACTTGGCAAGGATAGCTGAGAATAGAATACCAAAAGCAGCATACAGCTATCCATCATGAAGAAGAAGAAGAATGAGAAGACCCAAGAAAAAGATGGAAACAGCAGCAATTTGGAGCCGGAACAGGCTAGTAAATAATAAGCCTAAACCTTGATGAAGAAGAAGAAGAATCAGTAGGTTCATGGCATAAGCTCTCTATACATTCCTATCTGAACTAATGTTTTCCAATCATCCCTGTATAATCTACTTCCCTCAAATCGTGGTTAATGTTATTCTCCCACCTCACTCTTGGTCTACCAACTGGGCGTTTTCCTTCTGGTTTTCCTACAAGAAGCTCCATGCCCATCTTTCATTCCTCATGTCCTGTCCATCGCAGTCTACGAGATTTAACTGTTTTTTTCCTGAAAACTTTATTCTCAAATATTCACAATCTTCTCTGCTCCCTTAAATTAAGAGTCCATGTTTCGCATCTCTATGCTGGTAGTAATATTACTGAGAGAATAACTGTTTTATATAATTTCAGTTTAACGCTTTTTTAAGAAAAGTTGTGGCACTAAAAAGAGAATTATTAATATAAGCAGAGAGAGAACTTAAGTAACAGAAATTATTGATTCCACATTAAAGATTTAATTGCAAAAGGTAGTGGATTTCAGACAGAGAATAATTTTGAAATAATTAGAAAAAATGCCAGTGAATCACAGTAATTGTAAATCAAGTAATTAACAACTAACAATTTAATCATGTTGCAACATACGAATTGCCAGTTTTTAAACCGCAAATCGATTTTGCGCCTTTCAGGGGTTCAACTTTGACCTTTCCATGTTATCAACTGCACCATACCGGGTCGCTGAGCGCAGGGAAAAACAAAATTAAAGTAAAATTTAATTATGCTGAAATTACTTCCAGATAATTTTACGATAAACCTAGAGAAATAATAGATTTCGACACTTCTTTATACATAAACTTGTTTATCACAATCAGATCAATTTTCAATATTTTTTTTTTCACTTTTCATGCAAAATTAATTTTTGAAGCTTGTATAATTTGCAAGATTTTTTTGTGGGTCGATAAAGGGTAATTTTCTCAATATGGGATTGAAAAACTTTGTGACCAAAACAAAATTAAACGTATTTTTTAATTAATGTATAGTAAATTCAAATACAGTAAAACTTGCTCAAAGCAGAATGGCGTGGGACCAATTCTTTTTTCCACAATAGACAAAATTCCGCATTATAAAAACCTAAAACTTGTTAATAATTTTAGATTATAGACTACCGAAAACAGTCCCGTTTCTCAGCTTTAAAAATATTTCTTAGGCGCGTATCCTGAAGTTAAAGTGTGCAGTTTCGGTTTCCTTTCACTAACTACACGTTTGTCCACATCCTTTCATTCCTCACTACATTGTGTCGTCTTCTAAAACTGTACAGCCAACCTGAAGATGCCTTGAAATCGTTATTCCCCAGGGATTTGACAACAGCATCGGTCCGGAAATTTGGAAATTTATCTTCAATCACATTCACTTTTCCGTTCAATGACAAGGATACATACGTTTTAGCCATCTTTATTCCGCAAATTCAGAACACTACGCGTGAAAGAAAGGTCTCAGAACTTAAACTAATTTAAGATTTTACAGTGAAATGGTTATTTGTAAGACATGTATCTGTTATTTCGCATAACAGGGGTGTAGTGAGGCCGAAATAAAGTTTCAGGTACAGGTAGAATCGCTACTTCACCCGGCGGCAGGAATCATTCCTTATTGTTTTTTGGCCTAACGGGAATTCAATGAAATGGAAAATAATTTATTTCTCTGTCTTTCCGCTTTGTAAAAATCATGAATTGTGTAGAAATATCTTTCCGTTTCCGTGTTGGACAGATTCCGTTTTATACAAAATAAATACACTTAAAATTACTATTATTTCGCAGGAACCAATCAATTTGTTCACATTGGACAGATTTCCGCATTATTCACGTTCCGGATTAAACAAGTTTTACTGTATAATAAAGAGGAATGAAGAAAAAATTAGCCTACAAGGCATGCCCAAATTTTTCTGCTCTTGAAAATCCATCAATCCCAGCAGGGGTTAAACTCAAATTTTAAAACCAGAGACGAGCTTGGTAACTTTTATACAATCAGAGCCACTATTATCATTCCTGTATCAATCAATAACCTCTTTATCGATACCAATATTTATTAGAAACTAGCTAACACCCAGCGTGCGCTGCTACGCTTAAATCAATGAACATTAATGTGCTTTTATGTTTAGTTGAGTAAGTATAAGGCAAAATAATTATAAATTTATATTTTTTAGATACCCTGTGCTGATTACCCGGCGTTGCCCAGGAATCTACTTATCCCGATATTCTTGGCATAAATGAGCTGAAAGACAAAAAATTAATGTACTTCTTATGATTAGTTGATTAAGTAAAATGAAAAATAATTATAAATGTATATGATAATTATTTTAAGATTCCCCGTGCTGATTACCCGGTGTTGCACGGGAATCTACTTATCTCGATAGTCTTGGCATAAATGAGCTAAAAGACAAAATTCGTTATTGTGAATTATCCGTAAAAGAGTACCAGCCATGTGCTGCTATGCTTGCACAAGAATCTACGTGCTTGTCTCGATGTTCTTGGCATCAACGAAAGACAAAAATGGTTATTGTTAGTTATCCGTAAGAGATAAACATATGCTGTCGCGGACTTTTTGTAGAGCTTTTTGAGATATTCAATTCTGTGTACATTAATTTTTTTGTATTTCTTACGGTTTAGGCAGCGTAAGCCATTCAAACGTCCAAAGAGCTATTTTTTTCACGTTTTCCACTACAAAGGGCGATTTTTAAGGGTGTAGGAGTTGAGTATTACAACTCTCTTATAGCCTATGTTCATCCCGGGAATCTCCTACACATTTTGCAAAAAAAAACCCATCACAATCGGATCAACGGTATGCCCGCGCATAAAGTACGAACAAACAAACAATCATTCATTTTTATATATTAGATGAGCACTTCTCAGAGACATTAAAAACTTGTTGAGAATATAAACACAAACCGGCGATTCCTATTTCGGAACATTCAAGTTTGCATTTGTGCTTTCTGAATGAACTACGCCCCCTGTAGATGCTAGTCTATATTTAGACTTAACTGTTCTTATTAAATCTGGTTTCCCATAAATATCACTTAGCTCACTATTATGCAGTCTTCTCCATCCACCTGTCTATTCGTCTCTATTTGATCTAAAATTTTTCCTAAGAACTTTATTCTCAAATACTAGTACTATTTTCTCCTCCCTTAAAGCAAGAGTCATGTTTTGCATTTATATAATAAAACTGGGAGAATAATATGTTTTTTTAGAGAAAATGGAACTGAAAGAGTCTCAATGCATAATAGAATGCAGTTCGAGAATTGAGACTTCGTTTAATTTCTTTGTGCATCTCATTCCCGTTTGTAATAACACTGGTCAACATTATTTTTGCCTCATGAGTACCAATAGTTAGTTGTACTTAATGCAGTTTTTATCGTGTTTTCAAATATGTATTCGGAATTTCTCCATCACCCACAGTTTTTTTTTATTTCAATTTCAATTAATGGATTTATATAATTATTTTTTTAATAAACTTTTTTCGTCCATTTGTCCATTGAGCGATGAGCACGGGGAACACTTTCATCAGATTTCAGCTATGGAAAAGAGATATCAAGGCAAATTGAATCCTAATATGCTGGCCGATTATTGTTGGACCATCAAGATGGATGCTCCTCAGGCGAAATATAGCAGAATATCGTTATTTCTTACTTTCTAAGTGAGTCCGAATGTTCGAATATTGTGTAGTTACGAATGTAGAAAATATTAAAGTGTTTAAAATTATAAATTCCTGTCTCTCGGAAACCTTGCGTGATGGAGAAAAACCGATATCATATTTGAATTCAGGAGAAAAAATACTATCAGAATCACATATTTTCCTTCTGACACAAAAAAAAAAGTTTCTATTTTGTTGCTCAGTGTAATTACTTCCTAAATATTTGAATTCAGTCACTTCTTAAAAAATCCCTCATTTGTCATTAACTGTCCATTTCTATTATATACTATAATGATTTTTTTATATGTGAACATATATTTATTTGTTTTGATATCTGCAGTAAAATAATTGTTTTATTCAGTTTTGATGAGATTTAACTAGACTAAAGAGGGGGGAAAATAAAGATAAACTCGCAAAGGATGTTTTTATTTACTTTCCTTCCGTAGAAAGCCAAGTCTCGACTTTTTTTCACTTGAGTACTACTGACATACTTGCTTGGGATCGATCTTGGACGGTGCAGACGCCCTACACCGATACCACCAAGGCCAATTTAATAATCAGTTAATTAAATTGCATAATATTTTTAGTAAAAGACAGATTTCAGAAAAGAAATGGGAATACAATGGCACAGTACATATACTAGGAAAATTGTGAAGAAGTGTCTATTTATCCCTTTTCGATCCAAAAAATATATTGAGGAATTTATTATATAATACTCGAAATCTTTCACCTCCCTTAAGTAAGAGTGCATGTTTCGCATCCATATAACTGGAAGAATAACAGTTTTATATATTTTCAGTACCGCTGGTGGTCTCGAGGTAGCGTGCTGCCTTGTTACGCAGTGGGCCGGGTTCGATTCCCGGTCGGGACAAGTTTCCTGATTGAGGTTTTTCGGGGTTTTTCCTCACCTGTAAGACAAATGTCAGGTAGCTTTGGGGACCGAAAGGTCCCCGAACATCATATGACCATTATCATCATTATTATTATCCTTCACCGGTGTGGAAAGCAACGGAAAGCTACCACACCAATAATTCCCTAGTAAAGCTGCAAAGCATAGCATGAAAATACTACGATTGCAGTGAAATACCTTTCTGAGGGCAGAACATTACTTACTTACTCACTGGCACTATCGAACCTGAAGGTTCATGGCCGCGCGGACATAAGCTCTCCATACATCCCTATCCTGAGCTAATGCTTTCCAATCATTCCCTGTATAATCTACTTCCCTCAAATCATAGTTAATGTGGAATTCTCCCACCTCGTTCGTGGTCTACCAACTTTGCTGTTTTTTTCCTCTGGCTTTCCTACAAGAAGCTTCCAAGCACGTCCTTTCATTTCCCATACGCGCGACATGTCCTGCCCATCGCATTCTACGAGACTTAACTGTTCTTATTATATCTGCCCTTCCTATAAAGACCATGTAGTTCACATTGTTAATGTAGTCCTTCCTTCATTCCACTTGTCTGTTCAAGCTCCTCTTTGGGTCCAAAAAAATTTTCCTAAGAACTTTATTCTCAAATACTCGTAATCTCCTTTCCTCCCTTAAAGTAAGAGTCCATGTTTTCGCACCCATACAATATAACTGGTAGAATAATAGTTTTATATATTTTCACTTAACGTTTTTTGAAAGGAGTTGGGACATCAAAAGTCTCTGCAATGCATAATAGCATGCATTTCCAGAATTGAGCCTATGTTTAATTTCTTTTTGCATCTCATTCCTATTTGTGATTATTGTTCCTAGGTATTTGAATTCAGCCACTTCCTCAAAATTTCCCTCATTTGTCATTAGCTGTCCATTTCCATTATACACCGAATTTCTACGTGTGACCATATATTTAGTTTTACTGATATTTACTTCCAGTCCTAATTTCTTAGTGTTACTCAATAGTGTGTGCGTGTTGGCCTTTAGTATCTCCTCGCTATCGGCCAGTAGTATTACATCATCAGCATAAACTAACAGCTTATTTAATACCATTCAGTTGTAAGCCTTCCTCATTCTCTAAAGATTTAATGGCATGCTCTAGTACAAAATTAAATAGTAGAGGAGATAGTGCATCTCCTTGCTTCAACCCATTCTGGATTTCAAAAGTGTCTGAAAACTGTTTGCCTACACGCACCCTACTCTTTGAGCCATTTAGAACATTATAGAATAGAATATTTTCAGTTTAACGTTTTTTTTTAGAGAAGTTGGAACGACAAGAATCCATCCCTATACTACTGAAATAAAACAGTATGAAATCAAATTATATTTGTTACGGAAAACTTTGTTTCGTTTTTCACATTTTTAAATGTTACACAATTTAGATGAAGAGGGTTTTCATTAAATAGATACATCGCCCTGAAGAGCTGAGGAACAACACTGGTTTTGGAGATAGAAGCTGTAACAATATTGATTTGCCTCTCGAATAGAATATAATAGAATATTCGTGAGTGGAGGCGCTATTGTTTGGAGTCGCGTATCTCTCGCCTACAGATTCTGGTACCGTTATTACAAACTTGACATCTCTGGACACGTGTGTAACGGAATTACACAAGAGACGCATGTGAAAGTGATTGTTTTCCCTCATTCCCCAATTTCGCAGTCACCTGAACCGTGTAGTGTTAGATAAGTTATCATTAAATAAAAACAACAGAAGTCATGCGTTACCAGGCAACGCAAACGTTTAGAAATAATAATCTAATTAAACTAACTTACTGGTACTATCGAACCCGTAGGTTAATAGCCGCGCGGATATTAGCTTTCCACACATCCCTATCCTTTGTATAATCTACTTCCCTCAATTCATGGTTAATGCTATCCTCCCATCTCGTTCTTTGTCTACCAACTGGGCATTTTCTCTCTGGTTTTCCTACAAGAAGCTTCCATGCCCATCTTTCATTCTCCATTCCTGACACATGTCCTGCTCATCTCAGTCTACGAGGCTTAAATGTTCTTATTATATTTGGTTTCCTATCTAAAACCTAGTATTGAATCTACTTATTTAGGAACAAAATTAGACCATTCAGGCGATAACATATTGGAAATTAAAAATAGAATCGCACAAACAAAACAAGCAATAAATGCTTTAAACTCTGTTAGGTGGAACAAAAATATTACAAAAAATAGAAAATTACAAATATATCAAACCATAATTCAGAGCCTTTTAACATATGGTGCTGAAGTCTGGCAAATTCCTACCAGGGAAATGAAAAGAATTTTAAGTACAGAAATGGATGTTTTAAGAAGATCAGCTGGAAACTCTAGAATGGATAGAATACGAAATGAAGAAATAAGGGAAATTATGGGTGTAGAAGAGGAGTTGGACATCATAGACATTATTGAAAGAAAAGATTACAGTGGTATGGTCATGTCAAAAGAATGCCAGAACAAAGATTGCCTAAAGTTGTTATGGAATGGATCCCAATGGAAAGGAGGAAGAGAGGAAGACCGAAGAAAACTTGGATATAAGGGGTACAAGCAGCTATGAATATCAGAGGAATGGAAGAAGATCAATGGATGGACAGAGAGGAATGGCGTTTGGTTTCCGGAAAACGGCGGCAGCTGCCATGATACCGGATGATGATGATGATGATGATGATAAAGGTCACGTAGCTCACTGTTATGTAGTCTTTTCTATTCCCTTTCTGTTCATCTCTTTTTGGTCCAAAAATTTCCCTAATAACTTTAATTCTCAAATACTCATAATCTTTTCTCCTCACTTAAGAGTCCATGCTTAACATCAATATAATATAACTTGGAGAATAACAGTTTCATATATGTTCAGTTTAACATTTTTTTAGAGAGAAGTTGGGACGACAAGAGACTCTGTAATATATAATAGCGTGCATTTCCAGAATTGAGGTTATGTTTCATTTCTTTGTGTATCTCGTTCCTATTTATAATATTATTGTTAGTAGATATTTGAACCAAGCTGAGCAAAACATTTCTTCCACTTACTTGTGTTTTGCACTCTTTTAACTTTACTATCTAACCTCTCTTGGTTAACTCTTGTTTTTTCGACTCCGATGCTATTAGGGCATCCGAGGGCTAGGAAGTCTTTCCTTTCTTCCATTTCTTCTTTCCTTTATTTTCTTTTCTTCTCCAGAAAAGCCTGGCCAGAGGCTATAAGATGGCAGCCCCATCACTGGTCTTGCCTTCCTTTGGCCAGCAACCAATCGAAGGGACTATTATTATGCTTTCAAGTCTTATACGAGAATTTCCCGGAAGGATCAAAATGCTGGAGGGAAAATTTTCTATAGGATCGTAACAGGCCTTGGCCTAATACTTGGAAGGAAGAAGAAGAAGAAGAAGAAGAAGAAGATATTTGAATTCAGCCACTTCTTCAAAATTTCCCTCATTTGTCATTAGTCATTAACTGTCTATTTCCATTATATAATATATTTATATTTGGAGAGCTTATGTCCGCGTGGCCATGAACCTACGGGTTCGATAGTGCCAGTGGGTAAGGAAGTAATATATTTATATGTGTGAACATATATTTAGTTTTAATTACGACCCTAGATAATCAAAACAAATATATAATATTTAATCTTTATGTGTGTTACATTTCCTTGTTTTATTTTATAAAACCTGTTTATTTACAGTTGTAATTTCTTTCTCTATAAACTACGAGATATAATTTCAAAATATCAAAAGAAAAAACAAAAATAATGGAATTTTGGGGAAACAATCATATAAGATCAAAAATCGTAATAGAAACAAACCTCTGGAACAAGTAACAAATTTTAATTATTTGGATTGTAATTTTACTATAAACACAAAAACTGAAAGAGACATACACATGAAACTGTCGAAATTTCAAATTATATGCGGAACTATACATAAAAAATTACAGAATAAAACAAGAAGAGATACTAGACTGAAGTTTTATAAAACATTGGCAGTTCCTGCATTACTTTATGGGAGCGAAACTTGGGTATTGACCAAAAAATTGCAAAGTAGAATACAAAGCGCAGAAATGAACTTCCTTAGAAGAACAAAAGGCTGCACAAGATTGGATCGGATAAGGAATGAAGATATAAGAACAGAGTTAAATATGCATCCATTGCATGAGAAAATCAGAGAATGTAGAGAGAAATGATTTACACATGTGGAAAGAATGAATGTGTCAAGATTACCAAGAGCAGCATTCAACTACAAGCCAAGAGGTTCAAGGAATGTAGGAACTCCAGTGAAAAGATGGACAGAACAACTGTGAGGCGGTACAGGCAATTTGCCTAGCCCGTGAAATGAAGAAGAAGAAGAAGAAGAAGAAGAGAAACTACAAGTAATTTATAATTCATCAATAAAACTTTTTACCTTTCTCCTTACCTTCCGATATATTTAATATTTCGGAATGAAAGGAAGGTAAGGTTTGAATATCATTTAGATATTTCCGTATTGAAATTTTCTGGCTCTCGTGTAACCGTTCAAGAATATAAAGCAGTAATACGCATCACCTCATCTTCGAGAGCGAATCGATACCAAAATACAAACAGCTTTCATCCTCTTCCAACACACGCTATATCATTCTTTCAATTATAAATAGTGGCCATCACCAACATTTTCTGATTTTACGCCCGAGCAAGTGGAAAAAAAACACGTCACACAGAGTAGATAGATTTGAACATTTTTGTAATATTTTAACAAGTAATGCAAAGCAATCTTCTTCAGGGTTGTTCAATTTATTTTACATATATATCAAATCGATTTTTTTTTCAGTCTTGCTCTGTATAAGAGTAATTAAAACTAACTTACTTTCTCTATCGAACCCATGTCCATGGCCACGCGGACATCAGCTCTCCGTACATCCCTATCCTGAGCTAATGTATTCCAATCATCCCCTGTAAAATCTATTTCCCTCAAATCGTGCTTAATGGTATTCTTCCATATTCTTAGTCTGCCTACTGGGTGATTTCCATCTAGTTTTCCTACAAGAAGCTTCTATGCCCCTCTTTCATTCCCCATTCGTATCACTTGTTCTGCCCATCGCATTCCACGAGACTTAACTGTTCTTATTTTTATTTCTTGTAAGCCCATGTTTCCCTTAACAGAGATTTAGGCGCTCTCCCCCTACAGGGAAGAATTTGAACTATACTAATTTAGTTACACTTGTTTTCGTACAGATGCCATTTGAGTGGTCTGTGGTCAGCGTTCCGTCTCAATATAAAAAGTCATCATCATCAACAACAAGGATTAGGCCCAATGGTCTGTTCCGATCTCATTATAGGTCGAATTGGTCCTTCCATCTCTTCAATGGTCTTCCCAACGTTCTTCTCCCTTTTGGTTTATAATTATACATTCTTCTTGGTATGCGCTGTTCATTCATTCGTAATACGTGCTGAAGATAATATAAAAAGTAAAAACATAAAATTGGTACCTGATATCTATAAGTCATCCTGAACTATATTCTATTCTATAGTAATTATAGTCCACCGCTGTGGTCTCGAGGTAGCGTGTTGCCTTGTCACGCAGCGGGTCCGGGTTCGATCCCCGGTCGGGGCAGTTTTTCTGGGTGAGGTTTTTATCGGGGTTTTTCCTCACCTGTAAGACAAATGTCAGGAAAACTTTAAGGCCCAAACGGTCCCCGAAATCATATGGCCATCATCCTTATCATTACCATCCTTACCATTATCATTATCATCATCATCCTTCATCGGTGTGGAAAGCAACGGGAAGCTACCACACCTACACAATTCCCTAGTAAAGCTGCAATCATAGCATGAAAATAGGTCTTTCACTGCTATCATAGCATTTTCATGCATGCTTTGCAGCTTAACTAGGGAATTATAGGTGTGGAACTTCCCGTTCCTTTCCACACCAGTGAAGGATGATGATAATGATAAGGATGATGATGATGGCCGGATTCCTGGCAATAGTCTTATAAGTGAGGACAACCCCGGAAAAAAACCTCACCCAGGAGTCAGTCCCAACCGGGAATCAAACACTGGCCTGTTGTGTGACAAGGCAGCACGCTATGTCGAGACCACAGCGGTGGACTCCTGAACTATATAATGATCTGAAATATCCAGGAGGCCTTTCGAAACATATGTTCCATCTTCTGGTTGTAACTCTACAAGCAGAAAAAATGAACTTATTATATCTATCCAAATTCCTCACAATGCTGGGTGACATCGGTCTAATAGGTCTGCTGATCTAAATTCTATTAGAAAAATTCTTCTCTCATTGGTTCCTGAACCATAAATTCCGTAGCTCTACACCAAAGCATAATGCCTTAAACCCAGGGATGATATAGGCCTAACCAATTATAAAATGACTTCTCTGCGAACGCAACTTGCAGCTTCTAATATAGACTACTATATTTTCTATATAACATTTATTATTGATTGTGTGAAATAATACCAACATACTTTATTTGTCCATTGTATTTGTACAGTTTTATATTTTTTTAAGGTGGGGTAGAATTTGAAATGGAACATATCTAAATTGCATCTTGCCACTAATTTGTCTTTTATAACATTTGCGGCTTTCTCCCCTGCTTTCGGCGGAATTGTAATCCAAATCTTAGATTGTGACACCTGAAAGGCGATGATATGATGAGTGGTAAATGATAATGAAACGCCAGGAGAGTTTCTAACCTAAATTCCAGACCATGGGCAACCACAAAAATAATTTTCTTTAAGGAAAAAATTAACATGGTCTGGTTGGATATCGGATCCGGGACCGCCTGAATGTAGTCAGAACGTTGATCACAAGCCCACGAGGTTGGTCAAACATACTTTAATAGATGCCCACTATGCGATGAACATGAAAACTGGCAGCATATTATAGCATTCTGTAGAGAGACAGAACAACTTAGATTACAGATGCTGCCGGAGAGATTTCTCAGGTCGGATCGAGGGAGAGTGGCGTGTTGGGATCTTTTAGGACGGATCGAGAGTGAATCAAAAACATGCAAATTTTTGGGTACAGTAAGAAAATTGAGATATAACAAAATGGTAGATTAAGGATATATGTATTAACAATAAGAAGAATCTCAATATGGTCTTTGTTTTCGATCTTTAATCATGTTATATAATAAGTAGGTCTGATAAGTTGAATAGTCTGATAGTGCACTTAATGTCTGCAGGGACGGGGGGAGGGGGGTATGAGCGTGCGGTGTGTATATGTGTGGGGGTGTGTGGGTGTATGTGTGTGTGTGTGTTTTTTTCTAATTTGTTTTCTAGCATTTTTTTTTAATATTAATGTACGGAATGTGGATGAATGTAGATATGTATTATTTTGATGTAGTGCAGACAGATTTTACTTATATGTAGCCTGTTATTGTTTTTTGATACAGGTGTATTTGTAGGTATTTGTTTATATTATTAGTTTTATTTTTTATTCATGGAAAAATAATGCACGTACGGCCAAGCAGGCCCGTGCGCAATGTAAATGCATATGTATTTTCTTTATTCTGAAAAATAAAGGCAATAAATTTCATTATACTTTAATAGTAGAAATTAAATTTTGTATCAAATTATTGCCTGAGAAGATATTGGAACATTTGAACAGGATTTAGCTTAAGATCGAAAGCAGGACCTGCGTGTTCAGATGATTATTTTTATCTTACACGTGATAACGTAGCCTTATCAACTGTAATTATTGGATACAGATAAATAACGTAGATGCCTGCTTGTACAATGATCGTTATCAGAAGGTGTACATTTAACTCAGCCATTACGTTGCTTGTTGTCAAAATTGTTTCCATTTAGGGAGACTTTAGTGTTTAAAAATAACATAGTTATTACCAAGGTTGTGGAAAGAAACGGGAAGCTACCACACTTACAATTCCCTAGTAAAGCTGCAAAGAATGGCATGAAAATGCTATGATTGCAGTGAAATACCTGCCCTCGGGAAGAATTGCTATGGATGGATTACCAAGGTAGCTTCTCTCAAACTGTCATACACGTATACAAGTGTCGTCAAAATTATTATTATTACTTACTCACTGGCACTATCGAACCCGTAAGTTCATGGCCGCGCGGACATAAGCTCTCCATACATCCCTATCCTGAGCTAATGCTTTCCAACCATTCCCTGTATAATCTACTCCCCTCAAATCATAGTTAATGTTATCAATACTAGTAAAATTCATATCAAATTCCGTTGAGATGAAGTCATATGATGAAAGTTAAAAATTAAATTGTACCTTTTGGTAGGTGCCGTCGTCTCAACTTGTTATATACTCGTACAATATATTAACAAGTTGAGGACGACGGCACCTACCAACAGGTACAATTTAATTTTTAACTTTCATCATAGTTAATGTTATTCTCCCACCTCATTCTTGGTCTACCAACTGGGCGCTTTCCCTCTGGCTTTCCTACAAGAAGCTTCCATGCAAGTCTTTCATTCCCCATATGTGCAACATGTCCTGCCCATCGCAGTCTACGAGACTTAGCTGTTATTATATCTGGCTTCCTATAAAGACCATGTAGTTCATTGTTATCTAGTCTTCTCCATTCACCTGTCTGTTCATCTCTCTTTGGTCCAAAAATTTTCCTAAGTACTTTAATTAGTATTATTAAATATTACAGGGGCTCTTGTCATTCCAATTTCTCTCAAAAAACATTAACTGAAAATATATAAAACTGTTATTCAGAGTTTTATATTATATGGATGCAAAACATGGGTTCTTATTTTAAGGGAGAAGAAAAATATTACGAGAATTTGAGAATAAAGTAATTACTAATATTTTTGGACCAAAGAGAGATGAAAAGACGGCGAATGGAGAAGACACCAAAACAGTGTGTAGGCCTACATGATCTTTATAGGAAACCGGATATCCATCCATAGTAATTTTGCCCGAAGGCAGGTCCTTCACTGCAATCATAGCATTTTCATGCTATGCTTGCAGCTTTACTAGGGAATTTTTAGGTGTGGTAGCTTCCCGTTACTTTCCACACCGGTGAAGGATGATGATGGTGATGATGATAGTGATAAGGAGGATGATGATGATGATGGCCATATGATTTCGGGGATCGTTTGGGCCTTAAAGTTTTCCTGACATTTGTCTTACAGGTGAGGAAAAACCCCGATAAAAACCTCACCCAGAAAAACTGCCCCGACCGGGGATCGAACCCGGGCCCGCTGCGTGACAAGGCAGCACGCTACCTCGAGACCACAGCGGTGGACAAACCGGATATAATAACAGTTAATTCTCGTAAACTGCGATGGGCAGGATATGTGGCACGAATGGAATAGGGGCTTGGAAGCTTCTTGTAGGAAATCCAGTGGGAAAATGCCCAGTTGGTAGGCCAGAATGAGGTGGGAGAATAAAATTAACCATGATGGGGTACGTATTTCTACACGGGATGATTGGAAAATATTAGCTCAGGATACGGATTTATGGAGAGCTTGTGTTCGCGCGGCCATGAACTTAAGAGTTATATAATGCCCAGTAAATTAGTTAAAGCTTAGCCTATGTGAGTTTTTATAGGCCTATAGGACAAATATCTCTGAATTTCGTATGACATAGGCCTGCAAGTATACAGTATACAATTATACTCCTCGTATTCTTCTATTCACTAGATGTTTTGATACAACACTGTTAATTGTTTACATAATGCATAGCTCATTTATGCAAAGAATTTCTGAACCGTTTCTTTAAGTAAGAGAGCGCTAATTAAGCGTGAAGTTTTGTTTTTAGTATCTGCTAGCGTTCTCTTTGATGTCCATAAAGATAGCTTTTGTTAACTTCCGTAAATTTCCTTTTCAAACCAATACATTATCTTATATAGGTGCAAAATAAAATAAAATAACTCGCTAGCACTATCGAACCCGTAGGTTTTTAGCCACGCGGACATAAGCTCTTCATACATCCCTATCCTGAGCTAATGTTTTCCAATCACCGTTTGTATAATCTACTTCCCTCAAATCATGAGTGTTAATTCTCCCACCTCATTCTTGGTCTATCAACTGGGCGTTTTCCCTCTGGTTTTCATACCAGAAGCTTCCATGCACCTCTTTCATCCCCATACGTACCACATGTCCTGCCCATCGCAGCCTACGAGACTTAACTGTTCTTATTATATCTGGCTTCCTATAAATATCATGTAGCTCAATAGTATGTAGCTTTCTCCACTCACCTGTCTGTTCATCTTTCTTTGGCCCAAAAATCTTCCTAAGAACTTTATTCTCAAATACGTGCAATCTTCTCGCCTTCCTTAAAGTAAGGTTCTAAGATAAATCTACACAAATAACTAAGCTTATTATCTCGGAAAAAGAAAGAAAAGATCAGAAAGAATTAAAAAATAACTGGGCACTAAGGAAAGAACAACACACCGAGAAATGATTACCGTACACCAAAGAGGTAAAACGAATAAAATAATAATAATAATAATAATAATAATAATAATAATAATAATAATAATAACAATAATAATAACAATAATAATAATAATCATAATTTTATTTATATACAGATTTTTAATGTTTACACATCTTTCTGTGCCTAAAGTTTTTATTTTCTCCACTCGTCTCTATCCATCCACTCCATGTCCTCCAGTCCTCTTGTTCCCATTCGAGTTCTTATTTCTTGCATCCACGAATTTCGAGGTCTTCCTTTCCTTCTTCTTCCAGGTGGACACCATTCCAATGTGCCCATACCAATTTAATTGCTTAGGCCTATATATAATATAATCTACTATTGAATATCTTATATTCATTTTTTCTCATATAACAGTATTTCTTATTTTTTCTAATTTTGAACATCTTGTTGCTCTCCTCAAGAAATCCATTACCATCGACATAAGTTTTGATCTAAATTTTTGTTGAATTTCCAAACTTCTGCTCCATATGTGATAGTTCTTCTCACTGTTGAATTATATATTTGTAACTTATTGTTTTCTAATTATATGTTTGTTCCATAAGACTCCATTCATTATTGCTGTTATTGCTCTACTTGTATTTATTCTATTCTTAAGATCACCTTGTCTATCGTGTCTCGAGGTAGCGTGCTGCCTTGCCACGCAGCGGGCCCTGGTTCGATTCCCAGTCGGTACAGGCTCCTGGGTGAGGTTTTTTCGGGGTTCTTCCTCACCTGTAAGACAAATATCAGGAAGCGTAGGGGCTCAACGGTCCCCGAAAATCATCCAGCCATCATCGCCATCCTTATCATTATCATCATCATCCTTCACCGGTGTGGAAAACAACGGGAAGCTACCACCTGTAATTACCTAGTAAAGCTACAAAGCTAGCATAAAAATGCTATGATTGCAGTGAAATACCTGCCCTCGGGCAGAATTACTATGGTTGTATGGAATATCACTTTCTTGTTTATTCTCTTTATCTACCTTTACTCCCAGATACTCAAATTATTCATATCCTCTAATAAACCCTTTTTGATATTCTAATATTAAATAATAATAATAATAATAATAATAATAATAATAATAATAATAATAATTTGGGTCAAGTGGTATCGTTTGAGACTCGTATTCGGTATGTTAGCTCTAAATAAAAAATCAAGTAATAAAATATTACAGAAAAAGAGCGAAACAAAGAATATATAGAAATTGTTAAATCTTACATAGGTGGCAAAAAAGAAAAAAGAACGCATATTCTTTCACATGGGTCAGCAATGTTCTATAACAGGGGTCACCAATTAGATTTCATGGAGGTCCATTTTCAAAGTAGTAAATTAATCAAGGTCCGGAACTACAGTTCATTAAACATAGTAAAGTGATCCCACTACAGACCTCAGGATGCCCTTGGGGCAGTATACGAAGCTTTTATTAAGTAACTATTATTATTATAAGTAAAATTATTTAAATTATGTTATGGATATGAATTGCACAAATTAAACAAAAAAATTAATATATTTGATAATAAACAGGTATTGGTAAAAGTAAACACTCTAAGAAGAACATGTAAAAATCATAAAAAGCGCCCCACGCTTTTGATGGTAAAATTATTTTCTTTTTGTTCATAATTATAGTTTTATTCTATATGTGTTGGAGATTATTTTTTTGTTGATCACTTTAAATTTATCCCAAGCGCGTTGGAAATTAAAATGATTTTTCATTTTTGAGTTCGGTTTTCTAATAAAGCGTGCTGTTTTAGTTTTTTAAAACTATTATTTATTTTTTTATTTTTTAGTTTTAATATTTTACAGAATAAGATAAGAATGTAAATATCTTTAAATTCCATTGTAGTATGAGCTAAAAGTATTACTGTTCTAAAAAAATCCTCGCCAGTCGGATTCGAACCAGCGACTTATGGATTATTGAAATTATATACCCCTCACTAGTTCACCGCTCTACCAACTGAGCTCTTACAACAATTGACTAAAAAGTCGACAAGTCCGTAACCTATTATACCAGTTTTCATTTTTTTTATTTTCTGATGATTCTGGCCAGGAATTTAGAAATAAAATATGAAATTATTGTAGTGTCACGGGTCCTTTACAAGTATACAAAGTTTCAAGTCGATCCAATGTCTCTAAGTGGGTGAAAATCGTGTTCAAAGATTCCGTTACATAAATACAAAGAGATGCTTTTTTTATTTTCTGATGATTCTGGCCAGGAATTTAGAAATAAAGTATGAAATTATTGTAGTGTCACGGGTCCTTTACAAGTATACAAAGTTTCAAGTCTATCCTATGTTTCTAAGTGGGTGAAAATCGTGTTCAAAGATTCCGTTACATAAATACAAAGACACTTTTTATTTTTATTTTCTGATGATTCTGGCCAAGATTTTAGAAAATAAATATGAAATTATTGTATTGTCACGGGTCCTTTACAAGTATACAAACTTTCAAGTCGATCCAATTATTTTAAGTGGGTGAAAAACGCGTTGAAAGATTCAGTTACATAGATGGATAGATAGATACAGGTCAAGCTAATATAAAGCGTGTAAAAATCTCCTGGCGCGACAGGCCTAGAAGGCATTTAGCCTACCAGCCGGCTGCTGGCATCTCATCCACATGTGTCAGTCACAGAGGTAGATGATCAGCCAGTGTAGGGGTGACATGTGGTCAGCATATCGAGTCCCCCAGACGTTATAGCTGGTTTTCTCAACCTGGAGCCGCTACTTATTGTAGCTACCCAAATGCCTCACGATGCTGGGTGGGCACCGGTCCCATACTGGCCGAAATACCATGAGAAAATTTCTTCCCCCATGGAGATCCGAACCAGCGCTAGTCCCGTAGCTCTGCGCCAAGGCTTCCTGTCTAAATCACTCGGCTACGGTGCGGGACACAAATTAAACAAAACACGTGGTAACTACTAAAAGGATACAACACAGTAGTACACAGTTATTAATTCTAATAATTATTAATAAGTTTATGATAAACTTAACATATGGTCAGAGTAATATTTAAACATCTCACTTCATAAATTTTGTGTTTTTCACGATACCAGGTTTCAAACGGAATCATCTTCAGTCAAATCTCCGACTTAAGCAGTAGTCCCAACCGAGCCAACAAAAATACTATCATGACAAGAAATTTAGTACAACTGGATGTATTCGATGTTTAACCGGTTTTAAAATTTTGTATTTATTCGATATTTAACCGGTCCGGAAACCAAAGCCCTACGGTCCGGATCCGGACCGTGGTCCGCCAATTGGTGACCCTGTTCTATAATCTACAATGATTTGAGATGAATGGAATTAAAAAAGTATTCCAAATTCTATACTAAACCATTTAATGTGGTAGTAGATTGTTTCCTAAGAAACGAACAAAAGTGATTTGAATTTTATGCCGTACTTGGTAGATAAGAAATAACGTTACTGCAGTGGATTGTTTGTATGAACGACATGTACTCTCAAAGTATCGATGTTAAATCCATATTTAGACCATTCAAATTAAACGATGTACTATTAAGAACACCATTCAACAGTTTACGATATAATCAATATGTTAATTATGTTTGTGGCCTAGATAATGAACTTAAAATAATTATTACTCTTTTCTCCTTTCTTACTTTTACGTTCCCCATGCGCTTAACCCAAATGCTACACTGCTAAAAAAATAGGGGATATTGTAGAATAACCTATTAAGACTATGTTTTTAGGAACAGTATTAGATGCAATCACTTTCTATTACTCCAAAAGAATGTAAACAAGAGTTTGAAGTCATTACGTAACCTCTGTACCACACCAGATGTCAAAGAGATCCTGATTAGAAATATTGCAAACAAACAAAGCAACATTAACATGGGTGAAAATGTTTCTTTAGTATGGTGTATGGTCTCCTCGAACGGCCAGCACTGCCTCACACCTGTGTGGCATTGAAGCAATGAGGTTAGCAATGAGTTCTTGGGGGATACGTGGCCACTCTTCCATAAGAGCAATGTGCAGCTCTGGAACAGTTGTGGGAGGTGCTGGTCTGCCTGCAATGCGCCTGCCTAATGCATCCCACACATGCTCAATCGGATTTAAGTCCAGGGAGGAAGCTGGCCATTGCATACGCTCGATACCCTCCAATTCCAGCATGTCGTCCACCAAGCCACCTCTGTGGGGTCGTGCATTATCGTCCATAAAAAGAAAAGAATCACCTATGGCACCAGCACAAGGCACAACAAAAGGTCGGAGAATCTCATCTCTATACCTTACCGCAGTCAAAGTACCACCTTGGATGACGTAGAGGTCCGTACTTCCACTACTACTGACTCCTGTCCACACCATCAATCCACCGCTACGATATGGGGATCTTTCACGTACAAAAGCTGGATTCTTTCATGTCCCTTTTTCCCTCCAGATGAATACACGCCGACTATCACATTCCACGTTGAATCGCGACTCATCAGAAAAAATAACTGATCTCCATTCGGCATGCCTCCACCCACGATGTTCCTCCGCCCAGTTTCTGCGATCTCTACGGTGTTGTGAGTTAACCTGGTACACACCATGGGCCTACGGGCATAGAGACCACTTCCATGCAGTCGATTACGGACAGTTTGAGTTGACACCCTGCGTCCTGTTGCTCTTTGAAGTGTATTTCGCAGTTGAGTTGCATTCTGCTGTCTATTCCGACGGGCTGTTAACAAGAGGTAACGGTCATCCCTTGCTGTTGTTGCCCGTGGTCGACCTTGTCCGGCTCTTCTGTGAACAGTATCTGTTCTTTGAAAACGATTCCAAAGTCTGGAAATCACGCTTTGAGACACCCCAATGGCTTGTGCCACCTCTTGTTGTGTCTGTCCAGCTCCCATCCTTCCTACGGCCCTCCAAGCCATTGGTTCAGGTAAATCACGTTGTCGAGGCATCACTGTCCCTAAGGCAAGTCATTCACTAACTGAAACCTGGACTGGATTTAAAAACAGCAACAAAACATTCACCCCCACACCACCCTTTCACATCAACAGTACAGACACTGCCCTCTGGTGTGGTACCGAGGTTACGTAACAACTTCAAACTCTTGTTTACATTATCTTGAAGTAATAGAAAGTGATTGCATCTAATATTATTCCGAAAAACATAGTCTTAATAGGTTATTCTACAATATCCCCTAATTTTTTTGAGCAGTGTACTATTGTCCTATAATATATGAAGGAAGTAGGAATAATCATTTCTTCCACAACTATTTTTATATTGAAGTTCCCGGCACTGTCCACCGATGCTCATCGGAGACCGAACCTAGGACTACTCGTCTAAGGCAACGACGTTATCCCGATACCTAAGGGTGGGACCTAGTATTATTATACTTCCCAAAATATAATATGTCTACATTTAAAATATATAGACTATATATTAATAAAATTGAGATATTAAACATTATCTATGTTTATATTTAAGAACACTATTGCCCATTAATTCATAGTGTTCTGCCCAAGAGCAGGTCTTTCACTGCAAACTCAGCATTTTCCACTCTTTCCTTAGCTCAGATTAATTTTTTGTATCCGCATAGAACCCATTTATTTTAATATTGTCTATCATCTGCCTCTAACTTTCTTTCCGTTGACCATTCCTTCTAGAGCATCCGTCAGCAGGCAGTTTCTTCTTAGCCAGTGGCCAATACAATTTCTTTTCCTCTTCTTTATGAGTTCCAGTATTGTTCTTCTTTCACCCACTCTGTCTAGCACATCTTTTTTTTTTACTTTATTACCTATGGATCACAATAATACTCTTTGACCTTACAAAAAACATGGAGGGCTCCTTGCATTATGTGAATCTTAGACATTAAGCAGATTTCGTTAAGATGACGACTATAAAAATGGAATTTGCCGCAGAGCAGCGAAGAAGTCAAGAAAAAAAAAAGAGATATTATGAAAGATGATAAGAATATTTTTAAAGTATATTTAAGACCGAAAATTGAAATGTTTTATACTTTTTGAAAGGATAGGAGAAGAACTAATTAAAAAAATCATCTTAGAATGATCTTAAAATGGAATGAAGAAGACAGGAAAAATTAAAACCGCGAAAATAAATTGTATGGAAGAAGTTGGAGGAGAATGAACAGGAAGAAATTGACAGAACAAGATGCTCAAGATTGGAATTTATGGAAGGGTAAAATTACCTTACGTCGAAGATATAGCGAAAGTTCTTAATAATAATAATAATAATAATAATAATAATAATAATAATAATAATAATAATAATAATAATAATAATAATAATAATAATAATAATAATAATAATAACAATAATAACAATAATAACAATAATAACAATAATAATAATAATCGGTACTGGTGGACTAATGATATCCGAGGTTTTGGGGGATCAAATCCGACCAGAATCCATAGATTTTTAGGACGTAAAAATTCTGTACATAGTTTCCATTGGAAGGGAAGTAAAGTCATATATCTCATTTTATAGATTTACGGGATGGCAAAGAACATAAAACAAGAAAAAAAAATGTCTCTCAGTAGAATTTGTCGACCCTATCATCCCCAGATTTCGATTTCGATTGAGGGTCTTTCCACTTTTCAGCGGTTGCCCTTTTACCAGCCGGCTGCTGGCCCTTCACATCCACATGTGTCAATCACAGAGGTAGATGATCAACAGCCAGTGTAGGGGTGACATGTGGTTAGCATGTCGAGTCCCCCAGCCGTTATAGCTGGTTCCTCAACCTGGAGCCGCTACTTATTGTAGCTACCCAATTGCCTCACGATGCTGGGTGGGCACCGGTCCCATACTAGCCGAAATACCATGAGAAAATTTCTTCCCCCATGGAGACTCGAACCAGCGCAAGTCCCGTAGCTCTGCGCCAAGGCTTCCTACCTTAACCGCTCGGCTACGGCGCGGGACTCATCCCCAGATTTGAATTTGTAAAATTGTTAACAATGTTTTTAAACTTTTGTAATTTTCCTCCAATTTTAGCACAAATAAAATTAAAAATATATGACATTTACATTTCGTTATTACATAATTATTATCTAAATTTCCTTTGAATTTAATTACAATGCACCGATCTTCAATCTTAAAACATAGAGTATAATTCCGATTGAGGGTCTTTCCACTTTTCAGCGGTTGCCCTTTTACCAGCCGGCTGCTAGCCCTTCACATCCACATGTGTCAACCACAGAGGTAGATGATCAACAGCCAGTGTAGGGGTGACATGTGGTTAGCATGTCGAGCCCCCAGCCGTTATAGCTGGTTCCTCAACCTGGAGCCGCTACTTATTGTAGCTACCCAATTGCCTCACGATGCTGGGTAGGCACCGGTCCCATACTGGCCGAAATGCCATGAGAAAATTTCTTCCCCCATGGAGACTCGAACCAGCGCAAGTTCCGTAGCTCTGCACCAAGGCTTCCTACCTTAACCGCTCGGCTACGGAGCGGGACAGAGTATAATTAAAGACTATATTACAGCCAACGAGATGAAGTTCATGAGATAAACAACAGGGTTTTCCCGAGGGGATTTCAAAATAAATGAAAAAGTCTTACAAGAACTTCAGTTAGAATCAGTTATTCATTTCATAAACAATTAGCTAATATCTGGCGTGCGCTGCTACGTGTAAATAAATTTTAAATATTGAGGGTTAATTAATTATATGGTATACACTGTGACGAACCAAACATGGCAATTGCTAGAGTCTTCTTCTTCCTTTCCAGGATTAGGTCAATGCGACCTGTTCCGGTCTCAAGTCCATCGTTTCCTTGGCCGTCCCAAAGATCTTTTTCCATGTGGCTTGTAGGTGTTGATCTTTGCGGATAATCTTGTATTGTCCATTCTGTCTAAATATTCTTTCCATTGGTATTTGTGCTCTTCTAGTTTATCGACTATTGAAAATATGTCCAGTTCATTTCTTATTGATTCATTGTGTAATCTATCCATCCTTTTATGAATCTTAAAAATTTCATTTCAGTGGCTTGAATGTGTGAGATATCTTTTTTTGTAAGTACCCAAGATTCAGATCCATATAAAAGAACAGGAACAGTCATAATTTTTATAAAATCTGAGCTGAGTTTCTCTTCGAGTCTTTCGGAGGGTTCTTCTTATGGTGCCACACACCATTTGACATCGGTTTAATTTATTGTGTATATCCCAATCGTAGCTATATGCTATATCTGAACCAAGAGAGTTAAAGTGTGCTATATGTTCTATTATTTCATTGTTGATTACTATTTTTGCTCTGAAAAGCCATAATTTTAGTTTTTGAAGTTGAGACTTTGAGATTATAATAGAGTCCTAATTGATTCAACATGTAAATGACTCTTTGTAAATCATCCTCTGACTTCCGTATAATTACCAGATCGTCTGCATACGTGCTAGAGTAAATTTTTAATTTCAAATTTTAGTTAAACCCTCACTTCTAACAATCGGATTTCGCTTATTTTTTTAATAATACCTTGCTTTATTGTAATAGGATATTCCGAGATTTGTTGTGAAATATCAAAAATTGCGATCGCTAGAGTGATTTTTAAATTTTCGTTTTAGGTGAACTACACCTAATTATTTTTTAACATAATAGATAACGGATAAATACTCGCCGCATCTGAAACTCTGTATATACGAATGTTCACGAAGATCGGATGGACGGTTTAGAAGTCTATAGGCTAAAGGACAGACATACACTCGTTTTTATATATAGCTCAAGATACCGTAAAACAATAGAAGACAAACGGTAAGAAATTACTTATATTTGCGTCAAATTACATAATAATGTACAATAATAACTTGGAGTTTTATATTATCTTATTTTCCTTGCGGTCCGGAATATTTAAATAAATGGCAGCAGGAAATATTACTTCTGTAAAAGTAAATCCCACACTATCCTTCAGTCACGTCATAAGTTCTGACAATCAAGCTCAACAAGGCACTGCTCGAGCACAGACGCAGCCTGTATTTCACCCCTTAATGACCGAACAGGCACAACAGGCACTCCAAGACTTTCAGCTTATATTGGCTGGCTTTAAGTCTCCAATGGAGCGCTTGTTGTTCCTGTCACAATTGGTGAATATGTGTATTAGTGATAATGGCTAAAATGTAAGCAAGATGTATACATTTACATCTTTGCATGAAATGCTATGGTACGCAGTATGGGACGCCTTGCCTCAGCGGTGTGCTGTACATATTTACCCAATTTAACCCTCATTAAATCCAGCCAGAGATTTGGTGATGTGCTCTCACCTGGAGTGGCGTGGCTCATTCCACACTGCTGGATTTCCGACTCTCTGCTTGAAGGCAGTGTGGATTATGATGCATTACTTCAGGTCATCACATCCCAAATCTCTATCCAATTTTCAACACCATCGGCACGCAAATACTGGCGCCGCCAAGTAGGCTCAGATTAAGTGAACTAAAACCCCGTAACGATAGCCACTATCTACTTAGCTGCCAAAGAGCCTAGTCGGTTCTAACATACGCAGCTCACTGGGCGAAGCTAGACTTCGCCTTATTCAGTCAGTCTGTCAGTCAATTGCTTCGCCAATTTAAGGTTAGGAATATATCTCTTTGAATTAAAATTCCATCAATTGAATAAGGCTGATGGTTTTGTTAGAATTGACATTTACTATCAGCAAGTCCCAAACAGTAAAATTGAGATTACTTCAATAACTGATTAATTTATAGACTCCTGTTTACAGGGACTATATAAACATAATAATATCCAGGAATAAATAAATAAAAGAATGCAAAATGCTAAGAAATATTATTTTTCAATAAATGAAGTAGGCCTATTTAAATTCACAATATCAGACACATGAAACAAAAACCAGATTGTATAAAACACTAATTCAATATTAGTGTTAACTTATAGGAGTGAAACCTTGGTTTTGACTGACAAAATAATCCCAACCTGCAGCTTTTGAAATAAAGATATTCGATGGATATACATACACACATAGTGTTCTGCCCAAGAGCAGGTCTTTCACTGCAAACTCGACATTAAACTCAGTATATGCTTCTTCTTCTTCTTCTTCGTCAGGCTCTACGACTTCCAGTGGAATGTCTTGGCCTTCTCAACTAGTTTACGCCATTTCTTCCTATCTTGTGCAGTAGATTTCAAATCAAAAATCCCCATCTTTCTTAAATCTTCAATTACGTCATCTTCCCATCGATCTTTAGGTCTTCCTCTTGGTCTTGTTACCTGTGGCTTCCAATTTAAAATATCATTCGGCAATCTTCCCTTTGGCATCCTTAGTGTATGTCCAAACCATTGCAATCTTTTGGATTTGATGAAACTAACTATATTTTCTTTATTATTCTTGAGGTATAATTCGTTATTCCTTCTTAACCTCCAAGTTCCATTTTCCTTTACTGGACCTAGCACTCTTCTAAATATTTTCCTCTCAAACGTTAATAGTCTTAATTTATCTGCTTATTTTAGTACCCAGGTTTCAGCTCCATAACATATGATTGGTCTTATTATTGCTGTATATAATTTGAAATATGTAAATTATACGATCTAAAGATTTCTGTAAGGAAAACGAAGACCATGGCTTTTAGAGGAAGAGATTCAGTGAGATCCAAAATTATTTTAGAAAATCAAAGTATAGAACAGGTGTCTAGTTTCAAATATTTGGGCTGTGATGTTGGCTACAATGTGGAAAGAGATACTGACTCCAAAATAAATAAATTTCAGACGGTGTGTGGAACAATAGAGAGAACATTCAAAAATAAAATTATAAAAGAAACCAAGATAAAAATGTATAATGTTATGGCGGTTCCCACAATATTGTATGGATGTGAAACTTGGGCTCCAGTGAAAAGACAGAAGGATAGAATACAGACGGCAGAGATGCGGTTCCTAAGACAAGTAAAAGGATATTGGAAGACCTAGAAGACGTTGGGCTGATGAATTATGAAGTCGGAACGGGCAATTGCCTAACCCCTGGAGTGATGATGATGATGATGATGATGATATAATTTGAATTTAACATTTTTTGATATTAGTTTGCTTTTGAATATATCGAAATTAGCAAAATATGCTTTATTCCCTTGCGATATTCTTGTTTTGATTTCTTCTTCAACAGTATTATTATCGTTTAGTATTATTAAAATAAAACAAGGAAATTATTTTCCAAAAATCAGCAGAATCTGAATATTAGAAAAGGGGGTTTACCTAATCCCGAAATTAAGAAATCGCTCTAGCAGCATCTATGAGTGCTTCGTACCAATGTAGCAGTATATAATACAATTTAATTAACCCTTGAATTGAAGATGTATCCTATAAGATGCATTACTTTAATTTATTTGATATTTTAAATAAAGTAATAGAAAAATTAATCAAAAGAAGTTATTTAAATTTATGTCAAATTATACAACAATAATTTACGGAAAAGGACATGTATAAGTTTGGGTATCATGGTTGATGAAAGATCCACTTATACTTTGCAGTTTGCTGATGACCAAATTCTAATAGCTCAGGAGTATGAAGATCTGGAATAAATGAGCAGAAAATTCATTGAAGAGTATGAAAACTGAGGATTGAAATTGAATTTTGAAAAATCTAAATTATATAGTAGAAGGAGAAAAAAAACAAGATTTAATTATTGAAAATAAAGCAGTGATTAAACACTGTAATAAATATAAATATTACAAATGATAGAAGAACGGATACAGAAATTATGGTTTGTTTTATCTGCAGTCAGACATGTTTACATAAGTTAGCTTAAGAAACTGAGTTTCTACAATTAATCATCATCATCCATCACGAATTAGGCGTTTGTAGACCTGTTTCGGCCCTGTCTAGCAGTCTTTTAAGAGGTCTTCCTGGTCGTCGATGTCCTTTGGGTTTATATTGCATCATCATTTTTGGGATTCTTGAGGTATCCATTCTTTTTACATGGTCTAGCCAGTTTAATTTCTATCTGTTGAGTTTTTCTTCTACTGATTCTACCTCTAATCATTCTAAAATGTCTTCATTCTTATTCCGATCTAAAAGAGTGTATCCCGCTGTTCTTCTGAGAAATTTCATTTCCATTGCTGTGATTCTCCTCCTGTCTTTTTTCTTAATATCCAAATCTCACTTCCGTATAAAAGGGAGGGTAACTCTCAAGTATTATATATTATTATTCTTGTGGATATTTGTACTAATTTGCTTTTAATGTATTATTTATTATTCCTAACATTTGTATAAATTTGATGATTTTCTTGTAAACATATTTTTCATTTGATAAGATATTTCACAACCTAAACAGTTGACTTTTGTACTTGTTCTAGGCATTGGTTATTGAGTTTTATATTGTTTCTTAATGGATCTTCTCCTAAGATGCCATTACTTTTTACTTTTATACTGAAATTTTGATCCCAAAATATTTTAATATTTTATTTAATGTATGTACTCCTATTTGTAAGTTATTGTCTGAATTGGAAAATATAACTTGATCATCTGCGAAGAGTAAGGTATTTAATATAAGGTACTGGTTATTATGATTCCTAATGTATAGATTAGGTTCCATTTAGAAATGATTTCATTCATGTAATTATTAAATAGTGTTGGTGATAGTGGGCAACCTTGTCGAACTCCATTATTAACCATTTTAAAAACTATTGATTCTAAAGGTACGTACACATATGCGCGCCGCGAACACGAACGGCGCGCGCGCGGCGCGTGTTATGTTCGTCGAAATGATTAATTTCAACGAACCTCCTGCGATCCATAGGAAACCCACAAACCTTCAGTAGACATTTTGCAGAGCAGCCATGTCTATTCCCTTTCCGTTCTCCCGCTTGTCCTGCATTCTTTCCCAAAAATAGGGACTTTTTTTTTTTTTAAATGCCGCGGGACGCGGGACAAATTGTTAAAAATCGGGACTGTCCCCCAAAATCGGGACGTCTGGTCACGCTTATTACTTATTACATCTTATAACTTTATTTATACTTTTTCAAATATTATAGCATTAAAGGAATTTAAAAAAAAATATATATGATTTGTGTGTATATATATATATATATATATATATATATATATATATATATATATATATATATATGTTTAAAATTATTAAGAATCTATCTCACCATAACATGACCTTAATTTTTAATAAAGATGTACATGATTATTATACTAGAGGTTGTACTTTATTGCACACAGATACTAGTTTCTCAAAAAAAAGGTATAAAAGGGATTCGTTATGCATTAATCAATCATTACAATAACTTACCTATTGAATATCAACATTTCACGAATGTTAAACATTTTTCTAATTGTATTTAAAAATATTTTTTCTCATTGCTTTCTTAGTTAATTTTGTTAATTTTATTATTATTATTATTATTATTATTATTATTATTATTATTATTATTATTATTATTATTATCCTGTTTAAATATTGTATTTATATGTGTATATATATTGTGCATCTATAGTAGTTTGTATTACTTAAACTTATGCCTGAATTTGTTTTCTTGTTTTTATTGTTAATTGTTTTATGGCCATTATTTTTTGTATATTGCCCCTTAACATGAGCAATCTTGCTCTTTGGAGTCTTTGAAGAAATAAATAAATAATTAGTAATAATGTGTTTATATATTGTATTGTTTTGTGATACTTCATACATAATATTATGAAATGAACGTCTTAAATAAATAATGTTTTCTAAATAATTCTAATTTATTCATACAATTACAGTATACACGAAAAAAAAACACATAACATTGAAAAAAAAAACAGGCATCTCCTTTCAATGATTTTTTTAAATGATCCTTATGTTGAGGATCCCACAATAATTGCTTGCTTCTATAAATATCAATAAGTTTTAACATGTTTTCCTCTGACCACTCCATACTCAAATAATAGGTGCGCACCGAAAACAACGAACCTCTGAGGTACCCGTCCAAATATAAACAGCGAACCATCAAAGTGTTCGTGGAAAAAACCGACAATGAGTGGATCGTGGTGCGAGACGCGCGCGCAGCTTAAAACCCCGTCCAAATCTGACGAACACGGTGCGCGCGCGCGGCGCGCAAGTGTGTACGTACCTTAACGTGGCAGATTAGTGCAATGAGTTTAAGCTCCATACATAAAGAAAATGAGTCACTCTTTTGTTACAATATGTTTTCTTTCGGAGATACGATTATTTATTTGGACATTTATTTTATTGTCAGTGTGGATTTCTATTACATTTTATAATAATTAGGGCTCGAAAGATGAGGGAGTATAAAATGTCTATAAAAGACTTTAAAAAATACCTAAAGATATCCTATAAAATACCTAAAAACTGGAAAAAGGACGTAAAAAGTGTTGCAGTTGCTAACGAATAGATAAAGACAACCTCATTGCCTTCACATTCTGTTCGAGGTAATTGTCATAAAGTGGCAACTTCTTAAAAACATTTGAAGTCTAAATATAATAGTTCAGGTGGTCAGTGGACTGGTGGTTAAAAATAACGTGACATTTTGTGAGGGTTCAATAGTTTCTCGCGGAACAAAAGTGTTTGGAACGTGAAAACTCTTTAGAAAGTAAAACTAGATAGTGTTTTTAAAAGAAGTTGCAATTGAGGTTGGACTCTGCAGATTCACGAATTTACATATGGTATAAATTTAGTCAAAATAAGGTAAAGTTGCAAAAATAGCCATTAAGACCTGAAAAAGAGCTAAAGAAGGACAAAAAAAAGACAAGAAGGACGGATAAAATCTGCCATTTTGTAGCCTACAATGACCAAATATATATAAGCAGAATAACGGCTTGTGAAACGAGATTCATGCGCAGAACAGCGGGTTACACCAGATGGGATCGGAAAAGGAACACCGATATCTTAAAAGAATTGAAGACTACGCCAATTTTGAAACATATTAAACAGTACCAACTATATTGGAAACACCATCTAGAAATAATGAGTTCAAATCGGATCCCCAAAGCTGTTTATAATTATATATCAAGAGGACGAAGATCACTGGGCCGTCCTATGAAACGCTGGAGGGAAAATTTTCTATAGGATCGTAACAGTCCTTGGCCTAATACTTGGAAGGAAGGAAGAAGAAATATATATATATATATGTGTGTGTGTGTGTGTGTGTGTGTTGGCACTCGTCTTCAGACATAATATAAAAAAAAAGATTTTCCCTCAACTACCGAGCCCTAGTAATAACAAATTTGGTACATTTTTTTGTCTTGAAATATGTCAAATAAAAAGTTTCTTCGAACTTTGTTAAAAGCTTTTACAAAAACTATAAACTCTAAATGGGTTTCTAAATGAAATTCTCTTCTTCGACTAGTAATAATTTGATGCTGAATATTTTGTCTATATATGATCTTCCGTATGGAAAGCAACGGGAAGCTATACACTTATAATTACCTAGTAAAGCTGCAAAGCAAAGCATGAAAATGTTGTGATTGCAGTGAAAGACCTGCCCACGAGCAGAACACTATGGAATGGAATGATCTTCCTTTCATGTACAATTAAATTAACTAATATATTCCGGTAAAGCAAAATCGGACCATAACTTTGACTGGTTAAGATATTTGCAGTTCCTGCGTGACGGACTGTTGTACTTAAGGTTGTAGTGAGACTAACTGCGGCAGAAATGAAATTTGTGAGACGTACTGCAGGTTACTCAAGAACAGACCGTAAAAGGATGTCTGAGCTTCTCAGAGAATTACAAACAGAATCAGTCATGGAATATGTACAAAAATACAGAAACAACTGGAAATCTCACGTAAGAAAAATGAGCAGAATAAGAAAATTACGTCAAATCTTAAATTACCAGCCACCAGACAAGAGATCTTTGGGCAGACCCTTCAAAGGTTGGATTGAGACCGTAACAGACCAATAGGTCTATCACATGAAAGGAAGAACAAGAAGGTTGTAGTGAGATGATATTTGTAGTTGAGGGCTCCTGTTAAACTGTGAATGTAGAAAATGCAGTTATTGATTTAGCGTGGAAAGTATGAATCATTCTGTAGGTATGGTGGATGCTATTCTCTCGCACAGCGTGTAGTGCTCTTTGAAATATAGCTGTATATTTACCGCAACACCAAATGTAGATATTCCATTACTAAAATGAAAACACTTGTCCGCTACTGATTTGTTTTACACTTTATGTGAATTGAATTTTTATCTCCACAAGTGTCAATGGGTACAGTGTGATTCTGAATACACCAACAGTAGTACTACTGGACCACGTTAATTTTCCTTGCGGAAAAACTGCGAACTAAAATAATGTGGTAAGGGTGATTATGGGGTCTATGATTTCCTTTAGAATTATTCCCTCGAATAATGGTTAATCATATTGATTTTAATTATCTAGGTTGTGAATTTATTATCTTCTGGATATGGAACAATAAATTATAATTAACTCACTGGCACTATTGAACCCATAGGTTCATGGTCGCGTGGACATAAGCTCTCCATACATCCCTATCCTGAGCTAATATGTTCCAATCATCCTCTGTATAATCTACTTCCCTTAAATATAATAGTTAATATTATTCTCCCCCCTCATTCTTGGTCTACCAACTGGACGTTTTCCCTCTGGTTTTCCTACATGAAGCTTCCATGTATGTCTTCCATTTCCCATTCGTGCCACATGTCCTGACCATCGCAGTCTGCGAGACTTAACTGTTCTTAGTATATAGACAAAAGATTATCAAAATTACAAATTATATGTGGCACCATTCATGGAATACTAAAACATAAAACAAGGAAGGATATAAGATTGTACTTCTACAAAACAATGGCACCGGTACTTTTTTTACGGTAGTGAGTTCTGGGTAACAAATAAGAGGAGTTCGAATAGAATACAAAGTGCAGAAATGACTTTTATAAGAAGGACCAAAGGATGCACAAAATTGGACCACATAAGAAATGGAGAAATAAGAAGTGAATTAGAAATATATATTCAATAAATGATAAAATTGAACAACACAGCGTCGGTTGGGAACAGCATGTTCATAGAATGAAAGAAACAGGTTTGCCCAAGATAGCATATCATTATAAGGGATGTAGTAAGACTTAGAAAGAGATGGAAGGACCGTTGTGAATTCGAAACAGGCGAATCGTCTAAACCTTCAAGTGAAGATGATGTTGATGATTATTCTTCCATCTTATTCTTAGCATACATCCATCCATAGTAATTCTGCCCGAAGGCAGGTCCTTCACTGCAATCATAGCATTTTCATGCTATGCTATGCTTGCAGCTTTACTAGGGAATTGCAGGTGTGGTAGCTTCCCGTTGCTTTCCACACCGGTGAAGGATGATGATGGCCATATGATTTCGGGGACCGTTTGGGCCTTTCAGTTTTCCTGACATTTGTCTTACAGGTGAGGAAAAACCTCACCCAGAAAAACTGCCCCGACCGGGGATCGAACCCGGGCCCGCTGCGTGACAAGACAGCACGCTACCTCGAGACCACAGCGGTACTAGTCTATATATCTTTATGGTCCAGACAATATGGGCTGAAACTAAATGTAAACAAAACGCAAGCAATAATTATCGGACATCCAAGACTATTACACTCCATAAACAATGGCAATATGCCGGCTGTCATATTAGATAACGAACAAATTCCTTATACCGACGGCGTTAAAAACTTGGGACTTTACTTAGATTCTAATTTAAATTGGCATGTGCAAGTAAAACATCTAAAAGGATCTTCTCCATAATGCATTCCCTAAAGCGACTTAAACATTTTCTCCCTACAGCTCTTAAAGAATTTTAATCCAAACCTTAGTAATGCCGCATTTTGACTACTGTGACGTTCTACTAACTGACATAAGTGACGGATTGTCGGACAAACTGCAGTATGTCCATAATATGTGTATCAGATTCATATTTAATGTTCGAAAATACGATCACATTTCTCCATTATTCCACGAATTGTCATGGTTACATCTAAAAGAGAGAAGAACATCGCACTGTCTAATTCTCTTATTTAAGATCCTACATACCTCGATTCCCAATTATTTATCGTCTCGTTTCCAGTACCTATCCTCAAACCATAACTTAAACACGATATCACAACATAGTCTCTTGCTTAATATATCGCAACATAGGACATCACATCACTCCATGTCATATACCATCTTCACTTCTCGCAACTGGAATTCTCTACCTCAATAAATAAGGGGCTGCCGGACATTGGCATATTTTAAAAGAAATCTAAATTTATATTTGCTCTAACCTCGACTTCAGTATTACCCAGTGTAAGGTATATATATTAATTGGTGTTTCTCGTATAATTTATCATATTTATATTATTATTATTATTATTTTTATTATTATTATTATTATTATTATTATTATCATCGTATCATTATTATTACCCTATCAAATGTTGTTTGTACATGAAATTTATTTTGCTACATTTATTATATATTTAACTGATTATAATTAGTATAGTGTATATCTATATTTGTCAAATATTTATTTGTATTTGTACTGGTTGAGTGGAAGAGAGGACCTTATGGCCTTAACTCTGCCAGAATAAATAAAGTATTATTATTATTATTATTATTATTATTATTATTAGTCTACAAGGAATTTTCAGCTCCTCTTTCATTCTCCATTCGTGCCACATGTCCTGCCCATCGCAGTCAGCGAGACTTAACTGTTTTAGTATATAGACAATAAATTATCAAAATTTCAAATGATATGTGGCACCATTCACAGAACACTATAAGATAAAACTAGGAAGGATATAAGAAGGACCAAAGGATGCACAAAATTGGACCACATAAGAAATGAAGAAATAAGAAGTGAATTAGAAATATTTCAATAAATGATAGAATTCAACAACGCCGCGTCGGCTGGGAACAGCATGTTCAGAGAATGGAAGAAACAATATTGCCCAAGGTAGCATATCATTATAATTTATAAGGGATGTAGTAAGACTTAGAAAGAGATGGAAGAAACCGTTGTGAATTCGAAACAGGCGAATCGTCTTAACCTTCAAGTAAAGATGATGTTGATGATTATTCTTCCATCTTGTTCTTAGCTTACCAACCGATCTACAAGGCATTTTTAGCTCCTCTTTCATTCCCCATTCATGCACATGTCATGCCCATCGCAGTCTACGAGACTTACTGTCCTTATTAATCTGATTTCCCATAAAGATAATATAACTTCATTTATGAAGATTTCTCCTTACACAACAATAGGAAAACTACTTTTATAGATATAATCTTTCTACAAACTTTGATTCAAAGTATTATAATACCTACAGACATAAATAACTTGTAAATATAGTTTTCGTGGAACTCTATTATTAAAAGATTCCAAGAACACATAATGGAACTACTTTGCATGTAAATATCTCATTCCATACATTGCAAAATTTAGAATATGACAGGCATGAATTTGCTTCTTTGCTAAGTAATCAGTAGGGCTAGGATTTTTATGTACTAAAAGGTAATATTTGCAACATAATATAATGAGAAATTAGACTTATGGCTACAGTCCGGACGTTAGGCACTTAAAAAGTTCAAAGTAGGCAGGCAAAAAGGTAATAGAAATCATTAATCATCATCATCACTCCAGAGATCAGGCAATTGCCCGTTCCGACTTCATAATGCATCAGCCCAACGTCTTCTAGGTCTTCCAACATCACGTCTTCCTCTTGCTTGATAATTTCTTGCTAACAATGGATATCTCTCCTTACTCATTCCATCCATATGATCAATCCATTTCTGTCTGTAATTCGTGACCTTTAAATTCTTCTCTTATATCCTCATTTCTTATTCTATCAAGTCTTGTACATCCTTTTACTTGTCTTAGGAATCTCATCTCCACCGTCTGTATTCTATCCTTCTGTTTTTTCATTGGAGCCCAAGTTTCACATCCATACAATATTGTGGGAACCGCCATAACATTATACATTTTTATCTTGGTTTCTTTTCTAATTTTATTTTTGAATGTTCTCTGTATTGTTCCACACACCGTCTGAAATTTATTTATTTTTGAGTCAATATCTCTTTCCACATTGCAGCCAACATCACAGCCCAAATATTTGAAACTAGACACCTGTTCTATACTTTGATTTTCTAAAATAATTTTGGATCTCACTGGATCTCTTCCTCTAAAAGCCATGGTCTTCGTTTTCCTTATAGAAAGAAATCTTTAGATCATATAATTTATATATTTCATTTAATCCATGCATAGATTTCTGTAAGTCGTCTTCATTTTTCTGTATTATGATTACATCGTCAGCAAATAGAAGATTATTTATGCACACTTTATTATCCATTCTCATTCCTGGATTCACTACAACTTTCGATTTATTTAAAATATCGTATATATATTAAACAAAGTGGGTGATAAACTACATCCTTGTCGTAATCCAGTATTTGTTTTGATTGTATCTGTTCTTTTGAATCCGGTATCTATAATTATATTTGTGTCTTCATATAATTTCTTTACTGTTTGAACAAAGCACAGCGGGTACCCTTTCATTCGTAATATTTTCCATAATTTCTGTCTGTTTACTAGAAATCATTAATATAGGCACTAAAAATTAAATAGGCTCTTACAAAAAAAAAAGGACTATAACACAATTTTACAGCCTTACGTAAAGAATATAAACATATGCTATCAATAGATAGCACGATCAATTGCTCATTCGGGTGACAATACTGTGTACTTTTATTTGTCAATAACATTTATTCTATTTCTTTAATAGTATATTACGATGCGAGGTTGGGGAAATGATTTTACAGAATCGAGGAAAATGTTTAAAACTGAGCGATAGCGATTCTAAATGAAAGGATGCAGAAAAGAATCTTGGCGACAGAAATGGATGGATTACGGAAAAGTATGAGAATATCCAAGCTACAACATGTTCGAAATACATATATCAGTCAAGAAATGGATGCACAAGAAACTGTTATCGATAGGATAACAAAGAGAGCTCTACAGTGGTATGGACAAGTACAACGGATGTCGGAAGACCAGTGGCCTAAACGGGTGTTGGATTGGATGGTACCAGGCAGAAGGAAGAGGGGCAGAAGTAGAAGAGCATGGTATGAGGGAATATATGATGCCATAATGAAGAGGGGTATGGAAGATAGACAATGGGAAGATAGGAATCTCTGGAAAGCAGGAATCAAGGGCAAACTGCTGTAAAGTGGAAAGCCTGTATTAAGTAAGTAAGATTCTGTAAAACACTTCACAAACGAGCGTCGTACATTATTTTATGCGCGGTGGTTTTCAAAATAATAAATAAATAGTAAAATAATAACATCTTTGTTGGAAATATTTGCGTTCATCATAAACAATTGACTAACGTTAACAGTGCGGTCAATGTTTATTAGTTGGAACTACAGGAGACCGTGAGACCAATTGGTGATAAAATGGCGTCAAGTACGTATTTATTGTTTTATATTGTTTCAAATAAATTTCAGGTCATTTAAAATGCAGTGATTTGTTTCGTATAATGTATATTAACACTAACTTTTGGATATTTTTTGTATATACAGTGTATACAGTATACATAGAGGGCAGTGGTTTTACTTCCCATACACGTTTTGTAATATGTAATATTACAATATAGTTATTTAGGTTGGCAACCCAGATTTTTTTTTCTAATGCCACCAGGTTGTCTTTTATGACATGTCTGGTTTTCTCCCCTGGCACTGGTGGAATTGTTATCCATTTCTTAGGTTGGGGCACCTGGAAGGCGGAGTACGTTACCCCGATGATATGATGGGCGATAAATGATAATGAAGCGCCAGGAGAGTTCTTAACCTAAACAACCTAAATTCCGGACCTCGGGCAACCATAGGAATAATTCCCTTTAAGGAAAAATTCCTATGGTTTGACTGGGATTTGAACCCGGGGCCTCATGAACTGTAGTCAGAAACGCTGACCACTGGCCCCTGAGGCTGGTAAACCCAGAAATGTAGGAAGTTGAACTTTCAATAGTGGTCGCCATTGCTGTTAGTACGATAAAACGCACTATCGCGCGAACAAGAGTTTTAAAAAACATGGATCAAAATTAAGAGTGAGGGGAATGTAACATAATGTTATGTATGAGAACAGCTGTGAAGGTAGATTACCTCACAAAGGACTAACACAATTACAGCATAATACTGGTCTCGTGTCCGCACCACCATTTCCTTTCACTTCTCCCAACATTTAATACAGTACAATGTGGGCACACTTCCTTTTTTTTTATACCCTTGCCAATATAAGACACCAATTTATACAGCGTCTAGCTTCAAGATTTATATTACAAGCGTTTATACAAACAAATCCATGGCGCGACAGGCCTAGAATTCCCTTGACCTACCAGTCGGCTGCTGGCATCACATCTACATGTGTTATCTATAATCTATCTATCTATCTATAGTTGCGTAGTCCATTGTTGAACCATAGTCTCTCCTTTGTTAGGAGTTACCGGAACTAGTTAGTTTTAAGTTACCTTATTTGTCCATAGATGTCATGAATTCCCAACTCCTTTCAAAAAACGTTAAACTGAAAATATATAAAACTATTATTGTACCAGTTATATTATATGGGTGCGAAACATGGACTCTTACTTTAAGAGTGGAAAGGAGATTACGAGTATTTCAAAATAAAGTACTTAGGAAAATGGACCAAAGAGAGATGACCAGGCAGGTGAATGGAGAAGACTACTTAACAATGAACTACATGGTCTTTATAGGAAGCCAGATATTATAGGAACAGTTTGTTCTCGTAGACTGCAATGGGCAGGACATGTGGCACGTATGGAGAATGAAAGACGTGCATAGTGGAAGCTTCTTGTAGGAAAACCAGAGGAAAAGCTCCCAGTTGGTAGACCAAGAATGAAGTGGGAGAATAATATTAACTATGATTTGAGGGAGGTAGATTATACAGGCCTTTTCATCCAAGCGTAAGGTTATTTTACGAGCCTGAAAATCTTCAGACTCGGGATTCACGGCTTAAGTCCCTCCCGGAGCACTTGCTCCTTAGATTTTTCCATCCTAAAAAATAATCTATCGACACGGCCGTGTTGAAACCCGGAACTCTCGGGACCAGAGGCAAGGGGCATAATCACTAATACACCGCGTCCGTTTACATGTGTTAATCACTGAGGTAAAAGGTCATCCTGCCACCGTAGGGTAGACATGTGGTCAATATTTTTGGGTTCCCCATCCGTTATAGGTGGTTTTCTCAATCTGCAGTCGCTACTTAATGTAGCTACCCAATTGCCTCGTGTTGGTTGGACACTGTTCCCACACTGGCCAAAATTCCATGAGAAAATGTCTTCCCTCGTGGAAATTCGAACCAGCGCAGCGCAAATCTCCAATAACTCTTCGCCAAGGAATCTTGCTTCAACCACTCGGCTACGGCGCAGAACAATACCCTTGCCAATATAAGACAGCGATAAACACTGAGTATAGCTTCGACATTTACATTATAACGTTTATATGTCTTCTTAAATTAGAAGATAGAGATAAGTTATGGAAAATTATGGAAATACATGGCTACCCCGCAAAATTAATTTATGTGATACAAAGTTTATATGAAAAATCTCAAATTATAATAAATGCAGGCATATCAAAGACGAACCAATGTTAATAAATAGAGGCGTAAGACCCTTTTTAATGTATATATTAATGACATCATCCAAAATTAGAAAAGTAATGTTAATGTAGGTATAAGAATGGACCATTTAAAAATATTAAATGTTTTAATGTATGTTGACGATGTGGTTATTATTCAAGAAAATGAAAATAATTTGCAGAACTCTTTACATCAATTAAATAAGTTTTGCCAAGAATATAATTTTAAAATATCAAAGGAAAAAATGAAAATAATGGCATTTTGGGGAAGTGAACATGTAAGATCAAAAATCATAATAGACAACAAACCTCTGGAACAAGTACCAAATTTTAATTATTTGGGTTGTAATTTTACTATAAACACAAAAACTAAAAGAGACATACATATGAAACTGTCGAGATTTCAAATGATATGTGGAACTATACATAAAACATTAAAGAACAAAACAAGAAGAGATACCAGATTGAAGTTTTATAAAACATTGGCAGTTCCTGCATTACTTTATGGGAGTGAAACTTGGGTAATGACCAAAAAATTACAAAGTAGAATACAAAATGCAGAAATGAACTTCCTTAGAAGAATAAAAGGCTGCAGAAGAATGGATCGGTTAAAGAATGAATATATAAGAACAGAGTTAAATATATATCCATTAAATGATCAAATCAAAGGATATAGAGAAAAATGGTTTAGATATGTAGAAAGAATGAACGTAACAAGATTACCAAAAGTAGCATTTAACTACAAGCCAAGAGGTTCAAGGAATGTAGGAAGGCCAGTGAAAAGATGGACAGAATAACTGTGAGGCAGAACAGGCATTTCGCCTAGCCCGTGAAGTGAAGAAGAAGAAGATGATGATGATGATGATAATGATGAATTAGAACCTGCCTATCAAATAGCTTCTTTCAAGCAAAAATTATCAACAGCGTTACATTTTACTTCAATATTAAATTATATAGGTATAGGGCGGCACGAATGGGGGATGAAAGAGGGACAAGAAAGCTTCTCGTAGGAAAACCAGAACAAAAACGCCAATTGGTAGACCAAGAATGAGGTGGGAGAATAACATTAACCATCATTTGAAGGAAGTAGATTATACATGGGGATGATTGGAAAACATTAGCTCAGGATAGGGAAGAATGGAGAGCTTATGTCCACGCGGTCATGAATTTACGGGTGCGATAGTGCCAGTGAACTAGTTAGTATTTATGCCCACATATGTTCATAAATGGGGACATGAGTGCCCCCTAGCGGGAATTTCCTGAACAAGCTAAGTTAATTACGCTTATTTCTCTACTGATGTCAATGAGTGACATGAAGTCAGCACATCGCCTCAATGAGATATCTAGTAGGGAACTGAGGTGTTATTTGGATGGAGGAGGGTCGATTAAGTTATGCTCAGAGTCACTAATTTGTGCTTAAGGTACTTTTACGAACCCGAAATTTTTCAGATATGTGAATGAAAGCTTAAAGCTTCTCTCGGAGAACTTAACACTAGGATTTTTCCATCCTAAAATTCCATTGAACCTGGACCTATGGCACCAGCGGCAATGAACATAATTATTATCCACTGAGGCGTGTGTATATGTATGTATGTATATATATATATATATATATATCCCGGTGTAGACTAGTGGTTGACAGACTTGTCTCTTATTCCGAAGTTCGCGGGATCAATGGACATTTTAGAGCGTAAATATTCTTCGGAAGGGAAAATATGAGAATATAAAAACATGGTTATGTAGACTATTAAATATTTTTGAATTGTTACATGTGTGGGTGTATGTTCCAATGTCACTCACTACACGCTTTGTGCTTCACGTTCCGCGCTAGTCAGATTGTTGGGGTTAATGTGGTCTATTTTCAATTTACGCATCACTTCTGCAGACCATTTTACGTAAATGACCTGCTCTTGTATTGTGTACAGAGAGGAATGTAGCATAAATGCATCTTTCAACTGTTAGTGTAGCTAATATGTTTATAAAACTAATTTACCATTCTTGTGTTATAGATGAATTTATATTTTTGTAATACAATTTATTCTTAGAAAAACTGCTAAATGTAACACAATCTGAAAATAAAAGATGTTCTGTCAATAACACTCTATCGTTGCAATTTAATGGGAGATATTGTTTGTTTACTTCTAGACAATTTTCACCTATTAGAAATTGCATTCGAAATGCCCCTTAAACTGGCAGTGTTACTATTAGATTAGCGATGTCTCGCTAAACTTCGCACAACGAAGGCGTGTCGCGGGAGAAAAAAATGTTCTAGATTAATAAAAATGATATATCTACTCAGTTACTGGAAAAATTAGTTTAGGATAGAGATGTATGGAGAGTCTATGTCCGCGCGGCCATCAAACACCGGGTTCGATAGTCACAATTAGTTACTTATCCATTCAGTATATTTGTAACATGTAATATTGCATCCCATTGAATACTTTTTATTATTTTAAAATGTCGGGTTAATGTCATTGTCGGTACCCGGTAATGACGAAGTTTCCTGGGTAAGCCTAAGTCAATATAAGTTATATCCCAGGTAAGGTTTTCGGGAGTTTTTACTCGCCTGTAAAACAAATGCCGCGCCCTAGCCGAGCGGTTAAGGTAGGAAGCCTTGGCGGGACTTGCGCTGGTTCGAGTCTCCATGGGGGAAGACATTTTCTCATGGTATTTCGGCCAGTATGGGACCAGTGCCCACCCAGCATCGTGAGGCATTTGAGTAGCTACAATAAGTAGCTATTCCAGGTTGAGAAAACCAACTATAACGGCTGGGGGTCCCGACATGATGACCACATGTCACCCCTACACTGGCTAGATTATCATCTATCTCTGTGATTGACACATATGGATGTGAGGCCAGCAGCCGGTGGTAGGCTAAGGGCCTTCTAGGCCTGTCGCGTCATGAAATTAAAATTAAAAACAAATGCCCTGTGGGAGAAGGCATTTTTATGGAATTTAGGTCAGTATGGACCGGTGTCCACCCAGGAACGTGAGGAATTTGGGTAGCAATATTAGCGGCTCCAGGTTGAAAAAGCAGCTATAACGGCTGAGAGACCCGTCATATTGATAAGATGTAACACCTATGCTGGCTGGATGATCGTACATCTCTGTAATTAACACATGTGGATGCTAGGCCGGCAACCGACTGGTAGATCACGGAGAATACAGTTTTTTTCTTACATTAAGGCTACAACCCGTGTTTCAGCAAGGGTATATCACAGGATATTTACAGTTTGACAATGATAGATTTAGAGAAAGCTTATGACTCAATTCCGAGGAACAAATTATGGGAAGTATTAGAGAAATACAATATTGATAGAAACCTAATAGAATTTATTAAACAAATCTATAAAGATAACTCCGCTTATGTTAAAATTGGAAATATAATGTTTAATCCTATAAAAACCACAAAGGGATTGAAACAAGGGTGCAGTCTTTCACTAATTTTATTTAATATGTATGTAGAATCCATATTAATGAAATGGAAACAAAGCTGCAAAGGTATGGGGATCCCAATAGGTAACAGATTTTTGCTGACATTACAATTTGCCGATGATCAACTGGTTTTAGCGCAAAACAAATCTGATATGGAATTCATGATAAAAAGGTTGAAAAACACATATGAATCATGGGGTCTCACAGTAAATTTACAAAAAACAGAATATCTGGCAATAAATAGCAATGAACGAGAAAATTTAATATTGGAATAAGGAATCCAAATAAAGCAAGTGAAACAAACTAAATATTTGGGAATAATTATGGATAACATTGAAGGTATAGGCAAAGAGAACATAAAACATAGAATTGAATTGAGTAGCAAAATAATATCATCGTTAAATTCCATATGGTGGGATAAGCATATTTGGAAAGACACAAAAAAATATATTGGTAAAACATTGGTGGAATCTGTTGCAATGTATGGAAGTGAGGTATATACAATCAATAAGTACTACAAGAATAGACTAATAGCTCTAGAAATGGATTATTTACGGAGAAGTGCCAGAAATTCTAGATTAGAACATGTCACAAATAAGGAAATTAGAAACATAATGGAAGCAGAAGAAAGCATAATTGAAAGAATTGAGGAGAAGGAATTAAAGTGGTTAGGACATGTCTTAAGAATGGAAGATGAGCGATGGCCGAAGCAACTATATAAATGGCATCCGAACAGAAAGAAGAAAAGAGGGAGAGCAAGATTAACATGGAAGGAAAACATGAAGACAGTAATGCAAGCTAGAGGGCTAAGCATCGAAGATGCCCAAGACCGTAGGCTTTGGAGGTTTGGCACGGGAAGACGGCAGCAGCTGTAAAAACCCGAAGATAGATAGATAGATGATTATTCAGTTATAGTTGGTGATGGTGGTGGTGGTGGTGGTGGTGGTGGAAGATGTTCCGCCCAGCGCAACGGACTGGTCAGGGACGATGGAACATAAAACTAATTTACCATTCTTATGTTATAGATGGATTTTTATTTTTGGTGGCGGTGCGCTGACTCCCGGTTCTGTCAAGGGACTCATGGAGCATCTGTGGGATCGCCAAGAGTTGAATGTCCTGGTCTACTACAAAAGTGCTCCACTGTCACTAGCTGAACCCAACTCACACCCTTGTAAGCACGTGGCGAAAAAAAAAAGTTGAGAGTTTCCGTTCTTTCCCAGTATTAATACTGACAAAAAATGAGAAAATATACTTAAAAGAGAAAGGTTGACAACCTCGCAAAGTATCAGTGACTGACACAAATGAGGGTTTTGCTGGCATGTTGCTTTTGTTCAATTATCTCTCCATTAGGGGTGACTTGGGCAGGTATATTTATGTCTTTTACTACCATATTTATGACAGCTTGGAAGAAAAATCTTAAGATTTGTCCCAAATTATACTGATGTTATGAACTTTAAAGAATATCTCTATCTAAAATACAATTTAAGAATATCTACATCTAAAACAAAAATATTAGCTCTGAAAGGAAAATGTGCAATAAGAACAAAAATAATGATAAACAGTGTAATTATAGATCAAGTTCAGAATTTTAATTATTTGGGATGTCATTTAGGCAATGACAGAAATTTAGATAAACACACTAAAATACAACGATTCAATTATCTATGTGGCACAATTGAACGCACTTTATTGAATAAGACTAGAAAAGAAACTATTTGGAAGTTTTACAAAGTATTGGCAGTTCCATCTCTTATATATGGATGTGAAACCTGGACATTATAATAAAGGCAGATAGTAAAGAAATAGAGGCTGCTGAAATGAAGATGTTGAGAGCAATAGCAGGATACCAAAGGACCGATAAAAAGAAAAACTAAGATATAAGAACAGAACTTAATATATTTAATCTCTGTGAAAGAATAAAATATTATCGACATGCTTATCTTCAGCACGTATTACGAATGAATGAACAGCGCATACCAAGAAGAATGTATAATTATAAACCAAAAGGGAGAAGAATGTTGGGAAGACCATTGGAGAGGCGGAAGGACCAATTCGACCTATAATGAGATCGGAACAGGCCATTGGGCTTAATCCTTGTTGTTGATGATGATGATGATGAATCTGCTATGCCGGCAGGCTCCTCGCAGGTCCCACTACAGCGTCGGGACACGTCCCTGGGTAGCGTACATGGGGAGAGGTCGGTGGATATGCGAAACATTCAATGCTTATAGTCTCAAAGGAACAATCGATACTAGTAAAATTCGTGGTCAGTTTCCGTTGAGGTGTTAATTCACAGTAATATAATGTACGATTAAAAACTATAAAATAGTTACCTTGTAGGTACGTCTAAGTTGTTTTAGAACTCAGCATTCTGCTGATAATGGGACTAGTCCCGAAAGGCCTACAGAGTTCTAAAACAACTTAAGTTGAGGAGACGGACCTACAAGGTAACTATTTTATAGTTTTAATCGTACATTATATTACTGTCAAAGGAACAACCTGAAACAGGATTTTAGATAGAAACAGCAACAGGTACTCACCCCTCTCTTTCGCACAGGGGCTGCTTTATGGGGTCGATAGTATTAGTATAATACCTTCCATGTCCAGAAAACAATATCAAATGACAAATCCTACCCCCAACCCCAGGCAAACAAAGCAGATAGATGTCTCAAGTTATTCCTCGGACAGTGTAGCTGTCTTCCTGGGTCATAGACAAACTGCGGGATCGCTAGAAGGCGAGCGTCCTGAGAGTACTATTAGCTCGACAAAACGCCGAACAAAAGGTAGTCTTATAATAATAATAATAATAATAATAATAATAATAATAGCTTTATTTTACCTGGCAGAGTTAAGGCCTTAAGGCCTTGTCTACCACTCAACCAGGTTTAAAAAAAATACAAAAGAAAAGTCTTAAATCTAAATTACAATATGTATATATAAACGATTACAAGTTATGAATACAATACAATTAATATTTATAATGTATTTTGATTTACTCTAAATTTAACGAATTAAATATATAATATGTACAAAATATATAAAAAACGAGGAAAAGATTAATGACATAGTATAAAATTAAATAAATAGAGAAAAATTAATTATTAGACAACAGGTAACTGTATAAGCGTGACTTAAAGGTGCCAAGTGTGCGGCAACCCCTGATATCTTGAGGAAGGAGATTCCAGGAGCGGGCGGAGGCTACTGTGAAGGAAGTAGAATAGGAGGAAGTGCTATGAAGAGGAATTGTTAGCAGACTGCTATCTTGTGACCTAGTGTCAATATTGTGGTAGGAGGATAACTTCTCAAATCTGGACGCCTGGTAAGTAGGAATGTAGGAATTCAGAAGCTTGAAAAGTAGCGAAAGAGAGTGCAATTTACGTCTGTCAGTAAGACGGAGCCAAGAGAGGTTATTAAAGTGTTCGGAAATATGGTCATAACGGCGTAACTTGGAAAGTTGGTGACCTGAAAGTAGAGTATGGTTATGTGAACAGCTGTCTTGGGTGTAAGGGCAATTAGCTCGAGGTAATCCTGAGGGAGATTCTAAGCAGTCAGTATAGGTATGACATTTTGTCAGCATGTCGAATCGCTCCAGTCGATATAGTTGGAATTCTTAACCTGAGTTACCCATGAAGCCTAGTTCAATTTTGTACAATAATGCTATTTCGTAAACGTAACTTAAATGTTTACACGTACTGCATGATCTTGAGAAAGTGTGTATTTCAAATAGCTTAAGTTTACATCAAACAATGAAGTTCCTATCAAGATAAATAAAAATGATAAAAATCACAATTGGAATATCCGCATTCGTAGAAAACGATTAGCAAACACTTTGCTTATTCCATTCTTATTTATAGCCTAGTAGCTTTAATTTCTAGGGTTATAGAGTAAATACGATATTTAGGTGTAATAGATACGTTTGACAAAAATTGAGAAGCAAAAAAAAAAAAAAAAAAACACACACACACACACACACAGATATCGCGATAAATTAAACGTTAAAAAACAGTTGAAGACTTTCAGAATTATAAGTAATGTCAAGAGTGATTTCCAAATCATCGATAAATTCACGAGTCACTTCGCGACTTGTGAATTTATCTACAGGATTTGGGAATCAAGAGTGACATTTGTTAGGATTATTTAACGAATAAAATTAAGCTGTTTACTCAAAAATCATTATTTAATATAGTTATCGGTATTTTAATATATTTATATATTTAATGTAAACGGCCATGTTTGAAAACAAATCCGAAATGTGAGGTTATATATATATATTCACTGCAATTTGATCATATTACTTATTGCTAAATAGGATCGCAATATTGTAAGAATGCACCCTAGTCGAGAAATAATGAAACACATCAAACTGTATATTATAATCAATATTATTGGTTATTAATTTATTTTTTTAGTAAACAACTCAGTAAAATCACGGAATATGTTCATAATTTGCTATATGCAATGTATTTGTTGGAAAAAAATAACACTGACCTGTTCAAAAAAAAGTGGAACGTTGTTTGTCACAAAGCAAGAGCTGATAAAGAGAAATCGATAAAGAGCGAGATAAAACACGACTGTCATTGGTTGTTTCTGTTTCAATATTTTTTTTTGTTCCAAATTACTCCATGTAATGTCTTAGTTGCATTTTTTGCCATTTTAGTCTGTACATCTCTCACAGGTACCTAAACTTGTAATTATTGACCCAAGATATTTAAAAAAATCACTTTTTTTTTATTTTCCCTGTTTCAAGTCACATCCTTTCCCAAAGACATATATTCTGTTTTCTGTAAATTTATATTCAGTCCCCATTTTTTATGTTCTTCCATTAGTTTATTTATCATATATTTCATATCATCTTCATCCCCTGCAAAAATTATTTGATCATCTGCAAACAACAATGAATGCAGTACTTTTCCTCCTATAGGAATACCCATTTCAGAACATTTTTTATACCATAAGTTAAGAGCCTGGTCTAAATAAGTGTTAAAAAGAATTGGTGACGAACTGCATCCCTGCTTAAGGTCTTTATTCACTGTGAATTCTTCTGTTAAATTATTCTGTATTTTTACTTTAGCTTTTGTATTACTATAGATCCTCCTATCAATATTAATCTATTTATCACAGATATTCATATTTCTCATTGCCATCCATAACATTGGTTGTAAAACAAAATTTGTTGAAACGTGATTGGTCATTGACTACCATTGGGGCATGAGTTAAATAGTCAAAGCAATTGATTGTATAACATATTCAAGAATACAACCATTTCGCTTTCCTAAATTAGCATTGCAATATGAACCTAAAGGACTTCGAGATAGAGGAAGACCAAAATAAAGATTGACTGACCAACCACATCTTGAGATCTCATAGGAACAGAATCTAAGGCCTACATTTAAACAAGTTATATCATGACGATGAAATAGGGTGTATGCGTTTCTAATGTTGTGTTGTTAAGTGTTTTTCCCCCCTTGAAAATTGATTCATTATAATTATATTTTAAATGGCGTTTATGATGAAATGGGTAGCAGTATTGAAATTCTAATAGCATTTACTTTGAAAACCGTCACATTCGCCGACATTGCGGTTTGAACCCGTTACCTCCTAAATACGACCCTCAAATAAAACCTCCTGAGTCAATTCGCTATGTAATAGACCATCGTTTCCCAACCTGTGGTTCGTGAACCCACAGGGGGTTCTCCAAAACTTTTCCGTAATGGCGAGTTTCGAGGTTAGGTCTATTATTGTTTCCTTCATTTCTGTAACACTGTAATAATAATAATAATAATAATAATAATAATAATAATAATAATAATAATAATAATAAATAAGTATTAATAATAATAGCTTTATTTTACCTGGCAGAGTTAAGGCCTTAAGGCCTTGTCTACCACTCAACCAGGTTTATTGCTATTATTTTTATTATTATTATTATTATTATTATTATTATTATTATTATTATTATTATTATTTTAAAATTAAATCAACCCTATAATGCCCTTGTTGCAGTGTGTAACATCGGGAATTTATCACAATATTTCCAGAATAAATTAATATTTTCCGCGAATGCCTGATTTACAGTTATGTAACAACAATAGGAACACATTTGATTTCGCTACAACTAGGCCTACGCGTTGCGTAACTTTTAAGCATTATTATTATTATTATTATTATTATTATTATTATTATTATTATTGTATTATTATTATTATTATTATTATTATTATTAGATAGGTAGATAGATAGATCATCGTTTGATTAATGTCTTTGACATCGTCCGATTCCTAATAGCCAATTTTGTCGGTCCATCCAATCTCCTGGTTGTAGATGTTTTTCCTTCGTGTATTATTATTATTCCATCCATACATAGTAATTCTGCCCGAAGGCAGGTCCTTCACTGCAATCATAGCATTTCCATGCTATGCCTGCAGCTTTACTAGGGAATTGTAGGTGTGGTAGCTTCCCGTTGCTTTCCACACCGGTGAAGGATGATGATGATGATGATAATGATAAGGAGGATGATGATGATGATGGCCATATGATTTCGGGGACCGTTTGGGCCTTAAAGTTTTCCTGACATTTGTCTTACAGGTGAGGAAAAACCCCAATAAAAACCTCACCCAGAAAAACTGCCCCGACCGGGGATCGAACCCGGGCCCGCTGCGTGACAAGGCAGCACGCTACCTCGAGACAACAGCGGTGGACTTATTATTATTATTATTTTAAATTTAAATTAACCCTATAATGCCCTTGTTGTATGTGTGTAACATCGGGAATTTATCACATTATTTCCACAATAAATTAATATTTTCCGCGAATGCCTGATTTACAGTTATGTAACAATGTTAGGAGTGCATTTGATTTCGCTACAACTAGGCCTACGCGTTGTGTAACTTTTAAGCCATAACTAGAGTAACTTTAGGTTTTAACCATTAAGGGTTAAGTCAATTTAAGGTTATTAAATATTTTGTTTTGAATTAAATTTTACGCATCTGTACTGTATGTATATTTAAAAGACTGGTTCACCCAATTCAGATAGTTGTGGAGGGGGTTCGCTAATCGAAAAATGTTCGGTACCGCTGTAATAGACTATATTCGTCTTTCTTTTTTTTTATTTCGGAATTTATCCACAATACAGTGGTTTTCCACCGCCCTCAAGAAATTTGCTTTCTCCAGTTGTAACGATCTTGATCATCCCCATATGTAAGTTCACTCATACTTCTTCTCATACCTTCATTCAATTGTCTTTAGGTCTTCCCTTTCTTCTATTCCTATCTATTTTCTACTCCAAGATCTTCTTAGGGATTCTATCAGTTGTCATCCTCATGAGATGTCCATACCATCTTAATTGTCTCTCTTCAATCGAAGAGAGATTTAACACCGCATGCATTCTCAGAATAAATGTGTAGTCAATAATTTTGTATTCATCTTGTTTCCAAATCGTGTGAGACTGTTGAGTATTTACACTGCGATATAATTTATGATTTTATGAAGAAGAACAAAATCCATCCATCCATAGTAATTCTGCCCGAAGGCAGGTCTTTCACTGCAATCATAGCATTTTCATGCTATGCTTTGCAGTTTTACTAGGGAATTGTAGGTGTGGTAGCTTCCCGTTACTTTCCACACCGGTGAAGGATGGTGATGATAATGACAAGGATGATGATGATGACCGGACGATTTTCGGGGATCGTTGGGCCCTAAGCTTCCTGACATTTGTCTTACAGGTGAGGAAAAACAACCGAAAATAACCTCACCCAGGAGCCTGTCCCGACCGGGAATCGAACCCGGGCAGCTGCGTGACAAGGCAGCACGCTACCTCGAGTCCACAGCGGTGGATGAAGAACAAGATATAAATAAGAAAATGCAGAAATTTCAAATAGGCCTATTTATGGAACAATTAGACGAACACTGCGGAACAAAGTACTGCAAGGAAGGATATGCAGCTAAGATTTTACTTAACGATGGTCCTATCAGTGGCGATGTATTGAAGTGAGGCCTGGGTCCTGAAGGAAAAAGATGATGATAATGATAAGGATGATGGTGATGGCCAGATGATTTTCGGGACTGTTGGGCCCTAGGCTTCTTGACACTTGTCTTACAGGTGAGGAAAAACCCCGAAAAAACCTCACCCAGAAGCCTATCCCGATCGGGAATCGAACCCCACTGCGTGACAAGGCAGCACGCTACCTCGAGACCACAGGAGTCTAATAACAGCCAATATTCTGTAACTCTGTGCGTCATGGCTGGATACTTACCGCGCGGGATGCTCTCCTTATCCCCTCATCCATAAACCAAAATACTGTTAATTTTTATTCAATAAACTGAAATATTTAATCATAGCGTTCATTTTCCGATTGAGGGTCTTTCCACTTTTTCAGCCCTTTTAACAGCCGGCTGCTGGCCCTTCACATCCACATGTGTCAATCACAGAGATAGATGATCAACAGCCAGTGCAGGGGTGACATGTGGTTAGCATGTCGAGTCCCCCAGCCGTTATAGCTGGTTCCTCAACCTGGAGCCGCTACTTATTGTAGCTACCCAATTGCCTCACGATGCTGGATGGGCACCGGTCCCATACTGGCCGAAATACCACGAGAAAATTTCTTCCCCCATGGAGACTCGAACCAGCGCAAGTCCCGTAGCTCTGCGCCAAGGCTTCCTACCTTAGCCGCTCGGCTACGGCGCGTTCATTTTAATTCTCTAATTAACGTAAAATGAACTGATACTCGAAGGAACGAGGACCTGTTTCCGTACCATAAATTATTAATATCGAACATCTCACTATTCTTCATCCTTCTTTGTTTCAGCCACGCGACTCTGGAATTCCCTCCCCTCGTATATCAAGGACTGCCTGACTCAAAAACAGTTCAAAACAAAACTCACTTCTTATTTCATCATCATCATCAGCAGCAGCATCAAGGATTAGACCTGTTGGTCTGTTCCGATTTCATGTTAGAATTGGGTGTTCCAACATTTCTTTTACTGGGTGTTCCAACATTTCTTCGTCCTAGTGGTTTTTAATGAAGAATCTGTTTCGGAATTCTATTGTTATCCATTCTACTGATGTGGTCCATCCATTAATCTCTGTATTGTGTAATTCTATCTTCTGTCCGGCTTTGATTGATTTGATCTTTTAGCATTTTGTTTTTTTTTTCTAATGTGTGGGGAGCTGGCCCACAGCATAAACCCCCAACCTGGAGGACCAGGAAAATTTCTGTCTGGGTTTTCCTCCCATAGCCTTTGAAGATCCTTCTTCACCGCAAGGCAGCGTTTCTCTATTTCCCTTAGAGATAGGGTTGCCTCTTCCACCAGATCCGCCGTGATGAAGGACTCCTTCTGCGCCGACTCTGCTGTTGAGGTCTTCACCGTAACCCTGGTAATAGTTTGAATATATTCAGTTCTCTTCGTATATCCTCACTTCGCCTTTGATCCATTATTGTATAGTCAGCCACACTATACAATAATGGAATTCCCTCCCCTCGTATATTAAGGTCTGCCTGACTCAAAAACAGTTCAAAACAAAACTCACTTCATATTTCCTTAGACAATATAATATATAACCGCGTTCCGTGTATACTTTTGTCATCCTTTATATTTTAAACTTTTCTTACCAAGTCAATTACTGAAACTAATTACACTGAGCAACAAAAAAGAACCTTTTTTTTTGTCTCAAAAAGAAAAATATGTAATTCTGATAGTATTTTTTTTCTCCTGAATTCAAATATGATATCGATTTTTCTCCATCATGCAAGGTTTCCGAGAGAAAGGCATTTATAATTTCAAACACTTCAATATTTTCTACATTCATAACTACACAATATTCGAACTCACCTAGAAAGTAAGAAATTACGATTTTCTACTACATTTCGCCTGTGGAGCATCCCACTTGATGGTCCAACAATAATCGGCCAGCATATTAGGATTCCATTTGCCTTGATATCTCTTTTCCATAGCAGAAATCTCCTGATGAAAGTGTTCCCCGTTTTATTTTACAATGGAAAAATGGACAAAACACGTTTATTAAAAAAATAATGATTTAAATCCATTAATTGAAATTGAAATAAAAAAACTGTGGGTGATGGAGAAATTCCGAATACATATTTGAAAACACGATAAAAAAAAACTGCATTAAGTACAACTATTGGTACCCATGAGACAAAAATCATGTTGACCAGTGCTATAGGTCGTTATTATTATTGTTATTATTACTATTTTTCTTTCTTTCTCTTGTCAACTTTATATTGTGTAGGCTATATCTATTATTATTATTATTATTATTATTATTATTATTATTATTATTATTATTGTTATTATTTTCTTTCTTTCCCTTGTCGACTTTATATTGTATAGCCTATATCTGTTATGTATTATTAATCAACAAGTAGATAAATCATATTGTTATTCATTATCATCATCCGGTATCATGGCAGCTGCCGCTGTCTTCCGGAAACCAAACGCCATTCCTCTCTGTCCATCCAATGATCTTCCACCAATCCTCTGATATTCATAGCTGCTTGTACCCCTTCTATCCAAGTTTTCTTCGGTCTTCCTCCTTTCCATTGGGATCCATTCCATAACAATTTTAGGCAATCTTTGCTCTGGCATTCTTTTGATATGGCCATACCACTGTAATCTTTTCTTTTCTATAATGTCTATGATGTCCGACTCCTCTTGTACACCCATAATTTCCCTTATTTCTTTATTTCGTATTCTATCTATTCTAGATTTTCCAGCCGATCTTGTTAAAACATCCATTTCTGAAAATTCTTTACATTTCCCGGGTTGTTATTAGTCCATATGTATGATTTAACCCTGGTGAAGTGAAAGAGAAGAAGTCTTAACTCCATCAGGAAAAATAAATAAATAAATAAATAAGATATCCATCCATAGTAATTCTGCCCGAAGGCAGGTTTTCACTTCATTCATAGCATTTTTCATTGCTATGCTTTGCAGTTTTACTAGGGAATTATAGGTGTGGTAGGTTCCCGTTGCTTTCCACACAGGTGAAGGATGATTATGATAATGATAAGGATGATGGCCGGATGATTTTCGGGGACCGTTGGGTCCTAAGCTTCCTGATATTTGTCTTACAGATGAGAAAAAAAACCCGAAAAAATCTCACCCAGGAGCCTGTCCCGATCGGGAATCGAACCCGGGTCCGCTGCGTGACAAGGCAGCACGCTCTCGAGACCACAGCCTTGGACACATAAGATATTTGAGAACTAAATATCCTATGAAAGTACAATGCAAGTTCTCTTAACTGGCTTTTCTGATGTTCAATTTGGATATTATTTACTACGTACATGCTGCAGTTCACAAACACGTCCAAACGTGTGCATGTCTCGCATGTGTAGAACTGTGTAGTGCATATTACTGAAGTAGAGTAAATATAGGGCTATTTATGATGTGTTAATCAATGCTTTCGTAATGAACACGAGAATCAGACATCCAGGTATTCTATTCTATTCAATAGTGTTCTGCCTTCACTGCTATGCTTCGTAGTTTTACTAGGGAATTATTTATGTGTGGTAGCTTCCCGTTGCTTTCCACACCGGGGATGATGATGAGAAGAATGAAGATGAAGGCCAGATGACGTTCTGGGACCTTTTGGGCCTCAAAGCTACCTGACATTTGTCTTACAGGTGAGAAAAATCCCCGGAAAAACATCACCCAGGAAGCTCTTTCCGACCGAGAATCAAACCTGGGCCCGCTGCGTGACAAGGAAGCACGCTACCTGGAGACCACAGTAGTGGACTGTACTCAGGTATGTAAAGTATTAATTTTGGTATTGTAATATTATTGGCTAGGTCTATCAACTGCACGTTTTCCCTCTGGATCTCCTACAAGAAGCTTCCATGCCTCTCTTTCATTCCTCATTCGTGCCATATGTCCTGCCCATCGCAGTGTACAAGACTTAACTGACTACTTAACTGATCATGTAGCTCACTGTTATGAAGTCTTCACCAGACAGGCGAATGGAGAAGACTGCATAACAGTGAGCTACATGATCTTTATAGGAATCCCGATGTAATAAGAACAGTTAAGGCTTGTCGACTGCGATGGACAGGGCATGTGGCACGAATGGGGAATGAAAGAGAGGCATGAAAGCTTGCAGGAAAATCAGAAGGAAAAACGCCCAGTTCGTAGACGAAGAATGAGGTGGGAGAATAATATTAACCATGATTTGAGGGAAGCTAATTAGACAGAGAATGATTGGAAAATATCTCAATAATAGGGATGTGTGGAGAGCTTATATCCGCGCGGTCATCAACCTATTTTTTCGATAGTGCCAGTAAGTTAATAACTAAAAAAAGTAGAATACAAAAGACAAATAATGAACGTAATCCTGGACGCTAAAAAAATAAACTGTAGACACATAACATTTAGACTTTACAAAACCCATTGAAATAAGAATAAGTGCATTTATTTTTGGTTCTGTATTCTAAAGACTTTAAAAAAAGGTCATTGAAACAAGGAAAAGAGTCTTATTGTTTCTGTATTCTAAATAAACTTCCAAAACTTAAATATCGAACGCATTTGGGAACAAATTGAAATAATTATGTTTCACTAAAATTATGTTTCTTACAATCTTAAGTCTGAAAGTCCAATGTGGGCAACGTAAGTGTTAAATTATTTATAAATAGTACTGTGCCAGTTACGCAGTAGTACACTTGTAAAAATGTGCATTTTTATAGTCTATTGTAGCCTACTATAAAATGCTATCACTTTTACACCGTACAATGACATACAAGTCGCTTCCTTACGCCCTTCACAATCACGTGCTAAACTGTAAAAATAGATATTCATATTGGCGCTAAAATATTACAATATATCGTATTTAAGAATACAGTATTTGTTATTACATAAGATAGTATGAAAATAGCTTTAATCCATTTCAACATCACAATAAACAAAGGAATGGTTCATTTATTTAGATTTTGTAACATATTTAATACTTAATTAGATGTTTATATTTTGTAAATTCACTCACCTAGGTATGAAAGGGCAGTGATGAGTGACCACCTGATGGATCACGGCATAAATCTGTAGGACACCTTAAGATCACATTTGAGCTGGAGAAAAAAATTAGCACACTTCCACATTGTTAACACACATTTGTGAATTGTTTTGTTTATTGTCTATTATTAATTTATTTTTTTGAATTTTTGTCCATCCTCACGCACAGGGCACACATAACACGCAACTATGTCCACTAGCACGCACCTACATCTTGTCACAAAGTGGTTTTACACCCCTATCGGAGACGTAACTCCCCTCTCATTCGCTCTTCGAAGAATTCAACATGGCGTCAGGTGTATGCGCGCTCTGGCGGTCGATTCTAGGCTCGCAACTACGTCATCAAGAGTGGGGATAATTCGCACTCTAGGTGGGAAATAAAGCAAGATTCGCGTAAGAATATTCTATCGAGTATTAATTCAAATATCAAACTATTTAATAATCAATTTGAACTTTTCATATGTCAGTTTCGTTTGTTAAATATTTCTGATAGTTATATCCTTTAGAAAGATTCTGCCATCACCTGGTTGTCAACAGCTGTCGTAATAGATATTATTTTTAACGTAGCAAAATCATAATATTTATGGCGTTAAAGTTACGCAAGTATAAAAATAGTAAACACGAAATTATTAAGACTTATTTACCACAGAATTCCAGTTGGTTTACCGCAGAAACATCCGCCCCCTTATATTTCCTTCTGCCCACTGACGTCCAAAACCAGCATAGAGGGCGCCCAGTTGTCGATCGATACGGCGACGCGACGACTGCTCAAGAACTGCATCGTTTGCCATACAGTTCTTCTAACATATACATTATAAATCATACTTGCTATTCATGTCTGTCGTCCTGTAACATTCCACGAATTTTGTCTCTCTTCAGTTTGTTTATTTCTACCAGTACCATTTTTTAGTTCCCCATCTTATATTGCATATAGCTATTACGAAACACAAGGGCTTCCCTAAAAATTATAAGATTACGGGTTTATTTAAAATTACAAAAATAGCGTTAAAAATAATTTTATAAACTAATACAACAAAAAACAACAATAATAATAATAATAATAATAATAATAATAATAATAATAATAATAATAATATATATCCGGTTTTAACAATGTTATACATTTATCCGGCACCAATGATTTGTCTTCAAATTCGCTTTATAATTTCCCTGCATTCGTCTCTATTATAACACATTTGTTCCTCTATTTCCCAATCCTTCAAAATTTCTCTAATCCCTAGGATCCATGTGAGATTTGGTCGTCCTTTCCTTCTCGATCCTGATGGTGTCCATTCCATTATTTTCTTCGATAATCTATTATCCTCCATTCGCCTAATATGCCCGTAACATTTTAGTTGCTTTTCTTGGACTATTTAACTCATGCCCCAAATGGGTCTCAATGGCTAATCACGTTTCAATGATTTCTGTTTTACAACCAATCAGAGTCGTGTTTCACGAAATATTTATCAGTGTTATAATTACCATATTAAAGAAGGCTCCTCCTTTTTAATATTCTGAACAGGTGTGACCATTATTTTGCAGTGACTGAGCCAGTGAGAAATACGGCTACCCCAGATTGTATATATAGTGCATGAATGTCAACACATGCCGCATGCAGGAGTTAATATAAAACATTTGTAGCTATTGATTATATCACCAAAAAAATAAACCACTGTTTGCACTTTCTTAAATGTATTTTTTCCCAGGTAACAATCCAGAAAAATATAATTGTCATATTTACATCATACGACATCAGAAATGAATTAATATACAGTTTGATGTCTTTCATTTTTTTCTCCACTAGAGAGCATTCTTGCAATATTGCGTTCCTTTGGCAATAAATAGTATGATCTGGTTGCAGTGATAAACAAAAGAAGCAGATGAAGCGTACCTATCGCTTCTCATTTGCTTTCAAACATCGCCGTTTACATTAAATATATAAATATTTAAAAAATAACTATAGTTAAATAATGATTTGTGAGTAAACAGCTTAATTTTATTCGTTAAATAGTCCTAACAAATGCCACTCTTGATTTCCAAATTCTCTAGATAAAATTTGGAAATCACTTGTGGCATTACTTATAATAAATTCTAAAGTTGAATTTTGTACATGCATGTTCTCTTTTATAACTTCATTTCTTCTTCTACTACTACTACTACTACCACTAATAATAATAATAATAATAATAATGATAATAATAATAATAATGATAATGATAATGATAATAATAATATAATAATAATAATAATAATAATAATATTAAATTAGTACAAACCAAGGCTGCGACGAAGTAAAGTTACAAGCCAGGATTACCTACAGAAGTAGTAACCAACTAATTAACTACCTCACTAACACTATCGAACCCTTAGGTACATGGCCATGCTCTCCATACATCCCTATCCTGAGATAATGTTTTCCAATCATTCCATGTACTTCCCTCATAGTTAATGTTGTTCTCCCATCTCATTCTTGCCTACCACCTACAGAAGTAGTACTGACAGTAATTTAACTAACTCACCAACTAACCTCTAAGTTCGGTCATAAGCCCTTCATTAATCCTTATCCTAAGATCCTGAGCTAATGTTTTCCTATCATCCCCTGTATAATCTACTTCCCTCAAATCATGGTTAATGTTATTCTCCAATCTTATTGTTGCCTGTCTACTGGACGCTTTCCCTCTGACAAGACTAAGCCTGCGACCTGCGTGAACAGGTGGTGAGTAATTCTTCGGTCCATTGAGAGTGAACCCCGGGTTCCAAGACATGCCTGATAAGGCTTTAGCATGGATTCCCTTAAGTAGTTCCCGCCCGGACAACTGAATGGGGGACTACTTTACCTCCAGAAAATTTTAGCCCAGTGGAACCCGTGTCCGCGTTTCTTGACGGTCGTATTTTTACGGTGAAAGATCGTCACTCTTTTGACCAAAGTACTTGTTTCGTCTGGTTTATCGCCTTCGACCTATCCGGCATGAGTAACACTTTGGACTGCAATGCTACCGCCGGCATAGCTCTCGGGGTCATTTAAGCACGCAAGCCACTCCACCACGACAAGGTAAAGATTTATTTAATTACATTTTAACAACTTAGGTTTTTATTATCACGATATTAAGTTGACAATGAAAAGATTGATTTTTTCTCAAAAGCCTCATATTTCAGACTTGATTGTTTTTATAAATCCATTTACACAATAGCTGAACAACTAAGGACGTCTGAAGAGGTTGCTGTTTCTGGCTAGCATATGACAGTACAGGGAGTCATGTCGTTACGTGACAGTCCCACCATCTTACCTTCAATTTTCTTAACCGGATTTCTCTACTTCTCAAGTCAAATATTAATCCAGATGTTCACACTAGGCTGCTATGGTTATTATGCCCTGAGGGCGACAGGTTACCAGGTCGAGGTCCTTTGGCCCGATGCTTGGTAAGTTGCACGAGGGTATAACAACTAGCATTCCCGAGGTGCATACATAATTTTATGTCTTAGTAGGCCTACTTTATAATGAAGAGGAAATAAATGTTTACTTCATTCATTTTGAGAATTTTCCTCATCATTGAGGGGTTTCTCCAACCAATCATAGGAAGTAACATGAATTAAAATATATATATATATATATATATATATATATATATGAATGTTTGTTGTTTTGTTTGTTTGTTCGTACCTTATGCGCGGCCATACTGTTGATCCGATTGTGATGGGATGAATATGGGTTATAAGAGAATATGATACTCAACTCCTACACCCTCAAAAATCGCCCTTTGTAGTGGAAAACGTAAAAAGTAGCTCTTTGGACGCTTTAATGGCTTACGCTGCCTAAATCATAACAAATACATAAAATGAATGTACACAGAATTGAATATCTCAAAAACCTCTACAAAAAAGTCCAAGACAGCATATAGGCCTTATTTATCTCTTACGGATAACTCACAATAACCATTTTTGTCTTTCATTGATGCCAATAAGATCGATACAACTAGGTAAATTCCTGTGCAAGCATAGCAGCACATGGCGGGTATTCTTTTACGGATAACTCACAATAACGAATTTTGTCTTTTAGCTCATTTATGCCAAGAGGATCGAGATATGTAGATTCCCGGGCAACACCGGGTAATCTTAAAATAATTACGACATACATTTATAATTATTTTCCATTTTATTTATTCAACTAATCATAAGAAGTACACTAATGTTTGTCTTTCAGCTCATTTATGCCAAGAAGATCGGGATGAGTAGATTCCCGGACAACGCCGGGTAAACAGCACAGGGTATCTAAATATAATTACGATATAAAATTTTCCTTCCACTTATTTAACTAAACATAAAACACATTAATTTTCTTATTTCAGCTCATTTATGTCAAAAAGATCGGGATAAGTAGATTCCCGGGCAATGCAGGTAATCAGCACGGGTATCTAAAACTATAAATTTATAATTATTTTTCCTCTAACTTATTCAACTAAACATAAAAGCACATTAATTTTAATTTATTTAGGCGTAGCAGCGCACGCCGGGTATTAACTAGTATATATATATATATATATAAATGACTGCGGACTTACAGACCGTCAGTTTGCAACAAACATTCACAAATTTCCGTTAATTAAAGTTGTCCATCGTTCTCGTCCTCTGTGTGTTCATCTGTTATATTGTTTTTTTCTATAATTTTCTATTATTATAGTCTCTCTATAAAAAATCCACCAGCCAACTGAAGACTGAAGATGCGCACTATGCGGTTATAAGTGTAAGCTTTATCATATCACAGAGTGTAAAAACAGAACAAGATCAATTAATGAATACAGCAATGAGTGAATATAAGTGATCAGTGAAAAAGAACACAAAACTTTTGACACTAATGCTCTTCTGAGTGCTCCTTTCTATTTTTATTATTATTATAGCCTCACATTGTAGTCCAGGGGCTCGCTTTCTTTCCCCACAGCTGTTATGTATAATGAAATACAAATATGCCGACTACCGCCACTATAATAATTTCGCATGTTAATCATTGTCAAGCATTGTCGCGCGGCACCCGCTTTTATATAAACGGACAACCATCATAGTTAGGCGATAATACCAGGAAAGTCGAAAAATAGATATGAAAAAGTATATACAATATTTAAGGACTGGTGTAAATAAAAAAAAGCATGTTTACAATATTAATTAAGTCAATTACTTTTCTTCCCTAGGGAATTAAGGGGGATGATGGGTGAAAAATTGACCATTTGAGATCAAAATTGACATTTTTTTGTTTTTTGTACTAAAAAATAGCCTGTGCTCTAATGTATATGTTGGCAAAGTTTCAGAGGCCTGCGGCGCTTCTAAGTACCCTAAATTACGTCAGAGTTAAAAGGTTGTGCCTGTTAAATACTACCTGCATGCAAATCTTTAAACTTGTTTTTCCAAACTTTTATTTCCACTGCGTTTTTGTACATTAAAAATTGAATGGAATTCAGAAATTTTCTCCTAGAAGATTAAAAATTTTACTGCATGTCCTAAAAACAATGGGTAACAAAGTAGTGCATGGGTTTCATGATTGAAGTAGTATTTTAAGAAATAAAAAATAAAATGTATGCAATTATTTTTTTTTGTAATTCCACGCATGAGGTACTTTTTTTTCCTCTCTTTGTATTCACATTACAAGAATTCTTATGCATGATGTTTTTCTAAATATTTTAGGGGCCTTGTAAAAAAATCAGACATTTTACTAAAAAATTGTGGAACCAATTTAATTATAATACAGTATACGCAATTTTTTTTAAATATGATATTAATTTAATAACTCATAAAATAAATGTCTCACAAGAATGAAACTTAAACACATCATTATGTATCATGCAGTGAATGTTTGTACAAAAAATCAAGTCTCTAGCTCAAAAAATGTAGAAAATAGAAATTTCACCTATCACCCCCTTAAGTTGTCAATGGATACCAAGGCCTCTGGTAAATTCAAGTTACTTCCCTAAAACAGAATGATACTGAGCCATTATTAGTTTAGGAGTGATGAAAAGAAATTTTGCAAAAGCAAATACTGTATGTCTTATCTATTTTTAGCTTCATTTTGATTTTTAACTTAACAACTGATAGTCTACAGATCTTCACATGAGATGTGAGAAGATAAAAAGAAAAATAATTAATAGAAACAGATATGTGGAATGTTCAGATGAGATCAGTTTATCACTAAAATATCAGCCATGTTCCTGGAAGTTTGGTGACGCAAGAATAGTATCAAGATATCTTATCAAAAGATAATATAAGTAAAGTTACATTCATAAACTCTTAATCACATAAAAGACATCTGTTAAGTTATAATTTTATTATGGTTCCTAAAATAACTAGCTTTCCAATCAATCCTCTCCAATGATTTACTGTGAGAATATATTACATGGCCTTAGAGCAGTGTTTTCAATTTGTGGGTCCTAAAGCAAGGTACAGAGATCGCAAAGACCCTCAAGCGATAAATGCCCACAACATTTTTTACTAAATAACTAACTCACTGGCACTATCGAACCCACAGGTTCATGACCGCGCGGACATAAGCTCTCCATACATCCCTATCCCTGAATTAATGTTTTCGAATTACACTCTATAATCTACTTCCTTCAAATAACGGTTAATATTATCCTCCCACATCATGGTTGGTCTACCAACTGGGCGTTTTTCCTCTAGTTTTCCATGTACCTCTTTTATTTCCCATTCGTGTCATATGACCTGCCCATCGCAGTCTAAGAGACTTAACTGTTCTTATTATATCTGGTTTCCTATAAATGCCATATAGCACACTATAATGTAGTCTTCTCTATTCGCTTATCTGTTTATCTCTCATTGGTCCAAATATTTTCCTAAGAACTTTATTTTCAAATACTCGTAATATTTTCTCATCTCTTAAAGTGAGAATCCATGTTTCGCAACCGTACAATGTAACTGGGAGAATAACAGTTTGATATATTTTCAGTTTAACTTTTTTTTTTTGTTGAGAATTTAGGACTACATGAGTCCCTGTAATGCATAATAGAATACATTTCCAGAATTGAACCTAAAAAAATGATGTTGAATGATAAAATTGCAAAAGATCTAGTCCTGTTCTGATATATATATATATATATATATATATATATATATATATATATATATATATATATATTTCAAATGCCCAGGTTTGTCTTTCGACATTCCTGGTTTCTCTCCTGGCATGGCGTACTTGTAACCCACTTCTGAGGTTGGGGTGCCTGGAAGGCGGGGTTACGTTGCCCCGATGATATGATGGGTGATGATGATGATAAAGGTGCGCTAGGAGAGTCCCTAATCCTAAACTTTACCTAAGATGAATATGATTGACGATGATTGCGATGGCCATATGATTTCGGGGACCGTTTGGGCCTGAAAGTTTTCCTGACATTCGTCTTACAGGTGAGGAAAAACCCCGATAAAAACCTCACCCAGAAAAACTGTCCCGACCGGGGATCGAACCCGGGCCCGCTGCGTAACAAGGCAGCACTCTACCCCGAGACCACAGCGGTGGACAAATATATATTTGTTTTTCAATTTTATCTCCGTGTACTTCTGATATAAGTTTTAATTAACGATCATCTATATCAGTGATGTCCAATTATAACGAATATTGGGGCCAGAAATATGATTTCTAATCAGGTGGAGGGCCGCAGATTAAAAATAAAACAGATTCTCCAACCTAAACTGTAATCAACAAGTACACTTAAGTTACTGCTTATCAAAGAAAGAAATATAATTATTTTACAAGTGGATACCTGTTCAATGTTATTATTCGAAAACACGTTTGCACTGAAGAAGGATAGAGGAGATGAAGTCATGTTTAACATTTTCCTTGATCACATAGAAGATGCCATAGAAAACTTTCACTCGCTATTAGGGGTTGTTCGATAGATGTGTTTAATCGCAGTGCAGAATCGATAAACGCAGAATTACTTTCAAATGTATAATGACTAATTTAATGTTTAACAGCTCTACATACTATGCTATAAAAAAAGAACAATGCACCATAAATGGAATCTATATCTATAAGGGCGTAGCACAATGTTGAGCATAGCCTCTCCCTTTGTCAGGAGCCACTAGACCAAGTTAATTTAGTTATATTATTTGCCCATAGATATCATGAATGGCATGAGGTCAACACACCTACTCGATGAGACATCTAGCAGACAACTAAGGTATTACTAGGACGTTGAAGTCGGTAAATTTTGCTTAGAGACCGTTTTATTCAGACTTAAGGATCTTTTACGGCCTGAAAATCTTCAGACTTGGGACCCACGGCTTAAAGTCCCTCCCGGAGGAATTGCTCCTTGGATTTTTCCGTCCTAAAAAATCCATCGATCCCGGCCGGGTTTAAATCTGCGACCTTCAGGACCTGAGGAAATGAACATAACCACCGCGGCCGACTCCATTAAAAAATAAAATTGAAAAATACCATTAAATCACATAATAACAAACGGGAACTACGCGAGTCATTTAAAATGAGACACGACGTGCTGACCACAAGGCAATCCTATACTAAATGGATGATCCTCCATTTTTGTGATTAACAATGTAGACGTGAGGCCAGCAAACCATAAAATATGAAACATAATTAAAATGAAACCTTCATATATGTAACTATATGTGATTTTTTTAAAATGTGTACTATATTCTGAAATATTAACAAATATAGAAAACTAATATATATCTTAAGTCCCGCGCCGTAGCCGAGTGGTTAAGGCAAAAAGCCTTGGCGCAGATCTACGGAACTTGCGCTGGTTCGAGTCCCCACGGGGGAAGACACTTTCTCATGGAATTTCGGCCATTATGGGACCGGTGCCCACCCAGCATCGTGAGACATTTGGATAGCTACAATAAGTAGCGACTGTAGGTTGAGAAAACCAGCTATAACGGTTGGGATGCTTGACATGCTAACCACATGCCACCACACTGGCTAGATGATTGTCTATCATGTGGATGTCAGGCCAGCAGCCGGATGATAGGCCAAGGGCCTTCTAGGCCTGTCGCGCTTGAAAAAAAAAGTGTTTTAATACACTCCAAATGGCTTAATATGTAAACATATGACATTTTAATTTTAACTAATGTAAAAACAAATATGTATTTTTATAGAAATCCCAGCACTGGTAATGACCTCAACTGTTAAATACCGTCGTTAAATAAAACATTAACCAACTACTGAAAAGAGTTGGTATTTTATTACTTCATCATCATCATGAACAAATTCGTTTTAGGCCATGTGGCCTGTACGGTAAACCTAGCGAAGATGGTCTTGATCTTTCCACCGATGTTTTGGTCTTCCTTGGTCCCTATGTCCAGTTGGGGTATATTGGAATGCCAATTTTGGAAGTCTATTTCTTGCCATTCTTCTCAGATGATTTTTCCATTCTTGTTGGTATCTTTGGATATCTTCATTTAAACTTGCTACTCCAAGTTTTCCTCTGATAGTGGTGTTCCTTTGGTGATCCAGTCTATTAACTCCTAACAATGATCATAAGAAGCTCTATATTAACCTAAATCATCCTATTGACCTACATTTAGGGCAGTAGGTATTGTTTCTTCCATACCTGATTTCAATACCAAAGATAGATGAACAGACAGGCCAATGGAGAAGACTACATAACAGTTGTCTACGTGATATATATATATTATAATTATTTTTTTTTACATTGAGCAATGCAAGCTTAATATGACATGCTTACTTGTGATAGAAGCTACTAGATGGCAGTGAAGACCGAGTTCCCGCTACATCTCATAATAATAAGAGAGTATGTATATAAGAAAAATGAATGTTTGTACTAGATTTGCTTGGTAGCGTAATCAGTAGCACACTGCGATATATATATATATATATATATGAGAAAGCAGATATAATAAGAACAGTTACGTCTTGTAGACTTGATGGGCAGGACAGATCTTTATGAGAAAGCAAGACATTGATATTATCTTATTGACATAAGTGGTACATAGTAGAATGGAATACTTCCAGAAAACAAAAATCCATAATATATTAAAGTGACTATATAGATGTCTCGCGCCATAGCCGAGTGGTTAAGGCAAGAAGCCTTGGCGCAGAGCTACGGGACTTGCGCTGGTTCGAGTCTCCATGGGGGAAGAAATTTTCTCATGGTATTTCGGCCAGTATGGGACCGGTGCGTACCCAGCATCGTGAGGCATTTGGGTAGCTACAATAATTAGCGGCTCCAGGTTGAGAAAACCAGCTATAACGGCTGGGGGACTCGACGTGCTGACCACATGTCACCCCTACACTGGCTGATGATCATATACCTCTGTGGTTGACACATGTGGGTGTGAGGCCATCAGCCGGTTGGTAGGCTAAGGGCCTTCTAGGCCTGTCGCGCCAGGAGATTAGATTATATAGATATGTATTCATGATAAAATAAGGATAAAATACTTTTTAAATTAATTCAGGATGATGTGGTTATTTTAAAACAAAAACAAAAAATCAATTCATTAACTTCAAGAAATTCGAGATTATTCGTTATAAAAAATATATAATAAAAATCGTTGTTAAAACAGGATAAGTATTAAGCAGTATAGGTAATTTTGCAAAGTTCTATTCTTGAAGAACGAGTTTAAGTGCCCTGACATTGTTGCCTCTGTTATAGAAAGCGGAACTGTCGTGTTATCAACACCTCGTTGCTTAGCACAATTTACACTGATAATAAATTGACCCTGATACCAGTACCCTTGATTTTGAAAAGCTAAATCACTAACATTGGTTTTTTACATTTATTTTTCTAAAATTGTAATTTAATGTTATGTGACATAATAATATTATATATATATAGTATATATACATATGCTGTCTTGCTATCTTGTCACACAGCGGGCCCGGGTTCGATTCCCGATCGGGACAAGCTTTATGGGTGTGGTTTTTTGTCGGGATTTTTCCTCGCTTGTAAGACAAATGTCAGATAACTTTGAGCCCCAAAAGGTCCCTGAACATCATCTGGCCATCATCATTATCATCTCCGGTGTGGAAAGCAACGGGAAGCTACCACACCTATAATTCCATAGTAAAACTGCAAAGCATAGCATGAAAATGCTATGATTCCAGTGAAAGACCTGCCCTAAGGCAGAATACTATAATATATATATATATATATATATATATATATATATATATAGAGTGATTCAAAAGTCTCTTGACATTTACCTCATATCGTTAATTTATGTATTTTGTTATATGTTGGAAACTATGCTAACAATAGAAGAAAGATTAGCTGTCGTTTTCGTTCGTATACGAGGATTGATGTACGGGCAGGTCCAAGAAAAATTCGCTAGAAAGTTCAGAAAACCAGGTCCTAGCAGGCAAGCTATTAGAGATCTGGTACTTAAAATGAAACGGAAGGGGTCTGTTGCTGATGAGGCAGTAGAGGGAGGCCTTCTACAACACCAGAAGACGTGCATAAAGGATGCCATCTCACGAAGTCCCGGTGCATCAACCAGAAGACTCAGTAGAGAGTTGAGTACGTCCCAAAGCACTGTATGGCGTACCTTTTGCTCCAAACTGAACAAACGCTCTTACTACATCCAGATAATTCACAAGACTATATAGCTCGACAAGCTATGTGTGATGCCATTGAAAATGAAGATGTCATAGAACATGTGTTGTTCAGCGTTGAGGTAACATTCCACACATGTGGACATGTCAATAGGCATAATTGTAGGATTTGGGCAGGCGAATAGCCAAACGCCATACAAGAGTTTCAGAGACACACACCAAAGGTAAATGTATGGCTGGGAATAACAAAAAAAAAAAAAATCACGGGTCGTTCTTGTTTGCGGAAACAACAGTAACTGGAAGTAACTATCTTGACATGTTAGAACAATGCCTGAAACAGGATGCTGTACAAGATACTGTGGTTTTCAGCAAGATGGTGCACCACCCCATTTTGCCACCATTGCTCTTGACCACCTCAACAAAGTTTTTCCTGATAAATGGATCGGTCGTGGTTCACCGAGAATTTGGGCGGCCTACCCTCCAGGCGTGAAGTCTCAGAACTTACTGACTGTACTAGTATATATCAGGTGCTATAGGTATCTCTTTGAGGCGATTAGCTAATATATTTGAGCTAATACTGAGCTGATAATGAAATAAGCATAAGTAAGTAAGTCCTGGTTAAGTAACTGGCGAAAGGGAGCACCTCATCAGGGAATGTATGGGTATCTTCAGACACACACACACACACACACACACACACACACACACACACACACACACATATATATATATATATGAGGCCTTGAATATTAAAATGGGCCATGTCCACTTCTGATGTATTTACAAGCGAGCACGTCTACTGATAGCTCGAGTTTATTTGTATTTATAATTGTATATGTCTAGTGTTATCAAGTGTCAAGTGTCTACTGAAACAAATAAAATATTTGTTCTATGTATACTATTTATAATATATGATTTAAATCATTATATAGAAGAAAATTTCTGTTTTTTTTTTTCGAATTGTGACAAAATGAACATGGCCCATTTGAATATTCAAGGGATCACGTGTTTGTGTGTGTGTGTGGTTCACCGTTGTAGTCTCGGGATAGTGTCGCTGCCTCGTACGCTACGGGCCGGGTTCGTTTCCCGGTCGGGATAAGTTTCCTGGGTGATTTTTTCAGGGGTTTCCTCATCTGTAAAACAAATGTCAAGAATCTTTAAGGCTCAAAAGTTCCCGAATATCATATGACCACCATAATCATCATTATCATATTCGCCATGTTTAGTATGAAGGTGTGTGAATGGTGTGTTTCGTCTTAATGTTCTGATGTTTCGGAACAGGCTCTGACATTGAGCTGACCACTCATTCAGAGAGGTCCTCCATTTCCTTATGTGGTCAAAAAAGTTTGTGTGCGATCACTCTCCGTAGAGGTTGTGTCACTGTGTCTATCTAATGCATTGAGGTCCAAACTTCTTGATTTCCTGAGACATATAATATTTCCCGCACCGTAGGCGAGTTGTTAAGGCAACATGCCTTGGCGCAGAGCTGCGGGACTTGCGGTGATTCGAGTCTCCATTGGGGGAAGAAATTTTCTCATGGAATTTCGGCCAGAATGGGACCGGTGCCCGCCTAACATCGTGAGGAATTTTGGTAGATACAATAAATAAGTTTAATAAACTAACGATCTTCTTGGTGATAAAATCGTAAAACATTGAGCCAATATTTAGTCTTGAAAATAACAGCTTCGCTGTTGAAACATGTTGACTTTTTTAATTTTTAATTAGTGAAATGGGTTCATTGACTACGTGTTTTACAATAAATAAGGTTGAAAAAGCCAGCTATAACGGCTGTCACTCCTACAATGGCAGGATGATCGTGTACATCTGTAATTAACACATATAGATGTGAGACCAGCAGCCGATTGGTAGGCTGTCGCACATTAGGGTTTGGTTTGATTTTTATATTTGGGCCAGTAGAAGAAAATTGTGTCTGAAGAAGGAGGTATATTTATGAATTGAGGGGGTCGGTGGAATAAGGGTCCATCCCAACTGCACTAAGTTTCGAGAAAACTTGCATTTTATTAAATTCTACATTCAGTAAAATATATAGAGCACATATTGATAGTATTTGGTACATGTCTTGTACATGAAATAAGTTTTCTGACTGCAAAATTTGTTTAAGATATTTAATAAAGCAGTTATTGTCAGATTTATAAAGATTAAAAGACGAGAGATGGAAGTATTGTATGTAGGACACACTGTTGATGACAAAATGGCGAAGAAGATATTTAATCCAATGCCAGAAAGAACCAGGAAAGTGGTATTCGGTGAAAATATTGTGTGAGACAGGACATAGATTCTGCCGAATTAAGCAATTGAGGAGCCCAGCATCGAACAGATATGAATGCCGAAAGTTCTGAAGGTCAGGGCCTACTGAGCTCTGTCGACCCACTGTTGTTGTTGTTGATGATGATGAAACTTCTTCTTCTTTCTTCGTCGGGCTCTACGACTTCCAGTGGAATGTCTTGGCCTTCTCAACCAGTTTACGCCACTTCTTCCTATCCTGTGCAGTAGATTTCAAATCAAAAATCCCCATCTCTCTCAAATCTTCAATTACGTCATCTTCCCATCATCCTTGGTCTTCCCCTTGGTCTTGTTCCCTGTGGCTTCCAATTTAAAATATCATTCGGCAATCTTCCCTTTGGCATTCGTAGTGTATGTCCAAACAATTGTAATCTTTTGGATTTGATGAAACTAACTATATTTTCTTTATTATTCTTGAGGTATAATTCGTTATTCCTTCTCAACCTCCAAGTTCCATTTTCCTTTACTGGACCTAGCACTCTTCTAAATATTTTCCTCTCAAACGTTAATAGTCTTAATTTATCTGCTTCTTTTAGTACCCAGGTTTCAACTCCATAACATATGATTGGTGATGAAACTTCTAGGCTTAGTTATTGTGAAGACAAAGTTTTACTCTCGCCAAGTACACGGAAGTTTTTTAAAAAAAATTAAGAATTGCTAATCATAAGAGGATGTGCAGAGGATGTAATACTACAATATCTGGCAGTGAACCTGCATTTTGATATTTGTTTTGGCGATTTGCTTTTGTCACGTATAACTTTCTCTCATTTCTGGGAGATACGCGAGCATTTTAGCCTAGTTCTACAGAATGAAATCGCGTGTATGAGTCATTGTGTACGTGCGTGTACTACCTGAGACAGAAACCACAAGTTTTATTATGAGAACATATCTGTATATCTTTCTCCCCCACACTCAAGTCACTTGTATTTACGCATGAAGGATCATAGATGTTTTTTTACCGTAATTACGTACATGCTAACAAATCAGACTTCTCCACAAACCTGTTTACCGAGTGTATTTATTCAAACCATGGAGTTTGAGACTCGTATTTGAGAAATCTTTAACATTAACTTGTCACGCAGCGGGCTCGGGTTCGATCCCCGGTCGGGACAGTTTTTCTGGGTGAGGTTTTTATCGGTTTTTTTTCTCACCTATAAGACAAATGTCAGGAAAACTTTAAGGCCCAAACGGTCCCCGAAATCATATGGCCATCATTATCATTATCATCATCATCTTCATCCTTCACCGGTGTGGAAAGCAACGGGAAGCTACCACATCTACAATTCCCTAGTAAAGCTGCAAAGCATAGCATGAACATGCTATGATTGTAGTGAAAGACCTGCCCTCGGGCAGAATTACTGTGGATGGATGGATGGAACTACGATTTGAGGGAAGTAGATTATACAGGGAATGATTGGAAAGCATTAGCTCAGGATAGGGATGTATGGAGAGCTTATGTCCGCGCGGCCATGAACTTACGGGTTCGATAATACCAGTGAGTAAGTAAGTATTTGAGAAATCCTAAACCTGTTACAAGCCAGGTTAAAAAAGTGAGGGGAGGAGTAAAAACCTCGTATATTATCCTGGGTACAGCTCTCTAATATAACATCCCTTACACTCAGATTCAACCCAGGATGTTACTGTGTGTTTGGAATAGGGAACTGGGTTGCCATTTTAACAGTATTTTCTTGAGAGAAATCCTTATATAAAACTGAAGATTGCAACACAGCAGGTACATAGTTGTAAGTTGTAGCCGTCCAAGCCACCCCCTCTTAAAGAAAAAACAGTTACCACTTGTCTCCGAGCTCGTGTGGACTTGTACTACCCTGTGTGAAAGTTCGACTCTCATTTTTACTATAAAACTAGTTTGCATGCCGTAAAAGAAAAACTATGTTTTTTTTTAAATGTATGGTACATAGATTTGGAAAAGAACTGCTAACCTTGCCCCTTTGGAAAAGAATTGCTAACCTTGCCCCTCCACCCCTCCCTAAACAAACAAATACCGTTATTATGACTTTGGCAACATCTACCCACTGTAGGTAGGGGAACACTGGCGTAGCCCATAAGGTCTGTAGTTAAATTCCTGGGTTCAATTAGAATGTACAACACACATCCAAGTACTAAGCAGACGATATAAACACCGAGCACTAAACCTACCTACAATTACAGACCTAATCACTAATACATTTTTTTCTATACGATGGGGAGGTGGCCCATCGTTATAACTATTATACCAACCTGGAGGACTAAGTGATTTTTGTTTAAGGTTTTCTTCCTCTAGCCTCTGACGAACCAACGTCTCCCTAGAAGGTAGCATTCGCCGTATCCTAGTAAGGAGCCCGTACAGGGTATTATCATCCGGGCCCGATGAACCCTGTTTTTTTAGCCCTTAAATTGACGAAGCAATAATTTATCGTGCCACTTATTTAAATATTTCGAACCGCAATGAAAACACAATTATGTAAAACTGTAAGATATCATTGTACATTATTAGGGCAAGGATTTTAATGCAGTAAAAGTTAAGATTGTAATACAGTATAATTAGAAGTAAGACTTCTGACTGTCTTTTGCCTTAGTTTCACATACAAACAGTTGAATAATATACTAAGAAGTTAGACTTCTGACTGTGTTTTGTCTTGGATTCACACAGAAACAATTGGATAATCTGTGTTGCAATCTTAACTTTTAGTCCATTAAAATCCTTGCCCTATAAATTATTATGTAATTTTAAACATATTTAAGTAATTTCTACTAGTTGAAAAATTATATTAAATAAATTACATCAATGTATCTTATACGATACATTGCCAATTTAAGGGTTAAGGAGTTTACTCCCCATTTATCCTGGCTTCTGATAGGCAGATCCTAGTTCTCAAAAATGAGTCTAAGCTGGCTTACTTACTTTCTTACTTACTCACTGGCACTATCGAAGGCACTATCGAACCCGTAGGTTCATGGCCGTGCGGACATAAGCTCTCCATACATCCCGAGCTAATGCTTTCCAATCATTCCCTGTATAATCTACTTCCCTGAAATCATAGTTAATGTCGTTCTCCCACCTCATTCTTGGACTACCAACTGGGCGTTTTCCCTCTGGCTTTCCTACAAGAAGCTTCCATGCACGTCTTTCATTTCCATACGCGCAACATGCCCTGCCCATCGCAGTCTACGAGACTTAACTGTTCTTATTATATCTGGCTTCCTATAAAGACCATGTAGTTCATTGTTATGTAGTCTTCTCCATTCACCTGTCTATTCATCTCCCTTTGGTCCAAACATTTTCCTAAGAACTTTATTCATAAAAACTCGTAATCTCATCTCCTCCCTTGAAGTAAGAGTCCATGTTTCGCGCCAATGTAATATAACTGGTAGAATAATAGTTTTATATATATTTTCAGTTTGACGTTTTTTTGAAAGGAGTTGGTTGGGACATCAAAAGTCTCTGTAATGCATAATAGCACGCATTTCCAGAATTGAGCCTATGTTTAATTTCTTTGTGCATCTCATTCCTATTTGTGATTATTGCTAAGCTGGCTGGGTTAATACATTATTAATAGCCTAAAGTCTTAATTGTAGGTATGAATATTGTGAATGAGTTTTGTATATTATATTTTCTGCTGTATAGTGAACACTGCTAATTACTAAAGGAACGGTGACTCATCAGTCAGAACCTGCAGTTTCCCTCACATTCATAAGACCCCTCCGGTGTGTCTTCACGCATTCAATTCCTCATTTGTTAAAAAAAAACAGTTGAACTACTGCAAGGTTCACAAATATTCTAATAATGAATCACTAACCATTTACGTTGAGAATAATAACGTGACATAACTATTAATAGCTAACTAACTCACAGATTCTATCGAACCCGTAGGTTCATTACCCCTCGGACATAACCTCTCCACACATTCATATCCTGAGCTATTTTTTTTTCCAATCATCCCGTGTATAACCTATTTCCTCAAATCATGGTAATGTTATTCTCCCACCTCATTCTTGGTCTACCAACTAGGCGTTTTCCCTCTAGTTTTCCTACAAGAAGCTTCCATGTCCCAATTTCATTCCCCATTCGTGCCATATGTACTGCCCAATGCAGTCTACGAGACTTAAATGTTTTTATTATATGTTATCTGGTTTTCTAGAGATTATGAAGCTCACTATTATCCAGTCTTTTCCATTCGCCTGTCTGTTCATCTCTCTTTGATCCAAAATGTTTTTAAGAACTTTATACTCAAAAACTCGTAATTTGTTTACTCCTTTAAAGTAAGAATCCATGTTTCCCATCAATATAGGCCTAAAATAACTGGGAGAAAAACAGTCTTATATAATTTCAGTTTATTTCATTTCTGGTCGGCCGCGGTGGACTAGTGGTTATTCTCCGAGGATCGCGAATTCAAACTCCGTCGCCGTTGATGGATTTTTTAGGATGGAAAAATCCAAGAAATAAATCCTCCGGGAGGAACTTTAAGCCGTGGATCACGAGTCTGAAGGTTTTCAGGTTCGTAAAAGATCCTTAAACCTGAACAGAGAGGCTTCTAAGCAAAATTTACCGACTGATCTCAAACATTCTAGTAATACCTTAGTTGCCTGCTAGATGTCTCATTAAGTAAGTGTCTTGACCGCATGCCACTCATGTATCTTTGCACAAATAAGGCAACTAAAAATGAACTTCGGAACAGGCAACTCTTGCCTAAACCAGGAAGTGAAGAAGAAGAAGAAAAATGAACTTCGGTCGGAGGACTCGAAATGCTGACCACATGTCACCCCTACACTGGCTGGATAATCATCTACCTCTGTGATTGACACATGTGGATGTGAGGCCAGCAGCCGGATGGTAGGCTAAGGGCTTTCTAGGCCTGTCGCGCCAGGAATAAAAAAAATGAACTTGGTCTATAAACTCCTGATAAAGGAGAAGCTGTGGCATAACAATGTGCTACATCATCACTATATATATATATATATATATATATATATATATATATATATATATATGTGTGTGTGTGTGTGTGTGTGTGTGTGTTTAATTTCTTTGAGGCATGCTGAAGTGAAATCATTGGTTTAGGCCACGGACGTCTTAACTACGGCCCGCGGCTTTTCATCACTTTCTATTCCTGTAGGACTGTAGCATTCTAATAAATTAAAATATGCTAAAGGAGACATATAATATCATCATCATCATCATCATCATCATCATAGCACATTCACGAATTTAGGCCATTTGTTGACCTGTTTCGGCCTCAAGAGAAACACCATCCAAAAGTCTTTTGAGTGGGCGTCCTGGTATTCTTCTTCCTACAGGTTAACATTTGTTCGGGTATCCTGTGATCTTCCATTTGAAAACATGTTGCATCCATCTTGACTTGTAATCAGACATTTTGTTTTCTAAAGGTTCCATGTGTAATTCTTCTAAGATGTCTTCATTTTTTTATGATCTAGTGATGTGTATCCCTGCAGTCCTTCCAAGGTCCTATAATATTTAATCTGTAAATAATAGAGCAAAAACTTGTGAAACATGAAATAACGACATAACTAGAAAAGTAGCAATCAACACACGCTAATAAAAATAATAATAATAATAATATTTATGGTCATGTCAAAATGTCTGATTATATGTCAAGATGGATGCAACACGTTTATCGAATGGAAGATCACAGGATACCCAAACAAATGTTAATATCAACCTGCAGGAAGAAGAAGATCAGGACGTCCACTCAAAAGAATTCTGGATAGTGTTTCTCTTGAGGCCGAAACAGGTCAACAAATGGCCTAAATTCGTGAATGTACTATGATGATGATGGTCATGTCAAAAGAATGACAGAAAACAGATTCCCAAGAAGAATACTAGAATGGGTGTCATTTGGTAGTAGAAGAAGAGGAGGAGAACGGCCAAAAATAACGTGGATTGGTGATGTTTTGAGCAGCTTGAGAGAAAAAGGATTGGCCGATTGAGATTGGAATGACAGAGAGATGTGGAGGAGAGTAACAGTATATTAGGTCCTAATTTGGCGCAGGAATGTATTATGAAACATTGTGAAACCTGTAAGTAAATAAATAAGAACACAAGAGTTATAGTAGCGCCTATTGCCCTCGTCACTTTGATGTTTCTTTCATTTAGCTCGCGATATAAATAAGTTTGGGCGGCTCTGGTTTAAGCAATACATTACAAACTGAAAAGTTGGACGTTCGATTCCAATGGGGTCGGGATTTTTAAACTGTCTTAAACCCCAGGCAGCTCAATGATCCTGGGGTCTACTCGTCCTCGAACTGAAACAAGTACCAGACACAAGATGTGGAATAAATGCTATCTCAAGAAGGGCTGATAACTCGGTTGGCACATCGTGCCGATTGTTCAACACGACCGAGTCGATGGATTTTTAAGATTTAAGTAACTTCCTGGGTTGAGTGTAGATGATCGTCTACCTCTGTGATCAACACATGTGGATGTGCAGCCAGCAGGACTTTCTAGACCTGTTAGGGTTGGAGTTTGGAGAAACCTACACAAGTCGTCGACTAAATGACTAATTTGAAAACCATGTGATGATCTTTCACATGTGTTTAGACATTCTCTTTCCCATAGAGAAATAGTTCGACTACGCTACACTCTAATTCAACCCAGGAAGTTACTACAAGCCATATGGACTACGCCAGTGTCCCCCTACGTACAGAGGGTAGATGTTGCCAAACTCATAATAACGGTATCTGTTTGTTTAGGGAGGGATGGAGGGGCAAGATTAGCAGTACTTTCTCCAAATATATGTACTATACATTTAAAAAAACATAGTTTTTATTTTACGGCCTACAAACTAGTTTTATAGTAAATATGAGAGTCGACACTTTCACACAGGATAGTACAGAGCTGCACGAGCTCAGTGACAAGTGGTAACTGTTTTTTTTTTCTTTTCTTTAAGAGGGGGTTGCTTGGACGCCTACAACTTACAACTATGTATCTGCTGTGTTGCAAACTTCAGTTTTATATAAGGATTTCTCTCAAGAAAATACTGTTAAAATGGCAATCCAGTTCACTATTCCAAACACACAGTAACTTCCTGGGTTGAATCTGACTGTAGCACAATCACACTTCTGCTCTAGCCGTGCAGACTTAACTTGGGCGAGTAATAATAATAAGTATCTTTACATCCTCAACTTCACCGAGGACTTATAGGAACGCTGCCTTCATATCCACCTGTGTTAATCACAGTAGTGGATAAAAATCATTCAGCTAGTATAGGAATGACATATGGTTAAGTTGTCAGGTGCCCAGCTGTTAATCTGATTTTCTCGACCTGGAGCCGCTACTTATTGTAACTAACTCACTGACTCTATCGAACCCATAGGTTCATGACCACGCGGACATAAGCTCTCCATACATCCATATCCTGAACTAATGTTTTCCAATCATCCCCTGAACAATCTATTTCCCTCAAATCATGGATACTGTTATTCTCCAACCTCATTTTATCTACCAAATGGGTGTTTTCCCTCTGGTTTTCCTACAAGAAGCTTGCATGCACCTCTTTCATCCCCCAAATGTGCCACATGTCCTGCCCATCGCAGTCTACGGGACTAACTGTTCTTATTATATCTGGTTTGCTATACATATCATGTAGCCCACTCTTATGCAGTTTACTCCATTCACCTGTCTGTTCATCTTTTTTTTTATCCAAAAAATTTCCTAAGAACTTTATTCTCAAATACTATTCTGAAATAATGTTCCGGGACTGATATAAAGTAGCCTACATCATATCATATTAAATTTGAGCCTTTGAGTGTTAAAATGGGCCATGTCTATTTTTCGGGAAAACTGAAATTTTCTTCTCTATAGCGATTTAAATCATATATTATAAATAGTATGCATAGAACAAATATTTATTTACTTCAACAGACACTTCGTAACACAAGAAAAATACAATTATAAACATAAATATACTCTTGAGCTATCAGTAGATGTGTTCACTTGTAAATGCATCAGAAGTGGACATGTCCCATTTTAATAATCAAGGGCTCAAATTATATAATGAATAAATTAGATCCAATCCAGAACTAAGTAAACTAGACACAACTAGTTAAAAAAATTAAAATAATTATTTTAAATTAATTAGTTAATTAAGTTAATAAAATTAATCATTTGAATATTTTCAAATAATAGATATAAAGCATCTATTTTTGCTTATATTATTATAAATCAATATACTATTACTAATTACTTTCTTTTGTAATATTGGTTATAATACATCACATTATATGGTTTATATTATTTTATGTATATCATTCTCCATCGCATTAATTCTTTTGTTAGAATAAGTCTTATTCCCAATGCATTATTGTTTTTTTATTTTTATGTGTCATAATTTATGTAAAAATGAAACTGGCCCCTAACTTTAAATGTATATATCCTATTTGTATTATTCGTGTAACTGAACTGCACCCGAGCACGAGTACTTGCTCATTCGGGTGTCAATATTGTATATAACATTTATTTTTGAAATTCATGTTAAAGCACCGTTGAGGTTATTTAATGAGATGTTAATTATATAATTTTTTACCTGGAAAGTCATTCGTCCTTAACTAAGTTATTAAACTTCTTCAGGTTATTCTAATATGGAGGCCTTTCGAAAACAATGTTTCATCTTCTGCGTTTTAACTGGAACTGATGGCTGATGAAATTGTATAGGTTGTATAATGGATTTATGTCTGCGGTTATGTTCTCGATATGTTCTCAACGAGAACATAACCGCAGACACAAATCCGTTACACAAACTATACAACACCATCAGTTCCAATTAAAACGCAGAAGATGAAACATTGTTTTCGAAAGGCCTCCATATTAGAATAACTTCTTCTTCTTCCTTTCATGTGATAGACCTAGTGGTCTGTTACGGTCTCAATCCAACGTTTGAAGGGTCTGCCCAAAGATCTCTTGCCTGGTGGCTGGTAATTTAAGATCTGACGTGATATTCTTGTTCTGCTCATTCTTCGTACGTGAGATTTCCAGTTGTTTCTGTATTTTTGTACGTATTCCATGACTGATTCTGTGTGTAATTCTTTGAGAATTTCATAATTCCTTTTATGGTCTGTTCTTGAATAGCACACAGTACGTCTCATAAATTTCATTTCTGCCGCAGTTAGTCTTTGTTCATCTACACTGCGAATTGTCCAGGCCTCACTGCCGTAACATAATATGGGTCTGGCCAGTGTTTTATAAATTCTAGTTCGTGTGTGTTGCTGTACTGTGTTTGGCTTGAAAATATTATTTATATTTCCTGTTACTCTGTTAATTAGAATAACTTGAAGTTTAATAACTTAGTTGAGGACGACTGACTCACCAGGTAAAAAATTATATAATTAACTACATTTATTTGTAAATAAAATGTATTCTTAATCTTATTTAGAGTTAGAGAAAATTGCAGTATAATTTAAAAACAGATTTCAATTAAGTAAGATAATTACTAAGTAAAGGGGGGCACGCCGTAGCGTAGTGGTTAAGGCACGGAGCTACAAGCCGGAGGGTCGAGGGTTCAAGTCCCGTTGGGGTCAGGATTTTTAAACTGTCCCAAACCCTCTGCCTCTAACGGAAATGAGTACCAGACGCTTGTTCTGGGGGTAAAGGCGGCCGTCACGCAGGGCTGACAACCCGGCTGACATAAAGTGCCGATTGTCTAGATAAAGTGGGAGCCCTAACCTCCTACTACCCGAAGGGCCTCCGGGCCTGTTGTGGGATCACTTTACTTAATTACTAAGTAAAGTTTAAGAAAGAAATCACGTAATAATGGGTAAGTGAGAATGAAGTTGGAATAATTCAACTATAGGCGGTATTATGCCTAATAACATAGGAAAATGAAAAAAAAAAAAAAAAAAAAAAAAAAAAAAAAGGTAAGGCAGCATTCTGACAGGTAGGGTTAGGGGAGAGTATTATAAGGTAAATAGGAAACTGTTCAATGGCAAATGCACATAGCTCGTGGATGAGCAACGTGCGTGAGTCATCACAACCCCAGGCCCTGGAGTTTACGGTCAAGGCCAATATATACTCATTCTCTTTCACTTTTATTAACAGCTAGGTAAATATTTAATAAAAACTGGCTAAATATTTATAAATAGAAGAACTAAAATAAAAGGTACAATCAAGTAGTTACAACAAATTATAAAATATTTTTGCAAAATTTTGCAAAAGAGGTTATCGTGGCTTCGTCTAAGAGATCGTAGAGCTGTCCATTCCTTTCACCACTTCTTTCACAATAAATCCTATCCACATCATCTCCTAATTCTTTATCACGCCCTCTTCTTTATACTTCTCCTACACACATAATTTAGACACTCCGGTCCCATCAAGCACATTGTTCCTTTATATCCCTCCTCAATCCACCAACACCGTGTATTATTCACCACCTGTTACAGTTTTACTTGCCAGAACTTGTAATTCTCTTCCATCGTATGTCAGAGGTAAGGCACTAAGCTACAAATTTTAAGGTAGTAGGGTCAGTATTTTTAAACTGACCTAAACGTTCTGGTGGCACCATGGCCCTGGGAAATGAGTACCAGGCGCTTCTTCTGGAGGTAAAGGCGGCTGTCACGCATCTGTGCCGATTGTCTAGAAAAAGTGGGAGCTCCTATTACCCGAAGGGTCTCCGAAGGCCTATATGGGAACATTTTATCTATTTCTTTTACCTTTTTTTACCTATGTCAGAGACTGTTAGTTCAAAAAAAAAAAATTATTTAATAACGAACTTATGTACGGCCTTTGATAAAATGATGGCGCATCTCTTGATGATGGAAAGTTAGAGTTTTGAAGAGCGATTCACACCAGTGCGTTGTTCGGTTCTCTATGTTGTTACATGTTCTGACTCGTTTGAGTATAAAGCGAACGGCGTAAGTCTCTCTTCATGCAGCATTCGTATCGTTCGCTTAAGTGGAGCAGTCGGTAAGATGCTCTTTTTCCGACGACGCGGGCCCACTTTCGATTCCGGTCAGGTAGATTTCTTTTAATTTATTGTTATTTGATAACGTCGTTAATTTTCATAATGCCTACACGTTTTACCAGGTTTCGTCATATAAATAAATTTGTATATATATGGAAATATTTCAGGTCCGGATAGGCTCCTGGGTGAGTTTTTTCGGGGTTTTTCCTCACTTGTAAGATAAATGTCAGGAAGTTTAGGGCCCAACGGTCCCCGAAAATCATCCGGCCATCATCATCAACCTAATCATTATCATCATCATTCTTCACCGGTGTGGCAAGAAACGAATAACTACCACACCTACAGTTCCCTAGTAAAGCTGCAAAGCATAGCAAGAAAATCATATGATTGCAGTGAAAGACCTGCCCTCGGGCAAAATTTCTATGAAATGGAATATATGGAAATAAATAAATTAATTAAAGGAAACATATATATATATATATATATATATATATATATATATATATATATATATATATATACACAGTGAAACTTGCTTAATCCGGAACGTGAATAATGCGGAATTTTGTCCAATGTGAACAAATTTATTGGTCCCAGCAAAATAATAGTAATTTTACGTGTATTTATTTTGTATAAAACGGAATCTGTCCAACGCGGAAACGCAAGGATATTTCTACACAATTCACGAAAAAAAGTGTTTATAAGGCGGAAAGAGAGAGAGAGAGAGAGAGAGAGAGAGAGAGAGAGAGAGAAAAAAATAGAGTGAGTGAGTGAGAAAGAAATAAATTAGTTTCCACTTCATTGAATTCCCGTTAGGCGAAATAACAATAAGGGATGATTCCTGCCACCGGGTTAAGTAGATTTTCTTTCTGAAAATTTCTTTCGGCCTCACTGCACACCCGTTTTGCGAAATACAGGTTCGTTTAACAAATATTTGGAGTGTGACATCTGTCTGACAAATAACCAGTGCATTGTGGAATTTTAAATTAGTTTAAGATCTGAGACCGATTGTGTACATATCTTTTACAGGTAGCGTTCTGAATTTCCGGAATAAAGATGGCTAAATTGTATGTATCATTATCTTTAAACGAAAAAGTGAAAGTGATTAAAGATAAAGAAAAAGAAACTCTTAGTAGGCCTACGCGAAATAATGACTAAATTTCTTCTTCTTCTTCTTCTTCCTTTCAAGTATTAGGCCAAGGCCTGTTACGATCTTATAGAAAATTTTCCCTCCAGCGGGGAAATTCTCGTATAAGACTTGAAAGCATAATAATAGTCCCTTCGATTGGTTGCTGGCCAAAGGAAGGCACGACCAGTGATGGGGCTGCCATCTTATAGCCTCTGGTCAGGCTTTTCTGGAGAAGAAAAGAAAATAGAGGAAAGAAGAAATGGAAGAAAGGAAAGACTCCCTAGCCCTCGGATGCCCTAATAGCATCGGGGTCGAAAAAACAAGAGTTAACCAAGAGAGGTTAGATAGTAAAGTTAAAAGAGTGCAAAACACAAGTAAGTGGAAGAAATGTTTTGCTTAGCTTGGGCACCTTGTGGTCGCCATCCACATATCCCCTAGATGAGGACCCCAAATGTGGGTAAACCCAAGTTTATGAGATTTTAAAACACAAAGAAAAAATAATTAATTAATGGATGCAAGGAAATGATCAAATGAAGGGGAAAGCAATAAATAAATAAATAATAAATAAAATAAATGAAGGAATCAACGAAGTAGTGTGGGAGTGTTTTACAAGTGCACGATCAAAAAATCTCCAAATTTCCGGACCAACGCTCCAAAGTCAAGTTCTATCTGTTGCTCTAGAGAACAACGATTCCAAAGCATCTTCAGGTTGGCTGTACAGTTATAAAAGACGACACAATGTAGTGTGGAATGAAATTTGCGGGGAATCAAAGGATGTGGACGAAAGTATAGTGAGTGAGTGTAAACCGAAACTGCATACAGGATACACGCCGAAGAGACATTTTTAACGCTGACAAAACGGACTGCTTTTTTGCGCGTTACCGTCGAAATCGCTCGTACATACTATACTCCTCTTTTCAACGGCAGCGGAACTACAATTAATCCAAGGTACGTAAAAATACATATACAGTGCTCTATAATCTAAGACTGGTTAATATTTTTTGTTTTTTTTTTATAATTCGGAATTTTGTCTAATGTGGAAAAAAAAATTGGTCCCATGCGATTCCGCTTTGAACAAGTTTTACTGTGTGTGTGTATATATATGTATTGCATTGCTCAATGTTAAACATTTAATTATAACATATATATATAATAAATTTTAAATAACGGTTAACAACAAGATGGCGGTATCAAAAATACATAACCAAATTAATTAACGTAACAATTTTTTTAAAAATAAAACAGGTATTCAGGGGAAAACATTATTTGATAAGATACACAACACAGAAATTAGGGACAAATGTCATATTCAAGGAATAACCAAATTTATTATAGATAGACGAAAATATTGGAAAGGTCATATAGAAAGAATGGAAGACAACTGACTTTCAAAAAAGAGTTAATCAATGGACGGGAGAAGAACAAGAGGACGACCAGCCAAGAGATGGATAGACAGTGGATGCATATTCAATATGTCTTCCTCAGAGGAGTGATTTTGGAAATAAACAGGAAGAAAATTCTACACATTATGAAGAAGTAGAAAAAGAAGAAGAAATAAAATAAGAAATTAAAAAAATATATATACTTTTTTTTTAATATGCTCAACTCATGTCACCTCAGTCGGGTCGAGGGATGAGATGATATGAAGCACCTATATTTATAGAGGTCTGTGAACTACAAGAGTGCCGGCCGACCACTCCTGACGCACCGTCACAGGGGCGGATAAACGAAATGGATGAGATGAGTTTGGATAAATGATGGAATGAAATTTGTGGCAGGGGAAACCCCGACAAAAACCTGCCCAAGCTCAGTTTCGTCCACCACGAATTCCACATGGAGTGACCGAGACTCGATCTCGGGACCTCAGCGGTGAGAGGCAAGCGTCTAACCCCTTGTGACACGGATATAAAAATTAAATGGTGTTTTATGGGATAAGAATGTAAGTTATGAAAAATACATTTTCAATACAATAATGAGTACAATACCATATGGCGCAAAAACATAGGAATTAAAATCTAGAACGGTAAGTAAATTAAATTCTGCAGAAATGAATTTTTGGAGGCGTTCAACTGGAATTTCTAGAAGCGATAAAATAAGAAACAGCGTAATTAAACAAAAGATGATTGTTAAAACTTCAATTGTGAATTTCATTAAATAAACAAACAATTAAAATGGTATGGTCATGTAAAAGAACGGCAGAAGACAGATTCCCAAGAATGCCAGTTGGTAGAAAAAGAAGAGGATGGCCAAAGTAAAGTGGATTAATGGTATTTTGAGCAGCATGAGGGAAAAGGATTGGACGATGGAGATTGGAATGACAGATGTGGAGGAGAATGACAGTAGATTAATTGGGCGCAGGTGGATATGAAACATTGTGAAACCTGTTAAATAAAAAAAATATTGAACAAAAAACGAACAAAATGGCTGCCGATATCAAGTCTATGAACAGATAATTAAAACTAGAAATAGTGCCAAAATGTATTAGAAAAATTATCAAAATTACAATTATGAGGTGAGTCGCTAAAATTCTAAATTTATACAAATTAAAAAAAATTATAAATGAATATAAATATATAAATAAAACGAATTAATACGACCAAATATTTAAATAACATATTCGTTAAAATTTTTTGTTTCTACAGCTTTGGAATATGACAAGTTCTAGCAATAATATTAGATTATAATAAATCACATTTGAAACTTTTTTTTTGTCCACCGCTGTGGTCTCGGGGTAGCGTGCTGCCTTGTCACGCAGCGGGCCCGGGTTCGTTTCCCGGTCGGGACAGGCCCCTGGGTGAAGTTTATTTCGGGTTATTTTCTCACCTGCAAGACAAATGTCAGCAAGCTTAGGGCCCAACGGTCCTCGAAAATCATCCGGCCATCATCATCATCCTTATCATTATCATCATCATCCTTAATCGGTGTGGAAAACAACGGGAAGCTACCACACCTATAATTCCCTAGTAAAGCTGCGAAGCATAGGATGAAAATGCTAAGATTGCAGTGAAAGACTGCCATCTGGCAGAATTACTATGGATGGATGGATATTTTTTTTTCCAATGCCCCAGGTTGGCATTTCAACATTTCTGGTGATCTCTCCAGGCATTGGTATAATGTAACCCTCTTCTGAAGTTGACGCGCCTAGAAGACGGAGTTACATTGCCCCGACGATATGATGGGTGATAAATGATAATGAAGCGCCAGGAGAGTTCTTAACCTTAACTTAACCTAAATTTCAGACCATGGGAAACCACAGGAATGATTCTCTTTAAGGAAAAATTCCTATGGTTTAATCGGGAATCGAACCCGGGACCTCATGAACAGTAGTCAGAAACGCTTGACCACTTGTCCATGAGACTTGTCAAAACATTCTTTTAGAATCAGAAAATTTAATTAAGAGAAAAAATGAATATTGGTTATTCAATCATCATCATCATCATCATCATCATCATCATCATCATCATAGTACATTCACGAATTTAGGCCATTTGTTGACCTGTTTCGGCCTCAAGAGAAACACCATCCAGAAGTCTTTTGAGTGGACGTCCTGGTCTTCTTCTTCCTGCAGGTTGATATCTTAACATTAGTTTGGGTAGGTTGGTTATTCAATAGTATATTATATACAGTATAAGCAATTAAATTGGCATGGGCACATACGACGAATGCAAGAAGAAAGATTACCCAGGAAAACATTGGAATGGTGTCCACCTGGAAGAAGGAGGAGAGGATGCAGGAAATAAGAACTGGAATGAGAGCAAGGGGACTGGAGGACATGGATTGGATGGAGAGAGACGAGTGGAGAAGAAAAATAAAACTTTAGACACAGAAAGATGTGTAAACATTAAAATTCTGTATATAAATAAAAAATATATATATATATTACGTCATCAAAATTATTCCTACGCCAATTTTAAAATGTTCACCCCGATATGATATTTTCATGGAATCGCTCTATTTTCTTCTGGTCATCATTGTAAGGCCAATAGTATTTATATCAATATCTCTGCATTAAACATCTTCTGGCATAGATATACCACACTCTAATGATTTTATTAAGTTCTGTTACGTAATGGAGTTGGAGATTAGTTTGTCCTTGGAAGCACTTGCTGGACGGTCAACAATAGGAAGGAGGAAACTTCCTGGGCACCTGCAAAGACCCTTCTTCCTATTCGCTTCAGTGACTGCACCTGTTTCTCATAACACAAAGAAGGGATTTTAAGGTGAAGAGAAAGCAATGACTTATTGTAAACATTTCGTCAAGTGCAGAGAAACCGGTCCGGGGTTACAGGTAAAAGAAACCCTCATACAAGGGGTGAGTATTCATTAGCGTCAGGTATACGTTAGTTTACAGGGGGAGATTATTTCTAAAGAGATAACACACACTGAACTGTAAACTGTTAATAGTTTTTTTAACTAATAAATGAACTGTATATGTAACAGTGTGCTACATGATCTTTATAAGAAACCAGATTTTTTATATACAGAATTCTAATGTTTACACATCTCTCTGCGGCTAAAGTTTTATTTTTCTTCTCCACTCGTCTCTATCCATTCACTCCATGTCCTCCAGATAATATAATAATAATAATAATAATAATAATAATAATCATCATCATCATCATCATCATAATCATCCAGGGATTAAGCCTGTTGGCTCGTTCCGGTTTCATGAAAGCTAGAATTGTTAAAATTGTTCAGACCATCTTCTGTGTGGGCGACCAACATTTCTCCTTCCGTACGGTTTATAATTTAGCAATAATTTTGGAAATCTTCCTTCTGGCAAGGTAAAGGTAAAGTGATCCCACAACAGGCCTCAGGAGGCCCTTGGAGTAGTAGGAGGTTAAGGTTCCCACTTTTTCTAGACAATCGGCACTTTTATGTCAGCCGGGTTGTCAACCCTGCGTGACGGCCGCCTTTACCCCAGAACAAGCGTCTGGTACTCATTTCAGTTAGAGGCTGAGTCGACCACAGGGCCATAGTGCCGCCAGATGGTTTGGGTCAGTTTAAAAATCCTGACCCCAACGGGACTTGAACCGTCGACCCTCCGGCTTGTAGCTCAGTGCCTTAACCACTACGCTACGGCGTTCTATCAATATGTTCTTTCCAGTCGTTTCTATATTTAATTATTCGGTCTGTAAGTTTGAAAATATTTAATTCCTTTCTTATATCTTCATTTCTTTTCTTATCCAGCAGAGTATATCCTGCTATATTTCTTAAAAATCGCATCTCAGCTGCTTCCAATCTTTGTTCCTGTCTTTTAGCGATCGTCGAACATTCTGATACATTCATCAATACAAGAACAGCCATTACTTTATAAAATTTAATTTTTGTTTCTTTTCTTGTGTTTTTAAGGGTTCTTTTAATAGTGCCACACATTAGATTAAATTTATTTATTTTGTCATTAATATCTTCAATTTTAACATATGATAAATTAAAACCTAGATATTTAAAACTGTTCACCAGCTCTAATATTTTATTATCAATTACTATTTTTGCTCTTAAGGTATCATGTCCTTTAAATGCTAAAATTTTAGTTTTATTCTTTGAAATTTTTAAATTGTAATTGGCACTTATTTTTTCCAAATTAAAAATAGCTCTTTGTAGATCATCTTCTGACCTGGAAATACTACTACTACTACTACTACTACTACTACTAATAATAATAATAATAATAATAATAATAATAATAATAATAATAATAATAATAATAATAATAGTTGTTTTATAGACTGCTATGGGCAGGAAATGTAGCACGAATGGTTGATCAAAGAGAGACATGGAAGTTTCTTGTAGGAAAACTAGGGGAAAAGTCCAGTTGGTAGACCGAGAATGAGGTGGGAGAATAACATTAATCTAGATTTGAGGAAGTTGAGTGCACATGCGATGAGTTTACACATCTTTCTATACCTAAAGTTTTATTTTTCTTCTCCACTCGTCTCTATCCATTTACTCCATGTCCTCCAGATAATAATAATAATAATAATAATAATAATAATAATAATAATAATAATAATAATAGTTGTTTCATAGACTGCAATGGGCAGGAAATGTAGCACGAATGGTTGATGAAAGAGGGAATGGAAGTTTCTTGTAGAAAAATTAGAGAAAAAGTCCAGTTGGTAGACCGAGAATGAGGTGGGAGAATAACATTAACCTAGATTTGAGGAAGTTGAGTGCACATGCGATGAGTTTAAACATCTTTCTGTACCTAAAGTTTTATTTTTCTTCTCCACTCGTCTCTATCCATTCACTCCATGTCCTCCACATAATATAATAATAATAATAATAATAATAATAATAATAATAATAATAATAATAATAATAATAATAATAATAGTTGCTTTATAGACTGCGATGGGCAAGAAATGTAGCACGATTGGTTGATGAAAGAGGAGCATGGAAGCTTCTTATAGGAAAAGTAGGGAAAAAGTCCAGTTGGTAGACCTAGAATGAGATGGGAGAATAACATTAACCTAGATTTGAGGAAGTTGAGCATACATGTGATGATTGTATAACGTTAGCACAGGATAGGGATGTGTGGAGAGCTTATTTCCACGCGGCCATGAACCTATGGTTTCGATAGTGCCAGTGAGTTAATTATGTGTTGTTATGAGCTTATGTTATTTGTCTTTCTTCCTTATAATCAGAGAACTGTACCTTTTAAATATTTTTGATGGCACGGCACTGCGTAGTTGCTTAAAGTAATGTGCTTCAAGCTAGAAGGTCAGGGGTTTGAGTGCCGGTGGCGGTCACGTATTTTAAATTTGCTTGAACCTTCTGGCGGCACCCTGAGGTCGACTCAGCCTTTAACGGAAATGAGTACCAGATGGTTGTTTTGGGGATAAAGGTGTCTTTAGGCAGGGCTGGCAATCTGGCTGAGCACCAGTGCCGATAGTGTAGAAAGCTTCTAATCCTTCTACTACTCCAAGGCCCTCCTTAGACCTCTAATGGGATCATTTTAATTTAGCCATGTCACCAAGGTCTTACAGTAGATAAGTCTTGTCGGGAAGGGATGTTTAAACTTTGCCGCACATACTGTAGCTCATTGTCATGTAGTTTTCTCCATTCACCTGACTATTCATCTCTCTTTGGACCAAACTTTTTCTTAAGCATTTCATTTTCAAATACCCATAAACCCACCACAGAAATAATAATACTAATAATAATATTTTATATACAGATTTTCAATGCTTACACATCTTTCTGTGCCTAAAGTTTTATTTTCCATCTCCATTCGTCTCTAATCCATCAATTCTATGTCCTCCGGTCCACTTGTTCTCATTTCAGTTCTTACTTCTTGCATAGAATGGTTTCGAGGTCTAATAATAATAATAATAATCCATCCATAGTAATTCTGCCCGAAGGCAGGTCCTTCACTGCAATCATAGCATTTGTATGCTATGCTTACAGCTTTACTAGGGAATTGTAGGTGTGGTAGCTTCCCGTTGCTTTCCACACCGGTGAAGGATGATGATGAAGATAATGATAATGATGATGATGATGGCCATATGATTTCGGGGACCGTTAGGGCCTTAAAGTTTTCCTGACATTTGTCTTACAGGTGAGGAAAAACCCCGATAAAAACCTCACCCAGAAAAACTGCCCCGACCGGGGATCGAACCCGGGCCCGCTGCGTGACAAGGCAGCACGCTACCTCGATACCACAGCGGTGAACTATAATAATAATAATAATAATAATAATAATAATAATAATAATAATAATAATAATAATAATAATAATAATAATAATAATAATAATAATAATAATAATAATAATCCATCCATACTAATTCTGCCCGAAGGCAGGTCCTTCACTGCAATCATAGCATTTTCATGCTATGCTTGCAGCTTTACTAGGGAATTGAAGGTGTTGTAACTTCCCATTGATTTCCACACCGGTGAAGGATGATGATGATGATGATGATGATGAAAATGATGATGGCCATATGATTTCTGGGACCGTTTGGGCCTTAAAGATTTTCTGACATTTGTCTTACAGGTGAGGAAAAACCCCGATAAAAACCTCACCCAGAAAAACTGCCCCGTCCGGGGATCAATCCCGGGCTCGCTGTGTGACAAGGCAGCACGCTACCTCGAGACCACAGCGGTGAACTATAATAATAATAATAATAATAATAATAATAATAATAATAATAATAATAATTTAATTGATTTTTTTTCTAAAATTAGGGACCACATTTGAAATGAAGATTTGAGGACAGATGAAATGATAGATTACATTTACAGATACCAATAACGAATGGAGACAGTATATTCTTATCTTTTACAGAAAGAAAACACCACAGATGGACAAGATCTGTTCCAAATGCGGTTGCAGAACAGGGCAAATTTGCAGTCGGGAAGAAGAAAAAAGACGAAATCTCAATTACTAAAACAGATATTGACACCATTCAAAAACTAAAGTCAGAGTACAACAAGATCATTTTCATAAGAACGTGACTCTGAATATTTTTTAGGCATTAAAATTTGCGAAGATGACAGGGATCTTCTTGGTTTGATAATAAATCACCGCCACCTGCTTAAAGCTATTGTAAGCTCTACCTTTCTTTTTGTTGTTTTGTTTAGCGGCAAAGCAGTGGAAGGGACAGGTAGTACATACAAGAAGCTGGCCAGCAGGCTCACAAAGTATGAATCACCTTTAAAAGGGAGGGGGATGGTCATGTGACTGGTCGACCGGTTACTACAGCACTCACCAAATTAAATTATGAAATTATAGCCGAACTCAGTACATCAAATCTGCAACATATTAAGTAGGTTACTTACATAAAAACATAAACATGTATCATATTGCAATATGGGCGCGTTCGTGTTTAAAAGGAAAATTAAACATTAATTGTTTTTACAAGTTAAATAATGTATGTCTAGCGGCTATAAATTAATTTAATAAAAAGTAATTTACCATGTATGCTACACGAAAATTGGCTAAGTTTTCAAACTCGATATTAAGGAATTATTATTAGAGCCATGGGACATGCTCACACGTAGAAATACATTATATAATGAAAATTAACAGTTAATGATAGATGAGGGCAATTTTCAAGAAGTGACTGATTTAAAGTATCTTACTTACTTACTTACTTACTTACTTACTCACTGGCACTATCGAACCCGTAAGTTCATGGCCGCGCGGACATAAGCTCTCCATACATCCCTATCCTGAGCTAATGCTATCCAATCATTCCCTGTATAATCTACTTCCCTCAAATCATAGTTAGTGTTATTCTCCCACCTCATTCTTGGTCTAACAACTGAGCGTTTTCCCTCTGGCTTTCCTACAAGAAGCTTCCATGCAAGTCTTTCATTCCCCATACGTGGAAGATGTCCTGCCCATCGCAGTCCGAGACTTAACTGTTCTTATTATATCTGGCTTCCCATAAAGACCATGTAGTTCATTGTTATGTAGTCTTCTCCATTCACCTGTCTGTTCATCTCTCTTTGGTCGAAAATTTTTCCTAAGTACTTTATTCTCAAATACTTGTAATCTCCTTTCCTCTCTTAAAGTAAGAGTCGAAGCATCTAGGAGCAATAATTACAAATAGGAATGAAACGCACAAAATAATTAGACATAGGCACATTTCTTGAAATGCATGCTATTATTTTTACAGGGACTCTTGTCGTCCCAACTTCTCTCAAAAAACATTAAACTGAAAATATAAATAACTCTTATTCTACCAGTTATATTATATGGATGCTTTTAAGGGAAGAGAAAAGATTACGAGTATTTAAGACTAAAGTTCTTAGGAAAATCTTTGGACCAAAGCGAAATGAACAGACAGGTGAATGGAGAAAACTACGTAACGAGCTGCATGATATTTATGGGAAATCAGATACAATAAGAACAGTTAAGCCTCTTAGACTGCGATGAATAGGGCATGTGGCACGAATGAGGATTGAAAGAGGGCATGGCCACTTCGTTAAAAAACACACACAGGGAAAACGCCCAGTTGATAGACCAACAATGTGGTAGGAAATGTTTGGACCAAAGAGAGATGAACAGACGGGTGAATGGAGGAAACTATTTAAGTGAGCTGCATGGTTTTTATGGGAAATAAGATATAATAAAAACAGTTAAGCCTCATAAACAGCGATGAGCAGGACATGTTGAACGAATGAGGATTGAAAGAAGGGCATGGAAACTCCTTAAAAAAACAGAAGGAAAACGCGTTGATAGACCAATTATGAGGTGGGGGTGTAACATAAACCATGATCTGAGAGAAGTATATTATATAGGATCCTCAGAATTTTATATAACAAAAGGATTAAGACAAGGATGCGGGATGTCACCAACATTGTTCATGATATATTTAGAAGATGTATTAATGAAATGGAATAAGTCATGTAGGGGAATGGGAATCGACATTAATGACCATTTACTGCACAATTTATTATTCGCTGATGACCAGATTATAATAGGACAAGATAATGAAGATATAGAATATATGATCAGAAAGTTGGTCGATGCATTTGAGGTAGGTGGACTGAAGATAAATTATATTAAAACAGAATATATGGTAATTGGAGGAAATTCAGAAGACCTACAAATAAATAATACGATAATTAAACGTGTTGAATGAAGAATTTAAATATCTTGGATCTATAATAGGCCAAGACATTCCACTGGAAGTCGTAGAGCCTGACGAAGAAGGATCTATAATAGATAAATCTGGTACTTGTGAAAAATATATTATTAACAGAGTAAATTGTGCAAGGAAGGCGATTAGATCCCTGAATGGTATTTTATGGAATAGAAATTTGACCAGAAAAACAAAAAAAGAGATTATACAGACAATAATAGAAAGTATACTTACATATGGATCAGAAAGCTGCACAATAAATGAAAGGATGCAGAAAAGAATCTTGGCGACAGAAATGGATGGATTACGGAGAAGTATGAGAATATCCAGGCTACAACATATTCGAAATACATATATCAGTCAAGAAATGGATGCACAATAAACTGTTATCGATAGGATAACAAAGAGAGCTCTATAGTGGTATGGACATGTACAACGGATGTCGGAAGACCAGTGGCCTAAACGGGTGTTGGATTGGATGGTACCAGGCAGAAGGAAGAGGGGGAGAAGTAGAAGAGCATGGTATGAGGGAATATATGATGCCATGATGAAGAGGGGTATGGAAGATGGACAATGGGAAGATAGGAATCTCTGGAAAGCAGGAATCAAAGGCAAACTGCTGTAAAGTGGAAAGCCTGTAGTAAGTATTAAGTAAGTATATTATATAGGGATCATTAGAAAAATAAAATCAGGATAGGAATGAATGGAGAGCTTATGTCCGTGCGGTCATGAACCTATGGATTAAATAGTGGCAGTGAGTTAGTTAATGGGACATGCTCTGGTTCCAGTCTCAGTGGGAAAGAAATATAACTATATCCTGTTCGCTCTTAAAGAGATCCTCGTCAAAACAAAACCATGTGACCCGCTCGCTTTTCATTGATCATGGACACCGACGTACGTTGTAGAAGCAATAAATATGCGAAAAAGTAGTTCTCTTCATTAAATTAAAAATATGTCCCTGAATATACGTGTTATTCTTTGAAATGAAAATAATAATATTCAAAACATACAAAATGTTCTAAAATATACCTAATCAATCCGCGGTGGACTAGTGGTTATGCTCCTTGCCTCTGGTCCCGAGGATCGCGGGTTCAAACCCGGCCGGGGTCGATGGATTTTTTAGGACGGAAAAATCCAAGGAGCAAGTCCTCCGGGAGCGACTTTAAGCCGTGGGTCCCGAGTCTGAAGATTTTCAGGCTCGTAAAAAATCCTTAAGCCTGAATGAAAAGACCTCTAAGCAAAATTTACCGAATTTTCCCGTCCTAGTACTACCTTGGTTTCCTAGATGTCTGTATGAGGCGGTGCGCTGACCAAGGACCACTGAAAATGACATCTATACTAAAACAAGTGTAACTAAATTAGTATGGTTCAAATTCTTCCCTGTAAGGGGAGAGCGCCTAAATCTCTGCAAAGGGGAAAACATGGACTTACAATACAATACCTAATCAATAATACTACTAAAACTTAAAATAGTTTACTACATATGGATGATGCATTTGAGTCATGCTTCAGTCGATTCTAATGAAACAAAATGGCGGAAAGTATGGAGTCTTCTGTTGCTGTGTCATCTCCCTGTCAAGAGTGATAGTAATTGTGGCGCGAATGGCGGAAGGATATTGCTTCTACAACGTACGTCGGTGTCCATAACCAATGAAAAGCGAGCAGGTCACATGGTTTTGTTTTGACGAGGATCACTTTAAGAGAGGACAAGGTATAACTCACTGGCACTATCGAACCCGTAGGTTCATGGCCGCGTTGATGTAAGCTCTCCGTACATCTCTATACTGGGCTAATGTTTTCCAATCATCCTCTGTATAATCTACGTCTCTCAAAATCATGGTTAATATTATTCATCCACCTCATTCTTGATTTACCAACTGGCCGTTTTCCCACTCGTTTTTTACAATATTCTTTCATGTCCCTCTTTCATTAACCATTCGTGCCATATCCTGCCCTTTGCAGAATACGAGTGCTTAGCTGTGGGGAAAAAATATTCTCACAGAATTTCGACCAGTCAGCATATCCTCATTAAACAGCATAGTTTTACGATCTCCAAGTACATCCAACTGATCTATTCATATCTTCGAAGGGCGTCATCTTAATTTCATATTTGTGGGTTTGTAATGTAGAACCATGTTTGGGGAATCGGTGGTCTTCCATGTCCATAATGAGTTCATGTGCTGCACTATATTATAGCATTATTATTATTATTATTATTATTATTATTATTATTATTATTATTATTATTATTATTATTATTATTATATTACTGTAGTGAGAATGATATACGACAAAACTTCGAAGCTTTGAAGGAAGCGGCCATACCAACGGGTTAGTGATAGTATGACAAAATATACTGCTGTAGGCAGTTGGCTTTTATGATAAATCTGGCTTCCTCTCCTGGCTTATTTCTTAGTTTAGGGCACTTTGGAAGATGGACTTACATTCTTCTCTTCTTCTTCTTCTTCGTCAGGCTCTACGACTTCCAGTGGAATGTCTTGGCCTTCTCAACTAGTTTACGCCATTTCTTCCTATCTCGTGCAGTAGATTTAAAATCAAAAATCCCCATCTCTCTTAAACCCTCAATTACGTCATCCTCCCATCGATCTTTGGGTCTTCCTCTTGGTCTTGTTCCCTGTGGCTTCCAATTCAAAATATCATTCGGCAATCTTCCCTTTGGCATTCTTAGTGTATGTCCAAACCATTGTAATCTTTTGGATTTGATGAAACTAACTATATTTTCATGCTATGCTTTGCAGATTTACTAGGAAATTATAGGTGTGGTAGCTTCCCGTTGCTTTCCACATCGGTGAATGATGATGATGATGATGATAATAATAATGATAAGGATGATGATGATGGCCGGATGATATTTCGGGGACAGTTGATCCCTAAGCTTCCTGACATTTGTCTTACAGGTGAGGAAAAACCCCGAAAAAAAATCTCACCCAGGAGCCTGTCCCGAACCGAGAATCGAACCCGAGCCCGCTGCGTGACAAGGCAGCACGCCACCTCGAGACCATAGCGGTAGACTTCAACAGATATGAATACAATAAATAGAACGTTGAAAGGACAAACGAGAAAGGAAACTCAAATTAAGTTCTATACAGTGACAGCAATACCAGTTCTACTATATCGATCATGACACGAAATGACATTAACACATTGCAGGCAACAGAAATGAGGTTTTTGAGATCAGTTAAAGGTTATACTATGTTAGATAAATTAAAAAATGAGGATCTAAGGAAATAATTTAATGTAATGTCTATCATTAGAGGAAAGGATCCATTATTATAGAGATAAATGGATTGAACACCTTGAAAGAATGAGCTACAGTCGTATTCCTAGAAGAATTATTCAAATTATTCATTATAAATCTGAAGGAAAGAGATATTTGTGGAGACCACGCAATCGTGGGTTGGAGAATATGTGAAGCCGGAATAGGCTTAAGAGCCTAATCTCTGATTGAAGAGGAAGAAATAAATTTATGTTCTAATTCTAAGTGGGCCTTTAATGATGATTCATCAGCTAATAATTATCATTTAAAAATCAATGCTTTATCAGAGAAACAATTTTATCTTCTTATCTACTGATTATTGTTTTAAAATGTACATGACAATAAATATTCGATTTCAATCTAGATTGATATTCTACAACAGGTTAATTATGAAATCAGAACATCCGCTTCTGTCAAAAAATGCAATATCATATTCCATTGACACAAGGTTCTCCTAAAATGGCTTTATATTATTTTCTAATGTCTTTAATTACTTTCCTCAGTCTGGTATTAATCCATTCTATATTGTTTTGTTTATTTTATTTCCCTTCGTATTATTTTTATTTTTTGTGTGCCAGAATTTATTTCATGTCTTGAAACTAAATCCAAAATTTATATAATATAATATAAAACCGGACCGGCCTCACGGAGTTTCACCCGGCACGCAGTGCTGTTTCTTGCTCCCGCAATTCACCCTGCCTGCCACCCGTCCTTGAACTGTTTCTTGCCTTATAAAATTTGTCCTCCCGCACACGTGCTATGGGATCACCTTGGTTTAGACAATGAACACGTGTACGCTTGTAAGGTTTGAGTTTTAACAATTTTGTTGTTGTATGTGCAGAAGATACTGAAATCCCAACTTGTGCTAATTTCGGTAATGATTTTTGTGGTGAACGTTCCAAATTTTCGCCAATTTCGTCTAATTTTTCTTCGGTGAGAACCGGTACACCTTCGCGTGTGTTTCTTATTTTGTACTGAACCAGTGGTCTCAAATTTAGTCACAAGATCGTGGATTGTCGATCTGGAAGGAGGTAATTGTCCAGGGAAGTTCCGAATAAATTCCTCGCGAACGCCACGAGCTGATTCGTATTTATAATAACATTTACACATATAAATGCACTGCTCTAATGTCAGCTGACGTCTCATCTTGTCGAACGATAGTAAAGTGACTAGTTCAAGGACGAGCGGCTGGCAGAGTGAAATGCGGACGAGGAGAGAGCGCTGCCTGACGGGCGAAACCCCGTGAGGCCGGTCCGGGTTTATATTGGAAGCCCGTTATTTTGTTTTACCTCTCCCTTTAGCTGAAACTTTGTAATGTAGAGGAACTTCGGGAATTTGGACCTCTGTTTTGAATTTGTTGTTTTTCTTCTTTTAATTGAGGGATTTGAATTTTGTTCAATTACAGTGATTATCATCAGTGTTGTAACTATGGAATAGCTTGTTATTTTATTCAAATATGGAAACTTCATAATTTATAAATTTTTTTACATTACAAGAAAGGCCCACTTTAACTTCCATATTCGGATAAAGTGGACCCTAGAGTCCACCTTAGCTTTTAGTCTATTTTAAAGTTTATTTTACTCTATTAACTTATACCGACAGGCACAGATTAATCTGAAAATATGTATTACTGATCATAATTAAAAAGCGTTGATATTTATTTAATGTATTGAAAAAATATTGTTGATTATAGCATTCACACGTAATTCAACTGCAGAAAGCGACGGTCTTTGGGTTTAGTAAAATTACAAGGATGTTAAATAAAATTAAGTGAATGGTTTTTACAGATAGCATCCTAAATGATAAAATATACGTATTCGTTAACCGGATTCCTTTGTTATGTCTAATTATTTTATACAGCCACCACGTCACATAATATAAAACATAACCCATCAGAAACTAAAAACAGCATCTACATAATATAATATATTTAGGAGTTTTTCAACATTTATAATATTCAATAGCAGAAATTAAGAATTGATTCTTAGCTTGAAAAAATTTTAAATAGTCATTTTCATAAATATCACAAATAAATCCTTCTTCGCACAAAGAATAAAATAAACTGGCCTTGAACCCGTCAAAGTTAAAATATTTTCTGTTCGAGGGCAGCACCAATTAAAGAAGACATTAACAGGGTCCACTCAAACAGAAGGGTCCACATTACCCGAACTTCCCTATAATAATTATTATTATCATCATCATCATTATATTATTATCATTATTATATTATCATTATATTATTATTATTATTATTATTATTATTATTATCGTATTATTATTGTTATTGTCGTATAAAATTATTATTATTATTATTATTTATATTATTTCTGTAACTGAATTGTTCCCGAGCACAAGCACTTGCTCGTTCAAATTGTGTACAACATTTATTTGTGAATAAAATGTATTCTTATTCTTTAAAATAAAAATCTACGCTCTTGTCTGTGTTCATTCATTGCTTTATTTAATTGTAGTGTTCTGTGTTAGGCATAAGCTTTATCGATATTGGCAGCATTTTTATAAATCTAGCTTAATAAATGTATACGATTAAAATAATACAATATATGTGGAGAAAATAATACTGTAAAATAAAATGGAAGAAAGAAACAAAAAAAAAAAAAAAAGAACGTCGTCTTTGCTATGCGGGAGAGGAGATACTAGCTTCATCCAACAAACTTTATTCGCCTGCAAATGGGGGAGTAGATGACCCAATTAACACAGATGCTAGAGACAACGCGGATACAAGGGGCTTCAAAACTATATTTCTATAGTTGACATTTAGCAGACATACAACATAGATTAAATTATAGTAGATCGTATTTTTATTTAACGATGCTCTTCAACAATTGAGCTTAAGGGGACCGAATGGTGAAAATGTTGAAAAAATCACAAAAAAATGCAATTTTTGTTTATTTACTTCTTAATAACTCTGCTTCTTTAAGATCATTTTCGTGTAGAAAATTTTATTGTAGGAACAAAATTGAGTCTGTGACGTAAGAGTTTAAATACTCCTGTACATGTGATCAGTTTTACAACTTAAACTTTAATATGCGTTTTTTTTCCGTTTCCATTTTTTTTTTCATTTTCCAAAACGTGGTTAGACTCTCGAATATAATATGTTAATTCAAATTTGCTATGGAGTTACTAGTCTAAGGCACATGTGCTCTTTTAAATTGAGATGGAAAAAACAATGAGAGTGATTTTTTTTCTTCAAAAAATTTAAAAAAAAAGCAGTATCCTCCCCTTATGATTTTTTTTTGCATAGCAAATGTGTTAAGTGGAATCAAAAAGACTCTGAATCTCAAATTTCATTAGAAAATATTTCAAACTGCATCGTAAGGAGCATTTTATAGAAAATATTAAAAAATAGTTAAAAAATATTTAATTATGAAACTATTCTACTTATAAACACTAAACCTCACAGAAACGTTTCTATAAGCACACAATATATGTGATAAAAATTTCAAAACAATCAAATGAAAACTAAAAAAAAAAAAAAAAAAAAAATTGAAATTCACAAGTCGGTCCCCTTAATAGAGTTGTAATTCAAATCTGCGCTTGAAACTGTAGACAAATTATGATACGAGGCCTATTATTTCAAACTCGTGAAGATCTTTTTTATGTGACGTGGACCTACGGAATGGGACTGATGCCTTTACTTACCCTATACTGGCTGGATGTGTGCTCATCTCTGAAATTGAACGATGTAGATGTAAGTATTATGCCAACCTTTTAGGCCTCTAGTGCTTCTCGAGTTGTTTTCCGTTGCACAATGTAGCAATTAGTACAAAAAATTGGGAATTTTTTTACAACATGTGACGCGAAAATCATACACCATGCGCATGCGCCAACAAACGCGAAGCGGATTACACTATGAAATCACGGGATGCAGCCAACATATGCACGATATTAACAAATCTAAAAGTTAACCTAACGCAATTTAAGTACTCTAACCTGTAAAAGACGAATCTAAAAGCTAACCTAACGCATCACTCTAACATGTGAAAAATAGCAACGCTCAAAAATAAATAGTAACTTCTGAAATTCTGAAGAATATCTGCACATTTAATTAGTACATACTCTATTTTGGCTGCACTGGAATACGTCTTTGTTGTTGCATAGAATATTCGTTAAAATCGATATGGCTTCCACGTCATGTAGTTAAATATCATAGACTATTTAACTCATGCCCCCAAATGGGAGTCAATGACCAATCACATTTCAATTATTTTTTATTTACAACCAATCACAGTCGTGTTTAGCCTAGAATTTACCAACTGAAGTTTATCATAATAAAGAAAGCACCTCCTTTTTAACATTCTGAATAGGTCATAGCCTTATTTTGCAGTGACTGGCTCCCTAAGAAATACGGCTACCAGATTGTATATGTAGTGCATGAATGTCAACACATAGCGTATGCGGGAGTTAATATAAAAACATTTGTAGCAATTGATTATACAACCAAAAAAAGAAACCACTGTTTGCACCTTCTTAAATGTATTTTTTCCCCCAGGTAATAACATTCTTCTTCTTCTTCTTCTTCTTCTTCCTTTCAAGTATTAGGCCAAGGCCTGTTACGATCCTATAGAAAATTTTCCCTTATGGGAAATTCTCATATAAGACTTGAAAGCATAATAATAGTCCCTTCGATTGGTTGCTGGCCAAAGGAAGGCAAGACCAGTGATGGGGCTGCCATCTTATAGCCTCTGGTCAGGCTTTCTGGAGAAGAAAAGAAAATAAAGGAAAGAAGAAATGGAAGAAAGGAAGGACTCCCTAGCCCTCGGATGCCCTAATAGCGTCGGGGTCGAAAAAACAAGAGTTAACCAAGAGAGGTTAGATAGTAAAGTTAAAAGAGTGCAAAACACAAGTAAGTGGAAGAAATGTTTTGCACAGCTTGGGCACCTTGTGGTCGCCATCCACATATCCCCTAGATGAGGACCCCTGAGTTATATAATATAATTGTCATATTTAAATCATAGGACATCAGAAATGAATTAATATAGAGTTTGATGTGTTTCATTTTTTCTCCACTAGAGTGCATTCTTTCAATATTGCGTTCCTTTGACATTAAATAATATGATCTGGTTGCAGTGATGAACAAAAAGAAGCAAATGAAGCGTACCAATCGTTTCTCATTTGTTTTCAAACATAGCCGTTTACATTACATATATAAATATTTTAAAATAACTATATTTAAATAATGATTTGTGAGTAAACAGCTTAATTTTATTCGTGAGTCGTGAATTTATCGATAATATGGAAATCTCTCTGGCATTACCTATGAAAAATACATTGAAATAATCGTTTGAAAAAAATTTAAAATCATTGTAAATGATGGGAAATAATTTGAAAAATGAAACCCTATGAACAAAATTTGACAGGAGTTTATGAAGGAATTAAAAAATTCGCGTCACAGGTTGTAAAGTTTAGACAAAACGTATAAGATTGTATCGAATGCGAGAGAAGACTGCATAAGAGTAAGCTGCACGATCTTTATAGGAAACCTGACTTCCCTCCCTACCAATGCTCCAGGTTGTCATTTCGATATTTCTGGTGTTCTCTCCTGGCATGGCGTACTTGTAACCCACTTCTGAGGTTGGGGCGAGTGGAAGGCGGGGTTACGCTGCCCCGATGATATGAGAGTTGATTGATGATGATGATGGTAATGATGCGCCAGGAGAGGCCTTAAAACTAAACTTATACCCGAGCCGTCATATCTCCGGCTTTGAAGTTTAGGTTATGCGAAGGGTAAAGGGACAATTCGCTCTCTACTGTCAATAAGGATATGGTTGTAATGGGAGTAGATGTCTGTTACGACCAATCACTGCTCTTGACGCAGGTATAGCGCGCTGGTAAGGTTTGAAATTGCTGAGATGTTGTCAGCTGTATGTCTGCTAACTTCATACATAAAGCGGCCACTCCCACTGAATATCCATATCGGCGACACTGCAGGGGTATAATAATAATCCCTGGACACTGTCGTGAAAACGTCAAGGCCGGAGAATCAGTCATCTTTTGAAAAGTGTTCAACTCGAGTTCCGTAGAATATTTATTTTTAATATCAGTGACTGCAGTATAATCTATTTATGATATTGATGATGTCCTGCTCCGTAGCTGAGTGATTAAGGCAGGAAGCCTTGGCGCAGAGCTACGGGACTTGCGCTGGTTCGAGTCTCCACGAGGAAATAAATTTTCTCATGGTATTTCGGCCAGTATGGGACCGGTGCCCACCCAGCATCGTGAGGTATTTTCGTAGCTACAATAAGTAGCGGCTCCAGGTTGAGAAAACCAGCTATAACGGCTGGGGTTCCAAATGCTGACCACATGTCACCCCTACACTGGCTGGATGATCATCTACCTCTGTGATTGACACATGTGGATGTGAGGCCAATAGCCGGCTGGTAGGCTAAGGGCCTTCTAGGCCTGTAGCGCCAGTAGTTGATATTGATTATAATGATGGCCAGATGGTGTTCGGGGCTTTAAAAGTTTCCTGATATTTATCTTACATATGAGGAAAAACCCCGAAAAAACCATACCCAGAAATTTGTCCCGACCGGGGATTGAACCTGGGCCCGCTGCGTAACAAGACAGCACGTCGAGATCACGGCGGTGGACAATAACAATAGTCAAGTCTCATAGACTGTGATGGCAGAACATGTGGTAAGAATGAGGAATGAAAAAGGGGCATTGAAGTTTTTTGTACGAAAACCGAGGTAAAACGCACAGTTGGTAGACCAAGAATGAGATAATGGGAGAATAACATTAACATTGGTTTGAGGGAAGTAGATTATACAGGAGATGATTGGAAAACATTAGCTCAGTATATGGATGTGTAGACAGCTTATGTCCGCGAGGCCATGAACCAATGGGTTTGATAGTTCCAGTGTGTTAGTTAGTTATCGAACGCGAACCGCTAATAACGATACAAGCACGTTACCATCTGAGGTAAACTAAATTCCATGGCGCGACAGATCTAGAAGGCACTTTGTCCTATCTGTGGGGCGCTGGCCTCACATCCATATTTGACCATTAGAGCTAGCGCTTTAACATATTCGAAAAGTAGCGAATATGGAAGACTTTTCCAAACTCAAAGGTCGAATTCTGTGAAACTGTGTGATGAATTCTCATAGTTAACATTCATGTGTACTATATAATACACGCCATCTAATATCTTACTATACTGCAATGGCGTGACGTCATAAATAGTCCTAGAGGTATTCGCCCACCTATACTTTTTAAAAACAAGTAGTAGTTTGTTTTAATAATGACAGCTATGAGCTCACTGGTATTAAATTAACATTTACAATTTGTACGGTTCATTACTATCGTCAGAAGGTCATAGATTCATAACACTATTATCGATTTCTATGATTCACCACAGCATAACAATGATAATGATAATAATAATAATAATAATAATAATAATAATAATAATAATAATAATAATAATAATAATAATACTAATAATAATCACATAGAAATACATTATATAATGGAAATGAACAGCTAATGACAAATGAGGGAAATTTTGAGGAAGTGGCTGAATTCAAATACCTAGGAATAATAATCACAAATAGGAATGAGATGCACAAAGAAATTAATCATAGGCTCAATTCTGGAAATGCGTGCTAGTATGCATTGCAGAGACCCTTGATGTCCCAACTCCTTCCAAAAAAACGTTAAAACTGAAAATATATAAAACTATTATTCAACCAGTTACATTATATGGATGCGAAACATGGACTCTTACTTTAAGGGATGAAAGGAGATTACGAGTATTGAGAATAAAGTACTTAGGAAAATTGTTGGACCAAAGAGAGATGAACAAACAGGTGAATGGAGAAGACTACATAACAATGAACTGCCATGGTTTTTATAGGAAGCCAGATCTAATAAGAACAGTTAAGTCTCCTATACTGCGAATGCAAGAACATGTTGCACGTATGGGGAATGAAGGACGCTCACGGAAGTTTCTTGTAGAGAAGCCAGAGGGAAAACGCTCAGTTTGGTAGACCAAGAATGAGGTGGGAGAATAACATTAACTATGACTTGAGGGAATTAGATTATACAGGGAATGATTGGAAAGCATTAGCTCAGGATAGGGATTTATGGAGAGCTTATGTCCGCGCGGCCATGAACCTATGGGCTTGTAGATCTGCGCCAAGTGAGTGGCTAATTAAGTAAGTAAGTAAGTAAGTAATAATAATAATAATAATAATAATAATAATAATAATAATAATAATAATAATAATAATAATAATAACAAACAAACTCCACGGCGCTACAGGTCTAGAAGGCCCTTGATCTATAAATCGGTTGCTGGCCTCATATCTACATGCGTTAATCACAGAGGTAGACGATAATCCTGCCAGTGTAGGAGTGATATATGGTCAGCATGTTGTGTCCCCAGCCGTTGTAATTTTTGTCATCCTGGAGCCTCTACTTGCAGTAGCTATCCAAATTCCTTACGATGTTGGGTGGGCATCAGTCCCATACTGACCGAAATTCCATGAGAAAAGTTTCTTCCCCCCATGGAGACTCGAATTAGCGCAAGTCCTGTAGATCTGCGCCAAGCCTTCTTGCCTTAATCTCTCGACTATGGCGCGGGATAATAATGATGATGATGATAATAATAATAATAATAATAATAATAATAATAATAATAATAATAATAATAATAATAATAATAATACTTACTCACTGGCACTATCGAACCCGTAGGTTCATGGCCGCGCGGACATAAGCTCTCCATACATCCCTATCCTGAGCTAATGCTTTCCAATCATTCCCTGTATAGTCTACTTCCCTCAAATCATAGTTAATGTTATTCCCCCACCTCATTCTTGGTCTACCAACTGAACGATTTCCCTCTGGCTTTCCTACAAGCTTCCATGCAAGTCTTTCATTCTCCATACGTGCAACATGTCCTGCTCATCGCAGTCTACGAGACTTAACTGTTCTTATTATATTGGCTTCCTATAAAGACCTTGTAGTTCATTGTTATGTAGTCTTCTCCATTACCTGTCTGTTCATCTCTCTTTGGTCCAAAAATTTTCCTAAGTACTTTATTCTCAAATACTAGTAATATCCTTTCCTCCCTTAAAGTAAGAGTCCATGTTTCGCACCCATATAATATAACTGGTAGAATAATAGTTTTATATATTTTCAGTTTAACGTTTTTTGAATGGAGTTGGGACATCAAGAGTCTCTGCAATGCATAATAGCACGCATTTGCAGAATTGAGCCTATGTTTAATTTCTTTGTGCATCTCATTCCGATAATAATAATAATAATAATAATAATAATAATAATAATAATAATAATAATAATAATAATAATATATTTTTTTTAACTGATGTAGTTAATTTTATTAATTCCACCGCTGTGGTCTCGAGGTAACGTGCCGCTTTGTCACGCAGCGGGCCCGGGTTCGATTCGCGGTCGGGACAGGCTCTTGGGTGAGGTTTTTTTCGGGGTTTTTCCTCACCTGTAAGACAAATGTCAGGAATCTTAAGGCACAACGGTCCCCGAAAATCATCCGACCATCATCGTCATCCTTATAATTATCATCATCATCATCAATTACCGGTGTGGAAAGCAACGGGAAGTTACCACATCTATAAAAGCATAGCATGAAAATGCTATGATTGCAGTGAAAGACCTGCCCTCGGGCAGAATAACTATGGATGGATATTTCATTGAAGCAATTGAATTATACAATGTAAGAACTTAGTGCAGTCCTCTTAGGCCTATATTTTAAGTAGGTGTCGAGGACAAGAAGTTACAATTCATATAAAAAACAATTGTATTGAATGAGTGAATCGCCTGTTTTGTCTCAAATGTTCGAGTTATCTCGGAGTTATCCCTGACTTTCAGCTCATAACCCCCTCCAGGGACACCCTCTATGAGCTTGCATGATCAAGAGTTATACTTTCTCTCCTTATTTATTATAAAAATGTAAAAAATATACATACATATTTTTTTTTTCAAATTCCCCAGGTTTGTCTTTCGACATTCCTGGTCTCTCTCCTGGCATGGAGTACTTGTAACCCACTTCTGAGGTTGGGGCGCCTGGAAGGCGGGGTTACGTTGCCCCGATGAAATGATGGGTGATACTTACTTACTTACTTGCTCACTGGCACTATCGAACCCGTAGGTTCATGGCCGCGCCGACATAAGCTCTCCATAAATCCCTATCCTGGGCTAATGCTTTCCAATCATTCCCTGTATAATCTTACTTACTTACTTACTTACTCACTGGCACTATCGAACCCGTAGGTTCATGGCCGCACGGACATAAGCTCTCCATACATCCCTATACTGAGCTAATGTTTTCCAATCATTCCCTGTATAATCTACTTCCCTCAAATCATAGTTAATGTTGTTCTCCCACCTCATTCTTGGTCTACCAACTGGGCGTTTTCCTTCTGGCTTTCCTACAAGAAGTTTCCATGCACGTCTTTCATTCCCCATACGTGCAACATGTCCTGCCCATCGCAGTCTACGGGACTTAACTGTTCTTATTATATCTGGCTTCCTATAAAGACCATGTAGTTCATTGTTATGTAGTCTCTCCATTCACCTGTCTGTTCATCTCTCTTTGGTCCAAAAATTTTCCTAAGAACTTTATTCTCAAATACTCGTAATCTCCTTTCCTCCCTTAAAGTAAGAGTCCATGTTTCGCACCCATATAATATAACTGGTAGAACAATGGTTTTATATATTTTCAGCTTAACGTTTTTTGAAAGGAGTTGGGACATCAAAAGTCTCTGCAATGCATAATAGCATGCATTTCCAGAATTAAGCCTATGTTTAATTTCTTTGTGCATCTCATTCCTATTTGTGATTATTGTTCCTAGGTATTTGAATTCAGCCAATTCCTCAAAATTTCCCTCATTTGTCATTAGCTGTCCATTTCCATTATATAATGTATTTCTACGTGTGACCATATATTTAGTTTTACTGATATTTACTTCTAGTCCTAATTTCTTAGTGTTACTCAATAGTGTGTGCGTGTTGGCCTTTATTATCTCCTCGCTATCGGCCAGTAGTACTAACATCATCAGCATAAACTAACAGCTTATTAATACCATTGAGTTGTAAGCCTTCCTCATTCTCTAAAGATTTAATGGCATGCTCTAGTACAAAATTAAATAGTAGAGGAGATAGTGGATCTCCTTGCTTTAACCCATTCTGGATTTCAAAAGTGTCTGAAAACTGTTTGCCTACACGCACCCTACTCGTTGAGCCATTTAGACACATTCGAATAAGTCTAACTAACTTTTTCCCTGTATAATCTACTTCCCTCAAATCATAGTTAATGTTGTTCTCGCACCTCATTCTTGGTCTACCAACTGGGCGTTTTCCTTCTGGCTTTCCTACAAGAAGTTTCCATGCACGTCTTTCATTCCCCATACGCGCAACATGTCCTACCCAACGCAGTCTACGAGACTTAACTGTTCTTATTATATCTGGCTTCCTATAAAGACAATGTAGTTCATTGTTGTGTAGTCTTCTCCATTCACCTGTATGTTCATCTCTCTTTGGTCCAAAAATTTTCCTAAGAACTTTATTCTCAAATACTCGTAATCTCCTTTCCTCCCTTAAAGTAAGAGTCCATGTTTCGCACCTATATAATATAACTGGTAGAATAATAGTTTTATATATTTTCAGTTTAACGTTTTTTGAAAGGAGTTGGGACATCAAAAGTCTCTGCAATGCATAATAGCACGCATTTCCAGAATTGAGCCTACGTATAATTTCTTTGTGCATCTCATTCCTATTTGTGACTATTGTTCCTAGGTATTTGAATTGATGATGATGGTGCACCACCAGGAAAGTCTTATACCGCTGGGATGTTAACAGCTTTATCAAATCAAATTGGTAATGTTACTTTATAAATTATGATTGTTTCAATACTAAATTTTGGAAGATGAAATTATATATATATTATTTACATTTCACGAAGATAATGTTTTCCAATCATCTCTGTATAATCTACTTCTCTCAAATCATGGTTATGTTATTATCCCACCTCATTCTTGGTCTGAAAACTGAGCATTTTCCCTCTGGTTTTCCTACAAGAAGCTTCCATTCTATTAAATTCCACATTCGTGTGACATGTCCTGCGCATCGCAGTCTACGAGACTTAACTCTTCGTATTATATCTGGTTTCCTATGAAGATCATGCAGCTCACTGTTATTCAGAAGTATCTAGGCCTATTTTATTATAAACTAGCTAACACCCGGCGTGCGCTGCTACGCCTAAATAAATGAAAATTAATGTGCTTTTATGTTTAGTTGAATAAGTAAAAGGAAAAATAATTATAAATTTATATTTTTTAGATACCCCGTGCTAATTACCTGGCGTTGCCCGGGAATCTATTTATTCCGATCTTCTTGACATAAATGAGCTGAAATACGAAAATTAATGTGTTTTATATTTAGTTAAATAAGTAAAAGGAAACATTTATATCGTATTAATTTTAGATACCCCGTACTGTTTACCCGGCGTTGTCCTGGAATCTACTCATCCCAATCTTATTGGCATAAATGAGCTGAAAGACAAAGATTAATTTACTTCTTATGATTAGTTGAATAAGTATAATGAAATATAATTATAAATGTATATCGTAATTATTTTAAGATTCCCCGTGCTGATTACCTGGTGTTGCCCGGGAATCTACTTATCTCGATCTTCTTGGTATAAATAAGCTAAAAGACAAATAAAAGAATGCTCGCCATGTGCCGCCATGCTTACACAGGAATCTACATACTTGTCTCTATCTTCTTGGCATCAATGAAAGACAAAAATGGTTATTGTGAGTTATCCGTAAGACATAAACATGTGCTGTCGCGGACTTTTTTTGTGGAGCTTTTTGAGATATTCAATTCTGTGTACATTAATGTTGTGTATTTGTTATGGTTTAGGCAGCGTAAGCCATTTAAGCGTCCAAAGAGCTACTCTTTACACGTTTTCCACTACAAAGGGCGATTTTTAAGGGTGTAGGAGTTGAGTATCACAACTCTCGTATAGCCTATGTTCAACCCGGGAATCTCCTGAACATTTTGCAGAAAGTTCCATCACAATCGGATCAACAGTATGGCCGCGCATAAAGTACGAACAAACAAACAAACAAACAAACAAATAAACAAACATTAATTGTTATATATTAGATATATGACCCTATTTGTAAGCTACTTTCTGAATTGGAAATTATTTAATTATTGAAGTACTTGTTTTTTTTTTAAATGTAATTATGGAAATAAAATTAATATTTTACGACTGAAGAAAACCAATCATGTTGGTAATCATGACATTTGAAGTCAAGCACATATCTCTAAAGCCATAGTTTGAGCCGTTTCATTTAAGTAGCTTAATCGTCTTTTATTTTGTAAACAAAATCTGTAAATGTCATTGTGAAAGAATTCGCAGCTCTACGTAAGACTGCAATGGGAGTGTGGGGTTAGATATTACTTCCAAGAACTGTGAATCCAGCTCATGGATCAATAAGCTGGAGTATTCTGCTTCACTCACAGGAAATTCCAAAATGTCAAGCAACGTACGCTTTTCATTACGTAACTCCTGCGCATGCTCTGTATGATCAGCCATTCACTGTCTACAATCATTTTCACTTTCATGTGGGGTATACAGACATGCGGGATGATAGGTGGTAAAACTATCCATGGCGCGAGAGACCTAGAAGGCCTTTGGCTCACCAACCGTCTTCATATCCACTTGCCATTTACAAATTGTCCATCGCTGTGGTCTCGAGGCCCGGGTTCGATCCCCGGTCGGGGCTGTTTTTCTGGGTGAGGTTTTCATCGGGGTTTTTCCTCACCTGTAAGACATGTCAGGAAAACTTTAAGGCCAAAACGGTCCCCGAAATCATATGGCCATCATCATCATCATCATCATCCTTATCATTATCATCATCATCATCCTTCACCGGTGTGGAAAGCAACGGGAAGCTACCACACCTACAATTCCCTAATAAAGCTGCAAGCATAGCATGAAAAAGCTATGATTGCAGTGAAGGACCTGCCTTCGGGCAGAATTACTATGGATGGATTTAAAACTTAGCCCTTAAACGGGCCATGTCCATTATGTCACATTTCGAGAAAACAGAATTTTCTTCTAAATAACTAACTTACTGGCTCTATCGAAACCATAGGTTCATGGCCGCGCGGCCATAAGCTCTCCATACATCTATCCTAAGCTAATGCTTTCCAATTATCCCCTGCATAATCTACTTCCCTGAAATCATGGATAATGTTATTCTCTCATCTCATTCTTGGTCTACCAACTGGGCGTTTTCCCTCTCGTATTCCTACAAGAAGCTTCCATGTACCTCTTTCATTCCCATTCGGGCCACATGTCCTCGCCATCGCAGTATACGAGACTTAACTGTTCTTGTTATATCTGGCTTCCTATACATACCATGTAGCTCACTATTGTGCAGTTTTCTCGATTTCACATGTCTGTTATACTGGTTTAAATAAATTTTATAAATACAAATGAGTGTAAGTTAGTCTCTCTGTTTGCCTGTCCTTTATGGACTCAAAAACTACTTGACTGATTTGAATGGGCTTTTTACCATCATTTAGAGAATTTTTCTAGGACAACTAATGTATGTAACATATTACCCTACATACTATAAGGCCTGACTTTAAAAAAAAAAAACCATTGGTGCACTAAAAATAGCTTTTTGAACGATTAAATCGCTTACGCTGCCTAAACCATAACAAACACAGCAAATTAATGTACAAAAAATTGAATATCATAAAAATCTACAAAACAAAAAGTCCACGAAGTATATATCTATCTTTACGGATAACTCACAATAACCATTTTTGCTTGCAGCTCATTGATATCAGTAAGATTGGGGTAAGCAGATTTCCGGGCAACACCAGATAATCAGCACGGGGCATTTAAAAATAATTACGACATACATTTACGATTATTTTTCTTTTTACTTAATCAACTAAATATAAAAACACATTTATTTAATTTAGCCATAGCAGCGCACGCCGGGTATTAGCTAGTATATCGGTATCTAATATATAAAAATCAATGTATGTTTGTTTGTTGGTTTATTTGTCCGTATTCTAAGCGCGGCCATACCGTTGATCCGATTTGATGTTTTTTTTTTAATGTTCAGGAGATTCCCAGGATGAACATAGGCTATAAGGCAGTTATGATATTCAACCCCTTCACCCCAAAAAATCACCCTTTGTAGCGAAAAAGTGAAATCAAGTCCCTATTTTGACGCTTAAATGGCGTACGCTGCCTAAACCATAACAAATAATTAACTAACTCACTGGCACTATCGAACCCGTAGGTTCATAGCCGCGTGGACATAAGCTCTCCATACATCCTTATCCTGAGCTAATGTTTCCAATCGTTTTCTGTATAATCTACTTCCCTCAAATCATAATTAATGTTAATGTTAATATAATGGTCTACCAACTGGACGTTTTCCCTCTGATTTTCCTACAAGAAGCTTCCATGCATGTATTTCATTCCCCATTCGTGCCACATGTCCAGCCCATCGCAGTCTACGAGACCTAACTGTTCTTCCTATAAAGACCATATAGTTCACTGTTACGTACAAATACACCAAATTAATGTACACAGAATTGAATATCTCAAAAAAAAACTCTATAAAAAAGTCATCGACAGCATATGTTTATCTTCTACGGATAACTCACACTAACCATTTTTGTCTTTCATTGATGCCAAGAAGATCGGGATAAACAGATTCCCGGGCAAGAGAGTAACAGCGCACGGCTGGTGGTAAAAACACATTAACATTTATTTAGTAGTAGCAGCGCACGCCGGATATTAGCTAGTGATATTATAAAAAGTAATATAAAGAACGAACATTTTGTTTTAATAGGCACTTGGTAACACTATACAAATACAATTATAAACATAAATATACTCTTGAACTATCAGCATTTCAAGGTGTAGATCCTGTCAGAAGTAAAATTGTACTGGACAATAAAATTTTGGAGCAGGTGAATAATTTTACATATCTAGGATGCAATATCTCATATGAAGAAGAAAAGGATGTAAATGCAAAAATATCTAAATTTTTAAGAATTTTAGGGTTAATAAATTCTATCTTCAAGCCACAGTTAGTCCAATAGCATTCAAGACTGAAAGTGTATAAAACACTGGCTCTTCCAACTCTTTTGTATGGTAGCGAAGTATGGACGTTGAAACAGAAGGATATACAGAGACTTAGATCTGCTGAAATGAGATATCTTCGGAGGACTGCAGGATACACACTACTAGATCACAAAAAAAAATGAAGACATCTTAGAAGAATTACACATGGAATCTTTAGAAAACAAAATTTCTGATTATAAGTCAAGATGGATGCAACATGTTCATCGAATGGAAGATCACAGAATACCCAAACAAATGTTAAGATATCAACCTGCAGGAAGAAGAAGACCAGGACGTCCACTCAAAAGACTTCTGGATGGTGTTTCTCTTGAGGCCGAAACAGGTCAACAAATGGCCTAAATTCGTGAATGTACTATGATGATGATGATGATGAACTATCAGCAGATGTGTTCATTTGTAAATGAACCAAAAATAGACATGGTCCATTTTAATACTCATGGACTCGAATGTGGACGATCAAGCCAGTATAGAGGTGACATGTGGTCAGTATGTCGAGTCTCCCAGCCGTTGTAGCTGGTTTTCTCAACCCGGAGCCGGTACTTATTGCAGCTATCCAAATTCCTCACTATGGTGGGTGGGAACCGGTTCAATACTGGCCGAAATTCTGTGAGAAAATGTATTCCCCTACGAGGATTCAAAACAGCGCAAGTCCCATCATAACTTACGATAAACTACTCGGGTACGCCCGGGACAAAATTATATGTTACTAGGATAGAAAATTAGTTTTTTCATCATCATCATCAACAACAACAAGGATTAAGCCCAATGGCCTGTTCCGATCTCATTATAGGTCAAATTGGTCCTTCCATCTCGTCAATGGTCTTCCCAACATTCTTCTCCCTTTTCGTTTATAATTATACATTCTTCTTGGTATGCGCTGTTCATTCATTCATAATACGTGCTGAAGGTAAGCATTTTGATAATATTTTATTCTTTCACAGAGATTAAATATATTAAGTTCTGTTCTTATATCTTCGTTTTTCTTTATATCGGTCCTTTGGTATCCTGCTATTGCTCTCAACATCTTCATTTCTGCAGCCTCTATTTGTTTGATATCTGCCTTTGTCAATGTCCAGGTTTCACATCCATAGATAAGAGATCGAACTGCCAATACTTTGTAAAACTTCAAAATAGTTTCTTTTTTAGTCTTATTCAACAAAGTGCGTTTAATTGTGCCACATAGATAATTGAATCGTTGTATTTTAGTGTGTTTGTCTAAATTTCTGTCATTGCCTAAATGACATCCCAAATAATTAAAATTCTGAACTTGGTTTATAATTACATTGTTAGTTTTTTTTTTAATTTGAAAATAATTTGGTAAAACATATTCTATTATTGAAATTTATTTATGTCATAGTTTGATGAGTTTTATTAAATAACTGATTAGCACTGCCGACGACCTTAGGTTCATGCCCGCGCGGATATAAACACTCCATACATCCCTACCCTGAGCGAACGTTTTCCAATCATCCCCTGTATAATTTAACTTCCTCAAATCATGGTTAATGTTATTCTCCCACCTCATTATTGGCCTACCTACTCTTTCCCTCTGGTTTTCCTACAAAAAGTTTCCATACCCTTCATTCATTCCCCATTCGTGGTATGTGCCTTTCCATCAGAGTTAACGAGACTTAACCTTTAAATTGGCAAAAACACAAATTTCTTCTGTTAGTTATTTGAATGTGGCGGACCGCAGTGAAAACGGAATCTTGTATAACTATTATTATTAGGTATATTGTATAATTAGACACACATTTAAGTGGATTGTTTTTGTTCGTTTTCTTCTGATTTATTTAAAAAATTTAATTAATTGAACCAACTGATGTATCCAAAAGGATACATTACGAATTTAAGGGTTAACAGTTCTTGTAATATCTGATTTCCCATAAAAATCATGTAGCTCACTGTCATGTAGTCTTCTCTATTCACTTGTCTATTCCCATCTCTTTGGACAAAACGTTTTCATCAGAATTTTATTCTCAAAAAAAAAAAAATATTTACCATGTATTCTCCTCCCGGAGACCAAATCCCAATGGGGGATTATTTTACCTCCTGAGAATTTTAACCCAGTGGAATCTATGTCCGCGTTCCTTGATAGTTGTATTTTACGGTGAAAGATTGTCACTCTTTTCACCATGATACTTTTTTTACTCAGGCTTTTCGTCTTCGACCTTTCCCTTTCGGCAGCAATGTTAACTCCGGCATAGATCTCGGATTCATTTAAGAATGGAAGCCACACCTCCATGACAAGGTAAAGATACCATACAGGAATATTTTCTATTAAAAAATAAACTGCACGTAGCCATTCACCAGTAGCTGGTAAAACTATTATAGCAATTTATGCTACAAAAATGAAATTTATATTTCGTAAAATACTTTAAATTATTTGGTTGCATGGTGCGATAGGTTATAAGGCCTTTGCTGCTGGCCTCACACCCATATGTAATTTCCAGATGTGGAATATTATCCAGCCAGTAAACAGGTGACATACGGTCAGCATATCGAGTCTCCCTGCGTTATAACTAGTTTTTTTCAATGTGGTGCCATTAGCCTACTTATTGTAGGTATTCAAATTCCTCACGATGCTGGATGGACACCAGTCCCATACTGGCCGAAATTCAATGAGAAAATGTCTACCTCTATGAGGACTAGAACCAGCGCATGTCCCGTAGATCTGCACGAAGCATGATACCTTTGACCACTCGGCTACGGTGCGGGACTGAATTATTGAAATGTAGAAAAAATATGTCATATTGTCTTGAATTTAATTCATTTTAATACATAGAAATTAACATATACGTAACTACTCAACATAAGGATACCTCTAACACCATGAGCTAGGTCCTATGATGAAGTTGTTAGGACTATTTCAAGATAAAATCATCATCATCAACAACATCCTTTGGTATCCTGCTATTGCTCTCAACATCTTCATTTCAGCAGCCTCTATTTGTTTACTATCTGCCTTTGTTAATGTCCAGGTTTCAATCCATAGATAAGAAATGGAACTGCCAATACTTTGTAAACCTTCAAAATAGTTTATTTTCTAGTCTTATTCAATAGAGTGCATTTAATTGTGCCACATAGATAACTGAATCGTTGTATTTTAGTGTGTTTATCTAAATTTCTGTCATTGCCTAAATGACATCTCAAATAATTAAAATTCTGAACTTGGTCTATAAAATTATATTGTTTATCATTATTTTTGTTCTTATTGCACATTTTCCTTTCAGAGCTAATATTTTTGTTTTAGATGTAGATATTCTTAAATTGTATTTTAGAGAGATATTATCTAAAGCATAAAGGAATTGTTGTAAAGCATTTTATGATGCTGTCATTATTACTTGATCGTCTGCAAAAAGCAGAGTTGTCAATACACTATTTATATTAATTTGTTCTTGCCATTTATGACATGATCCAAGTATAAATTAAATAATACTGGTGACAACAGACACCCTTGTCTTACTCACTGGTTCATTTCTATGTTTTGTTTACTAATTTTATCAAGATAAAATGCTAATAAAATTAATAATATATATTAAAGATATTTGCCATCAAAAGATTAATCAACGCATGTACTTAATATTTATGCTTAGCTTATGTAGTGGTAGTTAGCCATTTGCAAGTAACGTAACAAAGAATTGAATGAAGGTGATTGAATCAACGATAACAGTTGAAAAATAACTGAAACAAACATTTATCATAACTGTTTAAATTGTACTTTTGTAAATAGAAATAATTTATTTTAGTTAGCCTTTTAATTAAATAGCCTAAAATGCTGAATATTTATAAACTTGTTGTTTACGTCCACGTAACAGGTACTGTAAAATTGTGATATTTGCGTAGTTTTTCATTAGAGTATATAGTAGGCGTTTACAGGATTACACACTTGAATTCATTTCTTATATTAATTCAATAGATTTAGACAGATTACAGAGCAAAACAAAGCCAATTAAATGAAATATTTATTGTTATATTGGGTAAGATGAGTGGAACAAATAGAGCATAATATTATATTTGAATTGGCCAAAGATCATGAATGAAAACAAAATAAAATTGTGCAAATAATTTTGTAAATTAAAGCATGTAGTATTACTTTCTTGATGAAGGAACATGCTGAAAAAAATAGTAGGCCCTGCAATGTTAAATTTTCCGGTAATTTTATAATACCATAAAGTACTATATTGATACATGAAATATCTATAAATAACGATAAACTATTATTCGAAATATATTTAAAGGTTCTTTAATATGTCAAATATCTAAAGTTTATTAATAAGATTTTCCTTTTGTTATTATTAATACCAATCTAAAATTAGTTGAATAAAACTCCAACTCCAAACGTGATAGGCCTAGAAGGCCCTTGAACTACCATCCGGTTGCTGGCCTCACATCCACATGTGTTAATCATAGACGATTATCTAGCCAGTGTAGGAATGACATGTGGTCAGCTGGTCTTCTCAACCTGGAGTCACTACTAATGCCTCACGATGCTGGGTGAGCACCGGTCCCATACTGGTCGAAATTCTATGAGAAAATGTCTTCCCCCATGGGGACTCGAACCAGCGCAAGTCCCTTAGCTCTCCGCCAAGGCTTCCTTTATTTTTAACAAGGTAAATCGGAAGAAACCCCATAACGTAATCTCAATGATCTTTATAGAAAAGCCTATGTAATAAGAACAGTTAAGTCTCATAGATTGTGATGGGGGAAAAAAATGCTGTACGAATGGAGAAAAAAGGAAGTGACAGACCGTTCTTTTAGGGAAACCAGAGGGAAAGTGCCCAGAAAGTAGGCCAAGAATGAAGTAGGAGATCAAATTAATTATGGTTTGGTAGATGAATTATGAAAGGAATGTTTGAAATAAATTAGCGCAGGTAGGGATATATGGAGAGATTATGTCCGAACTGCCGCAAATCTCCGGTTTCGACTGTGCCTGTGAAGTTATTTTAATTCAGCGGTTAATAAAAAAACCAAGAGATCCGGGATTGCAGTCTCGAAGTTCATATGTGAAAGTAAATATATTTAGAATGCTTATCTGTCATTGGCAATGTTATCTCCATTTTATAGGCAACTTTTCATGCAGCCGCCACTTATCTCACCTCTTATCACTATATTGAACTCACCTGTTTCTGAAGGTTAAAAATCTTGACCTTAATAGCATAATGAGTAGGGTTGGATTTATATCCTCTATAATATCTTAAATGTGCACCGACGCAATTATGAATGAAAAAATACCAAAATATGCAAATATATTATGCATATGACGTACTTGTAGTATTGTATTTATATATTTAGAACATACATGCTATAAAACAATTTAATTTGACTATTTAACTCATGTCGGAATGGTAGTCAATGACCAATCACGTTTCAATGAATTCTGTTTTACGCCAATGACAGTCGTGTTTCCCCTCGTCTTTATCGCTTTTCGATTCTCTTTATCAGCTCCTGCTTTTGTGATAAAGAAAGCTCCTCCTTTTTAATATTCTGAACAGGTTAGACCATTATTTTTTCCAACAAATACCTTGAATATAGCAAATAATTAATAGATTCAGTGATTTTACTGAGTTTATTTAAAATATAAATGATTAACCTATAATGTTGATTATAATAGTTTGATGTGTTTCATTATTTCTCCACTAGAGTGTATTATTACAATATTGCGATCCTATTTGACAATAAATAATATGATCGAGTTGCACTGAATATACATTACCTCACATTTCTCTAATTTGTTTTCAAACATCGCCGTTTACATTAACTACATAAATATTTTAAAACACCGGTAACTATATTCAAATAATTATTTTTTAGTAAAGAGCTTACTTTATTCGTTAAATAGTCCTAACAAATGCCACTCTTGATTTCCAAATTCTCTAGATAAATTCACTCTTCAATTCGTGAGTCGTGAATTTATCGATAATTTGGAAATCACTCGTGGCATTACTTATGACTATTTAACTAATGCCCCAAATAAGAGTAAATGACCAATTACGTTTCAATGAATTTTGTTTTACAACCAATAACAATTGTGTTTCACCTCGATATTTATTGAATTCTGTTTACCAAAATAAAGAAAGTTCCTCCTTTTTACATTCTGAACAGGTCAGAGCATTATTTTTCAGTGACTGACTCTCTACAAATATGTTGAATATAGCAAATAATGAACAGATTCCTTCGAACTACACATTTGATAATTGTGTGTTCAATAATTGTGCTTTTAAATAATGATTTTACGGAGTCGATTCCTAAAAAAAATAATTAATAAACTATAATATTGGTTATAATTAGAGCCAGGATTTTTATGTACTAAAAGGTAAGATTGCAACGTAGTGTAATGAGAAGTTAGACTTATGACTGTCTTTTGTTTTTGTTTCATACACACGAACAGTTGAACAGTATAATGAGAAGTAAGACTTCTGTTTGTCTTTTGTCTTGGTTTCACACACAAACAGTTGAATAATATATACTATCTGCATTGCAATCTTTTATTACATAAAAATCCTAACCCTAGTTATAATATACAGTTTGATGCGTTTAATTTTTTCTCCACTAGGGTGCACTCTTACAATATTGCGATCCTATTTGGCAATAAATAATATGATCAATTTATAGTGATGAACAAATGAAACATAACCAAACATTTCTCATTTGTTTTCGAGCATCGCAGTTTACATTAAATATATAACTATTTTAAAGTAACTATATTTAAATAATGATTTGTGAGTAACAGCTTAATTTTATTCGTTAAATAGTCCTAACAAATGCCACTCTTGATTTCCATATCCTCTAGATACCATCCATCCATCCATCTATCCGTAGTAATTCTGCCCGAAGGCAGGTCCTTCACTGCAATCATAGCATTTTCATGCTATGCTTGCAGCTTTTACTAGGGAATTGTAGGTGTGGTAGCTTCCCGTTGCTTTCCACACCGGTGAAGGACGATGATGATAATGGTAAGGATGATAATGATGACCATATGATTTCGGGGACCGTTTGGGCCTTAAAGTTTTCCTGGCATTTGTCTTATAGGTGGGGAAAAACTCCGATAAAAACCACATCCAGAAAAACTGCCCCGACCGGGGATAGAACCCGGGCCCGCTGCGTGACAAGGCAGCACGCTACCTCGAGACCACAGCGGTGGACCCTCTAGATACAATTATCGATAATTTGGAAATCACTGGTGGCATTACTTATGATAAATAAATGCACTAAAATAAAGGCATGGTTGTCACAGTACAAATTTAGGAAAACTGTGAGAAAATATTCATAAGTAATGACACGAGTGATTTCCAATTTATCTAGAGAATTTGGAAATCAAGAGTGGCATTTGTTAGGACTATTTAACGAATAATATTAAGCTGTTTATTCACAAATCATTATTTAACTATAGTTATTTTAAAATAGTTATATATTTAATGTAAACGGCGATGTTTGAAAACAAATGAGAAACAATTGGCACGCTTCATTTGCTTCTTTTGTTCATCACTGCAACCAGATCATAATATTATTTATTACCAAAGGATCGCAATGTTGTAAGAATGCACCCTAGTGGAGAAATTTACAACCAACGTTATAGATGTCCTATGATGTAAATATGTCAATTATATTTTTCTGCGACATCATTTCCTGGAAAACAATTAATTTAAGAAAGTGCAAACAGTGTTTTTTGTGGTATAATGAATTGTTACAAATGTTTTTATATTAACTCTCGCATGCGCTTTCAGCTGACATTCATGCACTATATATACAATCTGGTAGCCGTATTCCTTGGAGGGTCAGTCACTGCAAAATAATGTTATGACCTATTCAGAATGTTAAAAAGGAGGTGCTTTCTTTATTATGATAAACTTTAGTTGGTAAATTCTAGGCGAAACACGACTGTGATTGGTTGTAAATAAAAATCATTGAAATGTGATTGGTCATTGACTCCCATTTGGGACGTGAGTTAAATAGTCACACTTAATTATCCTCGCTCTTATCCAAATCTTCTTCCGTGATGGAGTTTACAATAAAAGTAAAATAAATAAATCAAATTGGTATCCGAGATCTGTCGTCCTCACTTTATTTGACAGCATTATATGGTTGAGAACGACTGAGATCTCAGACTAATTTTATGTTGTTTAACTTTTACATTGTGACCTCAACAATGTTTCGTAATTAATTTTAAAAATATTAGTTTACAGCTGCCAGACAAAACCAAATGTGAAACTATAAATGAATGGTAAAGAAATAGAAGAAACTGAAGCTTATACTTACTTGGGGGTAACACTAGACTCCAAACTTACTTGGCAAGAACATACGGGGTGGATCATAAATATGGCTATACGTTTGATCGCGTTGTGTGATGAAAATATTACCATTACAGGAAATATAAAATTACCGTTGGAAAGGGAATTATTCAAATTACAACAATGGAATAAAACAAAACAGTGTAGAACCTACGTCATTAGGCAAAATGGCGTTGAATATGCAACAGCAAATTACAATTGCTGCATGGGCAATAACGTATGCTAATGATCTTGAGGCCGCAAGGCGGGCAAGACGTGAGTTTAACGTAGCATTGCAGCCGTCGACTGTGGGGAAGTGGAGAAAACGATTACTGGAAACGGGAAGGATGCAGAAAATCAAACCTCCTGGAAGGCCTCGCATTAGCACGGATGCAGAAACAACGAAGAGAATTGTGGAGGCGTTCGGCACTAGCCCACAAAAATCAACCCGCTAAGCTGCACGTGAGCAGTGATTTGTTTTGTTCTATTGTTGGAATTTGAAGGATTCCCTTTCCAATGATAACATGATATTTCCTGTAATAATAATAATTTCGTCACAAAATGCGATCAAACGTATAGCCATATTTCTGAATCACTCCGTTGATAAAGCTCAACAGAGATTAATTGTATTAAAATGATTGGCAGGAAGTAAATGGGGATCATCAATGAATACCTTGAATACAACATAGAAAACCTACATAAAACCAATTCTGCTATATGGTAGTGAAGCACTTATAACAGCAACTCCAGCAAGATTAGTGGAACTGGAAAGAGTGCAAAATCAAGCTCTGAGGTTAAGTACAGGTGGAGTAAGATCTAACCCTATTGCACCTATGCAAATAGCAACAAACAATATTCCCCTTCAAGCGCAAATTAAGAAAGAGAGTCTCACACTTTATGAGAAACTATGCAGAATTTCTAATAATGGCTATTGGAGTTCTGACGTAGGTTTTCCATTTCCATCTTGGTCTGCCACGTTTATTTCTTCCAGGGGGCGACCATTGGTATATATTTTTTGGCTATCTTTCATTTTCCATTCTTTGTACATGGCCATATAATTTAAGCGTTTGATTTTCAATCCTCTTAACAACAGATATGGTGACATTCATTTCTCTCCAAAGGAATTCATTTCTTATTTTATCCCATCTTGTTTTTTTGAGGCTTCTTCTAAAATAATCAAATTCAACTGTTCTAATTTTATTCTTTTGTAATTCCGCTAAAGACCAAGTTTCACTTCCATATGACAAAATACTCTGTATTATGCTCTTATAAATTTTCACTTTAGTTTCCTTTGTAATTTTTTATTCCAAATTATTCCATGTAATGTCTTAGTTGCATTTTTTGCCATTGCAATTTTAGTCTGTACATCTCTCTCACAGGTACCTAAACTTGTAATTATTGACCCAAGATATTAAAAAAATTCACACTTTTTATTTTCCCTGTTTCAAGTGTGAGGTCATCCACATCCTTTCCCAAACACATATATTCTGTTTTCTGTAAATTGATATTCAGTCCCAATTTTTTTATATTCTTCCATTACTTTATTTATCATATATTTCATATCATCTTCATCCCCTGCAAAAAAAAATTATTTGATCATCTTCAAATCAATAATAGAAATTAGGTGTTAAGATAATCTATTGGAACAGGTATCAAACAAACTCAACTTAAGTAAAGATCCCCCAAATACTGAAACAGTGGGGGGCACTTGAAACCATATAGTGGCATGATATCCCACGTACTGATGGGGGGGCTGCATATATACACGGATGGATCTCTCCTAGACAAAAATGCCGGAGCAGGAATATATAGTAATGTTTTTAGCTTGTATATTTCACTTGGACCACTATCAACACACTACGATGGAGAGCTTGAGGCAATAAACATGGCCTTTAAACAACTATTGAACCATATTGACAAATTTAACAAGGTAGTAATACTTAGTAGATTCCAAGACAGGACTATAGGCAATTAAATCACAACATGTTGAAAACCATAAAATAACAGAGATCCACACCCCCAGTCAAAATTCTTCTAGGACTTATTAAAGAAATAGTTATACAATGGATACCGGCACACTGCCACATTGCAGGAAATGAGACAACTGATTTCCTTGCAAAAAAGAAACAATTATAAAGCAAACAAACAACAGTAGTATATCTCTCCAGAATACGAAAATCTGGATCAAGCACAAAGTCCATCAAGCCTGTAAAGAAAGATACATAGAAGAAAGCACAAATAAAGCCTGGAAAATACTACTGGAGGACAAATCTTTCATTCCTGATCTACCTAGGAGGAAGTCAGTGGCGCTTTTCAGATTATTAACGGGACATGAATGTCTGGCCTCTCATCTTCATAGAATCAATATATATCCTTCACCACACTATATCCTTTGTAAAGATGATGCTTCCATCATGAATGAAGAACATTTGTTGAAATGTCCAGCAATTAAGAAGATTGATGCTGACCTACCATCTCAGCTCACATGCTGTTATTGGGACGCCCGCAGGAGAATGGAGGAAGTCCAAGCTCCTTAAGCATTGACAACAACAACAACAACAAGAACAACAGTTTACAGCTACTAAAAAATGTTCAAATTTTCCACACTTACAAAGAAAGTAATCTAACTTGAAATTTCTTCCAGAGAAGCGTTGTGGTATATAAAGACTATTCTGCCTTTTTAACTGCAAGGCACTAAAATCCAGCGCCAAATCTCTCATTCAAACTACTGTGTAAGGAAGTAATACATCTCATCACTTAGACAATTCTTACTACCTGCTGTCCACGCTACACTCGTCTCACTCCACTTCGCTCTAAGTCAAGCATGGAGTCCATCTTCTATGCACAGCGGGTTGCCATTGCTGGATTCTGGCTTCAATTTCTGTGCCATGCGGTTAAAAACGGCAGATAATCTTTTGGGTAATGACCTCGGTACAGCACAACGCTTCACTGGCAGAAATTTCAAGGTAGTTTTAGGCATGCAATGGATGACAGTACTACTCTAAGATCATTTAGCTCGGAATTCAAATGTGGGAGTAAAAAGGCCGACAAATCTTGCTCAGAGGTTTGTTCCTTCAAGTTTGACATTCATTTATGTGGAGCAATATTATATTACGATGCGAGATTGGGAAGTGGTTTTTATAGAAGTGAGGAAAATGTAATTTCCGAGATCCTGTAAAACACTTCACAAACGTGCGTTGAACATTATATTTTTTGCGCGACGGTGTTTTCAAAATAAAAATAATAACATATTTGTTGGAAATATTTTCGTTCATTAAAGACAACTGACTAACGTTAACAGTGTGGGCAATGTTTATTAATTGAAACTACAGGAGGCCGTGAGACCAATTAGTGATAAAATGGCGGCAAGTACGTATTTATTGTTTTATATTGCTTCAAATAAAGTTCAGTTCATTTAAAATGCACTGATTTGTTTCGTATAATGTATATTAACACTACCTTTTGAATATACATTGTATGTAGTATAGAGGGCAGTGGTTTTACTGCCCACGCATTGTTTGTAATATGTAATATTACAGTATAGTTATTTAGGTTGGCAACCCCGAAATGTAGGAACTTGAAGTTTCAATCTTGGCCGCAATTACTGTAAGAACGACAAAACGCACTAACGCGCGAAAATACAGTTTTACTTTCATTGTGAAGGAAGAATTTTTATGCTCTTAGAAATCCATCGACCCCGTCCGTGTTTCAACTCACGAACTTCGGAACCAAAGGCGAATATTACAACACTAGACACTATAATACTTGACATGAATCACGCTGTCTTAAAAATCAGTTTCACAAACCTTGGCTAAATAGCAACATCTGATAACAAGTGGGATGTAAAAAAACAAAGCAGTAATCGGATATCCACCTATAAGCTGACAAAATCCTTTGGTGTTATCGTACCTCATTCAAATATTAATAATATCCAATTAATATTAATAATATCTAATTTGCAACACAAATTATTTATTTCCGGTTTATATTGTCTTAAGACAACTTGTGAATCTTCACAATATTGTCAATATTGCGTGAAGTTAGTCTCTTCAACGTCTGCAGTTCGTATATTAATAATGTATATTAATAATGTAATGTGAATGTACTATGATGATGATGATGATGAACTATCAGCAGATGTGTTCATTTGTAAATGAACCAAAAATAGACATGGTCCATTTTAATACTCATGGACTCGAATGTGGACGATCAAGCCAGTATAGAGGTGACATGTGGTCAGTATGTCGAGTCTCCCAGCCGTTGTAGCTGGTTTTCTCAACCCGGAGCCGGTACTTATTGCAGCTATCCAAATTCCTCACTATGGTGGGTGGGAACCGGTTCAATACTGGCCGAAATTCTGTGAGAAAATGTATTCCCCTACGAGGATTCAAAACAGCGCAAGTCCCATCATAACTTACGATAAACTACTCGGGTACGCCCGGGACAAAATTATATGTTACTAGGATAGAAAATTAGTTTTTTCATCATCATCATCAACAACAACAAGGATTAAGCCCAATGGCCTGTTCCGATCTCATTATAGGTCAAATTGGTCCTTCCATCTCGTCAATGGTCTTCCCAACATTCTTCTCCTTCTCCCTTTTCGTTTATAATTATACATTCTTCTTGGTATGCGCTGTTCATTCATTCATAATACGTGCTGAAGGTAAGCATTTTGATAATATTTTATTCTTTCACAGAGATTAAATATATTAAGTTCTGTTCTTATATCTTCGTTTTTCTTTATATCGGTCCTTTGGTATCCTGCTATTGCTCTCAACATCTTCATTTCTGCAGCCTCTATTTGTTTGATATCTGCCTTTGTCAATGTCCAGGTTTCACATCCATAGATAAGAGATCGAACTGCCAATACTTTGTAAAACTTCAAAATAGTTTCTTTTTTAGTCTTATTCAACAAAGTGCGTTTAATTGTGCCACATAGATAATTGAATCGTTGTATTTTAGTGTGTTTGTCTAAATTTCTGTCATTGCCTAAATGACATCCCAAATAATTAAAATTCTGAACTTGGTTTATAATTACATTGTTAGTTTTTTTTTTAATTTGAAAATAATTTGGTAAAACATATTCTATTATTGAAATTTATTTATGTCATAGTTTGATGAGTTTTATTAAATAACTGATTAGCACTGCCGACGACCTTAGGTTCATGCCCGCGCGGATATAAACACTCCATACATCCCTACCCTGAGCGAACGTTTTCCAATCATCCCCTGTATAATTTAACTTCCTCAAATCATGGTTAATGTTATTCTCCCACCTCATTATTGGCCTACCTACTCTTTCCCTCTGGTTTTCCTACAAAAAGTTTCCATACCCTTCATTCATTCCCCATTCGTGGTATGTGCCTTTCCATCAGAGTTAACGAGACTTAACCTTTAAATTGGCAAAAACACAAATTTTCTGTTAGTTATTTGAATGTGGCGGACCGCAGTGAAAACGGAATCTTGTATAACTATTATTATTAGGTATATTGTATAATTAGACACACATTTAAGTGGATTGTTTTTGTTCGTTTTCTTCTGATTTATTTAAAAAATTTAATTAATTGAACCAACTGATGTATCCAAAAGGATACATTACGAATTTAAGGGTTAACAGTTCTTGTAATATCTGATTTCCCATAAAAATCATGTAGCTCACTGTCATGTAGTCTTCTCTATTCACTTGTCTATTCCCATCTCTTTGGACAAAACGTTTTCATCAGAATTTTATTCTCAAAAAAAAAAAAAATATTTACCATGTATTCTCCTCCCGGAGACCAAATCCCAATGGGGGATTATTTTACCTCCTGAGAATTTTAACCCAGTGGAATCTATGTCCGCGTTCCTTGATAGTTGTATTTTTACGGTGAAAGATTGTCACTCTTTTCACCATGATACTTTTTTTTACTCAGGCTTTTCGTCTTCGACCTTTCCCTTTCGGCAGCAATGTTAACTCCGGCATAGATCTCGGATTCATTTAAGAATGGAAGCCACACCTCCATGACAAGGTAAAGATACCATACAGGAATATTTTCTATTAAAAAATAAACTGCACGTAGCCATTCACCAGTAGCTGGTAAAACTATTATAGCAATTTATGCTACAAAAATGAAATTTATATTTCGTAAAATACTTTAAATTATTTGGTTGCATGGTGCGATAGGTTATAAGGCCTTTGCTGCTGGCCTCACACCCATATGTAATTTCCAGATGTGGAATATTATCCAGCCAGTAAACAGGTGACATACGGTCAGCATATCGAGTCTCCCTGCGTTATAACTAGTTTTTTTCAATGTGGTGCCATTAGCCTACTTATTGTAGGTATTCAAATTCCTCACGATGCTGGATGGACACCAGTCCCATACTGGCCGAAATTCAATGAGAAAATGTCTACCTCTATGAGGACTAGAACCAGCGCATGTCCCGTAGATCTGCACGAAGCATGATACCTTTGACCACTCGGCTACGGTGCGGGACTGAATTATTGAAATGTAGAAAAAATATGTCATATTGTCTTGAATTTAATTCATTTTAATACATAGAAATTAACATATACGTAACTACTCAACATAAGGATACCTCTAACACCATGAGCTAGGTCCTATGATGAAGTTGTTAGGACTATTTCAAGATAAAATCATCATCATCAACAACATCCTTTGGTATCCTGCTATTGCTCTCAACATCTTCATTTCAGCAGCCTCTATTTGTTTCTATCTGCCTTTGTTAATGTCCAGGTTTCAATCCATAGATAAGAAATGGAACTGCCAATACTTTGTAAACCTTCAAAATAGTTTATTTTCTAGTCTTATTCAATAGAGTGCATTTAATTGTGCCACATAGATAACTGAATCGTTGTATTTTAGTGTGTTTATCTAAATTTCTGTCATTGCCTAAATGACATCTCAAATAATTAAAATTCTGAACTTGGTCTATAAAATTATATTGTTTATCATTATTTTTGTTCTTATTGCACATTTTCCTTTCAGAGCTAATATTTTTGTTTTAGATGTAGATATTCTTAAATTGTATTTTAGAGAGATATTATCTAAAGCATAAAGGAATTGTTGTAAAGCATTTTATGATGCTGTCATTATTACTTGATCGTCTGCAAAAAGCAGAGTTGTCAATACACTATTTATATTAATTTGTTCTTGCCATTTATGACATGATCCAAGTATAAATTAAATAATACTGGTGACAACAGACACCCTTGTCTTACTCACTGGTTCATTTCTATGTTTTGTTTACTAATTTTATCAAGATAAAATGCTAATAAAATTAATAATATATATTAAAGATATTTGCCATCAAAAGATTAATCAACGCATGTACTTAATATTTATGCTTAGCTTATGTAGTGGTAGTTAGCCATTTGCAAGTAACGTAACAAAGAATTGAATGAAGGTGATTGAATCAACGATAACAGTTGAAAAATAACTGAAACAAACATTTATCATAACTGTTTAAATTGTACTTTTGTAAATAGAAATAATTTATTTTTAGTTAGCCTTTTAATTAAATAGCCTAAAATGCTGAATATTTATAAACTTGTTGTTTACGTCCACGTAACAGGTACTGTAAAATTGTGATATTTGCGTAGTTTTTCATTAGAGTATATAGTAGGCGTTTACAGGATTACACACTTGAATTCATTTCTTATATTAATTCAATAGATTTAGACAGATTACAGAGCAAAACAAAGCCAATTAAATGAAATATTTATTGTTATATTGGGTAAGATGAGTGGAACAAATAGAGCATAATATTATATTTGAATTGGCCAAAGATCATGAATGAAAACAAAATAAAATTGTGCAAATAATTTTGTAAATTAAAGCATGTAGTATTACTTTCTTGATGAAGGAACATGCTGAAAAAAAATAGTAGGCCCTGCAATGTTAAATTTTCCGGTAATTTTATAATACCATAAAGTACTATATTGATACATGAAATATCTATAAATAACGATAAACTATTATTCGAAATATATTTAAAGGTTCTTTAATATGTCAAATATCTCTAAAGTTTATTAATAAGATTTTCCTTTTGTTATTATTAATACCAATCTAAAATTAGTTGAATAAAACTCCAACTCCAAACGTGATAGGCCTAGAAGGCCCTTGAACTACCATCCGGTTGCTGGCCTCACATCCACATGTGTTAATCATAGACGATTATCTAGCCAGTGTAGGAATGACATGTGGTCAGCTGGTCTTCTCAACCTGGAGTCACTACTAATGCCTCACGATGCTGGGTGAGCACCGGTCCCATACTGGTCGAAATTCTATGAGAAAATGTCTTCCCCCATGGGGACTCGAACCAGCGCAAGTCCCTTAGCTCTCCGCCAAGGCTTCCTTTATTTTTAACAAGGTAAATCGGAAGAAACCCCATAACGTAATCTCAATGATCTTTATAGAAAAGCCTATGTAATAAGAACAGTTAAGTCTCATAGATTGTGATGGGGGAAAAAAATGCTGTACGAATGGAGAAAAAAGGAAGTGACAGACCGTTCTTTTAGGGAAACCAGAGGAAAGTGCCCAGAAAGTAGGCCAAGAATGAAGTAGGAGATCAAATTAATTATGGTTTGGTAGATGAATTATGAAAGGAATGTTTGAAATAAATTAGCGCAGGTAGGGATATATGGAGAGATTATGTCCGAACTGCCGCAAATCTCCGGTTTCGACTGTGCCTGTGAAGTTATTTTAATTCAGCGGTTAATAAAAAAACCAAGAGATCCGGGATTGCAGTCTCGAAGTTCATATGTGAAAGTAAATATATTTAGAATGCTTATCTGTCATTGGCAATGTTATATATGTTATCTCCATTTTATAGGCAACTTTTCATGCAGCCGCCACTTATCTCACCTCTTATCACTATATTGAACTCACCTGTTTCTGAAGGTTAAAAATCTTGACCTTAATAGCATAATGAGTAGGGTTGGATTTATATCCTCTATAATATCTTAAATGTGCACCGACGCAATTATGAATGAAAAAATACCAAAATATGCAAATATATTATGCATATGACGTACTTGTAGTATTGTATTTATATATTTAGAACATACATGCTATAAAACAATTTAATTTGACTATTTAACTCATGTCGGAAATGGTAGTCAATGACCAATCACGTTTCAATGAATTCTGTTTTACGCCAATGACAGTCGTGTTTCACCTCGCTCTTTATCGATTTCTCTTTATCAGCTCCTGCTTTTGTGATAAAGAAAGCTCCTCCTTTTTTAATATTCTGAACAGGTTAGACCATTATTTTTTCCAACAAATACCTTGAATATAGCAAATAATTAATAGATTCAGTGATTTTACTGAGTTTATTTAAAATATAAATGATTAACCTATAATGTTGATTATAATAGTTTGATGTGTTTCATTATTTCTCCACTAGAGTGTATTATTACAATATTGCGATCCTATTTGACAATAAATAATATGATCGAGTTGCACTGAATATACATTACCTCACATTTCTAATTTGTTTTCAAACATCGCCGTTTACATTAACTACATAAATATTTTAAAACACCGGTAACTATATTCAAATAATTATTTTTTAGTAAAGAGCTTACTTTTATTCGTTAAATAGTCCTAACAAATGCCACTCTTGATTTCCAAATTCTCTAGATAAATTCACTCTTCAATTCGTGAGTCGTGAATTTATCGATAATTTGGAAATCACTCGTGGCATTACTTATGACTATTTAACTAATGCCCCAAATAAGAGTAAATGACCAATTACGTTTCAATGAATTTTGTTTTACAACCAATAACAATTGTGTTTCACCTCGATATTTATTGAATTCTGTTTACCAAAATAAAGAAAGTTCCTCCTTTTTACATTCTGAACAGGTCAGAGCATTATTTTTCAGTGACTGACTCTCTACAAATATGTTGAATATAGCAAATAATGAACAGATTCCTTCGAACTACACATTTGATAATTGTGTGTTCAATAATTGTGCTTTTAAATAATGATTTTACGGAGTCGATTCCTAAAAAAAATAATTAATAAACTATAATATTGGTTATAATTAGAGCCAGGATTTTTATGTACTAAAAGGTAAGATTGCAACGTAGTGTAATGAGAAGTTAGACTTATGACTGTCTTTTGTTTTTGTTTCATACACACGAACAGTTGAACAGTATAATGAGAAGTAAGACTTCTGTTTGTCTTTTGTCTTGGTTTCACACACAAACAGTTGAATAATATATACTATCTGCATTGCAATCTTTTATTACATAAAAATCCTAACCCTAGTTATAATATACAGTTTGATGCGTTTAATTTTTTCTCCACTAGGGTGCACTCTTACAATATTGCGATCCTATTTGGCAATAAATAATATGATCAATTTATAGTGATGAACAAATGAAACATAACCAAACATTTCTCATTTGTTTTCGAGCATCGCAGTTTACATTAAATATATAACTATTTTAAAGTAACTATATTTAAATAATGATTTGTGAGTAAACAGCTTAATTTTATTCGTTAAATAGTCCTAACAAATGCCACTCTTGATTTCCATATCCTCTAGATACCATCCATCCATCCATCTATCCGTAGTAATTCTGCCCGAAGGCAGGTCCTTCACTGCAATCATAGCATTTTCATGCTATGCTTGCAGCTTTTACTAGGGAATTGTAGGTGTGGTAGCTTCCCGTTGCTTTCCACACCGGTGAAGGACGATGATGATAATGGTAAGGATGATAATGATGACCATATGATTTCGGGGACCGTTTGGGCCTTAAAGTTTTCCTGGCATTTGTCTTATAGGTGGGGAAAAACTCCGATAAAAACCACATCCAGAAAAACTGCCCCGACCGGGGATAGAACCCGGGCCCGCTGCGTGACAAGGCAGCACGCTACCTCGAGACCACAGCGGTGGACCCTCTAGATACAATTATCGATAATTTGGAAATCACTGGTGGCATTACTTATGATAAATAAATGCACTAAAATAAAGGCATGGTTGTCACAGTACAAATTTAGGAAAACTGTGAGAAAATATTCATAAGTAATGACACGAGTGATTTCCAATTTATCTAGAGAATTTGGAAATCAAGAGTGGCATTTGTTAGGACTATTTAACGAATAATATTAAGCTGTTTATTCACAAATCATTATTTAACTATAGTTATTTTAAAATAGTTATATATTTAATGTAAACGGCGATGTTTGAAAACAAATGAGAAACAATTGGCACGCTTCATTTGCTTCTTTTGTTCATCACTGCAACCAGATCATAATATTATTTATTACCAAAGGATCGCAATGTTGTAAGAATGCACCCTAGTGGAGAAATTTACAACCAACGTTATAGATGTCCTATGATGTAAATATGTCAATTATATTTTTCTGCGACATCATTTCCTGGAAAACAATTAATTTAAGAAAGTGCAAACAGTGTTTTTTTGTGGTATAATGAATTGTTACAAATGTTTTTATATTAACTCTCGCATGCGCTTTCAGCTGACATTCATGCACTATATATACAATCTGGTAGCCGTATTCCTTGGAGGGTCAGTCACTGCAAAATAATGTTATGACCTATTCAGAATGTTAAAAAGGAGGTGCTTTCTTTATTATGATAAACTTTAGTTGGTAAATTCTAGGCGAAACACGACTGTGATTGGTTGTAAATAAAAATCATTGAAATGTGATTGGTCATTGACTCCCATTTGGGACGTGAGTTAAATAGTCACACTTAATTATCCTCGCTCTTATCCAAATCTTCTTCCGTGATGGAGTTTACAATAAAAGTAAAATAAATAAATCAAATTGGTATCCGAGATCTGTCGTCCTCACTTTATTTGACAGCATTATATGGTTGAGAACGACTGAGATCTCAGACTAATTTTATGTTGTTTAACTTTTACATTGTGACCTCAACAATGTTTCGTAATTAATTTTAAAAATATTAGTTTACAGCTGCCAGACAAAACCAAATGTGAAACTATAAATGAATGGTAAAGAAATAGAAGAAACTGAAGCTTATACTTACTTGGGGGTAACACTAGACTCCAAACTTACTTGGCAAGAACATACGGGGTGGATCATAAATATGGCTATACGTTTGATCGCGTTGTGTGATGAAAATATTACCATTACAGGAAATATAAAATTACCGTTGGAAAGGGAATTATTCAAATTACAACAATGGAATAAAACAAAACAGTGTAGAACCTACGTCATTAGGCAAAATGGCGTTGAATATGCAACAGCAAATTACAATTGCTGCATGGGCAATAACGTATGCTAATGATCTTGAGGCCGCAAGGCGGGCAAGACGTGAGTTTAACGTAGCATTGCAGCCGTCGACTGTGGGGAAGTGGAGAAAACGATTACTGGAAACGGGAAGGATGCAGAAAATCAAACCTCCTGGAAGGCCTCGCATTAGCACGGATGCAGAAACAACGAAGAGAATTGTGGAGGCGTTCGGCACTAGCCCACAAAAATCAACCCGCTAAGCTGCACGTGAGCAGTGATTTGTTTTGTTCTATTGTTGGAATTTGAAGGATTCCCTTTCCAATGATAACATGATATTTCCTGTAATAATAATAATTTCGTCACAAATGCGATCAAACGTATAGCCATATTTCTGAATCACTCCGTTGATAAAGCTCAACAGAGATTAATTGTATTAAAATGATTGGCAGGAAGTAAATGGGGATCATCAATGAATACCTTGAATACAACATAGAAAACCTACATAAAACCAATTCTGCTATATGGTAGTGAAGCACTTATAACAGCAACTCCAGCAAGATTAGTGGAACTGGAAAGAGTGCAAAATCAAGCTCTGAGGTTAAGTACAGGTGGAGTAAGATCTAACCCTATTGCACCTATGCAAATAGCAACAAACAATATTCCCCTTCAAGCGCAAATTAAGAAAGAGAGTCTCACACTTTATGAGAAACTATGCAGAATTTCTAATAATGGCTATTGGAGTTCTGACGTAGGTTTTCCATTTCCATCTTGGTCTGCCACGTTTATTTCTTCCAGGGGGCGACCATTGGTATATATTTTTTGGCTATCTTTCATTTTCCATTCTTTGTACATGGCCATATAATTTAAGCGTTTGATTTTCAATCCTCTTAACAACAGATATGGTGACATTCATTTCTCTCCAAAGGAATTCATTTCTTATTTTATCCCATCTTGTTTTTTTGAGGCTTCTTCTAAAATAATCAAATTCAACTGTTCTAATTTTATTCTTTTGTAATTCCGCTAAAGACCAAGTTTCACTTCCATATGACAAAATACTCTGTATTATGCTCTTATAAATTTTCACTTTAGTTTCCTTTGTAATTTTTTATTCCAAATTATTCCATGTAATGTCTTAGTTGCATTTTTTGCCATTGCAATTTTAGTCTGTACATCTCTCTCACAGGTACCTAAACTTGTAATTATTGACCCAAGATATTAAAAAAATTCACACTTTTTATTTTCCCTGTTTCAAGTGTGAGGTCATCCACATCCTTTCCCAAACACATATATTCTGTTTTCTGTAAATTGATATTCAGTCCCAATTTTTTTATATTCTTCCATTACTTTATTTATCATATATTTCATATCATCTTCATCCCCTGCAAAAATTATTTGATCATCTGCAAATCAATAATAGAAATTAGGTGTGAAGATAATCTATTGGAACAGGTATCAAACAAACGCAACATTAATCCCCAAATACTGAAACAGTTGGCACTTGAAACCATATATACACGATATCCCACTACTGATTGGCTGCATATATACACGGATGGATCTCTCCTAGACAAAAATGCCGGAGCAGGAATATATAGTAATGTTTTTAGCTTGTATATTTCACTTGGACCACTATCAACACACTACGATGGAGAGCTTGAGGCAATAAACATGGCCTTTAAACAACTATTGAACCATATTGACAAATTTAACAAGGTAGTAATACTTAGTAGATTCCAAGACAGGACTATAGGCAATTAAATCACAACATGTTGAAAACCATAAAATAACAGAGATCCACACCCCAGTCAAAATTCTTCTAGGACTTATTAAAGAAATAGTTATACAATGGATACCGGCACACTGCCACATTGCAGGAAATGAGACAACTGATTTCCTTGCAAAAAAAGAAACAAATATAAAGCAAACAAACAACAGTAGTATATCTCTCCAGAATACGAAAATCTGGATCAAGCACAAAGTCCATCAAGCCTGTAAAGAAAGATACATAGAAGAAAGCACAAATAAAGCCTGGAAAATACTACTGGAGGACAAATCTTTCATTCCTGATCTACCTAGGAGGAAGTCAGTGGCGCTTTTCAGATTATTAACGGGACATGAATGTCTGGCCTCTCATCTTCATAGAATCAATATATATCCTTCACCACACTATATCCTTTGTAAAGATGATGCTTCCATCATGAATGAAGAACATTTGTTGAAATGTCCAGCAATTAAGAAGATTGATGCTGACCTACCATCTCAGCTCACATGCTGTTATTGGGACGCCCGCAGGAGAATGGAGGAAGTCCAAGCTCCTTAAGCATTGACAACAACAACAACAACAACAACAAGAACAACAGTTTACAGCTACTAAAAAATGTTCAAATTTTCCACACTTACAAAGAAAGTAATCTAACTTGAAATTTCTTCCAGAGAAGCGTTGTGGTATATAAAGACTATTCTGCCTTTTTAACTGCAAGGCACTAAAATCCAGCGCCAAATCTCTCATTCAAACTACTGTGTAAGGAAGTAATACATCTCATCACTTAGACAATTCTTACTACCTGCTGTCCACGCTACACTCGTCTCACTCCACTTCGCTCTAAGTCAAGCATGGAGTCCATCTTCTATGCACAGCGGGTTGCCATTGCTGGATTCTGGCTTCAATTTCTGTGCCATGCGGTTAAAAACGGCAGATAATCTTTTGGGTAATGACCTCGGTACAGCACAACGCTTCACTGGCAGAAATTTCAAGGTAGTTTTAGGCATGCAATGGATGACAGTACTACTCTAAGATCATTTAGCTCGGAATTCAAATGTGGGAGTAAAAAGGCCGACAAATCTTGCTCAGAGGTTTGTTCCTTCAAGTTTGACATTCATTTATGTGGAGCAATATTATATTACGATGCGAGATTGGGAAGTGGTTTTTATAGAAGTGAGGAAAATGTAATTTCCGAGATCCTGTAAAACACTTCACAAACGTGCGTTGAACATTATATTTTTTGCGCGACGGTGTTTTCAAAATAAAAATAATAACATATTTGTTGGAAATATTTTCGTTCATTAAAGACAACTGACTAACGTTAACAGTGTGGGCAATGTTTATTAATTGAAACTACAGGAGGCCGTGAGACCAATTAGTGATAAAATGGCGGCAAGTACGTATTTATTGTTTTATATTGCTTCAAATAAAGTTCAGTTCATTTAAAATGCACTGATTTGTTTCGTATAATGTATATTAACACTACCTTTTGAATATACATTGTATGTAGTATAGAGGGCAGTGGTTTTACTGCCCACGCATTGTTTGTAATATGTAATATTACAGTATAGTTATTTAGGTTGGCAACCCCGAAATGTAGGAACTTGAAGTTTCAATCTTGGCCGCAATTACTGTAAGAACGACAAAACGCACTAACGCGCGAAAATACAGTTTTACTTTCATTGTGAAGGAAGAATTTTTATGCTCTTAGAAATCCATCGACCCCGTCCGTGTTTCAACTCACGAACTTCGGAACCAAAGGCGAATATTACAACACTAGACACTATAATACTTGACATGAATCACGCTGTCTTAAAAATCAGTTTCACAAACCTTGGCTAAATAGCAACATCTGATAACAAGTGGGATGTAAAAAAACAAAGCAGTAATCGGATATCCACCTATAAGCTGACAAAATCCTTTGGTGTTATCGTACCTCATTCAAATATTAATAATATCCAATTAATATTAATAATATCTAATTTGCAACACAAATTATTTATTTCCGGTTTATATTGTCTTAAGACAACTTGTGAATCTTCACAATATTGTCAATATTGCGTGAAGTTAGTCTCTTCAACGTCTGCAGTTCGTAGTGCAACGTAATATCTCAACCTCAATTTCAGTTTTCACAATCCGATTTCGCTAATTAAAAATTCGAATGTCTTCCTCACGAATAGAAGCTGTACTCAATGAATTTGTGGTATAGTCGGAAATCTAAACAGTGACCCCTCGGATGCTAATCACTAAGGCTTGGATTTTTACGCGCTAAAAATTGTCAAAATATATTAAATACTACTTTATATATATATATATATATATATAATGGCATAGCCCGATGTTGTGCCTTAACTTCTCCTTTGTTAGGAGTTACTAGACTAAGTTCATTTAGTTTCGCTTATTTGCCCATAGATGACATGAATGGTATGCGGTCAACATACCGACCCAATGAGACATATAGCAGGCAACTAAGGTATTACCAGGATGATGAGGTCGGTAAATTTTGCTTAGAGGCATTTTTATTTAGGCTTGACGATCTTTTACGAGCCTGAAACTCTTCAGACTCGGAACCCACGGCTTAAAGTCTATCGACGCCGGCCACGTTTGAAGCCGCGACGATCGGAGACAGCAAAATAACCACTAGTCTACTGCGGCCGACATCATGTGCTAAATAAAGTAGGGGAAAGTGCATTGTGGTTTAGCGGTAACGTCATTGCCTCAGACGCACCGCAATCGGGTTCAGTCCTCAGTTGGGACACGTTTGTTTTCTTTAGGGAACTTTTCTTATTTTCAGGGTAAATATTCAGAAATTTTAAGACCGAAATAGTCCCCGAATGCCATCTGGCCATCATGATCATCTTACTAAATTCGCCTTGGTTAGTATGGGTGAATCGTCTTGTTTTAAATGCCGTTTTGTCTTGGAGGTGGCCCTAGCATTGAGCTGATCGCTCATTCGAGGAACCCTTCCATATCCTTGTGCAGTAAAAAAATTACGTATGTAATCCAGAGTTTAAAATCATTTCCTGATAGATCGTGTCCCTATAAGATCTTTCCGATTGCGATTGAGGGTCTTTCCACTTTTCAGCGGTTGCCCTTTTACCAGCCGGCTGCTGGCCCTTCACATCCACATGGGTCAATCACAGAGGTAAATGATCAACAGCCAGTGTAGGGGTGACATGTGGTTAGCATGTCGAGTCCCCCAGCCGTTATAGCTGGTTCCTCAACCTGGAGCCGCTACTTATTGTAGCTACCCAATTGCCTCACGATGCTGGGTGGGCACCGGTCCCATACTGGCCGAAATACCATGATAAAATTTCTTCCCCCATGGAGACTCGAACCAGCGCAAGTCCCGTAGCTCTGCGCCAAGGCTTCCTACCTTAACCGCTCGGCTACGGCGCGGGACCCTATAAGATCTGAGGTTTTAAAAACGTATCTACAAAAAGAGACGTTAAATTACGGAAAATAATGCAAGCAAATAGGGGAAAGAAGGTAAAATTGTATCGGTCTTTTCAGGTTGAGAAAAAGTGTTGAATGTATATTTGTGAACCAAATATATATATATCTAAAACCAGTAAAATCGACCATAAATTTGACATTCTGAAGATATTTGCTTAATTTACCCAATTCTTGTATTACAAACTTTTTTTTAATATGAATGAATGTCCGAAAATGCAATCCTTACTAACATAAATAGTAAGCCAGAAAAGAAACGCAGTATACTTCTTGGATTTACTGCTGCCACAGATATATATTACTCCTTGTAAGGATTGAATAATCTATCCTGCCAACATACATTTAAAAACAATATTGTTGCAGTATGTATTTAACCGAGAGAAAAATACATGAATTTTTCCCTCCAAAAAATGTGAGAAATGCTCTAAAATGAAGTGAGAAGTTGGGCTCAAAGTAACCTAAAATCACCATATTTCCAATGTAAAACATGAATTAAAGTAGCCAACGTATCACAAAATACCATCTAAACTATTATTTAAAAAAATAAATCATAAATAAGCTTGATATATATATTAAACATTATTAAATTATAACTTTCTTGATTATAGAGGTGAAATCATTTAATAAGCCCTGTTATTATAATTAAGGCCCCAATAAGTCTCCATGTATATAATCATCTCTATAAAGAATAACTAAAGAAGAAATAATGTATATTAATTCGCCCATTTTCTCATTCTAACTTGCCCGTTAATGTAGATGGACTTCTGTGATAGAATCCCCTTATATACGAGTGAACATGTTGTCAATTGGCTGTAGCAGAAACGTGTGTTATCACTTATTACATTGGCACTTGTTCTCAGATCGAATATTCGCAGGTGGCATAGAATAGCAGATTATTATTATGGGATCAATATAAACGTATATCACTGGACGAGAGATCAAATTGTTCAGTTACAAATTACATGATAGGACACCAGAAGGCTACGAAAGAGATGGTGATTTAAAACAGCTCTTAAGGGCACCCAGTACTTATTTGGGCCAAAAAAATTGTATTGCTTAAAAAATCCAGGATGTGTAATATTATTTTGTCGATTTTGGACATTTAAACCCATAAACATTGATTTTTAAACATGGTGTGTCTGTGTCCTGCTAATGTGTACATTTCTTGATTTTTCCCGTAACTTTTATTTTTTCATATTTTTGTCCACTTTTCTCTGAAAGTATGAAAGATAGAAGAATAATTAAAACAGTATACTAAAATTTCAAAGTAAAAAAAAAGTTGAAATATTTTAAGTAAAATTTTAACATATTCTAATTAATAACCAATTTTAAATTCATAATATTTCAATAATTTTTGGCATGGATATGTGGTTTAAAGAGCTCTATAATAATAATAATAATAATAATAATAATAATAATAATAATAATAATAATAATAATAATAATGTAGATTTATCTTTGTCATATTCATGGTGTTTGAAATAGAAATGTATGCAATTTTTTTAACAAAAAAACATTTGGTCTTAAAATTTTTTTAAAATAAATCACTATCCAAACCTTATTATTGTCAAATGAACTATGGACAATAACATACTACATTTTGGAAACAATTGGATAAGTAGTTTTTGAGAAAATTGTACCAAGACAACACTTTTAAGAAGTTGGATTTTTTATTTTCATTTTTTTTTTTTGCATTTTAAATTACTCATGAAGAAATATGTTCAAAATGTTAACCAGGGAGTCATTATGTTCAGGAAGACTTATTTAATTAGCGATATAATTTTCATAACTTAGCAATAAGCTGAAAAAATGATTTTTCTGTGTTACATACTTTTAAACCAAATTGCAAGGAAATTAGTACCGGGTGCCCTTGCTAGTATAAACATTACAAAATAGGAATTTATGATTGCATTGTTTTTCTTCAAATTATCCTTCTTCTACTGAACTGTTATAGAAAAATGTTTAAATATCTTCCGGTATTCAGGTTCAATAAAATTGTTTCATGCACATGTAACCATCTATCTTCATTTTTATGCAACATCATGAAGCATGCAATCATGTAATTTGAAAAATCTACAAAACACATTCAAGAACGGAATTTTATGATTTCCCATAGACTCTTAAGGAGTTCAGGATTTCTCTCTATATTGCTAATGTTAAAGTACAGCTTATAAAGTGGACTTTTAGGAATAGTGAATGAAAGAGGGACATGGAAACTCCTTGTAGGAAAATTGCCAGTTGATAGACCAAGAATGCAAAGAAATTTAGGTTTCGAATGGGACGAAATTAAAAAGAAAAATCATGCAGCATTAGAAATATTAAGAGAAAGAATGAAATATAAAAAGAAGTGTGGATTACCTGAATAGGATAACTATTTGGAAAACACAATAAACGATAAAAACAAAGCATACTTTAAATACCCTGAGATAAAAAATTAAGTAAATAAAACTAATTATAAAAGATGTTGAACAGTAAATAATGAAACTGGAATACTGTATACGGAATGTTGGAACATTAATTCATATCTAACTAGTTAATACCCAACGTGCGCTGCCACGCCTAAATAAATGAAAATTAATGTGTTTTTATGTATGTTTAGTTGAATAAGTAAACGGAAAAATAATTAAAAATTTATATCACAATTATTTTTAGTATTCAATTGTTACAAAATAAAGCAAATTTATGTAGTGAATAGTGTTTTATTCTTACACAAGACTAAGAATATGTAAGAGAGAGAAAATGTAATTCGTTTTAACATCTTCAAAGAATGGCATAGGCGAGAATCATGAAAATTATATTGTTTTACCAAGCCAGAGAACAAAAGACAGGGACACGAAGGATAAGATACTTTGATGCGGGAACACCCAAATAAACTCAATCTTGGAAGGTGGTGACAACTGACACTATGTAATTCATGGATCATGGCCACATGACATAAGCTCTTCCATACATCTCTATCCCTAGGTGATTTCCAATCACCTCCTCAAATCATGGTTAATGTTATTCTTGGCCTATATACTAGGTGCTTTCCCCACTGGTTTTCCTACAAGAATTTCCATACCCCCCTTTCATTCACCATGTCCTGTCCATCGTAGTCTATGAATAGATATCCGTGAAAGTGGTTTTATTTCTAGGGAAAATTCGTTTTAAAATTTCAAGATTTCGACGTTATTGGGAAATTGGCGGTGTTATCCTGAAAAAAAATGTAAATTCGAGTCTTTGTAATCCTAGTCAAGTATATATGTACATATATATTTTTTTTTTTCTAATGCCACCAGATTGTCTCTTATGGCAGAATTGTAATCCATTTCTTAGGTTGGGGCACCTTGAAGGCGGAGTTACATTACAGGATCAAAAAAAGATGTATTTAGGTTTCGGTCTGTTAGTAATATTGTAATTGCTCCTGCTAGAACTGGTAATGAAAGCAATAATAATAAAGCAGTGATTCCTACGGCTCAAACAAATAGAGGAATTCGCTCTGGCTTTATATTAATAATAGTAGAGATAAAGTTTATAGCCCACAAAATGGATGATACACCTGTTAGATGAAGAGAGAAGATTGCTAAATCTACTGATGCTCCAGCATGAGCAATTCTTCTAGCTAGGGGGGGGGGTAAACAGTTCTGCCCGTCCCTGCTCCTTTCAACCATTTTACTTGCCAGCATGGTATCCATCCATAGTAATTCTGCCCGAGGGCAGGTCCTTCACTGCAATCATAGTACGTATTTTAATGCTATGCTTTGCTACTTTACTAGGGAATTGTAGGTGTAGCTTCCCACACCGGTGAAGAATGATGATGGCCATATGATTTCGTGGACCGTTTGGGCCTTAAATTTTTCCTGACATATGTTACAGGTGAGGAAAAACCCCGATAAATACCACACCCAGAAAAACTGCCCCGACCGGGGATCGAACCCGGGCCCGCTGCGTGACAAGGCAGCACGCTACCTAGAGACCATAGCGGCGGACCACGATGATATTATGGGTGATAAATGATAATGAAACACTAGGAGAATCCTTATTCTAAACTTAACCAGACCATGGGCAACCACAGGAATTATTTCCTTTAAGAAAAAATTCCTATGGTTTGACCGGGAATCGAACCCGGGACATAATGAACTATAGTCAGAAACGCTGACCACTAGCCCATGAGGCTGGTCAAAACCCAATAAGAATGATATATTCAGTAGTTTAAGGTCAACTTTTAGCTTGTAAAATTGATATAGATTTTAATACACTAAAAATGCATTAAACAAAACTTTCACGGCTGAATTCATGTGGCTGACACACTTGGTTTTGGAATGACAATTGGTAGAAAATTAAATTATAATGAAAATTACTTGAGACTTAAGTAAAAAAAAAAAAAAAAGACCAAGGTACACATTTCGTATTCACTGAATGTATCTGTTGATTAAAACAAAGTTTGAAGGAGGAAAGAGAGGGAATTAAAGTTGTGTATGACCATTGTTGTCCAAACTGTCAGGATTTGTTTTGCTATAAAATCCATGCTATAGATATGTAATTAAATTGGGAATAATAATATTTATCATTATCCAGGGATTAAGCCTTTTGATTCGTTCCGGTTTCACGAAAGCTAAAATTGTTTAGACCATCTTCTGTGTGGGCGTCCAACATTTCTCCTTCCATGCGGTTTATAATTTTGGAAATCTTCCTTCTGGCATTCTATCAATATGTTCTTTCCAGTCGCTCCTATATTTAATTATTCGGTCAGCAAGTTTGAAAATATTTAGTTCCTTTCTTATTCAGCAGAGTATATCCTGCTACATTTCTTAAAAATCGCATCTAAGCTGCTTCCAATCTTTGTTGTCTTTTAGTGATCGTTCAACATTCTGATCCATACAGGAACAGCCATTACTTTATAAAATTTAATTTTGGTTTCTTTCGTGTTTTTAAGTGTTCTTTTAATAGTGACACACATTAGATTAAATTTATTTTGTCATTAATATCTTCAATTCTAACATATAAAATTGAAACCTAGATATTTAAAACTGTTCACCTGCTCTAAAATTTTATCAATATAATTACTCATGGTCTATTGTTGGCTCATTCAAATTTGGCAGTGCTTGCACTATTGTCAGGTTACTTATTATTCTTATGACATATTTTCTTTAGATTTGAACATACTACTTAATAATAATCGATATAAAATTGATAATTATCTGCAAAAATGTGGGAGGAAAAACTTACCTTACCCGTCAATATAATTCATATTGGCCATAGAACCATATTTGAGGATGAGAAGAACAGAAAATATCACCTCTATCTTGTGAACTGTGTTGCAACCATTTCCCTTTGCAAGAGTGCATGGAGGAAACATATGGCAGTTAAAAGAAAATGGAATCCAAAACAGTGTTTAAAAATGCATTATGAAAATTTCGCGAATAGAACAAAAAAGTCTCCAGAATTTGTTGAAAATTCTAAATGTTAGTGTTATCGTAGGATTTCGCTATTCATAAATGCTTTTGTTTGGGGCTATAGGAAGTGGAGATGAGAGAAAATTACAAAATTAGAGCATTTTAAATTATCGCGAATTTCACGGATCTCTATCTATACATAACAGTCATATCTGGCTTCCCATAAAGATCGTATAGCAATGTTGTCCATCCACCAGTCTGTTCATCTCTATTGGTCCAAGTATCTTCTTAAAGACTTAATTCTCGAATACTCTTAATATTTTCTCCTCCCTTAAACTAAGAGTCCACGTTTCACATCTATATAACTGGTAGAATAATATTTTTAAATACTTCCAGTTTAATGATTTTGAGAGAAGTTGCAATAACAAGAGTCCTGTAATGAATAATACCATGTATTTCTAGAATTTAGCCAATGTTTAATTTCTTTCTGCACCTCATTGCTGTTTGTATTGTTCCTAGGTATTTGAATTCAGCCACTTCCTCAAACTGTCCATTTCCAATATATAACAAATTTCTACATTTGACCATATATTTAGTTAAATTTACGTTTACTTCAAACACCAATTTCTTAGTTTTACTCAATAGAAGGCCCTTGGCATACCAGCCAACTGGTGGCATCACACCAATGTGTTAATCACAGAAGTAGATCATCTAGCCAGTGTAGGGGTAACATGTGGTGAGCATATCAAGTCCGCCAGCCATTATAGCTGGCCTTCTTAACCTGGAGTCGCTACTTATTGCAGCTATCCAAATGCCTCATGATACTGGCCGATATTCCATAAGAACATTTCTTCCCCATGGGGACTCAAACCAGTGCAAGTCGCATAGCTCTGCACCAAGACTTCTTGCCTAAACCACTCTGCTATGACACAGGACTATTTTCTATACAAATCAAACGATAATCAATTGTAAGATATATCCTAACATGGAATTGTGATTGGGGCCATGCTCTAGCTTAGTTGTATAAGGTAATATGTTACAAGCTGGAAGGATATAGGTTGAGGATGGAAGCTTTAGACTTCTACTATCACAAGAGTTCTTTAAAGTCTGTAGTAGAAATATTTATAGATTTGTGCTCTACAATTTCTTAAATATCTCCTAAAAATCTGAAGAAGATCCATTCAATACATTGCACGAAAAATGAACTTTAATTCACAGTGTATTCTGAACTCTCTTAAGCACTGTCGGAATGCCTATCTGGGAAAAAAGATTTGATTCACAAGTTCTTCAGTCAACCAGAAGATGGAGTGGGAGTCAACAACATAAAAATTAACAGTCTGGACAAGTTGACAATGGTATGGAAAACATATTGAAAGAAGTCAATTGAAACACAAATATTTACGAGGTAATATTGCACCAGATTCACCTTATTTTTAGATTGGAACTTGCTCAGGTTGGTCAGTCTGTAGAGTATTGGCCTAGAAAGCCAAAAGTCCTGGGTTCAAGCCCCGGCCTGAGCGTATTTTTGTCTTCAAATATGGTTTATCCATCGAGATGTATGAAATGAATAATAAAAACATCAAAAGAAGCCATACTGGCTTTATAATGTAATGTAAAACTCCCAAATAAAACTATTAATAAAGATGCCGCCATTTGCAAGATAGAAGCAAAGGTTTCATAGTATTCTGTATGCGGGAAATAACAGCATATATAAAGGAAATATTTGCATTTAGATTGGAACTTGCTCAGGAGATAGAGAGTTGGCCTAGAAAGCCAAAGGTCCTGGGTTTAAGCCCCGGTCTGAGCGTATAATTTTTCTCTACAAATATGATTAACCTTATAATGATATTTCCTATTGTAATTTATTACTGCCTATCTGGTAAAATAGTACCTGATATACCAGTCATCCTCAACTAAAATGGATTTCTGTTTAAAAACTTAGTCGAGTAGTTAAAACCGCGAGGCCTTTCAGAAACATGTACCAAATGACATGCCGAAGATGGAACATATTTCTGAAATACCTATATGGTTTTAACTACTTGACTAAGTTTTAAGATAAAAGTAAAAAATTAAAATGTACCTGTTGGCAGGTGTGTCGTCCTCAACTCTGTTAAAATTATGTATATAAAATATTATCTGGAGGCCTACGTTGCTGCTACAAACTCTTTGAGTCTACATCGTCATAAACAACTAGCAGCAGAAGCTCAACCTGCTGATGATGGAAGTTAACTTCCGAAAGGCCTCCAGTTAATATTATTTTACATACATCATTTTAACAAAGTTGAGGACGGCACTTGCCAACAGGTACATTTTAATTAACTTTTATCTTATGACTAAATCGGCCCCGGTGGACCAGTGGTTATGCTCCTTGCCTCTGGTCCCAGGTTCAAACTCGGCTGGGGGTCGATGGATTTTTTAGGATGGAAAAATTCAAGAAGCAAGTCCTCCGGGAGGGACTTTAAGCCAAGGGTCCAGAGCTTGAAGATTATTTCTTCTTCTACCTTCCAAGTATTAGGCTAAGGCCTGTTATGATCCTATAGAAAATTTTCCCTCCAGCGTTTCATAGGATGGCCCAGAGGTCTTCGTCCTCTTGGTATATAATTATAAACAGCTTTGCAGATCCAATTTGAACTCATCCTTTCAAGATGGTATTTCTAATTTAGTTGGTACTGTTTAATATATTCCAAAATTGGTGTAATCTTCAATTCTTTTAAGATATCGGTGTTCCTTTTCCGATCCCATCTGGGGTAACCCGCTGTTGTGCGAATGAATCTCATTTCACAAGCCATTATTCTGCTTTCATGTTGTCTTTTTAGTGTCCATGCTTCACTACCATAAGTCAACACTGGTAACTTTTATTATAACTTGTAATTTTTTCAGGCCCAGATAGAGAGATAATATCCAAGATATTTAAATTGATTAGATCTCTCTAAAATTTTATTCTGGAGACAGATTTTACTTTGCATGGGGTCTTTCCCATGAAATGCCATAATTTTAGTTTTGTTAATTGATATTTCCATATTAAATTTGGCAGCTGAAGATTTTCAGGCTCGTAAAAAATCCTTAAGCCTCTAAGCAAAATTTACTGAATTTTCCCATCCTAGTACTACCTTGGTTTTCTAGATTGTCAGTATGAGGCAGAACGCTGACCACTCAAAATGACATCTATACGAAAACAAGTGTAACTAAATTAGTATGGTTCAAATTCTTCCCTGTAGGGGGAGATTACCTAAATCTCTAAAGGGAAAACATGGGCTTACAATACAAAAATATCTATTCACCTCAACGGAATTTGATATGAATTTTATTAGTAATGACTAAGTTTTTTTTAAACAGAAATCCATTTAGCACAAATACTTATTTAAATTATATTAATTTGAGTATGTTTATCTTACCTCAATATTAATGATTTGTTCTTGAACATATTTCGATTAGATTAGAAGATCTAATTGAAACATGTTCAAATAACAAATCAACATTAACATCGAGGTAAGATAGACTCAAAATTATATAATTAAAAGAACCTTGAAATAATACTTCCTAAAATAAAACACTTACTTTAATATTTTACTATATAACCTCAACTATGATTTAAAATTAATTTTAGAAGTTTTGAAATACTTTCCTCAATGAATTCACAAGCATGAGCCTTAGTGGACTAATGGTTACTATAAATCTGGCTGAAACTGATGAACTTTTCTTTCCCTCCTTTTTTTTTTCTTTTCCTTTCTGCCATTCTCTTAAATTTTCCAACCCTGATTCTTCTTGCTATATCCACACTTGTGACCTAAACTTTGACTTGGCATAGAAACTGCAACAGTTTATAATGCTTACGTTTGTTTCATTTTCAATATCTACTTTACCAAGAATTAAATGAATCGTGATTTCTTCTTACTTCATACTTGTATGTTTTTTTAAACACAGCACTGTTGTATCGGCGACCCATTGTCAGCTGTTTTCACTGTATGAGGTAAGAAGAAATCACGATTCATTTAATGCTTATTAATTGAACTTCATAATGTTAAAAATTCCCAAATTTAATATATAAATCTATTTTACCATCTTTCAGAAAGAAATTGAAAATAAAATTATTAACAGAAACAACTCACTAATATTATTTTTTAATAATTTGGTTTTTTCATTATTTAATAAAAATAGTATCAAGATTTGTCAATATATATTTACCTAATGCCTTATATAATAAGCGATAGATTAATTCATTACAGTTAATTTCTTTCTTTGTATTTTTTTCTTTTCTTTTTATGTATAGTAGATTCGAGCTATTATTCCTTTCTGTATACATTCTTTCATTAGTTTAATTTTATTGTATTATTAGACATTATTTTCATTATTGTTCAGTTTGACAGATAATTAAGTGGTAATTTTTTTATTTATATGTAACATGTTTGTCCTGGTGAGTGGAAGAAAAGGCCACGTGGCCTTAACTCCACCAGGCTAAATAAATCTATTTTATTCCACAGAGCGTCCCACATAAGAATGGGCCTGGCAGATAAAATGCACACTCCCGCATATATATATACAAATTACATACCTCTCTACATGCCTCTGTTTTGACGTGTCTTACAAAAACACTCTTTGTTCAAGCGTAAATTTTTTTGGCATTTCAACGGTGCAACAAGCCACACAAGCAAACATGTCTTCACTCAACTAGCAAACTCCTCTAACTGACTACGCATGGCTTTGCAGTGAATGAGTCATAAATACAACAGCCCACTGTTGCCTGCCAAGCCCAGTCTCATGTGGGACAAATGGTATATAAATATTTTCATACATTTCAATAATCTCTCCTCACTCAGTCCCAGTAAGATACATAAATTGAAGGGTCTAGGGCAATAACATGATAAGCCATATACTGTTCTTTATGAGATGTAAAGATTTTAATGTTTCAAAAAATTATAAATACCAATTGCGCAGTATTTTTGTTAATACATTGTGTCTCTATGTTTTAACTCGCTACTGGTGCACTTACAAATTATTTGATGGATATTTCAATACATTTATTTGCTATCATTGTAATGAATGTGGCTTATCATGTTACTGCCCTAAGCCCTTTAATTACATTCTGTCCCATTACTTTTCAAAGTTCTGCGCAACTAATTACCGGCATCCAGATTTGAATTATTTTTTTCTATTTTAATTTGCCGTGGCATGACAGGCCCTTGGTCTACCAGCCAACTGCTAGCCTCATATCTACATGCATTAATCACAGAGGTCATTCAGCCAATGTAGAGGTGACATGTGATCAGCACATTGGGTCTCCCAGCCGTTGTAGCTGGTTTTTTCAGTCTGGAGATTTGAGAAGTTGACCTTCAACATAATTTTGACATTAGGCCACCAGAAAACAGTCTACTATTTTTACAATATCCATTCCCGGAACTCCCTCCCTCAAATATTAAGCAATTCTGTACATTTAAATTTAAGTCAAGTTTATACAATTACTTCTTGTTGAATAATTAATTTTTTTTTCTGTCAAACTATGAAATATATTCTATATCATTTGTAGGTTTATTTTCATTTTATTATTTCTATTTTATTTGATAAATCTAAAGTAAACCAACATGTCTAATTTTTAAGAAAAATTAATGTTTGAACAGGGATTTGAACCATGGACATCTAGTTCTACATACTAGTGTGTGAAACATCGAAAATAAATCAATATGTTTCATATTGTAGGTTTATTTTACAATAATTTATTTCACTGAACTATTGTAACTTATTTATCGTAAATTTTATTCTGAATTGTGACGTTAATGATCTGATTGTCAAATTGTAGCAAATAAAACTCTATTCACAGAGGAATAATAATGTATATTTGAATAAATGTAAATTTAGTAAAACTTAAAACAATTATGAGATGGTATCCGTGAATATGTTCAATAGTCTTCCAGATTATATAAAGAATGTTACTGTTTCAAAATTTAAAAGAACAATTAAATCAGTATTGACTTTGAAGCCTCTTTACAGAGTCCATTAATATTTTAACATTATGTGAAAATTAGGATAGTTGAAAAAAAAAATTCAAATATTTAAGATCAATTTTAGAATGAGATGGGAAAAGTTATAGTGAAATTGAGAAAATAATTAGTGAAGGAAGAAAAGTAATTGGAATGTTAAATTCAGTGATATGCAGTAAAAATATTTTTATTAATTTTTTTTCAATGCCACCTGTTTGCCATTCGACAATTCAGGTATTCTCTCCTGGCATTGGCATATAACCCGGGCCTGCTGCGTGACAAGGCAGCATGCTACCTCGAGGCCACAGTGGTGGACACCGCAGTACAAAATATTGTAAATAAAACCAAGACATTGATATTTAAATCATTAGTACAAAGTGTTATGTTGTACGGTGCAGAGACCTGGACTTTAGGTAGACAGCAGGAAAAAAAAAAAAAAAAAAAAAACAGATGATTTTGTTGAAGGGCATCAATAAAAAAAGAAATAAATAAAAAGAACATTTGGAAACAGAAAATTAGAGAAATAATGAATGTTAAACATAATATTATAGAAGAACAAAGCTTGAAACGGTATGGACACCTGAAAAGGATGGAAAATAATAGAATCCCAAGAATGATTCTGGAATGCTCAAGGCATGAGGAGGGGGGGGAAACAGTGGATGGATGAAGTGAAAAGAAACACGATTAGCAGAGACCTCAAAGAAGAAGGTGCTGAGGATAGAATCTGTGGTGAAACAAAATACATTTGGGCTGAAGAATAACTAATGCAATGTAGAGAAATCCTTTAAAAAAAATGTTGTGTTTTCAAATGCAACGAAGCCATTAGCGTTCTTGCAATATTTCTCTATGGTGGATCCAACAGGTAATACTTCACAGGTTTCTAGATGTTCTTCATTCATTTCTTCGTCTTTGTTGCATAGAGGACAATTTGGATTCGTGTAGATTCCTATTTTATATAAATGTTTGGCCAAATAGTCATGTTCTGTAAGCAGTCTAAATTTTGCTACTGTAGTTTTACGTGGAATTTCTTTACTAAAATATTCCATTTTTTGTCTTTGGCTTTATTACATAGGTCTTGGTTTTGTTTGATTTTATATTTGTTTTTAATTATTCTTTTTATGGATGTGAAAGGTAAGCTTTTAGTAATATTCTGAATTAGACTGGAGCCTTTTTTGGCAAGAAAATCAACAGTCTCATTCCCAGCAATTCCACAATGTGCAGGCAGGTATCAGTGGAACAATGGAAGTCCCTACCGCTGACCAATCAGAAGACAGATATAACGTACAGTCGACTAGACCATCAAACAGCAATCTCATTGGAGCAATGGAAGTCCCTAACGCTGACCAATCAGAAGGCAGATACAACTTACGAACACATCGCGGTAAACGTATAAATAGGACAGACAGCGGACAGAATTGCCAGTCTCAAGACAACCCTTGAGGATGCCAGACACAGTCTCTGGCGAAACGTCGGGGAACTGCCTCACGACCACAGCCTACAGCCCGAAAATCTTCTTCAAGATCATCATAGCAACTCCGGCCGTGAAAGTCTACGTGAATACAATTCATGATTCATTTGCTTCTTATTAAGAAAACCTCAATGTAAACATTTCCAACTTTATATGAAATTATACTATGTATTTGACAATAAAATCTATCTATGAGGATGAAACTGTTACTGATCATTTATGAAAGCTCTGATTGTAATTTAAAATTGGGATGTTTGTGCCTTTTTTTTCTAGTACACTCTACAATTTTGGTATACTTTTCAACAATTTTATTCAGTATTTATAATTCCATACAGATGTGTCAAATGTTGTCATCTATTTCATTTTTTATGTAGTATCATGACCATATTAAATTATTCACAAGGGTTCATTAAATGCCCCCTTAAAATATAGTTAATCCTGAGAAAAATGCACTTTTAAGCCTTTTAACGTTAGCGATATAGTGAATTCTGGAACCCCTTAAGATATCTAGGAACGGATATGAGACAAATCATTACTTGTACCTTCCATTGGTAATTCAAATAAAAGAATGTCTAATAATTTTACAAATTCTCGTAAATATCCTTTTTTAAGGGGCATTTTCCACAGCTACACTCCAGTCAGTCATAAAATCATGTTAGATCAGACTTGTAAAATCTATATTAGTAAAATTACATTCTAGGCTTTTTGAAATTAAATACAGATTGATTTCACAGTAAAGAACAAACTTATTTCTAGGCTAGAATAAAAAGGGCAATACGTGCAATATTCCTATTCACCAGTCCACACTGAAATTTTAATATTTAACCCAATTACCTATAAATATATTTAAAAATAATTTCTTGAAAAGAGACTGAATTGGAAAAATAAACACATGACACATATTCTTACTAAAACATGTTTCAAAGACCATTGTCTCCATTTTCAACTAGAAAAATACAGATATGACCTCTTTGGAACATATCCGAAGAGAAAAATTATATGCCCAGACTGGGGTTTGAATCCAGGACCATTTGCACTCTAGGTGAATACACTACCAACTGAGCTATCTGAGAAATTCCAATCTAAATGCAAAATTTTCTCTTATGCATAAGGGTTTATTAAATGCACCCTTCTCCATCATTGAATAATAAAAAATCTTTGAAACATGTCCAGGTAAAAAAACATGAGGTGAGGTAAGTATTTTTCCAGATCAATATCTCAATATTTTCATATAGTTTTAATTTCTGTCAATTATTGATCCATTTTTTGACTTTACATGCCCTTTACTGTATTTACTGAAAATAAGACGACCCCCTTAATTTTGAAGAGGCTTTTCAAGAATTTTCCATGTTACTTAACAATACTGTTCCATGTAATTAGTTTCATCACCACCACTTCTGTCTTTTCATCATATGCACACACCAGTCGACACTGGTTTTTAATGGCAAATCACTTATGTTGTCTGTTTGTAAAGTCATTCTTTATCTCCAGTGCTTTCAATCCCAATAACCTCTAGTGTGTTGGGGAAACCTTAATTTGAACTTTTATACGAAAGAATCACTATGAGATTTAATTAAAAATGTTTTATACCTCACCTCATATCCAGTCATCTAATTATACCAGTTTCGAAGCTTGGGTAGCTTCATCTTCGGCAATTTCTTGTTCACTGATGTTATGTCAATCAGGAGAACTGCTTCTTCCTCCCTGTGTTGGTGGACTGATGATCCTCCGGATCAAATCAGAATCCCCGGGAATTTCAAAGTTCATATGTTTTTATATTAAATTAATGATGGAAAGTAAACATTATGAGGTATTATGTTTGAAGAGAAAATTTTTTGCCTTCACTGAGACTCGAACCTAGGACATCGGTCTAGGCAAAAACTTTCTCTTCAAATATAATTTACCCTTCGGTGAAAATGTTAAATTAATAATAAAAACATTATGAGGTATAATCATTGAAATTCATCGGAGAACATTTTTTGACTCATCTCACAGATTTCACGTTTTTCATGATACAGTGGTTTCAAACATAATCATGTTCATCCTCAGCCACAACTTCGACTGATGAAATTATTTTACAATAGAAGAGCTGACGACCGAAGAATTTCATCAGTCGGAGTTGTGGGTGAGAATGAACGTGATTACATTTGAAACAGTGGTATCTTGAAAAACATGAAATATATGAGGTGAGTTGTCAAAAAATGTTCTCCAATGATTTTCAATCATAAGTTTTTTTTTTAATGTTTGGGAAAAAAATCCACATTCAAAAAACAAGAAAGAAAAACTTATGAACTTTGAAATTCCTGGGGATTCTGATTTGATCTGGAGGTTCATCAGTACACCAACAGAGGGAGGAAAAAGCAGTTCTCCTGATCAACATAACATCAACCGACAAAAAATTAACTGAAGATGAAGCTGCCGAAGCTTCAAAACGGTATAATTAGAAAACTGGATACGAGGTGAGGTATAGAACATTTTAATTTAAATCTTAAACCCTAATTTCTTTTCTCTTGCACATATTCAATAACATTTTGTTCCAACATGAGGTATTTCCTTTTCTTGGGTTGAATAAATGATTTATAGGATGAACTAGTGTTTTTCAGCCTTTTTTTTAATTTGTTGCCACTTATGAACATTACCTTTGGAGAAAACAAATCTTCTGCTTTCCTAATTACCATCAACTTAAAATTAACATAACAAGGTCTCTGCGAATATATAAACTCCTTACTGCATTTTTTAACAAACAGAATTTTTAGCCTTTTTTTTTTTTAAGTTTGACTGAAGATAAAGGCAAATAGCCTTTGAAACCAGAATAGTAAAAAAAACAAAACTTTATGAGGTGAGATGCAAAAACATTTTGTCCAATTCATTTATAAATCGAATTTTACTGCTACCATAACAATATTTTTGAATGGTATCGTTAAGATTCTATTTATCAAAGCAATTTTTTCCAGTTTTCTTACTGGTTATCATGTTATATTCAATTTCAACCACATTTTTTTATATAATAAATTTGGGAATTTTTAACATTATGAGGTTTATTATAAGAATTAAATGAATAGTGAATTCTTCTTACCTCATACTTCTATGTTTTTTTAAACACAGCACTGCAGTATCAGCGACCATCGTCATCATCCTCAGCTGTGTTTAAAAAAACATAGAAGTATGAGGTAAGAAGAATTCACGATTCATTTAATTCTTACACATTTTATTTGTCCATTCCTGTGTCTGCAATTGTTTCACAGGCAACTGTGTACTATGCAGTGTAAAAACATTCATCTCAATTGAGCTTGTTTTCTAGTTGGCAAATTTAAGATGAGTCATGATATTTTTTTATTTCAAATTTTTGGGAAAAAAGAAGTCGTCTTATATTCTGGTAAATATGTCATTTTCTTCTCCTACAGCTGCCATAGTAACTCAATATCTACCATTAGTTCCTTTGGAATATAAATCAATAACATAAGTATAATAATTAAATTATCCTCTTTGTAATATTTTAAAATTAACATTAATCTGAATATAAAATAACTGAACATACTCTTATCTATGATTCATTTAATATGCCCTTTCATGATATATATTTTCTTTCTTAAATCATGATTGTGAAGTACAAATAAAATGCTTGTTTATAACTATAGCATTCATCATCATTAAATTAGATCAACTTATAACAAAAAGGAGTTGAATATTAAATTTTGGTTGATGAAATATTATTTGGATTGTAGCTTTGAAAAACTTTCTTCCAAAAATAAAGAAATAGAGCACATTTCTATAAATCTTAATTTTTCAAGTGTACAATAAAATTTGTGAAACCGAAATGATCCCTCGCCATTTTCCACTATGTACTGTATTCAATTTAAGTCAATTTTACTCAGTTTTATACATGAATTGGTTAAATGATTTTCAACATAATAACGAATAAGTTTACTATATTTAACAAAATTTTTAAACTACAGGGGTTACAATTTCATTTTCCACTCTCAGCCAATATAACACCCAATGTCTTCAACAGAAGTGAATCATCAATTCAGCACTCTGAGAACTTGTAAACAGATTTCCTTTAAGATACGACTAGAAGACACTATGGGGTAACATGGCCCTCCTCACAAACCAATATTCTATATATTCTTGATAATTTCATTATAAATAACTAATAAACCCTAAAACAAACTAAAATTCAAGAAAAAATACTTGCAAGGGCAGTCATTGACCAACATTGGTGCTCACACTTATAAACAGTCCCCAACCACTTACTTTCCCAGTTGCTTCATCAGGGAATTTTGAGCCAGAAGGAAAGGACATGAGCACATATGGAAACCACATGCGAAGTTTTCTTTTATTTCCAACCAAATTTAACAGAAAAAAAGAACAACCAAAACATTTCCATTTTCCTTGTAATAATAAGGCCTAATCCTCTGTACAACATTGGCGTATTAGACACTGATGGGCAACATATCAGCACCTCACAAAAATTATAAGGGGAGTTCTTTTTAAAACGCCTTATACTGAAGCATTTTTATGGAACAAAACAGTCTTTCATACTGTACATGCCTCAGGATATTATGTAAAAATAAGATTAAATATTATAAAATAATCACTTGATGGCTGATTGCGCTCCACTCCCTGCTGCTGGGGTTTTGTCAGGGAGTGCAGGCTGCTTGCTCATTTTCCCCTCACGAGGGAAAAGTGACAAACACAATAAAGAGGTTTCAATCAAGTCACAGTTGTATTTTTGTTATACATTTTCATTTTTACACATAGTTCCATTACTGTCACTTGCACGTAAAAACCAAATCACATTAATTTTGCAGCAAAGATTTTTTTTACAGAGTCTGTTTTTTATAGATAAATTAAATATTAACACTGCGCTGGTTATAGGATACAAGTTTAATGATTTTTTTTAAACTATAGTGTTCACATAATCCAATAGCATACAAACGCAGAGCACAGGATTTTAAGTTTACCTATGCATCTCAATGTGCAACTTGATCGGGTACCAGTAATGTTAGTGCATTGCAAAACTTCACTATTACTAAATTTATTTTATTCACATTTCCAAAAAGATGGTCAATACTTTCAGAGCTGTAGTCATTGTTGGAAGCTACTACTCTAATGGAAGCACATTTCAAAAATTATTTTTCAGAGACCAGATTAACTTCATATGATGCGTCGACCAATCCATAATACTCCTGCACAACAAATACTGTAAACTTCATAGCAAATCTATCAATTTGCATTCCAAGCACATAAGAGTTTAGTCTGTATTTGAGATCTAGCCAGAACTCCTTATAAATTGATCAGTAAATGGACATGTAACAAAACTTGAACTTGAAAAAGGCCTCTGTTTAAGCTGGGATACGCATCCACAGCAAGGAAATTAGGGAAAACCGAAAGCAGCCAGTCAAATCTATTTAACACTCCCCTTTCTTGCCCTTAACACTTTTCACCAATCAAGCCCTGCAACAAACTCATTAAGCAACCCTAAGTATCTACAGTACGTGCATCAAGTAATAAAGTTTAAGTATCACACTAAAAAAAAAAAAAAAAGAAAAAACCTGTGCTATATTGAAAGTTGTCTGAAAGTTTCTATATAGTGCACATCTTATGTATGTACCATATTTACTATAATATGCAAATAAAAACAGACTCGCTTAAACTGGGTCAATATTTACATTCCGCTTTTCATACTTAATTCTAACTATTAAAATACTCCTATCAGGAATTAATCCAGAACAAATACATAATCAAAACTGCATTTACCATATATACATATTTGGTACCAGTTGTACATAGAAATCTCAAAACGTACACCCATTTTCATGACTAATTTAGTTACTTTTACATCCAACCAAATGTGAATGATGTGTGAAATAAGATAGCTGATCAAAATCATAACGTATATAAAGTATTTATAGAAATTTATTTCATCTCAACTGGCAGAGGATCCTCAACAACCAAAGTTATCTTCAAGCCCCATTTATTGCAATTACATACTTTAATAAAACAATTTTTCAGGTAACTTCCAATATATCACGAAACCACACAAAAAAAAAAAATTGAAGTAGCTTGCACACATTAATGCTTTGTTAACAGAATTAGAACCCAATTGTACTAGTTTACAAGTGCATGCGGAGCGTGATATGGGCCTTCTGTGTTCTTCCATTCGTAGACACTTGGCAAGGAAGCTATGCGCTGTGATTTATTATATAATACAAAGCATTATCAACTGTTGCCCACATCCCAACACCAAACCATTCTTCTTCCATCCTTTGCTATAATTTGTTCCAATCTCTTCCCAACATGGATAAAGGGCAATACATTAGATGCTTAGGTAGATATCTAACCTGTATTCTATACATATTTGTCAAAAATAAATTTGTTAGTTAATTCTGTACATTGAAGGGGAGGATCATGTTGCCAAAACACACACGTGTTATATGGTCGCTCACATACAATCAAACACACTTTAACAAACTGTCAACATGTAACTTTATGTTACCCCTCTCAGTGACTCAACATTCTACATAAGCACCGGACTTCACTACATCTTTCAGTTTCTTTTTGCTTATGATATATCTAGGATTATAATTCACATCAGTCTTTCAATAATGGAGGAGTAACATTCGTTTCTATTCAAAACTACACTCGTGAACATTCATACAGGTTTCAACGATAGGTTCTCAAGCAAAATGGCACTGCAGTTAGGTAATATGCCAGAAAGAAACAACATTACAAATAGAAATAACCAACAGAGGAGAGCTAAGGCTGATGCTGGGTTAGTTTAAAATATTGACATCTTATCAGTTAGGTTCTATTAGTTGGCAACAGTAAAGGAAGGGACAAAAGAATATGTAGGCTGAGAATTCTGAAACTTTCCAACAAGCCTATACATCATTATGGGAATAAGAGTACTTATAAATTCACATATTCACACTATCCCTGATATATTACATCAATAGTTTTTTTTTTGAATCCAGAATAAGGGCTATCACAGTTACTGCACGAGTACACAAACACGCACAACTTTCTCTCACTTATTTCATGCACGCAAACAATTTTTTTTTACAGATGTGTATGATTTCCTCCACCCCTTCCCCACCCTAGATAGTTTGCAAATGTCATCCCTCCCCTAGTACACTGTATCACACTTTATATTAATGTAATTTCAGTAGTAAAATTGTCAATCAAATGGGGAGAAAAAATAATAAATGAAAAAAAAATCCAATTGCAATCAAGAGATACATGGTTAACAATGTAAATTATAGCAATAAATCAGTGCTTGCTTGTGGTATGGCCAAGATTAAATGGATAAAATAAATCTTAAATCTGCAATTCCATATGTGTGACACAAAATTCAGGCAACTTAAAAAAAAAATTTTTTTAGAGAATGAACTATGTCATCACACCATTTCTTATATAGATGCATTTTAGATAATATGTACTCTAGGTATGCATATATATATAGTTATATAAAAGTCTGTCTTGTTTATTCTTTACTGTTCACAGCTGCAACATAAAAGAGCACTGTTTAGTTTTGAGGCACTTGGTGCCAGCTTTGGGCTTACTTGGGAGTCAGTGTCTCACTAGGTTAGACCTACTGTGCACATTATCTGCTGTCTACACCTACACTAGAGAACTGCTGCTTTCATCGCTCTTTAATTCAAAAAGCGGCACAAAACCAAAACAAATGTCAGCACACAGGACTTCATTCATAGTCAATTATTTCTGATTAATATCTTGAAAAACTGATGGCTCGACAACTTTCTTCATTATCACTGATCAAGATCTGATTGCAAAGGAAACAAAAACAACGAACAGACCAATGACATCATCTTCAAGTTGCCGTTCACTTCGTTGGTCTGGAGAAAATGTCAAGAATCTGTCAGAGTTGTAATGTGGTAGCAGTTGTAAACATATGCAGGTTGCATCAACCCTGTGAAGACCTCTGTTCTTAAGATCCAACGCACTAACCCACACATGGTGACCAACTCTGCTCAGTGTTCCAACTTTAATTAGACACCGAACAACAGATATAAATCTCAACATAATATAATAGTGGCTCCGTTACTTGGGAGAGCGTGGGCGAAGGAACTCGCGGAACCGAGGCACTCTGTCTGGACCATCTCTACGCCTCAATCCACCTCTTTCCGTACGATCACGATCATACATAGGACGAGAACCCCCTCGACTCATGTATCGTACTGGACCCTCTCGGAATTCACGCTGCTGTGGCTCTGCATCAAAGAGGAAATAAGCCAGTTAACTATAGCTCTTGACACGAATGAAGGCAGGTCAGGGGCATCACTAAGTACAAATTCTACCTTGTTTAACATATAATAGTTGCAAGTGAGTGGCTCTCTGAAAGCATTGTGACATAGATGCACAGAACTCACATAAACATGACCATATTTAACTATGAGAAAACATGACCACCTTCATTCATGCATTTTACTTTAATGCCTATTTAAGTAAGAGAAAAGTAACAAACCAGTGTAATCACTGCCTTCTTAAAAAACCTGACTCAGGATAACTGTGGTACAAAATATATTTTAAGTTTTCAAAGAAGGAATGATGATTCTTACACTGGTTTACACAATGAAAATCAAAGTTACAGAAAGTAATGAGAGAATGTCACATTTCATAATAAATATTACTATTTATTGAAAACATTTTTTTAAAATTTTCTGATGCACAAAAACCTTAGACCATTGAACTATATAGAAAATATTACTATGAGGTATTTATTTATGTATAATTGTATCACTCACCTCATATTTTTCTCGTATGTGAAAAATACGAGGCGAGTGATGGAAAACTAACTATGAGATATATTTTAAATTTTACCTTACACTAATTCCGAGCTAAGTTCCAGTTGTAATGAAAACAAAGCAGAGGAATGAATGCATGGTCGAAAAACAAGTTACCTTTAAGCATGTAAGAAAATCTAGTTCCTTGTCTAACAATCAAAATAAAGAAAAAATAAATAATAAAAATCTGTATTATCTAGCTATGTCTATACAAGTTACATAGGAGAATCGTAGAATATATAATTACAATTTTAATAAATTAAATAAGCATTGTTATATTCTTGCATATGTGCAATGCAGATTGTTGGAATTTCAGTTATTTCTAAATGGCACTTCTGTAGAATCAAGCTAATTGGTAGAAAAATTCTAATGCATGCATAGTACAAATGCATTTTATTTGCTGCCAAACTACACTTGTAAAGTGAATAATTAAGACATTTAGTTTGTACAGTCTTACCTCTTGGCGGCCGTCACGCAGGGCTGACAACCCGGCTGACATAAAGTGCCGATTGTCTAGAAAAAGTGGGAGCCTTAACCTCCTACTACCCCAAGGGCCTTCGGGTCTGTTGTGGGATCACTTTACTTTACTTTACTTTACAGTCTTACCTCTTATGGTTGTTTTTGTCGAACATATGTTTCAAGACTTCTGAGCCCCACCGTCAGCGATTAAAAAAAGTGTAAAATTGAAACTGAGATTTGAACTCACCTCTGAGATCACCATGCTGTTGCACAACACGTGCTGTATTTGTTTCCTTTTTCCGCTCCCTCTCCTTTTCTTTCTCCTGTTGTTCAGTACTCTGCTTTTCCCGTAACATGCGTTCTACTTTCTCTTTGTGATGTTGTGCCACTTGTGCGTAACTCAAGCGAGTAGGTCCTCCAGAGGCATCCTGATAATAAATAAATAAATATAGTTACTTTAGAATTTGACATAATTATATATCCTTATGATTGTTGGAATTGAAATAAATTTATGGTGTGCTAATACTGTAAATAAAAAAAACACTTAAACGTTTCTGTAGAAATTTATCATGAGTAATGCCACGAGTGATTTCCAAATTATCGATAAATTCACAACTCACGAAGTGAGGAGTGAATTTACCTAGAGAATTTGGAAATCAAAGAGTGGCATTTGTTAGGACTATTTAACAAATAGAACTAAGCTGTTTACTCACAAATCATTATTTAACTATAGTTATTTTAAAATATTTATATATTTAATGTAAATGGCAATGTTTGAAAACAAATGAGAAATTCCTTCCTTTGTTCATCACTGCAACCAGATCATAATATTATTTATTGCCAAAGGATCGCAATATTGTAAGAATGTACCTAGGGTAGAAATTTATAACCAACGTTATAGGTATTAATTAATCTGATGTCCTATGATGTAAATATGTCAATTATATTTTTCTGCAATGTCATTTCCTGGAAAATAATTCATTTAAGAAAGTGCAAACAGTGTTTTCTTTTTTTTGTGGTATAATCAATTGTTACAAATGTTTTTATATTATCTATAGCATGCGCTTTCTGCTGACATTCATGCACTATATATACAATCTGGTAGCCGTATTTCTTAGAGGGTCAGTCACTGCAAAATAATGCTATGACCTATTCAGAATGTTAAAAAGGAGGTGCTTTCTTTATTATGATAAACTTTAGGCAAAACACAACTGTGATTGGTTGTAAATAAAAAATCATTGAAATGTGATTGGTCATTGACTCCCATTTGGGGCATGAGTTAAATATAAATAGTCTTGTTAATTAGGCGTACAATTTAAGATGGGAAATCCAGGATATCAAATAAAATATATCTAAGATGTCAGTCGTTTATATGTGATATTTATAATTCAGTATTAAAATTAAATAGAAGTATGGAATGGTATGAGATGACTTCAGGCGTTAAGTATGATCTAGTTCCAACTACAAAGAATTGAACTTTTATAGGAAGAATCACTATGAGGTTTAACTTAAGATTAAATGAAAATGCTTTATACCTCACCTCATGCCTCACTTCTAATTATACTGGTTTCAAAGCCTGGCTCGGAAGTTTAAGTTGTACGAGGGGTAAAGGGAGAATTTGTCTTCTACAACCAATAAGAAAATGGTTGTAGTGGGAGTGAACATTTGCCACAGCCAATCACTGCTCTTGACGCAGCTACAGCGCGCTAGTAAGGTTTGAAATTGCTGAGATGTTGTCAGCTGTATGTCTGCTAACCACAAACATAAAGTGGCCCCATCCCACTGACTATCCATATCGGCAACACTCATGAAAGCGTCAAGGCCGGAGGAACAGTGGCTGCAGGGTAAACTTCGAAACCGGTATAATTTGAAGACCGCATGCAAGAAATTACTGAAGATGAGGTATAAAGAGTTAACCAACATTTTTTTAAAAAGAACCTTCTTTTAGAGAATCTATAAAATTGTCAACAATAATAAGCAATTATAGTATTATCTAGCCTTTATGTTCCTCATTTAACATTTCCTTCCTTTTACAACCTTTTTTTTAAAGGTGTACCTTCAATTTTCCTGTATTCAAAATTTTACATGTCTGCAATTTTATTTTCCCGCTATATGTGTCACATGCCAATCTTCAGCATAAAAACTTCTAGATGGAAATGCAGAGGTAATAGATCTAGTCATTACAATGGTTTTTGCCAAAGAGATGCATGAAGAATCTCAAAATATTACTTCCTAAAATAAAATAATAAGAAAAAGTTAATGTTTGCATCTGTAGCCTGAAATATTGTAATGTTAGTACACTAGCGTACAGATCTACAGGTTTTGCATTCAAATCCTGATTCAGGCACTGATTTTTCTTTTCAAAATAACTTTTATTATATTGGATAAATAATTTTTAAATATGTTTCCAACTATATACTTACAGCTGTAGAACAAACATCAGTAGGTGGAGGATTTACAGGAGTTGAAGATGGAGTTGTGAGGCTAGGCGTGGCGGCAGTACCAGTGCTGGAAGTAGTAGCTGCCACAGTGCGAGCCTGTGGTGTTGCCACGTCAGTTACCACTACAGCACTTGTCATTGTAGCAGCATTTGTCGTCGTGGGCACTGGTTTGCTGAGCGAGGCCACTGCATTCGTAACAACTTGTTGCTGAGGCTGCTGTGATTGTTGTTGCGATTGCTGCTGCTGTTGTTGCTGCTGCTTGGTGGAGACTGCATCACCAGCCTTACTACTGGAACTCCCACTAGCGCTAGCAACTTCACCGTTCAGCAGCGTATCATCAGTCTTAGTAGATTTGTCAGCCATACATTTGACAACAGGAACTGTCCTGTAGATGACATTTATAATTTAGTGCAACATTCAGGAAATACAGACTAACAGCTCCACTAGCATATCTGCTCCTTGACTTGAGGATCCAAGTTAAGATTCCACCCATAGTAATTCTACCTAAGGGCAAGTCTTTCACTGCAATCATAGCATTTTCATGCTATGCTTTGCAGCTTTACTAGGGAAATATAGGTGTGGCAGCTTCCCGTTGCTTTTCACACTGGTGAAGGATGATGATTGGATGATTTTCAGGGACCGTTGGGCCCTAAGCTTCCTGACATTTGCCTTACATGTGAGGAAAAACCCAGATAAAAACCTCATCCAGGAGACTGTCCTGATCAGGAATCGAACCCGGGCCCACTGCATGACAAGGCAGCACGCTACCTCGAGACCACAGTGATGGACTAAGTTAGGTTTAAGGGGGGTGATGAGTGAAATTTTCGACATTTTCAGTCAAAATTAGTATTTTTTTGTAATAAAAAATACTATGTACCTTAAAGTATAAGTTGGCGAAGTTTCAGTGTCCTATGGCGCTTGTAAGTCTCCCTAATGACTGTAGGAGGGCATGTATGCTACATTCTAATTTAACTGCATGCAAACTTTCAAATTGGCTTTTCCACACTTTTATTTTCATTGCATTTCAATACATTCAAATCAAAAATAGCACTGACAAATTTAATGATAGAAGCACAAAATTTTAACTGCATGTTCCACAAACTATGGCTAACAATTCTATGCATGGATTTTGAAACGATGATAGTTTTTTAAATAAAAAATAAAATATGTGTAGTAATTTAAAAAAAAAATTTCATATGTGGAGGATGTATATTTTTTTTTCTTCTTCCTTTATTATAATGATATAGAAAAGTTAAAGCATAGTGTTGTTCTAAATAAATTAGTGGTCGTGTAGAAAAAAATTTAAAAATTTTACTAAAAATTATGGAACTTATTAAAAACTTAAATATGCAAATTTTTAAATGAATCTTCTTCAATAACTCAAAAACCTTTAAGCCTAGAAGGATGAGACTTTAATAATATTACCTGTTATGGCATGAATGTGTGTGCAAGAAATCAAGTATATAGCTTAAAAACTGTAGAAAATAGAAATTTCACCCATCACCCCCCTTAATAAAATTAAAATGAGTTGTACATCATCTCACTTCTCATACATTCTGTGTTCTTCACAGCACAGGACCGTGATTTCAGGAACAGTCGTTCCTATCTTCAGCCATCTTTTTTTATAGAAAAGACTGGTGGAAAAAGATAGGAACTATGAAACTGCAGCCATGTGCTGTGAAGAACATCAGTATATGAGATGATGTATAACTCCATTTTAATTTTATTAGTTTAAAAGCCTTGCAATGTTAATTCCCATTTAAGTTTTATGAAATAAACCAGCTAAGATTCCTGACAGGGTGTGAAATTTTATTTGTAAAATTTTTCAATCTTGGAGCTACAAAGATCAGTTGTGTACAATAGTTAGGCAAAGTTATCTACTACTTCAAGGGTCTCCTAAAGCCTGTAGTGGGATTATTTTCCTTTTTTTTTATCCAACTTTGGCACAAAGCTCCAGGATGTTGGCTACTTTTCTAGACATTTAACACTAGATGTCAACTGGGTTGTCAGACCTGCATGATGGCCACCTTTGTCCCAAAACAGACATCTGGTACTCATTTCCGTTAGAGGTTCAACCCAGACCAATTAGTAAGCATATTGCCCGCTGAAGTGGAATGTCTTAGAGATAATTCAGCCATGGTCTAACTCTGAGCTTGCATTTGAAAAGGATAACCAATCTTGCATTACCAAATTTTAATATAACAATTTATCCAGTTTAATAGAGACCTAAATCTATTGGTTTAAATTAGTAAGCTATTTCACTATGGGCAGATGTGACAAATTTGTTTTGTTCTGTTCAGTAGCAGTTATATATATCTACCAGTTTAATACGTTAAGAGTCTATAATTTGTAATTTACCCTGAATCTTCTGGCAGCACCATGGCCAAAAATAAATTTTAAAAAATTAGAGATTACAAATTAATTTTGCATTTTTCTGGACACTTAAGTTTCAAACCTGTGCAGAAATATCAGGAGACCCAGTAATACTGAAATATGACTAATTGTGTAAATTTAATTTTGAGAGAAAAAGCTAATTTTAGGCTAAAAAACACAATAGATAATATCCATTTAGGCTTAAAACAAAATAAGTTCTAACAGTACAAATATGCATTTTTAGGTACATTTAACTCTTTCAGGTGGGTATAATAATCGTGAAAACAGATGAAGATGGGAATGATATGTTTCCCGATACTGTAGTTCTGTGTTAAAAAAAATAGATGTCTGAGGTAAGAAGAATTCATGATTCATTGTACCTATATCAATGATTTATATTTATTTCTTCCAGCTGACAATATGTTATAAACCAGGAGTTTGAGTCCCAATGGGGGGACTAAGATTTTTAAACTGGCCTAAACCATCTGACAGCATCATGACCCTAGGTGCCAACTCAGCCTCTACCAAAAAAGAGAACCAGAGTATAGTATATATCAAAACATGAGGACCTCGCCTCACACCATGGGCTCATGGCAGCTATCAATGACAAGAACAACCCAACAGAGTTAACAATGACATAGTGCTGTTTCTGGAAGAGTGTCTCTTTTGTCAACTTGCATTTAAAGGATTACAAGAAGGGTTGCCTTTTGTTCCCAAGAATTTTTGAATGGAGAAAAGAGGGAAGGACCCCATACAAAGTAAAATCTGTCTCCAGAATAAAATTTGAGAGAGATCTAATCAATTTAAATATCTTGGATATTATCTCTCTATCTGGGATGAAAAGGATATCCCTGAAAAAAATTACTAATTATAATAAAATTTTGGGAATTATTAATCAAGTTATGAAGCCATCCCTTATACAAAAAACACACAATTATGTTTATATAACACTTTGGCTAGACCAGTGTTGACCTATAGTAGTGAAGCATGGACACTAAAAAGACAACATGAAAGCAGAATAACGGCTTGTGAAATGAGATTCACGTGCAGAACAACAGGCTATACCAGATGGGATCGGAAAAGGAACACCGATATCTTAAAAGAATCGAAGACTATGCCAATTTTGGAATATATTAAACAGTACCAACTAAATTGGAAACACCATCTTGAATGAGTTCAAATCAGATCCCCAAAGCTGTTTATAAGTATATACCAAGAGGACAAAGATCTCTGGGCCGTCCTATGGGGGAAAATTTTCTATAGGATTGTAACAGGCCTTGGCCTAATACTTGGAGGGAAGAAGAGAAAAGAAGGGGGCAATTCCAAGGTACTTCCAGGAAGTGAGGTTCATAAGTTTTGGCATAAACTATAATCCTGAGGCAAAAACCCGGCTGATATTTCATACTAATTGTCAAGAAAGGGAGAGCCCAAACCTTCTATTACCACAATAGATCCTTAAGTCTGCAGTGGGATCACTTACTGTATAATGAGAATCATCATCATCATCAACAATCATGGATTAAGCCCATGTGGCTTGTTCCGGTCTCATAGATTCTCATTCAAAAGTTGGATCCATCTCTTCTTCGGTCTACCAACATTCCTGAGTCCTTTTGGTTTGTATTTAAGTATACAATGAGAATCATGAAGTGCAGAATTATTTTCCATTAAAAATTCCACTTGTGCATCAGATATAATAAATGCAAGTTTACACTGTCCAAGATAAATAAGATAAATATTTAAAATAATAAAAATTGTACCTGTGATGGCAGTCATACTCAAATTAATAATAATTATCTAGGTGTTTCGGAACTAGTGCCAAAAGGCCTAGCTGATTATTTTAAACATTTAACAACCACAACGCCTGATGTTTTTTTAAAAGTATTGACTGTCCAAGCTTTCACAAAATCAAAATGTAAGATACAGATGACGTAAATATAAAAACTTGGTATATTTTGTTGTATGTCTCATTTGACGCCTAAGAACTTATATATCAGCAGCGCTTAGGTAACACTTGAGACAAAATTACCTGGGAAAAAATACATTTAAGAAAGTGCAATCAGTGGTTTCTTTTTTTGGTGGTATAATCAATTGCTACTAATGTTTTTATATTAACTCCCGCATGCGGCATGTGTTGACATTCATGCACTATATATACAATCTGGTAGCCGTATTTCTCACAGGCTCAGTCACTGCAAAATAATAGTCAGACCTGTTCAGAATATTAAAAAGGAGGAGCTTTCGTTAATATGGTAATTATAACACTGATAAATATTTCGTGAAACACGACTCTGATTGGTTGTAAAACATAAATCATTGAAACGTAATTGGTCATTGACTCCCATTTGGGGCATGAGTTAAATAGTCTTATTAAATATTGTTGGAACATATTTTTAGGGTCCTGGGTTCGAATCATTTCTAGTTAAACTGCTGTTCTAAGCCACATGTTTCATCTGTAGCGACATGCCCACCACTGTCACTCACACACTGTTGATTTAGGTCTACATCACTTGCTTTACTATTTAGCGCTAGTGCCGCCGATCTACTGAATCTGTGGAAGGGATGTAGGAGAAAACTGTACATCCGATCACGTATTGAAAATTTGCAATTTCAAATGTGGGGGGAGAATCTCTAAACACGTGTGAAAGTTGTTAACATGGTTGTCAAATTAGTCATTTAAGCACGGAACGCTCAAGCGGTCGGATCATTTAAAATCACAGTATTTGTCGTCTCTCTGTTACCAGTCTTACAATAAATCATAAGTGGCAACATGTAATGAGAAGGGCAAGGAAGGGACAGCTCATTCCTAGACGTCACCCCAAAAGTAACAGGGTTGTCAAGTTAGTCATTCTGCCACTGACTGCGCAGAACGACGTATCATTAAAATACATAGTATTTGTCAGCTCTCTACCTGCCAATCAAACAACATAATACAAAGGACAGAAGTGGCAACATAGTATGGAATAGAAAGAGAAAGACAGTTCGTTAGTTAACATATTTTCCGCCTGCACAAAACACTTGGATGGGTAATACATACTTAATTTTTTCTCTTCAAATATAATACATAGTTAGTTTGCAATAATATTCTCTTAGAAAGAGGAGTACTATCACATTTGTCAATCGAATAATCAATTGATGAACTGTCACTGTTACTTTCATCTTCTGATAAAACGGTCACAATAAACTCGCATATCGTATTTTTGTCATCTTCCAGACAAGAAATACTGCGTTTCACCGCACAACCTAACCCTTGGCCTGGTATCTTTTCAACTAAAAATAAAATAAAGAGAAAATCCTGAAACTGTAATATTCCATAGCAAAAAAAAAAAAAAAAAAGACCTTGAAACTTGAATGTACACCCTCCTTTAGAAAACTCCTTTACCACGAGCCTGTACCATTATTCTGTAAGGGATGTGCAAACTATTGCTAAGAAGGGATGTACAAACACAGAACTAAAAATATTTTCAGTAAATTGAAGCAAAAACTTTCGGAAAAAAAATATTAAAAATAATAAGATTGAAAATCGGAGCTTGCCGGGCATGGCATACAAAGGTTAAAGTAAGAGTCCATGTTTCACATTCATATAATATATAATAGTTTTATATATTTTCAGTTTAATGTTTCTTGAAAGGAGTTGGGATTTCAAGAATCTCTGTAATGCATAATAGCATGCATTTCCAGAATTGAGCATATGTTTAATTTCTTTGTGCATCTAATTCCTGTTTGAAATTATTGTTCCTAGTATAAAGATATGATACTTACTTATCTGGAGATGAGGGTGGAGTTTGCAAGACTGCATGTAGACTCGAGTCGCTGCTCATCCCAGCGTCTTTCACTTCTTTTTCACAGGAAGGCGCTAGAGTTTGAGCTTGGACTGGAAGCGGAACTTGATGACTAGTCTGCTGTGGAGGTGGTGGTGGTGCTTGTTGCTGTGCCGCCTTCACCTCAGCAATTGCAGCAGGCTTTGTGACAGGAGATGCCGGCGATGCAGCACGTGGTGAATTACAAACACCTCCATTGTCTTTATCTTTTGCATTTGTGCTCTTAGGCTTAGCAGTGCCTTTTACAACATCTGACAACCTACAATAATACAGCATTTTTAATTTTATGCCGTCATGTGACACCTTCAATTTCAAAATAACTTTTAATATGGAAAATTAATTGGCCCCAGTTTAACATAAGTAGAAAGTAAAATGTACTTGCTCTATCATTGAGCTGCCTTGTCACGCAGCGAGCCCAGGTTCGATTCCCAGTAGGGACAGGCTCCTGGATGAGGTTTTTCCTCACCTGTAAGACAAATGTCAGGAAGCTTAGGGTCCAACGGTCCCCGAAAATCATCCGGCCATTAACATCATCATCATCATCCTTCACCGATGTGGATAGCAATGGGAAGTTACCACACCTATAATTGCTTAGTAAAGCTGCAAAGCATAGGATGAAAATGCTATGATTGCAGTGAAAGACCTGTCCTCGGGCAGAATTACTATAGAATAGAATCATTGAGCTACTTAGGCACATCTCCCAAAGGTCTGTCTAGGCAGTTCAATAGTACAGTGACAGTGCATAAAGCTGGAGATCTTGGATTCAAATCCCCATTAGAGAGCAATATTGTTCTCTTTCATGAAACTTACGGATATTAATATTATGAGCCTTTTGAATTAATAAAATTAAAGTAAGCTGTACATTATCTCATACACCGTGTTCTTTACAGCACAGGACTGCAGTTTCAGGAACAGTTGTTTGTATCTTCAGCCATTTTTTTCGAGCATTGGATTTCTGGCAAACAAGATTTATTCTCAAAGTTCATAAAACCAACACTAGATGGCAGTCTGGAAGACAATTGTGAAGGCAAAAAATTCAAAAGTCGAAAAAACAGTTGAAGATATGTACTACTATTCCTTGAAACCGCGGTCCTGTGCTGTGAAAAACAATAGTATATGTGAGGTGAGATGATATAAGGCTGATTTTAATTTTATTAATATTTCTCTCTCTAATTGTTATTTTTTAAAACTGTTTTAGCAAATTTTATAAACAAATTCTGCTTTGTTGTAACCCAAAAGTAATAATTGTATTATTAACGTTCTATAAGTCACGATAATCTATCTTTGTGACTTATATAATAAATAGGAGATGAGGTAACTCAGGCAGCAAGGTATTTCGTTAAGAATTAAATAGCCTGGCATTTGATCCTACATAGCAGAGAAGTAACGATTTTTCTTCCTATATTGGCCCTATAAAATGAGTACTGTGAACAATACTGAGATTAAGTTGTCCAGAGTTATCTGCCAATGCCAGGAGAGAATACCATAAATATCATGGAGTACCTAGAGGCATTGATAAAAAGAAAGTTTGTTTTAAAATATTAGAAACAACATATTTTAAGGATTATAATTTGCTCTAGAGAAAGGACATCACACCACTCCATGTCATATACCATCTTCACTTCTCACAACTGGAATTCCCTATCACAAGAAATAAGGGGCTGCCGGACATTGGCATCTTTTAAAAGAAATCTAAATTTATATTTGCTCTAAACTCGACTTCATTATTATCCAGTGTAAAGTATATATATTAATTGGTGTTTCTCGTATAATGTATCATATTTATATTATTATTATAATTATTATTATTATCATATCATTATTGTTATTACCCTATAAAATGTTGTTTGTACATGAAATTTACATTGCTGCATTCATTGTATCTTTAACTGTTTATAATTAGTATAGTATATATATATATTTGTCAAATATTTATTTGTATTTGTGCTGGTTGAGTGGAAGAGAGGGCCTTATGACCTTAACTCTGCCAGAATAAATAAAGTATTATTACTATTATTATTATTATCATCTTCATTAGAGTAGATCAGTGAAATTACAAGATTTTCATTATATTATCTGAAATGTTTCTAGAGAAAATGGAACTAAGTCGGTTAATTTAACATTTATAGAAAACACCTTTTATACTCCCTTTAACTAGTATGTATGGTACTTATGTTTGAATGTGCCATAAACCTTTGATTTTTAGCTTGTCAAATATAAAAGAAATTCCGTATTTCTGAAATTATGGTAGTCGCAAGAATTTGAAATTCTAAAGAAAGAAAGGAACTCAGTAATGTGTTTTATCCAAATGTCCTCCTTCTTCTTCACGGTTTAGGCTTATTTACTAGCCTGTTCTGGCTCCAAATTTTTTGCTCTTTCCATCTTTTCCTTGGTCTTCCCAAACTTCTTCCTCATGGTGAATAGTTGTAAGCTGCTTTTGGTATTCTATTCTCAGTCATCCTTGCCAAGTGTTCTTTCCAGTTTGTTCGGTATTTCTCTATTGTTGAGTTTAATTCCCCTACTTTTAGTTGTCTTATTTCTATGTTATGTTTTTTGTCTGTTCTTTGATATCCTGCCATTGGTCTGAGGAATCTCATTTCAGCAGCTTGTATTCTGCCAAAGTCCAAAGGCTTTAAGGAGGCAGCCCCTCCAAAGGACTAACCATGCAGAACGATAGTAGCGTACTCACGGGACACTTCAAAATGCTTACAAGCTCCAAAGATCCAAATGTCATAAATTCGTAAAAAAATTACAAATTCATTAAATTCTGGAGTATGTCAGAGGGATCATAGGAAGTTTTGGTTGTTAACATGTCAACTATCCAGAAGATTAATTTTTCTACTATAGGTAGAACACATATACCATTTTAAGATGAAATGATAAAAATAAGCATTTAATTTCCAAATATTAAAGAAATAAAATAGAATAATTAGTTAAAAAATTAATTCTTGTAGATACAATTCTTCTCATACATTCACGGTATTGTAACCTTTCCAGATTTTTAACTCAAAATGGTCAAGAATTGTAGTGAATTTCAGCAACAAATGGATATATATTTTAATTTCATGAAGAATGGAAAAACAACAGCAATTGAACAAAAGTTAATAATTACAAACTTTATACAATAATACCAGTTAAAATTTTATATAACAATTACTTATGAACATCTCAGATCAGAGTTGCAATTCAATCTGTCCATGGAAATGCAAATATTTTAATGTGAAGCATCTTATTTCAGGCTTGACATTTGCCTGTCATAAATCTACAATAAAGAACTCAGAACTCACATCTGTTACTTCTCTTCCAAAGGAAGGTATACTTAATTTTATATATCTAAAAATACAATGCCATTGCTCGATTTTAATCCGTGAACCTTAGAAGCAGAAGTGATTATGGTAACCACTGGCTTACCAGGTCTGATGGCAGTAATTCTAAATGCATCCTTCAGCCTTGTATCAATTAATCATCTTTAAACAAATTTGTTCCATCAATAATAAAAGGAATTTGTGTATTCGTGTATTGCATAGTAAAATATACAATTTATGATTGGCTATTGTATTGCTGCCCTTCCTGTAACCACAACTCAATCAATAGCTTAGAAATTTACCTGATTTACATTTTACAATGTCCACTGAAACAAAACATTCTAAATATTCAGTAACCTAATATTTAAACCCTGAGATTAAAATTATTTTATTAACACTCACCAACCAGGAATTATGTAGGCTAATGTGCAATGTAATAAAAAAATTGACCTTGACCAGCCCCATGACTTAGATGAGTCATCACATTTAGATTCTGATTTAGGAGAAGGAAGAAGAAGAAACAAAGGTGGGCATTTTATATTCGTCTAAATATGGCACTGTTAATAGTACAGTTATCTGCCTTTGGAAATAAGAGAATTGTATAAGTGGAAAGAAAATTTGTCATTTGTTTTAGGTCTTGAATGGTGTAATGGACTGCACACCGACATACAGAATCAGAGGTTCAGGGTTCATTTCCCAGTTCAAGTGTTTTTATTTTCAAAAAATAAATTTGTCCAGGACTGGAATATGTTAAACTAAATATAACATTACAATATAAGCATTACCGCTTTAAAATAATGTACAATTGGATAGTGTTATGCATCAACTAGCTATGTGCCATTAAGTAAGTTTTGGGAAAAATATGTTTAAAATTTAAGTCAATCTCCACTTATATTTAACTTTTACAGGAATTAATCACTATGAAGTTTAATTTATGGTAAAATCAAATGTTTCCTACCTCTCCTCTTATAAATCTTCTAAGTAGACCGTGATTTCGAGACCATAACAGTCTTCTTCCGATCGACATAACACCAGTCGCCAACATAGTACTGAAGATGAGACAGTTATGGTCTTGAAATTGCGATCTACTTAGAAGATTTATATGACGAGAAGTAGGAAACATTTGATTTGTGTCCTTGTTTGACAGTTATGCATCAACAATCGAAGAGCAGGTACATTTGGCACTTGGCTTCATGATGCAAAATTTATGTTAGCATTATGAAAATCTGGTTTAATAGTCATTTGTTGCAAAATATAGAATCTTTGATAAGACTGATGGCATTTACATTTTTCTTTAATAATAAGGCTATATTTAAAGATGTGGCACTAAAAGTGTGCATACAGTTACTTCATGAGCAAGTGCAACAGATGGTATCAAAATCTCAATTTTTTTTAAAAATGGAGCGTAGCCGGTTGATGCACATCGTCCAACTATCATTAAAAATTCTTTGAACAGAAGTCGTCTGATGGCATTGTTAATGTTATCTGCCTTAAGACATAAAGCATAAAGAGAATTGTACAAGTGGAAAGAAAATTTGGTGTTTGTATCGGGTCTTGAATAGTGTAATGGACTGCATGCTGATGTACAGAGTCAGAGGTCCAGGCTCGACTGCGATTCAAGCATTAATAGTAAATACCTATTGTAACAAAATCAATTAGAATTTTCCATTAATTTGCAAGGTACATATTACTCCTATTATTCATAACTTAAGTATGGTAGATAATAATGAAAAAAAAATTAAATTACCGCATCTCCTATCACTTAGTTCCACACTGTTATCTTGGCAAGTGCAAGTCCATAATTTGTAATATTTGCCATATTTCTCAAAAATTTCCACCAATGTGTGTGTGTTCTGATTCTACAGTGAAAATATATGATAAAAAAATCCTGATTTCCAATTTCAAAATAGGGTGTGGCTTATACATGCATAAATGTAGTAAACCTCACTTCACAAGAAATTTGAAGTAAACAAAAAGTGTGTGTTGGTGTGATAATATTTCATAAAAATGTGGGTAAGAGTGAAATGTGAATGGTTGCCTCTTTCAACCCATTTCTGTAACACAAGTTGAACTTCTGGACAGACATATAGTTATTTATTCTGTGCTCCATTGCCTTAAATCTATTAACAGTCTTAGCTGAAAATAATAGTATGAATCATCAACACTTATTGACATATTTCGGATACATTTGTCACAGTTTCATACTACTGAAATTCATCTAATGACCCTGTTATTTTCAATATTCATGAGCTAAACAGAAGAAAGAAACTACTTTGAGAATGGAAACAGGTATTCAAAACATACCCGACATAACTAAACTATGGTGTTTTTTCTTCATAATATTAATGTAAACACATTGGATATTAACACAGATACAGTTGCCAATCTCTGAAAATATGCCCTCATACAAAAAAATATTCCCAATCCAATTTATGACACAAAAAAGGTGATAAGAGTGAAACAATTTCCACAGATGCCATGTAATTTTGTAGTTTTCTAGGAGCACATTTTGTTGAATTCAAATATGAAGAACTGATGTTCATGATATTTTACATCCATCTGTAGAGAATTTTTTAGTTATAAGATAAATCTCAATTAAGCTGCAAAATGCCACAATTCCAACTGATTTTCATGGTAGGTGGTTAGCAAAACCACTTTTGCAAGAATAAACTTCTCCATTTTATGAGATGGAGAATGGAAGCAAAATAATCACTTTGAATGTTAACAAAGTTTTCATTGCATTATCTAGACAACTACGATAATCTTGATGCTGTGTTTCAAACTTGAGAAAATTTAAGAATGAATGTATTCAACAACTTGTGCCTGATGAATGTTCTTCAGGATGAAGTATTACTGTACTACATTCACAAGCAATGTAACTCACCTATTTTCCCAATGAGAACTTGAATTGTCCACTGGCACAGTCTCAACTGGAGGATTGTTCTTGGCACTCACACCAACTCCTCCTTCCAACCCTGGCAATGGGGGAAAGGCAGTCGCCTCTAGATCAAACTGTACTCCCTTTGAGGAATTAGTTCCAGTGCTGTCCCTGTTTAGGGGCTGGGGACTACCTCCAGAGGTAGGTTTTCCACTCCCCATCATGGATGACGATCTTCCAGGACCAACCACTTCATCCTCCTTCCTCCTTCGCCGATGTCTACAAAGTCAATAGCGAAGAAATCAGCCGAACTTACCAAGTGCAGCAACATAAAGGAAAAGACTAAACTTTTAAAAAGAATGTTCACTCTTTTAAGACTTGAATTTGTGGATCATCAACTCTGATCAACAATGCTTCAATGAAACATGAACATAATTCTTGTGACTTAATTTAAGACAGATGTGCTAATTACAGTAATCCCAATGAAAACTGAAGGCTTAATTCATGCACTTCTACACCAAAGTTCTACAATTCCACTATTAATACTTAACTAATATAGCAAAGACGAGAAACTACATCAATTATATCAAAATTTATTTCATTTTGCTCTTGCTGGCAAAAATCCATGGAAGACTGCATTTTCACCACACCCCAAAAATTTTATCCCAAAACATAAAAAGCAAATTAAATAATTTACACAAAATATGGACTTACAATAAATGAGACCATGAAAAATTAAAAGTAAACGTTAAAAACACCACAATGTAAAAAATTCACTATTTTGAAATTTAAAGTCTGAAAAAAGGACACAGAAAATTTAAATCCAAAGCACACCACAAAAATCACATAACAAATATGCATGCTTTTTAATTTGAGTGCTTTCACGCACAGTTGAACATTTGAAATTTTAATTTTTTTAAACATATTTAAAAAATCTTAAATCTTCATAAGTGAAAAAAAAAAAAAAAATAAACGAATAAATAAGTGAAAAAAAAATGAACAAATGAATAAATAAATTGATTTATTCATAGATTAGAATAATATATATGTAGTGCTCAATTATGTCCATATTTTCCTACACAATCTTTAATAATAGTACATTTTTATAATGAATATGAAAGAAACCACATAAATAATTGGACTGAGTATGTATATGGTAATTATGGAATGTAATTTAATAGTGGGCTACTGTTTACAGCAAGTCTTGCAACATTTTCCACTCATAAATTTTAGTACACACATGCGTACATATCTTCATAACATCATATGAAAGATGTCATGATTTCACATTTTTACAGCATGATAACCATGTAGATTTCATTTAGGTAGATTAAAAAAAAGTTATTACATTAATAAAATCCCACAATTATCCTCTGCAACTCATTATTAGTGCCACAAATTGTGGCACGAAAGAGCTGGCAAATTTAGCCCATAGACCTTTTTTTCAGGCTTATAAATCTACAAGAGACCCATATTTTTACTTCCTTTCAGATGGAAGCCACATTCAGAAATTTTATGCCCTTAAAATCCATCAGCTTGGACCCACACCTCAATTAGAGGTAATAATGGTAACCTTTAATCCGATGGATAAATCCACAAAAGGGAATTAACATGTATGTTACCATTTCACATAAATACGAGCATAATACATACTGTTTTAGGACTATCTTCTTGTAATCGTGTAAGCCCACGTTTCCCTTAACAGAGATTTAGGCGCTCTCCCCCTACAGGGAAGAATTTGAACCATACTAATTTAGTTACACTTGTTTTCGTATAGATGTCATTTGAGTGGTCCATGGTCAGCGTTCTGCCTAATACTGACATCTAGGAAACCAAGGTAGTACTAGGATGGGAAAATTCGGTAAATTCTGCTTAGAGGCCTTTTCATTCAGGCTTAAGGATCTTTTACGAGCCTGAAAATCTTCACACTCGGGACCCACGGCTTAAAGTCCCTCCCGGAGAACTCGCTCCTTGGATTTTTCCATCCTAAAAAAATCCATTGACCCCGGCCGGGTTTGAACCTGCAACCCTCGGAACCAGAGGCAAGGAGCATAACCACTAGTCCACCGCGGCCGATTTTAGCACTTTATAAGATTATAAAAAATTGTCTAAATCAAACATATGAAGAGAAATGCTGTATCATTCAGAAGATATATAAGCATGTCATGTATTATTCATCAGTCTCTTGTGAATTATGTACAACAGTTTCCAATAAAAAAAATAGGTTCCACCATTAACATTAATTTTGCATAAAGATCCTCATTCAGCATCGCATACTATAAAATCTTGATACTATTACTGTAATATATTCCATAATACAAACAATGCAATAAATTATGCTAATGTCAAAAAGTTGGTTGTGCCAATCGCTCTCTCACCCTCCAATATTAAGAAAGAAAAACTAAAATTGAATAAAGTATGTACAGAGATGATGATCCATTAAAATTATAAAAGGATGAGTAGGAGAATGGGGGCCAAAGGGGTAGTATGTGGCCTTGAGAATGCACATACCACTTCAAAACCCAAGAAATGCCATTTAATCCTACCAAGTCATACACATGCATGTCCATGTCATGGTCCCCGGATAGCTAGAGCAAAAAGCGAGTTTTTGACACTATACCTGAGACTTATCAGCTCGGGAAGAAAACCCCCAACAAGAAAATCATTATCCTTCAGGATCGCTGGATGGTTGGGCGTAGGGCTGACTATCCTACTCAAATCAGATAGAGTTCTGAGGAAGCCGAGGCTGAAATTGGGATGCAGTGCTTGCTATTGATAAGGTAGAAGATTAAGTTATACCAATTCCACTGAATAAAAGGTAAAGTGATCTCACTACGTCTTAGGAGGCCCTTGGAGCAGGAAGTTAAGGCTCCTACTTTTTCTAGACAATAGGCACTTATGTCAGCCGGGTTGGGCCGCCGTTAACCCCAGAATAAGCTCCTGGTACTCATTTCAGTTAGATGCTGAGTCCACCATAGGGTCAGTTCAAAAATCCTGACTCCACCGGGACTCAAACCATTTACCTTTTGACTTGTAGCATAGTGCCTTAACCACTATGCTACGACGTGCCCCCAATTCCACTAAGTACGGATACTTCTAGAGATAGTTGTAAACAGTAAACAATTTGAAAGTTGGTATTGTACACCTTCTCTACAAAGTTTTTTATACTAAATCTAATTTTCCAGATCCTGACTAAGTGAGGGAAAATTTTTTCACTAATTTGTACCCAGACTGGTCTTGTGATTCAACCAGCCTCCTATAAAATAAGTACTGGAATTTTATTGGGAGTAAAGTCTATTTGGGAACATGATTCTATTGTTTCTACTAGCATATGTATAGAATATTGGTATAGCTGAATTTCCTACTTCTCCTTAGAAATAACTGGGTCCTTGTTCCATCCCCCATGGGCCTACATGCCACTTTAATTTTTACTGGCTCCAAATGATGGTACAAAGTCAAGATTAAAGCCATTAACCAGAATTGCAACCTTTGTACTGGTAATTAGCATCAAGTAGCTACTACATAGCCACATTGGACAAATACTAAAAACTCCCTATATATAGCCAGGAATTGAACCTGGAACATCTCAGATATGACTATGAATATACTATGGAGAAGTCACAGCATTAAAAAAATAACTACTAATTATGTCGTACATAGTCCCACGCCATAGCCGAGTAGTTAAGCCAAGAAGCCTTGGCGCAAAACTATGGGACTTGCACTGGTTCGAATCTCCGTGGGGGAAGAAATTTTTGTCATGGAATTTCGGCCAGTATGGGACCGGTGCCCATCCAGCATTGTGAGGCATTTGGGTAGCTATAATAAGTAGCAACTCCAGGTTGAGAATACCAGCTATAACGGCTGGGGGACCCGACATGCTGACATGTCACCCATATACTGGCTAGATGATCTACCTGTGATTAACACATGTGGATGTGAGGCCAGCAGCCGACTGGTCAGCCAAGAGCCTTCTAGGCCTGTTGCGTTTGGAGTTTTTTTATGTCGTACATATATTTATGCACAAATAAAATGGAAAAGTTATATTCCTATTATCATCATCATTGCCATGTTAGATATCTTGACTTCTTCTTCTTCTTACTTCCAAGTATTAGGCCAAGGCCTGTTATGATCCTATAGAAAATTTTCCCTCCAGCATTTAAAAAATGTGAAGTGAAATGAGGAGAATGAGCAAGTAAAGAAAGAGTGAATGTATGTACATTTTCAAGATTTACGATCAGAAGAATTTAAAATAGAAATAAAAAGTGAAGATGAAACTGGCTAGGGAACATATTACAGGAAGAAAATGAAGCAATTGAAAATACAGCTAAGAATGAAGACCAAAAGAATCCTGGTGAAGAATCCTATAGAACAAAACTGCAGGGATAGGAATAACTTGAAAAGAAGTAAAGATAATATACAATAGAAACCAGACAGACTTGTGGATGCTCTAGGCTCCTACCAGGAAATGAGGGATTAAGATAATGTGATAAAGACCAGAAGACTTAGTTTACAAAACACCAAATACATCAACATTACACCAACAGCCCAAAAAGCGTATTTTTGTAGAAAACAAAACCCATTCCCTAATTTTTAAGATAAAATCTAATTTATATTCAAATATTGAAGACAAAATATATTCCTTTTTTTTTTTTTGTTTATATTAAGGCTATTATTTTTTTTAACTTTTCACAGCAAACATTGGGCCCGTATAAACTAAAACATCTATTTTAAGATACTCGTCTCTTATTTTTCCGATTTGAAGTAAAAAATATTAAGACAAATTTTTATTACCTTAATTATTAACTAAAGAGAATGAAGTAATGAAAAATTCAAAGAAGAAACTGAGGTAATGGAAAACCGAAAAATTATTTCCCTCTAGTGTTCACCTTATATTTTCTACATAGGCACATTTCCTTTTTTCAGTTCTTCTAAAAGTGCAGTAAAAATTAATAAATACACCTAACTTCCAAAAGAAAGAAATAATATTTCCTACAATTATGTGACATATTTTGTATTTGATGCAGTGAACATATGGATGGGCTTCTATTTTAACTAATATATCGTATTTACGCGTGTATAGCCTCATTTTTTTACCTAAAATATAATTTTCAAAATTAGGGTGTAGCTTATACATGAAATAGCTAGATAACTGGTACATATCGGGAAGTTTCTGCACTATTGATGTATGCCGCTGAATTACAAGGTCGTGATGTATCATAAATCGCCTTGCTCAGTCGTAACTTACCTTAAATGCATTGCATGGGATTTCCATATTCTTGTCTATCTTAAGGCCTTCGAATTGTATGATTTAAATGGATACAAAAAATCCTCCTGCCCTTGTTTTCCGTACATAATCCAGGATAACTTTTTCTAACCGTGGATATTTTGCTTTCTTTCTGCAGAAAGATTGTTGATGTTGTGATGTGTTTTCAAGTGCAAGTTTTGTTTGGATCCACCATTGCACATTTTTTTTGTCCACATCAAACTTTCTTCATGCTGTCCCATTCCCGTGTTCTGCTGGACAGCGCACCACTTGTAGCTTGAATTTGGAGGTATAACTTGCTCTGCATTGACCCATGTTCACACACAGTAAACAGGAATGACAATGAATACTGTACCTACCAATTGACCGTCCCTTTTACACTTGTGTTAATGACTGACCCACAGTCCGAATGTACTGTTACACAGCAGACAACGAAGCTTTGGAATTTACAATATTGCCAGATTTAAAAATGATGTAGGCCTACTTCTGTCTTTTGCACTGCTTCTTAGCGAAAATACAAGACAAATATTTTTTCCTCAATTTATTATCGCAAAACCTGGATGCAGCCTATACACGCATAAATATAGTAAAATCCTACCAATAAAATAAAAAATATTGGTCTTTCGTTTCAATACTACATACAATCATGCAAATGAACTGGAAATCAACTTCATAAAATATTTTCTATAATTTCCTAATTTTAAATTACCTTCCATACATGCCAATAAATAAGAGCGGTGGATAATCATTTAACCTGTACAAGGGGTGACATGTGACCAGCATTTAAGGTCCCCCAGCTGTGGCAAAAATTCCAAGAGAATATTTCTTCCTTCATGGGGACTTAAAGCAGTCCATGTCCCATAGCTCTGCACCAAGGCATATTGCCATAGAGCATTCAGCTATTGTACAGGACATTTCGGAAGATTATTCTCAATTTTTTTAAGAGATGTGTATATTTTATATTCTTCCAAAATGTGTATTTAACAAACTTTGATAATTATCTACGGCAAAAAAAAAAAAAAAGACAAATATGAGATTGAAGTGAATAAATTTTGTTAGCTTTGTAATTTTATGTTTGCTAATACTATTCCCAATTAAGTAAATGGGACTAAATTAGACTAAAAATGACATAAATGAGTGATTCCTCTAGTAAAATAGAGGAACATATGCACCAAAATAAATGATGAAACAATATATTTTTTGATACTCAACTTTTATACATTGAAATCTTGATTAAAAACCAGAATAATCATGATACAGGATTTGTTACTTTCGAATAAATAAATAAAATTAGAAACTAAGATATAAGGGAGAAAATGAAGATTGAAGACACTATTTTAGATTATATTAAAACTCAGTAATTAAGATGGTACGGGCATGTCCAGCGAATGGAAGAGAATGTGTTTTGGAATGGAAACCAGAGAGAAGACGAGGCAGAGGAAGACCTAAAACCTCCTGGAGTCAGGGAATATATATTTATACATGAAGGAGAAACATCTACAACCCCAGGAGATTGGATGGACACACAAAATTGGCTATTAGGAATCTGATGATGTCAAATACATTAATCAACTGATGATATCTATCTACTGTATAAATAAGGTGAATCTGGAGTCATCTTACCTCATAAATTGAGTTCTATTTGTACTAGTTTTGGAATATATCATGAATACTATGGTCAGCTTTTCCAGACTGTTGAAATTTACGTTGTTGACTCCAGATATCAGCTTCCACTCCATCTTTTGGCTGACTGAAGATATTATTCAAATATACAGGACTGACAACATAAATCTCAACAGTATGAAAAAGCTGACAATAGTATAGATAATAGACAAAAACTAGTATAAATAGAACACAACAATGTATTCACGTAGACCTTCACGGTCGGAGTTGCTATGATGATCTTGAAGAAGATTTTCGGGCTGTAGGCCGTGGTCGTGAGGCTTGTAGTTCCCGACGTTTCGCCAGAGACTGCGTCTGGCTCAAGTCTCAAGACAATCCTTGAGGATGCCAGATGCAGTCTCTGGCGAAACGTCAGGGAACTACAAGCCTCACGACCACAGCCTTCAGCCTGAAAATCTTCTTCAAGAACACAACAAGTTATTTAATAACCTCATAATGTGACTTCCTAATGTAATTTATATACACTGCTCAAAACAATTAGAGGAACACTTGTAATAAATTGAATAAGTAATTGTTTTTTAAAGCTGTGATGCTGAAAGTTGGACAATATGTAAATTGAATTATTAATTTTATCATTGGATACAAATTTTAAAGATCCATGGCCTAAATACAAAGAAATTACCTCAAATAACAAATATAGAGAATTTTTTTATTTTGGAAGGCACTGGCCACTTCTAATTGGTAAGCTTCCTGATGTTGCTATAGTGACGAATGTTGATTATTGCCTTGTTTATTGAAGTCTCTGACAAAATGAGGCATTTAAATGAGTTTGAAGTGCATCATGCTCTACATCTTTTACGACAAGGTCAATCTCTGCGACAAGTGGCTAGAGAGCTTGGGGTTTCTCCTTCCGTGGTGTCCAGGTTACGCAACAGGCACAGAGAGACAGGTCAGTATTGTAGAAGACGTGGCCAGGACCGTAAATTTAAAACAAGCCCCCAGGATGACAGATAAGTTGTTCTTTCTGCTCTTCGACAGTGTACAAAAACTGCTAAAGACCTGCAGAATGACCTTCATATGGCTTCCGGAATCCGGGTTTCAGACCAAACCATAAGGAACAGATTAAGGAAAGAGAATATTCGTCCAAAAAGGCCCGTTAAAAAACCACGCTTAACAAATGGGCATAAGGCAGCAAGACGTACGTATGCTGAAAACCGTGGTGATTGGAACCTGGACCAGTGGGAGTCTGTGCTCTTCTCGAACGAATCCAGGTATCGTCTTACACGTTGTGATGGTCGATTGAGGGTGTGGGACGGCCAGGAGAAAGATTTTCTGCAGAGGCTGTACAGGAAATTGATAGATTTGGAGGAGGTTCCATAATGGTGTGGGCCGGAGTTATGTACAACAATCGTACGGACCTTGTACTTGTTCCCCAGCGACTGAATGCTGTCCGGTATATCGAGCACGTTCTGGAAGAGCATGTAGTACCTGCTGCCATTGGAGTAGGCCCTGGATTTCTGTTTATGCAGGATAATGCCAGGGCACATTCTGCAGCTGTCACCAGGGATTTCCTGAGGAGGAATGAAATTGAGGTAATGGAGTGGCCAGCGGTCAGCCCAGACCTCAACCCTATTGAACACTTGTGGGATCTTCTAGACAGGAAGGTCAGGAACCAACATCAAGCTCCACAAACTCTGCAGCAACTAGGAGATGCTCTGAAGGAGGAATGGGAGAATATCCCGCAAGAGGAAATCCAGAATCTTATTGGGAGCATGTCACGAAGGTGCCAAAGTGTCATCGAATGTCGTGGAGGCAATACGTGATACTAACTCTATATAACGAGTGTTTAACTTTGAAAAATGAGCACAAGATTCAATTGCTTACATGGCGGAATTATTTGAAAAGTTAATTGTCAGAGTTATTCATTTGTTTTTACTGACATGAGCAATAAATAAATAAATAAATAACCACAAATAATGTACTTTATTAATTTAATGTTTGTACCCCTATCCAATGAAAAAATATTTTCATATTTCATAGTGTTCCTCTAATTGTTTTGAGCAGTGTAATTTAGAGAGTGATCAATAATAACTATTTGCAAACAGATAACAGGAATCTGAGGTAATTGTCGCTATTTTGTGTTCTTTGAAGCTAAAACAGAGCAATAAGGCATCTGAATGAAACAATCACATAACATTCATACCGATGGCATGTCATATAATTAATTTTGTCTCCAGGATTCCTGTCATCCATAGGTGAACGAGGTGGATACAAGAATTGGCCAAGTCAAGAGCGCAAAACAATACACGTTGGATTCATTGTTTTATCAGTTTTGCAAGCTTAAGTAATAGGTCTGTTCGACCTTTAAATTCATACATGATCTGAGTTCAATCCGGCATGAGCCAGGTTGGTTTCTATCTATTAAATTTTATGATATTTTAGTACAAAAGAACCAAGTATTAAAAATAATTTTTAACTTTTGTATGTTATTAACTGTTTTGGAGAAGTGCATCACTAGAAGCGAATCTACAGTCAGATCTAAAAAATGTACAAACTGGAGTGGTTATTTCTGATCAAACTATTCTCTGTCCAACATAAGAAGCACACTTTGACATTTATTAACTTCCAAATGTATTACTCTGCGCAGCACATGTAAGAGCGCAGACAACACTGTCAGCTGTTTGTTACAAGCCGATACATTAATGCACTATATCATTCAGTATAGTGCCAGGATGCTCCATAAACTTACAAAATACATTTAACACCTTTTTCACCACTCTTTAACAATTTCCCATTGTGCTTCTAATAATTTTGATCACACATTTTATCGCCGAGTTAACATAAACTACCCGACAGCCACCATATTTGCAACTGACATTCAACTTCCCCTCAAGAATCGCTCGGTTTCAAACAAATGCAAATTTTTAGTTAGTCACCGACCTTCGAAGAAATATATAGGTATATACTGTATTCTGATCAACTATAGTTAACATAAATAGATTTAAATACATAATTATATTAATTGAGTACATGATCTATTTTTTCGCTTCCGCTGAACTGTGCTTTGGTCATGAACGAATCATAGTCATGTGCTTCGTGGATTACCGGCCCATTTATTTTCCTGAAGTGTCTTTCTTAGGCTGGACAGAAAATATAAGAAACAGACAATCTCCTTATCTGACATGTCAGTACATAGAAGTCTGCCTGAAATTTGCTCAGAATCATGTCAACTAGGTGCTCCATCAATGGAAACATGTTCTTTTCATAGACAAATCAAGATCTTGTTTAAGGGGTTGAGATTGTCGTGAACACGTATGGAGACATCATCAGATTGCTTTGTCTTCTATGTATCCCTTAGCCAAATGCTGCAGACTTCCTGTATCACTCAATATTTTGTTCTATTTCTATCCTGTGATAGAAACATTCTGAAATTATGTTTTAAAAAATACTTCACACTGCCAAAAATTACACCTTCAATTATTTTTTTGTTTTCATTGAAAAACACACTCCTATAATTTTTTGAGCAGTATGTACTTTGTGTGACCTAATGCATGAATTCTGTACATGTTTACTAACCCATATAACTATTAAGTTTTTTAGCACTAATTTAAATGTAATTTCAATAATAGCTAAAAAAACAAAGTCACTGCAAATAATCATATGAATAGGCAGCATTTACTGATGTGCTTTACTTGAAAATATTCATATCATCTAACAATAATTGTACATTTCTGGTATTAATGTTTATTTAATATTTGAGAAGGCAGAAAGGCACAGAACCTCTAATATTAAACATTTCTCTATGTTACTTTAACTGATGTTTTTATTATTGATTTAACATTTCTCACTGAAAGATAAATTATATTTTAAGAGAAAAATTCTCACCTAGACCGAGACTCGAACCCGGGACTTTTGGCTTCCCGGGCCAAATGCTCTACCAACTGAGCTACCGAGGCGAGTTACAATCTAGACGCAAACTTTTCCCTTATGGCGTGTCCGGGATCTATAATGCAAAAAATCCCGTCTAAATCCAAAATTTCAAAATTGAGATTTCCAACATATACTCTCCAAAAAGTTTTGACATTTAATTTTTAATAAATAATTTATTAATTCTTTCATCAATTTCTTTTCTATATTTTTTTTATCAAAATAGATATGTGTGGATAAATTCCTCCTAATTTTTTCCTGCCTTAAGGGAAAAGTTTGCATCTAGATCGTAACTTGCCTTGCTAGCTCAGTTGGTAGAGCATTTGGCACGGTAAGGGAAAAGTTTGCACCTAGATCATAACTCGCCCCGGTAGCTCAGTTGGTAGAGCATTTGGCCCGGCAAGCCAAAGGTCTCGGGTTCGAGTCTTGGTCTAGGTGAGAATTTTTCTCTTCAAATATACTTTAACTGAATTAAAATAAAATGGACTTTTAAGTTCCTAATGTTCAAATTTAAGAAATCAAATTTTTAAATTGCATAAAAGTTAATATCCATCCATAGTAATTCTGCCCGAAGGCAGGTCTTTCACTGCAATAATAGCATTTTCACGCTTTGCTTTGCAGCTTTACTAGGGAATTATAGGTGTGGTAGCTTCCCATTGCTTTCCACACCGATGAAGGATGATGATGATAAGATGAACTTGAACGATGATGATTGCGATGGCCATATGAGCCTTAAAGTTCTCCTGACATTTGCCTTACAGGTGAGGAAAAAAACCCGTTAAAAACCTCACCCAGAAAAACTGTCCCGAGCGGGGATCGAACCCGGGCCCGCTGCGTGACAAGGCAGCATGCTACCTCGAGACCACAGCGGTGGACAAAATGAATATAACAGAGCATAAATAAGAGACATTAGTACATATAAAGCTAGAAGGTAAAATTCAAAATCTGACAACTGTGCTACTAATATTATGAAGAAATGGTATGAAAGTCACAAAAATGGCAGAATTGATCCCGAGCATATTATTTAAAATGTGATTATATTAGTTTGAGGGAAATTAAGTTAAATAATCTTTTAGGGTCGAATGTTTGAACGCATTAGACAGTAAAAGGCGTTCTCTGCTGATAAAGTTTTATTCAAACACATTTTTCTTACTTAGAAATCTATTCACGTGGTAATAATTGTTAGCTACCTGACAAGGTACCTTAAGATCGTAGTTCAAGATATAAACTTATGTGAAAATCCCGAAGGGAACCGATGTAGTTTAAAACTTATCCAAGATGCCGGACCTTGAAGACTTCGATCATGTTTTTCGGTATACGCGGAGAAGAGGAATTTGATAAGAGTCTACCAAAGAATTCAACTGGAAAAACAGGAGAATCGGCGTAATATTGCGCGATGCATGCATAAATGCATTTCTCTATAGCAGACGAAAATAACGGAAGTGGTTTTATCGCTGAGAATGCTGGGTAATTCGTTGCCAATATTACGAAAACGTCAACGTTCATGCATGACCGGTTAAGGCGGCCGTTAATTCGATCTCAGCTCACCAGTGATTGGAAGTAATTTGAGTAGAGACTAATGTATTTGCATACGACCCTTTAGTGATTTTGTCCTCTTTATGCATAACTCGAAATGATAGCATTCACATTTTTTGTTGCACAATGTACACTCGCAGGGTTTATTTGGTTTGTGTATGCTGTGGTTTGGCAGATAAGATGGCGGAACCCATGGACTGCCAGTCTTGTTACTACATGTCACAATTTGAAGTTTTGTTTTGTCCACTGTCGGTCTATCATTGCTCCTGTGCCGTAGAATCTATTGGAGTGTTTATATAAATTTAATTGTGACAACAATGGAATATAGTTGAATCAATAACAAACTGAATCCTGCATCAGTATAATTGCGATATTTTTTCTTGAATTTTATTTTCAGATTCAACTGTTTTGTTCATTATCAATGGTACTACAGCCCAAATTGGTCCTAAGTTTTCTTGATCTTTGATCTCCTGCTTCTCTGTCTTCCACACTAGCTTTTCAATTTTTGCATTGTGGCATGTGATAGCTATCCTCCTTATCATTTACAGTCATCTCTTCCCTTAGTCTACCTACTGATCACTTACCAAATATTTGACCTGTAATCATTTTCTTGGCTATCTTGATTTTTTTTAAAAATCAAATGAATCGTGAATTCTTCTTACCTCATACATCTATGTTTTTTTAACACAAAACTACTGTATTGGGAATGATGTTTCCTGATACTGCAGTTCTGTGTTAAAAAACATAGATGTATGAGGTAAGAAGAATTCACGATTCATTTGATTTTTATTAAGAAAACCTCATAATGTAAAAATTCCCAACTTTATTATATGAACCTTACCATTATTATTATTATACCCACTTCTGATTCTTTGTTGTACTCCTATCTCCACATTCTATTACGATTAACGGATCAATTATTATTCTTAAAATTTTTCTCTCAAAACAATTTTTATTTTCTGCATCCTTTGTCTTAACCTCATAACTCAACTCTCACTCATTTTTGGTCATATACACAAATTATTAAATGTTTAAAAGAATGGTTTTTCCATTCGCTATTTAAAATTTTGCCTGGTTCACAGCCAACCAATTTTACATTTGCACACAAATGAAACTTGTGGTCATTGTGCATAATAGCAAGAGCCTGAGCATTGCACATCATCAAACATATAGAAGGATAATTTTGTATCACATAAAAATTATTATTCAGTGAAACAATATTTAACAAACTTAAGTCATTTTTTAGGTTAAATATTGGGCTAATACTGGCTAAATAATATGATTAAAATTATAAAATTGCTACCTTATAGGTCTGACTCCTCAATTATGTAAAGTATTTTAATTCTCTAAGCACCTTTCGGAACTAGTCATATCATCAGCAGAAGGGGCAGAAAATAGGTCTGTATTTATTGAACCTGAATGCAATACAAGTATCATCAGTAGGTAGGTTTGTATTTATTGACCCTGAATGCAATAAAACATTGCATTCAGGGTCAATAAATACAGATATCTCCTGCTCATTCAGTTGATGATAGGATTAGTCCCAAAAGACCTACAGAGAATTAGAACTTTAAAGTTGAGGAGACACATCTACAAGGTAAAAATTTTAACTTTTGTGATAAACAATTAAAATTTATCAAGAATTTTATTAATATTGATTAATTAATATGAATTAACCGATACCTACATGAACTATTTTCATAGGAGGATACATACGTAATGAAGAATGCAGCCAATTAAAATTCTTGGCACTTTAATGTTTGATATAATTTATCCACAATTATAATATTATTAGAATAGTTATATGGAAGCTGTTAAATGATAATTGAATACACACAATAAATTGAAAGTAAAAAATCAACTTACTGGATAAAAATAGAATATGAATGCTTTTAAAAATGAACTCTAATATAAATGAAGATACAAGTAATTCAAATAAACCATATATATAAAATATTCAAACTATCATAAATTAATGCTAATTAATTTATAACTCAAAACAAAACCTTTTTATCAGCATTACATTAAAAATCTGGAAAGGTTATGATCAAATTTCACTGAAGATTTTCTGGATATACTGAAAAAAAAAATATCAGGAAACTCCAACCAAAGTGTCACTATATACACTGAGAACTTTAATTTCTAGTGAACAGGGCACAGATTTGAAGGTTTTATCCAACATTAGTAGTCTTATTTCAGATATTTCTTAAATATTTGAATTCTTAAACAGCTAAAATGATTTGAAGTTCTTATATACCGGTCAAAGTGTATCAGTGTTATAAGTTGAATATATTCTAGTATATTATCAATCATTCTTCACTTAGGCTTAAGAACTGTTGGTCCTGGTGGTTGATTACCATATTCATATCTGTTTTAAAGGTTTATGGTTTCAATTCTGATCAGGATGCATACATTTCTAAGGATATAAAAACCCTCGAGTATGTTTTATGTTTTCTTTTGGATTAAGTAACAGCTAGCTACAGGTCCATATTACAGATTTATGGCACATAAAAGAATCTCAAATGTGAAATAAGATGTCTGTGAGCATAATTAGCCACCCCAGATTGTGGTACTTTAAAGAACTTTTAATTTTTTTAATGATAGTTATTTATGACACTGTTGAGGCACTAAATAGCCTCATTAACTTAGTCTATAAAAGTAGCTTTAATTGTCGGATTTAACACTAGTATGGAACAAGCTTGTAAAACGAGCAATGGGTTCAAGCAAATAGCTAAGAAATAATAAAATCAAAGTAATGGAGAAAATCTTCAATGTTGTTCCTTATGGACAATATATATGCCAATTGGATTATAATAAAATAAATCCAAATTTAATACCTTAAGAAAGTGTACAGAAGTTGTAACAAGTAGTGAAGTAAAAGACCAAAAGACCACACTAAAAGATGCAATCATGCAAAACAACATGCAAAGGAATGAAGTTAGATTTCTCCATTTTCACATAAAAAGTGGAAAGGAATAAATCATAAATTTATGTACTTATATTACTAAATCACTTTTGGATAAAAATATCTTATCATTGGAGGACTACTTTTCAAAATCTTTAATTTCAATCCACATTTAATTTTATACAATGTTATTTTTATAATTTTAAAGTGATCCCACAACAGGCCTCAGGAGGCCCTTGGGGTAGTAGGAGGTTAAGGCTCCCACTTTTTTTTCTAGACAATCGGCACATGATGTCAGCCGGGTTGTCAGCCCTGCGTGACGGCCACCTTTACCCCAGAACAAGCGTCTGGTACTCATTTCCGTTAGAGGCTGAGTCGACCCCAGGGCCATAGTGCCGCCAGAGGGTTTGGGTCAGTTTAAAAATCCTGACCCCAACGGGACTTGAACCCTCGACCCTCCGGCTTGTAGCTCAGTGCCTTAACCACTACGCTACGGTGTGCCCCATTTTTGTAATAGTGTTAAATTTAAACCAGTTTTTATCTCCTGGAGGACGAAGATCGATAGGAAGACCAAGAAAGCGCTGGGTTGAACAGATGTGAGATCGGAACAGGCAAAGACCTAATCCGTGAAGTTGATGATAATTTTCTCATCCAATTTTCCCCACAATTACAAATCATACTTTTCCCATAATCTTTAGAACTCCTACCTCCCTCATTCCAAATGAATTTTCAGTTCACATTAATAAATGATAAAAAAAAATACTCCTATGGCATGACAGGCCTAGAAAGCTGAGTCGGCTGCTGCCTTCACATCTACATGTATCATGTTATCAATAACAGAGACAGATGATCATCCTGCTAGTATACAGGTGACATTTGGTCGACATGTCGGGTCCCCCAGCTGTTATAGCTGGTTTTCTCAATCTGGAGCCACTACTTATTGTAGCCACCCTAATGCCTCACAGACCCACACTGGTCAAAATTTCTTCTCCCATGGGGACTCAAACCAGGACAAGTCCCATAGCTCTGTGCCAAAGCATTTTGCCTTAACCATTAGCTACGGTGCAGAACGTTAATAAATAATGGTATCTCCTAATTTTTTTTCTTTCTTTGCTACATGCATTTTTTGGTTATTCACATCATATGACCGAAAAAAAAAAAACCTTTTTATACACAATTTTTATGTACTGAGGCTGAAATATTCTTGGCAGCTCTGCAAGTTAATGCAAATTACCATATTTAATTACTTTACCTACATGGACTTAAAAAAAAACATTTTTTTAACATTCAAATCTCTCAAAGAATACTGTAATAAATAGAAAAATCAAATTGGTCAAAACTTACTGTTGTCACTGATAATATTTATTCAGATAAAATATACATTTGCTGCCTATGTAATATTTAAGGACCTCCTTTACTTTTCTACATATTTTTAAAATGTTATTTTTGTAATAGTGTTAAATTTAAACCATTTTTATCATCTCATGTAAATTTTAATACATTTGCAGGATACCTAAATATACTAAATATTTAGGTTATGGAAAGGAAAGTTTTCTAGGAATGATAAATTGATGCTGATATTTAATTTACAAGTCGTTGCAATAATGTAAGAAACTAACAATACATAAAAACTACCACATCTGTCCCCTCTTCTCCATAAATTTTCAGCTCAAAAAGCCGCACAGAGTACATAGTTAAATTAAATATACACATCTTAAGAAGAAGTGTGTTCGTATCACACACTACCAAAGCTCCCATTACTCTTTCAACCACGATTTGCTGTTGTTTCACAAGATTCTAAAACAAATGCTGAAGCATTTCTTCAAAGGGACACAATTTGCTTCTCATTGAAGATTTATCAGGGCTACGCTCAATGCCTTTGTTTTTAAAACTGTTAGTACATTGTGCAAATCCCCCCCCCCTTTTAAGATAGGAAGTTTTAGTTTCTAGTTAAAGAACATGAATATAAATCAGAAAAAAATTAGTCTCTTGTTTATAAGAAAATAAGTACAAAGTATAAACTGCTCTAAAAAAAGAAAAAATCCACTCTAATAAAAAATATTGTCCAACTATTTGTATACAGAAATGGATAAAAAAGAAAGGGGGGGGGTGCATCATTTCATATGCTTACATACAAAACTCCACCCTTGATTAGTTTCTTTGGTCATGAATGTGTAATACCCACCCAAAATCGTGAGAAATTTGGCACCGAAAAATGACTTCATCATCATCATCAAATTAACCAGATCCAACAAAAATGAGAAAATAGAAGAAAACATGGATTAAATGCAGGGAATGTGATAAAGTCTATATATAGGAAAAACAAAGAGAAATTTAAAAACTAGAATGAAAGAGCATCTCAGGAATGTCAAGAATGGGGAAGTAGAAAAATTTGCATAGCTGTCCATGCATGGTCAGAAAAAACATCAAATCGAAAGAAAGGCTAAATTAATAAAACAAACAATAGAAAAACCTGAAGACCTCACAGTTTGGGGAAAAATTTACACAAAAAAAAAAAAAATTAATGAACTGTGAAATTCCCAGGGAGAACAATTTGATTTTGAGATTTTTCAGTTTACTAACAGAGGGAGCTCTTCAAGGCAACATAACAGTTGTGAAAGTACTGAGGATAGAACTAAAGAGGATCCTGAAAACTGGCCTAAGAAGAAGAAGGACGAAGACGAAGGTGAGGTGATAAATTTTACTTGAAAGAAAATATCTAATTTCATAACGGATAATTCAGAATTTATTTAGTTATTCAATGCAACAGTTCATCTTTAAAAGTGAACATTTTGTTTTGATGCAAGTCTAACCAAATAATGGGACTGGATATTGAACTTTTATAGGAATAAATCACTATGAGGTTTAATTTAAGATAAAATCAAATGTTCATACCTCTCCTCATATTAATCTTCTAAGTAGATCTCGATTTCAAGACTATAGCAGTCCCATCTTCAGTACCATCGTGACGTCAAGATGGTACTGAAGATGGGACCGTTATGGTCTTGAAATCGCAATCTACTTAGAAGATTAATATGAGGAGAGGTATGAATTAAATTCATCGGAGAACATATTGTTTAAACAACTCACCTCATGGGATTCATACTTCCATGATATCGCGATTTCAAACATAGTCATGTTCATCTTCAGCCATAACTCCGACTGACGAAATTCTTCGGCCATCAACTATTCTATTATCGCCATCTTCAGTGCTGCCATCTATGGTTGAATTTATGAACTTCCAAATCAATGTAATTTCGTAATTACATTGATTTCGAAGTTCATAAATTCAACCATAGATGGCAGCACTGAAGATGGCGACAACAGAATAGTTGATGGCCGAAGAATTTCGTCAGTCGGAGTTATGGCTGAAGATGAACATGACTATGTTTGAAATCGCGATATCATGGAAGCATGAATCCTATGAGGTGAGTTGTTTAAACAATATGATCTCCGATGAATTTTAATGATTATACCTCATAATTAATGAGTCATTTTAACATCTTACCTCATATTTCATGTTTTATCAAACACGGTAACTATAGTTTTCAAATGATCTTGTCATTCAGTTTCAACCGCCATTATGACTACTGGATATTCGTTGGAATCTCCCTCTAGAGAATATCCGGTAGTCATAATGGCAGTTGAAAATGAATGACAAGATCATTTGAAAACTATAGTTACTGTGTTTGATAAAACATGAAATATGAGGTAAGATGTTAAAATGACTCATTAATTTATTAATTAAGAACCTCATAATGTGTTTCCCAATTTTAACTTTGAATACCTCATAATGTTTACTTCCCAACATTAATTTAATATAGAGGTATGAACATTTGATTTTATCTCAAGGGAACTGAACTTTTATTTCTTATAGTGTGTACACTCTTAAAGAATATTTTTTATTGGTACTCTATTGTGAATCAGTGATTAGTTGATAAGATAAAGTGTCTGCAGTTCAAATAAATTTGTTACTCATCTTTATCTTAAATCCTCTCTTTACAAAGCACAAAAATTCGGGTCCTACTAAAGATTTTGAAGATTTCAGTGAGAAAGATTTGATCATGAAATCCATCTATCTATTAGCACAGAGAAGGAAGCTCAGTGATGAGAGAAGCCAAATACGAACAAATGGAATCTAGTTGACTATGCTATCTCCAAAAATATGCCCAGGAAAATTTAATTTATGAGGTTAGGCACATATTTATGATCCCCTCTCTTGAACGAACAACTTTACAAAAATAAGTACAAACTACTTGTATAAAAATCATGAAATCAAACCATTCACCTGAATTTGTCATTTTAGAATGAAAATATAAAAAAAGTAAAATAATAATGACAATAAAAAAATATTGAACTATTATAGGAAATATCATTATGAAGTTTAATTTAAAATAAAATTCTTTTCACCTCATCTCATATCCTGTCTTCTAATTAGACCAGTTTTAAAACCTATGCGATTTCATCATCAGTAATTTCACGACAGACTGTCGCCCAGGAGCACTGCTTCTTACGCCCAAGAGATAGGGTAGGAAGCAGTGCTCCTGGATGACAGAACATTGGTCATGAAATTACTGATGATGAAACCATCTAAGTTTTGAAACTGGTTTAATTAGAAGACAGGATATGTGGTGATGTAAAAAAAGAATTTTATTTCATTTTATTAAAAAATTGACCTTGTACACTCTGCAACAATCCAGATGACTTCATGGATATTTTTTGTTATCCAGAGATGAACACACAGTGTGTTTAAAACCTAACAACTCTATACTGGGAAACCAGAGAGAAGATGAATACCGCAAATCTCCCCCATTGGACAAATACATTTTTAAAAATTCTACAATTCACCCCTTGAGATATAATCTTCTCACCTAGACATGTTTTGGACATCATCAGAATCTAATGAATGAGGACAATGAATTCCAAAACATGTGTAAACGAAAATATTTTTGGCTAATGAAGAGATAATATTTTTTTGTAAATGCCCCAGGTTTTCTTTCGACATTCCTGGTGTTCTCTCCTGGCATGGCATACTTGTAATCCACTTCTGAGGTTGGGGCACCAGGAAGGCAGGGTTACATAGCCCTGATGATATGATGATGATGATAGTGGTGTGCCAGGAGAGTCCCTAATCCTAAGCTTAATCTAAGATGAATATGAATGATGATTGCGATGGCCATATGATTTCGGGGACCATTTGGGCCTTAAAGTTTCCCTGACATTTGCCTTACAGGTGAGGAAAAACCCCAATAAAAACCTCACCCAAAAAACTGTTCCGACCGGGGATCGAAACCGGGCCCACTGTGTGACAAGGCAGTATGCTACCTCGAGACCACAGCGGTACATAAAATTTCAGATTTTATTAACTGCTGATACTTTTATGAAACATTATAAGGGAGAAAATTTACATCCACAAAAATAGAAAGAAAATCATGAATTTTGAAATTCCCAGGGAAAAATAAGAAAAAAAAATTGATTTGGAAGTTTGTCGGTTAGCCAACAGAGTGAGCAGAAATCAACCTACAAGATCGCCAACCACGGATTCAACAGTTACAAAGAATTGAAAATGACACAGAGTGCCGAAAACCTGGGTCTTCAATGAACTACAAACATGAGGTTAGTTGTGTATTTTCTAACTCATTTAACATTTGATTTATTCACAGAAAAATAAAACGTAAAATTTAATTATGCACTTTATCATTTTCAATTCCTACTAATCTACAATATTTCAATATTAATGATTTTAATAGTGAGTGGAGAACATATTTTAATCGACTCACCTCATACATTTTCAAACTTCTTTGATACAGACGGTTTCAGACAAAATCATGTCCTTCTTCAGTCATGGCTTCCACATGAAGAAGGACATGATTTTGTCTGAAACCGTCGGTATCAAAGAAGTTTGAAAATGTATGAGGTGAGTCGATTAAAATATGTTCTCCACTAACTATTAATGATATAACCTCATAATGTTTACTTCCCAATATTAATTTAAATATTAATGAATTTACTTGATTACAGCACCTTTCCCCCCATTAGTTAATGATTTGGTTATCTATGCTAATAACTTGCATAGGTATCAGGCATATGAAAATGAGCCACTGTAGACATTTATGGAGGAAATAAATAAATAAAACACATAAAAAACATAAAAGGAAAGAACAATGTACAATTCAAGCTCTAACTTTAGTGGTACAAACTGTGCTTTTGGAAGGTCATATTGAGCCTGAGATTTGTCATGCACGGGAAACCAATTAAAATCTTTGCTACAAATTCATAAATGCTACCACCACCTTTTAGTCTGCAGAAAAAAATTAAGGAGTCTATGAGAGTTCTGTAATTGAAATCTTCCAGTGAAAAATATTATTATTGACACAATGAAATTACTTTGAAAAAAATCTATATTCCTGATTTGAAAAGAAAAATTAATGCCTGAACCAAGATTCAAACCCAAACATTTGACTTTGTGTGCCAGCTTGCTATCCATTACACTAATCTAAATTTAATTATGACTTATATTTGAAGAGAAAAATTTATCTTTCAGTGAGAAATGTTAAATCAATAATAAAAACATCATTAGAAGCCTTACTAGCTTTATAAAGTAATGTTAAATTCCCAATAAATGTCTCCTTAACTAAGAAGCCATCATTTGCAAAGATAGAAGCAATGGTTTCAAAAGCATTTGGCGATAGGGAATTACAACGTATATAAGAGAAAAATTTGCGTCTAGATCGTAACTTGCCTCGGTAGCTCAGTTGGTAGAGCACTTGGCCCAGAAAGCCAAGAGTCCCGGGTTCGTTTCTCGGTCTAGGCGAAAATTTTTCTCTTCAAATATAATTTATCTTTCAGTGAGAAATGTTAAATCAATAATAAAAACTTAATTATGACTGACTACATGTGGAAAACTCATGCTCAAAGACTGAATCTTAAGACTTCCAAAAGTCGGGCTTAAATACCGTCCTCAAGGGAGGAGGTCTCGGGACGTCCTAGAAAAAAGTGGACTGAGAGTGCTTGACTGGAGCTTAACAGGCTTTGGGTCTGAAACTTGTTTGGATGATGATGAATTATAACTTTGAAATAAAAAGCTTTACTGGCTTTAATAGATTGTATAAAATTCTTATTAACCCATTGGCTTACACAGATGGCTATTAGCCGGCTGATCAAGTGAAGCCCATTTTTACACAGATGGCTGTGAGCAGGACTGAGCAGCTGTAACTTCTTAGTGTTTCTTTAGTTTTGTCAATAGATGGCATGATATGTTATATACCGTTGGAAAGCTGAGAGAACGCTCTATTCAATGGTGTACAACAAGATCAATTTCTCCCGATAGATTGCAAGTTATAAGCCATTGTTTTTCGGAGAAGCTAATTTTCTTAAAATTAAATGGTAAATATGGGTGGAACAATGGAAGAAAATATTAATAAGCCAATGGGTTAATGACTTCTTGAACTAGAAGCCATAAGATTGCACTGCTAGCAAAGGCTAGCTGTCTCAAACATAGAGAATGGTATAAGAGGAAAGGAAAAATTTATGCTTGCACTGGAAGCCTGGATTAGTATAAGGGATAGCATGCTGATGTACAAAGTCAGAAGGTCAGGTCGAATCCTGATTCAGATATTAATTTTTTTTCAAATTAATTTTTCCATAATAGCAAATGTTAAAATTTAATTACAGCTTTGAATTTAAATTATTTTTTTTTGGAAAAACTAGTTGTGAAAATTGTTTTCTGAAATTATTACTTTTGGTATCAAACAATTTGGATAAATTCTCAATAAAATCATTAGCATGCATAACACACTACACTTTGTCACTCTTAAAAATCAACAGTAATATTTTGTTAATAGGATTAATATTAAAATAAATTTACATAAGAATTAAAACATAAAACTTCTTCCATATATTGAGGAAAATTTTTATACAGTAAAAGCTCCTTATTCGTAGGTTAAAAAAATTGCAAGTTTCTGTATTAACGGCTAAAATTTTCTTTATTAGCAGATCCAGTCAGTATATTAGGATTAGTGTCCTTTATTAACCATCAGCAGTTTTTTTTATTGCAGGCAGGTGCCAAGAAGGCTTTTACAATTAGAGATTCAAACCAAATGGACAAATAAATATCAAAACTAAACAAACCTTATTGTTAGTAACTCTAAAGTTCATTGTTAAAAGCTGTTGTACGTATTTCACATGCTGATATGTACTTTGATAAATGCCTCCATTGCCACGATCGATATATATTGTTTCAAATTGTCATTAGTTGCAATAATTTTGTTTGAATAACATTTGTCTCTTGTGCTTTGTTACCAGTTTATAATGTCAAGCAAAAGGGAAGAAAAATTAGTGCCAAAGAGAAAAAATTAGTGTTGCCGCTTAAAGTAAAAATAGAAATACTTTTATATATTAAATTTGGGAATTTTTAACATTATGAGGTTCAATTAATAATAATTAAATTAATCGTGATTTCTTCTTACCTCATAGTTGTATTTTCATTCTTGCATATGTAAATTTTTTTTTTTTTACATATGCAAGAATGAAAATACAACTATGAATTTTGAAATACCCGGTTATAAGGAGAGAGGACTGATTTGGAAATTCTTCGGTCGGCCACCAGATGGCGTAGAGGTCAGTCTGCAGGATAGAAAGCCGTTGGACTTCAGTTGTGAACGTGACACAGCATTGAGAATGTCACAAAAGATGTGAAGAAACCCAGGGTCTGCTATGAATTATGAAGTATGAGGTGAGTGAAATAATAAAAAATAAACAATATTAAAAAACCTCATAGTGTTATTTCCTATCTACATAACTTAATACCACTCCATATTTGCAGTTTCTGCATTCCCGCATATTTTTGGAACGTATCCCTCGCAAATAAGGAGCTTTTATTGTAATAGTACTTATATGTAGTTAAGAGGGATTTTTATATTAATTACATAAATAAATGACTGACTGGCTACATGGTGTGTTAACATGAACAATATTATCCCAGGGAATATGGATTCATTCCAAGTTACACCATGAAAAAATGTTATTTTGGTATAAGGTCTGATAAGGGATCCACTCAACCTAACGAGTACAAACAATGGTAAAATCAAAAGTTAAATAAAAAGAGTACAAATAAGTAACATGAAAGTAGCGAAATCTGCATATGAAAACTGAAATTGAGATTAAAGGACTGTCATGCTATGTGACTTCCTGCACTAATTTATGTTAGTCAGTGGCAGCAATCATTTCAGTCGGCCTTGCTTTTTTGGAGCTGCTGCGTCACAGATTCTTGGATTATGTTAAGTGTACATGTATAAAATAAATAATCCACATTTTTAAGATGCAATCAATCACAAATTTCTTTTCCACATGTTTTATCCCCTACAAAGTGCGGTAAGTTCTGTTTTTGACCTAGTCATTCAGAAGAAAATTCTAACCTTGAATTTATTTCTTCTGTAGTTGGGGATAAAGTATCTGAATGTACTTGCAAATGACTACAGCTTAAAATCTTGAATCATCTTAAAACACATGCACAAATGTTTACTTATGAAAATAAGGAAAAAATCTATGCAAAGCTCAAACATTATTCTAACAATCAAAATACACTTAAAAGTGCAAAATTTTAGTCACAAATCATTACCTTGGTGGCATGGGCTCCTTGCTGGTCAGGGTATCCTTGGATTGCCTATAGGAATTGTCATCACTGTCCGAACGTTGAGAAGGGATACTAGGAGTACTCTGACTAGGTCCGGTGCTATTTGCATCGCTGGCGTCCTGCAGTACTGAAGAGTGTTGGTTCTTGGAATGATTGTGATGGCTCTCTGCAGTTGCACCAACAGCGACAGCCTGTTGTAATGGTTGTTGCTGCTGTTGTGGTGGCACTTTTGCAGCAGCACTACTGCTGCTGCTACTGCTAGTAACAGTCTTGGCAACTGCCAAGCTAGTGCCACTCATTGCACTGCTTACAACATTCCCACTTCCTCCAGCATGATGATATGAATGCGAGGTGCCTGAAGGACGTGCAACACCAGCATTGTTGTCTGCTAAACTTCCACGATCGCCGCCAGGTTGATTTCTTTTGCTTCTGTTGAACAAACACATTCCTCGGTTACTTCAATTTCCCATCAACGCAGTCCGTCAAACAGCTATGTAACTGCTTTATGGATGCATAAATTCTTCCCTATAAAGCGACATCCGTAGACATTGCTCCTTTATCACTTCAATATACATATGTCTTGTTACCATGACAAGTAAGGAGCCCTTACCTGTGTAATAAAACGTTTATCTCAATACTTATTTACGTTACAAGAATTGAAAATGTTTTATGGATGAATTGACATGTGTAAAAAAAGAAATCTCCATGGCACAAGCTTAGAAGGCCCTTGGCCTACCATCTAGCTGCTGGTCTCACATCTACATGTGTTAATCACAGAGGTAGATCATATTTGAAGAGAAAAATTATACGCTCAGACTGGGGCTTGAACCCTGGACCTTTGGCTTTCTAGGCCAATACTCTACCAACTGAGCTATCTGAGCAAGTTCCAATCTAAATGCAAATTGTTCTCTTATATACACTCAGTCAGTAGAGTATTCACCCAGAAAGCCAAAGGTCCTGGTTCAAGCCCCAGTCTGAACGTATAATTTTTCTCTTCAAACATGATTTATCCATCATTGAGATGTATGAAAGGAATAATAAAAACTTCAAAAGAAGCCGTACTGACTTTATAATGTAATATAAAATTCCCAAATAAATGTCTTCTTAATAAAGAAGCCGCCATTTGCAAGATAGAAGCAAAGGTTTCATAGCATTGGTGCCAGGGAATTAACAGCATATTTAAGGGGAAAATTTGCATTTAGATTGGAACTTGTTCAGGTAGCTCAGTCGGTAGAGTATTGGCCTAGAAAGCCTGAGGTCCTGGGTTCAAGCCCCAGTCTGAGTGCATATTTTTTCTCTTCAAATAAGATTTATCCATGATTGAGATGTATGAAATGAACAATAAAAACTTTGACAGAGATGATCATCCACTGTAGGTGTGACATGTGGTCAGCATGTCAAGACCCCAGCCTTTATAGCTGGTTTTCTCAACCTAGAGTGACTACTTATTGTAACTACCCAAATTCTTCATGATTCTGGGTGGGCATTGGTCCCATACTGGTTGATATTCCATGAGAAATCTTTTTCAAACATGGAGACTCAATTTAATATTTAATTATGAGTTAGGCTGGTTTTGACTCACCTCATATTTATCAATAAAACTACAAAACAGCCTAACTCATAACAATTAATGGATACTTGAACCAATGCAAGTCCCATAGCTCTGTGCCAAGGCATCTTGCCTTAACCACTCAGCTAGGGTGTGGGACTGACAAGTTTCGAAACATTCATAAAACATTTTCAATCCTTGCAATGTACATAATTTCTCATTTTATGCAAAATTTTATTATCTTTAATAAATATATATTAAAATGTAGGAACACATCTATTCAATAACTAAACAAAATTCACAATGAACTTTTACATATGAAATATTAAAGTTAAGAAAAAATATGAAATTGATATATTAAAAATATATGCCAACAAAAATTAAACATTGCATACACATACAATTATGTATGCATAGACAACCATTTGCGTTATTACTTCTAGCAATGAAACAAATGAAGATTGTTTCAATCAATACAACAATTGATAAAATGAAACACAAAAATACAATCACAACTATTAAAAATAAATTTTTGCAATGTAAAATCATTTATGTTGATTTAGCCTTATATTCAAATAAGTATCGATGCAACAAACTTACTATTTATAATTTCTAGTGATTACCCTTGCTTATTTACTTTGCTGCAATTTTTTATTCATACATTGTCAAAAAAATTGTATCTGATTTTGTAAATATGTTACTGTAATATTCCATTTTTTGATCTTTACGTAATACTTAGGGTCGCATGTTTGGACGCATTAGACAGTAAAATGACTTCTCTGCTGAGCAAGTTGTATGCTAATACGATTTTGCTTACTCAGAAATCTGTTCATGCGATAATAATTGGTTAAATTTGTAAGCTACCTGCGGAGGTACCTTACATGAGCAACTCAAATTAAAATCCCGAAGGGAACCGATGGTAATCGATGTACTTTGCTGCTTTATCCAACATTTATCCAAGATGTCGGACCTTGAAGACTTCGATCATGTTTTCGGTATACACGGAGAAGAGGAATTTGATAGAGTCTACCAAAGAATTCAACTGGAAGAACAGGAGAATCGGCGTAATATTGCGTGTCGCAGACGTGTTTGTATACGGTATTATTTGCGGGATGCAAGCATAAATGCATTCCTCTATAGCAGACGAAAATAACGGAAGTGGTTTTATCGCTGAGAATTCTGGGTAATTCGTTGCCAATATTACGAAAACGTCGACGCTCGTGCATGACCGATAAGTCGGCCGTTAATTCGTTCTCAGCAATTGCTCACGGTGAATCAGCTCACTAGTGATTGGAAGTAATTTGAGTAGAGAGTAATGTTCTAACATACGACCCTTAAAGAATTGAAGAGTGAAAGATGTACCAATTTCACCTAATAATACCCTTTGATTGAATAATTTGTGTGAAGTGAACTCTAATAATGAGAATGATTAACATTTTTATATATACACTTTAACACTTAATTTTTTTGACGCTCCAAATGTGGACTATATAAAATCCATAACTTAATATACTAGTTTGGATAAAAGTGAATTTATTGATGCTAAAGTTTATTGTGATTTAAGAATGAGTATACTTAATTATAAAAATAAGTGACACCTAAGGCATTAATAGAATTGATAAGATTTTGAAGCAGGATTTGTCTTAATGGCGATCAATTAGCTAATAAACTAAATGCACGAATTTTGCAGAATTTTAGTATGTGTTGAATTACATACAGGGTGATATTATTGAGAAATCGACTAGGATAACATAGGACCTCAGTAAGATTATTGTTTTGTTTATACGTAAGCTAGTGGAGACTTCGTATAATTTTCTTTATGTGTTGTATACACAAATTTAGTGTGTAGTACCCTCAGCGATGAGATTTGTTTTATGATTTATGAAAGAGAAGGATCGACGATTAATGTGTTTTATGACTCTGTATTTTTATAAATAATTTGTGCAGTGTTAACTGATAAAAATAAAGCGAGCTTTGCTTTAATTAATTGGAGAGACTAGAGATGCCTAAATGTTAATTAAATAAAAGATTTGGTATAATAATCAATCATAATAATGATTAAATATTCGCATCAAGAATGCGTAAATAAGAATGCCTATAAACATCAAATAAATTTTAACGCTAGGAGCGGCAATTACAAACATATAAAAATAATCAAGCTAACCGCAGGTTATGCAACATTTTCCATTTTATCAATAATTAATTAATTATCATTTGATAAACATAACATAATTTGATCATGAATAAATAAAACAAATGATGACAGTACTTCTAAATAATACTTGTGAATTTACGTAATGATGATTATTATTAAAATGAAAGGACATATAAAAATTATCTCATTGCGACCCGTATAGGAAAACAGGTCCATATATATATAAATACTTTATTTAATTATACTATCTTTGTTTTTTTAATTTATTAGAATGCAGATTTTTTGCAAAAGAAAATACTGGTTCATAAGCATAGCCAAAACATGTTCAAACCTGCATATCGGTGAACATGTCAAAACAATTTTAGATTATAAACAACACCAAATAATAAAGAATAGGAATTGCGTGTGAAGTGATTCAAATAGCTATTTAAGAATCCCCATTATTTGCGTGTGCAAACAAAACTGTGATTTGACACTATTAGTTTTTAAATTGTTGACAAACAGGTAGATTGTTTACAAACAAATATAGGTCAAAAAGACACTGCAACAGAGAACAATGAACTAATGTTTACAACCTGTCATTATTGACAACTCAGGTAAGAAGGGTAAATTTAGAAGAAAATTTGTCGTTATGTAAACATATGTTTTGAATTTATTTGTGTGTAACAAGGTTCCACCAAGATGGGATAATATATATAGGCGAGATTTATATAATTAATAAAATTTACTCAAGCGTAAATTCATTATCAATTATATAGGGCACTTGAAGCATAATCTTTCACTCGGACACTCCTAAATTAAGAAATCAAAATAATTAATCAGAACGAGTATTATGGTTGGTATCTAATGTCGAGCACTTGATAATGAAATCATTCGCTCTCTTGCACTCCAATATTTAGCAGAAAGGCTGGTCTCTTCTACAAATATTATCATACATACGTTAAATCACTATAGGATGAAATAATCGCCAGTGATATATGAAATGTACATGCAATCAAATTGTGAGATTTTTATATATCAAATATAAATAAATTAAATTAACAGGGGTTGATAGGATTATGAATAAACTAGCAGTTAGTTATTACGGAAATCATTTAGCAACTACATGGTACTGCTATTGTCAAGCGACAGATACTTGAAGCGATGACAAAAGGGTTCAAATTTGAGGAAATTCATTGTACGCGGATTACCAGGTGTTTCTTTGTAGACCAGCAGTTTAAGGTCTTAAACCTAAGCTTCGTTGACAGGTTGAGAACAAAGAATTGATATAGGATTTGGAAACTACAGCGTGAAGTAAACAACTCCTTGTAAGGAACCAGATAAACTGTGAGAACACCAAGCTAGCAAACAAGCGGGAAATAGGCCACAGACCTAAACAAAATTATACAACACACTTAGATCGGAATTGCCCAGAGTTCGAACTTATGATAAAACTGTATTTTAGAAATGGGCATATTCGGCCAGGAAACTTGGTGAAATCGTGTCCAATCAAAAGATGGCGATCCCTTCTTTGGGCATAAGGAATCGTCTGCCAATATAGTAAAGGGTTATATCACGACAAGGTAATGACCTCATGACAACATGATTACAGGGAGAGGGTAAACAAAGTTTTCCTTATAACTACTCAAACAATATTAAATTAGTTCTTCATAGCTCACCGAGACCGGAGTCGGAACAGACTCACAGACATAATTCTTAAATGGCACAATGGCCGTCAATTAGAACTTAAGGAATTTTATACTTAGAAATAATTCGGTCGTGATAGATTCTCAGAGATTCTAGTCTGAATTAACTCTAAACGTGTTCTTGTGGTCAATGCCTCGTCTAATATCAAGTGTCTGTAATTATACGTGTAACCAGTGTCATCTTCGATCAATAAATCATGTTTCTTAAAATTTATCTAGCGTAGTCTTGCACCGGCCAGATCATTTGCTTTCCCTGTAGGAAAGAACCTCAACTCTACCAATTTCCAATCTGAGCAACCCAAGTTCTCACACGTGGAGAATTCCTTCCATACTCCTGGCGCCCAAACATCCCTTATTAACCTATAAACCTAAGACAGAAGAAGGATCCCCTTAATTATTCCTCTTACACTTTGGACACAATTAAACAGTAAAAAAATAAAGAGACAGGTAAATTATTAATGAGTTGTATATTTTGGCTCACGTCATATTTCTTCATTTTTATGCAGACTAGTTTCGTCACTTCTGTGCGACATTCTCAAAGCATTACAACTGTTGCCTTGTGGTTCCCCATCCTGCAAGTTGATTTCTGCTCCCTCTGCTGGCTGACAAATTAACTTTCAAATCAATTTTATTTTTCTCCTTCACAGGGATTTGGAAGTTCATTGGTCAGCCAGCAGAAGGAGCAGAAATCAACTTGCAGGAAGGACAACCGCAAGGCAACATTTGTAATATATAGAGAATGTCGCACAGAAACAACAAAACTAGTCTGCATAAAAATGAAGAAATATGAGGTGAGTCAAAATATACAACTCATTAATAATTAAAAGAAACCTCATAGTGTTATTTCCTACATATTAACTAACTTACTCACTGGCACCGAACATGTAGGTTCATGGTAGTACGGACGTAAGCCCTCCATACATCCCTATCCTGAGCTAATGCTTTCCAATCATTCCCTGTATAATCTACTTCCCTCAAATCATAGTTAATATTAGTCTCCCACCTCATTCTTGGTCTATCAACTGGGCGTTTTCCCTCTGGCTTTCCTACAAGAAGCTTCCATGCACGTTGTTCATTCCCCATACGTGCAACATGTCCTGCCCTCGCAGTCTATGAGACTTAACCATTCTTATTATATCTGGCTTCCTATAAAGACCATGTAGTTCATTGTTATGTAGTCTTCTCCATTCACCTGTCTGTTCATCTCTCTTTGGTCCAAAAATTTTCCTAAGAACTTTACTCTCAAATACTCGTAATCTCCTTTCCTCCCTTAAAGTAATAGTCCCATGTTTTGCACCCATATTATATTATATAACTGGTAGAATAATAGTTTATATATTTTCAGTTTAACATTTTTTGAAAGGAATTGGGACATCAAAAGTCTCTGCAATGCATAATAGCACACATTTCCAGAATTGAGCTTATGTTTAATTTCTTTGTGCATCTCATTCCTATTTGTGATTATTGTTCCTAGGTATTTGAATTCAGCCACTTCCTCAAAATTTCCCTCATTTATCATTAGCTGCCCATTTCTATTATGTAATGTATTTCTATGTGTTACATATATTTAACCCTTTGCATGCCACTGGTAAAATCTCTTGTGCCAGAGATTTAATTTGCATCCGCCGATATGATCGGCTTTACAAGTGTTTAAGTATATTGTCGGGCAGATAATGGACAGAAGCATCAGAGCTGATCTAATCAGCTCATGGCACCTAAAGGGTAAATATTCAACCAAACTTTACTAATTTAATTGATATTGGGGAAAGTGGGGAGGAAAAGAACACTCAAAGTAATTTAACAACAGCAAATTTTCATGATGTTGATTATAAGTAGAATGCAGGGAAATAGTACAGAAATAGTATCTTTACATGCTTACAAATACTGTACAACTTAACTGTAGACAAACAGGGAATATGGGAATTGCATTACAACCATAGTATCTACAGTTAACATAGCTAACATCAACTATTCATTTCAATGCTGAATAACAGATGAATTAACAGTTGTGAATATGTAAGTTTGCAGTATGTACCAGATATTAGAGTAAGCTGACTATACCGTGTATAAAGAGCAATAGGCATTACTAGCTTGCCGTCTGTCTTGACATTACCTAAGCCAGTTGCTCACACTTTGTAAACAAACTAAGTTTACTTGATGTTTTTATTATTAATTTAACACTTCTCACTGAAGGATAAATTATATTTGAAGAGAAAAATTTATGTCTTCTTAACTAAGAGGCCGCCATATGCAAAGATAGAGGCAACAGTTTCAAAGCATTTGGCACAAGGGAATTACAATGTATAAAGAAAAAATTTTTCATCTAGATCGCAACTCGCCTCGGTAGCTCAGTTGGTAGAGCATTTGGCCCGGAAGACCAAAGGTCCCAGGTTCGAGTCTCGGTTTAGGCGAAAATTTTTCTCTTCAGATATAATTTACTTGTTTCATAACTTCATATCTTGTTACTATTTCCCCACACTCCGTTATAAGTTACAAAAAATGCAGCATTGACATAATCTAAATCAGCTAGCACTACTTATCTAATTGTAAGGTTATTTTACTATTGGAAAGATTGATGTATATTCTGCATGTATCAACAGCACAGTATTTGTATTTCTCTACTGGAAATTGTATTCATGAATAATCTAAATAAAAACTGTACTCTATATGAATCTGTTTCTTTATATTACATATTGTTATAATGTACTTCAATTTTACATTTGATTACACAAGTTTAAAATCTTCTTGTTAAAGAAGCCACTAGATGGCGTTAGTGGAACAAATGTTCATTACTTTCACACACATGGGAATCATATTAATATAGAACAAATCTGCAAATAAATCGGAAGCCTAATAGATCAGACGAAAGAGAACCATTGTACAGAACCAGAGACATTGGGTTCAAATCCCAATTTAGGCATATGTTTTTTCTCTTCAAATTTAAATATAGGTTCTTAATTCAATGAAGAAATAACTCATTCATTCATTATAATGCCTTATTGCTACACGTTAAGGTCTCAATTTGATAATTCCTACTTGAATAAAAATCCAAACTTATGTCCTACAAAGGTAAATGCATTATATTATAATTTTAAATTCACATAAATTTAACATTCTCGCTCAAATCTGATCATGGACTGACATAATTTTCCCATATAGTACTACCATATCGAACTAAAGATAAATTTTAAATTGCTCCAACTTTTCGTGTTTAAAAAGTATACAACATTATATAATTAGTTATACAGATGGCAGATAAATGCACATGGTTATTCCCCTTCTTGTGAAGTGTATTTTTAGAATAAACAATGGAGACAAAGAAATCAGTATGGCAAATAAAACAAAAATACATATCCATATATATTTAATATATATAAATAATATAAATTTAATATATAGAATTATTTAATTGGAGCTATTTGAAAATTATTAAAGGATTCCAAAGCATGCTGAAGAAGTATTTTGAAAGCCATACTATTCTAAAGAATGCATGCTGTCATTGCATACAAAAATAAAAAAAAGAGAGAGAGAGAGAGAGAGAGAGAGAGAGCATAACATTAACTATCCTAAATTACTGCAATACATGAAAATATATACTTCATTTAATCCATACTACTAAATGTTCTAGATCTCACTAGCCCAACTTTTTGGCCATTATGGGATTTGTGTCCACCCAGCATCATGAGAAATTTGGGTACCTGCAATAAGTATCAACTCTAGATGAGAAAACCAGCTTTATAGCTAGGGAAGACATCTCACCACTACACTGGCTAGAGGTTCATCCACCTCTGCAATTGACACACAGATGTGAGGTCAGTGGTCAGATGATATGTCAAGGGCATTCCAAGGTTGTTTTGCCATGGATTTATTTTTATAGATCTTTGACAAATACTTTTTTGTTTGGTAAGACATTAATAAATTACAATAGGAAGTAACATTATAAAATTCCTCTTAATAAATAAAGTGAGTCTGTTTTAAGAATCAAATGAATTTTGAATTCTTCTTACCTCATACATGTTTCTTTTTTTAACACAGAACTGCAATATCAGGAAACTTATCAATCCTACCTTCAGCTGTTTTCACAACTGTCAATTTTTCATTATGCCTGTAATTTTTCTAGGCTGCCAGGTGCGCTTTTGAAGCACTTTGTAATCAAATTTGGTTTGTCTGGAAACTCAAGAGTTCATGGTTCTAGTATGGCTTTTTGAATGTATATCTTTTCCCAAACTATTAATTCCAAGGTTTAGATAGATGTTTCAAAAGTTTTGCTTATTTTTCAATTCTATGATTCTCTAATAAACTATGTGCTGCTATTGCTGATTTTTTAATTTCACCATTTTTTATGTTTCTAAAGTGTTCTTTTTTGTGAATGTCTAAATTCTTTTTTTGTTTTTCCTATAATACTATATTGCAATCTTTGCAATTAATTGATAAATTAGAAAAAATCGTGAAATTGAAAATCAGCATCAGCAGCAAATAGTTTATTAGAGAACCATAGAATTGAAAAAAGAAAACCTTTTGAAACATTTAAGTAAACCTTTGGAATTAACAGTTTGGGAAAAGATATACATTTAAACAAAAACATACTAGAACCATGAATTTTCCAGTTTCCAGACAAACCAAATTTGATTACAAAGTTCTTCAAAAGTACACCAGATGGCAGCTTAGAAAATTACCGGCATAATATGTCGACTCTCACTCCATCTTTTGGAGGACTTAAGAACTTGCAAATCAAATCGCTCTCCCTGGGATAGAATCATGAATTTTGAAATTTCCAGGGAGAGCAATTTGATTTGCAAGTTCTTCAGTTCACCAACAGTCAGGACAAGCTGAAGATTATACGTAGGAGCATTGAAACATGTCCAAAAGAAGAACTTTTTATGAGGTAAGATGTAACAGACTCATCTTATTACACTCATAATTTTAAATATATTGTTCTTTAGGTCTGGCTCTCCTATTCACCACTTTTTGAGCTTTATCCTGCTACAGTATGAGGCACTCTTTAGGTGCCATGAGCTGATTAGATCGGCTCTAATGCTCTTGTCCCATTACCTGCCAGACAATATATTTAAACTATTTGCAAAGCCGATCACATCGGCAGTTGCGATATAAATCTCTGACACGAGATTTTACCAGTGGCATGCAGAGGGTTACGGCTATTCATTAATTCATGAATATATACTCTGTCCATTTAAAAATTATTAAAATAAGTTAGAATGTTAAGCAAATAGTAAAAATTATCAACCATACAACTCTCTCTAAACATGTAATATGGGAATTAAATTAATGTTTTTATTACCTCACCTCATATCCTTTTTCTTCTAGACTGCAGTTTCAGAGCTTATCTCCATCATCAGTAGCCTCTGGTCGATCGGTGTTATGTTGTTTCTTGGCGGTTTTCTTCTTACTTCTATTGGTGGATCGATGAACCTCTGAATCAGGTCAAATTTTTGCGGGAGTTTCAAAATTATGAGTTTATCTTTCATTTTTGATTAATCAAGATAAACAAAAAGAACTCACAGTCTGGGAAAAAATCCACATAAAAAAAAAAGAATTTCGAAACTCCCACAAATTTTGACCTGATCCAAAGGCTCATCGGTCCACCGATAGAAGTAAGAAGAAAAAGGATATGAGGCGAGGTAATAATAACATTAATTTAATTCTTAAATTAAACCTGGTGAAAGTTAAATAAATATGTAATATGGGTTTCTCACTATATTTGCCAAATACAATTGATTAAAATAACTTAAAATTTGGACAATGTTATGCATCAACCAGCTAAGTGCAATTTTTTAAAATTGATATTTTGATGCCATCTGTTGCACTAACTAGCTCATAAAGCAAGTGTACACACACTTTTGGTGCCAAATCTTTAAATATAGCCTTATTATTGAAGGAAAATATAAACTCCATCAGTCGTATCACAGATTCTGTGTTTTGTAACAAACGGCTAAAAAACCAGTTCTTCATAAATGCTAATCTAAATTTTGCACCATACAGCTAAGCACCAAATGTTCCTCCTCTTAGATTGTTGATTCATAACTGTCAAACAAATAAAATAACTCGCAATATCCAGTAATGTTAGTTTGACACTAAAATAAATAATGAAGATTGACAAACTTTAAACAATTTTTCTCAAAACTTGCATTAATGGCATATAGTGGTTGATGTGTAACACCGTCCAAATTATAGAATGTACTGAACTCTGAGAAGCAATTAATTTTTCATTTCTCATTATATGTAATGAGCCATAGCTGATTAATCTTTATATGCCTAAACATATTTTCAAATTTTGTTTAGTTGTTTCTTGACTCACCTCATACTTAACTCCCACGCAGACCTAGATTTCGTCACTGTATTTGTGACATTCTCAATGCTGTTCATACTCACAACTGACAGCATTGAGAATGTCACAAATACAGTGACGAAATCTAGATCTGCGAGGCAGTTAAGAAATATGAGGTGAGTCAAGAAACAACTCAACAAAATTAATATAAACCAACAACTCCTGGCGCAACAGGCCTAGAAGGCCCTTAGCCTACCAGCCGGCTGCTGGCCTCACATCCACATGTGTCAGTCACAGAGGTAGATGATGATCAGCCAGTGTAGGGGTGACATGTGGTCAGCATGTCGAGTCCCCCAGCCGTTATAGCTGGTTTTCTCAACCTGGAGCCACTACTTATTGTAGCTACCAAATGCCTCATGATGCTGGGTGGGCACCGGTCCCATACTGGCCGAAATACCACGAGAAAATTTCTTCCCCCATGGAGACTCGAACCAGGGCAAATCCCGTAGCTCTGCACCAAGGTTTCCTGCCTTGACCATTCGGCTATGGCGTGGGACATTAAAATAAACCTCAGTGTTATTTCCTACCTACATAACTTAATATTTTCAAAATTGATAACATTGATTTTTAATAATGAATATGCAAAAGACTTGACTCCTATTTACTGTCAACGAATAATAAATTTTATACTACAGTAAAACTTGTTTAATCCAGAATGTAAATAATGCACAAATCTGTCCAATGTGAACAAATTTACAGGTCCTGGCAAAATAATAGTAATTTTACGTGTATTTATTTTGCATAAAATGGAATCTATCCAAACGTGGAAATGGAAAGGGTACTTCTACACAATTTATGAAAAAAGTTTTTATAAAGCAGAAAGATAGAGAAATATATTAGTTTTCACCTCAATAAATTCCCATTAAAAAACAACAATAAAGAATGATTCCTGCCACTGGTAAAGTAGAGATTCTACCCGTACCTGAAATTTTCTTTCGGCCTCACTTTACACCCGTTATGCAAAATACAGATACCTGTCTTAAAAATAACCATTACATTGTAAAGTCTTAAATATTATAATATTTAGTTTAAGTTCTGAATTTATGGATTAGAGCTAGCTGAAATGTATGTATCATTCTCATTAAATTAAAAAGTGAATGTGATTGAAGATAAATCTCCAAATTTCCAGATCGATGGTCCAAAGTCAAGCTCTAGTTTTTGCTAAATCCCTAGGGAATAACGATTTCAAGGCATCTTCAGGTTGTCTGGACAGATTTAAAAGATGACACAATGTAGTGTGGAATGAAATTTGTGTAGTTAGTGAGCGGAAACCAAAACTGCAAACTTTAATTTCAGGATACGCATAAGAGACATTTTTAACAGCGTCGAAACAGGACTGCTTTTTCGCACATTACCGTAGAAGTCACTCATACAAACTATACTTCACTTTTCAATGACAGCGGAACTACAATTAAGCCAAGATACGTAAAAAGACGTACAAGGTAATCTATAATCTAAGATTATTAATAAGTTTTAGTTTTTTAAAATGTGGAATTTTATCTAATGTGGAAAAAAAAAAAATTGTCCCATGTGATCCCACTTTGAGCAAGTTTTACTGATTATATATATGAACAATGAAAATGGAATAAAAAGAAAGCAGTACCTTTATCTATTTTCTTGAAAAAGAATCTAATATTAATAAAATACATCTGATCCCATATTTTGTCTTCTTTTTAGACCAGTTTTGGAGTATCATTTTCCATCCTTAGTATTTTCTCAACCATTGTTCTGTTGTGGCGATTCATGGTGGATGAAGAAACAATGAATCACCATGACAGAACGATTGAGAAAATACTGAGAATGCAAAATATTCCAAAATCAGCCTGAATCCACCTAAGGTCCTCACCCTTCGGAGGGAAGTGAAACAACCTACCATTTAAAGCAAAGCTGTATTGGGAAGAACTCAGGAAAATGGCTAACCTTCAAATCTTTAATGTTGGATAAACAAATAACTTTCTGGTACTTTAAATGTGAGTGTTCCAATGCGCGGCCACTGCACTTATTGTACTTTGGTTCTGCATATCGGACAACTATGTTAGTAACAATAAATAAATAAAAACATTTTCTCTATACATAGTTAAATATGGGAAATAACATTACATGGTTCTTAATTCAATGAATGACTCATTCATTCATTCATTCATTCATTCATTGACATTTTCTCTAATTCATTTATAAATTAAAATTACAATTTCTATAAATATAGAAGTGTGTTCAACCACCTTTTCCAAAGTTTGTTGAAAACTTTATTTGCAAGTAGTTATAGAGAATGAAAATTGAAACTGTACTTTATGAATCATCATTAATTTGTTTACAGAAGCAGATAATAACAGACCATTTTTTAAACTAAATTAGATAAAAATTTAAGTACTAAAACAACATAAAGTAGTACGAGTAATTTTTTTAAATTGGTATGGATAAATGATTCTATACTTAGTGCAATAATGTTTAACAGTTTTTAGATACAAATCTCTGTTCTAGCCTGATTATAAAACAAAGCTAAAGTCCAGTCACTGGATCCCCGACTCTGACGTTTAGGCTGTATAAGGGGTAAAAAGAGAAACTCGCCCTCAATTGCCAATAAGGGAATAGTTGAGTGGGCATGGACGTCTGCCACAACCAATCACTGCTTTTGACACTTCTATAGCGCACTAGTAAGGTTTGAAATTGCTGAGATGTTATCAGCTGTATTTCTGTAACCTTATACATAAAGCGGCCCCTCCCACTGAACATCCATATTGGCAACACCGTTGTGAAAATGTCAGAGCCAGAGACTCAGTTGCTGGACTATAGTAACTCTGTGATAGGAAAGAAATGCAATCTTGGTATCAACAATCTCATATGTTTAACTTTTATAGGAATTAATCACTGTGATGTTTAATTTATGGTGAAATTAAATGTTTCTTACATCTCCTCATATAAATCTTCTAAGTAGATCGCGATTTCGAGACCATAACGGTCTCATCTTCAGTACAATCTTGGCCCGACTGATGTTATGTCGATCAGAAGAAACTCTTCTTCTTCTCTCTGTTGGTGGACCGATGAACCTCTGGATCAGGTCAAAATTTGCAGGAATTTTGTGAAGTTCATAAGTTTTCTTTTGTTTTTCTGAATGTGGATCTTTTCACAAACCGTGAGTTCCTTTTGTTTGTCTATTTTGTTTGTTAGATCCACATTCAGAAAACAAAGGAAAACTTATGAACTTCGAACTTCCTGCAAATTTTGACCTGATCCAGAGGTTCATCGGTCCACCAACAGAGGGAAAAAGAAGAGTTTCTTCCGATCGACCTAACATCGGTCGCCAAGATTGTACTGAGGATGAGACCGTTATGGCCTCGAAATCGCGATCTACTTAGAAGATTTATATGAGGAGAGGTAAGAAACATTTAATTTCACCATAATCTCATATGTAATAAATAAATAAATAGTAAAAATTCGAGAAATTTTGTGCAACCAATTATACATATGAAAAAAAAAAAAACACACACACACACAAGCAGCCAGATGAGATCCTTTTATTGATGTTATGAGACACAACCTTCAGTAAATGCTGCCCCTAATCTTTATTTACCCTTTTACTATTACCTCAAACTTTATATACAATGTGTTGCAAGATACTTACTTAATCTCTTAAAAATAAATGGCAAAAACTTTTAAATATTTGGAATTGAAAAGCATGCAAAGTGAAATTAAAATGATTTACCTGCGAGGCATGTATCTTGCATTTGGTGGTTTACTAAACGAAGGAGATGGCGCAAGACCATTTACAGAAAAAACGCTGCCTATATCAAAGTATGCAGGACTTGCTGGACCCCAAGGTTGGAGCATACCTGGAGGATAAAATGGCTGGTGCTGTTGAAACGTCTGAAATTACATTAATCAAATATGTAACAAAATCATTAATGATATGAGACTAAATAATCAAATCATCTTATAGTCGCCTTTCTTTAAAAACCATTTAAGTCCCATTTTCCTCAAATTTACCGTATTTATGCATATATAGGCCGCATCCAAGTTTTGTGATAATAAATTGGGGAAAAAATATTTGTCTTATATTTTCACTAAGAAGTAGTGCAAAAGACATAAAAAAAGAGTAAATAAATTAACATGGTCTTGTAATGCCTAACAAGGGAGAAGCTAAGGCCCAACATTGGGCTATAATGCCATTGTACATTGTAGATGAAGATTAATGATGAATACATAAGAAAAGATAAAACCTAGTACTACAAATTAGCCTACTTTTATTAGTAAGTAACAAGAATGTCACATATTTAATATCCTCATATGACAAACATAGTAAACAAGTATGAGGTGAGTGAAATAATAAAAAATAAACAAATTAAAGAACCTCATAGTGTTATTTCCTATCTACATAACTTAATAGTAAACAATATGAAATATTAAGTTATGTAGATAGGAAATAACACTATGAGGTTTTTTAATATTGTTTAATTTTAGGAAGTTATATTTTGAGGTTATTTTAATTATATTATTTTTGGTCTTGACATCTTACCTCAATATTAATGTTGTTTTAATTATATTATTTTTGGTCTGGACATCTTACCTCAATATTAATGTTGATTTGTTCTTGGACATGTTTCAAAACAATTCTGTTTTATCGTCAGCTTTCCCAGAATTAAATCAACATTAATATTGAGGTAAGATGTCCAGACCAAAAATAATATAATTTTTTAATATTGTTTATTTTTTATTATTTTACTCACCTCATACTATGAAATAATAAAAAATATATTTTTAACGTACATATTGCAGAGTTGTTGGACTATAATCTAAATGTTTAATGCACTATTCGACACCTGTTGGCCAGAAGACTGGCACGCCATAACATAAAACAGCATTGGTAACTTAAATTTTTAATTAAAATTATTTTATAAATAATGGAGTCAGATGTGACTCGGCAGATATGCATTATATATGTAAAATATAAACAATTTACCTTGGTAGTAATTCCACTAAAAGAGACAGCAATCAATCTGAGATGTAAATCTCTCCAATCAAGACCACAGATACCAGTAAAAGTGATAAAACAAGAACAAGAAACATACAAATTGATTGCAACACGTTTCACCCTTAAACAGGACATCATCAGGTGATCATATCGAATAAAAACAGTTTGGGTATGTTTCTTGTCTTGTTTTATCACTTTTACTGGTATCTGTGGTTTTAATTGGACAGTTTTGCATCCCTTATTGATTACCAACTCTTTTAGCAAAATTATTACCAAGGTAAATTTGTATTATTTTATATAAAATTGTTTTGAAAATATTCTTCCCTCCACCCACAATGATATTCAGAACATACTATAGATTTAATAAATTAATATTAAGAAGCTAAAGCTGTTACTATGATTGAAATAAGTACATTAAAGTACACAACTAAATTATTGTAATCAAATGGTAAAGAGAAAAAATTGTTTATTTTTTATTATTTCACTCACCTCATACTTCATAATTCATAGCAGATCCTGGGTTTCTTCACATCTATCACAGGGTCTGCTATGAATTATGAAGTATGAGGTGAGTGAAATAATAAAAAATAAACAATATTAAAAAACCTCATAGTGTTATTTCCTATCTACATAACTTAAGAAAAAATTATGCCTGAACCGGGAATCGAACCTTCAGCTTTCTGTGCTGATGCTCTTAACCATTGAGCTAATTCAGGCTTCCTTCACATCCAAGCATAAATCCTACCTTTACCTTACTGTCTTGGTCCCACATTCAAATGCAATGAATCATCATTCACAAATACACAATGAATGGCTTCTACATTAAGAAGACATGAAGGGACTCCACATAGCTAAAGCATTATTTATTAAATTAATATTAAGAAGCTAAAGCTATTACTATGATTGAAATAAGTATATTAAAGTACACAACTAAATTATTTTAATCAAATGGTAAAGAGAAAAATTTATTCCTGGGTTCGATTCCAGGCTCAGGCATAAATTTTTCTCTCTACCATTTGATTACAACTATAGATTTGCAAGCTGATTAAAATCATCATCATCATCATCATCATCTTCACTTCAAGGTTCAGGCGACTCGCCTGTTCCAAATTTACAATGATTCCTTCCATCTCTTCCTAGGTTTTCCTACGTCCCTTTGGTTTATAATGTTATGATATCTGCCCGGCTGTTCATTGTGAATACTTTGAGTAATTATTACACCAAAGAAGTTACCAACCTCTTGTGGAGTTAATGATAAAGAGACTGCTGTCTTATGGCTTAAACTATTTAGCCATCATGTATATTAGCCCGGGGGGTACACCGTAGCGTAGTGGTTAAGGCACTGCGCTACAAACCGGAAGGTCGAAGGTTCAAGTCCATGGGGTCAGGATTTTTAAACTGACCCAAACCTTCCGGCGGCACTATGGCCCTGGGGTCGACTCAGCCTGCAACGAAAATTAGTACCAGACGCTTGTTCTGGGGGTAAATGCGGCCGTCACGAAGGGCTGACATCAAGTGCCGATTGTATAGAAAAGTGGGAGCCTTAACCTCCTACTACCCCAAGGGCCTCCTGAGGCCTGTAGTGGGAATACTTTACTCTTTTGTATATTAGCCCTACGTGAAGGGATGCTCCTTCTGCTCTGTCTTGACCATTCTTCATCCTTGTTACCCCGGGCATGAGCCTTCCATATATATAACCCCTGGAGAGAGGGTGTCTCTAGCATTTTTTAAGCCCCCAGGAACTTGGCTCCTTCTTGGTCCATGGGTCCTTATTACCGTAGCTATCTGGACCACCCCACCATAACCAGTGGGATCGCTCATCTGCCACCCGGGGGACATGCCCGATAGATGTTACAAGGTCCCCCCTGGTAAGATTTAAAATTAAACCTCATAGTGATTTTTCCTACAAAAGTTCAATATAAGTTCAAGATTAAAATCTTGTGAGAGAAAAAAAAAAAAAAAAAACTCTTCTTCTTCATACATACTAACAAACCAACAAATCCACAAACCCATTTCATTATGAGGCATTTGCTAACAATCATCAGGAATAAAAGATGATATGTATACAATTAGGAAGAGTTGAAAAGAAATTCTAAATTAAACAAAAACCATAAAAAAGTATACTTACATATACATGAACCTGATTTCCATAGCTAACACTAGGAGGTATTGAGCTACCATTAGTGTACAGGAACCTCTGCTGCCCTTGGTATGCATTCGGGTCATACATAGCAGCAGGAGGCGTGCGGTAACCATTCTTCATTGCTGCTCCCAAGGGAGGAACAGGTGGCAAGGGCATCCTATTCATAGGTTTCGCTTTGATTCGTGCCATGATAGGCTTACCCTAAAAAAAAAAAAGGGGTGATAAACATAAAGTAAAAACAATATTTCATAAATTTATTATGAGAAATAACATTATGAAGCTTTCAAGTTAATAAATCATTAATGAGTCATGGATATCTCACCTCATAAAATCTGCATATTTTTCAAAGCACAGGACCAGTTTCAGGAAACATTTTTCCATCTTCATCCATCTTTACAAGTCGTAAACAAAAATTCAGAGTTTATGAGGTGAGATATTCATAACTCAATAACTATTTATTGAAAAGAATATGCCTGTCAAACTATTTTAAAAAAGTCCTTATAAAAGAAAGTAAAGTATATATTCAACTTCCAAATTATGGCACCAAACTCTGAACTGCCAAATGGTAAACTAGAGAAAATAATCATTCTACAGCTTCAAACTGATTCTCTTTTATGTAAATATAAAAAATCGAATGGGTGATAGTAAGAAGGAAAAAATTCTATTTAATTTTAATTGAGTTAGTATTTTTTTTAACATTCTTACCTCATGTGGTTGTTTTGTCGAACATATGTTTAAAAAAGAATTAAATTAAACCTCATAGTGTACATTCCCTGTGAAAGTTAAATATGTTTCAAAGCTGTTGCTCCATCTATTTAATTGAGTTGTTTGACTCGCCTCAAATTTCTTGAATTTTATGGAGACCTAGGTTTTGCTACACTACGCGACATTCTCAATGACACACAACTCTATATTTGTCCTTCAGTGAGAAGTAAAAATAAATATCCTCAACCTGTATCCTATTCAGGGCCAGACCGAAGGATGAGACGAGGCCCCTTATATAGAGGTCTGTGAACGTCAAGGTTGCCGGCCAACCACACCATCACAGGAGCAGATGAACAAAATGGACAAGTATAGAGAAAGGGTGGAATGAAATAATGGCAGGGCAAAACGGGAAAAAAACTGAGAAAAACCTGCCAAGCTCCATTTCTTCCACCATGAAACCCACATGGAGTAACCGAGACTGATCTCGGAACCCCAGCAATAAGAGGCAGGCATCTAACCGCTTGTGCCACGGAGCCGCCTTTAGAGAGAAGTATTAAATTTAAAATAAAAAACACTGAAAGAATCTATAGATTGTACTTTTGTGAAAATTTAAACAAAGAAACTGTGAAGCTTAAGTTAATTATTATATTAAAGAAAAAGAAAACACTTGTGAGGTTATACTAGAACTCTATACGAGTAATTTTCAATATCTGATAATGCATAGCCATTAAAACTTCTCAATTTAAAATGGCTAAAATATGAAATCTCTTCGACTTTAACAAAAATCTTTATCTTGAAGTAATACAGGGTGAATCAAAAATATGGCCATAGATTTGATCACATTGTGATGAAAATATTACCATTACAGCAAATATAAAATTACCGTTGGAAAGGCAATTATTCAAATTACAACAATGGAATAAAACAAAACAGTGTACAACTTACGTCATTAGTCAAAATGACGAATATACAAAAACAAATTACAATTGCTGCATGGGCAATAACGTATCCTTAAGATCGTGAGGCCGCAAGACGTGAGTTTAACGTAGCACTGCAGCCGTCGATTGTGGGGAAATGGAGAAAATGCTGCTGGAAACAGGAAAGATGCAGAAAATCAAACCTCCTGGAAGGCCTTGCATTAGCCCGGATGCAGAAACAACGAAGAGAATTGTGGAGGCGTTCGATGTTAGCCCATAAAAATCAACTCGCCAAGCTGCACGTGAGCAGAACAATATTTTGTTCTATTGTTGTAATTTGAAGGATTCCCTTTCCAATGATAACATCATATTTCCTTTAATAATATTATTTTCGTCACAAAATGCGAACAAACATATAGCCATATTTCTGAATCACTCTGTACTACAACCCTCTAGTAATTTTTAATATCCGATAATCAAATATACAGTCATTGAAATTTCAGTTTAAAGTGGATAAAACTTAGAATTTTTTCCTTCTTATTCACATCCAGTCAGTTATATTGTAATATTAATAAATTAATGAGTCATTTTTATATCTTACCTCATATATCATGTTTTATTAAACACGGTAACTATATAGTTACCGTGTTTATTAAAAAAACATGATATGAGGTAAGATGTAAAAATGACTCATTAATTTATTAATTAAGAACCTCATGTGTTTCCCATTTTTAACTTTGTATATTGTAATATTGCTTATCTGAACAAATTGCAATAACTGAATATAGATGGGGAGCAAATACATAAATCTTAACGATTTTATTATTAATTTAACACTATAACATAAATCTTTGTATATACAGATAGCATAATCCTGAGGTAACAATAATTTAAGACTTTTATTACACTGTTAGATAATATTAAAAAGCATATGAAAGAAAGTAATATTACCTGAAACTCCCTGACTTCTTCCCTTAGGAACCTGTACGCTCTCTGAGCATCTTCATCAGACTCAAATGTCACATACCACGAATTATTATGTGCAAATTCACATGATATTAATCTGGGACAATTTTCTCCAGAAAATATAGCCTGAAACAAAAAAGTAAATCTAATAAACAATTTATTCACTTTAACTGTACTATATATTGATAAGACATATACAATAAATATCTCAGTTCTAAGGTTATATATCAAGATACACTGCCAATCAGAAGCAATGACCACTTGAAATATTCAAAGTCTTTCATCTTTTGCACTGCACATGGAAAGCTTTGTTCTTATTACTATGCATATCTGAGCAGCTTAAATTTGGTTATTTGATTCAGTAGTCTTGATAGCAGCTCATGAAGGGTCCAATGGCTCCCAAAACCACGGTTGTGTTAAAGAACATAGATATATGAGGTAAGAATAATCATGATTCAATATTAATTTTAGTCTGAAATAGGTTACAGATCACATTGGATAGTATATGCTGATGCTCTGAAGAATGTAATATGAATTAAATATATTATATTCAATGCGTCCACCTCTGTGGTCTCGAGGTAGCGTGCTGCCTTGTCACGCAGCAGGCCCGGGTTTGATCCCTGCTCGGGACAGTTTTTCTGGGTGAGGTTTTTATCGGGGTTTTTCCTCACCTGTAAGACAAATGTCAGGAAAACTTTAAGGCCCAAACGGTCCCCAAAATCATATGGCCATCGCAATCATCATCATTCATATTCATCTTATCATCATGATCCTTCATCAGTGTGGAAAGCAACGGGAAGCTACCACACCTATAATTCCCTAGTAAAGCTTGCAAAGCATAGCATGAAAATGATATGATTGCAGTGAAAGACCTGTCTTTAGGCAGAATTACTATGGATGGATATTCAATGCCACCAGATTGTCATTATGACGTTTCTGGTATTCTCTCCTGGCATCAGCGTTATTGTAGCCCACTTCTGAGGTTGGGGTGCTTGAAAGGCAGTGTTACGCTACCTCGATGATGTATGTATGATAGGTGGTGATGATGGTAATGATGTGCCAGGAGAGGCTTTAATCAAACACTTAATGTAATGAGGTGAATATGATAAATGATAATCTTGGCCAGATAATATGGGATCATTTTAAGCTTCCCGACATTTAATATTTGTGGGAATAACAGAATGAATCGACAATGTCGCATAGATGTGACAAAATAAATAACTCGTAATTAATAATTCCTGACATTTGTCTGACAGGTGAGGAAAAACAAAAAAAAAACCTCATCCAGGAAACTTGTTCTGATCGATGATAGAACTTGGGCCCACTGCGTGACAAGGCAGAATTCTACCTTGAGACCACAGCGGTGGACATGAATAGATGCATGTAATATCATCAGCATCACCATCTTCTAATCGAATCCTCCTTTCGGAAGGTCGATTCCAAATACGCCTCCAAACATCTCTATCTTCCCACACTTTTCTTCTTTTTTAGTTCCGCCCAATCGCATCGTATCGTATCCTCTCTCTTGTAAACTTTTCTTCACTTGGTTACTCAATCTTTCTCGTGATAGTTTTCCTTGCATCTTGAGATTTAACAGTCTTTGTGATAGTCTTTCCTTTTCCATTCTTTTTAAATGTCCAAACCATTTTAGCCATTTTTTTTTCTATGTCTGTTAACTTTTCTACACTTAATATCTCCCTGATTTTGTACTTCCTTATTATATCCTTGTTTTATGTACCATTCCATGTAATAATTTAATTTCTGTAGCTTGGATTCTGCTCAATTCTTTGTATTTGTCAAAGTCTCAGCTGCATGTGTTAGAAGTGGTTAGAAATAAGTTTTATATTGACGATTTTTTATTATTAATTTAACACTTCTCATTGAAGGATAAATTATATTTGAAGAGAAAAATTCTCGCCTAGACCGAGACTCGAACCCGGGACCCTTGGCTTTCAGGGCCAAGTGCTCTACCAACTGAGCTACCGAGGCGAGTTACGATCTAGATGCAAATTTTTCTCCTATGTACGTTATAATTCCCTCGCGCCAAATGCTTGAAACCATAGCTTCTAACTTTGCAAATGGCGGCTTCTTAGTTAAGAAGACATTTATTGGGAATTTAACACTACTTTATAGCCAGTAGGGCTTCTATTGACGATTTTATTATTAATTTAACACTTCTCATTGAAGGATAAATTATATTTGAAGAGAAAAATTTTCGCCTAGACCGGGACTCGAACCCGGGACCCTTGGCTTTCCGGGCCAAGTGCTCTACCAACTGAGCTACTGAGGCGAGTTACGATCTAGACGCAAATTTTTCTCTTATGTACGTTGTAATTCCCTCGCGCCAAATGCTTGAAACCATAGCTTCTATCTTTGCAAATGGCGGCTTCTTAGTTAAGAAGACATTTATTGGGAATTTAACACTACTTAATAGCCAGTAGGGCTTCTATTGACGATTTTTTATTATTAATTTAACACTAGATCGTAACTCGCCTCGGTAGCTCAGTTGGTAGAGCACTTGGCCCGGAAAGCCAAGGGTCCCGGATTCGAGTCCCGGTCTAGGCAAAAATTTTTCTCTTCAAATATAATTTATCCTTCAATGAGAAGTGTTAAATTAATAATAAAAAATCGTCAATAGAAGCCCTACTGGCTATAAAGTAGTGTTAAATTCCCAATAAAGGTCTTCTTAACTAAGAAGCCGCCATTTGCAAAGATAGAAGCTATGGTTTCAAGCATTTGGCACGAGGGAATTACAACGTACATAAGAGAAAAATTTGCGTCTAGATCGTAACTCGCCTCGGTAGCTCAGTTGGTAGAGCACTTGGCCCGGAAAGCCAAGGGTCCCGGGTTCGAGTCCCGGTCAAGGCGAAAATTTTTCTCTTCAAATATAAGTTTTATATATTGCCATTTTACTATTGATTGGCATATCTTTATTCCAGATTAATTTTTAGTTAAATTATAGACTTTTAAACTTTTCTCTATTCTTTTACTGATTTCAGTCTGTTTTCCCCATTTGCATTTATCACTGTTCCTATATGTAAATTTTTCCACTTTTTGTAGATTTATGCGTGATAACAATCATTGTTCTGGTTTCTACATACATGATACATGCAATGTCTTGCGTATAATTTGTATATAAATAAGGAAGTAAGAAATACACTTGAGTTTTGACAGCATATACTGTTAACGCAAGAACCATGACAGTCACTTAACTATATTGTTCTCCGCTTCGAATCCTATGCAGTACATTTTTTAAACAAATTTCTCATTGAAGATCTATAGGATATTATAATAAGTTTTCTTTCTACAAAAGGTTATTTGTCTATACATTATTTTTAGTATAATGTAATGAATATAAACACAGTACACATGAAACAGTAAAATTCACTAGCAGACATCAGTCTGTTTACCACTTGCAGGGAAAAGGTAGAATTATTTCCTATAAAGCCATTCACAACTGGAATTCCCTACCACAAGAAATAAGGGGCTGCCGGACATTGGCATCTTTTAAAACAAATCTAAATTTATATTTGCTCTAAACTCGACTTCATTATTATCCAGTGTAAGATATATATATTAATTGGTGTTTCCCGTATAATGTATCATATTTATATTATTATTATTATCGTATCATTATTGTTATTACCCTATAAAATGTTGTTTGTACATGACATTTACATTGTTACACTTATTGTATCTTTAAGTGTTTATAATTAGTATAGTGTATATCTATATTTGTCGAATATTTATTTGTATTTGTACTGGTTGAGTGGAAGAGAGGGCCTTATGGCCTTAACTCTGCCAGAATAAATAAATTATTATTATTATTATTATTATTATTATTATTATTCCTACAGTAGGCCTACGACATGTTAAGCAATTTAATGTGTGAATAAATTGCACAATCCACCATATGTATTGTTTTAAATATAACATGATTGCATTATAAAGAATGCAGAATAATGTGACATCTCTTAGAATGTTCATAAACAATAACAATTTAGACCTTCACCCCTCCTCTGCACTGTTTATTTTTGTCATAATCCATGAGAATTGTAGACAGGTAAAATCAAGTTCAGACTCATTCACATTGGCCTTTCTGCTGCCACAGCAAGAAGAAGGCTTGGGAGTTCCTACGTCTACGAAAAGAAGGTGAGCCTTTCATCAAGGCAGAGGAATAAGAAATGCACGTAATTCCTGGAAGCCTACACATTTCTTCCCAGAGATAGGGCATGAGTTTTATTAGGAAATTAATAATCAATTCCAACTATGGTGCAAGATCCCATTGAACTGCCAGGAAGGTTAGGTTGGATGATGGAACAGATTGCGATCATCTATTCTTCACTTCTACTTGAAGACTTTGATTGGTGCAATGTAATTTTCTCTGACAAATCAACCCCTAAAGTATGAATGACAGTCCTATCCAAGTATATCACATGGATTGAACTTTTACAGGAATAAATCACTATGAGGTCTAATTTAAGATAAATTAAAATTACTTAAAAGATTGGTCATGAGGAGAGGTATGAAACATTTTAATTTATCTTATATGACATGGATGGTTAATCGATATGATATTCGTTATGTGTATTCAATTGTAAAGACAGGTTGCGTAAGCATATCATATTGAAGATGGATGTAGTTTGATGGGGCAGGAGTTTTAAATGGCAGCCTCCTATCTCCATATTTTGGAGAACATAGTTCCTTCCACTTGAGAGTATTATCTTAAAGAATACCTGTATTCTTACAACATAATCATCCAGCATCATGCCCTTTGGTTCAAAGATAGTTTTAGGGGAGGCATGGCATGCATCTTCTAGATCATTCTCCTATGTCACCTGATATGAATCCGATAGAACACAAGTTGGTAAGAATGAAGGCAACTTTACACTAAAAATGATCAGGAAAAATTGTGGGAAGAGTGATTAAATTAAAATATAAAAATGATATCTTGTTTATTAATTTCAATTTACATAGGAAATTTTATTGTTACTTTGAATATTCAAAAGTTTTGAAGTATCTTCTATAGGTTTGTAATTAACTCCTGAAATATTATCCATATACTGCATAAAAAATTGAAAATCAAATGACATTCAAAATTACCCTTGAACAGATTAGCTAAAAAATGGAGACATTCTCCACTACAAACCCAGACTTTAAGGGTCGTATCTATGAACACATTAGACCATAAAAGTCGTTCTCAGCTTGTACTCTGCTGAGAAAGTTGCATCCAAAGACGTTTTTGCATACCCAAAAATCTGTTCATGCAATAATAATTGTCGAAATTCCTAAGCTACCTGGCGAGGTGACTTTGCAGAGAACGAATCGTGAGCAACCCGATGGGAACCGATGTACTTTGAAACCTTACTGCTTTATCCAAGATGTCGGACCTTGAAGACTTCAATCATGTTTTCGGTATACGCGGAGAAGAGGAATTTGATAGGGTCTACCAAAGAATTCAACTGGAAGAACAGGAGAATCGGTGTAATATCGCACGACACAGACGTCGTCATATACAGTTTTATTTGCAGGACGTCAAGCGTAAATGCGTTCCTCTAACAGACAAAAATAACAGAAGTGGTTTTATCACTGAGAATTCTGGGTAATTTCTTGCCAATATTATGAAAAAACTACTTTCATGCATAACCAGTCAGCGACTCGCTAATTTGAACTTTGCATGTGCTCATGGAAAACTCAGCTCACCAGAGCTAATATATTTGCATGCAGCCTTTAATATACTACACATTAAAAAAAATTAATTTAACTCACTTTGACCTCATCTAATGGTGTATTGTCTGGTATTTCACGTAAAATAACTATGCACCGCTTATGGTTTGGCCGAACTTTCTGACCTTCTTCATCCACCTGGACATTTGGCGATTCTGAAATAAACAAAATTTTTATGTTTCTCATAAAAACTTAATTTTGATTACAAACGATTGTTCATTCACTCTTCCCTAAATTACAAATCAAACAAAAATTATACATGATTTTTTTAAATAAGTAGAATGTATAAATAGTGTTGAAGTTTTAGAATAATTTATATAATATGTATAAATAGCATTTATTATTGATGTTTTACCATCCTAAAAAAAATACAAAAAAAAAAGCCATAAACTGTATTATTCTTAAAACTGTAAAAATTCAATTTTTCAAAAACATGTTTACATCATGTAGGATGAGAGGAATGCAGAATAATGATAATGAAATATAATTAAAATATATATTTCATAATGAAGGAGATTTCATGGTAGTAATTACATTTTTAAGACTAAAAATGGTTGATGCATGTCTTACAGAATGTCTTTCAAAAGAACTTCAAAGAAAAACACTAAATGAGAAATCTGGATAAAGAAAAAATAAAGGAAATTAAAACAGAAAAGTGATTTAGAAAAGATAGGAGTTAAAAGATGAGAAAACAAACAGTTAACAAAGAGATAACTGGAAAGACATATACAACATTGTCAATGACCTATTAGAACTGTAGTGTCACAATGTGTGTGTAATTTACAAATTAGAAATACAAATTTTACTTTATCAATAACAAAAAAATATTTTTCTTATAAATTACTGCCTGATTAAATTCTTTTGTATCTAGTTTTAAGTAGTTTAAAATTAATAAATACACCAAATCGTAAAGTGTTAAAAAAAATAAGACTTTCCTTATCAGATTAAACCTCTCAACTATTTGCAAAGTAATTCTTTAAGAAAGATACCACATTCATTTTAAGTGACAATGTGTTCTATTTTATATGAGTCTGCTAATTCCCTAGTTCTTGAACAAATATATTAATTATTAAATTTCTATTATATAAAGACTAACACTCCATTTTTATAGAGTTTCTGCATACTAGACTTACTTACCTCTTAATACTTCGGTTATTAATTTGATATCTTTAGTTAATTTCTTTACTTGGTTAAAATTTGCAACAGTCCAGATGGGAACATATTGGTCATTATCCATTTGTGAAAGCAAGTATGCATCATTAGCCAGATTTTCTCTGAAAAAAAATCATACATTTAAATACTATTATAAAATAAAACAAAGTTAAAAATGTACCTTCTTAGGTCAGAGTCGTTGTCCTCAACTTATGAAAATGTATGCTTTTTTTATCTGAAGGTCTTTCAGAATCTCTATTCTATCTTATCTTCAGCAGGTCTTTCTTTGCTACATTACTTGATGTTCTCAGTGCTGGTCCTAATGTAGTGTTGTACATGACTACACTACATTAGGTCCACTGAGAACATCAAGTAATGTAGCAAAGACCTGCTAAAGATGGAACAGAGATTATGAAAGGCCTTCAGATAAAAAAGCATACATTTTTATAAGTTGAGGACGATGGTTCTGACCTAAGAAGGTACATTTTAAATTTTATATGACTATCCACTTCAACGGTTTTAAACAATGAATTTTATTAATATTAAATACCATTATCTCTAGAAAAATGTATTGTATTTAAAAAATATAGTTATCTTTTTTGTAACATATGGATGGATTAAAGTTACAGTTTCTTTATATTTGAAGAGAGAAATATAAACCTACACTGGGGTTCAAACTCAGGACCTTTAGCCTTATACGCTAATGCTCTTGCCACTGAGCTATCCTAGGCCTCCAATCTAAATGCAAATTTTTCTCTTATGAATTTCAATTCTCAAAAGTGTCAAAGGTTACAAAACCGTTGTTCGAAATGCAAATGCAGCTTCTTATTTAAGAAGACTTAATTGGAATTTTAACATTGTTTTATAAAACGAGTAGAGTCTTTTTTCAATTTTAAAATACAATAGGAAGTAACATTAACAGATTGAAATCACTAACAATGGGGCTCAGAAGCCTTGAAACATATGTTCGATAAAAACAACCATAAGAGGTAAGAATATACAGACGAAATGTCTTAATTATTGAACAAACCTCTTAATTAAATTATTTTGAATCTTAATATTATTCGTTTTTAAACACCTTAATGATGGACAAATTATATTTGAAAAGAAAAATATATGCCTAGACTGGGGTTTGAACCCAGGACCTTTGACTTTCTATGTCAAAGGTCCTGGGTTCAAACCCCAGTCTAGGCGTATATTTTTCTTTTCAAATATATTTTGAATCTGTTATATCTTACCTAAATATTTACCTCTTAATATTACTTCCTATTGTACTTTAAAATAAATTCAGACAATCGAGTCTCTTTTTTCAATGTTTTTATTATAAATTTATTATTTGCTCCTCAGTGAGAAATGTTATTGCTCAATGAACCAGCCATCAATCACTATTTTAAGCCTAATTCCTTCCCTTGGATGCTCACTGATTTAATTTTGTTAACTGAAATTGTTATACCATTTTTTCGATGTTTTTATTTAAATTAATTTTTCTCAGCTTGGCAAGATTGGCAGGAAAAGGAGGAACATAAACACTACCTTTATTGAACCCCCAAACAAACAAAAAATTGAGAGTAGACAGATCTGGCGAGTGAGGCAGTCATGGAATTGGTCCTGAATGTCCAATACATTGGCTTGGGAAATACCAATCAAGTAGGTCACAAACCTCATTGTGGCAGTATGGTGGTACCCCTTTCTTGCTGGAAGTGAATGCATCCATCTTGGTTGTCTTCATAAATTTGCAGAATTAGGAACCGTTCGAGAGTATTCTGATATACCCCATCTATGGTTTTCTCCATATAAAAATGAACCATATACTTTAAATTTGATGAGAGAACGAAACATATTTAATTTTAGAATCCCATGAAACGTGTTCTAAGATTGCAGAATGGTTCTTGGTATTCCAGATAGGATGGTTGCGAGTGTCAACTATCTCACTGATATAAAACATTGAGTCATCACTAAAGATGACATCTAGAAATGTCTCATCGTTTTTTATTTGATTTAAAATTTCCTCACAGATTTATTGTCAAATGTCTTTATCTCCACCTGTAGGGTTGTACCATCGTCAGATTGTATGGCTTCATAACTAAACATTTTCATAATTTGGGTGCTTATGTTTTCTTTACTTCCTTTTCATGATTTTAATTTCAAACTTTTGATTTTCTTATTTTGACTAAATATTTTTTTCTTTAATACTTTTGCTTAGTTTATTGAAAATTTTACCTACTAATTTTTCCCAATAAAAATTACCTACCTTTTTAATGAATTTTAAATGTAGAAAATATAATGTTGTGTCCGAATTGCTAATAATTTTGTAATATTTATTTCTTTCCCCTATTTAAAATTTTCTTCTCGACTGTCTTCTGTTTTTTCCGTACCATTGTTATCCTTAACTGTTTTCCTAACAAATTTAGGTGTGATGTCCAAAACCAAACATTCCTCAATAAATTTAATGTCCATCATCATCTTTATTCTTTTTTCTCTTAATTTCATGAATGTTTTTGATATCTTTTCTTAAACCTAATAAATTTATGTTGAAATCTGATGTTGAGGTCATGTAACAGTTGGGAATTTTGATTTCCTATTCAGACTTGAGTTGTCACTGATATTGAACTTTTATAGCAAAAAAAAAAATTACTATGAGGTTTAATTTAAGATTTGAGGTGTTTATGTTTTCCTTACTTCTGTTCTTTGATTTTGATTTCAAATTTTCGATTCTTATTTTGTCCAAATATTTTTTCCTTAATACTTTTGTATTTTCATAATACCTGCAAATCATCATGTGTGGGATATCAAGCTCACTACAGTATCGTCTTATTGAAATTCGACTGCAGGAGAAGCTCTGCTTGATTTGTTCAACACCAAAATCACAAGTTCACAGGCAACCTGGAAATTTGTCATGTTGCACAGAACAACCAGTCTCGATAAAATTCTTGTGCCAGGAGTTAATTGTATGCTTAGTTGGAGGATCTTTACAGTACTGATTATTTAAGTGACGTTAAGACTGTTATTGCAGACTGCATTTCATGAAACAACAAGATACACTGAGAACTTTCCATACCAGAGAAAGTAGCCATTTTGCCTCCAACTACTCTAATACTCTCGGCACAAATGAAGGTAGATCAGTGAAGTAGAGAAAAGATTTTGATCGATCAAACCATGAAGCTCATACAAATTCCACCTCGATTAATGTACAATCATTAAATGTAGGTGACTGACTCTCTGAAAGTATTGTGACATAGATGCGCACAACTCTCAAACACAAACGCCTTCATTCAAGCATCAAGCATTTTACTTTAGTGCTCTTGGTGGTCTGAATTTGGTACTATGGCAGGCACTATGCAAGTAAAAATTTAGCATGTTTTTCTTTAAAATTATGACATCTTAACCATTTCTGTAATGTGATTCAATAAATTTCTTATGCTTGTAAAATCCTTTTTTTTATACAAGATATATATTAATTTACATAAAATTAATGCAATGGACTTTTGAGAACAACTGTCATAATAAGTTAATAATTACTATTAGTAATACCAACATACATATACTTTAGGTAATTTAACAAATAAAATGAAATGAAAAACAGAGAGAGAAATATCAATTACCATTTTTACAAAATCTCTAATTTTAAAAATAAATAATGAGCAATTTGTCCACCACTGTGGTCTCGGGGTAGCGTGCTGCCTCATGCAGTGGGCCCAGGTTCGATCCCCGGTCGGGACAGTTTTTCTGGGTGAGGTTTTCCCTCACCTGTAAGACAAATGTCAGGAAAACTTTAAGGCCCAAACGGTCCCCGAAATCATATGGACATCACAATCATCATCATTCATATTCATCTTAGGTTAGGATTAGGGACTCTCCTGGCGCACCACTATCATCATCATCATTCATCATATCATCGGGGGAAAGTAACCCCGCCTTCCAGGCGCACCAACCTCGAAGTGGGTTACAAATATGCCATGCCAGGAGAGAAACCAGGAATGTCTAAAAGACAAACCTGGGGCATTTGAAAAAAAAAATAACAAATAAATAATAATGAGCAATTCCAAAACATAATAATTATAAAGAATTACAAAAAATCTTACCTAGAAAAGTAATACTCGAGCTGAGAGGATAGCATTTGCTTTAGTTGCTCCAGGGGGATGCCCCCATCCGGCCCGGTAGGGTTTGGGTCGGCGGGCGATCCCCCTGGCGGAGTGGAGGCTTGGGCGTAGGTCTCCAGTGAGTCTGTTACGCCATTCAGTGAGCTGTGAAAAATTACTAAAATAAGTACATTTTACATTACAAATATTCATAAGGCAGTTCAACTGCATTAAAGAATAATGCCAATTTTTACACATTGGAATAAATGGTGATGGAAAATCCTGCCACAGGACACATACTGGATCAAGTCCCCACAAAAGAATATTCTTGTCGAATTTTGGCCAGAATAAGGAACCCATTATGAATAATTGGAGAGCTAAAACAAGTGGTAGCTCCAAGCTTTAAAAAAAAACATCTATAATGACTAGGGGATCCAATATACTGATTAAAGTAGTGGCTATACTGGTTGGATGATCATCGAACTGACATGTGGATGTATGGTCAGCGATTGGCTGGCAAGAGAAGAACTACTAGGCCTATCATGCCATCCAGTTTCCTTTATATAAACAATCAGGGATGAGGAAACCTTAATATAATAAATTTGGGAATTTTTACATTATGAGGTTTTCTTAATAAGAATCAAATGAATTGCGAATTATTCTTACCTCATACATCTATGTTTCTTTAACACAGAACTGCAGTATCAGGAAATACATCATTCCTATCTTCAGCTGTTTTCACGACTCAATTTTTTATTATGCCAGTAACTGTACTTTTGAAGAATTTTGTAATCAAACTTGGTTAGTCTGGAACCTCAAAGTTCATGGTTCTAGTATTGATTTTTTTAATGTATAGTTTTTCCCAAACTGTTAATTCCAAAGGTTTAGGTAGATGTTTCAAAAGTGTTGCTTCTTTTTCAATTTTATGATTCCCTAATAAACTATGTGCTGCTATAGCTGATTTTTCAATTTACCATTTTTTTATGTTTTTAAAATGTTCTATTTTGTGAGTGTCTAAGTTCCTTTTTTTGTTTTTCCTATATATATCTTATTGCAATTTTTGCAATTAATTTGATAAATTCCAGATTTTTTACTGTCTGGGTGTTAACTTTTTTATTAGTTAACAGAAGATTACCCAGGCTGAATTTGTTAATCGGAGTCAATGTTACATTTTTTAAAATCTTTTGAAATTTGTTATGAACTTCTGGATAATAAGTAAATTTCTTGAATTTTTCATCTTTCTTGGAATTATGTTGCAGAGTGGTGAATTCATGTAACTTTTTTGTTCTTTAAATTTCTTTAATTTCTTATTTATTATGTCATCAAAATAATTTGTTAGTTATTTGCAATAAAGTATATATAGGAAAAAGCAAAAGGAACTTAAGACATTCACAAAAAAAAAAACACTTTAGAAACACAAAAAAATGGTGAAATTGAAGAATCAGTTATAGCAGCACATAGTTTATTAGAGAATCATAGAATTGAAAAAGAGGCAAAACTTTTGAAACATCTATTCTAAACCTGTGGAATTAACAGATTGGGAAAAGATATACATTAAAAAAAATACTAGAACCATGAACTTCGAGGTTCCAAGTTTAATTACATAGTTATTCAAAAAGTACACCAGATGGCAGTTTAGAAAATTACTGGCATAATAAAAAAATTGACAGTCATGAAAACAGCTGAAGATGGGAATTATGTATTTCCAGTTACTGCAGTTCTGCGTTAAGAAAAACATAGATGTATGAGGTAAGAAGAATTCAAGATTCATTTTAATTCTTAATAAGGAAACCTGTTTTTACAAGGGGTGAAAACAAAATGGTCCCATATTAAAACTGACACTTTTTATTGCTGCAGTATATTTTTTATTCAGTTCTTGAAAATTGAGTTCAGTGAAAGCACTTTGGTATGAGTTACAAAAGGGTTAATGTTTTTTGTGCTTCAAAAATGCTTCTAAGTATAGGGATAACTCGGCTAATTTTGTGACATGGATAATTTCTTTTCTTTTTTTTTTTTCATTTGTAACAAACTTGTACTGGTAAGAAAGACATTTTTCTATCCCTTAGATGGCAGAAAGTCTACTTTCTTGCTGTGTTTTCTTATTGATGATTGGGTGTATTTTATGTTAACTTGTAGAGGAAGTGTTTTCATTCATGTTAGCAGTTGTTAGATTTAATACTTGTCTGTGTTTGAAGAACATTTTTGAATAGATATTCTTCGACACTCAAGGTGAACCATGGATACAATTCGAAAATGTGATCTATGGCTCCAGAAAAAGTTCAAGGGTTTACTGTTTATAAATGGGATTTCAAATACATTGGAAGTAACATGGAGAATACTATCGACAAATTACCAGAGTTCTTCAAACCTCCAGAAAAAAAAAAATACAATTTATGTTATATTGGTAATAAAATAAAATATATATTCAACAACAACATTATATTGATCCATATATCCTTAACTTTAATATTCCTCTAACCAAAAGTTTTCATACTATTAAAGTATAATAGTCTAAAACCCTAGTATAATGAAATTGGCAGTTTGCTATTTTACTTGTAAATGCAATTATATTATTGTGATTTTCATTTTGATGCAATTAGCTAATGTAATAGGAAACAAGGAAAGGGAAATGATATACAAAGTCCAGGGTTCTTTGAAGAAGAGTTAAATGAGTTCAATGGAAGAGAGTGAATTTCCATAGAAAAAGTATTGGGAAGATCTGCGGTTGCAACTAGTATGTCTATGCCATGTATTCTAAGAGTCAAAATTAGCGGACGAAAGCGGGAATCTTCTAACCCCTGGAAAAATGAGGCCCAACAGAACACCAAGTAAATGATAAGACTCGTTTATTGGTAAAGCTCTTCACAATATGATTTATAATTTGTATAAACTATGGTTTTTATCAAACCTTGATGATATGAGGGAGGCTTTAATTGAGGGCAGAAATATTTGATAGTAACAAAAGGGCTCTACTTAAAATATTAAAGAATTTGAAATTTCACTATGTGAAAAATAATCAAGAATTCTGACAGACAAACCATCATATCGTCTTCTTGGATGAAATGAGAACCCACTTAAAATAAAATATGAATACGTGAAAACCCAGGTAGCAAACTTTAGCGTCTACTGAATGCCCCCATAGGTAAAATTAAGACATTCCATTTTTCAAACTTAAGACTAAAAATATTCTCATAATCAAGTAAATATTGTAATTATACTAAGATTAAAAAAATGTATCCTATTACAGAATCCACTTATACTTCGATAAGGGAATAAATCTGAAAAGAGGAATTTACTATTCATCTTAAATGACACTCATGCCAAATTATATCATGACACAAGGAACACTAAGACGAGATATTGTATAATAAAGGAAATCATTTCAACTTCCCTTTAGACTGAAATAACATGGTGATTATCACAATTCTGAAAAAATACACCACATAGTTCAATAAAACTTTTAGCTTATAATAAGTTACAAAATATCTCATTACCTAAATTATATACCATTGTATATAAATTATTTTCCTTAGAATACAGGATGTTAATGGATCTCGCTGACAAATGTTTAGGAATAATATATAGATCAAGAAAGAGGATTTTTTTTGTTATGAAACACAGAAGGTTGTTTCCTATCTTTAATAATAATTCCTTGGTGCGACAGGCCTAGAAAGCCCTTAGCCTACCAGCCAGCTGCTGGCCTAACATCCCCATGGGTCAATTACAGAGATGATCATCTAGCCAGTGTAGGGGTGACATGTGGTCAGCATGTCGAAACCCCAGCCATTATAGCTGGTTTTCTCAACCTGCAACCACTACTTATTGTAGCTACTCAAATGCCTCGTGATGCTGGGTGAGCATCAGTCCCATACTGGCCGAAATACCATGAGAAAATTTCTTCCCACATGGAGACTTGAACCAGCGCAAGTCCCGTAGCTCTGCACCAAGGCTTTCTGCCTTAACTACTTGGCTGTGGCGCGGGACTCCTATCTTTAATGACAATATTGAAAACTCAGTACATGGGAAAATCCAAGTTGCCCCCAATAATGATGTTCTATTTGTGACCTTGAACTGTAGGCTATCGCCCAACACCTGTTTCCATTTCAGAAAACTTGAAGAACATTCATGACAAGTTGTGACAATTTCTCCGCACTTACTTTCCATAGCCCTTCAATTGAGAATGGTCAATTTTCAAGGGCTCTTTTTATGAGACACGTACACAAAATCCCATTGGAGAAGCATCATACAAATTTGGTACAGCAAGTATAGATCCCTGTTCCATTTCCTCTGAGAAAAACATCTAGAAGAGGTGTGGCTGAAGACCTTGACTTCATTATAACCTATACCTAGAGATCTGTGAAAGTGGTTTTATTTTTAGGGAAAATTCATTTTAAAATTTCAAGATTTCTATGTTATTGGGAATTTGGCAGTGTTATTTTAAAAAATGTAAATGAGTTTTTTTAATCCTAGTTCAGTATATTAAACCCAATAAGAATGATTATCCAGTAGTTTAGATCAACTTTTAGCTTGTACAATTGATGTAGATTTTAATACACTAAAATGCATAAAATTTGAATCATAGTCACTAATTTGTAAGCAAAATTTACCTTTTAAGAAAAAGCAACAATGTCTGCAAAAATTTAGGGAAAAAAATAAATAACTTATCTTACATGTTAATATAATAATTCGTATTAATAATATAATTTGTATTTCTTGGAATTCATATTAGCCTTAGAACTTAAAATTTATGAAGTCCATATTTGAGCATGAAAAGGACAGAAAATATTATTTATGATACAGAACTATGTCATCATTAAATGTCATAATTAAATTTTAATGACCATCACATAACACGCTTAACATTTTTTTTGCTTAATAATTAATGCATTAAGAAAATTTCGAGAATAGAACAAAAATCTCCAGAATTTGTTAAAAATGTTTAATTTTGGTGTTACTTCACGTTATCATAGGATTTCACGATTGATAAATGCTTTTGTTGAGGTTATGGGAAGTGGAGATATGAGATGGTACAAGAAATTACAAAATTAGAGCATTTTGCATTATTGCAACTCGCAAATTTCACGGATCTCTCTCTACCTATACCCTATTTGCCTCTGTTCTATAGAGACCTGAAATCTCAATTCGGTAAATTAGTGTTAGAACATTCTCATAGTAGAATTTTGAATTCACTTTCACTTTTTTTTGCATCTCTTTGGATATTTAATTTGGAATTGTAGGAATATCCTGCAATGATCATAAAGCCCTTTCAAAAATATTTATTATCTCTCAGTTGGTAAAAAATTGCCAAGTCTTATTGGTGTCACTCAGATAGATGCCTGATTCGTCCGTCATAACATATTTTTATTCTTCTCCAACCAGATGGTGCTCATAGAACTTCCTGCTTATGGTGTGCCATTCTTAAATGTGTCAAGAGTATTTTGTGAACACATCTTCCGTGTTGCTTTCTAGATTCAAATCCTTATTAATTATTGCATTAATAGTCTTAAAGGATGTTACCACTTTCAATGCAATTGCTCTGAGTGTCTGGGTTCCTACCAGAGACGTGTGTCCTCACCTTACTGATCACCTTGGGGTGCGACTTTTTAAATGATGATCTGCCTTATTTTACCCTTCAGGAATTGATCCCAACCAGGTTTTACCTTTCTTATTTAAAATACAACACATCCCATCCTTAGATATATGAAAACCGCATTTTTTTTGGGTTTCTATTAATGCTGATAACAGTAATTAACACTAGAAAAGACTGTAATGTAGACCATGGTCGAAAAAATGCTGGTGATGAAGAATTACACAAAAACCATTAATTTATTACTAGAAAATATTTCTTATAACCAAGTAAATATATTAACAAAACTATGATTTAAAAATTGTATCCTATCACAGAGTCCGCTTATAATTCGATAAGGGAGCAAATCTGAGAAGAGGAATTTACTATTTGTCTTATATGACTCTCATGCCAAATTATATCATGACACAAGTAACACTAAGACAAAATATTATACAATAAAGGAAATCATTTCAACTTCCCTTTAGACTGAAAGAACATGGCAATTATCACAACTGAAAAAAATACTTTCACCACATAGTTCAATATAACTTTTAGCTTATAGTAAGTTACAAAATATCTCATTACCTAAATTATATACGATTGTATATAAATTGTCCACCGCTGTGGTCTTGAGATAGCATGCTGCCTTGTCACGCATCGGGCCCAGGTTCGATCCCTGGTCAGGGCAGTTTTTCTGTTTCTGGGTGAGGTTTTTATCGGGGTTTTTCCTCACCTGTAAGACAAATATCAGGAAAACTTTAAGGCCCAAACGGTCCCCAAAACCATATGGTCATGGTCATCATCATCAGCCTTATCATTATCACCATCCTTCACCAGTGTGGAAAGCAACGGAAAACTACCACACCTACAATTCCCTAGCAAAGCTGCAAGCATAGCATGAAAATGCTATGATTACAGTGAAGGATCTGCCTTCGGGCAGAATTACTATGGATGGATGGTATATAAACTATTTTCCTTAGAATACAGAGCGTTAATGGATCTCACTGACATGTTTAGGAATAATAAATAGATCAAAGAAAGAGGATTTTTTTGTTAAGAAACACAGAGGGTTGTTTCCTATCTTTAATGATAACATTTAAAACTCAGTAGCATGGGAAAATCTAAGTTGCCCTCAATGGTGATGTTCTATTAGCACCTTAGTTTCCATTGCAGCAAGAAGAACATTCATGACAAGTTGTGACAACTTCTTCTCACATGCTTTCCATAGCCCTTCAATTGAGCATGGTCCATTTCCAAGGGCTCTTTTTTTTTATGAGACCAAATACACAAAATCCCATTGGAGAAGCATCAGACAAATTTGGTACAGCAAGTATAGATCCCTGTTCCATTTCCTCCGAGAAAAAACATCTGGAAGAAGAGGTGTGGCTGAAGACCTCGACTTAATTAACCTATACTCTATTTGCCTCTGTTCCATAGAGACCTGAATCTCAAGTTGGTAAATTAGTGTTAGAACATTCTCATAGTAGAATTTTGAATTCACTTTCACTTTCTTGGAAAGCTTTTTGTCCACTGCTGTGGTCTCGAGGTAGTATGCTGCCTTGTCACACAGTGGGCCTGGGTTCGTTCCCCAGTCGGGACAAGTTTCCTGCGTGAGGGTTTCTCAGGGTTTTTCCTCACATGTAAGATAAATGTCAGGAAACTTTAAGGCCCAAACAGTCTCCGAACACCAACTGACCATCATTTTCATCAATATCATATTCATAATAATTAAATGAATCGTGATTTTTCTTACCTCATACATCTATGTTTCTTTAAACACAGCACTGCAGTATCGGCGACCCTTTGTCGTCATCGTCAGCTGTTTTCACGACTGTCAATTTTTTCTCCTTTTTGCCGGTAATTATCTAGACTGCCATCTGGTGTTCTTTTGAAGGAATTCCTCTTCAAACTGCCATCTGGTGTTGTTTTGAATGAATCATTTCCTAAACTGCTATCTGTTGTATTTTTGAAGAACTTTGTAATCAAGCTTGGTTCTTCCGGAATCTCGAAGTTCATCGTTCTAGTATGGTTTTTTTGAATATATATTTTTTCCCAAACTGTTAAATCCAAAGGTTTTGATAGATGTTTTAAAAGTTTTGCTTCTTTTTCAATCCTATGATGCTCTAATAAACTATGTGCTGCTATAGCTGATTTTTCAATTTCTCCATTCTTCATGTTTCTCTGAAGTGCTCTTTTTTACGAGTTTCCAAGTTCCTTTTTGTTTTTCCTATATATATATCTTGTTGCAATCCTTGCAATCAATTTGATAAATCCCAGATTTTTTGTCGTCTGGGGTATTACATTTATTATTAGTTAACAGCAGATTACCCAGGCTGAATTGTGTTAATTGGAGCTAATGTTATATTAAAATTTCTGAAAATTTTTTGAAACTTATTATGAACTTCAGGATGGTAAGTGAATTTCTTGAATTTTACATCTTTCTTGGGACCATGATGTAAGGTGGTGTATTCTTGTAACCTTTTTGTTGTTTGAATTTCTTTAATTTATTCTTTATAATGTCTTCATCGAAACCATTTATTTTAGCAACATGAACAATATGATTATATTCCTTGTCAAAATCTTCTACATTAAATGGAATATTTAACAATCTGTGTAATAGACTATTGAAAATTGCATGTTTGTGTGTCAAATGATTAAAACCTGAAGATTTTATGTAGTTGTCAGTATGTGTGTCTTTTCTGTAAATGTTAAATTCAATTTTTTGCTGTTGTTCATTTCTTATTAAGTATAAGTCTAAAAAAGGAATCTTGTTATTTTGTTCCATTTCAATAGTGAATTTCACTGACTCATCCTGAAGATTAAGCAATTTCAATGCATCTTGAATGTATTTTTTATCAATCACAGCGATAATATCATCTACATATCTATACCAACACTTGAAAATCAAAGGATAAGCATTGGTGATATGTGATTCAAGATACCCCATAAATAAATTGGCTAAAATTGGAGATAGTGGATTTCCCATTGCCAATCCTGAAATTTGTCTATAAAATTTTCCATTGAATGTGAAAAAGTTATTATCGATACAAATTTTAGTTAGTATTAAATACTCTTCTATGATTTCTGCCTTTAATTTTTGTGAATATAACCATTTTCTCAAAAATGCGAGCAATTTGTTAACAGGAATGCTAGGAAACAAAGAGATCACATCAAAAGAAACAAGTCTATCATTCTGAGCCAAAGTGATGTTATTCAATTTTTCAACCAGTTTAATTGAATTTTCAATGGTCTTATTTTCAAATTGTGGTAGTTCATTAAACTTTTTGGCCAGCCACTTAGCTAAATTGTAACATGGGGAGCCAATACTATTGACAATAGGCCTCATCTTTTTTCCATCCTTGTGGACCTTAGGTAAATTATATGGTTTACCTAAGGTCCACAAGGATGGAAAAAAGATGAGGCCTATTGTCAATAGTATTGGCTCCCCATGTTACAATTTAGCTAAGTGGCTGGCCAAAAAGTTTAATGAACTACCACAATTTGAAAATAAGACCATTGAAAATTCAATTAAACTGGTTGAAAAATTGAATAACATCACTTTGGCTCAGAATGATAGACTTGTTTCTTTTGATGTGATCTCTTTGTTTCCTAGCATTCCTGTTAACAAATTGCTCGCATTTTTGAGAAAATGGTTATATTCACAAAAATTAAAGGCAGAAATCATAGAAGAGTATTTAATACTAACTAAAATTTGTATCGATAATAACTTTTTCACATTCAATGGAAAATTTTATAGACAAATTTCAGGATTGGCAATGGGAAATCCACTATCTCCAATTTTAGCCAATTTATTTATGGGGTATCTTGAATCACATATCACCAATGCTTATCCTTTGATTTTCAAGTGTTGGTATAGATATGTAGATGATATTATCGCTGTGATTGATAAAAAATACATTCAAGATGCATTGAAATTGCTTAATCTTCAGGATGAGTCAGTGAAATTCACTATTGAAATGGAACAAAATAACAAGATTCCTTTTTTAGACTTATACTTAATAAGAAATGAACAACAGCAAAAAATTGAATTTAACATTTACAGAAAAGACACACATACTGACAACTACATAAAATCTTCAGGTTTTAATCATTTGACACACAAACATGCAATTTTCAATAGTCTATTACACAGATTGTTAAATATTCCACTTAATGTAGAAGATTTTGACAAGGAATATAATCATATTGTTCATGTTGCTAAAATAAATGGTTTCGATGAAGACATTATAAAGAATATAAATTAAAGAAATTCAAACAACAAAAAAGGTTACAAGAATACACCACCTTACATCATGGTCCCAAGAAAGATGTAAAATTCAAGAAATTCACTTACCATCCTGAAGTTCATAATAAGTTTCAAAAAATTTTCAGAAATTTTAATATAACATTAGCTCCAATTAACAAATTCAGCCTGGGTAATCTGCTGTTAACTAATAATAAATGTAATACCCCAGACGACAAAAAATCTGGGATTTATCAAATTGATTGCAAGGATTGCAACAAGATATATATAGGAAAAACAAAAAGGAACTTGGAAACTCGTAAAAAAGAGCACTTCAGAAACATGAAGAATGGAGAAATTGAAAAATCAGCTATAGCAGCACATAGTTTATTAGAGCATCATAGGATTGAAAAAGAAGCAAAACTTTTAAAACATCTATCAAAACCTTTGGATTTAACAGTTTGGGAAAAAATATATATTCAAAAAAACCATACTAGAACGATGAACTTCGAGATTCCGGAAGAACCAAGCTTGATTACAAAGTTCTTCAAAAATACAACAGATAGCAGTTTAGGAAATGATTCATTCAAAACAACACCAGATGGCAGTTTGAAGAGGAATTCCTTCAAAAGAACACCAGATGGCAGTCTAGATAATTACCGGCAAAAAGGAGAAAAAATTGACAGTCGTGAAAACAGCTGACGATGACGACAAAGGGTCGCCGATACTGCAGTGCTGTGTTTAAAGAAACATAGATGTATGAGGTAAGAAAAAATCACGATTCATTTAATTATTATTAATTGAACCTCATAATGTTAAAAATTCCCAAATTTAATATATAAATATCATATTCACCTAATTAGCTTCAGTTTAGTTTAAGGCCTCTCCTGGCTTATCATTACCATCATCAACAACTCTCATATCATAGGGGCAGCATAACCCCGCCTTCCAGGCACCCCAAGTATGCAATTCCAGGAGAGAATACCAGAAATGTCGAATTAACAGCCTTGGGGCATTTGAAAAAAAGAAAAATCATAAAGCTCTTTCAAAAATGTTTATTACCTCTTAGCTCGTAAAAAAAATGCCCAAGTCTTGTTGGTGTCATTCAGATAAGATGCCAGTATGTCTGCTTCATCCAACGTTGTAACATTTTTATTCTTCTCCAACCAGATGGTGCTCATAGTTTATTGTGTGCCATTCTTAAATGCGTCAAGAGTAGATTATGAACACAGCTTCCGTGTTGCTTTCTAAATTCAAATCTTTATTAATTATTGTCTTAAAAGATGTTACCACTTCCAATGCAATTGCTCGAGTGTCTGGGTTCCTACCAGAGACGAGTGTCCTCACCTTTCTGATCATCTTGGGGTGCGACTTTTCGAATGATGATCTGCCTTATTTTACCCTTCTGGAATTGATCCCAACCAGATTTTATCTTTTTTATTTAAAATAAAATACATCCCAGACAAGTGCCCCAGAGTTAAAATCTGGTCATGTATATTATTTACAGGTAGTCTTGAAATTATTCTTAGATATATGAAAACCACGTTTATTTTGGACTTCTATTAATACTGATAACTGTAATTAACACTGGAAAATGTTGTAATGTAGCCCGTGATTGAAAAAATGCTGGTGATGGAGAATTACTCCAAAAACATCAAATTATTACTAGAAAATATTTCTTAAAACCAAGTAAATATTTTAATGAAACTATGATTTAAAAATTGTATCCTATTACAGAGTCCGCTTATAAATTCGATAAGGGAGCAAATCTGGAAAAGGAATTTACTATTTGTCTTATATGACACTCATGCCAAATTATATCATGACACAAGGAACACTAAGACGAAATATTGTATAATAAAGATAATCATTTCAACTTCTCCATAGTTGAAAAGAGCATGGCGAATATCACAACTCTGAAAAATACTTCCTTCAGGCAGTTCAATAACTTTACGCTTATTATAAGTTACAAATTAACTCATTACTTAAAATTATACAAAGTATTATATAAATTATTAGCCTTAGAATATGGTAGTCCACCTCTTTGACAAGCTGAGATGTTAGGTCAACTGGTAGGTCAAGGGCCTGATGATTTGTTGGGCCATGGAGCTTATAGAGTACAGTAACTATTAATTAAATTTGAGCTGTATTTTGACTCACCTTATATTTCTTGATTTTTATGCAGAATCGAGTTTTGTCACTGAATTTGTGACATTATCGATGCAACACTACGACCATTGATCAGCCAACAGACAGTGCAGAAGTCAATTTACAAGAGAGAGAACCTCGTAGTGTTATTTTGTACCTTTTTTGTATTGTAAGCCTATGTTTTCCCTTTACAGAGATTTAGGCGATCTCCCCCTACAGGGAAGAATTTGAACCATACTAATTTAGTTACACTTGTTTTTGTATAATGTCATTTGAGTGGTACGTGGTCAGCGTTCCGCCTCATACTAACATCTAGGAAACCAAGGTAGTACTAGGACGGGAAAATTCGGTAAAGGCCTTTTCATTCAGGCTTAAGGATTTTTTACGAGCCTGAAAATCTTAGACTCGGGGACCCACGGCTTAAAGTCCCTCCCGGAGGACTTGCTCCTTGCATTTTTCCGCCCTAAAAAAATCCATCGACCCCGGCTGGGTTTGAACCCGCGACCTATTTCGTACCTACATCATTTAATACAATAATTATGTTTAAAATTGTTATTTTTCTAATAGATGATAACACCAATGAAAAATACATTAAAATATATTAGAGGATAACATTTTCCTGGTATAATCATAAAGGTATATATCAATATCTCAATTATACAAATATCAAAATAAATCAACTTGCTACAAATTTGCAGCAATTAGTAAGCAAAAAAAATGTTAAGCATGTTATGTGATGGTCATTAAAATTTAATTATGACATTTAATGATGACATAGTTCTACATCAGAAATAATACAAGTACTGTAAAATTGTAGACTTTCACGGCATGTATTTTGTTTCATATATTTTATGTCTTTTGGGCTATATGGCCGTGGTCTGGTATTATTAAAACTCGACGTTTCGTCTACTACTGCGGTAGACATCCTCAGGAGATTCTGCGTGTTCTTCGACTTGTTAACTCTTCAAATGTCGGCTGCAGACTGGCTGTGTGTTGGAAATCGTGTCCTTATTTATAGTTGAGTATTGTGCAGAGATGTGAGCTCCAAAGTAACGGACCGTGTTGAAAACATCTCTGCACAATACTCAACTATAAATAAGGACACGATTTCCAACACACAGCCAACATTTGAAGAATTAACAAGTCGAACACGCAGAATCTCCTGAGGATGTCTACTGCAGTAGTAGACGAAACGTCAAGTTTTAATAATACCAGACCACGGCCATTTAGCCCGAAAGACATAAAATACATTAATCGAAATAAAAGTCCTGTTTGTAACAATAGTCAAATATAAAATTATTGCATTTCTTTTAATTATTACATGGAAAGGTTCAACCCTGATAGAACAGACTCACTTCTTAGATATTAACATTCTCCCCTTCCTGGAAAGTTTTCAAGAGGAAAAAATATACAACAAAGGTGTTTTATTTATAATTTAAATCAAGGTCAAGGAAGGACATTTACCGGCATAGGCTATACAAATAACACCATTAAAGGTTATTAACCTAAATCTCAATGCCCTCCTACCTTCACTACTAATATCATATTAAAGAGTGCATTTTGTTGAGGCAAGTATTGTTAATAAAATATACAAACAAAAAAAATGGGCTCATGAGGAAAATGCAGGGATATAATTTCAAGTAAGTTTCAAAACAGATAAAGTTTTGAGTAGCAAAAACTCAAGGATTAAAATTTACTATGTTAAGAATTAAATTAAAATTCTTTATACCTCACGTCATATCTATAGTGACAAAATTTATATGGGGAAACCAAAAAGAAATTTGAAAACTGGGGAGAGAGAACATCTTAGGAACATCAATCAGCAGTAGCTGCTCATGCTTGGTCTAAAAAACATCTAATTGAAACAAAGGCTAGTTTAATTAACATAATATAAAGACCAAAAGAAAAACTAACGAATTTTGAAATTTTGGGGAATTTGATTTGAAGGTTCATCAGTCCACCAATAGATGTAGTAAGAAGCAGTTCTCCTGGACGACAGAACATCGGTCGTGAAATTACTGAAGATGAAACCACCTAGGTTTTGAAACCTGTATTTAATTAGAAGACTGGATATGAGGTGAGGTATAAAGAATTTTTTATTTAAACCTTAAATTAAACCTCATAGTGATTTTTCCTATAATATTTCAATTTACTATGTTGTTTAACATGCTACAATTGAGACTCAATTCATTAACAGCTGTTAAATATGTAGCTACCTGATATGAGTAGTAGCAAAATCCAGTCAAGAAAAACAGATTAACATTGAGAGATTGAGTCACACTAACCTTATGGCATCTTCACTGTCACTGAAGATTAAATAACTTATTAGACATATCCTAGATTTGTGACTGGGCAAGGTTTGGGAAATCAACCAATTGAATAGTATATGTGGAAGAACAATGGGAACTGCTGTCCAGAACTTGACCCCAGAACATGATTACCCAAGAGATATTGATGATTAATGTTGAATGGTCCACCGCTGTGGTCTCGAGGCAGCATGCTGCCTTGTCACGCAACGGGCCCGGGTTCGATCCCCGGTCGGGGCAGTTTTTCTGGGTGAGGTTTTTATCGGGGTTTTTCCTCACCTATAAGACAAATGTCAGGAAAGCTTTAAGGCCCAAACGGTCCCCGAAATCATATGGCCATCATCTTCATCCTTATCATTATCATCATCACCATCATCCTTCACCGGTGTGGAAAGCAATGGGAAGCTACCACACCTACACAATTCCCTAGTGAAGCTGCAAGCATAGCATGAAATTGCTATGACTGCAGTGAAGGACCTGCCTTCGGGCAGAATTACTATGGATGGAATGTTGAATGATATCCAATACAAAGGATTGCTGATAATCCCATTTATTTGCACTCCAATATTAAGAAAAATTGGAAAATTAAATAAAGAATGGACAGATATGACCTTGGTACATATCTACAGTAAGATTACAGAATGGCAAGTAGGAAATTCAATTATAAAAGACTAAGAAGGCCCTTGGACTATCAGCCAGATGATCTTACAGCAAGTACAGGGGTAATAATGTGGCCAGCATGTCAAGACCATCAAGCATTAGACTTTATTTTTCCAACCTGGACATGTTACTAATTGAGGTACTCAAATTCCTCATGATGCAGGGTGAAATTATATGAGAAAATCTCTTCCTCATTGGGGCTTGAACCAGCACAAGTTCCTTGGCTCTGCACCATGGCATTCAAGCCTTAAACCACTTGACTATACAGCATAGGACCAAAAATTCAATTATGTCAATGCTTATAAATTGTTTTAGAGACAATAATCATAAGTAAGTAAAGCAGGATTTTAATATCATAATAAATATGAAAGTTTAAGTTAGTAATTTTGTATTTTAAAATTGTTTTAATATTTAAATATAACTTAAATAAATATAAAAAATCTAAATAATTCATTGTTGTTCATTGTTGAATAAAAATGTCTTAGTAACAATTAAAGAAATTGCATTACATAAGTCTTTCTAAAGAATGCTTTTAAAATTGTTTTAAGTCATTGTTGTCAGAATTATAAAGCTTTCTGTTATAACTGTAATAAGAACACCTGCTTAACTTCATATTTTTAAATAAAAGTAAACTAAACTCTGATTGGATGTTAAAACAATTAACTTTTTGATTTAACAAATCAAATTTAAACCTTATATTTAATGGACTATTAACCAATAGAATTTAAAATTACTATCATGTGATGTAATAATGTTCTTTAAAATTATAAAAGAATTATACTAGTCATTCTGCATATAACTTTTCACAAAGATAGAAACAAGAAGAGTTCTCAAGATAAAATGTAATATTTAATACAAGAGTAATTGATTCCAGACAAGAAAAGAATTTCTTTTAATTGATAGTGAAGAATAATACCACTTAAATTTACTTAATTTGCTGTGAATCTACAAAGTGAATAAATTTGTAATTATTTCTACAAGAAACAATTTTTCAGTGATTTTAAAGTATTTTCCTATCCAGTGTACAAACTTCTGACCTTGAGAAGAGAATCTGGCTCTACCGAAAATAAAACCCAACCTGAACCAGTAATTCATTTTGGGACACCAATCCTCCTTCAAAATGTTACAACATCGGGCTTGAAGAGAATTACTGTGTCAAAATGTCACCACAACATGGGACACAGCAATTTACTTCTTCATAAGAAATCTGAAAGTAACTACTGCAAATGTTCTTGCAATAAATAGTTGACTGATTGAGTTATGGCTATAAACAGCTTCTCTTTCACTCAACTAGTGGAAAAATATTTATCATCTTACATGGCATGACAGCCCATTCTGAGCCCTAACCTTTCTCAGAATGTCCTTCCAGACTTCTCTATTTGATGCTAAATTCTCCCAATTTCTAATTTACTAATTCTAATATCCTGCAAGACATCATCCTCCCATCTTAATTTTGGTCTTCCTCTAACTTATCTGGTTTGTAATGGTTGTTTCATATCTTCAGATTTTGTAACAGGTGCTATTTTCCAGGGTAGGGTTGTCAACCTTGCGCCCAACAAAATATTAGATACAAAAAATCATGTAACAAAATAAAAATATAAGTAAATACAAATAGATCTATATGAATTAACTAAACTTAAAACTAATTAAATCAAATTAAGTAAAAAAATGACAAGCCATTCATTAATCTGGCAAGAGAGACATTTTATTACAATAGAAAGATATTTAAATTTCTTTTAAAAGAAACTAATGTCCAGCAGATCATAATCTCTTGTTGGAGTTTGACAATGTGGGATGTCAAGAAGTGGATATGATGTGGTGCATACACTCAAAACTGTCATTGGAGAATAGGAGAAAAAAGCTAAAAGATAAATACTTTGGCGTAAAGGAATAGCAGAGTAAGGGAATCCATTCTCCTACACTAAATCCGTCAAAGCCTCATGCAATATTCCGAATATAACCAATCTATCAACAGACATAGTGATGACACTATTTAAAACAGTAATAGCAGCAGTCATAACGTATAGAATAGAGATCATGAGGGAGAAACTTAAAATTTGCGATATAATAAAACTAGAAAAAGTTAAACACTATGTACATGAGACTGATATTAGGATTTGGAAGAACAACACCATCACGCCTGATTTACAAGCTCATGAGAGAGAGAGATAGACCTATTTATAGAGGACATCAGATTACAATACTGGCTACCAACTACAGGACCCTATCAGGAACTAATTAACATCAGGGAACACAAGAAGAGAGAGAGAGAGACCTGGAGTTCTACACCACACCAGCCATGCTAGATTATAGTTGGACCAGAAGACCCAGAGACACGTTATAACAAGACTCGCAATACATGGTTTTCACCATAAAATTTGTGCGAACAAGAAATTCCACAAGCCGACAGAAGATTGTAAATACTTGAAATGCAGAGAAAGATGTAGAAAATACTATATATTTACTTGTGCAAATAGAACAAAATCGACAACAGATTACAGCAAAAACTAAACTTTAAACCAATGCTCAACTTGAGCACACTTTTCTTCTTATTTATTTATATATACTAAATCCGAGCTAAGTTTCAATTGTAATATACACAAACCAGATGTATGACTGCATTTTCATTGGCTGAAGAATGTTTTACCTTTAAGTGAGTAAGATAATCTAGTATATGTCTATAGAAATTACATGGTAGAATATTAAAATATACAATCACAATTTTAATAGACTACAAAACTGTTTTATTCTTATGCATGCACAATGCAGAACACACTGGAATTTCAGTTGTTTCAAAATGGCAAATTTTCTGAGCATTTCTTAAACACTGGAAAGCAAAGCATTTGGAAAGTGGAGAGTAAGAAATTATTTTGAATATTTTCGAACAGATTAGTGAAAAATACTTCATATTAGCCATTGAGGATATGGTGAAAATAACGGAATTTATAGATGAGTCAGCATGGAGTATAAATTCTGCTCGTAATGAAATTGTAAATAAAGGATATCTACAGACATAATGGACATGATTAGGTAGGCCCATTTATAATTTTTTAGTCATAAATAAATAAGAAATGGAGGAAGTAGCTAATTATTGGTAGCATCTTGTATTCAGTCTTATTTCCCTTAAAATACAATATTACCTAAGAATGTTTCTATTGATGACAGTTCCGTACATATTTCAGTCACATGGTGGTTAGAAGTAGTACCACAGTTCCACATAGATGGAGTAACACCTTATGCAAGTTTGCAGTACAACTGGAACTTAGCTCGGAATTAGTATAGGATTATGGTGATGGGAGGCAGCAAATCCCTTCTTGATACGTAATAAATAATGAAATAGAACAACTTAACAGCATAGTTTCTAAATCTGAATGATGAATTACTTTTATCATATTAGAGAGGTAGGATTATATCCTAGAATTGAAGACTATAAAGAAAAATCTGAACTTAATCCATAGAATTTAAATTAATGATAAATCATTGTCTCTTCCACATAGCAAAAGATATGAATAACATAATTATTATTTTCCAATAGTAAATACCTATCTTTATACTTTGTAACTTGAGATAAGATTAAGATTATTGATTTTGCTAATAACCATATTTAATGGAGTTCCTAATGGTTGTAATTATAAATATGCTCTAAGTAAATTACAGTTGCAATGTTACAAAAAGTATCCAGAATAGTTTCATTCACACAGGACAAAAGAATGGACCAATACATTTTTACGGACAAATACCCTGAATATGACTTCCTTTCGAAAGGAAGTAAAACCATGGGTCCTTTGCTGTGGATTTATTGCACATAAAATAATTTTGGATTCTATGCCATCCTACAAAGGTGATCCCACTACAGGCCTCAGGAGGCCCTTGGGGTAGTAGGAGGTTAAGGCTCCCACTTTTTCTTGACAATCGGCACTTTATGTCAGCCGGGTTGTCAGCCCTGCGTGACGGCCGCCTTTACCCCAGAACAAGCGTCTGGTACTCATTTCAGTTAGAGGCTGAGTCGACCCCAGGGCCATAGTGCCGCCAGAAGGTTTGGGTCAGTTTAAAAATCCTGACCCCACCGGGACTCGAACCCTCGACCTTCCGGCTTGTAGCGCAGTGCCTTAACCACTACGCTACATGCCATCCTACATAAATAAACAAAAACAGGAAAAATACAATTTATTGTTGCATTATGTGAAAATTACCAAGAGAGAAATACTACATAGATTGTTTCCCAAAAAATGTAAGAAATGTCTTAAATGAAGTGAGAAGTTGAGCTCAAAGTACCTAAAATCACCATACTTACAATGTAAAATATTGTATAAAATATTGCTCAGTGTAGCCAACTAATAAAAAAAAATTCACTAACAAAGAAGTGAATGCTAATTATAAATCAATGGTAACGAGAAAATTTTTTGCCTCAACTGGGAATTGAACCCCAAACCTTTAGCCTTCCGGTTCCCGGCAAAATTTTTTCTCTTTATCATTGATTTACAATAATTTTTGTTCATTAATTTACTTATTTCTATCATAGTAATGGCTTTAGCTTCTCAATATTAATTTAAGTGAATGCTAAACTAATCTGGTGTACTAACTTGCCCATTTTCTCATCCTAACCTACTCATTTTCTCACCCTAACTTGCCCACTAATTAAGGTGGACTCTGGGATAGAATCCCCTTATATGTGAGTATAACATGTTGGCAACTGCCTCCAGCATAAATGTGTGTTATCACAATAGCCAACATGATGCTAGCAGTCACTTACTCTCTGATTGAATATTCACAGGTGGCGTAGAATAGTCAAAACAATCTGAAATAAGAGGCCTCTGTGCAAAATGTGTCGCCCCCTATACACTAACATTTGAACTGCAATGCTAATGACCTAAGATGTTAAAATAATTCTTAAATAAAATAATACCTGTCCACTGATTCCAGGAGGATAATTTAAAAATTTTCATTCTCAGTATTCATTGTATATTCCTAATAATAAGTAAATTTTCTAAAATTGAGACATCATTGTAAATAATTCCTAGTTGATTAAAAACCTCTAAACTGAATCAACCTTCATAAAAGTGGTATTCTGGGAAAGCCCTTTTAGTCATTTAGTTAAAAAAAAAGCCCCTCAGGAGTCCTCATCTAGGGGATATGTGGATGGCAACCACAAGGTGCCCAAGCTGTGCAAAACATTTCTTCCACTTACTTGTGTTTTGCACTCTTTTAACTTTACTATCTAACCTCTCTTGGTTAACTCTTGTTTTTTCGATCCCAATGCTATTAGGGCATCTGAGGGCTAGGGAGTCCTTCCTTTTTTCCATTTTGTCTTTTCTTTATTTTATTTTCTTCTCCAGAAAAGCCTGACCAGAGGCTATAAGATGGCAGCCCCATCACTGGTCTTGCCTTCCTTTGGCCAGCAACCAATCGAAGGGACTATTATTATGCTTTCAAGTCTTATACGAGAATTTCCCATAAGGGAAAATTTTCTATAGGATCGTAACAGGCCTTGGCCTAATACTTGGAAGGAAGAAGAAGTTAAAAAAAAAAGTATAATTGTAACAATAAAGACAGTGGCTAGAAAAAGAAAACATAACCTGAAACAATTTTACATAGAGCTTGATATAGTTATAATTAATAAATGTCATGGTAAAATTGTTGACGTGTTACAGTATATAAAAAAATTATAAAATAAAATCATAAAATTACATATCTTGTATGCAGTCTCAACTGTTGAGGAGACTGCATATAAAGTACATATTTTTAAAATTAAATTTACAGTGGGAGGAAACACTATGAGATATTTATATTAATAAATGAGTTGGAGAAAATGTTTTAACATCTCACCTCACAAAGTTGCATGCCTTCATGATACCAGTTTCAAAATTATAGTATTACTTCCATCTTCAGCCAAATTCAAACTTTAATTAACAATATCCATTATAGATTTGACTGAAGATGGAAGTAATATTATACTTTTGAAACCAGTATCGTGAAGACACGCAACTTTGTGAGGTGAGATGTTAAAACATTTTCTCGAACTCATTTATTAACATATTTTTTTTAAATTGTTTAATTATTTAGTTATATTTGGCGGCAAATAAAATATACATATTCATTTTCCTCTATTATGGAAAAGAAAGGGGGGCACGCCGTAGCGTAGTGGTTAAAGTACTGCACTACAAGCCGGAAGGTCGAGGGTTCAAGTCCCGGTGGGGTCAGGATTTTTAAACTGACCCAAACCCTCTGGCGGCACTATGGCCCTGGGGTCGACTCAGCCTCTAACGGAAATGAGTACCAGGCGCTTGTTCTGGGGTAAAGGCGGCCGTCACGCAGGGCTGACAACCCGGCTGACATAAAGTGCCGATTGTCTAGAAAAAGTGGGAGCCTTAACCTCCTACTACCCCAAGGGCCTCCGGGTCTGTTGTGGGATCACTTTACTTTACTTATGGAAAAGAAAGACATTTCTTTTCTTTTTCTGCAATTAAAACTAAACTTTGAAGTTCTAAATATAAAAAATGATTTCTGCTTATGTTCACTTTTTACAGCTATTGCCTCAATTACTGAAAAAGGTAAAAATAACATTCAACAAATTTTCACAATAAAAATAATATTTCCCTTTCACATTTAATTTTTCAATTCCCCCCCCCCCCCATGCCACCAGGTTGTCTTTTATGACGTTTGTGGCTTTCTCCCCTGGCATTGGCAGAATTGTAATCATTTCTTAGATTGGGGCAGCTGAATTTGGAGTTATGTTACCCCAATGATATGATAGGTGATAAATTGATAATGAAGTGCCAGGAAAGATCTTAACCTTAACTCCAGACCATGGGCAACCCACTGGAGTAATTCACATTTTATTAATCTGATATAACAATATTCAAAATCATAGCTGCATAAAGTTTTTATATTAAAATAAAAGAATGCAATTAGCAAAGAGGCATTAAAATAAAAAGAAAGGTATTTGCCGTTTCCATGCTGGCCTAAATTATTGTTTAATATACTATGAATTTTATGCTAGTGACTTATGGTGGCATACAACATTCTTCAGTCACACGTTCAATGTTACAGTAAGATGATTATTTCTCATATAAATATTTTTATGGTAAATTAATGTAATATGTTACCTATAATCTGAAGTCGTGGGAGCAGCGGTGGCCAGGGGATCAGGGGTGGCCGGGTACACCGCCCCTGAAGGGAGCTTCCCAATGTCCCCATTCATGTACACGTAACCTGAAAAGGAAAAAAAAATTAACTAATGTTTCCAAACATATTTATTCTCCAATCATATTAAGCATTAGAGCATGAAGGTGAATTAAATAACACCTGCCATAACACAATGATAGGAGAAAATTATGAAAATATTCTCAGCAAATTAGAAAACTACACAAAAAGAACCTCATTGCTTAAATAAAAAGAAAATTGTAGTTAAAAGATTTCCATTTCCAATGACAAATCTTGGTTTTTGGCCATTAAATCATCTAATCTTCAAACATAATTGGACAATTTTTTTTTCATATTGGTTAGTACTAAATTTAGGATGTTTCTTTAGTTGACATTATCCATTATAGATTCTTCCATATTACACATAGCACATCTTTATAACAGAATTATTTTCTTTAATATTTAAAAGAAGTAACACTATAAGGTTTATTTTAACCACAGTTGCTAATAAAAAGTTTAAACAATATCCTATTGGCTATTTTCATATTATGTATTTGAATTCTGCCACTTCTTAAATTACCATGATTTGTTAAGTATCTATCCCAATTTAATTATTTATTTCTGCATGTGACCGTGTATTTAATTTTATAGATAGTGACATCTTTGAGTTATGTAATAGAATGTGCTTTTTTCAATATTTCCTAATACATCAGATAAGTATAATTTTTAAAAGGCAGAAAAATACACAGTGCCTTAATAAATGAGGCAAGTCATATCCTACCTCATAAAAAGTTGTTTTTTGGACATGTTTCAATATGACTGCATATCATCTCCAGCTCTCCAACTATTCAATTTTACATTGTGGACCCTGAATGTTGACTCCCACTCCATCTTTTGAAGGACCGAAGAACTTGTAAATCAAATTCCCATCCCTGGGAATTTCAAAATTCATTATTCTATCCCTCTTATTCTGGAAGTACATCATCTCCCAAATGGAGAGTTCTTTAGTATTTTACAATTGTTTCAATAACCAAATTATTAAAACAGTTAGAAAATATAAAAGAACTCTCCATTTAGGAGATCTACATCCAGAAGGAAAGAAACAGAATCATGAATTTTTAAATTCTCAGGGAAAGGGATTTGATTTACAAGTCCTTCAGTACACCAAAAGATGGAGTGGGAGTCGATATCCAGGGCCGACAACATAAAATTCAACAATCTGGACAAGCTGAAGATGACATAAAGGTGTATTGAAACATGTTCAAAAGAACCCAACCTTTTTTGAGGTTAAGAACCTCATGTTACTTCCTATTATATTTTATTAACACTATACATTGTTTACTATCATACTATGAATCAGCAGACATTTGGCTCAAGGACAAATTCATGTATCTCGCTGAAGGGCTATCCCTTCAAATCCATACACGAGACAAGAGAATGCATAGAAAGTAAACTGAAACATGGTGCAAGTTTAAATATACACCGAAAACATATGTTTAATTAAGGTAAGCATTTAATGGCTTAAAAAATCAGAAATTCAATGTTACATTCACTAGTCCATATCCTCAACTGAATAAAAGATAATTAAGCTCTTTCATCTATTCGTGAAACAAGCAATATTGAAAGCAATGTTACATAATATTATATTCTAACATTCATGTTCATGCCTGAAATAAGCCATTATTTCATATAAATTATTTCAGACAGTGTATCCTATATTAAAAACAAAGAAAAAAATGAGAGAATTAGATGAGGTCAATTCAAGGTCATGACTGATTTACAGATAACCTTGACTGTATTAATTATTTCAAATTAATTAACACACTTGAGAACTGCAACCACCATTTTCAGACGACCACTTTTGCATTACACAAAGTGTCGAAAAGAGAACATAACAGTTGAATGATATAGTATATACAATATTAGCTTACAAATTTCTCTATTTCTTTTTCATAATAAGGAATACATTTGTTCTTTTATGTAATATATGATTCTGTTCACCCATAACTTTGTGAACTTCATATCCTTGTCAAATTAAATGACATCTTACATCTATCAAACATGTGAAGTCAATATTAAGCATCTCTAAATTTGTAATATTCTGGTAGGAAACAAAGAGTATCAAAATTAATCAACTAAAAAATAGTCTGAACCACAACTAAGCAGTAACTTTGGTTCAATTGATGAACTGGGTACATTTAAAAGCTTTTCTTTTGATAAAGATGTTGGAAAAATACAGGGCATTCTATTAATGCATGTCCAATATTGTTTCACTTTTCATTGGAATTGGCAGGGTAAAGAGATGGAGTAAACAATCATAAATAACTATCTGTTATAACAAGACAAAGGTAATAATTATTTGAGTCACATAATAGAACGGAAAATAGTAACAAACAGAAAAATATGCTGAAGGACTTTGGATTGCGAGGAGCGCGAGACGAGGGGTGTTTTTGGGAGACAAGAGGTATTTTAAAACAAACCCTTGAAAGAAAAGTTATGGTAAGATAAGATCAACACTAATGAAAAATACACTGTAGGGTGAGGGGTTGTGAAAGAACATTTCTCAGGTATTTTTATGAGACAAGGGATTTTTTTTAAAATAACCAACGTTACTAGAGGGTGGAAGAAAGGCGGGGAATCTGAGGTCGAGAAGTCTGGTCGGAGCCCTCAGACAGCGAGGTCGCAAAGCAGGGCCAGCGCCCTGCTGGGCCCATTTCGTAATTATGTAAGTAGAAGTTTGTAATATAGTTTTTTAATTCTCTCGGGAATGTCCACAATTAAATTTTAATCACTCTTAATCAAATATTAACCTATTATTAAATGGTGCTTCCAAGTTCTATCTTAAGTATGTTTCGTATGTAACCTAAGGATAATATGTTCTCATAGATATATTAAAGTGTTTGGTAAACCGTGTCCATGGCTTCTTTTATGTCGTAAAAAGTGTGTAAATTCTTTCTAGAAGTCCTGTTCACACTTCCTATAATTTCCTCGGCAGGCACGCTACCCCCTTTCGTAATAATAAATAAATAGATAAATAAAGAAAAAAGAAACAAAGAAATAAATTGAGTCAGTACACTATCCTTTAAACACAACTCGATTGTATTAGACTATAATAAATTCCTAGTTAGCAATTATATTTAAATAGATTTTAGAGTATTTCTATTTTGTGTCTTATCACTATCTCTGAAGCATAATTTTGTATATAATATCGTAATATACATAATTTTTATTACATTATGATTGATAATGCCATCATATATTGTTTTGTGTGGAGATGTCTATAATTTCTTGAGGTTCGAAATAAAAAAACTCTGGTAATGCAATTGTTGATTAAGAATTGTTTATGAAAGGCTGAGAAGGACTTGAAGAAAGAGATAATTATCGATCTGTAATTAGTGTGTAAATTTATGTAAGAACATTGTTTCTGTCATTTATTTTAACTCCATGGCATAACAGGCCTAGAAAGCCTTGGCCTACAAGCCAGCTGCTGGCCTCGCATCCACAAGTGTTAATCACAGAGGTAGAGGATCATCAATCCAGTGTAGGGATGACACGTGGTTAACAAGTCATGTCCCCCAGCCGTTATAGCTAGTTTTCTCAACTTGAAGCTGCTACTTATTGTAGCTATGCAAAAATCCTCACGATGCTGGGTATGCACCAGTTCCATATGGAGACTTGAATCAGAGTAAGTGCCGTAGCTCTGCGCCAAGACATCTTGCCTTAACCACTCAGCTACAGCGCAGGACTGACATTTATTACAATATACAATTTTTATTGGAGAAAATTTATTGTCATGTATATGCTGGAATCTCTGTGGCTCTGAACTGCCTTTGATACATGCTAAAAACCTAATAGGAGAATGTAAAACTGGGCTGACAAAACAACTTCTTGCTATGGGTAGGAAACTTATAAGATGGAGTACTAATGGACATTGTGAACTGAAAAAATATCTGATCAACCAATTGACCCAATGTATAGAAAATATGCGATATCCCATATTTTCTTGGAAAATTCTGAAAAATCTCAAATGGAAAATTCAATCAATAGGGAAACAAAACCTAGATCTACATATGAATGGGAACAATGTAACCCCTAGACCAGAAAGACAATTTTATTTTATTCATAACCTATTTACAGATGATGTAACACCCAAGTTCATACTGCATCTAGGTGCATCAAGTAAACTACTAGTATCTATTGCACTTGCCATGTGTTCTTCTTCCTTCCAATTATTAGGCCAAGGCCTGTTACGATCCTATAGAAAATTTTCCCTCCAGCGTTTCATAGGATGGCCCAGAAATGTCATGTGTTCTGAAGAAATTAAATGATTTAATAAGAATCAAATGAATCGTGAATTCTTCTTACCTCATACATCTATGTTTTTAACACAGAACTGCAGTATTGGGAAACATATCCTTCCCATCTTCAGCTGTTTTCACAACTGTCAATTATTCATTATGCCAGTAATTTTCTAAACTGCCATCTGGTGTACTTTTGAAGAACTTTGTAATCAAATTTGGTTCATCTGGAAACTAAGTTCATGGTTCTAGTAAGTTTTAATGTAATATCTTTCCCCAAATTGTTAATTCTAAAGGTTTAGATCAGCAACAGCAGAATCATGGATTTGAAAAAGAAGCAAAACTTTTGAAACATCCATCTAAATCTTTGGAATTAACAGTTTGGGAAAATATATACATTAAAAAAAACATACTAGAACCATGAACTTCCGAGTTTCCAGACGAACCAAATTTGATTACAAAGTTTTTCAAAAGCACACCAGATGGCAGTTTAGAAAATGACCGGCATAATGAAAAATTGACAGTTGTGAAAACAGCTGAAGATGGGAATGATATGTGTCACGATACTGCAGTTGTGTTTATGAAACATAGATGTATGAGGTAAGAAGAATTCGCAATTAATTTGATTCTTATTAAAAAACCTTCATAATAAAAATTCCCAAATTTATTACATTAAATTATTTAATTTTAATTATATCTATGAAATGATAAGGAGTTGAGACTGATAAGGATTCCTTGGTCTTTGACCTAGTAAAAAATCCTGATCTAACTGATCCCTAACCCTTATGACAAGTTTTACAGAGTTCCATCAGGCCAAACATACTGTAAAGCATTGTGCCATTTTTGTTTGAAAGTTTGTGGACTGCTTATTGCTGCATGGCATTAGGAAACTTCAATTTCTAGATGAATCAGTTTGAGAAGAAAAGTCTTCTCGAAGGATCTCAATCACTGTCGGTTGCGCACACGGCAACCTTTAGATGCTTGCTATACACAGCAGTAATACTTTGGGAAGCAAACAGCAGTGGTCTGGCAGGTGACCAGTACATTGTGAGAATAAGTAACTGGGAAATTTCAGTGCATTAGTGATGTAAACTATAGAACCTTGTTGATTGTCTGAAAAAGACAAATTTTAAAAGGAGAATAACCATAAGTTTTTAAATAAAATTAGCATGAAACAAATGAAGATTAGTGTTAATGAAAATCAGCTTTGAATTACTTAAAGAAGTTCTACTCGGTTTAATGCCACCACAGCTAGTGATAATATTTTCCTCACTTCAATTTGGGGCCCACTGGGACTGTTAGGGTCGTATGCAAATACATTAGTCTCTACTCAAATTACTTCCAATCACTGGTGAGCTGACTCACCGTGAGCAAATGCTGAGATCGAATTAACGGCCGACTTACCGGTCATGCATGAAAGTTGACGTTTTCGTAATATTGGTAATGAATTACCCAGAATTCTCAGCAATAAAACCACTTCCGTTATTTTTGTCTGCTATAGAGGAATGCATTTACGCTTGCATCCCGCAAATAATACCGTATACGACGACGTCTACATCGTGCAATATTAGGCGATTCTCCTGTTCTTCCAGTTGAATTCTTTGGTAGACTCTATCAAATTCCTCTTCTCTGCGTATACCGAAAACATGATCGAATTCTTCAAGGTCTGACATCTTGGATAAAGCTGCAAAGGTTTCAAACTACATCGGTTCCCATCGGGATTTTCAAGATAAAGTTTCTATCTTGAGCTATGATCTTAAGGTACCTCGTCAGGTAGCTTACAATTATTATCGCATGAATAGATTTCTGAGTAAGCAAAATGTATTTGGATAAAACTTTCTCAGCAGAGAACGCCTTTTACTGTCTAATGCGTTCAAACATTCGACCCTTAAATTCAAAAGGGTGGCATTTTGCTGACAGTAATGGAAAGCAACCATAATTATACATATTATCTTTACATATAAAAATGAACATCTGTGAGTATGTCAGTCCTTAATGGACTCAGAAACTACTTGACCGATTTGAATGTGGTTTTACCATCATTTAGAGAATTTTTGGGATAATTAACCTATATAACATATTACAGTACATACTATAGGGCCGGAGCTAAAAAAAAAAAAGAGAAAGTGCATCGGTGCACTAAAAAAGGTGCTTCTTGGATGCTTAAATGGCTTACACTATCTAAACCATAACAAGAAAGCCAAATTAATGTACACAGAAAAGAATATCTCAAAAAATTCATAAAAAAAAGTTCATGACAGCATGAGGCATTTTCAGATATTATGGAGCGAATTATCTCAGAGAACCACTAGTTTAAATAAGTCGAGTTTGTCCTCATCTAGGGGATATGTGGATGGCGACCACAAGGTGCCCAAGCCAAGCAAAACATTTCTTCCACTTACTTGTGTTTTGCACTCTTTTAACTTTACTATCTAACCTCTCTTTGTTAACTCTTGTTTTTTCGACCCCGACGCTATTAGGGCATCCGAGGGCTAGGGAGTCTTTCCTTTCTTCTTTCCATTATTTTCTTTTCTTCTCCAGAGGCTATAAGATGGCAGGTATCACTGGTCTTGCCTTCCTTTGGCCAGCAACCAATCGAAGGGACTATTATTATGCTTTCAAGTCTTATACGAGAATTTTCCGGAAGAAGCTGGAGGGAAAATTTTCTATAGGATCGTAACAGGCCTTGGCCTAATACTTGGAAGGAAGAAGAAGAAGAGTTTGTCCTTAATATCCGCAGTGCCTCATGTATTTCTTTTACAGATAACTCACAATAACCATTTTTGTCTTTCAGCTCATTGATGCCAAGAAAATCAGGAAGTCAATTCCTGGGCAACGTCATGTAATCAGCAAAGGGTATCTAAAAATAATTATGATATACATTTATAATTATTTTTCTTCTTTTTGCTTATTCAACTAAACATATTTCATTCATTTAGGCGTAGCAGCACACACCAGGTATTAGCTAGTCTCGAATTGAGTGCCTCAGGGCCACTAACCCACAATTTAAAAAATTGTGTTTTTCCCTGTACTTGCACTAGAAATAATAATTTCTGTCAGAGCCACATCTAATAACATTTTTGTGTTAATTTTAACTAATCCACAATGCTATAGGCAGATGTGGCTCTGACAGAGATGATTATTTCTAGTGCAATTTTTTAAATTGTGGGTCAGGCACATATAGCACTGAGGCACTCAATTAAACTGAAAACTTGGCATCAGAATAAATAAGTTTGCAGTGAAGAATCTTCCTGCTTTGGACAAAAGGTACCAATTAAAAAAAAAAATTAAACAATTCAAGTTATATTGAATTGCACAATAATTTTTTGAAAGTAAATCAAATTCTTAACTCTTAAAACAATATGATAAATCTAGCTACATCTTCTTAAATATTTAATGTGATCATGGATTACTCCAAAATGTATTAATACTTCTACAAAACACAAACTGTATATTTATGAATGGAACATTGAATTGGGTCCTGGCAATGAAATTCCACACCTACATTTGCCTTGATAACTGAGGAATACCTCTTGTCTAGTTAGTAGGCACAAGGATTTCAACCCAGAACCATGCGAATACAAGTCTTTAATCTTCTCACTAAAGCTAACTCTCTCAGTAACCCATAGTTATTTAGGAATAGAAACATTTGCTCAGAGATTGAAAAATATACTTTACTTCATTTATTATTTAACTACTTAATATAAGCCAAGCAGTTCATGGTATTGTTTCAGTTATTTTTTCACTTATTAAATGAAGCCAAGAGATTTTACAAAAAGGATATTACAAGACTGATGTAATATTTGCACTTTAGCCCCGCACATGCTCTGAAACAGTGACATCAAAGTGATACCAATTCAGCATCCATATTGGGTATAATTTTGTAATGAAGAAAAAATACTAACAATATGGAATGAAATATATTTGTGCGTGGGCTAGTGGTAATGTTCCTTGCTTCTGGTCCCGAGAGTTGCAGGTTCAAACTCAGCTGGGGTCTGATTATTCTTTAGGATGGAAAAATCCAAGGAACAATTCATCCGGGTCCTAAGTCTGAAGATTTTTAGGCTTATAAAATGAAATTGTTTATAAACCAGGATTATATTTAAAGCATTCATTTATAACACAGTATTTTATCATTTTTTTCTTTACCTTCTCAATAAGCTGATCATTTAACTCAGTTACTGATTACCTTATTGAATGTAACATATTTTACAAATGTTGGGGATGAAAGAGTCCTGGCAGTGCATAACAGCATGCTGCTCCAGACTAGCCATTATTAACATTACATTATTGAGACATACAAAACTTCTAAATTGCACAGAAAAGCTCAAACTTTGCCCAATAAAAAGATGCATAGAACTCAAAGAATTTTATAATATATAGGTCAATTTAGATTAATTTAACCAGTTCCTGGATATAGGCTAGCAGAAAACTGAATTGACTTCCTATCTACGAACCCACTCACATATTTTTCTAGTAAGCATTCCTATGACCTCAAACATTAGTAATATCCTGAGCCTAACCTTGATAATGTATCATTAATTCATTAATGATTACGATTTTCTTGTATTCCATTGTACAAGTCATTCTTTTCTCTTTCTCTCACTGCTTTCTTCATAATATTTTATGTAATTCCAATTTCATTGCTAAAATTTTAGGATTCTCTATACTGCAAAAGTTTATCAATAATATTTATAACTTTAATATGACTATTTAACTCATGCCCCAAATGGGAGTCAATGACCAATCACATATCAATGATTTTTTATTTACAACCAATATTTGTGTTTTGCCTCAAATTTATCAACTGAAGTTTATCATATTAAAGAAAGCTCCTCCTTTTTAACATTCTGAATAGGTCACAGCATTATTTTGCAGTGACTGACTCTCTAAGAAATATGGCTACCAGATTGTATATATACTGCATGAATGTCAGCAGATAGTGCAAGCGGGAGATAATATAAAACATTTGTAGCAATTGATTGCACCATCAAAAAAAAGAAACCACTGTTTGCACCTTCTTAAATTATTTTCCAAGAAATGACCTTGCAGAAAAATATAATTGACATATTTACATCATAGGACATCAGAAATTCATTAATACATATAATGTTGGTTATAAATTTCTCCACTAGGGTGCATTCTTACAATATTGCAATCCTTTGGCAACAAATAATATGATCTAGTTGCAGTGATGAACAAAAAGAAGCAAATGAAGCATACCAATCGTTTTTCATTTGTTTTCAAACATCACCGTTTACATTAAATATATAAATATTTTAAAATAACTATAGTTAAATAATGATTGTGAGTAAATAGCTTAATGTTATTCGTTAAAATAGTCCTAACAAATGCCACTCTTGATTTCCAAAATATGTAGATAAATTCACGACTCACAAAGTGATTATTACACATATAGTTACAAATGAAACAACATTCTACTTTTAAAAAAATCAAACATTTATCTTCAGTAAAATAATGTTATTGTAGGCTATAATTTTTTACTTAAAATCCGAAGTACCCACACCAACTTGCTTATCATATTACATAAACTCATCTGTATATTAAGAGCATTTAAAATTTAAAAGGCAATTTATAACTTACAACAATATAATATTCTTCTTATATAATAAAAGCAAGTTTTATTATAAACTTCCTAGTCATAATTATAATGAATGCAACTCTTAAAGGCATGTGAAGGCTGTTTCTTCAGGAAAGAACCACTTTGATGGATTTTTTGGACCCTTTACATACCACAACACCCTACTGGTAACATCTGGTATGTGAAGGGTGCAAGAAATCCATTAAAGTGGGCATTTCCTAAAGAAACAGCTACAAAGTAGCCTTCCCTCAAATGCCTTAACCCTTTAGGTGCCGTGAGCTGATTAGATCGGCTCTGACTTTTCTGTCCATTATTTGCCAGATACTAACTTGAACTACTTGCAGAGCCAAACACAATCGGCAGATACAATTTAAATCTCTAACACAAGAGATTTTATCTATGGCATGCAGAGGGTTAAACAGTGGCACTCTCTATAGTTACTTATGTAAACTATAAAAGTCACAATCCTGAATTTGATTCCCTATTTGGTCTTTTTTTTGTTCTACTAATCCATTCTACATTTTTTTTTTTATTTCTGGGAAATTATTTCATATTTTTAAATGAGAACACACCCAACTCAAACAACCCTCTATATGCAATTACAAAACAGTAAGTAGCCACAACACTGGAAGGTCTGTCGCAAAACAATAACAGTTAATAGCACACATTCTTCTGCTGATGATGGAAACCGGTTTCCAAAAGGACTTCAGTAATTAATTTTTTTTAACCAAGTTGAAGACCTGACAGGTATTTATTTTAATATTTTACTTTGTATTCATTATATAGATCTATTCCGGCAACAAAAAACTGCGTAACCAATAATATTATAATATTAAAATTGCTTTTCAACAATATTTCTTTAAAATACCATGAGCATGGCAGACTCAATGTAATAGTAGTAATTGGATACCAGCTTGCTCGAAAACTGAATGAAAGATCTAAATTCTAGACTAATGAAGGAGAATCTCCTCATATGGGTCCTCCCTTATAATATAAAAACTCTATAAGCATTTCTAACTGATTTACAAAAAAAAAATACTTGCATTTTTAAGTACTAGGTCGACTGAGCCCATTATTTCTCTATACTATCCATCCATAGTAATTCTGCCCGAGGGCAGGTCTTTCACTGCAATCATAGCATTTTCATGCTATGCTTTGCAGCTTTAGTAGGGAATTACAGGTGTGGTAGCTTCCCGTTGCTTTCCACACTGGTGAAGGATGATGACAGCTGCATGATTTTCGGGGACCATTGGGCCCTAAGCTTCCTGGACATGTCTTACAAGTGAGGAAAAACCCCCAAAAAAATAAACCTCACCCAGGAGCCTGTTCCGTCCCGCGCCATAGCCGAGCGGTTAAGGTAGGAAGCCTTGGTGCAGAGCTACGGGACTTGCGCTGGTTCGAGTCTCCATGGGGAAGAAATTTTCTCATGGTATTTCGGCCAGTATGGGACCGGTGTCCACCCAGCATCGTGATGCATTTGGGTAGCTACAATAAGTAGCAGCTCCAGGTTGAGGAAACCAGCTATAACGGCTGGGGGACTCGACATGCTGACCACATGTCACCCCTACACTGGCTGATTATCATCTACCTCGGGTGTGATTGACACATGTGGATGTGAGGCCAGCAGCCGGCTGGTAGGCTAAGGGCCTTGTAGGCCTGTCGCGCCAGGAGTTTTAGGAGCCTGTTCCGACTGGGAATCAAACCCGGGCCCGCTGCATGACAAGGCAGCACGCTACCTCGAGACCACAGCGGTGGACACACTATACTATACTTCTAAATAAATAAGGTGAGTCTGTTACATATTACCTCTAAAAAAGTTGTGTACTCTTAGACATTTTTCAATACATCGACAAACTGAAGATGATACAAGATATATTGAAACATATCAAAAGAACTCAACTTTTTATGAGATAAGATGTAACAGACTCACCTTATTTATTAAGACGAAAAGTCATAATGTTACTTCCTATTGTAATTTTTTAAGAACTGTACTATTTTATTTTGTTGTTTGCACTTTATATTATACCAGCTGATTACTCAGTGTTGCCTGGGTCATTTATTCCAATCTTCATTTCACCAATCAGCTTATCAACCATCGATACTATAGAATCGAGATTGATATAGATTTATTTCAATAATTATGGTTTAAATGAATTTGCTCCAGGAGTCACAGTTATGCTCAGACATACACACAAACATCCATTTATTTATATATATATATATATATATATATATATATATATATATATATATATATATCGGTTGATTAATGTCTTTGACATCATCCAATTCCTATAACCCTAGCAATAGTTCCTGAACAATGAAATTTATAATGGGAGCTTAGATGCGAGTCCTGTACTAACCAGATGTAGGTCTCAGCCAATAGGAAGTATGACCACACGTCATTGCTAACTCCCTCGCTAGCAAATATCAAATACAATCACTGCTAAACATTTTTAAAATCTCACTACAAAGATTAATTAATGTAGGTAATCTTTATCGTAGACTGCGATGGGCAGGACATGTGGCATGAATGGGAAATGAAAGACGTGCATGGAAGCTTTTTTTTTAGGAAAACCAGAGGGAAAACGCCCAGTTGGTAGACCAAGAATGAGGTGGGAGACTAACATTAACTATGATTTGAGGGAAGTAGTTTATACAGGGGATGATGGGAAAACATTGACTCAGGATAGGGATATATGGAGAGCTTATGTCCGCGCGACCATGAACCTAGGGGTTCGATAGTGTCAGTGAGTTAGTTAGTTAGTTAGGAGGCATTGTGTAAACAAAAAAAAATCACAACTGTTAAGTAATTAACTAAATACACATTCACATTGCATTATAATTTTAAAACTTCAGGCAGCAAGTGTACAAAATATTATAATTAAAATCTATGGTTTTAAATCTAAAATCAACACATTCGCATCTCACTATAATTTTCTATGGACTGTACATAGGAACTGTTTTGTTTGTTCACGTGGCAGACAGGGAATTCATAGATCAGCAGTCTGGATAGGCTCTCCCATTGGATTTACGGTCAAGGACATTGTTCAAAATCCCTTGCGCGGCCTATAATAGCCAATTTTGTCAGTCCATCCAATCCCCTGGTTGTAGATGTTTCTCCTTCATGTATAAGTATATTCCCTGACTCCAGGAGGTTTTAGATCTTCCTCTGCCTCAGGTTTCCATTGCAAAACACATTTTGGTAGCCAATCCTCTTCCATTCGCTGTACATGCCCATACCATCTTAATTGCTGAGTTTTAATATAATCTAAAATAGTTTTTTTCAATCTTCATTTTTTTCCTTAAAACTGAGTTTCTATTTTTTTCTCTTGTTGTAATTCTTGTTGCCCTTCGTATAAAATCCATCTCCATTGTCAAAAGATACTCATTTGTTTTTATTGTTAATGGTCAAAGTCCTGCTCCATAAGCTATGATATATATACATACACAAAATTAAAATTAAATAAAAACTTAAAAAAAAAAAGATTAAAGTAGCACCAAAAAATAACTACAGTTTAAATAAACTAATAAAAACCAACAAAAATGAAAAAACTGATAAAAATAAAAAGTCAGGAATATATCAAATTGAATGCATGGGTTGTGAAAAGATATATATAGGAAAAACAAAAAGAAACCTAAAAATTAGAACCAAAGAACACATAAGAAATATTAAAAATGGGGAAATAGAAAAATCTGCAGTTGCTGCTCATGTTTGGTCTAAAAAACATAATATAAATTCAGACACTAAATTCTTAAAACAGTTAGAAAATACAAAAGACTATTTGGAAAAAAATTTATATTCAGAAGAACAAAAACAGAGTTATGAATTTTGATATACCGATGGAGCGTGACCTTGTTTGGGGGTTCTTTGGCCAACCACAGGATGGAGCTGATGACATCCAGGTTGTGCAACATAAATAAAACCAGTCTGGACAAGCTGACGATAAAGCAGAATTGTTTTGAAACATGTTCAAGAACAAATCAACATTAATATTGAGGTAAGATGATCAGACTAAAAATAATATAATTAAAAAAAAAGAGCCTGTTCTTTCCTTTATCTCTTCATATCTGTCTCTCTATAGAAGTTTGCATGTTCTCAGCATATTCTTGCATCACTTTTTAATAATGCAGGTTTCTCAATGTAAGAGAGTTGTTTCAATTTGAAGGGCTAATTATGTAAATGTTTTGATGATCTTTAAAATCTCAAATTATACAGGTTTGTTCCTTTATAATATACAATCTTTATTTCTGATATCAACTTAAAAATAATGTTCTCCTTGTTTGTGAGAAAGAAAACTATTAACCCATTTTCCAACTCCTAGATTTCTTGTTCTTCACTCAAATGTTTAGGTATTGTAACCTTGAAACAAATCTGAAGAGTAATGATGACTATGAACTTTAAAATTTAACAAATTGCAATTCATTAAATTAATGTACCAACTACAATTACTCCACATTAGGACATCCTCTACCAAAATTTTCCTTTCTATAATATTTGAATAGCAAACTATAAACCAAACTGAAAGCAGTCCAAATGAGTTTTTGAGCTACATATGTCTATCCAGGTTGTACATGACATGCCAAATAATCAAAGCTCCTATTATTGAATATCCATGATGACAGTTGCTAAGTCTGAGCACCATCATGGGGCAGACAAAATAAAATGGAATGAAATTGATGTCATGAGTATGGAGAAATGGTGGAATTAAGCATTTCTAAGGGAAATGGGGGAACATTTTATTTGAAGAGTTTGTTTCTAGTTCTGTGCACCAGTACTCTAAACCACTGAACTACTAGGCTTCCGATTCAAATGTATATATTTCTCTCCTTTATATGAATTTCGCTTGCCAAAGCTATGAATTTCTCATTCTACATTCCTGCTCGCCGAGTATACGAACTTTTCATTCTCTATGCCCTCGAGTGGTTTCTAGAAGCCTCAGTGCATGAGAATTTATGTAAAGGAGAGAAATAATATGCATTTCTGCTACTATACATTTTTAATTCCAATATAGTTTTATTACTGTGACATTATTTTCTAGGATCCAAGTTAGTTAGCAGGACTACAGACACTTCAGACAAGTCATCAAGACATGATCTGGGAAAAACATTACCACTGGATGACTTGCATAAAAAGTTAATAGATAATCACAATTTTATTAAACATATAAAATGTTAAACTGAAAATGTATAAAACTATAATTCTAATCCAGTTATATGGATGCGAAACATGGACTCTTACTTTAAGGGAGGAAAAGAGATTACGAGTATTTGAGAATAAAGTTCTTAGGAACATTTATGGACCAAAGAGAGATGAACAGACAAGTGAATGGAGAAGACTACATAACTGTGAACTACATGGTCTTTATATAATGAGAACAGTAAAGTCTCAGACTGTGATGGGCAGGACATGTGGCACGAATGGGGAATGAAAAGACATGCATGGAAGCTTCTTGTTGGAAGCTATGATTTGAAGGAAGTAGATTATACAGGGGATGATTGGAAAACATTGGCTGGGGATAGGGATGTATAGAGCTTTTGTCCGCGTGGCCATGAGTCTATGGATTCAATAGTGCCAGTAAGTTAGTTATATGCCTATACCTACTAAATATGAAGACATCCTGTTAACCTATAAAGGCCCATGGGGCATGGTTGCAAGATCAGATAATTCTTTGCCTAAATTTAATGAGGAGCTTGTTATTCTCAGCTAAGTTCTTAAACAAAGCACATATAAGACTTCGTTTTCAATGTTCAAATAATGATTTTTACCATTAAACATGTAAGAAAACTTAGTTCCCTCTCTCTAACTCTCAAAATAGATAAAATAAAACTAGGTAATGTCTAGCACATGTCTATATAGGTTATATAAGAGAACATTAAAATATAATTACAATTTAATAGATTAAAGGAGCATTGTTATATTCTGACGCATGCGCAATGCAGAATATGTTGGATTTTCAGTTGTTCAAAATGGCTGCTTCTATATAATAATAAAACATTAGAAAGTAAAGCATTTGAAAAGCGTAGAGAAACAAATTATTGTCAATGTTTTCAAACAGTTTAGGGAAAATATCCTACATTAGCCTTTCAGGGTGTGATGAAAATAACAGCACAAATAGAACATAAATTCTGCTCATAATGAAATTGTACAGATAAATAAAGGATATCTATCAATATCAAGGAAAAGGCATAAACTTCTGATTAGGTAAGCCCCCATATATAATAAATAAATTGGTCTGCATTCTTCTTACCTAATATAGTTGTTTCTTTTAGACATGTTTCAAAGCAAGTATGCTCTTAAAACCTCATGATACTTCATATTGTATTTTCAGGCCCATTTATAATTTGTCATAAATAAATTATAAATGGAAGAAGTTCCTAATTATTACTACCATCTTATGTTGTATTCAGTCTTATTTTCCATATAATATATGATGTTGCATAAGAACAATGTTTCTATTGTACACAATTAAGACATACGGCGGTTAAAAGTAGTATTACAATTCCCCCAATAGATGAGGTAATATCTTATGCATGTGTCCACCGCTGTGGTCTCGGGGTAGCATACTGCCTTGCCACGCAGCGGGCCCGGGTTCAATCCCTGGTTGGGACAGTTTTTCTGGGTGAGGTTTTTATCGGGGTTTTTCCTCACCTATAAGACAAATGTCAGGAAAACTTTAAGGCACAAATGGTCCCCGAAATCATATGACCATCGCAATCATCATCATTCATATTCATCTTAGGTTAAGCTTACGGACTCTCCTGGCACACCATTATCATTCTCCTGGCACACCATTATCATTATCATCACCCATCATATCATTGGGGCAACGTAACCCCGCCTTCCAGGCACCCCAACCTCAGAAGTGGGTTACAAGTATGCCATGCCAGGAATGTCGAAAGACAAACCTGGGGCATTTGAAAAAAAAAAAACTTTAAAATATCACTCCTAGTAGCAACCATGGCTTAAGTGATTTGTCTAGGAATGAACATCAAACTTCAAAAAATCAATTCACACACCTACTAAAAGACTATACCTCTCACTAATGACTAGGGAGCGGATTTTTATGTTCTAAAAGTTAAGATTGCAACATAGTATAGTGATAAAATTAATGTAATAAGCTCTTTATATCCAATCAATTGATTTTTTATAATATAACTTACAAAAAAGTTTCTTAATTTTTGAGTGAAATATAGCATTAATACGTTTATATTACATATTTTACTTTTAAATTAAAAAGAAATAGTGATATATTTACATTATTTATTTTTTTTAATTTAAAATGCGTAAATATAAATGTATTATTGCTAGATCCACACAACAATTATTGAGAAATGGCTTTGTAAGCTATATTATAAAAAAATCTGTTGATTGGATATAAAGACTTATTAAATTAATTTTATCACTATACTATGTTGCAATCTTAACTTTTAGAACATAAAAATCCACACTCTACTAATGACCATATATGACTTATTTTGCTATATGTTGGTGAATTCCATAGAATATTTTGGCAAAGCAAATTTTAAACTGATCTAAACCTTCTTATGTTGATTCAACCTCTAATATAAATGAGTACAAACTTCATATTCTAGACATTAAGAGGTGTATATCACACACAGCTGACAACCCAGGTAACACTTTGTGTCGATTTTCTGCAAAGGTGGGAGTCATTCTCCCTAACCTACTGCCAAAGATCTCCAAAGACTGGTAGCAAGATCATTTTACCTTTATTATATATTTAAAAAAATTTAAAATCATAATATATTTAAATGTAGAAATGTGAGAGAAGGATAGGAGGCATGCAAAACCCAGACAAGTTTGCTATGGTTTACAAGTTGTCTAGCTGTACAGTAAAAGACAACAAATATCCACTAACAGAACAGGGCACCTAATTAAATCAAAGAAAATGCTCTTTGTCACATATTAGCAAATATTTCATAGTGTGGTTATTTCATATTTAATGTCAATGCAGCACTATTTTTTCCCTATTGAGCGACTACACCTTCTATAAACATTTTTTTTTTTTGAACTAACAAGATGTTAATAAAAGAATTACTAAAATATATATATATTTTACATAAAAATCTCCAGAAAATGTAAATAAACCAATGATCATACACTAAGTTCAAACTGTATGGGCTGGGGGGAAATTTCACATTCAATAAACAGAACATTGCACATGTTTCTCAAAGTCCTAGGTAACACAAAAACTATTTTATTTAAATATGAGGTATTTCACATAGGAATCTCAGTTTACAATATCTATATACATTAACACAAAAATAATAGTAATATTATAGCTGAATGGTTCAATCTATAATCACCACAACCTCAAAGTTCTTCTCTCCAAAAGATGACCCATATTTTGCTGGTGAGACTGAAGGAAGATCATGTCATCTATCATCATCATCAACAACAACAACAAGGATTAAGTCCAATGGCCTGTTCTGATCTCATTATAGGTCAAATTGCTCCTTCCATCTCTTCAATGGTCTTCCCAACAATCTTCTCCCTTTTGGTTTATAATTATACATTCTTCTTGTTATGCGCTGTTCATTCATTCGTAATATGTGCTGAAGGTAAGCATTTTGATAGTATTTTATTCTTTCACAGAAATTAAATATATTAAGTTCTGTTCTTATATCTTTGTTTTTCTTTTTTTATTGATCCTTTGGTATCCTGCTATTGCTCATTTCTGCAGCCTCTATTTGTGTACTATCTGTCTTTGTTAATGTCCAGGTTTCACATCCATAGATAAGAGATGGAACTGAGAATACTTTGTAAAATTTTAAAATAGTTTATTTTCTAGTTTTATTCAATACAGTATGTTTAATTGTGCCATCTAAGTACATATAATTCAAATGTTTTCCACTCCTTAGATCAATTAATGGTATATAGAGATAAAGATAGAGGTATCGGGCGAAATTCAATAAAGAAAGAAAAAGTATGAAGCCCCAATATTCAAACAGACATTTTTATTAATCAGTCTGGAGTTCCTATATGAGAAATGTGTAAGGAATGCAGATAAAAATGTAAGCTTTCACTCCATAAACAATTTTCTCTTTAATATGATTGTCAAGTTTTGTAACTCAGATCTATGGTTCCTCTAAATTATTTTTTAGTCACAATGAATAAGAAGAGAAAAATCCAAACACCAAGGGAGGATATCCAAATATTTAAAATTAAAAATTGTAAAATTGATACCTGTGATCTCAGGTAACAATTTTATGTTTTTAATTCTTATATGGTGACCTTAATGGTGTTTTGTAATGAATTTTAAATGTATTAATCCAAGTTTTTGTGGTGAAAGTTTCTGAAACCTCAAGTATGAATGAATAAAGCACATTTCCAATCAAAAGACACCTCTCTCCCTCTTTTTAACCAATTCAAGCTAGTATTTTATTTAGCCATGCTCTTTAAAAACCAGACCATTTAGTTTTTCAATTAAAATTTGGGTATGAAAGAGGTGACAAATTTTTTTCAAAGGCCTGTTATGATCTTTTATGTACCAAAATTCTACAACACAGGAACCAGTTTTACTTCCTATTTAAAGTATATCATACTAAAAAACCTTAAATCCATAAGAATTCATCAATCCTGGCAGGGCTTGAATACACAAATCTTGAAACCAGAACAACTATAACTTCTAAAAAGTTTCAAAATGAGGTTGCACTTGATATTTTTCTTAATATTTAAAGGAAGAGACACTACATGGAATGTAAGTAAATATTTTTAGTTAATAGTTAATCATTGAGCTAGAGATTTAAGAGGTAGGTTTTTGGGTGAAATTTTAATTTATTTCTAAGTATATCCTAATTAATTAATAGATTTTTATAACTCACCTCACAATTTTAAATTTCTTGAAGATTATAGTTTTGATATGCTACGTATCATTATAAATTCTATCTAACGAGGAATTGATAATAATACATAAAGTGGTACAGACATTGGAATGAACAAAAATATACAAAAAAGAAGACTGAATAAAACTATGACTTATGAAGAGTAAGTTGCTGAACAAGTCTTGCCTACCTAATTCACACCCATTCACCATTTTTCATAAGTAATGCCACGAGTGGTTTCCAATTTATCTAGAGTGGCATTTGTTAGGACTATTTAACGAATAAAATTAAGCTGTTTACTCACAAATCATTATTTAAATATAGTTATTTTAAAATGTTTATATATTTAATATAAAAGGCAATATTTGAAAACAAATGAGAAATGATTGGTATGCTTCATTTGCTTCTTCTGTTCATCACTGCAACCTGATCACATTATTTATTGCCAAAGGAACGCAATATTGTAAGAATGCACTCTAGTGGAGAAAAAATTGAACACATCAAACTATATATTAATTCATTTCTGTCCTATGATGTAAATATGACAATTATATTTTTCTGGAATATTACCTGGGAAAAAAATACATTTAAGAAAGTGCAAACAGTGGTTTCTTTTTTTGGTGGTATAATCAATTGCTACAAATATTTTTATATTAACTCCCGCAAGCGCTGTGTGTTGACATTCATGCACTATATATACAATCTGGTAGTCGTATTTCTTAGAGAGTCAGTCACTACAAAATAATGCTATGACCTATTCAGAACGTTAAAAAGGAGATGCTTTCTTTATTATGATAAACTTTAGTTGGCAAATTCTAGGTGAAACACGACTGTGATTGGTTGTAAATCAAAAATCATTGAAATGTGATTGGTCACTGACTCCCATTTGGGGCATGACTTAAATAGTCATGTCTAATGTTATGTTACATCATCATCAATGCAAGTATCAGGCCATGTGGCCTGTTACAGTATGCAAAAGGAATGTTCTATTCACTTTTTTTGGGTTGTCCCAGAACCTTTTGCCTTAAGGATAGTAATGAAGCAAAGCTTTTGGAATTCTATGAGATGGCATTAGTTGAAGATGGCTTTCTAATGTTACATATCTTAAAAAATGTTATCCTGTTATTCTACATATTCAAATTGTAACATAGTTCAGTTAAACTCTGGTTTTATCGACAGATTTAAAAGTACGCTAACATATTGTTTGTTAATTTATTTACTTAGCCTGATGGAGTTAAGGCCATACGGCCTTCTCTTCCACTCACCAGGACAAACATATGTTACATTAAAATATAGCAATCACAATTAACTCTAATATTAAATACTAAATGAAGATTTTATCAATAAGGTAATACCTATAAGATTAAAATGACTATTTAACTCATGCCCCAAATGGGAGTCAATGACCAATCACGTTTCAATGATTTCTGTTTTACAACCAATCAGAGTCGTGTTTCACGAAATATTTATCAGTGTTATGATTACCATATTAAAGAAGGCTCCTCCTTTTTAATATTCTGAACAGGTCTGACCATTATTTTGCAGTGACTGAGTCAACAGTAAAGCCGCCATATTTGAATGTTCAAAATGGCAGAAACAGGATTTAGCTGTGCTTCAAATGAAGATATAGACGAAATACAAATTTGACAATTGTGTTTTTAAATAATTATATTACCGAGTTCTTTTTGATAATTCTGTGTTCAATAATTGCTTTTTAAATAATGATTTTACCGAGATGTTTACTAAAAAATAAATTAATAACCTATAATTTTGGTTATAATATACAGTTTGATGTGTTTAATTTTTTCTCCACTAGGATTTATTCTTATAATATTGCGATGATATTTCAAATTTCCCACGCCAGATGGCAATATATAACAAACATTATATGATCTTGTTGCAGTGGATGGAGAAACGAAACATAACGTTTCTCATTTGTTTTCAAACATCGCCGTTTACATTAAATAAATAAATATTTTAAAGTAACTATATTTAAATAATGATTTGTGAGTAAACAGCTTAATTTTATTCGTTAAATAGTCCTAACAAATGCCACTCTTGATTTCCAAATTCTCTAGATAAATTCACTCCTCACTCGTGGCATTACTTATGATAATACAATAATGTTGATGAAAATTTAAATTAAAACTAAAGCTATTCATAAAATATATACAAGCAAGATAAATTAAATTGTTCGGTAGACTGTCCCTATTTAATGTGCATTTAAAAAAATGAGATATAGAAAACTTCTTTGTCGATTACACAATATTTAAAACAAATCTTAACACTTAATACTATTTTCACAAAATAAATTAAAATATTAAATGTTAAAAGAATAATATCAGTATACAAACTACTTATTTTAGGAATTCTCACTATGAGGAATTAAGGTAGAATATTTTTTATCACTCACCTCATATTGTTCTTCTTATTTGATTATAAACTAGTTATAGTTTATAAACTAGTTATAAAACTTCAAGTTCTTCAAGACGACAGAACAACGGTCGTGACGATACTGAGGATGGAACAGAAACTATGTTCCGAAACTAGTTTATAATCAAATAAGAAGAACAATATGAGGTGAGTGATAAAAAATATTCTACCTTAATCAGTATACAAGTTTGTTTTTGAACGATGTTATAATTTGACAGTCCCTGACATAGGGCAGAAGGAAAATCCATGTTCTGGCAAGTGAAACTGTAAAAGATAGTGAATAATACACAGCGTGATGAGTGATATAAAGGATAATGTGCTGATGGGATAGTGTGTCTAAATTATGTCTGTCGGAGTGTGTAACGAAATGGCATGATAATTAGATGTGTGAAGTATTTTATAAAGAAGGGATATTAAAATTATGCTAAAATTGTATGTGTTACAATGTTTTTGCTTCACCAAACATTATATGCAAAATGTTTATTGGCATCTGGTTAAATATAGTGGGTTTCAAAAACAGATTCAGATGGCAGTAACTCAATAGTTTGCATTTTTGCGCACTCTGATGCGAGTTTTTCCAAAATAAATTCATATGAAGATGTAGTGTTTACAAAGGACATGTGTATCTGTTTTGCAGAAACAAAGGGGCAATAACGAAGAGAAGTTAGAATTCGATACTTTCTTCAAAAAGCATAATGCATCTCTAGTCCTAATACCTCCAAGACATTTGGCACTAAATTTAATTACCAGTAATTTAATTAATCGTATCAGCTTGGATAGCCTGAAATTTAAAAAAATGGTACTACCGAACTAGGATTCAAACTCACGTCCTCTGATAGAAGACAGGCACAATACAAATTGAGCCAAAACACCCATTCCCTAGAATGACCTAAATATACTTATATTAATATTTAATTTTAGGAAGCTGACGATAAAACAGAATTGTTTTGAAACATGTCCAAGAACAAATCAACATTAATATTGAGGTAAGATGTCCAGACCAAAAATAATATAATACTTATATTAATCGATCATGAAGATACATGGCATTGTGCAATTATATTAATTTGCTTATCTTCAACATGGCATAAAAAATAGTAGCCATAATTTTGTGAATAATATAATTATCTGAATGAACAAAATTTGCTTTAGATATGATTTATGATTGCCATGATTCCAGACATTTAACATAGGGGGAAAATGATATTTTAGTATGCAGTGTAACACATTCTTAAAAATAAGATGTCAATGAAATGGAATTTTTATAAAGAATGTGTTAAAGCAATATAACAACTACGTAAACCTTAATCATTGGTAAAACCAGGCCTTACAAAAATAACTTAACTATTCAGAAAATTCTTGATAAAAATGCTTTGAATTGTATACTAAAATAGAACATGACTATTTAACATCTCTATACTTAAAAGTAACATTTAAGAAATGTCACACTCTCATATGCATTTTAAAAGTTTTATACAATAAAGATTTATTACTTAAAGATACCCAAAGACTACATTCTCAAGATGTATGAATCAATTCCAAAAATTGCAGCAGTTTTAAAGGCTGATAGTAATCCTATACAATATTAAAATGAATTTTTCTCTTCAAATAAAGGGTGTCCAATATAAAACCGGACCGGCCTCATGGGGTTTCACCCGTCAGGCAGCGCTCTCTCCTCGTCCACATTTCACTCTGCCAGCCGCTCGTCCTTGAACTAGTCAGTTTACTATTGTTCGACAAGATGAGAAGTCAGCTGACATTAGAACAGCGCATTTATGTGTGTAAATGTTGTTATAAATACGAATCAGCTCGTCATGTTCGCGAGGAATTTATTTGGAACTTCCCTGGACAATTACCTCCTTCCAGATCGACAATCCACGATCTTGTGACTAAATTTGAGACCACTGGTTCAGTACAAAATAAGAAACACTCGCTCCCCAGATCTAACAGTGTGTGATTTTTATTTGTGGGGTAGCCTGAAAGACAAAGTGTACAAAACAAATCCGCACACCTTGGAAGAACTGAAGAACATAAGAAATGAAATCAGAAACTTGACAGTGCCCAAACTACAGCGTGCCAATCTAAATGTGTTTACTCGGTATAATGCCTGTTTAACTGCGGGAGGACAACATTTCCAGCATTTTCTATAAGGTAAGAAACAGTTCAAGGACGGGTGGCAGGCAGGATGAATTGCGGGAGGAAGAGACAGCACTGCGTGCCAGGTGAAACTCCGTAAGGCCGGTCCTGGTTTTATATTGGAAGCCCTGTATAATTAAAATGAATATTTGGACAGCATTTCCATTATTTTGTCCACCCTCTACATATGCATGTATATTGCATTTGCTGTGGCAGAGATTAGTATGCCCACAATTGTGTTTCTGAGATTAAATTATGAAATTAAAGTTTAATCTAAAATTATGCAATACCAACACATTTTTTTAAAATCTTGTAACAATTTCTTTTGCAGAAAAAAAAGTAGTTTCATCTATACATGTCTGCTAGATCTTTAAAAATAGAGGCCAGCTAGCACTGCTGCCAACATGTTTTAACTGGTCACATGTTAAGAACTATTATAATTTTAATCAATTAACTTTGAGATTCTTTTTTGATTAACTTCCATTATCCTCTACTATTTGAATAGTCACCTAAAGGCCTCTACAGCGATCACTTCAAGGTCTCAGGTCATTAACATCAAAACTATTTAGTAATCGCTAACAAATTTTGCTCAGAGATCTATTTCAGAATCTCTTTATTTATAATACACAACTCTCAGATTTACTTCCCTTATGAAGAAGCCATATCTGGGGTATTTACAATCTGAAAAATCTATAAATCCCAATTGTTTCTGAATTTGAAAATTCTCCCATACAAGTCACAGAAAATGTTCAGCAGACTACACAGGCAACCGGCAAGTTCAGTGGCTAGTGTGGTAACAGTTGTTTGTTAGTGAGATAACTGCACTGCTTGTTGGTTACTGACATAACTGCTATTTATTATGCTTATTACTTATTAATTTTAAGCCAATTATTTTCTTTAATGGAGAATACTAAAAAGTATATCTTGAAACAATATTACCTTTCAGAATGATGGCTAAATAAAGATACATTAATTTTCAAAATTATATAGGACTTTTGAATATATTCCAAATATTATAATATCCCACAAAACTAATAATTTAATGAGAAAAGTTAATAGAGAATAAATTGGATGAAAATGGCAGCCAATTTTTGTAATGTATGTAACCAGGTGAGCACTTACTTTTAGTGTACAAATGATGTTTAAAGTCTTGACTAGGAACTTTCTAGCCACCAAGCTCGCAAAAAAATCTACTGAATTACAAGCCCATTTGCCACTTATTCAGCACACCACTGACATTTTAAAATACCACTATGTACTAACATAAAAGATGTAGGCAGCCAATTTCTGAAGTCTCAAGTTTGTGGGTTCAATGGATTTAAGGACATAAAAATCCTATGCTGGGAAAATACAATGGAGAGAATGGGCACTAAAGAGCAAAAAAAGAAGAAAAAATCCAGACCATGACTTCCTTATTAAGTAAAGTAATACCAAGAGTCCCTTATCACAGATTTCCAGTATATAGAAGTATACTCAAAGTCGGCTGTGGTGGACTAGTGGTTATATTCCTTGTCTCTGGTCATGAGGGTAACAGGTTCAAATCCAGGCAGGGTCAATGGATATTTTTTAAGATTGAAAAACCCAAGGAGCAAGTCCTCCAGGAGAGACTTGCTGTGGGTACCAAGTCTGAAAAATGCATAAAGATCCATACGCCTGCATAAAAAGGCCTCTATGAAAAATTTAACGTCTTCCTACATCCTAATAATACTTCAGTTGCCTACAAGATGTCTCATTGGGTCGGTATGTTGACTGCATACCATTCATGACAACTTTAGGGAAATAACTAAATTGACTTGTCTAGTAACTCCTAACAAAGAAGAGGCTATCCAACATTGGGCTGTTACGCCACTGTAGATGTAGAAAAGAACCTCAAACTAAAATAAGAGACTTCTGAGGAAACCTTAAAGGCCCTCTTCATGCCCAGATTTGAATTTGAACACTAATGACCTAAGCTTTCAAAGAGCATCATTAAAATAATTAGATAAAGCTTCCATTGTGTGTCCTGCACCATAGCCGAGTGGTTAAGGCAAGAAGCCTTGGCAGAGGACCTACCCTGGTTCGAGTCCCCATAGGGGAGGGAATTTTCTCATGGAATTTCGGCCAGTATGGGACCAGTGCCCACCCATATTCATGAAGTATTTAAGTAGCTACAATAAGTAGCTAGCCCAGGTTGAGAAGACCAGCTATAACTGCTGGGGGACCAGACATGCTGACCACATGTCACCCCTACACTGGCTAGATTGTCTACCTCTGATTAACACATGTGGATATGAGGTCAGCAGCTGGCTGGTAGGCCAGGGGCCTTCTAGGCCTGTCACGCTTGGAGTTTTTTTTTTTTTTCCCCCCACTATGTAATGCAGAATATTTTTCTAACTTTGAAGTAGACACATGCACCAGCAGATATAGATACTCGTACGTGTAAAGTGGATACAATTTAGAATCACACAATGCAGACAACATATATAACCTTGTTGCCAACTACAGGAGAAACAACCCAACACTGAATTCAAACTTAAAAAACTAAAATAAAAATACTCTAACATTAAACTAATGAAGATAGGAATTTGATCACATTTAGTATGGGGGGAGGATTCTATGCCAAGAGTCCACCTACATAGGTGCCAGATTATGCAATAAACTGAATTAATCTGGTGTACACTAACTTGCCCATTTTCTCACCTAACAAAATAAAATGAGCACACAATTTATGTGGTACAAGGACTTAGTAATGAGTGAATAAATAAAAAACTGCAATATGATAGTGGATGTATGTATTATCATGAGTATGAGGTGGGGGTGTGACCCGTGCCGTAGCCGAGTGGTTAAGGCAGGAAGCCTTGGCGCAGAGCTACGGGACTTGCGCTGGTTTGAGTCTCCTTAGCAGAAGAAATTTTCTCATGGTATTTTGACCAGCATGGGACCAGTGCCCACCCAGCATCGAGAGGCATTTGGGTAGCTACTATAAGTAGCGGTTCCAGGTTGAGAAAACCAGCTATAACTGCTGGGGGACTCAACATGCTGACCACATGTCACCCCTACACTGGCTAGATGATCAACCAGTGCCCACCCAGCATTGTGAGGCATTTGGGTAGCTACAATAAGTAGTGGTTCCAGGTTGAGAAAACCAGCTATAATGGCTGGGGGACTCGACATGCTGACTCCATGTCACCCCTACACTGGCTAGATGATCATCTACATCTGTGATTGATACGTGTGGATGTGAGGCCAGCAGCCAGATGGTAGGCTAAGGGCCTTCTAGGCCTGTTGCACCATGGAATTTATGAGGTGGGACGATCATTTTTAATATTCACGCATTATCTTGTTGGCTAACAAAATGCTAGCAGTCCCTTCCTCTCTATACTGGCATAGAATACCCAGAATGGAAAATTGCATTCCATGAACACAGTTTAATATCTCATCTTATAGGTACTTTCATGTGCCACATACCACCCAGGCCTTATTGTGACACGACTTCTCGGGAGAGAAAAGTTTTTATTATAGGTCATATACATACTTTTTTTTTATCACACAAGGACATGGAGGGCTTCTCCGAATGGGGAACAGCTCAATGTCAGGACGTTCTCTGAGATAACACAACATTAAGACGAAACACACCTTCACACTAAACGTAGTGATTATAATGATCGTCAGATGATGTTCGGTGGCCGTTTAGGCCTTAAAGTTTCCTGACATTTGTCTTATATTTAATTTTAGGAAGTGATATTTTGAGGTTATTTTAATTAAATTATTTTCAGTCTGATCATCTTACCTCAATATTAATATTAATTTGTTCTTGGATATGTTTCAAAACAATTCTGTTTTATCGTCAGCTTGTCAGACAAACAATTGTTTTGAAACATGTCCAAGAACAAATCAACATTAATATTGAGATAAGATGATCAGACTGAAAATAATTTAATTTGTCTTATAGTTGAGGAACCCAGAAAACTTATCCTGACCTGGGATCGAATCTGGGACCACTGCATACGAGGCAGTGGTGCTCCCAACACCATAGCAGTGGACCAGTATGGAAAATAAAAACTTAAAATATGTATGTCAGCTGCAATGAAAGTTATTATAAGAACTTTGGAAGTACATGTTGGCTGCATTTGGTTAAGGAATAAGCTACTGCTGAAAAACAATATGCTACCACATTGTTGAGGTAAGAACATATGACTAATTGAAAATTGTAAAAAAAATCAATAATCATTAGAAAATGTTTAAAATATGCTCAAAATGGTAGTAAATATTTTTTTTAATAATATCCAACATGTGACATGAACAATTTTTCTAAATCCAAAGTAGATACTAAAGGCTGTCCGCTCTTAAAATGATCCTCAACAAAACAAAACTATGCGACATGGTCGCTTTTCATTGGTTATGGACACCGACATACATTGTAGAAGCAATAAGTACGCAAAAAAGTAGTTCCCTTCATTAAATTAAAATGTGTCCTCTGAATATACTTGTTATTCTTCATGAATGAAAATTATAATATTCAAAATCAATAATTACAACTTAAATAATTTATTACATATGGGTGATGCATTCTGTTTTAGTTGATTCTCACGAAACAAAATAGCTGAAAGTGTCAAGTCTTCTGTTGCTGTGTCATCATCTCCATGTCAAAAGTGACAGTAATTATGGTGCGAATGGCAGGATGATACAATTGGCATTTATGGTGAAATTAAATGTTTCTTACCTCTCCTCATATAAATTTTCTCTAAGTTGATCGCAATTTCGAGACTATACCTGTCTCATCATCAGAACTTTGTTGGTGACTGGTGTTATGTCAATCGGAAGAAGAAGAGTTTCTTCTGATCGACATAACACCAGTCACCAACAAAGTTCTGATGATGAGACAGGTATAGTCTCAAAATCGTGATCAACTTAGAAAATTTATATGAGGAGAGGTAAGAAACATTTAATTTCACCATAAATTAAACCTCATAGTGATTAATTCCTATAAAAGTTAAAAACAATTGGCATTTGTTGATGTTAGGATCACCCTAAGAGTGGCTAAGGTATATATACATGCGTTAGTAGACTTTCAACAAATACAATATAGAATGCAATCAACATGTACAGGGTAATGGAATGTGCATTGCCTAGAAGAGAAGAAACACCCTAAACATGTGTGCAACAATGTACCCAAAACACTATTGTCTTAAACTTAAGATAACCAAAATATAAATACTCATTCTAATTAGATTTATCATAGGTAAGAGTTTGAGAAACACCCTAAACATCTGTGCAACATATGTTGCCAAAAATACTCTGCAGTCTTAAACTTAAAAAAAGTAACCAACATTTAAATACTCGTTCTAATTAGAATTATCCTAGATAGGAGTTTGATCAAATGTAGGACAAATAGATTAGCAGACCCTTTTCAAGAACTAATAGATTTTTCAGAAGTTTATCTTATAGTTTATACCCCAGCCGTCATATCTCCGGCTCTGAAGTTTAGGTTATATGAGTATAGGGAAAATTCGCCCTCTACTACCAATAAGGATATAGTTGTAGAGGGAGTAGGTGTCTGCCACAACCAATCATTGCTCTTGATGCAACTATAGCGTGCTAGTAAGGTTTGAAATTGCTGAGATGATGTCAGCTGTATGTCTGCTAACTACATACATAAAGTGGCCACTCCCACTAAATATCAATATCGGCAACGCTCATGAAAACGTCAAGGCCAGAGAATCAGTGGCTGCAGTATAGTTGCTTAGCGTGGTTTTAGTTGGTTATTAGTGTAGTAAATGTGTTTAGTGCAAATAGTGAATATTAATTCATGGTAAGGCCTGGAGTTTCCATTAGTTCACTTAATTTTTAAAATACCCCAGACAACTTTTGTCAAATTATTGGGTTATGGTTTCATTCTTAATAACATTTCCTACTATTTTAAACTTTTTCTAATTCACCATGTAACATTGTTTACAATTCTTTTTTTCTTCTCTCCAATGCTCCAGGTTGTCGTTTTGACATTTCTGGTGTTCTCTTCTGGCATGGCATACTTGAAACCCACTTCTGAGGTTGGGGCACCTGCAAGGCCCCGATGATATGAGAGTTGATGGTGATGGTAATGATGTGCCAGGAGAGGCCTTAAACTAAACTTAATCTAATTAGGCAAATATGATATTGATGATAATGATGGCCAGATGGTGTTTGGGGACTGTTTGGAGCTTAAAGTTTCCTAACATTTATCTTACAAGTGAGGGAAAACCCCGAAAGAAACCTCACCCAGGAAATGTGTCCTGACCGGGGATCAAACCCGGGCCCACTGCATTACAAGGCAGCACACTACCTCGAGACCACAGTGGTGGACTGTTTACAATTCTTACATAATATCCTTAGATCACACAAGAGTATTTCTAAGTTCTCAGGACTTATGTGCACATGTGAAGCTTATGAAATTGCTACAAGATAGCAGCACATTATCCATGAAACCAGTATGACCAACACCTGCAATAAATACCAGATTATTTTAAAAGTTTGGGAATTGATTGCGAAGGTTGGTCATGCCAATTTAGAATAATGTGCTATCTTGCAGCAGTTTCATAAGTACACATGCACACTACCATTCTGTAGAACTTTCTTTAATTTTGAGTAACCCAATGGAAACTTTTTCTCTTAGTAAGTTTTAAACTGTATGTTGGCTGCATTGTAACAACATGGACATTGAAAGTACATACTGACTGCATTGGATTATGGCTAATAAACAACATGGCTGCCACATCATTAATATACATATCTAGTTGAATAATGTAAAAAAATATATTTGAATAATCAGACGTTTAAAATATGTATGGTGGAAAAAGTTCATTATTTGTCTGCCATGAATTGTTCTATATTCTACAGAATCGCAATGTGCATGCGTGAGTTGCAGGAGTTGCTATAATGGTTAATATAGCTTCCATTAGATGGCTCTGAAGTTCGACATTACCAACTTTCGGAATAAATTCCCAAATGCTAAAAAATGGACGTAAACCAACTTCCCATTTTCTAACCTAACATATTATTTAATAAACTATAAACTAATTTTATGTACACTAACTTGTCCCATCGGAACCTAACAAAATGCAGTTAATTTTTTGAAATATGGCTTGGAATTATTTGCAAATGTTGGTAACACCGATTTGAGAGCCATCTAGTGGATGATACGTTAAGCATTTGCGCGTCTGTAGAACTTGATTCACAATATTCGCATAATTATGTAAATATTTAAAAATCGTAAGAAATATCTATAAAATGTTTCCAAAATGTTTAAAATAGTACGAAACATTATAAATGATTGAAAAATGTTTAGTGCAACAGTGGAATAAGAATATGGAAAATTATGGCAGACAAATAGAAAACCTCAGCCTCGTATGGTAGTAAATGTTTTTAAAAATTAAACTACAAGAATATTTAATAGAAGTTGCATGAGATATTTTAAATATCGTAACACATATTGGATGCTTGAGCCAAGTAAACTTTAAATACATGGCAACCTTGTATCTAATCTTGCTTAGCAGTCCTCTTGTTTGTCATGTGTTTTCTCTATGAACTCAGGATTACTGGAACGAAGAATGTCATTTTCTCTAATCTCCAGGAGAATGCTGCTTTGTCACCCAACAGCAAAGCGTGGAGATGTAAACTTTGCCAAACTAGTGAAAAAAGGGTGAGGGTGTAAGATTTTGTTAAATAATGCTCATAACTAATTCTTCAGTCTACTTAATACACCTTTTCACTATTAATATTTAAATATGGTTAAGGAATAATATTTAACAACGTACACAAATGCTATATAAAATAAAAAGCAAATTAAATGTCATGGTGGCATAGCATAAAATAGGGTCACAGTGTCAACAATCAGAATAATAAAAATAACTACTTGAACTTATGTTTAACACATTTATCAAGTGCACATATATGTCGGTAAAATATATATTGTATACCGTAATATTTTTAAATGTAATAGAAAATGTAATATTTGAAAAATTTAACAATATCATGCACATGGACATGCTTTCAAAATGTATTAAAGGGTTAATGGTAATAACCCAAAACAATAGCTCCACCCACACAGTGAATTTATTTATTACAGAATAGTGAACCAACCTAAAACAGCACTCTGGATTAAATATAAAATGACAGTACGCCCTTATATGGGATAAACCATTATATTTGTCAGGTGGAAGCTCTGTGTGTATCAATGCACCAGATGCTTTACAAACATATTGAGACATTATACTACGATTCAACATTTTCAACCATTTTTAGACATCATATAATGTGCATAACATTATGAAATGAAAGTAAAACAATAAAGTACTTGATTTATAAAAGGCATGACTCAATCCATTGCCGAAGGAGCCATTTGTGATCTTGTTCTACATATTTAACGGATTTTCTATCTCCAATCAAGGAAACATTAACCGAAGTAACAAATACATGCACTGAACATATATACACTTGAATCAAACTTAAGATTTAGCAATTATAAGAGTATTCATTTTCCACATAAACCCGGAAACCATGTGCCTTATCATTAAGCTTCTTTTATCGAACTTTTCTTAGTGAACGGATACAAGACACACCGCATTCGTAATATACAGTCTCGCCCTGTTAATGAATATAATTATTATATACAAAAATGCATAATTAAGACACTTGTCATATTATAAGCTTAATATACACCATTATTCTGAAAAAGTAAGGAATCTTACCGTTGTGAAGAGTCTTCAAACTCAACACAAATTCTCACGGAAACCTGCAAAATGGCCGACACAGAAGGCACATGCCACAGAAACGTTGCATCATGGGGTTGCAACAGCGGTTTAAGCTGCTATCTGTTGGAACGCACGCGAACGTATTCATCTATAAAAACTTGCGAAACGAGATTCGTCCATATTATATAACGCTAATAACAAAATGTAATTGAACTTCATAAGTTTTAATTAATTTCATACATATAATTAAATTGTAATTATGAATAAAATGATATCTAAATATATTAAATTATATAATTAAAGTTTCTTACACTGTTATGGAAATATATATAGGGCTCGGATTAAAAGTAAATAAGTTTAAAATAAAGTATATATCGAGAATTTATATGAATTAAAATTATAGTTTCTACATATTTTTGGTAACATAATCAATAAAACCAGAGAAAATATTCTATACAATATATATGCGCGCGCACATGTACTGAGACCAATGTCGCATAAGTAAATACCATATTTCACTCTTGCCGTAAATACAAATTTCAAAATTATCCGTCCCGTTTAATCATCAAGCCGGTTTTAAGTGCGCTTAATAAACATCAATAAGTATCAGTTACTTAAATACTTAATCATTATCAGAACCAAAATCTTCAATACTGGGCATGGGGTGGAATTTCGCCTCTTCAAAATAATGAAGTGTGAATTTCATTTCGAGTAATGATAATATCAGTAAATATTTTTAAATATATGATTAATTATATTTAAAATAACAGTAACCATTTTTAAATATGATTATTTATATTGAAAATGTCCACCGCTGTGTCTCGAGGCAGCGTGTTGCCTTGTCACGCAGCGGGCCCGGGTTCGATTCCTGGTCGGGACAGGTTCCTGGGTGAGTTTTTTTCGGGGGTTTTCCTTACCTGCAAGACAAATAACAGGATGCTTAGGGCCCAACGGTCCCCGAAAATCATCCGGCCATTATCATCATTCTTCACCAGTGTGGAAAGCAACGGGAAGCTACCACACCTATAATTCCCTAGTAAAGCTGCAAAGCATAGAACGCAAATGCTATGATTGCAGTGAAATACCTGCCCTCTGGCAGAATTACGATGGAATGGAAATATTGCAAATAACAGAGTTTTTCAGGTACATAAAGTTTCAAACGTCTCTCCACAAGTAGGCTTACACAAAATAATAAAGGAAAATGACATACGAAGTTTTGCTTCTTACTACTATTGGCTCCACATACAAAGTAAAAATTAACACCTGAAGTAAAAGATTCGAACCATGGATCTCCTGGCACTCTACCAGCAAGATATTTCTTTGGCCAACCTGGAATTGGTATAACAATGATATCTGCATTCATTTTAGTACTATCATGGGGTTTCTCAGACAGTCAACTAATTCCACAAAATAAATTATATATTTCAATAGTTTCAGTTGCCTGAGAGAGTTAACCCCTTGATCTTCAAACAGAAAATGTTGCTCTTTGGCTAGGATATAAAACATAGATTCGCAATTTTACCGCTACTAAACACGTGAAATTGTGTCTAATTACGAGAACTCCAAGGGGAAAAATGAAGTAGGCCTATTTAAATGTATTTAGAGATTTATGTTCATCAGTAGCTCTGCTAGAGAATTGGCGTGTGAAGCAGGAGATGTTCCCAATGTAGGTTCAGGTGCATTTTTTTTTTCTCTTCACACACAATGCAATTACAAGTCCCGGCAACCCTGAGATGCGAAAATCATAATCGGGAGTTCCCAAGTTCAAATTTTCTCGTAGTTCGTCTCATTCAAAGGCAAACGCTGAATTTGAATTTCATAATAGAAGATATGTATTAAATAATCTTATTGTCTATGTAATATAAATTTAATGTCATATTTTAATTGTATTTTTATATAATACTAGCTAATGCTCGGCATGCGCTGTTACGCCTAAATAAATGATGTGGTTTTACGTTTAGTTGAAAAAGTAAAAGGAAAAACAGTTATAAATGTATATCGTTATTATTTTTAGATACCTGTGCTGTTTACCCGGCATTGCCCGGGAATCTATGTATTCCGATGTATTTGGCATAAATGAGATTAAAGACAAAATTCGTTATTTCGACTTATCCGTGCTGCTGCTCTGCTTTCCCGGGAATCTACTTATCCCGATCTTGTGGCATCAATGAAAGACAAATATGGTTATTGTGAATTATCCATATGCTGTCGCGGGCTGTTTTGTAGAGTTTTTTTTAGATATTCAATTTTGTGTACATTAATTTGGTGTATTTGTTATGGCTTACGCTGCCATTTAAGCGTACAAAAAGCCACTTTTATTTTACTTTTTCACTACAAAGAGTGATTTTTAAGGGTGAAGTGCACGCTTGTCCGGGAATCTACTTATCCTGTTCTTCTTGGCATCAATGAATGTCGCGGACTTTTTTTGTAGAATTTTTTGAGATATTCAATTCTGTGTAAATTAATTTTGTGTAGTCATGCTTTAGGCAGCGTAAGCCATTTAAGTAAAAAAAATGATTATTTTTCATGTTTTTCACTACAAGGGGTAATTTTTAAGGGTGTAGAGTTGAGTATCATGACTCTCTTATAGCCTATGTTCATCCAGGGAATCTCCTGAACATTTTGCAAAACCCCCATCACAATCGGATCAACGGTATGGCCGCACATAAAGTACAAACAAACAATTTTTATATATTAGATTGTACTTTTAATTTTATTGTTCTCATATACGATACAATGTGATTAATTAATATTTTAAAATATTACTTAATCCATAAACTCCAAGTCGATGCAGATATGTTATATCTGGTTCGAAATTAACTTGATTATCGTGTTAATGTATGTTATGGGATGCAGGAATTTGTAAGCTCTATACTTCAAGACTTCCTGTATAAAACAACGTGAAATGTTTCCAGGTATCACAAATAGCTTTTGTTTTTATAGAACTTTTCTTTTTTCAGTATCCCTATATATGAGCGCCTTTCTTGTATAGAGTGGAGACGAACTATACTGACATAAGTTGTTTAGGGATTTTTTTTTTGAAATAGTCTATTTAGACTAAGAAACGCATAATGGGTGGATTTCTCAACCGAAGTCTAAAAAACGACCCCGGTTTTCCAATTTTTTATTGTTTCCATAACGCCTAAAATGGTTGAAAATTCACAGAAACTGTTATACCATGGTCATGATTCAGACATTTGTTTTTGTAATTAACAGCTGTAGATTTTCAGGTTTTTATAGTTGTTACGGAAACAATAAAAAATCGGAAAACCGCGGTCGTGGTAGACTTCGGTTGAGAAATCCAGCCATTGCGTCCAGTGACTCATCACTGACAGGGTGAGTAATTTTATTCGTTTCGTTTCCTTTAATCCAATATTATCTTTGGTATGTTTACAAAGTAGCTCTCTTGGTTTTTCGAACATTCCTTTTCCAAATCTCTAGGATGATTCAGAGTTTGCAATAGTCCTTCACGCGTCACTGTATATACGTAATCATGTTCACTATGGAGATTTTAAACCGTTATATTAAATAAATCCATCCATTCTATGGTTCTACATCTCAAGTCGAGCCCTGACCTCCCAAATCCTCCTTCATTCTTCCTTATATCTAGCCTTCGTCTTCCAATTCCTTACTCCCAAAAGTGTAGTGACTTCTGCACATACTGTGTCTTCCCATTGTCCTCTTGGTCGTTCCACTGTCCTCCATCCAAAGTGCGCCTGTCAGACTTTCCATGATTAAATAAATTAGATAAATTGAACATTTTATCTTCTAGGATATCCCCATAACATTGGCCGAATCGATCCCAGGACCATAGTTCCGTCAGAATATTTAGCCCGGTTAAAAACCTGAGTGCATTGGAACTGAAACCCTCGACCTTCCAGTTTCGTAGCCTACTACTTTAACCAATTCTATTATGTCGTGCCCCGCTCTAAGGAACACACACTTATATCATAAAAAATCCTTCCGAAAAAAGTTAGATTTACTCCTGTAAATATAATTATAAATTTGATTTTTAATCATTTAGGGTTTATGCGGGTATACAATTTATTAATGGGAATTGGTTGTAAAATAAATTTTGTTTTAATTTCTTTGCTATCTGGTTTGAACCTGCGAACCTAGGAATCAGAAGAGAGAATGGTAACCACTAGAGACTAGACCACAGGGACAGATTCAAATACGATAATACAGTTGTTAATAACACAAACCCAAAGGTCAAATACCAAAATGGATTAAAAAGCCCGCAGCAGTGGCAATAACTATTAACATAACACCCAAAATGTAATACTAACTCACTGGTACTATCGAACCCATAGGTTCATGGCAGCGCGGATACAAGCTCTCCATACATCCCTATCCTGATCTAATATTTTCCATTCATTCCCTGTATAATCTACTTCCCTCAAATCATAGTTAAAGTCATTCTCCCACCTCATTCTTGGTCTACCAACTGGGCGTTCTCCCTCTAGTTTTCCTACAAGAAGCTTTCATGCACGTCTTTCATTTCCCATTCGTGCCACATGTCCTGTCCATCGCAATCTACGAGACTTAAATGTTATTATATCTGGCTTCCTATAAAGACCATGTAGTTCACTGTTATGTAGTGTTCTCCATTCACATGTCTGTTCATCTCTCTTTGGTCCAAAAATTGTTCTAGGAACTTTATTCTCAAATACTAGTAATCTTCCAAAATTTAACGCTGTCGGGGCAAATAGCCTCAAGCCTTAGAACACGGAGTCCCATTCTCTTCAAGAGAGGAACTGAAAAATTGATCCACCACAGGAATACAGGTTATTACAGTCGCAGGGAAATTCATTGTATCTTTGTAGTTAATCATCATCATCCTGCCAGGTATTAGTCCTAGAAGAACTGTTACGGCCTGAGAAAACGGTTTTCGTGCCATCTTTTCATAGGTCGACCAAGTGACCGTTTCCCATTTGGACAGTAGTTCATTATTACCTTGGGGATCCTGGATCTAGCCATTCTTGAGACATGTTCCTTCCAGTTTAGCTGATATCTGGAGATGTAGTCCAGTATTGGTGACACATTAAGTTCTTGAAGGATTTCTACATTTCTCTTTCGATCCCATTTGGTGTAGCCAGCTGTTCGGCGCATAAATCTTATCTCACAAGCTGTTAGTCTGCTTCCATCTCTCGTCCTTATAGTCCACGCTTCACTCCCATAACATAGGACTGGTCGAGCCATTATTTGATAAAGACGAGTACGAGTTGATTTTTGCACTAATGAAGGTTTTAAAACTCTATTAATGATTCCCATTGATTTGTTGAATTTCACAATTTTCTCTGATAAATCCAAATTTTCAACAAAAGAGAGTTTACATCCTAAATAAGTAAACTCATTAACTCTCTCTAAAATTTTGTTATTTAAGCTAATTTTGCTTGGTATTGGGATTTTCCACAAAAGGCCATTATTTTAGTTTTATTGGTAGATATTTCCATTGAATATTTCTGGGCTTACTTACTCACTGGCACTATCGAACCCGTAGGTTCATGGCCGCACGGACATAAGCTCTCCATACATCCCTATCCTGAGCTAATGCTTTCCAATCATTCCCTGTATAATCTACTTCCCTCAAATCATAGTTAATGTTATTCTCCCACCTCATTCTTGGTCTAACAACTGGGCGTTTTCCCTCTGGCTTTCCTACAAGAAGCTTCCATGCAAGTATTTCATTCCCCATACGTGCAACATGTCCTGCCCATCGCAGTATACGAGACTTAACTGTTCTTATTATATCTGGCTTCCTATAAAGACCATGTAGTTCATTGTTATGTATTCTTCTCCATTCACCTGTCTGTTCATCTCTCTTTGGTCCAAAAATTTTCCCAAGTACTTTAATCTCAAATACTTGTAATCTCCTTTCCTCTCTTAAAGTAAGAGTCCATGTTTCGCACCCATATAATATAACTGGTAGAATAATAGTTTTATATATTTTCAGTTTAACGTTTTTTGAAAGAAGTTGGGACATCAAGAGTCTCTGCAACGCATAATAGCACGCATTTCCAGAATTGAGCCATTTCTTTGTGCATCTCATTCCTATTTGTGATTATTGTTCCTAGGTATTTGAATTCAGCCACTTCCTCAAAATTTCCCTCATTTGTCATTAGCTGTATATTTCCATTATTTAATTAATTTCTACGTGTGACCATATATTTAGTTTTATTGATATTTACTTCCAGTCCTAATTTCTTAGTGTTACTCAATAGTGTGTGGCGTGTTGTCCTTTAAGTAATCTCAATCGCATAATATACAGGCACCAACAATACTACATCATCAGCCATACAACTACCAGCTTATTAATACCATGGAGTTGTAAGGCTTTCCTCACTTCTCTAAAGATGCAATGGCATGCCCATCCTAGTACAAAATAAAATAGTAGAGGAGCTAGTGCATCTCCTTGCCTTCAACCCATTCTGGATTTCAAAAGGGTCCGAAAACTTTTTGCCTACAACACACCCTAATCTTTGTGCACCACATTGAACACATTCGTATAAGTCTAAAACTAACTTTTTAGGAATTCAGAAATCCAGCCAGGATACTATATAACTTCTACCCATTTAAATTGAATATCAAATTTAAATTATGTACTGAGCCATGGATAAATCAGTCTTGTCAGATGGTTGCTGGGGGTGGAAACAAGGATGTCGGAATCTGCAAAACATTATTAATATATAATTTTAAATTTCTATTGATAGTGATACTTCCGTGTGTTTTAGATTACATAACACTATTCAAATACAGTGCATCAGTTCCTTAAAAAAGTCGTTACAATCAGTATTCTATGAGCTACACATGAGCTTAACAATTACTTTGGAAAGCACATATTAGAACTAAATTGTTAGTTTTTTTTTTGTAAATTATTTAATGCACGACAAGGAATCATACAATTAAAATGCAAGTTCATTTCTGATGAAAGACTGGAGGTAGTTGCATTTCACTGCATGTATAAGAGTTAGCCTTCTGGCTGCAAACCGAGTGATCCGATTACGAGAAAACTTTCACTATTTGATCACTTTTCTCCCACCCAGAGCACGGAGTTGTAAGACAATTCGATGAGTGCTAGTGAGTCATGTATCAGAATCTTTAACAATTAGTATGCATATACCACATATGTCCCGCTTGGGATATGGATGCTCCATAGCGAGAGTTTCTTCAGCCAGGTTAATTTATTTACGCTTAGTACATCGCGTCAATGAAACATTTAGGGTGTGATTAATGACGTAGCCCTTTGTTGGGTCATGCCCTCTCCTTTATCATAGGGTCTCTATAATACTTTCAATGTAAAAGGGGACATGCACAAAAAATTAAAGGAAAAATCTGGGATATTTTATGAAATGGTGGGACATTAACTAAATATAAAAGGGAGTTTCTAAAATTGTATGAAACAAATTATACAAATTGCACATATAAGTTATGCCCATTTTTTATTGTCCATTAAAATTACTCACCTACGTTAATCAAAAAACCACTGAATTCATTGTTTATAAACGTTTAAAAATATATAGGCCTATTTATCGCTGCAAGGGGTATACAAATCCACTAACTAAATCTCTTTCATCTAAGTTAAAATTGTATTTCTCCACCGCCGAAGTACCAGATCAGCAGGAAATCTGCGACATTGGCTGCACTGACCATGGATTGACAATTTGAAAAATGCACCAGTTACCAATATATGAGAGTAAAAAACAAAGATTATAGACCAAACATTGCATTGTGGTTATGCATATTTCTAATTACATAATAAACAAAATGAAAGTCGCCATTCATAAATACATTGACAAAGCATCATCCCAAATGCGGGGCATTTGAGCGTTCCCAAGAGAACTTTTGGGACAGTGGGACATTAAAAAAAAACAGGACTGTCCCGGGAAAAACGGGACGAATGGACACCCTACTTTATCAGGAGTTTATAGATAAAGTTCATTTCTTTGTCCAAAGATGGCATGAGTGGCATGTGGTCAACACATCGACTAAGATTTTACCGCAGAGTTAAATACTCTGTGGGTATTACTAGGAGATCGGTCGGTAAATTTTGCTTAGAGGCCTCTTTGTTCAAGCTTAAGGATCTTTTAAGAGCCTGAAAATCTTCAGACTCGGGACCCACGGCTTAAAGTCCCTCCCGGAGGACTTGCTCCTTGCATTTTTCCATAAAAATACATGTACCGCGTCCGGGTCTGAACCCGCGACCCCCTGAACCAGAGGCAAGGAGCATAACCACTAGTCCACCACGGCCGACTAGACATTAGTAGGCAACTAAATTATTACTTGGATGGATGAAGGTCGGTAAATTTTGCACAGAGGCCTTTTTATTCAGTCTTGCGGTTCTTTTACAAGCCTCAAAATGTTCACACTTGGGATCCATGGCTTAAAGTCCCTCCAGGAGGGCTTGTCCCTTGGATTTTTTCCATCCTAACCCATCGACTTCGGCCTGATTTGAATCCGGAACCCTCGGGATAAGAGGTAGGGAACATAACCATTAGTCAGACAACAGCGGTACATGTAAATATAGATGAGTTTTATTTTGAGTGTGGCCTATCCATCACCATTTCCTCCTAATTTGCACATATATCGGTTCCTCACCAGCTTCATCCCACAAGACTTTGTTTCTTACAACTTCAGGACAATGTGTATTGAATATTCTATACAAACAGCGATTTGTAAGTGCTTGCAGCATTTGTTGCATTTTATTATTAGATAACAAGGTTGCTGATCCATATAATAATACAGATTTGACATTGCTTCTAAATATTTTAAATGTCTTCTTTATCCAGGGATTAAGCCTGTTGGCTCGTCTCGGTCTCATGAAAGCTATAATAGTTAAAATTGTTCAGACCATCTTGTGGGCGTCCAACATATCTCCCTCTGTATGGTCTATAATATAGCAATAATTTTGGAAATCTTTCTTCTGGCATTCTATCAACACATTCTTTCCATGCGTTATTGTGTGTTACTTACTTACTCACTGGCACTATCGAACCCGTAGGTTCATGACCGCGCAGACATAAGCTCTCCATACATCCCTATCCTGAGCTAATGCTTTCCAATCATTCCCTATATAATCTACGTCCCTCAAACCATAGTTAATATTATTCTCCCACCTTATTCTTGGTATACCAACTGGGCGCTTTCCTTCTGGTTTTCCTACAAGAAGCATCCATGCACGTTTCCATTCCCCATACGTGCCACATGTCCTGCCCATCGCAGTCTGCGAGAGTGTTCTTATTATATCTGACTTCCTACAAAGACCATGTAGTTAATTGTTATGTAGTCTTCTCCATTCACCTGCCCTAGGAACATGTCCCTAGGAACATGTCCATATGTTTGAGTCTTAGGCATGGATTCCCTGAAGTAGTCCCCGCCCGGAGAACCGAATGGGGAACTATGTTCTTGTATGTTACACATTATATTTTAAATATAATATTTAATCATATTAAGAGATTCCGGGCTGTGGCCGTGGTCCACGACTGACGTTTCTTCCAAGTCATGTAACACTGGGGGCCCGACATGCTGACTACATGTCGCCCCCATACTAGTTATATGATCATCCACCCATATGATTAACAGCTGTGGATGTGAAGCCAGCAGCCGGATGATAAGTTAAGGGCCTTCTAAGGCCTATCCCTTAATGGAGTTTTTTTTTTCAAACGCAATCGAAATGGCTGCTGAAAAGTTAGAAACTTGATGGAATTTCCTAAAATATCTTTATTCCATAATTGGTTATGTTTGCCACTGACAATGATGCATTATAAAACTTTACCTTTCAAGGAAGTCTAGTGTTTCGAAGATAAGATAACCTTTCTTTTACTATTCTATTCCCTTGCACAGTCATACATACTCGCATTTCGGGGTTTGCACCACAGTATAACAATATTCATGTATTCGTAATAATTTTTACGGTAGATATAATCTTCTTTTTTTTTAATTCAAGAGAGAAAGATTTTACTTTTGTATTTCGTTTCTGGCATAATAGTGCTCATAAAAATCATTTACAAGAAATGCTATCAGAATTAAGTTCTCTAAAGAATTCAGCAGCCAGTTTTTACTATATTCAAGATAATTATATTGCTTAATAGACTTAAAATTTCTTGATTCTACAATTACTTTATACAAAATTCGAGACAATTATTTATATTGCTGTATAGGAAACCAGATATAAGAAGAACTCTTAAGTCACAGACTATGATAGCAAGACATTTGGCATTAATGGAGTAAGAAGGAGGGATATGAAAGCTCCCTGTATGAAAACGCCAGTTGGTAGACCAAATGAGGCGGGAGAATAACATTAACCTGATTTCAGATAAGTAGATTATACAGGGGAAGATTGGAAAACATTACATCAAGATAAGGATGTGTAGAGGGCTTAAGTCCGAGCAGCCATGAATCTACGGGTTCGATAGTGCCAGCGAGTTAGTTATTTATGTTCATCTTTTGCCATAATTAAGCTACAAGAAATGCCAATTAAAGTGTGAAAGTGAGAGAGAGAGAGAGAGAGAGAGAGAGAGAGAGAGAGAGAGAAGAGAGGTAGATAGAAGAGAGAGAGAGAAAAGAGAGAGGTAGATAGAAGAGAGAGAGAGAAGAGAGAGAGGTAGATAGAAGAGAGAGAGAGAGAGAGAAGTAGATAGAAGAGAGAGGAGAGAGAGAGAGAGAGAAGAGAGAGAGAGGGTTCATAGGCTATATGAATGTATATATGTATGAATGTATATATGTATGAATGTATATATGTATGTATGTATCTTACTTATTCACTGGCACTATCGAACCCGCAGGTTCATGGCCGCGCGGATATAAGCTCTCCATACATCCCTATCCTGAGCTAATGCTTTCCAATCATTCCCTGTATAATCTACTTCCCTCAAATCATGGTTAATGTCATTCTCCCACCTCATTTTTGGTCCACCAACTGGGCGTTTTCCCTTCGGTTTTTCTGCAAGAAGCTTCCATGCACGTCTTTCATTCCCCATACGTTCCACATGTCCTGCCCATCGCAATCTACGAGACTTAACTGTTCTTATTATATCTGGCTTCCTATAAAGACCATGTAGTTCATTGTTATGTAGTCTTCTCCATTCACCTGTCTGTTCATCTCTCTTTGGTCCAAAAATTTTCCTGAGAACTTCATTCTCAGATACTCGCAATCTCCTCTCCTCCCTTAAAGTAAAGAGTTCATGTTTCGCATCCATATAATATAACTGGTAGGATATATCATAACTTTATTTATTAATTAATTAATTTAATAATCTCATCATCATCATCATCATCATAATCCCTCAAACAACATACTTACACTACACAAACACTTAAAAATCCTACACTCTCCTCTCTGAATACAAGTACACATTTTCTAAAAACTGTCTACAATGGCGTAGCACAATGTTGAGCCTTGCCCTCTCCTTTGTTAGACCAAGTTAATTTTAGTTATCTTATTTGTACATAGATGTCATGAGTGGTATGAGGTCAACATACCGACCAATGAAACATCTAACAGGCAATTAAGATAATACTAAGATGATGAGGTCGGTAAATTTTGTTTAGAAACAGTTTTATTCAGGCCTAAGGATATTTTACGATCCTACAAATATTTAGACTCGGGGCTCATGGCTTAAAGTCCCTCCCGGAGGACTTGCTTCTTAGATTTTTCCATCCTAAAAAAATCCATCGATCACGGCCGGGTTTGAAACACGACCCTTGACCAGAGGCAAGGAGCATAATCACTAGTCCAACGCGGCCGACTAAATTACCTATGTAAAGATTCCTGCCGAAGTGGTGCGTAAATTGAAAATAGATCGCATCAATATTAGCCTAACGCGGAATCTGAACCACGAAAAATTCAGTGGGTGGCAGTAGAACACACACACATGTAAACAACAAAATTGCCGGCATTTTATGGTGGCAATAGAGCTTTCTACATTTTAGAATTCGCTAAATGTGTGTTGTTATAACTGTAAAATAACAAATTAGTGCAAATTATCCCGCACTGCAGTATCCAAGACAAAACAATCCATATTGTGCTATGGAAAGTTCGGAGAGACTGGTCGCCTGTGATATGGTAACAGTTATTTATACCACTAGTTACGAGATACTCAAGTTAGAACATGACCGAAGGGAGTTAATAAATCTAATTTTGTAACGTGTTGTCTACAATATTTTATCTACGTTCAGAGTATTTTATTATATGTTGTATACTTAGTATATAGATAGATAGATCATCGGTTGATTAATGTCTTTGACATCGTCCGATTCCCAATAGCCAATTTTGTCGGTCCATCCAATCTCCTGATTGTATATGTTTCTCATTCATGTATAAATATATTCCCTGACTCCGGAGGTTTTAGGTCTTCCTCTGCCTCGTCTTCCCTCAGGTTCCCATTCCAAAACATATTTTGATAGCCGATCCTCCTCCATTCGCAGGACATGTCCGGCGAAAAAATTCAAATATGTATTGGAGGAAAACGAAGTATTGAATCTTGGAGAATTAAAAAAAAAAAGAGAAATAAAAGAAGTGGACAAACAAATGTACAAACAATATCTGTGACTGAATGGGAAAATTATTTTAAAACATTACTATCAGAAAACATGGTATTTAAATTAGACAACGTTCAAAATACTCCAGAAATAAATGAAGATGTACATATACAATTAGACGGAGGATATTAAAATGAATATTCAATCATTAAACATACGAGGGCGGATCGGAAAGTAACGCACAATAATTTTTTTCTTCCTTGGTATTGCGGCTAGAATGTTGAAATTTCACAGAGATATAGCTTGAAGTTTTCACTACAGATGGTATTTTTTTCTCAGGTGCACCTCTTGCGAGAGAAGCTTGAACTATGCAACAAAGATGGCGCGCATGCTACAGTCGTCCACCTGTGAGGAACAGAGAAGTGTTGTTCGATTTTTGTGGGCCAAAGGGCATAAACCCAGTGAAATTCACAGGGACATGCGTGGCGTGTATGGGGATGATTGTATGGACCGTAGCAATGTCTCCAGGTGGTGCACATTCTTCCAAGAGGGACGCGTGAACCTTAGTGATTCGCCACGCTCCGGCCGGCCGACAACAGCAGCAATCCCGCAGAATGTCAGAGGCATTGAGGCGGCAATTCTGAACGACCGGCGTGTGCATCTGTTTGGTCCCATGAAGAAATTCCTGGCCGGCAAACGCTTTGAGACAGATGTGGAAGTGAAATCAGCAGTGCGCAGATGGCTACACTCCAACCAAACAGACTTCTACGAACAGGGCATATTGAAACTGGTAACACGATGGGAAAAATGTGTTGAGAAAGTTGGTGACTATGTCGAAAAAGTAGGTAAAAGATGTAAGTTCATTTATGATTTTTTTCCTTTTTTTACTATTAAAACTTTTAAAAAAAAAATTATTGTGCGTTACTTTCCGATCCTCACAGGTGGACGACTGTAGCATGCGCGCCATCTTTGTTGCATAGTTCAAGCTTCTCTCGCAAGAGGTGCACCTGAGAAAAAATTACCATCTGTAGTGAAAACTTCAAACTATATCTCTGTGAAATTTCAACATTCTAGCTGCAATACCAAGGCAGAAAAAAATTATTGTGCGTTACCTTCCGATCCGCCCTCGTAAATGAGCTAGTTGTCCAGGAGGAATACCAGCGAAACTATTAAAACATGGATCCGACCATTTATTTGAACGACTGGGAAAATTATTTACAAAATTTATGAATGCTGAAAAAGTTCCTGAAGAAAGGAAACTAGGATACATTTCGAAAATTCATAAAAAAGTAAAAAAAAGACCAATGTCAAAATTATAGAGGTATGTATTACTCGACAATGTTAACTTTCAATGCGGAAAAACTGGGAACTAAAAGAATGTGGTAAGGGTGAGTAGGGGTTGGAGGTAGTAGACCCTTGTCTCAGGTTGCAGTGACTGTTTATTATCCGTCAGTCGTGTATAGTCAGTTGTTAGTGACAATGTGAAGTGCGAAAGTTAGACCCTATATTCACAGTATATACACATTTAAGTCTGCAAGACAGCAGTTGGAAATCAGTACTGATTTAATTTCTCTGTACGTCACATTAACCAGAAACCCGTAGGCATACAAAATCCGATGATCTTTCATTAACTTCATCTCCTATTTCAGTAGGTCTACCACTATATTTGCAATTGATTATACCACTTGCCCAGTCATTCGCTTGTACCAACGGTGTAAGGAGACACTTTTCCCCCTCTTGGACATTTATTGCGGATATACTTAGAGAAAGAGTAATGTGGACTTTGGGAGGAAAAAAAAAGATACGATAAATCGACAAACATTGTTCTAATATGCGCTTTTGAAAAAAAATAATAATAAATCAACAGACATTGTTGTTTATATCAATCATCATTAATAGTTATGTACGCAACAACGGAAGTAAGTAGTATATTATTAGTAGAGGACGTGTTTGAGCCCGAGTTTTAACGAGGGCAAGCAAATAAGTTCGAGACTAATAATGTACTTACATCCCGAATTGCGTACATAATTCTGTTCACTCCAATACTAATAATTATGTTTATTTTTTCTATTTCATGTGAATTTATATCTTGGTTTGAGGAGTTCAATTCTTTGGTAGCAATAGAATGTTGATATTAATAAAACAACTGCAATTGTTTATTGTTGTTTGAATTAGTGGTAGGCATTTTAAATAGCAGTTTCAGGCTGCATATTAATTACAGATATTCATTGTGATGTAGAGGAAGCGGCGAATGCTGCGGTTCATTTTATGTTACCAGCAAAGTCGAAAAATAGATGTCAAAAAGTATACAGACTATTTAAGCACTAGTGTAAAAATGTTTACATTACTAATTAAGTCAATTACTTTTCCCTAGGAAAGTAAGTTGAGCAATTACATGCCGCCGTCTATGGGTACCAAGGCATCTCTAGTAAATTCAACTTACTTCCCTAAAAACAGAACGATAATTAAACCATTATTAGTATAGGAGTGAACAAAGTTTATGTTTTGTTGAACCTGTATTTTATGTTTCGATAGCATGTTTTGAGTTTTGTTTGAATATACGTAAAATATAGGTTTTTGTTGCCTAGTAACTACGAACTAAAGCGTCTCTGATTCTTATAATAGTAAATAAACGAACATGACGACTCAAGACCTCTGACCCCTGAGGGAATAATTCGCTAGCAGTTTATTTCAGGCTAGGTTGTTGTTATTATTGGGAGGACTATTATATTCTTCTACAACTACAGACAATATTTACTGAGAGGCGGATATTCAAGGGATTAATAACGGAAAAACAAAAACATACTTAAAAACCATTGGCTAATAAATTGTAGAAAATTCCAGAACTGCGAAATAAGGTAGAAAAATGTTATACGCTCTAAGTGTTCCACACCAAAACAAAACCATGTGGCCTGCTCGCTTTTCATTGGTTATGGACACCAGAGTACTATATAGAAGCAATAAGTAGTTCCCTTCATTAAATCAAAAATATGCTTTCTAAATATAATAGTCCACCGCTGTAGTCTCGAGGTTGTCATGCAGCGAGCCCGGTTCGATCCCCGGTCGGGACAGTTTTTCTGGATGAGGTTTTTATCGGGGTTTTTCCTCGCCTGTAAGACAAATGTCAGGAAAACTTTAAGGCCCAAACGGTCCCCGAAATTATATGGCATCGCAATCATCATCATTCATATTCATCTTAGATTAAGCTTAGGATTAGGGACTCTCCTGGCGCACCATTATCATCATTATAATCACCCATCATATCATCGGGGTAACGTAACCCCGCCTTTCAGGCGCCTCAACCTCAGATGTGGGTTACAAGTACGCCATGCTAAGAGAGAACACCAGGAATGTCGAAAGACAACCTGGGGCATTTGCAAATATATATATATATATATCTGTTATTCTTCGTGAATGAAAATAATAATATTCAGAACATTACAAACATTCTAAAATATACCTAAACGATAATTACAATTTAAAATAGTTTATTATATATGGAAGATGCATTTGAGTCGTGCTTCAGTCGATTCTGATTCAACAAAATGACTGAAGGTGTCGAGTCTTCTGTTGCAGTGTCGCCCATCTAAATTAAAATAAAAAGAAACAAGTCTTCCAATCTTTGACTAGTGGTCAAAAAACAAGTTATTTTAAATGTATTTCACAAGTTCACTTAAAAATCTCACCAGCTTTCTTGTAATTTACCCCATTCAACGATCGCGTCTTATATACTTCACATGTGCCCTTTTCAATGTGACAAGAATTGTGGCGCGAATGGCGGAAGGATATAATTGGCGTTTATGTTAGGATCACTCTAAGAGCGGATAAGGTATAAAAATAATTTGAAGAAAATAAACTTGCCGTCCGAAGAGTTGAACTCGGGGTCAGGAAGGTCCCAAGTTGAGGACACATCGATGCCTCCTTCTGGCTGCTTGCACTCAAATACGTCTGCGTTGGGGTTGAGCGCTGTACCGCTGAGACTAGGAGTCACCTGAACAAATAAATTACGTGTGATTAATTTCATACTTATAAAGGATGTACATGAATTAAACCAAAGACAGTGTAGAGAGGGTTCATGTAATTTGTCTCAAATTGTTACCTGCAAACTCTCTACAACCAGTAAATTTCTTTGTCTTAATTAATTTACGCTCTGAATATAAATTATTTTTCCATTATGGTCCTTCTTTGTATTCTTATAAAGACCGAATCAATGTTTCTTCGTAGCAGCTGGCCAGATTAATAAGACATGACCAAGTGATCTAGAATAAATAGATGAAATAAAAAAAATATACATAAATAACAAACTCACTAGCACTATCGAACCCGTAGGTTCATGGCCGTGCGGACATAAGCTCTCCATATATCCCTATCCTGATCTAAAGTTTTCCAATCATTCCCTGCATAATCTACTTCATTTAAATTGTGGTAATGTTACTCTCCCACCTCATTCTTGGTCTACCAACTGGGCGTTTTTTCTCTGATTTTCCTACAAGAAGCTTCCTGCACCTCTTTCATTCCCCATTCGTAGAAATAAATAACAAGGGAAATAATAAACTAAATTACAAAGGAAATGAAGAAAGAAAAACGAACCAGAAAAGAGAACATATATGTAGTAAAAAAGCAACAAAAAACAGCAACAACAAAGATAATGATAATGATAATGATAATGATAATAATAATAATAATAATAATAATAATAATAATAACTTCTCTAAAAAATGAAAATATTTAAAAATTGTTATTCTTCCAGTTATACAGATGCGAAACATGGACTCATATTTTAAGGGAGGAGAAAAGATTAGGAGTATTTGAGATTAAAGTTGATAGGGAAATTTTGGACCAAACAGAGATGAACAAACAGGAGAATGGAAACCGAATCAACAGAGCTACATGCTCTTTATAAACTCCAAGCGCGACAGGCCTAGAAGGCCCTTGGCTGACCATCCGGCTGCGGGCCTCACATCCACGTGTTAATCAGAGGGGTAGACGATCATCTAGCCAGTGTAGGAGGTGACATATGGTCAGCATGCAGGGTCCCCCAGCCGTTATAGCTGGTATTCTTAACCTGGAGTCGCTACTTATTGTAGCTGCCCAAAAGTCTCACGATGTTAGGTGGGCACCAGTCCCATACTGACCGAAATTCCATGAGAAAAATTTCTTCCCCCATGGAGATTCGAACCAGCGCAAGTCCCGTAACCATTCGGCTACGGCACGGGACTCACATGATCTTTATGGGAAACCAGATATAACAAGAAGAGTTAAGTTCTCAGACTGCGATGGGCGGGACATGCGGCAATAATGTGAATGAAAAAAGGGCATGGAAGCTTCTTGTAGGGAAACCAGAGGGTAAACGCTCATTTGACAGATCAAGGATGAGATGGGAGAATAGCCATGATTTGAAGGAAGTAGATTATACAAGGGATGAATGGAAAAATTTACCTAAGGATAGGGATGTATGGATAGCTTATATCGGCGCGGCAGAACCTATGGGTTTGATAGTGCCAGCGAGTTAACTGGAAATAAAAAGCAAGGGAAGTAATAAAGTAAGTTAGAAAGAAAAGGAAGCAGGAAAGAACACAGATATAATCAATAATAAAGATAATATAATAATAATAATAATAATAATAATAATAATAATAATAATAATAATAATAATAAATGTAATATTATTTGTAACAATTATTTAATATTATTGATGACAGTAATATTTATAATATTTTATTTTTATTAATAATAATAGAAGGTTGTTGCGAGTTTTTTGCTTCAACTTCATTAGGGATGCTTACAATAAATTAGGAATAAGCTACACATATAATTAAACATACATTTATTTCTGGTACAAAATAAACACTCTTTTAATTAAATTGTTTATAAATAATATAAAAGACAAAATAAAGTCGATAATGTAAGCAAAAAATAAATAAAATGCGTATGTATAATAAAAGCAAAGAGATTGGTTGAATGCTGAATCAAGCAAATGAAAGGGTACAGTACTATTAATGGCTAGAGCGACATTTCATTTGTCGCACCGGTAGTCTAATTGAAATCTTGCAGGCGTTACCGCAATCTGAAGATCTGAAATTCTCACATTTTGTTTTCTGTAGTAAACAGTGTGGACAAAATAGTATAAAAATAATAAAAGATAAACATCCAACCGAGCCATAGATGAGCGGTTTATGGCACCACATCTTGGTGATAGGACTGGTATTCAATTATACATTCTCGGAATAATGGGCTTAAATAAAAAAAAGAAAAAAAAAGAAGACTTTCCAGGACAAGCAAAATAAACTTCAAGGTGATCTCTAAAAGAAGTATATTCGACTAGTTCAAAATCATGTGACATCTTCTGAATTATATTACCAAATAGAATACAAGAGATGGAACATGATTCTGAAAGGCCTTCATAGCTTTAAATCACTTGACGAAGTTTAACAGAATTCAGAATAAAAATTTAATTTAGTACTCTTACCAAAGTGTATGCAGAAGATGGACATGGTTCTGAAAGGCCTTCATAGTTTTAATAATTTGACGAAGTTTAACAGAATTCAGAATAGAAATTTAATTTAGTACTCTGACCAAAGAAAATGCAGAAGATGAAATCTGAAAGGCCTTCATAATTCTAATCATTTGAAGTTTCTTAAACAGACATTTAATTTAATTAAGTTGAGGACGACTGCTATATCAGGTACTATTCTAATATATCTATGTATCTATCTTCGGGCTTTCACAGCTGCTGCCGTCTTCCCGTGCCAAACCTCCAAAGCCTACTTTCTTGGGCATCTTCAATGTTTAGCCCTCTTGCTTGCATTATTATCCTCGTGTTTTCTTTCCATATTAACTTCGGTCTCCCTCTTTTCTTCTTGCTAATATTTTAATATTATATTGCATGACCTCAACGGTGATTTACAATGCATTTTAGAAGCATTGATAAATATTGTGTGCTTTAGAATATTTCTTTTTTTAATATTCCAAAACAGATTATCTAGAACCTTTTTCGACTCGCGAACCACTTCTATAACAATCTGAGTTGGGTAACCGCTGACTTTTAAATACACATACAGTAGAAATTGCATACAATTTAATTCCAAGCAAAAGATCAATTTAATTAATTTAACTCTTAAAGGTAAAAACCTATTCAGAGATTCGCGGTAAATATTAATTTATTGTTGAAATGATGTGATAAATTCCTTATGTTACACATATGTAACAAGGGGCATTGCAGAGTTAATTTAATTTTAAAATAATAATAAATTATTATATTATTATAAATTATTATTATTATTATAAATTATTATTATTATTATTATTATTATTATTATTATTATTATTATTATTATTATAAATTATTATTATTATTATTATTATTATTATTATTATTATTATTATTATTATTATAAATTATTATTATTATTATAAATTATTATTATTATTATAAATTATTATTATTATTATAAATTATTATTATTATAAATTATTATTAATTATTATTATTATTATTATTATTATTATTATTATGTTGCAGAAACGAAGGAAAAATTAATAGACCTACAACCTCGAAACCCACCGTTACGGAAAAGTTTTGGCGAACCCATTGAAATATTTTGCGAATCCCCTGGGGGTTCGCCAACCACATGTTGGGAAACTATGATTTAGAATTTTCTTTTTTAAAGATCGCCTTGAAGTTTGTTTTGCTTGTCCTGAAAAGTTTGATTTTTTGACTTGAGCCCATCATACCGAGCAGCAGCTGTAGCCAGCCAAGCCTCTTAACGATATGAACAATATTCCAATATGAGGAAGATGTCCGACAAACATGAAGACAAATTTGGAAGTAATACATAGGATGACTAATATACGTAACGTTCCTGCTGAGTCATTCAACAGTTCTGTTATCTCGTCTGTTAATAGTAAACATTTCTTAATACACTAAGGTTCGTATTTTGAACGATATTCGTGAAGAAATGGCAGGCAAAAGATCAAAGTTCGATATTCAAATCATAATTTAATACTAACTCACTAGCATTATCGATTCCGTAAGTTAATGACCGTACGGACAAAAGCTCTCCATACATCCCTATCCTAAACTGATTTTTTTAAAATAATCCACTCTTTAATCCAAAACTCCAAGCACGACAGGCCTACCAGCCGGCTAGTAGCCTCTCGTCCACATGTATTAATCACAGAGGTAGACGATCAAGCCAATAGCAGTGACATGTAGTCGGGTCCTCCAGCCGTTATAGCTGGTTTTCTCAACCTGGACTCGCTACTTATTGTAGCTACCCAAATTCCTCACGATGCTGGGTGGGCACCGGTCCCATACTGGCCGAAATTCCATGAGAAAATGTCTTCCCCCATGTGGACTTGAACCAGCGCAAGTCCCGTAGCTCTGTGCCAAGGCATCTTACCTCAACCACTCGGCTACGGCGCGGGACCCTGTTTAATCCAAACGCCTTAAAATTCATGGTTACAGTTATTCTCCCACCTCATTCTTGGTCTACCAACTGGACGTTTTATCTCCGGTTTTCCTACAATAAGCTTTCGTGCACCTCTTTCTTTCTCCATTCTTTATAGGAAACCAGATATAATAAGAACAGTTGTTTCATAGACTGCGATAGGCAGATCAATTGGCTCGAATGGGGAGTGAATGAGGGGCACGGAAAACCAGAGGGAAACACCCAGTTGGCAGACCAAGGATTATGTGGGAGAATAACATTAAGTATGATTTGAAGGAAGTAGATTATACAGGGGATGATTGGAAAATGTTAGCTCAGGATAGGGATGTATGCATAGATTAAAACCGCGCGGCCAGGCATCTAAAGGTTAGAGTGTCAGTGTAGTTATCAAAAAAAAGTAGTTCATATTTTTTCGTTATTTCCCAATTCCATTTTCTTAAATAAGGGTAAGTCCGTCGCAGTGGCGTAGTCGGTAGTCCCACTACGTTCCCCACTCCAGCGACCCGGGTTTGATTCCCGGCAGGGTACGGAAATTTTAATCTTAGTACCTTGGGTCTGGGTGTGTGTCCTGTCCTTGTGTCTACATGTGAGAAAGAAATATGAGTTAACAAACAATGGTAATTACTTTAAATAAAAAAAGACGGAAAAAACAGTAGATAACCGAAGGGTTGCAAAGAAAAAGGGTAAAATTTTAAAGAAAAAGTTCGATCGAAGCATATATACTTACGTACTCACTGCGACTATAGAAAACCGTAGGTTCATCGTCCGCGAGGACGTATGATCTTCATACATCCCTATCCTGAGCTAATGCTTGCCAATCATTATCTGTAGAATCTACTTCCAGCAAATCAGTATGGTAATGTTATTCGGCCAACTCATTTCTGGTCTACCAACTAGACGTTTTCCCTCTGGCTGTCCTACAAGAAGCACTATCGGGTTGAGCCTTTGGCATGGAGTTCCCTGAAGTAGTTTCCCGTCCGGAGAATAGAATGGGGGACTATTTGGACCTCCGGCAAATTTTACCCCAGTGAAAACCCATGTCCGCATTTCTTCACGGTTCGATTTTTACGGTGAAAGATCGTCAACTCCTTGCGACTCACGGTACTTTTTTTTTTCGTCTGGCTTATCATCACCTTCGACCAGTCCTGCATGGGTAAACCCCTATCGGCAGCAATGCGACCGCCCGGCATAGCTCTCAGGATCATTTAAGCATGCAAACCACTCCACCACGACAAGGTAAAGATACCATGGAGGGGATCGAATATATTAATGTGAACAATTGAATACATATACAACTTTTTTTTTTATCTATCTCCCGGTTATAAACGGAATATCGTGAGTCTATTGTAAAATTACGATATGATTTACAGGTAACGAGGCACAGACGAGAGAGGTTCGGTGGGGTTGAGTAATAATCGTAAACAAAAGGAGTTTCGTGTGAAAGAATTTCATGATTTACAAGTTATTCAGTTGAAGGAATATTTTAAATGGTAAAATGTAAGTGGAAACATGCTATCAAGTCTTTGTACGTAAATTATCCCATATTTATAATATAGTTTTACGTTTTAATCCAAATTACATTAATTAAATTGTGGTTAAATTACATAATAAATAACTAATTCACTGGCACTACCGAGCCCATAGGTTCATGACCGCACGGATAAGCTCTCCATACATCCCTATTCTGAGTCTTTTTTTACAATCATTCCCTGTATAATCTACTTCCCTCAAATCATAAAGTAAAGTGATCCCACTACAGGCCTCAGGAGGCCCTTGGGGTAGTAGGAGGTTAGGGCTCCCACTTTTTCTTGACAATCGGCACTTGATGTCAGCCGGGGTGTCAGCCCTGCGTGACGGCCGCCTTTACCCCAGAACAAGCGTCTGGTACTCATTTCAGTTAGAGGCTGAGTCGATCCCAGGGCCATAGTGCCGCCAGAAGGTTTGGGTCAGTTTAAAAATCCTGACCCCACCGGGACTCGAACCCTCGACCCTCCGGCTTGTAGCTCAGTGCCTTAACCACTACGCTACGGCGTGCCCCCTCCCTCAAATCATACTTAATGTTATTCTCCCACGTCATTCTTAGTCTGCCAACTGGGCGTTTCCCTCTGGTTTTCCTACAAGAAGCTCCCATGCCACTTTCATTCCCCATTCGAGCCACATGTCCTGCCTATCGCAGTCTACGAGACTTAACTATTCTTATTATATCTGGTTTCCTATAAAATCACGTAGCTCACAGTTAAATAGTCTTCTCCATTCGTCTGTCCTAAAATTTTCGTAAGAACTTGATACTCCTAATCTCTTCTCTCCTTTCAATGTTTCGCTTCCATATAATATAACAGAAAGAATAACAGTTTTGCATATTTTCAGTTCAATGTGTTTTGAGAGTAGTAAAGTCCCTGTAAAACATAATGGCATGCATTTCCAGAATTGAGCCTATGTTTAATTTCTTTGTGTATCCCATTCCCATTTGTACTTATTGTTCATAGATATTAGAATTCAGCCATTTTTTTATTCAAAATTTCCCTCATTTGTCATTAACTGTACATTTGTATTAGGCTATATGTATTTCTATGCGTAAATATGTAGGCCTATCTTGTTTTGATTATGTTTACTTTCAGTCCCAATTTTTTTACTATTACTCAACAGAATGTGCCGTGTTTACCCTTAGATCTCCTCAATATCGCCTATTGATAGTACAACACGTTATATATATATATATATATATATATATATATATATATATATATATATATCGTTCAATTCGTATTAAGGTTAAATCGCATCTAGAACATCCATGAGCTATCACTAAGTTTATATCGTCAATATTATATTTCGTGGGATAATGTTTCCATTAAGCGCAGTGAGAATTGTTTCTAAGTCCCAGGCAGACACCACGCGCATGCGCCAACAAATGCGAGGCAGTTTACTCAATGGAATTATATATGCTATTTAACAAACCTGAAACCTAACCTAACGCAATTTAAGTACTCTAACCTGTGAAAGACCAACCTAAAAGCTAACCTAACGCAATTTAAGCACTCTAACCTGTGAAAGAATGCAACGCCCAAAAATAAATAGCAAGTTCTCAAATTCTGAAATACATAACCTATGTTGGCTGCACTGCTGTATAGAATATTCTTTAAAATCAATATGGCTGCCACGTCTTCATGTTACGTATATAGTTAAGTATCATAGAAAAATATGTTCAAATAATCGTTAGAAAAAATGTAAAATTTGTTGTAAATGGTGGGAAATAATTTGAAAATAAAACTCTGTTGGCGCATGCGCATGGTGTCTGCCTCGGACATGGAAAAATGTCTCACTGCGCTTAATGGGAACATGAGCTATATCGTGTTTTCATTATCAGCTGTATATGAACATTACGTGTTGTTAATACAATTATAGTTAATTCACTATATTGTTAATAATTCACTATATTGTTAATAATTTTTTGATAATATCTACCTATTTTTATTTTAATAGCATATACTGAGTTTCGTTGTGAAACATCAAAAATTGCGACCGCTAGAGGCATTATTAAATTTTCGTTTCAGAAGAACTCCTACACCTTATGGTTTTAGATAATAATATATAGCGACTAAACACTCCAGGTACCTGAAAACCTGTATATACAAATTTTCACAAGTATTTGTTACGCAGTTCAGAAGTCTATAAATCACAAACATACGCAGACTGGACTATCATACTGTATATAGGGCTAGTCAAAAAGTCCCTCCGGGGTTTCGTGGGTCTGTACAACAGCAACCATAACAGACACGGCGAAAACACTTATATCAGAGGTAAGAGCATCTTTTCAAACTTTCGGGAAATGTTCCATATGCCCACTTTGGAGATTTTCGGTAGATATTGTTATCTATAAGTCATGTTATATGGATGCGAAATATCGACTCTTAAATTTAAGGGAGGATAAAAGTCCCAGTTCACTCTTACTTCTTTTTACTCCATCTATCCACCCTTATTTAGGTCATTCCTTTCTTCTTTTCCTATCTATTTTCCACTCCAAGATCTTCTTAGGGATTCTATCAGATGACATCCTCTTGAGATGTCCATACCTTCTTAATCGTCTTTCTTCAATTGTCCATAATACACTTCCTGCAATTTCCATAAGTTTCCTAATTTCAACGTTTTTTATATACAGGGTGGACCGCTCGAATGGACCTAATTTCAATTGCTTGTTACTGGCAAACGGTTGAAGATAGAAACTTAAAACAACGTTCATAGTACAGAAAAACTCACCAAGTTTCGAATCCTGTCGGTAGATGGCACAAAGATACGTTTCTCGTTCTTAGATTTAATTGTTTGTGAAAATGGCGACTCCGCAGATGAAAGCGCAAGCTGTTTTGTGGTATGCGGAGTTTAAATCAATCATTAGAGTTCAAAGGGAGTTCCGGCGTGTGTTTAACCGTGATGCTCCAACTGCTAGAAGCATAAAGAAGTGGCGTGATACATTATTAGCTACAGGATCTGTGTTGAAGAAGCATGGTGGTGGTCGCAGAGCATCCGATGAAATGGTAGCAAATGTTCAAGCCGCATTTGAGCGAAGCCCCCGGAAGTCATTAAGAAGAGCTTCGCGGGAACTTCAAATACCAAAATCGACATTACAACGGATTGTCCACAAACGCCTCAAACTGCACGCATATAAAGTGCAGTTACTGCAACGTCTGGAGCCGAATGACATGCCGAAACGAGTGGAATTCGCCAATACGATGCTGGACCGTCTCGGCGCTGATCCTGACTTCATGACCAGATTTTCTACTTCATGACCAGATTTTCTTCTCGGACGAAGCCACTTTCCATTTGTCAGGCAAGGTAAACCGGCATAATGTGCGGATCTGGGGATCGGAGAATCCTCACGCTATTCAAGAGCATGTTCGTGATAGTCCGAAGATGAATGTTTGGTGCAGTTTGTCACATAATAAGGTCATTGGACCGTTTTTTCTTCGCCGAGAAAACTGTTCGTGGTACCACATATCTTGACATGCTGGAGCAGTTCTTCTTTCCACAAATTGAACAACTGCAGCCTAACATCGTTTTTCCAGCAAGATGGTGCTCTTCCCCACTGGTCCAATGAAGTTCGTACGACTTTGGACAACATTTTCCCTGGCCGTTGGATTGGTAGGGGAGGACCAATCGCGTGGCCCCCGAGATCTCCCGATTTAACACCACTGGATTTCTTTCTCTGGGGCTATGTCAAAGATAAAGTTTACACCACCCCAGTCAAAGACCTTCGTGATCTTCGTGAGCGCATCATAGAGGCTATTGAGAACATTCCAGAAGACATACTCCAACGTACTTGGCAAGAAATTGTTCATCGCTTTGATATCGTCACAGTGACTGCTGGGGCTCATATAGAGATGTGGTGATCTGGATATCAAAACTTGGTGAGTTTTTCTGTAATATGAACGTTGTTTTAAGTTTCTATCTTCAACCGTTTGCCAGTAACAAGCAATTGAAATTAGGTCCATTCGAGCGGTCCACCCTGTATATTCTGTATTAAATCGTGGCGAAGTGGAAGAGAAACTTACGGTCACGATTTTTTGAAGTAAAATAAATTATGATTGTTATTAGTAGGGCTAGGATTTTTCATCATCATCATCATGAACAAATTCGTTTTAGGCCATGTGGCCTGTACGGTGAACCTAGCGAAGATGGTCTTGATCTTTCCACCGATGTTTTGGTCTTCCTTGGTCCCTATGTCCAGTTGGGGTATATTGGAATGCCAATTTTGGGATTTTTATGGCCTAAAAACCACCGAAATATGCTTAAAATATGCAGTTATGACCTAAAATTTACAAAATTATGCACTGCAACATAACAAATATGATCCTAACTAACTAACTCACTGGCACTATCGAACCCGTAGGTTCATGGCCGCGCGGACATAAGCTCTCCATACATCCCTATCCTGAGCCAATGTTTTCCAATCATTCCCTGTATAATATACATCCCTCAAATCATGATCCAATAATATTATAATTATGTAATCATTTCTAAACAACTAAAAGAGAGGAATTAAACAACAATAGTGAATTACAGAACAAACTGGAAAGAACACTTAGCAATGATGACTGAGAATAGAGGACCAAAAGCAGCATTACAACAATTCACCACGAGGAAGAAGCAGCTTGGGAAGACCAAAGAAAATATGGAAACAGCAGCAATTTGAGCCGGAACAAGCTAGTAAATAAGCCTAAACCATGACGAAGAAGAGGTAATTTCAGTCGTAAAATCCGATTGAGGGTGTTTCCACTTTTCAGCGGTTGCCCTTTTACCAGCCGGCTGCTGGCCCTTCACATCCACAGAGGTAGATGATCAACAGCCAGTGTAGGGGTGACATGTGGTTAGCATGTCGAGTCCCCCAGCCGTTATCGCTGGTTCCTCAACCTGGAGCCGCTACTTATTGTAGCTACCCAATTGCCTCACGATGCTGGGTGGGCACCGGTCCCATACTGGCCGAAGTACCATGAGAAAATTTCTTCCCCCATGGAGACTCGAACCAGCGCAAGTCCCGTAGCTCTGCGCCAAGGCTTCCTACCTTAACCGCTCGGCTACGACGCGGGACCAGTCGTAAAATCAATTAGTAAATAACTTTATGATAATTAACTATATACGTAAGGATTAAATCAAACGAGAAGCAAACTTAAAAATGGAATTTGATATTGTAGCATGCTTTTACTTTTTTTTTATTATCTGTATTTTTCGCCAGCACAGATTACTTGGTGGAGTAGTCACTACCTGCTTGTCGCAAAACAGTAAAAATAGTTGCTCAGGTATATTACACATCCAAGTTAACTGTTCACGGGCGGAGGGGAAGAGTTTTAGCGCTAGTGTCGCCGATCTACTGAATCTGTGGAAGGGATGTATGAGAAAACTGTACATCCGATCACGTATTGAAAATTTTCAACTTGAAATGTTGGGGGAGAATCTCTAAACGCGTGTGAAAGTTCTTAACATGGTTGTCAAATTAGTTATTTAAGCACGGAACGCTCAAGCAGTCGGATCATTTAAAATCACAGTATTTGTTGTCTCTCTGTTATCAGCCTCGTTATAAATCATAAGTGGCAACATGTAATGAGAAGGGCAAGGAAAGGACAGCTCATTCCTAGACCTAACCCCAAAAGTAACAGGGTTGTCAAGTTAGTCATTCTGCCACTGACCGCGCAGAACGACGGATCATTAAAATACATAGTATTTGTCAGCTCTCTACCTGCCAATCACACAACATAATACGAAGGACAGGAAGTGGCAACATAGTAAGGAATAGAAAGAGGAAGACAGTTTGTTAGTTAACATATTTTCCGCCTGCACAAAACACTTGGATGGGTAATACATGTACAGTAAGGGTAAAGACCATTCTATGAATTGAAACGAAATAGGAGAGGAAGATAGATTTTACAAGAAACAAAATTCTGAGAAATTTAACAACTCAAATATACATGGAAAAAAAAAAATTATACCATAAATATCCTTTGCTTCTAAAAAGAGTAAAAAAAATGTGATGAATATAACCAATATATTGCTATATATGCTCCGTCACATATGAATGGCCAAATATGTATAAATATGACTCAACTCTGTTCTTTAATTCAATTAGTTTCTGTAAAAAGGCGATTTAGGCTCAACTGCACTTCTACTAGCGCTTGATTTTTCAGTTATATTGTTGTAAACTATAGCTCTTCTTCTGTATTTACTAACATTATTTCATATTTTCAACTTTTTCAAACAATTTTTATAACATTATTAGACAATTTCGAAGTAGTTATTTAAATACGCATATCACAATATTATGACATTGTTAGACAATATTGGGATACTGCTATTTTCTCCACAAAGTATATTACCTCTTAGTCTATGATTTTTCTATCGCTGTTTTGAGTTATCGCTGGTTGGATCAGCGTTAGGGGGTGATAAGTAAGTGTACACCCATTTTTAATAAACGTTTGGTAATTTTAATATTATTAATATGTTTTTAACATAGATTTGGGGATTTATTGCAAATATTGGTCATTTAAATTTCATATCGACGGAGAGTAAGCGAGGATGATAATCGATACGTGGTTCGATTGTGAGATATAGCTGACTCTATAAACTCTGGCGCATGCGCACTGTTGTTCTATTGCAAATATTTCACGCTAGTTTAAGTGCAGTTTTTCCGCGATTTATGTTTATTTATGAAACATATCACTCTTACCAAAAAAATATGCTATATAAAAATCCTTGCTCTAGTTATTAGTGTTTACCATATGTCTCATGAAGATATTCGATTTTAATGATATGAAATCGGTCCATACAGAAAATGTAAAGAGATCCATTCTAAAATATAATTCACAATTAAAATAAAATAAGAACATAAGACTAAAATAAATTCTAAGCAGAAATTAAATTTCAACCGGCATCAGCGTTGATATTTGAGGCAAAGCATGAAAAAATTCGTCAGGTTGATCACTTACAGGGATTTAAACTCGGGACCTTCAGATTACGAGGCAAACACTATCGCCTAAACAAACCTGCTCAGTTTAAAATACACTTTTTTTTATAAATGGTATCTAAAATTTACGACTATAAAATACTATAAAAAATTCTGTAGAAATGTACATATTCCTACAAACTATAAAACATTTATTATAAGAATATAACTAAACATAACCTTCTAAATGGTAAAAACACAAACCTGAATTTCGTTGCTGTTATCCATTTTTGTGGGTTGTTTCACTTTCATTATTGTTGGTATGCGTGTATGATGTCGATATTTGTAGTTGCACTATTCCGAGTGTTTATATAAAACTAACTTTAATGAATTAGTTAAAATTTTAAATATTTATACTAAAACTATAAAACAATTTATATAAGCACGATTTTATACTTTTTAAAAAGTTGTCTTATAAATAAAGTTGACTTAGACCTACGCTTACATAATAAACGAAAACGTTAAAAATAAAATTGCACAGTTTAGAATTATTTGTGCATGATCCTAAACGATCCTGACTAGAAAGTCAGGTACTGTAACTCGCAAAGTATGCATGCTGAATAACTATGTGGACAGCAAAACTAAACTTAAACTGATATGATTTTCTACCTGCAGTTATCTACCAATAGACGTTGCCAATATTTTGGTAGTTGCCGACCTTTGTCCCAAATAATAATTGTGATCTAGGTCCAACTTCCTACAATAAGCTTTTGTATGGTGACTAACTTTTAAAATACCTAAATACCCCAATACAATTAACAGAAATATAAGATAAATAGCAAATGGAAGGGTAAGGAGAGAAAGACAAAGAAAGAATGGAAGGGTTGGGTGGACGGGTGCGAGAGGGAGAAAGAAGTGGAGAATGTCCTTGATGGAATCTGCTATTCCCGTTGTTTTGTTTATATATTGGTTACTATATAATGCAGATTTTTGTAGTTATAGGGAGTACACTATTTGGAATGCCAATATTAAAGGATAGGAATAAACAAATGTTCAAATATACATACTAAATGTATTAAATAATATTTTTATTTTATACGAAATAATTATTTCTCAGAAAAAATATTTGTCTTTAGAATAAAAATCAATTTACATTTTCGCTTACATAAAAAAGAGAAGACGTTAAATATAAAAATTACACAGTTGACAAAAGGTATTTGTGCATAATCATAAAGGATTAAGACCAGAACATCGAATAACCCTACTTAGCACTAAACAAAATATATTAGCAGCAAAACTAAACTTAAACTCAGCTTGCATCGTGTTAATTTATCTACCTTTACTTATGAACCAAATAGAATTTGGCAATGTTGTTTGTAGTTCCGAACCTTTATCTGAAATAATGACTGACCGAAGTCCAACTTTTATAATAAGCTAATAAGTATATATATATGTACATGTGTGTATGTATATAGGGCATATATATTTATATATTTATTTATTTATTTATTTATTTATTTATTTATTTATTTATTTATTTATTTATTTATTTATTTATTTATTAAGAACAGAATAAATAAAGGTAGAGCAATAACAGCAATGATGAATGGAGTCTTATGGAACAGACAAAAATAAGTTACAAATATATAATTCAATAGTGAGAAGTACTGTCACATATGGAGCTGAAGTTTGGAAATTCAACAAAAACTTATGTCGATGGAAATGGATTTCTTGAGGAGAGCAGCAAGATTTTCAAAATTAGACAAAATAAGAAATACTGTCATAAGAGAAAAAATGAATATTGGTTATTCAATAGTAGATTATATACGGTATAAGCAATTAAATTGGTATGGGCACGTACGACGAATGCAAGAAGAAAGAATACCCAGGAAAACATTGGAATGGTGTCCACCTGGAAGAAGGAGGAGAGGAAGACCACGAAACTCGTGGATGCAGGAAATAAGAACTGGACTGAGAGCAAGAGGACTGGAGGACTGGAGGACTGGAGGACTGGAGGACATGGATTGGATGGAGAGAGACGAGTGGAGAAGAAAAATAAAACTTTAGGCACAGAAAGATGTGTAAACATTAAAATTCTGTACATAAATAAAATATATATATCTCGAGGTAGCGTACTACCTTATCACGCAGCGGGCCCGGGTTCGATTCCCGGTCGGGACAGGCTCCTGGGTGAGGTTTTTTCGGGGTTTTTCCTCACTTGTAAGACAAATGTCAGGAAGCTTAACGCCCAACGGTCTCCGAAAATCACCCGGCCATCATCATCATCATCCTTATCCTTTTCATCATCATCATCCTTCACCGCTGTGGAAAGCAACGGGAAGCTACCACACCTACAATTCCCTAGTAAAGCTGCAAAGCGTAGCATGGAAATGCTATGATTGCAGTGAAAGACCTGCCCTCGGGCACAATTACTATGGATTGATGCTATATATAGCGCATACATTTTATTATGAACTCCTCATATATAATTATTACATATTCTAATGAAATAATTAGCAGCAGCACAACAGCCCGATTCGAGCCTCGCATTCCGCCAGAACCCTCTCCTAGGCATGTCTCTCTCTAGCAATCAGCCATCATCCTTCGATTCTCAGCTTCCTCAGATCCTCCAAAATTCCATCCATCCAACGAGGTCTCGGTCGTCCCACATTTCTTTTTCCTTCAGATTTATATTCCATGAATTTCTTGGGTATCTCATGTTCAAGTCATTCTTTGTACATGCCCTGCCCATCGCAATCTTGTAACTTTAATCAATGTCACCACATCAGGAGACATACAACTGATGGACCTCAGAGTTATATCTTACACGCCAGTCTCCTTTGTCGCTTAATGGGCCATAAATATGTTTTTAATTTTTTTATAATGAAGTCAGTCTTGACATATCGGTCTTGCATAAGTCCATGTTTCACTGCCATATATTAATATTGGTTTTACCGGAGTCTTACATAGATTACATTTTGTTTCTTGTCATAAAAAAACAATCTGGTGGCATTAGGAGAAAAAAAAATTGTTTCTCCTATAAAAAGCCTCGATTTAAAGTGTCTCAATAATCCAAAGTATGCTTTATTGGAATTTTGAATTCTCCTCCCAATTTTTTCTCTGAAGTTGTTTGTATCATTAATTAATTCTAATGAAATACAAAAAAGTGGTATGGATAGATAGTTAGATAGATAGATAGACAGACGTGGAATCATGGGTTATAGTAATAAAGTATAAATTCCTGTACAGAATAGAACGATGAAAAAATTCAATTGCAGACAAGATACACACACACATACAATATATATATTATAGCCTAATTAAATCTTTGACATTAAGCATTGCAAGCTTAATATGACATGATAAGAAAAATAAATGCTCGGACGGGACTTGAACCCGGATCTCTGGATTTATATCCAAGTGCGCTACCGATTATTCTCATTATTACTAGATGATGACATGATAAGAAAAATAAATGCTCTCATTATTACCAGAGAATATATATATAAGAAAAATGAATGTTTGTACTAGACTTGCTCTGTAGCGTAATCGGTTGCGCACTAGGATATAAATCCACGGGTTCAAGGCCCGTCCGAGCATTTATTTTTCTTATCATGTCATATATATATATATATATATATATATGAGAGAGAGAGAGAGAGAGAGAGAGAGAGAGAGAGAGAGAGAGAGAGCGGGTGAACAAAGAACTGTGAATAAACTAGACCCTACCATAAAGAACAGAGTATGTGTTGTATTGTATTGTATTGTAAGCCTATGTTTTCCCTTTACAGAGATTTTGGCGCTCTTCCCTTACAGGGAATAATTTGAACCATACTAATTTAGTTACACTTGTTTTCGTATAGATGTCATTTTGAGTGGTCCGTGGTCAGCATTCCGCCTCATACTGATCTAGAAAACCAAGGTAGTACTAGGATGGGAAAATTCGGTAAATTTTGCTTAGAGGCCTTTTCATTCGACTTAAGGATTTTTTACGAGCCTAAAAATCTTCAGACTCCGGACCCACGGCTTCAACTCCCTCCCGGAGGACTTGCTCCTTAGATTTTTCCGTCCTAAAAAATCCATCGAATCGACTCCGGCCGGGTTTGAACCCGCGACCCTTGGGATCAGAGGCAAGGAGCATAACCACTAGTCCACTAATCAGTTACAGACAAAGGAAAGAGAGAGAGAGAGAATATAAAAAACTTAAATAATTCTAGAAATATAAGAATTAAGGATAGTTTAATTACATCTGAAGATTGCTTTTAAAATACTGCTTATCTTTAGTTTTTTATTATTTCTATTTAAGCCTACACTGTTAACATCTTACTTCATCATGATGACTAGCATTTTTTGTTATAATTAATTGATTTCTTGTGATTGTTTTCTCTTGTTTTCATAGTTTATTGCTTTGGTTTTAATATTATGAAATGGCGATTGTGATGAAATTAATCCTGTTAATGAAATTCCAAGTCAGCATTTGTCTTGGCGACCGAAGACAACCGGAAAAAATACGATCCTATTAAACGGCCCTAAAATTTGAATATGGATCTCTCAAATTAGTCTCAAACTTTACAGTCTTAGTCAATTCTACCAATTCTCTAGATTATAAATGTATAAAAATAGTTATCAATAACTAACTCAGTGGCACTATCGAACCCATAGGTTCATGGCCGCGCGGACATAAGCTTACCACACATCTCTATCCTGAGCTAATGTTTTCCTGTATAATCTACTCCCTCCTAACTTTCTGTAAAGCGGCCATATCCATGGGCGATTTATCCAATTTCTGTGTTAATATTTCTATTGCCCTCTACTATATAATGTTCTAATATTCTATGTTCCTGGGAACATGTCCCTGGCTTGGATTCCCTGAACTAGTTTTCGCCCGGAGAACCGAATAACACACTCACGCTCTATGGCGCGACATGCCTATAAGACCCTTAGCCTACCAACCGGATGCTGCCCTCACATCCACATGTGTTAATCACATAGGTAGCAGATCTTGCAGCCAGTGTAGGGGTGACATATGGTCAGCATGTCGGGTTCCCCAGACGTCATAGCTGGTTTTCTCAACCTGGAGCCGCAAATTATTGTAGTTACCCAAATGTCTCACGATGCTGGGTGGACACCGGCCCCTTACTGGCCGAAATTCCGTGAGAAAATGCCTTCCTCTGTGTAGACCCGAGCAAGTCCCGTAGCTCTGCGCCCATAGGATATCATACATAATTTTAAAGGGTAAACAACATGATTTGATAGGATATCATACATACACATCAATAGGAACCTCAAACTCGATGCTATTATTTTTGCAGACGATTTAGTTCTCCTGGCACTTTCCGAAAATGATTTGCAACGATCAATTTATAATTTACAAAAAATAGGTGCCAAATTTAATATGGAAATATCAATTAACAAAACTAAAATTATGGCATTTCATGGGAAGGACCCCATACAAAGTAAAATCTGTCTCCAGAATAAAATTTTAGAGAGATCTAATCAATTTAAATATCTTGGATATTATCTCTCTATCTGGGATGAAAAGGATATCCCTGAAAAAGTTACTAGTTATAATAAAAGTTTAGGAATTATTAATCAAGTTATGAAACCATCCCTTGTACAAAAAAACACCAGATTACGTTTATATAGCACTTTGGCTAGACCTGTGTTGACCTATGGTAGTGAAGCATGGACACTAAAAAAACAACATGAAAGCAGAATAACGGCTTGTGAAATGAGATTCATGCGCAGAACAGCGGGTTACACCAGATGGGATCGGAAAAGGAACACCGATATCTTAAAAGAATTGAAGACTATGCCAATTTTGGAATATATTAAACAGTACCAACTAAATTGGAAACACCATCTTGAAAGAATGAGTTCAAATCGGATCCCCAAAGCTGTTTATAATTATATACCAAGAGGACGAAGATCACTGGGCCGTCCTATGAAACGCTGGAGGGAAAATTTTCTATAGGATCGTAACAGGCCTTGGCCTAATACTTGGAAGGAAGAAGAAGAAGATCATACATAATTCTGAAGAGTAAACGACATTGTAATTGAAAATTAACATGGTCCCATAGAAGATAAAGATGGTGAAATCATAAAGGAAAACGCCTAGTTGGTAGACCAAGAATGATGTGGGAGAATAACATTATCCACGATTTAAGGGAAGTGGAGAGTTTATGCCCGCGTTCCTTGAACCTACATGTTCGATAGAACCAGTGAATTAGTTATAAAGAGCTATCAGTTTTTTTAATATATTTTAAGCTATACATAGTTTATTGAATACGACCAAAGACTCGTGACAGGATATATCTTCTGATACTAAAACGTCAATAATCAGGAGAATCTCAGATATTTAGTGTTTCTTTGTTAGGATGGATAGACACAGGAAAATATTTATATATGTGAAAAAAATAGGCTCCTTAATATAAAGAAAACGAATGAATACATAACGAAAATACCATCTAATGAATACAGTTATTAGTCTGTCAAGATCGGAGTAGGGTCAAGTGCTGCAGGGCGCACCACATTCAAAACAAGTTAGTTCTTATTGTATATCTGGCTTAACTTGGCAAGGAGAGAGATGGAGATATAAAGGTAGATCCCTGACCGCTTTCCCTCAGTTACAAAAGAAAGAACCCACCGTATTGTCAATTTGCGCCTTCCCCTTACCCTATTAACATCTAGTGAAGAAAACCGACAACACTGGTGCGAGTGAGAGGTGTGCACAGCTGTCTCTTCCTACAAATTTCTTGCAAAGTTAAACCAGACGGACAATAATATCCCCGTTCCTACTTCTAGCGTTCTTTGCACAAGTAATTCCATTAAAGTCCGAAATACCTGACAATTCTATTTGAGACAGATTTCCTAGAATCGAATTGACAAAAAAGTTAGAAATAGTAACAATAATTTAAAACAATTTTTATGACTTCAATTCTTCTTCTTTTTAATCATAATTTGTAGAATTTTCACCCTGTTTATTTCCAAAATCACTCCTCGGAGGAAGACGTATTGGAGGTGCATTCACTGTCTATCCATGTCTTGGCTGGTCTTCCTCCTGATCTTCTCCCGTCCATTGGTCTATCTTCTTCTTTAGCTCTTTTCGCAAGTCCGTTGTCTTCCATTCTTTCTGTATGATCCTTTCAATATTTTCGTCTATCTACAATAAATTTGGTTATGTCCTGAACATGACATTTGTCTCTAATTCCTGTGTTGTGTATTTTATCAAATAATGTTTTTTTCCTGAATGTTCTTAAGAATGAGCGGATGGGGTTCGTTATTCCTGCAAGACAGTCCATCTAGGAGAGAGAACTCCGAAATAAAACGGGGCAGGGTGAGCTCTGGAGCTGTGTGAAGGCAATCGGCCTATGGAGAAAACCCCGAATAATAAACCCGCCATGCAAACGGGCTAGCAACCCGCTTCAAGGTGTATCTTATACATTGCTCGCAGTCCCAAGGATCAAGCCTCGGATGAAAGACGGAAGTACGACAAACGCTAGGAAAAGGTCTACGATTTGGAAAAAGAAAAACGTATTAATAATTGCTACTTGGAATGATATGTCCTGGTTTAAAATGATAGAAAAAATAATACAATAAATAAAAGAAAAGTATATAAAAATTTGTGCATTATCAGAAACAAAAAAAGAAACGAAAAGATATGACAAAATTGATGATTATGTATTTATATATAGTGGCTAACCGAAAAAAAAAATAGAGCACAATCTGGAGTAGGCATATTGCTACACCAAATGTTTGAGGGAAGTATAGAAGATGTTGATTATATAAATGATAAAATTTTACACATAAAAATAAAGTTACAAAATAATATTATACATTTAAAAAGTGGGAGCCTTAACCTCCTACTACCCCATAAGTATATAAGTATATAAGCACATGATATATCTAAACTAAACCTTTGCAACAAAGAGAAGCGCTCTACGAAACTCTTCAAAATGTCGTAACAAAAATAAACAATAGAGAAAAAAATATTATATTCGGAGACTTCAATGGAAGAATAGGGAAAAACTGTTTACCAGGCATTACACAAAGGTTTAGTGAAGATGTCAGAAATGAAAATGGAGATATGCTCATTACATTTGCTGCAACGAATGCTTTAAGAATTAATAATACATTTTTTTACTTAAATTGATTTTTCTTATTCGATACGAGTAACAATTCCTTAGTAAAATCTGATTCAGTCGTTTATTTCCTTAAACAAATATGTATGGTATTTATTAGAACATGCCATCAAATCTTTAGTCTCCCATTCAAACCTCCCACATTTTAATTAATCGTAACTCTCAAAGTATGCGAAATTGTGAAATGAGGTTGGTATTAAATGAAAGAGAAACTCAAAAAGAATTTTTGTTTTCATTGTTGCAGTTAATTCATCTTCACATGTTGGACAATAATGACATAAAACAAAATGCCGAGCATAAACTGTTTTCTGGTATGCATTACAGTGCAAAGAAATTACCGGAGAAAATATGGAGGAAATGCACCTGGTGGGAAGACCATTAAGGCATAGCTCGAGAAGTTTTGGCGACTGGAAGCGTTAAAAAATAATCAGGAGGTGCTCGTACACGTGTTTCGTAAGAAAATGTTGAAAAAAAAATGGTGCACATATAGAGGTGTTTTAATGTGTGACAATGAACATTCTTCGAGTTCCTGTTTCGTTTAATACCGGCCTCATTTCATAATTCCTCATACTTTGTTAGTTATGATTAATTAAACTGTGAGAGGTTTGAATGGGACACACTGTATAACTCAATGGCATTAATAAGCTGTTAACATATGGTGATGATATAATATTATTAGGCGATAGCTAGGAGATACTATGACTCAACGACCATATTCTATTGTGTAACATTACGAAATTGGGATATGAAGTAAACATCAATAAAACTAAATATATGGTTACACATAATAATTCATTGTATAATAGAACAGTTTATGACGAATCAGGGAAATTTCGTGCCGTAGTTGAGTGGTTAAGTCAGGATGCCTTGGCTCAGAGATACGGCCTAGAGGATACAATAAGAATTCAAAAAAATTTTGATCCACTACAGGCCGCAGGAGACCGTGGGTTAAGTCTCCCACTTTTTCTAGACAATTGACACTTGTTGTCTCAGCTAGGTTGTCAGTCCTGCGTGATGGTCGCATTTACCCCCAAAACAAGCTTCTGAAACTCATTTACGTTAAAGGCTGAGACGACCCCATGTTGCCACCACTACTGGGTCAGTTTAAAAATCCTGACTCCACCGGGACTCGATCCCTCAACCTTCTAGTTTGTAGCGTCTTGCCATTTACGCAACCGCTTGAGTCCTTGAAGTATATAAAAATAAGAAAAATATAAAATGCCAATGGATGTAGTCGTGTGCAAAATATTCTCAACAAGTGGGTACAAACAAAGAGCAGGCAAATCATTTTTTTTATCAATATGTAGTTGAATGTGTCATTAGATTCTTCGTGGAGAACAATACAATTAAAAAAGTGTGAAACAGAAAAAAAAATACAGTTTAGTGATGGGTTTATTTTCTCCAAAGTTTGGCATACAGGTAAGAAAATATGGACGTTGTACAAAAAATAAGCTTTCAAGGAAAACGTGACAAGTGGTTCAAACCTTGTACCCTTCAATTAACTACAGTATATGGCATTCACTAACACACTCCACTGGTCCGTATTCACAACTAAAGTGAAAAAATCATCACTGTTTTATAAAGGCAATTCTCTCAGACAAAAGCATAAAAAATAACGTTTTCTATCAAAGAAGCAGAATTAATTTAGAATCTATTTAAAGTCCCGCGCCGTAGCCGAGCGGTTAAGGTAGGAAGCCTTGGCGCAGAGCTACGGGACTTGCGCTGGTTCGAGTCTCCATGGGGAAAGGAATTTTCTCATGGTATTTCGGCCAGTATGGGACCGGTGCCCACCCAGCATCGTGAGGCAAGTGAGTAGCTACAATAAGTAGCGGCTCCAGGTTGAGGAACCAGCGATAACGGCTGGGGGACTCGACATGCTAACCACATGTCACCCCTACACTGTCTGTTGATCATCTACCTCTGTGATTGACACATGTGGATGTGAAGGGCCAGCAGCCGGCTGGTAAAAGGGCAACCGCTGAAAAGTGGAAAGACCCTCAATCGGCAATCGGAATCTATTTATAAATAAGCAAAGACAAAACAGTTAGGTTTACCGTTTTCTCTTCTGTTTGCCAACCGATTTTTTTTGTGTTTTGTTTATTAGCTATTGAGCTTTAGTGTTATCAATAAACAAATGGAACCATTTTTTTTTTTTTTTTCCTTTCTCCCTACCTTCGACACGAAACAGTTAAGTAGCATTTTCTCCTCTGTTTGTCAACCGATTGTTTTAGCAGCTATTGGCGAGGTTTAGTGTCATCATAAGTAATGCCACGAGTGATTTCCAAATTATAGATAAATTCACGACTCACGAAGTGAGGAGTGAACTTATTTAGAGAATTTGGAAATCAAGAGTGGCATTTGTTAGGACTATTTAACGAATAAAATTAAGCTGTTTACTCACAAATCATTATTTAAATATAGTTATTTAAAATATATATATATATATATTTAATGTAAACGGCGATGTTTGAAAACAAATGAGAAACGATTGGTACGCTTCATTTGCTTCTTTTGTTCATCACTGTAATCGCATCATAATATTATTTATTGCCAAAGGAACGCATATTGTAAGAATGCACCCTTGTGGACAAAGTATAATCAACGTTATAGGTATTATTTAATTTGATGTACTATGATGTAAATATATCAATTATGTTTTTCTGCAACGTCATTTTCTGGAAAATAATTCGTTTAAGAAAGTGAAAACAGTGGTTTATTTTTTTGTGGCATAATAAATTGTTACAAATGTTTTTATATTATCTCTCGTATGCGCTTTCTGCTGACATTCATGCACTATATATACAATCTGGTAGCCGTATTTCCTGGAAAGTCTGCAAAATAATGCTATGACCTATTCAGAATGTTAAAAAGGAGGTGCTTTCTTTATTGTGATAAACTTTAGTTGGTAAATTCTAGGCGAAGCACGACTGTGATTGGTTGTAAGTAAAAAAAATGAAATGTGATTGGTCATTGACTCCCATTTGGGGCATGAGTTAAATAGTCAATAAAAACAATTTGGAAACATTTGTTTCCCTCTACCTTCGACGGAGAGCCGAAACCTTTATTTATGTCTTTATTGATCACGCTTCACGCTCCTTACGTCTACAGTCTACAATATTTGTATAATACTCAAAACAGATCTGTTACATCTAATTTATATATTACATTATTATTATTATTATTATTATTATTATTATTATTATTATTATCACTCTGGGTTGAAATAGAAACACTATTGTGGAATATTCCTAAATAAAAAAATATTATTATTATTATTATTATTATTATTATTATTATTATTATTATTATTATTATTATTATTATTATTATTATTGTACTATATAAACAACAACAAAAGAAATGGAAAGAAGAAATGTCAAGAACAAAACAAAGGAGAAAATGTAATCCATAAAATGAATGTTAAAGCAAAATCATACTAATCTTAACATGTCAGTTAATCCATTATATATATATGTATATATATGATATGAAAAGAAAAATGAATGCTTGAGTCGGGATTTGAACCCGAGTCTCTAAACTCTGTACGTTTAGCGCTCTAACCAACTGAGCTACTCAAGAATTCCAACACAAACATTGATTTTTCTTATATATGTAGTATTCTCAATTCACACAAGAGGTAGTAGGAATTCGTTCCAACACCATCTAGTGGCCAACATAACAGTTAAGCAATTTTTTTTTAAAGAGAGTATTTACTTTATAGCAGTAACGCTTGTATATTTAGATGTTATAACTATATTTTTGACATTTGGCAATGAAGGCAAATATGATATGAAAAGAAAAATTAATGCTTGAGTCGGGATTTGAACCGGAGTCTCTAAACTCTGTACGTTTAGCGCTCTAACCAACTGAGCTACTCAAGAATTCCAACACAAACATACATTTTTCTTATATATGTAGTATTCTCAATTCACACAAGAGGTAGTGGGAATTCGTTCCAACACCATCTAGTGGCCAACATAACAGTTAAGCAATATATATATATATATATATATATATATATATATACATACATATGGTGATAAATCGTACAGTACAATGCCAAATAAAATAATATACAATTTAAAACTAACAATATCTAATATAATATAAAATGAGGTAAGTGTGGTGACGTATCATTTATGATCGAATTTCGTCCAATGGGCAAACACTAATATAAATAATAAGCTATAATACGATATTAAATTTCTAACAGCACTTAACTTCGGAAACTCAAAAAAAGTCTCTAATTTGAACGTGCAGAATAGAAGTGACATAAAAGAGCCGTGCACGTGTCTTCAATTTTTTTTTTATCCTTGTAACTTTTTCATGGACGACTGTTTCAACAACTGAACGACGAAATCAAAGTATTATAAAATATACTCGTGGCTTCTCCCCTGGGACGAATGAGTGCACGCGAATCGCGCGGGCTTCAAGTTTTATAGTGCACACACGCACATGCATGAATGTTTATGAGACTGTGCATATTGAATAGTGCATTCAATGTTAAGTGAGCTAAGTGCCAAGATAAGCTAAATTACACTCACCGATTCTATATATATATATATATATATTGTCCAATGCGACCAGGTTGTCTTATGACATTTCTGACTTTCTCCCCTGGCATTGGCGGGATTGTAAGCCATCTCTTAGTTTGGGTGATCAATGAAATTATGCGCCAGGAGAGTCCTTAACTTAAAAAGAAACTCCATGGCCCTTGGCTGCTGGCCTCACATCCAGATGTGTTGATCACAGAGGTAGACGAACATACAACCAGTGTAAGGGTGACATGTGGTCAGCATGACGGGTCCTCCAGCCGTTACTGCTGGTTTTATCAACCTGGAGCCGCTACTTATTGTAGCTACCCAATGGGCACCGGTCCCATACTGGTCGAAATTTTATGAGAATTTTTCTCCCGTGGAGACCCGAACCAGCGAAAGTTTCATAGTTCTGCGCGAGAAAAAATACAAAATTTCCATCTTTTGACAATATTATGAGAAAACCAGATAAGGATATATGAAAATTAAAATAGTTTAGCTAAAGGAAAAATAATATGATAAACGCGAATTTTTACCGAAAAAAATGTTTAGCTACTGTAGCACATTTAAAAAAAAATAAAAATGAAAAAAAAATTAAAAATAAGGCGTCTTGCCTTAACCACTTGGCTACGGCGCGGGACAGTCCTTAACTTAAACCTAAATCCTAGACCATGAACATTCACAGGAATAATTCCCTTTAAGGAAAAATTCCTTCGGCCTGACGAGCAATCGACTGCGGGACCTTATGAACTGTAGTCAGAAACACTGTCCATTACTCCAGGAAGCTGGTCTCATTATATATATTATATATGACTATAATTGAAACAATTTGATTAGTTAATATTCTACAGCCCTTTAAGGAAGAAGAATAAAAACAGTTGATTAACTCTAAGGTTTATGGAAACCACAAATTGAATACAGTAAACATTCTCTTATCTAACTGAATCTAGTATCTATTTGTTATAGGCTATCTTGTTATATAAGATCCATTGGAATATTATCCTCGCATCTTTGCGTATAATGTCTTTTCCCTAATGATTTTTCAATAAACATTCTGAAAACATTGATATTTACTTCCAGCCCAGTTATTTAATAGAATATATGTGTTGACTTTTAGTATTTATCGCTATCGCCTATAATAATACATAATCAGTATATACCATCAATTTATTACCCTAATACCATTGAGTTATATGACCTTTTTACCCTCTATAAATCTTGTTGCTTATGCAAGTACAACATTCAATAACAGAAGATATGTTGGATCCTTTGTTTTAACCCTTTGTGAATTTCAAAAGTATCTCAAAACTGTTTGCCTACACGAACCTCACTCTTTGAACTATTTAGATATATTCGAATAAGTCTAACTAACTTGGGAATTCCGAATTCCAGCAGGATACTATACAACTTCTCCCTCTTAATTGAATCGTATGCCTCATTGAAGTCTACGTATAGTTGAGGCACAGTGCAGTCATATTCCAATTTATCTTTTTATAGAACCTGCCTTACACTAAAAATATGTAGACCTATTTTCTCTAAATACACATTGATAATTATATATTATGCCATCCATATAAGGGTTATATATTTGTTGCAATTGTGTGAATTTGAAACAGTAGCAATCAGTTGTATCTCCTTTCCTACAGATTGGCACGACAATCGTTTATTCTATTAATTTACGAGAAGAGACTCCGTCTCGAAAATCATTCTAAGTAACAGACGTATCTTTTCAACAAAGTTTTCTCTACTGATTTTATCAGATCTGCTGGAATCCCATCCGAACCTGATGTTTTATAAATCTATAATTGTATTTAATTATTGCTATTTCAACCCCTAATGAGCTAGGCCCTGTGACTAATATTTTGCTATCTATACATCATCCACTTCAATATCGTGTCATCAATGTACATTTAATAGCTAATTATAATAATTTTTACTTCTATTTAATACATTCCTCGAATCTGCAATGATATCCATATTTTTATCATTAATTATATTTGTTCTAGCCTGAAACCCTTTCCTTTCTTCCTAATTCCCTGATATAATGCTCTTTCACCCCTATACTTTACATTCATTTCGAAATTATTATCGTCTCTCTCTCTCTCTCTCTCTCTCTCTCTCTCTCTCTCTCTCTCTCTCTCTCTCTTTATCTCTATCTCTACCCCTCCCTCTCTCTCACTATATATATATATATATATATATATATATATATATGTTATAATTAAATCTTTAACATTGAGCAATGCAAGCTTAATATGGTATAAGAAAAATAAATGCCTGGACGGGATTCGAACCCGGATCTCTGAGTCTGTACCTCAGCGTGATATCCATTACACTACCAGGCGAATCCAATTCAAACACTTATTTTTCTTATATATGTATTATACTCTCCATTATTACTAGATGTCGCGAGAACACTGTCTAGATGGCAGTGAAGACAGTGTTCTCGCGACATCTAGTAATAATGGAGCGTATAATACATATATAAGAAAAATAAGTGTTCGAATTGGATTCGCCTGGTAGTGTAATGGATATCACGCTGAGGTACAGACTCAGAGATCCGGATTCGAATCCCGTCCAGGCATTTATTTTTCTTATCATACCATATATATATATATATATATATATATATATATATATGGTATGATAAGAAAAATAAATATATATATATATATTAGCTGGTGATACAACATTATTACAAATAGACCTGCATATCTTGAAATTCGATTAGCTGGTGATACAAAATTATTACAAATAGACCTGCATATCTTGAAATTCGATCATATAAATTTGAAACTCATCTAGCTTCACGTATCTGGATTTACATGAACAGCGATAACAATATTAACTTTGAAATACAAATGTGAATAGTCAGTGCAAATAGGTGTTTTTATGATCCAAGGAAACATTTAAGATCCCGATTTATATAAAGGAAAACATATATATATATATATATATATATTAGAAGACCCGGCCACGCGTTGCTGTGACTAAGGTATACGTTAAAAATTTTAATTAAGTTGCTGTCTTTCAGCCAGATTACTTAAAACTAATACTTATGAAATTAATAATATTGAAAATAAAATAAACACTGAACACACTTAAATTATGAAATAATCAATATTTGTAATTCAATTGAAATTCGCGGTTGCAACAAAAAGCACAGCCATCTGGATCTCTCTTTGTTAAATAACAAACCAATTACCTTACCAAATTACCTTACACCGCCATCTGTTAGAATCGTATGGAACTCACAGATAATTATAACTCTTTGTTAAATAATAAACAAATCATTTGCAATAAAAAAATAATGCGACTATAAATTTAGTTATAAACTATCCTAAGTCTCAAGTTGGATCAAACTGCACACAGTGTGTAAAATTTTATTAAAATCGGTTCAGTAGTTTAGGATTCCATCGCGGACAAACAACGTGACAGAAATTTTTATATATTAAGATTATATATAAGTTATTAGTGCAACCAGTGCTAATAAACGTTTCTGAAATTTGGCCATTGACAAAATATGATAAATTGTTATGCATATTTGAAAGAAGAATCTTGAGACATATTTTTGGTCCAGTGGAAGAGAATGGAGTACGGATGAACATGTACATCACGAACTTTTTTTTTTTTGTTTATGGAACCGACTGTTGTCAAACTTATAAAGATAAAGAGGTTGTAATGGGTTGGACATATACTGATCAAAGAACAGTGATGAAGATATTTTGGACTATACCAAGGGAAACCAGGAAACTTAGAAATCTAATTTGAGATGGGAAGATTCTGTCCGACAGAACATACGAACCTTGGAAATAATTGAACTGGAGGCCTAAGCACTGAATGGACTGAGGTGACGGAGGCTTTTGAAGAAATCCAAGCCCCACATAGGACTGCTGTCGCCCTATTCGCTTTTTATTTATAAAAGCCATTGGTTTCCCGTCTGATGTTACCGAACTGTTCTAAGTTTAGTTAATTTGGCTCATGTTAAAATTCAATTTTGTTAACTATATTTTTGTCAACACATTCCTCATTAAACCATTTCTTATTTTGTCTCTTTTCTAAACAACCTACACTTTGTCATGGTCGACAATTTAAAACTACATTATATTTAGGCCCTATAGTCTCCATTCTCTATTTATATCAGCTTCTTTTTCGGTTGTCACATTTTCATCTGAACATTCCAACATTTCAAATATAGAATGCAGCATACATCAGTTAACTGCTGCACATGGTTGCAAGGAAAAAATAAATCAGATTGGTTGCAACTGGGATTTGAATACGGGGACCTTCAGGATATAATCTCAAACACTACTGCTTAAACAAGAATCTAGGCCACTTTAAACAATTTCGGTAGTTGTTTTTTGTATAGGTGTTGTAATATACAGAAAATAATATATTTGTAGTTTTGGTTGACTGATTTATGCTGCACCTGTATATTAGCAATTTTGAACTGATATTCAATAAAGCCATATTATTATCATTATCATTATTATTATCATCATTATCATTATCATTATCATTATCATTATTATTATTATTATTATTATTATTATTATTTTATAACTTACTGGCACTATCGCACCCATAGGTTCATGACCACGCGGATATAAGCTCTCCATACATCCGTTGAGCTAATATTTTCCAATCATCCTCTGTATAATCTACTTCCCTTAAATCATGGTTAATATAATTCTCTCACCTCAATATTCGCCTGCCTACTGCGCGCTTTCTCTCTGGTTTATCTACAAGGAATTTCTATATCCTTCTTTCATTCTCCATTTGTGTCATATTTCATGCCAATCTCAATCTACGATATTTAATTCTTATTATATCTGGTTTCCCATAAAGATCATGTACTCACTTATTGTTGTTGTTGTTATTATTATTATTATTATTATTATTATTATTATTATTATTATTATTATTATTATTATTATTATTATTATTATTATTATTATTATGCACCTCTCATTTATCCAACCTATTAAACTATTTTTACTTTTGATTAGCTATTTTGAGGGTAACTTAGAAAGCAGCTGCGTTAATGAAGTTGACATGTAGCTATGAGTGTGGGAGGTATGCAAGATTCCAGTAACCCTCACAAACAAGTCACTATTAAATCTGTCGTCAACCGAGCATTGCAATGATATACTGCATCTTGTAGAAATCTAATTAAACTTCAGACTTCTTTCTAAATTTACCGCGTCACAATACAAGCATTCTTGTAAGAGGCGAGACTGTTCACACGTTAGGTTTATTAAAGATACATACTTATGAAATAAGACTTTCAGAAATACTTTGTTTTGCATGTTTATCTTCTTCTTCGTCAGGCTCTACGACTTCCAGTGGAATGTCTTGGCCTTCTCAACTAGTTTACGCCATTTCTTCCTATCTTGTGCAGTAGATTTCAAATCAAAAATACCCAACTCTCTTTAACCCTTATATTTGTGAAACACTCATTTATCGTGCGTATTATTTAAATACTCGTATGCCGGACTCCAGTTAAAACAGAACAATGTATACATAAGTTTTTTTAATCAGTTACACCAGGTTGAAGCTGTGGCGCCTGGAAGGCGGGGTTACGCTACCCTGATGATATATGTTAGGTGATGATAGTAATGATGCGCCAGGTGGGGTCTTAATCCTGAACAATCTAAATGAGGCGAGTATTTTAGTGATGTTCAGGCGACCGTTTGGTAAGGTTCCTGACATTTGTCTTACAGCTGAGGAAAAATTCCAAAAAGAACCTCGCCCAGGAAACTTGTCCGGACCGAGGATCAAACTCAGGCCCGCTGCGTGAGAAGACAGCACGTTACCTTGAGACCACAGCGGTGGACTGTAGCCTATACATAAGTTATTGCCGTATATTGTGAAATTCGACACACACTTAAGTAATTTATACTCGTTCGTTTTCTATTATTTTAGTAAATACATATATACATAGTGTTCTGCCCAAAAGCAGGTCTTTCACAGCAAACTCAGCATTCTCCACTCTTTGCTTAACTCAGCTTTCTTTTTTGAATCCGCATAAAAAAATAAAGTAATCCCACTACAGGCCTCGGGAGGCCCTTGGGGCAGTAGGTTAAGGCTCCCACTTTTTCTGGACAATCGGCACTTGATGCCAGCCCTGCGCGACGGCAGCATTTACCCCCAGAACAAGCGCCTGGTACTCATTTCCGTTAGAGGCTGAGTCGACCCCAGGGCCATAGTGCCGCCAGAAGGTTTTGGTCAGTTTAAAAATCCTGACCCCACCGGGACTTGAATCCTCGACCTTCCGACTTGTAGCGCAGTGCCTTAACCACTACGTTACGGCGTGCCTCCTTTGAATCCGCATACAAACCATTTATTTTAATATAGGCCTAGTCTATCATCTGATGTCTTTTTCTGCCTTTAATCTTCTTTCCATTTGCATTTCCTTCTAGGGCATTAGTCAGCAGGCAGTTTCTTCTCAGCCAGTGACCAATCCAATTTATTTTCCTCTTCTTTATGAGTTCCAGCATTTATCTTCCTTCTTCACCGACTCTTTCTAGCACATCTTAATTTTTATTTTGTCTATTTTAGTAAATTTGTTTAATAAATTAAACGGATGTATCTAAATACGGGCTTGCGCCATAGGGGAGCGATTAAAAGGACGATTGATTGTTGAAAACCCACCGCTGTAGTCTCGAGGTAGCGTGCTGCTTGTCACGCAGCGGGCCCGGGTTCGATCCCCGGTCGGGGCAGTTCTTCTGGGTGAGGTTTTTATCGGTGTTTTTCCTCACCTGTAAGACAAATGTCAGGAAAACTTCAAGGCCGAAACGGTCCCCGAAATCATATGGCCATCATCACCATCATCATCCTTATCATTATCATCATCCTTCACCGGTGTGGAAAGCAACGGGAAGCTACCACACCTACAATTCCCTAGTAAAGCTGCAAGCATAGCATGAAAATACTATAATTGTAGTGAAGGACCTGCCCTCGGGCAGAATTACTATGGATGGATGGATTGTTGAAAAGATACGTGTCTTGCGCTGATTAAATCTTCTTATATAAATTCGGTCAGTATGGGACCGGTGCCCACCCAGCATCGTGAAGAATTTGGGTAGTTACCGTAAGTAGCAACTCCAGATTAACAAGACCAGCTATAATGGATGAGGGCCGGAGATGCTGACCACATGTCAGCCTTACACAGGTTGGATGATCGTCAACCATTGTGATTAACACATGTCAATGTGAGGCTAGCAGTCCGCCGGTAGGTCAAAGACCTTATAGCCCAGATTTATCTTAACAGATACATTGCCAATTTAAGGGTTACGTATTTCCTCATTAATAAATAATCGATTACAGTGCTCGCGGGTTCAAACCCAGTCAGGGTCGATGAATTTTTCAGGGAATTAAAAATCTTGAGAATGGGTCCTTCAAAAGGGAAGTAAAACTGTGGTTCCCGGTGGTATATTTCCGGCACATAAAAGAACCGCAAATCTGAAGTAAAGAGGCCTCTGATCAACATTTATCGGCTCTTTCGCGTCCTGATTTGAATTAGAAAACTAATATGACTAGGGCTCGGAAGTTTAGGAAAAATCCTTTTTTTCTTTATTTTATGTCAGAAGACGAGGTCAAACATAATAATATATATATATATATATCAATTTTCAGTCAAAGTAGGCCAGAAAAGATTAATTTTATTCGTCTTTTATGTCCTTTTTCGACGATTTTTGGTTTATTCGTCCACTTTTAGGTTTTAATAGCCTTTTTTTTTGCAACTTTACCTTCTTTTGAACACATTTGTACCATTTGTATAATTCAAGAATCCGCAGAGTCCAGTCTCAATTCCTACTTCTTTTAAGAAACATGTCTAGTTTTACTTCCCAAAAATGTTCATATTCCAAACACTTTTGTTCTGCTATAAATTGTTAAACTCTCACAATTATGCGAAATAAAGAAATAAGAGAAATTATGGGTGCATAAGAGGAGCCGGACATGCTAAACATTATACAGGGTGGCCATAAAGTCTAGATCCATTTCTGTGTTAACATAATTATTTTCTTTTTATATTAGCATAATCAAAAAGCATGCTGACGATATAAGAACGTGTCTATGTTATTAGTGTGCGACTGCGCGGATTATCTTATACGGTGCGACAGGCGTTCACTCGGAAATTTCACAAACCAGGACCAACACGAGGAAACATCCAGTTACTTTACACTCGGAAATTTCACAAACCAGGACCAACACGAGGAAACATCCAGTTACTTTACAATATATTTCAAAGAATTGGGCACGCTACCAGAAGAGATTGTTCAGCGAATCAGAGAGTCAATCGAAAGAAGTCCGAGAGCATCAAGTCGTCGTTTAAGCAATGAGTTAGATGTGCCAAAATAAACGATTTTGAAAGTTTTACACTTTACGTTGAAAAAAAAAAAAGCGTACCACATTCAGGTGCTCCACAAATTAGACGCAGAAGATTACTCAGCTCGTCAGCCTGCGTGATATGATTTGACAGCGGCTGCACACAATGAGGACCTTATGGATCACATCCTGTTCAGTGATGAGGCCACGTTCCACATCTGTGGTAAAGTTAATAAACATAACACCCGAATATGGGGTACTGAAACACACCGAAAATGTATGTATGGCTTGGAATTACGAAGACCACAGTGTATGGACCCTTCATGTTCGCAGAACAGACAATTAATGGCAACGATTAGCTTGGGGATTCATAATGGGGAAGGTGTAAAATACAAATGTACGGGATCTCCAGGATCTTAGGACTCGAATTCGCAATGTAGTGACGGCTGTTCCACCAGTTATGCTTCAAAACGTCTTTCGGGCTACTCTCGAACGATTGGAATAATGCTTCGAAATGGACGGAGGCCATGTTGAAATACGATGAACGTGTATACATACCTTGACAATAAACATACATACAAATCATCAAACTGAGTTCATTATTTCTTGGAAATGGACCGAGACTTTATGAGCACCCTGTAGAAAAATGATTACAGTGATATGGCCATGCCAAAAGAATGCCAGAGCAAAGATCGCCTAAACTTATTATGGAATGGGTCTTAATGGAAAGGAGTAAGAAAGGAAGACCAAGGAAAACCTGGATAGAAGGAGTACAAGCGGCTATGATTATCAGAAGATTGGAGAAAGTACAATGGATGGACAGAGAGGAGTGACGTTTGGTTTCATGAAGACGGTGGCAGCTGTCATGATACCGGATCATGATGGCAAATATACCGTTATTTTTAATCATCAGCCTACCGACCGCCTGAACTATTGTATTTCGACTTCAAATTTTCTAATAAGTTGCTTCTTTGTGAAAATTACCTCGAGATGAAGATGAAGGTTGTCTCTATCCAGTCTTAGCAACTGCAACACTTTTTACGTCCTTTTTTCAGATTTAGGTCTTCTTTTAGGATATAGGTATTTTTAAAGGTCTTTTACAGGTCCTCAACTTCCGAGCTCTACTAATGACACTAATTGTTAAAGAAAGTCATTAAATAAAATCTAAAAAACAATTATTTACGTATTTTTTTAAACTAACTAACTCACTGGCACTATCGACCCCTTAGGTTCATGGCCGCTCGGACATAAGCATTCCATACATCCCTACCTTAGTTAATGTTTTCCAATCATCCCATGTATAATCTACTTCCCTCAAATCATAATTAATGTTATTCACCCACCTCATTCTTGGTCTACCAACTGGGCGTTTTCCCTCTGGTTTTCCTACAAGAAGCTTCCATGCACGTCTTTCATTCCCCATTCGTGCCATATGTCCTGCCCAACGCAGTCTACGAGACTTAACTGTTCTCATTATATCTGGCTTCCTATAAATATCATGTAATTCACTGTTATGCAGTTTTCTTCATTCACCTGTCCATCTCTCTTTGGTCCAAAAAAATTGTTAAGAACTTTATTCTCAAATGCTCGTAATCTCCTTTCCTCCCTTAGAGTAAGAGTCCATGTTTCGCATCCATATAATATAACTGGTAGAATAATAGTTTTATATATTTATTTTTCATAAGTAAATGAATAGTATTAGAATTTAAGAGATTTAATAAAACTAAATAAAGGTATAAAAAGGATTTCGTATCTAATTCTATGACTCATTTCAATACTTCACGACTTTACTAAAGGCCTTAAATGGAATACATGCTGTAATATTACCAAAACAGGAAGTAACTTTCGCCTATTTAGGAATAAACAATTGCAAACTTAAGTTGTAGTTTTACAAGTAATGAAACTGTAATCTTAAAAAGTAGATGGAATAAAAAATAAAGTTCACATAATCTGTTCTTATTTCAATAAAAGTCTAAATAAAAATAATTTCACGTTTCAAAAGTGTATTTATTCTAGTTGTGATCCGATTTGCATTACATTTTTCAATTAGCAGTACTGATTGAAACGATTTAATTTGTTCATTGTTCAGCTGCGGGGAAACAAAGCGAGCCGCAGGACAACCATCATAGTGAGGCTACAATACATGAAAGGGAACTTCGTAATTTATAATGTTCTTAACAATTTCGCATGGAAATAAATTGATGTAAATTCTAAAAAACACATGTTTAGTGTTGTCAGAGTACATTTTATTTACAATACTAACTACATTTCAATTTTTTTAATATGTGATATACAGGCTTATATTCAAAGCATAAAGCTTGTAGAATATAAGTTCCATCAAATAATTTATTATTTAACTTTCGCTGTCAATGTGTACGTTATTTTGCTTATGAAGACCGTTCATTATTGACGAGAAATCTGATCAACGCGTCTTATGGTATCTCTCACTTGCATTCTACGCCCGCGCATGCGTTTGACATTACATTTTCTCTCCCACGCCAAGTACCTCCGTAGAAGCATCGAGACTGGGAAGCTGAGATTCGAGCGGGACTGAATGTGACACATTGACTGTTTTCAGTGGAATAATGTTTGTGTGTCAGGAGCTGCTGCTTTATCATAGATGAGAAGCAGTATGCAGTAGTTTGAATCGGATTATTTCTAAGTTGGGAAGTTGGCATCTATGAAACAATGTTGTATATCGATAGTGAAATGGCGGACTCGCGGTGTGAGACTGACATCAAACGGTATTAAATATTTAAATTAAGGCAGGAAAAGAAAAATAGATAGCTCGAAATGGAAACAGAATGTTAAAAAGAAGCTAAGGAATGCATGAGATAGTTACAATTCACAATCTGTGGAGACGGTGCCTAAGAAAACAGCTTCAGACAGGTAAGTGAAAGACCGTTATATATCCCGTAATCTACAATTAATGATAGCAACATTATTGCGTTCAATTTTTTTAAAAAGTGATGTTAATATTACACTCTTTAATAACTAGGAAACGCGTTTGAATAACAGTAGTAATTACTGCATTATTCATTTTTGTTGAAAAACTAAGACCGTATTACATGAAGTAAGGCTTATATTAGAAGGCATTCGAAGTTAGTTAACATTTTGTTCTTTATTCATTGACAATAAGAACTCTCTTGGGCTACTTATGTTTGTATATACGTTAATTTATAATATTTTAAGTGCATGTACTTTCTGTGTAAAAAAATTAAAAGCTTGCCGTTACCAGCTGTAGACATGAAATGACAATTTGCTGCCCTTTATTGGAAATCAGTTTTTAATTTGTTTTAATGTTTCTAAACTATTAAAACAAAAATTAATTGTATCACTTTGTCCTTGAGGCAATCCTCTAATGAGGAAAGTTTTATATAATAAAAAAAATGTGTTTATAAGTAATTTTGATTTGTATATTAACAATTATTTTTTAAGATATCGCAATAAATTCAAAACGTGCATTATTTACAACTTTTTTCATTAAACACTTATTTGTGATATACAACGTTATTCCATAAATATACATTAAAAATCACTAATAACTCTACTATCAGGCAAATATTGGATTTTAGAGAAGTTTTTATTTGGATATTTTACACCACCGTGCCACCAGTGACTATTCGATCGGAGAACAGGTGACTTTTAGCGTCTTGTTGGCCAATGTAACATGTTCCCACTAGAGCCAGTTGCCAACATTTTTACTCGCATATAAAGGGATTCTAAACCAAGAGTCCATCTACATTAGTGGGCAAGTTAGTGTTAGATTGAGAAGTTAGGAACCACCATAAAGTTGGAACAAATCCATTGTAATACCAATATTCAAAAATGGAATTCGCCAAATCAAAGATAACTATCGTGGAATTATCTTGTTGAACTCTGGATATAAAATTTATACTAATATAGTTAAGAATAAATTGAAGAAAATTTATGAAAATATAATTGGAGAAGAGCAGAATGGATTCAGAAAGGGTAGATCTTGTACAGATGGATTCTTTACTCTAAAACTACTATTAGAAAAGCACAAGGAATTCAATATAGAAACTCATATCGCCTTCGTTGACTTCATAAAGGCTTTTGACAAAGTAGACATATATTACTACAAATTTTAGCTGATGATAACGTTCCACAACAATATATTACTAATATATTCAACATCTATAAAGATAATGAAATCTCTGTTAAACAAGATGGAAATTATCTTCTTGGGAAAAGATCAACACTGGAGTAAGACAGGAATGTGGACTTTAACCGGTGCTTTTCATTATATACATGAATAAATTAATAAATGAATGGAGGAAAACACAACGAGGATATATACCCATCAATACGAACCTCAAACTCGATGCTATTCTTTTTTGCAGACGATTTAGCTCTTCTGGTACTTTCCGAAAATGATTTGCAACGATCAATTTATAATTTACAAAAAATAGGTGCCAAATTTAATATGGAAATATCAATTAACAAAACTAAAATTATGGCATTTCATGGGAAGGACCCCATACAAAGTAAAATCTGTCTTACTCACTTACTTACTCACTGGCACTATCGAACCCGTAGGTTCATGGCCGCACGGACATAAGCTCTCCATACATCCCTATCCTGAGCTAATGCTTTCCAATCATTCCCTGTATAATCTACTTCCCTCAAATCATAGTTAATGTTGTTCTCCCACCTCATTCTTGGTCTACCAACTGGGCGTTTTCCTTCTGGCTTTCCTACAAGAAGTTTCCATGCACGTCTTTCATTCCCCATACGCGCAACATGTCCTGCCCATCGCAGTCTACGGGACTTAACTGTTCTTATTATATCTGGCTTCCTATAAAGACCATGTAGTTCATTGTTATGTAGTCTTCTCCATTGACCTGTCTGTTCATCTCTCTTTGGTCCAAAAATTTTCCTAAGAACTTTATTCTCAAATACTCGTAATCTCCTTTCCTCCCTTAAAGTAAGAGTCCATGTTTCGCACCCATATAGTATAACTGGTAGAACAATAGTTTTATATATTTTCAGCTTAACGTTTTTTGAAAGGAGTTGGGACATCAAAAGTCTCTGCAATGCATAATAGCATGCATTTCCAGAATTGAGCCTATGTTTAATTTCTTTGTGCATCTCATTCCTATTTGTGATTATTGTTCCTAGGTATTTGAATTCAGCCAATTCCTCAAAATTTCCCTCACTTGTCATTAGCTGTCCATTTCCATTATATAATGTATTTCTACGTGTGACCATATATTTAGTTTTACTGATATTTACTTCCAGTCCTAATTTCTTAGTGTTACTCAATAGTGTGTGCGTGTTGGCTTTTAGTATCTCCTCGCTATCGGCCAGTAGTACTACATCATCAGCATAAAACTAACAGCTTATTAATACCATTGAGTTGTAAGCCTTCCTCATTCTCCAAAGATTTAATGGCATGCTCTAGTACAAAATTAAATAGTAGAGGAGATAGTGCATCTCCTTGCTTTAACCCATTCTGGATTTCAAAAGTGTCTGAAAAATGTTTGCCTACACGCACCCTACTCGTTGAGCCATTTAGACACATTCGTGTAAGTCTAACTAACTTTTTAGGGATTCCAAACTCCAGCAGGATACTATATAACTTCTCCCTCTTAATTGAATCATATGCTTTTTTGAAGTCTACATATAGTTGATGTACAGTACCATTATATTCCCATTTCTTTTCTAAAATCTGTCTTATACTAAAAATCTGATCTGTTGTAGACCTGTTTCTTCTAAATGCACATTGATGATCTCCTAGAATGTCATCAATATAGAAGTAAAATCTGTCTCCAGAATAAAATTTTAGAGAGATCTAATCAATTTAAATATCTTGGATATTATCTCTCTATCTGGGATGAAAAGGATATCCCTGGAAAAGTTACTAGTTATAATAAAAGTTTAGGAATTATTAATCAAGTTATGAAACCATCCATTGTACAAAAAACACCAGATTACGTTTATATAATACTTTGGCTAGACCAGTGTTGACCTATGGTAGTGAAGCATGGACACTAAAAAAACAACATGAAAGCAGAATAACGGCTTGTGAAATGAGATTCATGCGCAGAACAGCGGGTTACACCAGATGGAATCGGAAAAGGAACACCGATATCTTAAAAGAATTGAAGACTACGCCAATTTTGGAATATATTAAACAGTACCAACTAAATTGGAAGCACCATCTTGAAAGAATGCGTTCAAATCGGATCCCCAAAGCTGTTTATAATTATATACCAAGAGGACGAAGATCACTGGGCCGTCCTATGAAACGCTGGAGGGAAAATTTTCTATAGGATCGTAACAGGCCTTGGCCTAATACTTGGAAGGAAGAAGAAGAAGGAAAAGAAAATGGGCGAGTTAGTACATCAAATTATATTAGTGTTCACTTCTTTGTTAACGGTTTTTGTGATGAGTTGGCTATATTGTTTGAGCAACGAACAATACATAAATATTTTAAATTGCAGATATGGTGATTTTAGGTTACTTTCAACTCAACTTCTCACTTCATTTTAATGCATTTCTCACATTTTTATGAACAAATCAATATATACATTTGTCTCTGGTAATATTCACATACTGGAAAAATAATTTGAATTTCCGGTTTTTATTAGAATTTATGTTGGTGGCATAGAATTCCCTTTTATTTAACTTGTGATCAAGTATATTCTCATAAATATAAAAAAAAATATTTTCTGGGTAATGTGCAGTTTGTATTTTCTAAAACCCCCAAAATAATAATCATTATCATCATCATCTTAAGGCACTACAACTTCAAAATTGAATGTTTCGGCCTTCTCAATAATCTTCCTCCAGACTTTTCTATCTTCTCCCACTTTCAGGATCACCCTCATATACTTCAAATCCTCCCAAACATCGTCCTACCATCTCATCTTAGGTCTACCAACAGCTCTAGTACCTGTAGGCTTCCATGTATATAGTTTATTAACTACTCTATGTCGATCCATTCTCATTAGACGACCAATCCAACCAATCCTAAGGGATCTGATATGATTTATTATGTTTTAATTTTTAATTATATTATTTAATTCACTGTTTGTTTTGATTTTCCATACAACGTTATTTTAGGGAAGTTTTAAGTAGTTAGGCGAGGTTATGTGTAGTATTTTATAGAGAAGAGGTAAGGGATGGATGGTTCTTCGATCTCGGACATAAAGCCATTACAATTATTCCAAGAATTGTGTAACGCAATCAAATTTACTAATACCACAAAACAGACCTACTCACGAATTATTAACACTAGAATGGCTGGAGTTCACGTCCAACCTGTAAAGACTGGGGGGTTATTTTGATCCCTATATGAAATTACTCAGTTCATACTGCAATTGCATAATCTCTGGATTTCATAGGAAGTAAATTTACATGAAATAATACAAAGTCATAAAATTGGAAGCCAGTTGAATCATACGTATGGGGGGGGGTACAGGTTGAGGAACTTCATAGAAGAATCAAAATGACCCCACAGTCTTTCTATTGTTAATATATTGCAGTCTTTGGGTATAAACGTAAGGTGAACTTAATACAGGCCTTAGGGTAGTACGAGGCTAAGACTCCCATCTTTTTAGACAGTCGACACGAGATGTCGGTTGGGTTGTCAGCCCTGTGCGACGGCTGTATTTATCCCCAGAACGAACGCCTGGTACTCATTTCCGTTAAAGTCTGAGTCGTACCGTTTTTGTGTTGCAAGTACAAGTTCGCATTAAACTTAAATCTCCCGGGTCTGTCTGAGGAAAAAAATATAGTCATTTAATGATTTATTACCGTACTCAATTAATTACATTACACAACCCAACATTTACTGATTACGCGACAATGTCCAGTGTCAAGGGAAAAATAAAAGAGACTTCACTTTGTTGCTGTAAGAATGATTGTTTATATGTAAACATACTAAACTTCTCTACTGTACTTAAACATTATGATCATACTATTCAGAGATTTCTGGACGCCAGAGATTTCAAGGACGTTAGTGTGCTTCATATTCTCCACTGGCTACCTCCCACTTCTTATAATGTAACACCTCACGTGACAGTCATATGATAAGCCGGCCCTCTTTCAGAGTTGCTTTGATATACCAATACGACTGTAGAGCTGCACGGAGTGTTACATGGTGATGGAACAGCGACTTGACCTTGAGACCTCTCGGGAAAGTGAAAATACAATACTACTCATTCACTACAAGAGCGGCTCGATGTGGCGACTACCTATACCTTATCCGCTCTTAGAGTAATCCTAACATGAACAAACGCCAATTGTATCCTTTCGCCATTCGCGCCACAATTACTGCCACAATGACAGGGAGCACGTGGGAAGTATATAAGACATGTTTTCGTTGAATGGGGTAGATTACAAGAAAGCTGGTGAGATTTTTCACCGAACTTGTAAAGTACATTTAAAATAACTGTTTTTACCACTAGTCAAAGGTTGCCAGACTTGTATTTTAACAATTTAGGTGGCGATACAGCAACAGAAGACTCTACACTTTCAGCCATATTGTTGCATCAGAATCCACTGAAGCATGACTCAAATGCATCATCCACATGTAATAATCTATTTTAAGTTGTAATTATTGATTATGTATATTTTAGAATATTTTCTGTTTTGAACATTATTATTTTCATTCACGAAGAATGACAAGTATATTCAGAGGACATATTTTTAATGTAATGATGGGAACTACTTTTTCGCGTATTTCCTGCTTCTAAAGCAGTAGGCTACTTGCATCGCACGTCGGTGTTCATAACCAATGGAAAGCTAGCAGGTCACATGATTTTGTTTTGATGAGGATCACTTTAAAAAGTGTCGCTCTTTGCGTAAAGATTGGTTTCTGAATACCGGCCTAAGAGCGTAGAGCCTTTAGCTCGTTCCACATTGTACCTGCGAATCCATGTTCTGGTACACTCGCTCTATTTTATTCATACAGTAATCTAACAAAGTGAAGTTTCTTTATTTTTACCTTAACATTACCACGAAATCAGCGAATGTTGGGTTCTGTAAATTCAATTAATTGAATCATCAATCATTAAAAAGGTAAAGTGATCCCACAACAGGCCTCAGGAGGCCTTTGGGGTAGTAGGAGGTTAAGGCTCCCACTTTTTCTAGACAATCGGCACTTGATGTCAGCCGGGTTGTCAGCCCTGCGTGACGGCCGCCTTTACCCCAGAACAAGCGTCTGGTACTCATTTCCGTTAGAGGCTGAGTCGACCCCAGGGCCATAGTGCCGCCAGAGGGTTTGGGTCAGTTTAAAAATCCTGACCCCAACGGGACTTGAACCCTCGACCCTCCGGCTTGTAGCTCAGTGCCTTAACCACTACGCTACGGCGCGCCCCCATCAATCATTAAACTTCTATCAATTTATCCCCGACAGACGCCGGAGATTTGAAAGCTTGATGCGACTTGTTTTAGGCCTACATGCAGCACGAAAACGATACGTTTCCGGACAAAGATTCCTATTCAAAACGTTATCTACTCATTCCCCTTTACAAACCCTAAAAGTTAGTAATGGGAATTTCCAAACAAACCTGTATGTTAAGTTGTTTGATATAATTGGGTTAGAAACCGTTGTTGCTGAAAGAAGGATGAGTAAAATAAAGACTACTGAAAATGAAATCCAGGGATATCTGGATACGAAAAATAACAAACTATTATATATATATTTGAGAAGTCAAATAGTGTATTTATTATTCGTCTTGTCTCTTGAGATTTCTTGTAGGAACATACAAATTCACTTTTCTAGAAATGGAGTCATAATCCCAGCTTCTCTTCTTTACATGCAATATATAGCGGTACGCTATGTTACGACGATCCACCGAGGGATCCTTTAAATCTGATTAACAAACGGCACGAGTTGAGAATTAAAATTTGAGATCGATGTTTCGAAAGTGTCATATTTAAAGTTAAACTCATATGTATCTATTTCTATACCAGTTTAATTATTTCCACGTAGCATTAAAATCAATAATTATTATATATTCAATATTCATTGCACATCCTACATTAAACTTATTGTGTAGACATGATATGCCTAAATTTAATAATTTTCTTTAGTGGCACTACAATGAAATGCGGACCTTCGCCTCCTCTACTGACCTCCTCCAGACGTCTCTGTCCTTAGATCTTACATTCCTTCATATTTTACATTTCCTAATATAATTGTACATATCATCCCAACATCTGGTTTTAGGTCTCCTTCTTTGTCTTTTTCCTTGTGGACATCCAAAAACTACTGCACATCAACAACAAAATGAATCTACCGGTCATCTCGCTAGATAATAAATTATTTACTTGACTTAATTTCTATTCCTCCTTGTGGAGCACAGAACATCAGTAAAGGTCTTCCATTGCCCCCTATTGGCAGCCAATCTTTTAGCATCTCTCCATTTTCTCCATACTCTTGCGCTTCCTCTTCTAGGGTTTTCTTCCATGCTCTCCTAGGTTGAACTCTTTTCCTTGCTCTCTGTGGATTCCAGTCCAAGTCTTCTCTCTGAATCGCACCCACTTGTTTTTCCAATGTGTATCTAATTCGCCTCCATTTCCTTTCCTTTATTTGATATAATAAAGTTCCAATTTATTAAAAGTCCAGGTTTTTATGTGTTATTTAATTTCAGTTTCAATTGGATAAAACTATTTATAATTATGTAATTATTTTTTTCATGTCATGTACTTCTTGCGTATCCATTGTCTTAACTGGTGAATGGATGTGAATGCTCTCAATTAAAGACCAATGCTAATAAATTATTATTATTATTATTATTATTATTATTATCATCATCATCATCATCTTAGCACATTCACAAATTTAGGCCATTTGTTGACCTGTTTCGGCCTCAAGAGAAATACCATCCAGAGGTCTTCTTCTTCCTGCAGGTTGATATCTTAACATTTGTTTGGGTATCCTGTGATCTTCCATTCGATGAACATGTTGCATCCATCTTGACTTATAATCAGAAATTTTGTTTTCTAAAAGTTCCATGTGTAATTCTTCTAAGATGTCTTCATTTTTTTTGTTGTGATCTAGTAGTGTGTATCCTGCAGTCCTCCGAAGGTATCTCATCTCAGCAGATCTAAGTCTCTGTATATCCTTCTGTTTCAACGTCCATACTTTGCTACCATACAGAAGAGTTGGAAGAGCCAGTGCTTTATACACTTTTATTCTTGATTGTTTTTGGACTAACTGTGGCTTGAAGATAGAATTTATTAACCCTAAAATTCTTAAAAATTTAGATATTTTTGCATTTACATCCTTTTCTTCTTCATAAGAGATATTACATCCTAGATATGTAAAATTATTCATCTGTTCCAAAATTTTATTGTCAAGTACAATGCTAATAAATAGTAAAAATAAATATAAATATCCTCAACTCGTGTCCATGAGATGAAGCTCCTATATTTATAGAGGTCTGTGAATTATAAGGATGTCGGTTGACCATCCCTGACGCACCGTCGAAGGGACGGATGAACGAAATGAAAGAGATGAGTATGGAGAAATGGTGGAATGAAATTTGTGGCAGGGGAAAACGGGAAAAACCTGTCCAAGTTACGTTTCGTCCACCACGAAACGCAAATGGAGTGACCCAAGAATCGATTTCAGGATCCCAGCGGTGAGAGACGAGCGTCTAACCGCTTACTCCATGGAGCCGCCTAATAATAAATTGCAAAATTATTGAATTTAAAAAAAAACTCCAAGCGCGACAGGCTTAGAAGGCCCTTGGCCTACCAGCCGACTGCTTGTCTCACACCCACATGTGTTAATATTAAATTAAATAAATAAATAAATAAATATAAATATATATATATATATATTAAATTATATTCTCTACTAACATATTCATTTTTAAAAGATCATATCTAAGCTGATAATAATAAGTAAAAGGTTCGACCGAGTGGACATTGATCACATATAAGCTAACATATATAATATTTCGCTTTCCTTATGGCTTTGAGGATATGAACGAATTGACATATAAAACCATTTCATGCATTTATACGACTTAAACATAAAATATACGACATTCTATTAAAGAAGAAAGCCTGAAATCGCAAAGTAAGGATATGCAAAAGTATACATGATAATCTGATTAGTTTACACACACACACACACACACACACACACATATATATATATATATATATATATATATATATATATATATAATGTGTGTGTGTGTGTTTATTCCTCTCATAGTTACCGATATGTTCTTTTGCCATCTGCCCACCTGAAATATTAGGTGTGTAAATTTCATTTTTCTTCTTTTTCCACTCTTCCCTTCTGTCATTACAGCGTTGGGGACTACAAGGATCCACCTCGTTCACATTTTTTTGGTCCTCTTTACCTCCCAATATCCTATTCCCTTCAGTTTTTACTTACATTATTTGCTTAGGTTTCCTCTCCTATCCCATTCTAATTACATGCCCAAATCACCTCAATTTTTCCTTTTCAATTTCTCTACAATCGATACCTATTTCAATTCCTCCCACACACTTACATTCCTTAATATAGGCCTATGGTACCAATTTTTGTCTTCCCTATTAATCTTCTACACTACAATCTCACATCTAAAACTGTGAAGTCCACTCAGAGGTTCTTTCTCTATGGCGCGACTGGCCCAAAAAGTATTTGGCATACCAACTGCTGCTGGCCTCACATCCACATGTGTTAATTACAGAGGTGAACAATTATGCAGACAGTATAGGGGTGATATGTGGTCAGAATATCGGGTGCTCCAGTCGTTATAACTGATTTTCTCAATCTGGAACCGCTACTTATTTATTATCCAGTGCCACCAGGTTGTCTTTTATGACATTTCTGACTTTGTCCCCTCTTATTGGTGGAATTGTAATCCATTTCTTAGGTTGGGGCACCTGGAAGGTGGAGTTACGTTACCCTGATGATATGATAGGTAATAAATGATAATTTAGCGCCAGGAGAGTCCTTAACTTATTGTAGCTACCCAAATTCCTCAGGATGTTGAGTGGGCATCGGTCCCATAAAGACCGAAATTCAATAAGAAACTTTCTTCTCCCATGGGGACTTGAAACAGCTCAAAAGTTCTTTTACGTGCCGTAAATCTGTGACATGGGACTCACGGCTGTACTTCACTTTCAAAGGAAGTCATACTCGGGTATTTATGCCCTGAAAAATCCATCGACCCCGGTTGGTTTTTAACCCACGAATTTCGGATCTAGAGACGAGCACGATAAGTATCTGTTATCGGGTTCAACTCTTTAACTCAATAAGATGAATTCAAGCTTGAAATGAAAACATCAGTGAGCATCATTTCATTCGCAGTCCAACTCACGTTTTATAAGGAAGACTAATTTAAAAATAATAAAAGTAATTATTAGTCCACCAGATGTGTTCTAGAGAGTTATCGCCTCGGACTCGGCGGGTCCGATTTAGATCCCTATTTGATTCAAGTTTCCTGAGTGACGATTTTCAGTTTCATCCTCACATAAGCTAAATTAGGCCTAGTAAAGAAACTTCACACTAGGAGAGCGCCTATGTCCCTACAGTGGGACGAATGGGGAACAATCATCATAATAAAATAAAACAACAGTAATAATAATAGTAGTAGTAGTAGTAAACCAAAAGGGAGAAGAATGTTGGGAAGACCATTGAAGCGATGGAAGAACCAATTCGACCTATAATGAGATCGGAACAGGCCATTGGACTTAATCCTTGTTGTTGTTGTTGATGATGATGATGATGATGATGATAGTAGTAGTGATAGTAGTAGTAGTAATATTTTTATTAGGAATATTCCACACTATAGTGGTTCTCCATTAACTCAAAGTGATTTGTCGCCAGAGGTTTCTGTCTAAAGTATCTAAAAAAAACTCCTGGCGCGACAGGCCTAGAAGGCCCTTAACCTACCAGCCGGCTGCTGGCCTCACATCCACATGTGTCAATCACAGATGTAGATGATAATCAGCTACTATAGGGGTGACATGTGGTCAGCATGTCGAGTCCCCCAGCCGTTATAGCTGGTTTTCTCAATCTGGAGCCGCTACTTATTGTAGCTACCCAAATGCATCACGATTCTGGGTGGGCACCGGTCCCATACTGTCCAAAATACCATGAGAAAATTTCTTCCCCCATGGAGACTCGAACCAGCGCAAGTCCCGTAGCTCTGCGCCAAGACTTCCTGCCTTAACCACTCGGCTACGGCGCGGGACGTCTAAAGCATCTTCTTCCGTCAAATCTCTAGCTTCCATACTTCTCCTATAACTCCATCTATCCAACGTTCTCTAGGTCTGCCTCTTCCACTTCATCCATTAATTTTCCAATCAAGGATTTTCTTAGGTAATCTATCTTCTTCCATTCTTATAAGGTGGTCATACCATTTCAAACGCTTTTCTTCTATTTTTCTAATATATTAACAATATAATAATAATAATAATAATAATAATAATAATAATGATAATAATCTGTTGTCCTACAGTCCTTTTAGTTTAGCCTTGACCTCCTTAAGAATTGCCACCCAATTCTCTGTTTCCAAAACTCTATGTCTCCATCTCTTAATTCCTGTCTTCACAAGGTCATCCTGGACATCATCTAACAACCGTAATTTGGGTCTTCCAACTCTTCTTTTACAATTTGCTTTAGCATCTAATATCCTAGGAATTCTGTTATTGTCCATCCTGATAACGTGGCCCAGCCATTCCAACAGATTGATTTTTATATCAGTGACAATATTTGCCCTCCATGGTATCTTTACCTTGTCGTGGTGGAGTGGCTTGCGTGCTTAAATGATCCTGAGAGCTATGCCGGCGGTAGCATTGCTGCCGATAGGGTTACCCATGCCGGACTGGTCGAAGGTGATAAGCCAGACGAAAAAAGTACCTTGGGCGAAAGAGTGACGATCTTTCACCGTAAAAATACAACCGTCAAGAAATGCGGACATGGGTTCATCTGGGGTAAAATTTTCCGGAGGTCAAATAGTCCCCCATTCGGTTCTCCGGGCGGGGACTACTTCAGGGAACCCATGCCAAAGGCTCAAACACAGGGACATGTTCCTAGGAACATGGAATGTTAGGACTTTATACAATAGTGGGGCACTAGAGATATTAACGCGGGAACTAGATAAATCGCCCTTGGATATAGTCGCTTTACAGGAAGTTAGGTGGCCAGGAGAAGGTAGTCAGGAATCAGGAACCTTTGCATTATTCTATGGGGGTGCAGAAAGACCTGCATTTGGAACGGGTTTTTTAGTCAGAAGGAGGATCCTATCCGCTATCCGAGATATTAAGTTTGTTAATGATAGGATATCATACATAATTCTAAAGGGTAAACGACATGATTTTATAATTGTAAATGTACATGCCCCCACAGAAGATAAAGATGACAAGATCAAGGATGAGTTCTATGAAGAATTAGAATGCTTATTTGATAGCCTTTCACAATATCATATGAAAATTGTCTTAGGAGATTTTAATGCAAAAGTGGGGCGGGAAGATATATTCAAACCAACAATAGGCAAATTCAGTCTTCATGAAGATAGTAATGACAACGGGGTTAGATTAGTCACATTTGCCACATCAAAGAATCTGATTGTTAAGAGCACAACATTTTAGCATAAGGATATTCATAAATACACCTGGACGTCCCCAGATGGAGAAACTCGGAACCAGATAGATCATGTATTAGTGGATAAACGCTGGCACAGTAGCATCATTGATGTTAGATCAGTTAGAGGGACAGACTGCAATTCGGATCATCATCTGGTCAGAGTGAAAATCAGACAACGGCTATCGCTTATGAGAGGAACGAATGCTAAAGATGATTCTGTAAAATATGAATTAAAAAACTTGAGAATGATGAAATGCGGCAAGAATACCAAATCAAAATTGCTAATAGATTTGAAGTACTGGAATCTTCAGATGACAATGTGGCAAACGAAGAAGAACCTGATATAAATAAAGAATGGGAGGCTATAAGAGATACTATTAATTTTCAGCATCAGAAAGCATTGGTTGTTTAAAAAAGAGGCAAAACAAGAAATGGTTTGATGAGGAATGTGCCGACATTGTAAAGAAAAGAAAACTAGCAAAAATTAAATGGTTACACGAGCCAAATGAGGTAAATTTAGAGCAATTGGGTAGTATTAGACGGGAAACCACTAAGTTACTAAAGAGTAAAAGAGGGAATATTTGAGAGAGAAGATTAATGATCTTGAAATGAATGCCAAAAATAGGAACATTAGAGAATTATATCAGGGAATTAGTATAGAGAAGAAAGGGTTTCAGGCTAGAACAAACATAATTCGAAATGAAAATGGGGATATGATTGCAGATTCTAGGAGTATATTAAATAGATGGAAAAGTTACTTTAATCAGCTATTAAATGTACATACAGAACAGGACATTGAGGAGGATAAGTTACAGACAGCAGAAATGCTAGTCGCAGAGCCAAGTGCATTAGAGGTTGAAATGGCGATTGAAAATTGAAGATGTATAAAGCATCAGGTTCAGATGAGATCCCAGCAGAACTCATAAAATCAGGAGGAGAAAAATTGATGGGCAAGATACGCTGGTAGCTTAGTATGATTTGGGAAAAGAAGCTCTTCCAGATGAATGGAAGGAATCAATTATCGTACCAATTTATAAGAAAGGAGATAAAACTGATTGCAACAACTACAGGGCATCTCATTACTTTCAACTTCATACAAAATTCTAACAAATATATTAGTAAGCAGACTTACTCCCTACATTGATGACATTCTAGGAGATCATCAATGTGCATTTAGAAGAAACAGGTCTACAACAGATCAGATTTTTAGTATTAGACAGATTTTAGAAAAGAAATGGGAATATAATGGCACTGTACATCAACTATATGTAGACTTCAAAAAAGCATATGATTCAATTAAGAGGGAGAAGTTATATAGTATCCTGCTGGAGTTCGGAATTCCTAAAAAGTTAGTTAGACTTATCCGAATGTGTCTAAATGGCTCAAATAGTAGGGTGCGTGTAGGCAAACAGTTTTCAGATACTTTTGAAATCCAGAATGGGTTGAAGCAAGGAGATGCACTATCTCCTCTACTATTTAATTTTGTACTAGAGCATGCCATTAAATCTTTAGAGAATGAGGAAGGCTTACAACTGAATGGTATAAATAAGCTGTTAGTTTATGCTGATGATGTAGTACTACTGGCCGATAGCGAGGAGATATTAAAGGCCAACACGCACACACTATTGAGTAACACTAAGAAATTAGGACTGGAAGTAAATATCAGTAAAACTAAATATGTGGTCACAGGTAGAAATTCAGTATATAATGGAAATGGACAGCTAATGACAAATGAGGGAAATTTTGAGGAAGTGGCTGAATTCAAATACCTAGGAACAATAATCACAAATAGGAATGAGACGCACAAAGAAATTAAACATAGGCTCAATTCTGGAAATGCATGCTATTATGCATTGCAGAGACTTTTGATGTCCCAACTCCTTTCAAAAAACGTTAAGCTGAAACTATATAAAACTATTATTCTACCAGTTATATTATATGGGTGCGAAACATGGACTCTTACTTTAAGGGAGGAAAGGAGATTACGAGTATTTGAGAATAAAGTTCTTAGGAAAATTTTTGGACCAAAGAGAGATGAACAGACAGGTCAATGGAGAAGACTACATAACAATGAACTACATGGTCTTTATAGGAAGCCAGATATAATAAGAACAGTTAAGTCTCGTAGACTGCGATGGGCAGGACATGTTGCACGTATGGGAAATGAAAGACGTGCATGGAAGCTTCTTGTAGGAAAGCCAGAGGGAAAACGCCCAGTTGGTAGACCAAGAATGAGGTGGGAGAACAACATTAACTATGATTTGAGGGAAGTAGATTATACAGGGAATGACTGGAAAGCATTAGCTCAGGATAGGGATGTATGGAGAGCTTATGTCCGCGCGGCCATGAACCTACGGGTTCGATAGTGCCAGTGAGTAAGTAAGTAAGTAAGTGACAATATTTGCGTCCTTGTATAATACTTGTAATTCAGAGTTGGTCAATAATAATAATAATAATAATAATAATAATAATAATAATAATAATAATAATAATAATACGACAAATCTCAGGAAAATTTAAGGTCAAAATAGTCCCAAAACACCTAGCATATCATAATCGGGTAAATGCGGTTTAACATTTCTCCATCAATTAACTAAGTAACTCACGGACACTATCGAATCTGTAGATTCATGGCAGCGCGGACATAAGCTCTCCATACGTCCCTATCCCGAGCTAATGTTTTCCAATCATTCCCTATATAATCTACTTCCCTCTAATCTTCTCCCACGTCATTATCCACCAGTCTACCAACTGGGCGTTTTCCCTCTGGTTTTCCTACAAGAAGCTTCCATGCACGTCTTTCATTCCCCATTCGTATCACATGCCCAGTTCATCGCAGTCTACGAGACTTAACTTTTATTATATCTGACCATGTATTTAACATTTTCCAATGCTGTTATTATAACACAGTTCCAATAACGGATCATATTATAATATTATAATGATATTGTGAAAAGAAAAATTAATGTCTGAACCAGGAATCGAACCATGGACCTCTCCTTCTCCGTAGGAGTGTGCCAAGTCTAGAATGGTGTAGTGAGCTGCATACTCCTACGGAGAAGGAGAGGTCCACGGTTCGATTCATGGTTCAGACATTAATTTTTCTTTTCACAATATCATTATAATATTATAAAGACCATGTGGTTCACTATTAAGTAGTATTCTCCATTCACCTGTCTGTTCATCTCTCTTTGGTCCAAAAAAATTCCTAAGAACATTATTCTCAAATACTCGTAATTTCTTTTCCTCCTTTAAAGTAAGAGTCCATGTTTCGCATCCGTATAATATTCTATCTGTAGTGTTCTGCCCGAGGGCAGGTTTTTCACTGCAATCATAACATTTTCATGCTTTTCTTTGCAGCTTTACTAGGGAACCATAAGTGTGGTAGCTTCCCGTTGCTTTCCACACCGGTGAACGATGATGATGGTGATGGCCGGATGATTTTCGGGGACCATTGGGTCCTAATAAAAAGTAACGGGGATAAACAACTATCGCTTATACTTTCTCTGTAATTCTGCATTTCCCTAAAACTGTGCCGTATAAAACAGTTCTTAACTACAAGTAATCTGATAGGCCTGCTATATTCGATCCACTTTTCAATTTGGTGCTTCTGAAATTTTTTACTTGATAGCCTTGGATCTCCTAAAGAGTCAATTGAGACTTCTTGAGGTCTCAAGGTAAACCAGTGGCCCTTGGTAACATGGCTCAGGATTGAAAATTGTATATTGTATAGATGGATGGTTAAGGAGTTACTACATGTCACTAGTCGATAACCAAGCAACATACCGTTATGCTTTGAAACCCCTTGATGCGATGGGGGGGGGAATTCCAGGAATTATCAGTTATTCACGTCCGTAACGTAATAAAACGTAAAATATAAAAGCGTGGACTTATTTTATCTTATAAAAAACAACTGGAACTCATTCAACTGGCTGAGAATGTGGGATTCTAGTGACTATTTCCCTCACTAGCCTATATTGATAGTTGAAGGGTATTACTATAATTTCATCATAATAGGCTTCATGGATTGGACTACTTTATCCAAAGTTATCTCGTGGAAATATTTTATTCAAAAGTGGCAGATCATTTTTTATTAACAAAATGAGCTTAACTTCTTTCGTAGAAGTATGAGTGAGTGTGTGCGTGTGTGTTTTTTATTGAATCCACAGCACGCCTCATTACAAAGTAATATTACATGCTTTGTTTAAAGCTGATACATAATTGACTTATATTACACTATTACATAACAGTATGTGTATATTTAATTATAAACTTGTTGACTATCTAAAACTTAATACCTATTTTCTGTTCCTAATTATTTAGTTTACTTAATTCCAAATCTAATCATACTTTTTGTTTATGCACTATATTACATATTTACATTAACAATTCTGACTATCTCTTATTAACTATTTTCTATTCCTAATTATATAATTAACTCTCTCTACCTTCGGGTTTTTACAGCTGCTGCCGTCTACCCGTGCCAAACCTCCAAAGCCTACGGTCTTGGGCATCTTCGATGCTTAGCCCTCTAGCTTGCATTACTGTCTTCATGTTTTCCTTCCATGTTAACCTTGGTCTCCCTCTTTTCTTCTTTCTGTTCGGATGCCATTCATATAGTTGTTTCGGCCATCGGTCATCTTCCATTCTTAAAACATGTCCTGACCACTTTAATTCCTTCTCCTCAATTCTTTCAATTATGCTTTCTTCTGCTTCCATTATGTTTCTAATTTCCTTATTTGTGACATGTTCTAATTTAGACTTTCTGGCACTTCTTCGTAAATAATCCATTTCTAGAGCTATTAGTCTATTCTTGTAGTACTTATTGATTGTCCATACCTCACTTCCATACATTGCAACAGATTCCACCAATGTTTTTCCAATATATTTTGTTTGTGTCTTTCCAAATATGCTTATCCCACCATATGGAATTTAACGATGATATTATTTTGCTACTCAATTCAATTCTATGTTTTATATTCTCTTTGCCTATTCCTTCAATGTTATCCATAATTATTCCCAAATATTTAGTTTGTTTCACTTGCTTTATTTGGATTCCTTCTTCCAATATTAAATTTTCTCTTTCATTGCTATTTATTGCCAGATACCGTGTTCTGTTTTTTTGTAAATTTACTGTGAGACCCCATGATTCATATATGTTTTTCGTTCTTTTTATCATGAATTCCATATAAAATTTGTCTTGCGCTAAAACCAGTTGATCATCGGCAAATTGTAATGTCAGCAAAATCTGTTGCCTATTGGGATCCCCATACCTTTGCAGCTTTGTTTCCATTTCATTAATGTAAATTCTACATAAATATTAAATAAAATGGGTGATAGACTGCACCCTTGTTTCAATCCCTTTGTGGTTTTTATAGGAATAGACATTATATTTCCAATTTTAACATAAGTGGAGTTATCTTTATAGATTTGTTTAATAATATCTATTAGGTTTCTGTCAATATTGTATTTCTCCAATACTTCCCATAATTTGTTCCTCGGAATTGAGTCATAAGCTTTCTCTAAATCTATCTATATAATTTACAATGTTACTTAACTTACGTAATTCTAAATATAATCGTACATATTTGTTTATAAACTATATTAGGCCTATATATTCATGTAATTACATTATCAATTTTGTAGTTTTAGCGTTTCGATAAATTTCCTAAATGCTTAGTTACTAATTCTTTGTTTGTAGCAGGCCAAGTGTTCCCATTATTTCTTATAGCGTTTATTAGTGTGTGTGTGTGTGTGTGTGTGTGTGTGTGTGTGTGTGTGTGTGTGTGAGGGAGGGGGAGAAAGAGAGAGAGAGAGAGAGACGCGCACGCACAAACACATCTCATTTCCTGGAAAATAGCAGGGTTTTCCTGATGGACTTGGAATTTTTAATTGATTTTAATCACTGTAGTGGTTAGATTGCTCTATGGATGTATAAATGTGTAACAGTCTACAAAACTAGCATAAAACATATTATCACAAATTTTTAAAAACCTTCATTGAAAGTGGAAAAAAGGAATATGTTACAAGTTAATATCTCAACGAAGTGAAGATATACGAAATGAACTGAATATATTCAAACTATTGATAGAAATGCACAATACAGAGATGAATGGATGGATAACAACAGAATTCCGAAACAGATTCTTCATTACAAACCACTAGCACGAAGAAATGTTGAAAACCCAGTAAAAGATAGACAGACCAATTCTAGCATGAGATCGGAACAGACCTTAAGGTCTAATTCTTTATGCCGATGATATGTTAATAATAAAAAAAAATTACAATATAATTGAATTTCACAAATTATACCATCTGCTTTCTGAAATCCATGTTATTATGCATTGTAGGAACTCTTGTCCTAACTTCTCTAAAACAAATGTTAAAATGAAAATATATAAAACTGTTATTCTCCCAGTTAAACACATCATTATTGCAAAATAACATTTATCAGCATTTTATATTATTTTATTTATTTCTTAAATCTCTAAGATATATGAAATTATTTACTTTCTCAAATGTATTATTCTGAATATTAATATGTTTTTCAGTTCCTCTGTATTTATTTTCATTGGCGATCATAATAGAAAATAAACCTCTATCAAAAGTGCTAAATTTTAATTATGTAGGTTGTGAATTGTCTTCTGGATATAGAACAAGAAATGATATAGACAATAAATTATCAAAATTTCAAATGATATGTGGCACCATTCATAGAACACTAAAATATAAAACAAGGAAGGATGCAAGATTGAAGTTCCACAAAACAATGGCGGTACCGGTACTTTTATACGATAGTGAGTCCTGGGTAACAAATAAGAAGAGTTCGAGTAGAATACAAAGTGCAGAAATGACTTTTCTAAGAAGGACCAAAGGATGCACAAAATTGGAGCACATAAGAAATTAAGAAATAATAAATGAATTATAAATATATTCAATAAATTATAGAATTCAACAACGCGTCAGCTGGGAACAGCATGTTCAGAGAATGGAAGAAACAAGCATGCCCAAGATAGCATATCATTATAAACCAAAAGGATTAAGAGATGTAGGAAGACCTTGGAAGAGATGGAAGTAATTATTTTGAATTCGGAACAGGCGAATCACCTGAACCTTGAAGTGAAGAAAAATAATTGGTAATCATATATTTGGTTTATTCTTCATTCATGTTTATTTTTTATTTAATTTAATTTATTTTTTGCTGAGTTTTGTAAAGCTAAGAATGATGTTTTCCTCAAGTTAATTTCAGACCTACAGATTTTATATCAATATCATATGCGTATGCTAGTATTTAGGCGTACGTTGATTTGTGGAATATTGTCCTTCGTGTTTGGACGCCTGTTTCCCTGATTATTTTTTTCTAGTGCTAAATTAAATAACAAACATGATAGTCTTAGTCAATTCAATTATCTTGACATTAACTGTAAAAAATATATTGAACTAATCTTATAGTTTCGTTTTCTATTTACCAAATTTTGTACATCCTCTTAAATATTTAATAAGTCACGTCATTGCAGATTGTATGTACGTAATCTTTCTCTTTTTGCCATAGCCTATGATTCGGAACTATATATAATAGTTCCTGGAAAAGGCCTTTTGACAGAGTGAATTGGAATGAACTCATGAGGATCTTGAAGAAAACTGACGTGAACTGGAAGGAGAGGAAGTTCATGTCATAACTCATAAGTAATATTTATATAAAACAACGAATAAAAGTGAAGATAGGAGAGGAAATGTCAGAGGGAAGAGAAATTGGAAGGGGGTACGGCAAGGATGTCCTCTATCACCTACTCTTTTAAACATCTACCTGGAAGACCTAATGAACTGCTTCAGGAATAGCAGGAAGAAGAATTATGTGCATAAGATTTGCTGATGATATTGCTTTGCTAGCAGATGATGCAATGACATTGAAGAATATGTTAACGGAGCTAAATGACAAGTGCAAGAATTATGGGATGAAGATAAATATAAATAATACGAAGGCCATGATTATAGGAAGGAAACCAAGGAAGATAAACATGAGGATTAAAGACGAGGCCATTGAGCAAATAGAGAGCTTCAAATACTTGGGTTGTACTATCAGTAGTAACATGAACTGCGGTCAAGAAGTAAAGCAGAGGGTAGCAATAGCAAAAGAGCTTTTAACAAGAAGAGAAGCATTTTCTGCGGACCTTTGACAAAATAATTATGAAGAGGCTAGTGAGATGCTTTGTGTGCAGTGTAGCATTGTATGGTGCAGAAACTCGGATATTACGACGGAATGAGGAAAAGCGACTGGTAGCTTTTGAGATGTGGGTACGGAGAAGGATGGAACGCATAAAATGGACAGACAACATAAAAAATGAAGATGTGCTAGACAGGGAGTGAAGGAACCACAGTGCTGGAACTCATAAAGAAGAGGAAAATAAATTGGATTGGCCACTGGCTAAGAAGAAACTGCCTGCTGACGGAAAGAAAGTTAGAGGCAGAAAAATACATCAGATGACAGACAATATTAAAATATATAGTTTGCCTGCGATATAAAAAGAAAGAGTGGAGAATGCTGAGTTTGCAGTGAAAGATCTGCTCTTGGGCAGAAAATTATGTATGTATATAATAGCGAGCACAGCTATAACCCTATAAAATTTCGTTTGTGTTTATTTTCTAGTTTCTTTCTGAAGGAAAATTGTACCACAGATGTTTTGAAATCTCAATACATTTGTAAAATTTGAAACTGTTATCATACCCTAGATAAATGAAGTGGAATATTTATGTAAATTATCTAGAGAATAGTTCGGAAAACTCATAAACGAAACTCCCTTAAAAAAGCAAATATTTTGATTTTAATTGAACAAACATTAGAGTCATTTTTATGTAAGTTACCTGAACATCATGGTTGTCGACTAGCTTTATACGAGAGATACAAAAAGTAAAACGCTACACATTATTGTAATGCTGTGCTCGATTTCCATGAGGGTTGACTATCCCCGCAGGAGTATTCATGACATTAATGATGCCATGCGTTGCATCGCGCCATGTTCCTTGTTTTTGTCGAAACTGTAATAGACAACTGACAAATACAAAACAGAAGTTCATTTTTCCACTGGAAAAAATAATTGAGTTCTAAGAAAAATTCTAAAACATAACGAGCTGGCTCAAACGCTAGCATTTGATACTGGTATTTAAATATATATCGAGTTCAAATCCCGGGTAGACAAATCTGAGGTTTTTACCAATTGAAAAAACAAATACTAGGTTGAAATTTAATCATAATATTTATTCCATAATTACTTCACAATTCATTAACATCTTCAGTTCCCTTGTATATATAAAGGAGAGGTTTAATTTTTTTCACCCTATAAACAACTGAAGATCGTTGTGATAGGTTTTACTATGTTCTTAGGCATCTGTTTAATTTTTATTTCAATTATTGAGGATAGATGATAGCGCTGTATAAATTAGCATACATAAATAGGCTAGAATTGTATGTATAATATAATATCTTCAACTCGTGTACAACTCAGGGTCGGGTCGAGGGATGAGATGAGATGAAGTCCCTTAAATGGAGGTCTGTGAATGACAAGGGTGCCGACCGACCACGCCTGACGCACCATCACAAGGACAGATGAATGGAATGAAACGAAATGGACGAGATTAGTCTGGAGAAATGGTGGCAGGGGAAAACGGGAGAAAACCCCGAGAAAAACCTGCCCAAGCTCCGTTTCGTCCACCATGAAACCCACTTGGAGTAACCGAGACTCGATCTTGGGACCCCAGCGGTGAGAGACGATCATCTAATCGCTTGCGCCACGGGGCCTCCTTTAATTTATATGTTTTAAATGTTAAAATTGTAACATATATATTATATATTATATTTCAAATTCCTTGACGTCCTTGAAAGTTTGGAAATTTATAAAAATAAGGATAAAATCATGAATAAAGACAAGGGCCCTATTCCGTACAGCGCCCTCTTTCCTTTAATTGAAAGAAAAGAGGATTAGTTTTATTATGTTTTATTGTTTACTTATGAATGATTGCGTCATGTGACGTAGTTTGTTTTTAACTGAATTTGTTTATTTATTTATTATCAATTTTGTCTTCAGTCAATATCTGGTCTTGAGAATGACAGCTTGGCTGTGGAAACTTGTTGACCATTTTAAAACATTAATTGGTGAAATGGGCATATTGACTGTATATATATTTTAATATATATTATATATTTTTACAATGTCCTAACATTCCATGTTCCTAGTAACATGTCCCTGTGTTTGAGCTTTTGGAATGGATTCCCTGAAGTAGTTCCCGCCCGGAATGGCGTGAGCTACATCATCTTTACAAGAAACCAGATCTAATAAAAACTGTTAAGTCACGTAGACTGCGATGGGGAGGACATGTGAGACGAATGGGGAATGAAAGAGGGGCATGAAAACCAGAGACAAAACACCCAGTTTGTAGCCCAAGAATGAGGTGGGTGAATAACATTAACTATGATTTGAGAGAACTAGATTATGCAGAGAACGATTGGAAAGCATCAGCTCAAGATAAGGATGTATGGAGAGCTTATGTCCGCGCGGCCATGAACCTACGGGTTCGATAGTGCCAGTGAGTTAGAGTTAATCCCTCTGTGTATCGAATCCGGACCCGCTGGTCAAGAAGCAGGCATACTGTAGCCTGAGCTAATGCAATAATTTTCATTATTTAGTGAAGGACTCTCGACCTGATTCTCTAGGTTGAGGTTAGTTTCTAGGCAACTCTTCAGCATTATAAAGTAAGTTCTATTCAAAAGTCTGAACAAGTGCATTCTAAATAGTAGGTTAAATTAATGTAGGCGAAAGGGGATACAAATAAATTTGAATAAATTAAATGTAAGAAAATGACTGGATGAAGTTAATAAATAGAACCTTAGAAAATGGAAGATTCTTACTGAAAAGGTAAAACACCATTGAGTGGTTTACAACATTACACAATCAGTCCACCGCTGTGGTCTCGAGGTAGCGTGCTGCCTTGTCACGCAGCGGGCCCGGGTTCGATCCCCGGTCGGGACAGTTTTTCTGGGTGAGGTTTTTATCGGGGTTTTTCCTCACCTGTAAGACAAATGTCAGTAAAACTTTAAGGCCCAAACGGTCCCCGAAATCATATGGCCATCGCAATCATCATCATTCATATTCATCTTAGGATTAGGGACTCTCCTGGCGCACCATTATCATCATCACCCATCATATGATCGGGGCAACGTAACCCCGCCTTCCAGGCGCCCCAACCTCAGAAGTGAATTACAAGTACGCCATGCCAGGAGAGAACACCAGGAATGTCGAAAGACAAACCTGGGAAATTTGAAAAAAAAAAAAAAAAAAACATTACACAATCAATGTCTAAACCATGATCCCGATTTTCCAATGTTTTATAGTTTCCATAACAACTAAAAAATAACTGTAAATCCAGAGAGATTGTTATGAAACCATGGCAATGATTCGAAGATTTGTTTTTTCAATTAACGGTCGTACATTTTTCTGTTTTATGGTTGTTCTGGAAGCATTAAAAAAATCGACTTCGGTTTTGCAATCCACTCGAGTCGTGGTATCTAGCGAATAAAAATAAGAAAAGAAGAAGAAAAATAAAGAAAAAATAAAATGAAAATGAAATTAAATGGAACAGAAAGGTAAATAAAAAAAGAAAATTAATGAAAACGAAACGAAAAGATAATGAAAATGAGAGGAAAAGAGAATGAAATTAGAAAAAATAAAAATAAAGAGAGAAAAATTGAAATGAAAAAGAAAATGAAAAAACGCAAGAAAAGAGGTAGAAGAAAAGTAATCTGCATTACAATTTGACAAGGAAATGTTTTTGCATATATTTTAGCTCTCGGAGAAAAGAAAATAAAAAAATATATATTACATAATATAAAGTTAGGTCATCATAACAAAGAGATTCCTGAAATAAAACAGTCGAGATTCCTCCAGCTCCTTTTTCTATCGGTTTATTAAAGCAGAACATATCGAATCTAGCTCGCTCATAGTAGCAAAGTTTTTTCATTTCATTCCTATTTACATACACTTTAATATATTAGGTAATATCGTGTCTGTTTATTTTTATTTTACTATTCATAATATTAAACACAAGCATATATACTACGTTTAGATTGTTTACAACGTTCCATTTGTAGAATGTTAACAAGGGACGTCTATTATATCCGTAATATGTATGTACAGTTCCTTTATTAAGATTTGTTCTTGGCAATGTTTAATGTCATAATATTGTTTATTAGCTGTAAAAGAAGTTGTTACATGGTGTGTAACTAATGAAATAAGTTCTCGTATATACAACGATTCACAAACAGCCCCGGAAGCAATTAATGATAAATATAACAATAACCCAATAGCTTTGGAACAAATACCAATTAGTGTCAAATTTGTTATATAACTTATTAAGTGTAGGGCATATTATTAATGTAGCTTCTAATTATTATTATTATTATTAATTATTATTATTATTATTATTATTAATTATTATTATTATTATTATTATTATTATTATTATTATTATTATTACTATATAAACAGTATCGGATCACTACTTTTCTCTTGGCTTTTAATGAATTGGGTACCATTACGATAAAAACAAATTTATTCAACGATTTTTAACCAAAATCTTGACTTGAAGGTATAATGACAAAACCGGGAAGAATCAAAATGTATACTTCTGGATGACCCAAAATTCAAAATAAATGTTGGTATAAAATGGGGTGTCCTCCTCCTGTTATATTGTATTTAAATTCTTATTATTTATTTGTAAAACAATCTGCCAGAATACAAGCTGCTGAAATGAAATTCCTCAGACCAATGCAGGATATCAAAGAACAGACAAAAAACAGAACACAGAAATAAGACAACAGCTAAAAGTAGAGGAATTAAACACAACAATAGTGAAATACAGAACAAACTGGAAAGAACACTTGGCAAGGATGACTGAGAATAGAATACCAAAAGCAGCATACAGCTATTCACCACGAGGAATAAGTAGTCTGGGAAGACGAAAGAAAAGATGGAAACAGCAACAATTTGGTGCCGAAACAGGCTAGTAAATAAGCCTAAATCGTGACGAAGAGGAGGAAGATTATTTATTTGTAGCGTGCTGCCTTGTCACGCAGCGGGCCCGGGTTCGATCCCCGGTCGGGACAAGCTTCCTGGGTAAGGTTTTTTCGGGTTTTTCCTCACTTGTAAGACAAATGTCAGGAAGCTTAGGGCCCAACGGTCCCCGAAAATCATCCGGCCATCATAATCATCCTTATTATCATCACCATTCTTCACCGGTGTGGAAAGCAACGGGAAGCTACCACACCTATAATTTCCTAGTAAAGCTGCAAAGCATAACATGGAAATGCTATAAATGCAATGAAAGACCTGCACTCGGGCAGAATTACTATGGATGGACATGGTCTAATAAAAAGTAATAATAATAATAATAATAATAATAATAATAATAATAATAATAATAATAATAATAATAATAATAATAGGCTTAAGTTGTAGCATTTTAGACTCGCATCGGAGATTCCAGGTTCATATCTCTGTGTCGACCAACCTACTGATGCTTTTTTTCAGTCCTAAATGCAAATGTTGGGTTTGAATTCCATTTTCAGGATCCATTTTTATCGTATTCGCCATTTTATAGTTATAAAATAGACAGGTAATAATCTTCCAGTAGATGTTAAAGCGTCTATGAATAAGTGAAATAGAAAGTATTTTTATTATTATATAAAGCTGGTACTCTTGACTTGAATGATTATTACTTTTTTTTTTACTAAAGTTAGGCAGAAGGGATATATTTACAATATAGTGGCTGAAACATCTTACGACCATGGCATAGATTAACATTATTTATCCATGGCCATTTATTGTTTGAATACTAAGAAATAAGTGTTTTTAAAAGTGTATTGTTGGGCAGACTTTCTAATAACGATTGGACAGCATGATGCACCATATTCTCCTATTGTTATACAAACTGTCAGTGTAGCCTACCTTCCCCTGACGCATTCCAATTTCCCTCCGGTTTCCCTCCCCCCTTTTAAAATGTCTCTGCAAGATTCCATCATAATTTAAAAGATAAATACTTTTATCATCATGGATTCTAATTTACTCGTCACCGTTCGGACATGTGATTGACACTTCAAATAATTAATAACATGTACTAACAAAAATAGTACTAAATGACAAAACGCTAGAACAAGTAAAATATTTCAATTATCTACTTGTATCTTTAGGTTGTAAAGAGAAAAGACATAAATAATAAATTACTACAAACTCAAAAACTATAGAAGGAATAGAAGACAGCCGACTTGCAAAAAGAGCTAATAAAGAAGATAGACTAATGGATGGGACAAGAACAAGAGGAAGACCAGCCAAGAGATGGATAGACAGTGAATGCACATCGAATAGATCTTCCTCCGATGAGTGATTTTGGAAATAAACAGGATAAAAATCCTACAAATTATGCTTAAGAAGAAGAAGAAGAAGAAACTCCAAAACTCATGTGTTGTGTTATTTTTTGGTGGGGGGGGCGCTAGCAAATACAATGCTTTTTAATGATACGTACAGTAGTAATTGACCAAATGAATAATCCGGCAACCATGTTACCACAGAGTATTAAATATTACTCTGTGCATGTTACTGCTAGGGAATGAGTTGTCCCTTCTTTGGCTTCCTCATCAAATGTTGCCAATTCTCGTCCCCTGTGCTATGTTGTGAGGCTGACAATAGAGATGACAAACATGGTGATTTAAAATCATCCGAAACCTTTGGCAGTTATCGGCTAAATGACTGATTTGACAACCATGTAATGATCTTTCACATGTGTTTAGGAATTCCATAGATAAATAGTTTGGCGACACTATAGAGTTTTTCACAGGGATTAGATCCCTGGTTTTTTCATGTCTAGAAAATAGTATTGCTCTTATGGGAACGCTGTTGCCACTTGACGTCGCATACCGAGTGACCAATGAAAACAGATGGAAATACAATATATCCAAGTATCGTTTAAAAAAGATGTTTCAATGGCATATCCGCTAGTCGCTGTTCCGGTAATAACTGAGTTCACCTCCTATCTTTATTAAATATGTGTATGATAAATTATCATAAGTAATGCCACGAGTGATTTCCAAATTATCGATAAATTCACGACTCAGTGGGGAGTGAATTTATCTAGAGAATTTGGAAATGAAGAGCTTGCTTCAAGAAAATAGAAATGAGTTTCAACTTCAAGATACAGATGTAGAATATAAATTTGACACTCCAGAGATAACAGAAGATGAAGTAAAAAGAGCTTTCAAAGAGGCAAAAAATGAGAGAGCACCAGGATCAGGAAATATTCAGACGGAACTCCTAAAACATGGAGGAGATATTTTAGTAATGTTTTTTACAAAACTTTTTAATAAAATTGAAATTGGAGACGATATCCCAGAAGACTGGAATTTATCGTATATTACTCCTATTTTTAAAAAAGGTGATAAAAAACTGTGTTCCAATTATAGAGGTATACGAGTTTTACCTTCTACAGCTAGGATTTTTAGTAAAATTATAAATTTTAAACTTAAGGAGATAAAAGATAACTTAAGAGAAGAACAATGTGGATTCCGGAGTGGATGATCATGTATTGATAATATTTTCTGTATTAGACAATTACAAGAGAAAATCCTAGCAAAAAATAAAGAACTGCATATGACCTTTATTGATTTAGAGATGGCATATGATAGTGTATCTCGACAATTGTTATGGACGGCAATGAGAAATCTGAATATCTGTGATAAATGGATTAATATTGTTAGGAGGATCTATAGTAATACAAAAGCTAAAGTAAAAATACAGAATACTTTAACAGAGGAATTCACAGTGAATGAATAAAGGCCTTAAGCATGGATGCAGTTTATCATCAATTCTTTTTAACATTTATTTAGATCAGGCTCTTAACTTGTGGTGTAAAACATGTTCTGAAATCGGTATTCCTATAGGAGGAAAAGTACTGCATTCATTGTTGTTTGCAGATGATCAAATAATTTTTGCAGGGGATGAAGATGATATGAAATATATGATAAATAAACTAATGGAAGAATATAAAAAATGGGGACTGAATATAAATTTACAGAAAACAGAATATATGTCTTTGGGAAAGGATGTGGATGACCTCATACTTGAAACAGGGAAAATAAAAAAGTGTGAATTTTTTAAATACCTTGGGTCAATAATTACAAGTTTAGGTACCTGTGAGAGAGATGTACAGACTAAAATTGTAATGGCAAAAAATGCAACTAAGACATTACATGGAATAATTTGGAATAAAAATATTACAAAGGAAACTAAAATGAAAATGTATAAGGGCATAATACAGAATATTTTGTCGAATGGAAGTGAAACTTGGTATTTGACGGAATTACAAAAGAATAAAATTAGAACAGTTGAATTTGATTATTTTAGAAGAAGCCTCCAAAAAACAAGACAAGATAAAATTCCGATTGAGGGTCTTTCCACTTTTCAGCGGTTGCCCTTTTACCAGCCGACTGCTGGCCCTTCACATCCACATGTGTCAATCACAGAGGTAGATGATCAACAGCCAGTGTAGGGGTGACATGTGGTTAGCATGTCGAGTCCCCCAGCCGTTATAGCTGGTTCCTCAACCTGGAGCCGCTACTTATTGTAGCTACCCAATTGCCTCACGATGCTGGGTGGGCACCGGTCCCATACTGGCCGAAATACCATGAGAAAATTTCTTCCCCCATGGAGACTCGAACCAGCGCAAGTCCCGTAGCTCTGCGCCAAGGCTTCCTACCTTAACCGCTCGGCTACGGCGCGGATAAAATAAGAAATGAATTCCTTTGGAGAGAAATGAATGTCACATCTGTTGTTAAGAGGATTGAAAATCAAACGCTTAAATGGTATGGTCATGTACAAAGAATGGAAAATGAAAGATGGCCAAAAAATATATACCAACGGTCACCTCCTGGAAGAAATAAACGTGGCAGACCAAGTTGGAAATGGAAAACCTACGTCAGAACTATAATGGATGATAGGAATTTGGAAAAGGGAAATTGGAATGATAGAGATAAATGGAAACTGAAGACGGCAAACCTATAAGTGGGGGAAAGCCGAAGAAGAAGAAGAAGTAGAAGAAGAAGAAGAGTGGCACTTGTTAGGTCTATTTAACGAATAAAATTAAGCTCTTTACTACAAGATAATTATTTGAATATAGTTACCGGTGTTTTAAAATATTTATATAGTTAATGTAAACGGCGATTTTTGAAAACAAATTAGAAATGTGAGGTTATGTATATTCACTGCAACTCGATCATATTATTTATTGCCAAATAGGATCGCAATATTGTAAGAATGCACTCTACTGGAGAAATAATGAAACACGTCAAACTATTATAATCAACATTATAGGTTAATCATTTATATTTTGAATAAACAACTCAGTAAAATCACTGAATCTATTCATTATTTGCTATATTCAATGTATTTGTTGGAGAAAAATAATGATCTAACCTGTTCAGAATATTAAAAAAGGAGTTTTCTTTATCACAAAAGCAGGAGCTGATAAAGAGAAATCGATAAAGAACGAGGTGAAACACGACTGTCATTGGTGTAAAACAGAATTCATTGCAATGTGATTGGTCATTGACTACCATTTGCGACATGAGTTAAATGGTCATTGATAATTGTACGTTCCATAATGGTATTTTTCCATAAATCTAGTACTCACCTTCTTGGCAAAGTTGTAGGTAAAACTATTTTATTAAATTATGTATTTAAATGATATATCATCGGTTTATTAATGTCTTTGACATCGTCCGATTCCTAATAGCTAATTTTGTCGGTCCATCCAATCTACAATATAATGTTTCTCCTTCATGTATAAATATATTCCCTGACTCCAGGAGGTTTTAGGTCTTCATTTGCCTCTCTTCCCTCTGGTTTCCATTCCAAAACACATTTTGGTAGCAGATCCTCTTCCATTCGCTGGGCATGTCCGTACCATCTTAATTGCTAAAGTAGTGTAGTCAATCTTCATTTTCTCCCTTATAACGGAGTTTCTAATTTTTTCTCTTTTTGAAATTCCTGCTGCCCTTCGTATAAAATCCATTTACATTGCCAAAATATACGTATTTGTTTTTGTTGTTAATGGCCAAAGTTCTGCTCTTTAAGTAAATATCTTAATATTATTTTTATTACTTATATTTTTATCCCACAACATTCCATTGAGGCAAGCAAATTCTATTTCTTATTTCCTCTCCATAACTTCCATTTTTATTTATTTTAATTCCTAAATATGGAATGAATTATTTAAATGAATTAACTAATAAATCTCACATAAAAGGACTTGTTTACCAATAAAAAATGCTCCGTAAGAGCAATGCTTTTATCTAGACATGAAATACCCTATAGACTTATAATACATCCGTGACCAATACTATTAACCATTAAATTGGCAAAACATTAATTTCTTGTATCAGTTATTTAAATGTGGCGTACCGCACAGAAAACGAAATCTTGCATAACTGTTCACAAACAGTGGGCCGAAGAATTGCTCACCGCCCATTATTTTAATAACGGATCGCAGCGCATTTCACCTTTAGTCTTTACGCATATTGTATATTTTCACATACATTTCAGTAATTTCTTATTGTTAGCTTTCTTCTGTTTTATTAATACTATTGGATAAATTAAAACAATTGATGTATCCCATAGGATACATTGCGAATTTAAGGGTTCATAAATTGTTTTAAGATTCCTGAGAGAGAATTTTTCGCGAGTTTTTCTCACCTATAAGACAAAATAGTCCCTGAATAGGCCCAAATAGTTCCTGAACACCACCCATTCTATATTCGTCTTGTTAAAAAATTGCTCATGCACATGCACAATAGAAATACATATTAGTAATAGTTATACCTAGAGATCATATTATCTTGATGTTAAAGCATTTATAAATAAGATGGCATCAAAATCTTTATTTAGAAAAAAGGCCAGAGTAGAAAAAAGTCCTGTTCACTTTCCTAGAGTTTATTCCACGATCACTGTTCGTAGTCAGAAAAAAATCCGTTGGTAGAGTTTGTCCATTGAAAACTCCATGGCTCGAGAGGCCTAGAAGGCCCTTGGCCTATCAGCCGGTTGCTGTGTACCTAACGTCCACATGTTTTAATCACAGAGGTAGACGATCATCCAGCTGTAGGGGTGTATCTCATGTCTTTCAAGTAATATAAGTGAACCACCTATTACAGATGTGCTTTTGACAGAAAACAACTACAGGCTTTTTTAATGTTTTTATTAATTAGATTCTTAAAAATAAAACTTTGATTTTAGATAAAATTATACAACGACCCATACAACTTCGACACAAACTAACCCTAATGTACCTTAGGTGAAACAGGATTTATGACTTTCGGATATTAAGTACTAATACTAATACTACTACTACTACTAATAATAATAATAATAGCTATCACACCTACACAATTCCCTAGTAAAGCTGCAAGCATAGCATGAAAATGCTATGATTGAAGTGAAGGACCTGCCTTCGGACAGAATTACTATGGATGGAATAATAATAATAATAATAATAATAATAATAATAATAATAATAATAATAATAATAATAATAATAATAATAATAATAATAATAATAATAATAATAATAATAAAAATAATCGGCCGCGGTGGACTAGTGGTTATGCTCCTTGTCTCTGGTCCCGAGGGTCGCGGGTTCAAACCCGGCCGGGATCAATGGATTTTTTTAGGATGGAAAAATCCATGGAGCCAGTCCTCCATGGCTCCAGGCTCGTAAAAGATCCTTAAGCCTGAAAGAAAAGGCATCTAAGCAAAATGTACCGAATTTTCCCGTCCTAGTACTACCTTGGTTTCCTAGCTGTCAGTATGAGGCGGAACGCTGACCACGGACCACTCAAATGACATCTATACGAAAACAAGTGTAACTAAATTAGTATGGTTCAAATTCTTTCCTGTAGGGGGAAAGCGCCTAAATCTCTGTTAAGGGAAATGGGCTTACAAGAAGAAGAAGATGATGATAATAATAATAATAATAATAATAATAATAATAATAATAATAATAATAATAATAATAATAATAGTGACATGATGAGCATGTCGGGTCCGACAGCCATTGTAACTGGGTTTCTGAACCTGGAGCCACTATTTAATGCAGCTACCCAAACGCCTCACGATGCTGAGTGGACACCAGTCCCAAACTGGGCGGAATTCCATGAGAAAATTTCTTCCCCCCATGGAGACTCGAACCAGCGCAAGTCCCGTAGCTCTGCATCAAGGCATCTTGCCTTAACCACTCGGCTACGGCGCGGGATTTGTCCATTGAAAACTAACGCGATATTCACAGATTGAGATTTCACATTTTTTTTTCTACATAGAATTCTTCAATTTATACGCAACCTTGAGTCAAAAATAGCTCATCTTCTCGAAGTTGGAGCAAAGAACTATTATTTAAAGTAACGCCCACTAATAGAATCTGCTTGTTGTAAATTTACATAAATTACATAATCACAATAAGTAGAATTCGTGGTTAACTTTAAATATAGACTATTGAATCAAATGTTCTCAATATCTGTCTGCCTGATTAAAGATAACTAAATTATGGGGAACAACTTAAACTTCTATGTATAAGCCGAAAATAATTTTTAAAAAATCTTGAGAAATTAAATTAAAATTAGATACATAGTTTTAGTTGTCTGTATGTGTGTTGTAGCAGCTTAATCACGTCTGTCTCTCATAATTCGGACCTTGGTTCGATGCCGCACATAGTTTATTTTTTTACGTGTGTTTTCAAGTTTCATTTTGTAGGATATAATTAAATTGTTCAAATGATGCAATAACAATTAAGATGTAAATAGATCGATATATGAATGTGTTTGAGGGGGAGAGAGAGAGAGAGAGAGAGAGAGAGAGAGAGAGAGAGAGAGAGAGAGAGAGAGAGAGAGAGAGAAGAGAAAGAGAAAGAAAGAGAGAAAGAAAGAAAGAGAGAAAGAAAGAGAGAAAGAGATAGAGAGAGAGAAAGATATATATATGGTATGATAAGAAAAATAAATGCCTGGACGGGATTCGAACCCGGATCTCTGAGTCTGTACCTCAGCGTGATATCCATTACACTACCAGGCGAATCCAATTCAAACACTTATTTTTCTTATATATGTATTAATACATTTTAAGCTTGCATTGCTCAATGTTAAATATTTAATTATAACATATATATATATATATATATATGATTTTTAATTATAAAATAAATTATATCTTCAGAGAATAAAATTAAATTGAATATAGTTTAGGTTTCCCGTACGTGTATTGTAGCAGGGTTGGCTTTATGAAGTCTGCCTATCATAATTCGTACTCCAGTTCGAAGCCGGACATAGTTGATTTTTTTTTACTGTGTATTCTTATAAGTTCTGCCTTGTCGCGCAGCGGGCCCGGGTTCGATTCCTGGTTGGGACAACTTCCTGGGTGAAGTTTATTCGGGGTTTTTCCTCACCTGAAAGACAAATGTCAGGAAGCTTTGAGGTCCAAACGGTCCCCGAATATCATCTGGCCATCATCATCATCATCATCCGCTGGTGTGGAAAGCAATGGGAAGCTACCACACCTATAATTCCCTAGTAAAGCTGCAGGCATAGCATGGAAATGTTATGATTGCAGTGAAAGACCTGCTCTAGGGCAGAACACTACAGAATGGAATAGAATTCTAATTGTACAAGGGATGCATTCAAAAATAAGATATAAATAGACCGATATATGGATATGAGAGAGAGAAGACAGAGTTATGCCTTTGTTAGTGTAGATTTCTGTATATATATATATATATATATATTATAAATATATTTTTGACATTTGGCAATGAAGGCAAATATGACATGAAAAGAAAAATGAATGCTTGAGTCGGGATTCGAACTCGAGTCTCTAAAGTCTGTACCTTTAGCGCTCTAACCAACTGAGCTACTCAAGAATTCCAATACAAGCATACAATTTTCTTATACATGTAGTATTCTCAATTCACACAAGAGGTAGCTGAAATTGTTCCAACTGCCATCTCGCGGCTAACGTAACAGTTAAGCAAATTTTTAAAGAGAATATTTACTTTATAGCAGTAACGCTTTTATATATAGATATTATAAATATATTTTTGACATTTGGCAATGAAGGCAAATATGATATGAAAAGAAAAATGAATGCTTGAGTCGGGATTCGAACTCGAGTCTCTAAAGTCTGTACCTTTAGCGCTCTAACCAACTGAGCTACTCAAGAATTCCAATACAAGCATACAATTTTCTTATACATGTAGTATTCTCAATTCACACAAGAGGTAGCTGAAATTGAGAATACTACATGTATAAGAAAATTGTATGCTTGTATTGGAATTCTTGAGTAGCTCAGTTGGTTAGAGCGCTAAAGGTACAGACTTTAGAGACTCGAGTTCGAATCCCGACTCAAGCATTCATTTTTCTTTTCATATCATATATATATATATATATATATATATATATATATATATATTATTATTTGATAGAGGAGCAGGTTCAATATTTTTATCTCTTTTTTAATTAAACTTTAATAATTTTACTTTAATAACTGAAACACCATTTAACATGCTTAAAATATATAACAAAAAGAACTTAAAACCTTACAAAACATCTTTTTAATTAGGCTACTTGGTCTATATAAAAATACCATAGCCCCTTAAATATCTGACATTTAAGACTATTTGTAAACTCTACAAACTCAATGAGTAAGTCGTAAAGATAAAACCTGGACAACAATCATGTTTTATATTTTTATCTCTTTTATTACATCTATAAAAAATGATATATTCTCATTGCACAAAGGATGCAATACGAAAGTAAGATATAAATAGATAGTTATATGGATGAAAGAAAGAGTGTTTTATGCTTTTTTCTTTTTTTTTAGTGTAGATTTCTTTGTATATGAATTTTATTATCTACTAGAGGGCCAAGTTAATCATAATCATCATCGTCCATGCAAGTAGTGTGGCCTGTTACGGTCTCAAAGAGGAATTTTCCATGCAGCGCATTTTTGGACGACCCAGCGTCTTTTGCCTTGGGGGCAGTAACGAAGTATGGCTTTTGGAATTCTATGAGACGGCATTCGTTGAAGATGGAATTTTCAGTTGTTCTGGTAGTTTTGTATATGGTGGAGAATTGGTTTTACATCCAACTCTTCCATAATTTCCTCATTTCTTTTATGGCCCCACTTTGTGTAGCCTGCTGTACGGCGCATAAATCGCATCTCATTTGCTGTTATTCTGCTTTCATCTCTTCTTCATATTGTCCATGCTTCACTACTATATCTTAATACCGGTCTTGCGAGAACTTTATAAAGCCGTAATCTTGTGTTCTTCTGTACTAAAGATGGTTTCATTATACTGTTAACTATCCCCGTTGTTTTTGTAAAATTTGTGATTTCCTTTTGATATATCAGCTTCATCTTGAAATGTTAAATTATAACCAAAATAATTAAATTCGTTTACTCGTTCTAAAATTTCATCATCCAAAACAATTTTGCTAGGTATAGGGTATTTCTCAGAAAAGGCCATCATTTTAGTTTCCTTGTTAATCACAATATCTGCGTTAAAATCTCTCTTTTATAATTAGGCTTTAAAAACTGAAACACCATTGAACCCTCTTAAAATACAGGGTGTAACTAAATTCCCACTACACACTTCGAGGACCAAGACGGTTATGTTTAGCATATGAACTCATGTCCGGAAATGTACCGTTTTCCCACAACACACTTTGCTCTTTCTGACGCCTACTGCTTGACGTCTGGGCCCACAAGAAGGGATCGATGTGACGATCACCTACGTCAACACAGATACGGTATCTCCGTATCATATTCTGGTATACACGATCAAAAACTGTTTGTCCTGCAACATCCGCCGCAGCCATAACCCGCGCCAGTAGCTCTTCCTCGGATGCCACAGGGGTATCGTAAATCATGGATTTCCTGTGACCCCACGGGTAGTAGTCTAGTGGTATCAACTTGGGAGAACGTGCAGGGTCTTTGGCGCAGAAAATGCGGGAGAGTTAAGCGTGTGTTGTGGTATTTTACGTGCGTATAGCGGGAAAACCGTAGGTTTCAGGACACGAGTTCCTATGTTAAACGTAATCGTCTTGGTCTCCCACTAAACGTCCTCAAAGTATGTTAATGCGAATTTAGTTATATTCTGTATATAATGAAAATAACTTAAAACCTTGCCAAAAATCTTTATAATTACTTGATCAATATAATTACCACTTTCCCTTATATATCTGGAATCTTAGACTACTTTTAAGCTCTACAAATTTAACGAGTCAGTTGCAAAGACAAAGCCTACAACATTAATGTTTTATATTTGTACCGTTTTTATTACATCTATAACAAATAAAAGTCCATGATGATGGCCATGAAACTACCGCGGTTCAGACGTTTGTTTTTGTAATTATTCGTCGTGAATTTTCGTTCAATTATAGTTGCCATGTCCACCGCTGTGGTCTCGAGGTAGCGTGCTGCCTTGTCATGCAGCGGGCCCGGGTTCGATCCCCGGTCGGGGCAGTTTTTCTGGGTGAGGTTTTTATCGGGGTTTTTCCTCACCTGTAAGACAAATGTCAGGAAAGCTTTAAGGCCCAAACGGTCCCCGAAATCATATGGCCATCATCCTTATCATTATCATCATCATCATCACCATCATCCTTCTCCGGTGTGGAAAGCAACGGGAAGCTACCACACCTACACAATTCCCTAGTAAAGCTGCAAGCATAGCATGAAAATGCTAAGATTGTAGTGAAGGACCTGCCTTCGGGCAGAATTACTATGGATGGATAGTTGCCATGTCCACTGCTGTGGTCTCGAGGTAGCTTGCTGCCTTGTCACGCAGCGGGCCCGGGTTCGATCTCCGGTCGGGGCAGTTTTTCTGGGTGAGGTTTTTATCGGGGTTTTTCCTCACCTGTAAGACAAATGTCAGGAAAACTTTAAGACCCAAACGGTCCCCGAAATCATATGGCCATCATTATCCTTATCATTATCATCATCCTTCACCGGCGTGGAAAGAAACGGGAAGCTACCACAAAGCTGCAAGCAGAGCATGAAAATGTTATGATTGCAGTAAAAGACCTGCCCTCGGGCAGAATTACTATGGATGATAGTTGCCATGGAAACAATGATAAAACCAACGAGCGAGTTGACTTTTTGAGCCTCATATTCGGTAGGCAAATTGAAAATTGTTTGAACTACAGGCCTCAGAAGGCACTTAGAATAGTAGGTGGTTATGGTTCCTGCGTTTACAGATAAAAAGATCTGGCACGATATGTGGGCTCATTGTGACGACGTGTAGTACTCATTTCCGTTAGAGGCTAATTTAACCTCGGGGCCATAGTGCTAGTTTAAAAATGCTAACCACATCGCAAATAAAACTCGTGACCTTCCGGCATGTAGCGAATTGCCTTCATATTCGGTAAACACCAGGTTAAACCTCAGTGCCAACCACCCTGAGTAAAGTTAATTTTTTTCAGGTTTTCCTCAATCGTTGGAATTGGGTTACCAGGACCCATTTCATCATACTCGCCATTTTAGTCTATAAAATTAATTAATTTGTTGGCAAAAATGAACAAACAAAGCAACAGAAACACATACCTACTGATATGATCCTAGATGATATACATATATAAAAGTAAAGTAAAGTGATCCCACGACAGGCCTCAACAGGCCCTTGGGGTAGTAGGAGATTAAGGGTCCCACTTTTTCTAGACAATCGGCACTTTATGTCAGCCGGGTTGTCAACCCCAGAACAAACATCTGGTACTCATTTCCGTTCGAGGCTGAGTCGACCCCAGAGCCATAGTGCCGCCAGAGGGTTTGGGTCAGTTTAAAAATCCTGACCCCAACGGGACTTGAACCCTCGACCCTCTGGCTTGTAGCTCAGTGCCTTAACCACTACGCCACGGCGTGCCCCCATATACATATATAACCTTAGATATTAAAGCTTCTATACAGGGTGAACGGTAATTACACCGACAAACTTCAGGGACTGATTCCCGACTGGAAATGAAAGAAAGAAAAATATCCTATATACATGTGTCCAGAAATGAACGATGTGCGTGCAACGACAACAAATCGTCCCGGCACACAGTACATAACATAATCGCATCCATGTCACAACATATGTTCAACGTGACCTCCAATGTGATACAATGCACGCGACGCAACATATGTTCAACGTGGCCTCCAATGTGATGCAATGCACGCGACGCAACATATGTTCTACGTAGCCTCCAATGTGATGCAATGCACGCGACGCAACATACGTTCAACGTGGCCTCCAATGTGATGCAATGCACGCGACGCAACATATGTTCAACGTGGCCTCCAATGTGATGCAATGCACGCGACGCAACATATGTTCAACGTGGCCTCCAATGTGATGCAATGCACGCGACGCAACATATGTTCAACGTGGCCTCCAATGTGATGCAATGCACGCGACGCAACATATGTTCAACGTAGCCTCCAATGTGATGCAATGCACGCGACGCAACATATGTTCAACGTGGCCTCCAATGTGATGCAATGCACGCGACGCAACATATGTTCAACGTGGCCTCCAATGTGATGCAATGCACGCGACGCAACATATGTTCAACGTGGCCTCCAATGTGATGCAATGCACGCGACGCAACATATGTTCAACGTGGCCTCCAATGTGATCCAATGCACTCGTTGACACATCGTATCATTGATTGCCTCTCCCCTAATAGCGTCACAGGCGATGTGGACACGCTGTTGAAGGATATGTACATCAGGAACTGATTCAGCATACACAGCACTTTCCAGACGCCCCCAGAGGTAACAATCCAGGAGGTTTGTCCGGTGATCTAGCAGGCCATGCTACAGGGCCGAGAGAATAAAGCCATTCGTCAGTGCCATCTACCATGAAAACGATGCATTTATGGACACTTATTCATAGGACATTTTTTCGTCCATTTACAGTCAGGAATCAATCCCAGCAGTTTGTCGGTGTAATTAAAACTCACCCTGTATGTGTGTATATGTATGTGTATATATATATATATATTTATATATATATATATATATATGAGTTAAACGAAAAGGATAGTTTGAGCAATAGTGTCTCTAGTTTTACATTCCAGTTGCTCAAACAAATATTTATTTATTTAATTAATAAATCTATAGAAGTTTTACATGATTTTCATAAATATTTATTTTCATTAACATTAGTAACAGCTGTTTCAATACACTAATTTCATCAGACTAATGTCATAAATACAAAATCATTTTCTATTTTAGTCAACTGTGTAAACAAATGTAACTAAGCTGTACAATATAAAGAAAAGGTAAATTGTATAGCAATGTATAAAATACATATTTTTTAATAAATTTAACAGAGGTGGCTCATTTAGATCTAATTGGGTGTTTAATAATTTATTACTTTTCTTTAATTTATTTAATTCTAAAGTTTCTAAAAGATCTATTTTATTATTTGCTACAAACATGTACAACTTTAAAATTTGAATTAAAACAATGATCAAATTCAAATAAATGGTTAGTGTAGTTCAAAGTATCGAGGTTTCTTTTATATGCCTTCAAATATTCTTTTAGACGAGAAATAAGAACATATGAGGACGTACTACATATATATATATACTTTGAAATACGCTAACCGCTTACTTCAATTTGATCATTGTTTTAATTCAGATTTTAAATTTTACATATTTGTAACAAAGAAATAACTATATATTTTATAAACATTTGAAATAAATAAATAAAAGTAATAAGTTATTAAATTCCCAATTACATTTAAATGATTCACCTCTGTTAAATTTATAAAAAATATTAATTTTAGACATTGCTATATAACTTGTTTACCTTTTATTTATATTGTTTTGCTTGGTTACATTTGTTTATATAGTTGACTGTAGTCACAAATAGAAAATGTATTTGTATATATAACATTCGTCTGTTGAAGATACAGTGTATTGAAACAGCTGTTACGAATGTTAAAATATTTATGAAAATCATATAAAACTTCGATAGTTTTGTTTACTAAATAAATCCTGCACTTTCACCAAGTAAACACCAAATCAAATGATTAGTAAATACAATTTTATATTTTTGTATCTGTTCGAGATATTAAAGTAGTCCTTCACTGGTTGAGAGAAAACACTCCTAAGCACGAGAGCATTGTATGTATACAAATTTTATGGTAATTTGGATTTAAAAGCTTACAAAAATAACTCATCCTAACCTTATTTCAATTTGTTTTAATCCAAGTTAGATTACTAGATTGGGAAAGTGGGCGTAATTCATTCAGAATATAAAACTATATAAATCCGTGGTAGTGATTTTTGTAGTGGATGACAGCCCCATTCATAGCTGTTAGAGAGATTCAGTAAGAAATGAGGAGTTTTTGTTAAACAGAACATGCAATTCTTTAATTTGGTTATTCTATGCCAGGAGTCCACCTGTGAATGTTCTAAAAGAGAACAAATGACTGTTAGCGTCATGTTAACCAACATAATATACATTTCCGCTATTAAATTGCCGTTTTTATAGGTCTATATTTATGTATTTATTTATTGATTTATTACTAAATCCTTGTACCATATAATATTCTATACTAATTTCATTTCGTTAAGTGAGAATGTGGGCAAAATAGGATGAGAAAATGGGTAAATTAGTGTACACCAGATTAGTTTTCAATTTACTGGATAATCTGGCGTCCCATAAAGATAAATTGGCTATTCTGTTTAAACAATGACTTATGTATGTTTTCATGCCACGTGCCACGTGTGAATATTCGATCGGGAAAAAGTGACTTCTAGGGTCATGTTTGCCAATGTGATAGTACACGTTGCCGATATAGCAAATTGCTTACATATTTACTCACATATAAGGGGATTCTATCACATGAGTTCACTTACATTTATGGGCAAGTTAGAGTGAGAAAATGGGCGAATTAGAACACCAAATTAGTTTAGCATTCACTTATTTGTTAGTGAGTTTTTATGATAAGTTGGCTACTTTGTCTAAGTAATGACTAGTGCTAGGATTTTTATGTAATAAAAGATAAGATTGCAATGCAGATAGTATATATTATTCAACTGTTTGTGTGTGAAACCAAAACAAAAAACAAAAGTCTTACTTCTCATTATACTATTCAACTGTTTGTATGTGAAACCAAAACAAAAGACGGTCATGAGTCTAACTTCTCATTATACTATGTTGCAATCTTACCTTTTATTACATTAAAATTCTAGGCCTAGTAATGACTAATACATATTTTACATTGCAAATGTAGTGATTTTAGAATACGTTGAGCTCAACTTCTGCCTTCATTTTAAGGCATTGCTCATATTTTTTTTGGAAAAAATCAACATTTATATATTTCTTTCAGGTAATTATTCACATACTCCAACAATAAATTGCGTGTTTTCCCGTTTTTTATTTGAATTTATGTAGGTGGCATGGAATCCCCTTTTTATTTTAATTTTTTTGGTATAAACATGAACGAGTATATTCACACACCTAAATATAATCATAATGTCATTATATCCCCCTTTATATTTAACAAATTTAAAGGAAGTCAATGTAAAAATAGTAACAAGCATTCACGAGTGTATCCTAAAGAATAACACAAATATAAACAAGAATAAATCTGGCTATGCTGTCTTCAAGAGAATATATATATAAAGTACTTGCTAATACCCGGCGTGCGTTGCTATGCCTAAACAAATGAAATATTAAAGATTAATTAAATTGTGTGGGTACACGCTGAGGCGACCAAACATGGCGGTTGCTAGTCAGTTCTTAATTTCGGATTTCAGGTAAACATACATTTCTAATTGTCGGATTTTGCTCATTTTTGGATAATCGGTTTATTTTAATAGGATACGTTGTGAAACATCGAAAAATATGACCGTTACAATGATTTTTAAATTTTCACTTCAGGTGAACTCCTACACATACTGGTTTTAGAGAGTCCAATTGTGAATTTAAAACATCCAGGGATTCACTCGAACACACACACGCACACAAATTTTCATTAAAATCGGTCCAGTCGTTTAGGAGGAGTTCAATAACGTATACGCGTACAGAAGAATCATATATATATATATATATATATATATATATATATATATATAAAGGGCTTAGGGGAGTAACATGATAAGCCATATTCTGTTAATAAATGTTATTTATTACAAATGATAGCAAATAAATGTATTGAAATATCCATCAAATAATTTGTAAGTGTGCCAGTGTTGAGTAAAAACATATAGATACACAATGTATTAACAACAATACTGCCCAATTAGTATTTATAATTTTTTGAAACATTCAAATCCTTATATCTCAGAAAGAACAATATGTGACTTATCATGTTATTGCCCTAAGCCCTTCATATATAAAGATAAACCGCTCTAGAGAAAGATATTTCAATGTGATATGTTAACATTTGTTTTAAAAAAATGAATAAACATCTTAGATATTTAACATGATCAATCAATAACTAAAGTTTTCACTTTAATTTTGGACATCTTCAAATTTGATAAAAATAAGTCAAATATGTATGCAATAGCCCCCCCCCCACGATGAGGCCACCAGTTGATTCATAAACATGTGTCTTACCGTTGAAGTTGCGTAATATATTCCAAATTCTGTAACGATAATAGGACCATCGAAAAACCAATCGACGAGAGCTTCCATCACTTGTTACACAGTCACAACACTTGTAGCACAGTAAGAAAGGGGGCGGTGGCGACGGCGTCAAATGGCCGGGACACCGCATGTCTGTATTACCGCATCTAGACTGCACTGTAGCATTACCCACCGACTGTCTAGCACACTATGAGCGTCGCGCCGCCAACACATTGTGGTCGACGCCGGTACTGCATGAAAAACTATCCGCAGAATCTTACGGCGCAGACGCACCCCGCCCGGCCCCACTTATATCGACACGTTTCCAATTTCTAGACACTTGAAATTCACCCTCACGCATTTATTAACCTTTCTATAAATATAAATAATTCATTTTATTTTCATTCTTAAGGTTAGTCATACATTAAGTTTAAGATAAATGTTTTTGTACAAAAATATTCATTGAAATCGAAATGATGCAATATACCCAGACTTAGCCAATGTTATGCGTTTGATAGGGTTGTCAATTCTTTTTCAGCTATAAAATCAAAGGATTTTTATAATTATGTACATCATATAAACAATTTAAAAATAAAAATTGAAGGCGAGATTCTATCCCACCATGCCACCTATATATATATATATATATATATATATATATATTTTTCCACAACAGACCCGGAGGCCCTTTGGGGTAGCAGGTTAAGGCTCCCACTTTTTCTAGACAATCGACACTTTTTATCAGCCGGGTTGTCAGCCCTGCGTGACGGCCGCCTTTATCCCCAGAACAAGCGTCTGGTACTCGTTTCCGTTAGAGGCTGAGTCGACCCCAGGGCCATAGTGCCGCCAGAAGGTTTGGGTCAGTTTAAAAATCCTGACCCCAACGGGACTTGAACCCTCGACCCTCCGGCTTGTAGCTCAGTGGCCACCTATATAAATTAAAATAAAATAAAATAAATTAAAATAAAAAAGGAAAAGCACACAATTTGTTAATTATTATCAAATAATGTATTCTCCTGAATAATTCTTAAGATCTTCATTTCACATGTAACAAATAATAAGCACATGTGAAATGAAGATCTTGAGAACTATTCAGGGGAAAACATTATTTGATAAAATACACAACACAGAAATTAGGGACAAATGACATATTCAAGACATGACCAAATTTATTATAGATAGACGAAAATATTGGAAGAGTCATATAGAAAGAACGGAAGACAACCGACTTGCAAAAAGAGCTAAAGTAGATAGACCAATGGACGGGAGAAGAACAAGAGGAAGACCAGCCAAGATATGGGTAGACAATGAATGCACATCCAATACGTCTTCCTCCGAGGAGTGATTTTGGAAATAAACATGATGAAAATCCTACAAATTATGATTAAGAAGAAGAAGACACAATTATTGTTGCAATACGTGAATAATTACCAGATAGAAATATATATGTTGGGTTTTTCACAAAAATGTGAGAAGTGTCGTAAAATTAAATGAGAATTTGATCTTAAATGAACCTGTAATCAACATATTTGCAATATAAAATATTAGTCATTTCTCAGACAGTCGAGTCAACTGTCACAAAACCCCGCTAACGAGAACGCTAATCTAGTATACGCTAACTCACCCATTTTCTCACAGTAATCTGCAAACTAATGTAGGTGGATTCCTGGGTTAGAATCCCCTTATATGTGAGTAAACAAGGTGGGAATTGGCTCTAAAGGGAACGTTTGTTCTCACATTGGCCAACATCACGCGAGCAGTCACTTTTTCTGCGATCGAATATTCACAGATGGCACTGTGGCATAGAATAGCCAAACTGGGAATATAAGAAGATCTGCTAATTGAAGTAACTGGAGCAGTGCAAGAACAAGGTACATAGAGAAATAGAACGGACCAGGAATTGAAAGAATTATACAGAGATTTAGATCAGGTAGGAGATATTACAAGAAATATACTGGAATGGATAGGACATGTGTTGCGAATGGATCTGTAAAGAGGTGCAAGAAATATTTTACAGGAGAAACCAGAAGGAAGAAGAAATATTGGAAGACAGAAACTAAGATTGTTGGATAAGGTTGAGGAAGACTTAAGACAACTGAAGGTTGAAAGATGGAGACAGAAAGCTAGGAATAGAGAAGAATGGGCAGATGTTATAAAGGGGGCCAAGGTTCTTAGAGGACCGTAGAGCCAAAGGGAGAAGAAGAAGAAGAATTGTAGGAGGTTATGGTAATATTGTGAAGAGCTAACGAATTTCTCAAATTAGATACGTAATAAGATTAGAGGTCGAGAGAATTTCTAAACGAGTTTTGAGGTTTGAAATTGACCAAGACGATTGAAGGGAAGACCTGGAACTAGTTGGATTGATGATGTAGAGGGCGATTTGATGATTATGGAAATTAAAGGATATACTAAGCATACGCCTCTCGCTGACATCTATACGAAAAATAAGCGTAACAAAATTATAGTCTTGGTAAGAAACGTCCCACTAGGTGACACCCATGTCCCCAGCTGGACGATCGGAGATCAATCAATCAGTCAAATTGTTTTGGTTGAGTGCCTCCCTCAAGGGAGCCCTTTGCTCCACGTGATGATGTAGCCTACTGGTATAGACAGACAGCTTATTATTATTATTATTATTATTATTATTATTATTATTATTAGTAGTAGTAGTAGTAGTAGTAGTAGTAGTAGTATTAATATGAATATTAGATATTCAATAATAGATTATATAAGATACAAGCAATTAAATTGGTATGGGCATGTACGGCGAATTCAAGAAGATAGGTTACCAGAAAAACATTTGAATGGTGTCCACCTGGAAGAAGGAAAGGAAGACCTCGAAACTCGTGGATGGATACAGCCGAGTGGAGAAGGAAAATAAAACTTTAGGCACGGAAAGATATGTAAACATTGAAAATCTGTATATAAAATTGTATTATTATTATTATTATTATTACTATTATTATTATCATTATCATCATTATTATTATCATTATTATGATGGCTAGGATTTTTACATAATAAAAGGTAAGGTTGCATTGCAGATAGTATACATTAAATTGTTTGTTTGTGTGTGAAACCAAAACAAAGGACAGTCAGAAGTCCAACTTCTCATTATAATATTAAACCATTTGTATGTGAACCAAAACAAAAGACAGTCAGAAGTCTAACTTCTCATTATACTACGTTGCAATCTTAACTTTTAGTACATAAAAATCCTATCCCAAATTATTATTATTATTATTATTATTTAAAGTAAAGTGTTCCCACTACAGGTCTCAGGAGGCCCTTGGGTAGTAGGAGGTTAAGGCTTCCACTTTTCTGGACAATCGGCACTTGATGTCAGCCCTGCGCGACGGCCGCCTCTACCCCAGAACAAGCGTCTGGTACTCATTTCCGTTAGAGGCTGAGTCGACCCCAGGGTCATAGTGCCGCCAGAAGGTTTGGTCAGTTTAAAAATCCTGTCCCACCGGGACTCGAACCCTCGACCTTCCGACTTTTGGGCGCGGTGCATTAACCTCTACGCCATGGCGTGCCCCATTATTACTATTATTATTATTATCGTCATTATTATTATTATTGTTATTATCATTATTACAATTATTTATTATTATTATTGTTATTATTATTTATTATTTTTATTATTATTATTTTATTATTATTATTTTATTATTATTATTATTTTATTGTTATTATTATTTTATTGTTATTATTATTATTATTATTATTATTATTATTATTATTATTATTATTATTATTATTATTATTATTATTATTATTATACTGTATTTCGGTGGTTAGAGATTTTATTTAGAAGAGTTAGGGATAATTTTAGGAAATATTCTGGTAACATTTTTAGACTTCATTGAAATTATTTACAATATTTTTAAATATATCTTCTCTCTAACCACCGACTAATCAAACCATATTATTTGTAAATAATTATAATGTTTAACTTGATTAAATTTTTTAAGAATGGCTGACATTAGTGACATCACATTTTACTATTTATGTTTATGCAAAGCGATGCCTGGATCGATTATTATATAAGCTGGTATTGTACTGAATACTGTATGCGATCCCTGGCTGTATAGTACTCAATAACGTCATATTATTTCCTGAATATATGATGTGTTTAACTCCTTACCATAATCTGCATACATTTTAATGAATAATGTGTATACTTAATATTTACTTTTAGTGACGGATAATAACAGTTGATTTTAAGGCTTTAGGCCAAGTATTGATAGAAAAAACAAAGGAGTTATTGGATTTACATGAAGAAATATTCCATTTACTTGATGCGAAGAGATTGTACATTCGGGTCACGGATTATACTAATAATAATAATGATAATAATGACAATAATGATAATAATGACAATAATGACAATAATGATAATAATGATAATAATGACAATAATGATAATAATAATAATAATAATAATAATATTTTTTTATTATTGATTTCGTACATCTCAATGATGGATAAATCATATTTGAAGAGAAAAATTATACGCTCAAATATGATTTATCCATCATTGAGATGTACGAAATCAATAATAAAAACTTGGAAAAAGCCGTAGACTGGCTGTAATGTATAATTCCCAAATATGTCTTCTTAATAAAGGAGCCGCCATTTGCAAGATAGAAGCATGGCTTCACAGCATTTGGTGGATGGGAATTACAATGTATATAGAGAAAGATTTGCGTTTAGATCGGTACTTGCTCAGGTAGCTCAGTTGGTAGAGCACTTGGTCTAGAGAACCAAGGGTCCCGGGTTCAAGTCCCGGTCTGAGCGTATAATTTTTCTCTTCAAATAATAATAATGATAATTTTATTTATATACAGATTTTCAATGTTTAGACCTACACATCTTTACGTGCCTAAAGTTTTATTTCCCTTCTCCACTCGTCTCTATCCATCCACTCCATGTCCTCCAGTCCTCTTGTTCTCATTCGAGTTCTGATTTCTTGCATCCACGAGTTGCGAGGTCTTCCTTTCCTTCTTGCAGGTGGACACCATTCCAATGTTTTTCTGAATAACCATTCTTCTTGCATTCGTCGTATATGCGCATACAAATCTAATTGTTTATATCTTATATAATCTACTTTGATCATCTAATATTAATTTTTTTCTCGTATGACAGTATTTTTTTATTTCTTCTAATTTTGAACAACTTGCTGGTCTCCTCAAGAAATCCATTTACATCGACATAAGTTTTTGTTGAATTTCCGAACTTCAGCTCCATGTGTGACAGTACTTCTCACTATTGAATTATATATTTGTAATTTATTTTTTCTGGTTATATGTCTGTTCCATAAGACTCCATTTATGATAATAATAATAATAATAATAATAATAATAATAATAATAATAATAATAATAATAATCTTTATTTACGTTGGCAGAGTTTATCAAATTATTATTTAATGAAACTGATCATTACTCCCTATAAACCCTTAATTGCAATAAAAAACAACAATAATCAATCAACTATTGCTGACGATGGATAATTCATCCAATGGCTTTCAAGGAATTAAAATTGGAATAATGAATTTATTATTTACGGTAAATTATAATTTAATGTATTACTGAATTTACATACCTTAACATTTTGTTGAAAATTCAGTAAAAATGTACTTGGCTAGAGGAAAAAAGTATTGAAAACAGGAATTTAAAAAATCATTCTGTTATATAAGACTTTTATTAATAAAGGCAAAACTTTTATCCTCATGTAATTAATAAGCTGTGAAGTAACATGCGTTTTATAACTATCTGGGACTATTGAACCAGCATGTTCATGGCCGTGCGTAATGATTTCCAATCATTTCCTGTATAATATACTTCCCTCAAATCATGGTTAATGTTATTCTCCAACCTCATTCTTGGTCTCCCAACTGGGCGTTTTCCCTCTGGTTTTCCTACAAGAAGCTTCCATGTCTTCTTTCACTCCCTATTCGTGCCACATATCCAGCCCATCGCAGTCTACGAGACTAAACTGTTATTACATCTGGTTTCCTATAAAGATCATGTAGCTCGCTGTTACGTAGTTTTCTCTATTTACCTGTCTGTTCCTTTCTTTGGTCCAAAAATTGTTCTAAGAATTTTATTCTAAAATACTTGTAATCTCTTTTCACTTCCCTTAAAATACAGGCAAGAGTTCATATTTCGCATCAATATAACTGGGAGAATTTGTTTTCATTTTAATGTTTTTTTGAGATAAGTTGGGACAAGAGTCCCTGCAATACATAATAGCATGCTTTTACAGAATTGAGCTTACGTTTAATTTCTCTCTGAATCTTATTCCTGTTTGTAATTATTGTTTCTAGGTATTTGAACTCAGCCACTTCTTCAAAATTTCTCTCATTTGTCATTAACTGTCCATTTCCATTATATATTGTATTTATATGTGTGAACATATATTTAGTTTTATTGATGTTTACTTGCAGTACCAATTTCTTAGTATTACTCAATAAAGTGTGCGCGTTGGCCTTTATCCTCACTATCGTCTAATAGGCCTACACTTTATAACTAGCATTTTAATAGGCCATTACAATGGAGGTTCCGAAAGAGGTTGAAGAATTTGTTTGGAAGTAGAATTCCAGATCATGGATTTTTTCGGAAGAAGAGCCAAGTCATAAATTCCTTGTCGTAAATTTACTGCACGTATAAGAACCTTAAACCTGAAAAAAAGAGATCTCTGTGAAAAAACTGTCGTACGTTTAACCCTTAAATTGGCAAAACGCAAATATATTCTGTTAGTTATTTGAATGTGGCGGACCGCAGTGAAAACGGAATCTTTTGTAACTGTTATTATTAGCTATATTGCATAATTTTCTTCTGATTTATTTAAAATATGAAATTAATTAAACGAACTGATGTATCCAAAAGGATACATTAAGAATTTAAGGGTTAATTCTAATCTTTGAATTAGAAACTAATAATCTGAGATATCAAACAATAACGTTGAATAAAATATTACCGCTGATATCACTATTACTGGATCCCCACAACTCTACGACAATGATAAGCATAGGAACTCATATGTTTAGGAAATTTGCAACAATTTTTTCGCTTGTTAGCAAGGAAGTGCAAAACAGTGGAATGTCATCAGCGGTCGTTCAACTATTTGCTCCATTTACAATGAATGATGTATACCTAGCCCTTTTACCATTGTTTTAATATATTTTATAAAACGTTACAAATGAAGTACTTTCATCGTCTTGAGTTCTAAAATTGAATTTTGACAAGTACAATAAACTTTTTTTTATGTTTTCAAACAGTTAAATAATATCCTATAGGCCTATTAGCCACTGGGGAGTGGTGAAATTAACAGCAGAATTTACGGATGAGTCAACATAGATTCTGCTCGAATGAAATTGCAAATAAAGGATATCTATCGACATCAAGAAAAAACCTAAATGTCTAATTAGGTGGGCCCATATATATTTTTTCATAAATAAATAGGAAATGGAAGTTCCTAATTGTTGGTATCATCTTACCTTGTATTTAGTCTTATTTACCGTAAAATACGATGTTGACCAAGAACAATGTTTCTATCGATGTCATTCATCATCATCATCTTAAGGTACGACAACTTCAAAAGTGAAAGTTTTGACCTTCTCAACAATCCTCCTCCATGCCAAAGTCTCTTGCCATATTCAAATTAGTCACTTTCATTTTCCTTAGATCGTTCATTGTGTCATCCTCCCATCTGATCTTCGGTCTTTCTACAGCTCTGTCTCCTATAGGTTTCCATTTGAAGAGTTTTTTGACCAGTCTCTGATCGATGTCATTTCCTACAGAATTCAACCACATGGCGGATAAAAGTAACACCACGATTCCCCCAATAGACAGAGTAATATCTTACACATATTCGTTTACAGTACAACTCAAACGTAGTTCGGGATCTATAGGTGCACGTTGAGATATACGCCAATTAGACATTTTTATTAGTTTTATTTTATTGTTATCCCAATCAAATATTTCATAAAAACATTAACAAGTACAGTAGGTTCTATGAAACCATCCTCAAGATTTATATTTTATCTTCATCAGATTAATATAATGAAAGAGAAAGGAGTACCTCAGCACCTAATAACTGCAATAAAAGTCTATAGGCCTATATAGAAAATAAAATAACAATAGAAACTGGAGGCAAAAATAAAAACAATACAACAGCAATAATAAATAGAGGTGTAAGACAGGGATGTTCACTTTTATCCTCTCTTTTTAATATTTATATTGACGATATCATATATAATTGGCAGATAAATTTGGACTCACATTTCAAAATAAGAAATAAGATGTTAGATACCTTACTTTTTGCAGACGAACAAGTTCTAATATCTAGTTCAGAAGATGGTCTACAGAAATCGCTCTTTCAGTTAAATAACATTATACAGAAATATAATTTCAAAATATCAATAAGAAAACGAAAATCCTAGCTTTTAAGGGATCAGATACAGTAAGAGCTAACATCATTCTGGAGGGGAAACCCATTGAACAAGTGAACCATTTTAAATACCTGGGTTATGAAATCTCCTATTTTAAAAATGAAGATCTATTTAACAAACTTAATAAATTTAATTATATATGTGGAACAATCAAAAGGTTATTTAAAAGCACAAGAAAAGAAACAAAACTAAAATTTTATAAAGTAGTGGCAGTCCCCTTACTATTGTATGGTAGTGAATTTTGGGTTTCAACTAAAAGAGAAGAGAAGATCATAGAAGCAGCTGAAATGAGATTTCTGAGAAGTGTGGCTGCTTGCAAACTTCTAGATAAGAGAAGAAGTGAAGATATTAGAAATGAGCTAAATACCTTTAAACTCTTAGATAGAATAACAGAATCTAGAAAAAAAATGGAAAGAACATGTTCAAAGAATGGAAGATGATCGCATTCCCAAAACTGTACTTAAATACAAACCAAAAGGACGCAGGAATGTTGGTAGATCGAAGAAGAGATGGATCCAACTTTTGAATGAGAATCTATGAGACCGGAACAAGCCACATGGGCTTAATCCGTGATTGTTGTTGATGATCTTCATCAGATTACCCGGTACTTCGGGGCATTCTTCCCCGTCCCCAAATTAAATATCATGACTTACAAAGAACAATGTTTTTTAGGTTCTTTAATACTATTTGGCAAGAAAACTGTCAGCCATAGGCCATACAATGTGATTTCGGGGTAATATACTTGCCTTAGACGCAATGGATCCTACTTCGATTTCGGTTCGAGACGTTTTCTGGGCAATTTTTTTTTGGGGGGGGAAGAGGATTTTTCTTTAACTTGAATACAAATACTGGGAAAATTTAAGTCCCTAATGGTTCCGGCACCACTTGGCCATAATAATCACCCTATCAGATTCACCATGTTTAGTATGAATGTACGAATGAATGGTGTGCCTTGTTTTAAATGTTAGCATTATCTCAGAAGTGGCCCTGGCATTTCGCTAATCACTCCTCTGAGGACTCCTCATGTTCTTATACACAAAATAAATTAAGTTTTCTTTAATATAAGCTCTATCTTGTAAATTTATAAAATATAATTTTTCTTTATCTATGGTGCTTAAATCCATTGCACCAAAAAAAAAACAAGTATGTATATAACATATTGGCAAATATAAATACATTCATTAGTTCGTATATATATATATATATATATATATATATATAATATATATACACACTCTCTCTCTCTCTCTCTCTCTCTCTCTCTCTCTCTCTCTCTCTCTCTCTCTCTCTCTCTTCAAGATGGCTATGATCTATATCTAATATATAAAAATGTTTGTTTGTTTGTTTGTTCGTACTTTATGCGCGGCCATACCGTTGATCCGATTGTGATGGGGCTTTTTGCAAAATGTTCAGGAGATTCCCTGGATGAACATAGGCTATAAAAGAGTTGTGATATTCAACTCTTATACCCTTAAAAATCGCCCTTTGTAGTGGAAAACGTGAAAAAAGTAGCTCTTTAGAGGCTTAAATGACTTACGCTGCCTAAACCATAACAAATACACAAAATTAATATACACAGAATTGAATATCTCGAAAAGCTCTACAAAAAAGTCCACGACAGCACATGTTTATCTCTTACGGATAACTCACGATACCATCTTGGTCTTTCATTGATGCCAAGAAGATCGAGACAAGTACGTAGATTCCTGTGCAAGCGTAGTCGCACATGGCGGGTATTCTTTTACGGATAACTCACAATAACGAATTTTGTCTTTTAGCTCATTTATGCCAAGAACATCGAGTTAAGTAGATTCCCGGGTAATCAGCACGGGGAATCTTAAAATAATAACGATAAACATTTGTTCAATTAATCATTAGAAGTACATTAATTTTTGTCTTTCAGCTGATTTACGTCAAGAAGATCGGTATAAGTAGATTCTCGGGCAACGCCGAGTAATCAGCACGGGGTATCTAAAAAATATAAATTTATAATTATTTTTTTTTCTTTTACTTATTCAACAAAACATAAAAGTACATAAATTTTCATTTATTTAGGCGTAGCTAGTAATTTAATAAAACAATCATAAGGATAAATATTCGGTTTTAGAGTAACCTTTCGAGGAAGATCATAAAAGCGATAAGGAATACTTGTATTCCAGTATACATAAAGTACAAGTATATAGTGTAAGCCGGTAAACTTTGACCTTATAAAATCTAATGAAAGCATCAAACTATCATATGAAATCAATATCATAAATATGTAATAAGCAAAACTGAAATGAAATTATAGCATTTGGAGTTTTAAGAAAACCAAAGAAAAGTCGAAACACAGACGCAAAGTTTATCCATACATACACACACGCGAACGGGCGCGTACATGATGTATTGAAATCTGCAATGATCATAAACAATAAATAACAGAACTATGAGTGCTCATAAAATCATGCAGATATTCAAAATGTATGGAAATATGTGTATATAAGTATTTGTGTATGTATATATGTAGGGACTTTAACCCGTGACACATTTCAGGCTCGTAAAAGTTCCTTAAGGCTGAATAAGAGGCCTCTAAGCAAAATATACCGCCCTCCTTCATCCTAGTAACACCTCAGTTGCCAACTAGATGTCTCATTGGGTCGGTATGTTGACCGCATACCATTCATGACATTTTAGGGAAATAAGCATAAATAAATTAACTTGGTCTTGTAACTCCTAACAAAGAAGAGTCTAAGACCCAATATTGGGCTGTGACGCCATTCTAGATGTAGAGATGTATGTATATATGTGCTTAATTACGTCGATTTACGTGAATATATTAATATTATTGAAGATCAAATTTTCACCAGAACCAAAATTTAAATTCAATTCCCGTTTAAAGGGTTGGAGTTCTTGTTGAAAATTATATTAAAATAAATAATAGTTTTAAAAAACTAAAAGAACACGCTTTATTAGAAAACTAAATAATGAAAAATAATTTTAATTTCCAGTACGCTTGGGAAAAAATAAATTGGTCAACAAAAAAATCATCTCCAACACATATAGAATAAAATTAGAGTTATCAACAAAAATAAAATAATTTTACCAATAAAAGCGTGGGGTGATTTTTATGATTTTTACATTTTCTTCTTAGAGAGCTTACTTTTACCAATATCTGTTTATTATCAAATATATTAATTGATATAGAGCACCCCACGCTTTTGATGGTAACATTATTTTCTTTTTGTTGATAACTCTAATTTTATTCTATATGTGTTGGAGATGATTTTTTTGTTGACCAATTTATTTTTTCCCAAGCGTACTGGAAATTAAAATTATTTTTCATTATTTAGTTTTCTAATAAAGCGTGTTCTTTTAGTTTTTTAAAACTATTATTTATTTTTTAGTTTTAATATTTTACAGAATAAGATAAAAATGTAAATATCCTTAAATTCGATACTATTGTAGTATGAGCTAAAAGTAATACTCTTCTATAAAAAAACCCCTCCCAGCCGGATTTGAACCAGCGACGTATGGATTACTGAAATTATATACCACTAAGGGTCGCATGTTTGGACGCATTAGACAGTAAAATGCCTTCTCTGCTGAGCAAGTTGTATGCTAATACGATTTTGCTTACTCAGAAATCTGTTCATGCGATAATAATTGGTTAAATTTGTAAGCTACCTGCGGAGGTAGCTTAAATGAGCAACTCAAATTAAAATCCCGAAGGGAACCGACGGGAACCGATGGTAATCGATGTACTTTGCTGCTTTATCCAACATTTATCCAAGATGTCGGACCTTGAAGACTTCGATCATGTTTTCGGTATACACGGAGAAGAGGAATTTGATAGAGTCTACCAAAGAATTCAACTGGAAGAACAGGAGAATCGGCGTAATATTGGTGTCGCAGACGTGTTTGTTATACGGTATTATTGCGGGATGCAAGCATAAATGCATTCCTCTATAGCAGACGAAAATAACGGAAGTGGTTTTATCGCTGAGAATTCTGGGTAATTCGTTGCCAATATTACGAAAACGTCGACTCTCGTGCATGACCGATAAGTCGGCCGTTAATTCGTTCTCAGCAATTGCTCACGGTGAATCAGCTCACTAGTGATTGGAAGTAATTTGAGTAGAGAGTAATGTTCTAACATACGACCCTTAGAGTTCACTGCTCTACCAACTGAGCTCTTACAACAATTGACTAAAAACTCGACAAGTCCGCAACCTATTATACCAGTTTTCATTTTCGGATGATTCTGGCCAGGATTTTAGGAACAAAATATGAAATTATTGTATTGTCACGGGTCCTCTACACATATACAAAGTTTCAAGTCGATCCAATATTTCTAAGTGGGTGAAAATCGCGTTGAAAGATTCCGTTACATTGATACAAAAACACTTGTTTTGATTTTCTGATGATTGTGGCCAGGATTTTAGAAAATAAATATGAAATTATTGTATTGTCACGGGTCCTCTACAAGTATACAAAGTTTCAAGTCGATCCAATGATTTTAAGTGGGTGAAAATCGCGTTGAAAGATTCCGTTACATAGATATATAGATAGATAGATAGATAGATAGATAGATAGATAGATAGATAGATAATATAAAGCGTGTAATAAGTAGTGGTTAAGGCACTGAGCTACAAGCCGGAGGGTCGAGGGTTCAAGTCCCGTTGGGGTCAGGATTTTTAAACTGACCCAAACCCTCTGGCGGCACTATGGCCCTGGGGTCGACTCAGCCTCTAACGGAAATGAGTACCACACGCCTGTTCTGGGGATAAAGGCGGCCGTCACGCAGGGCTGACAACCCGGCTGACATAAAGTGCCGATTGTCTAGAAAAAGTGGGATCCTTAACCTCCTACTACCCCAAGGGCCTGCGGGCCTGTTCTGGGATCACTTTACTTTACTAATCATTTTTTTTTTAATTTTCTACAATTAATAATAATAATAATAACAATAATAATAATAATTATTATTATTATTAATGTATATGCAAACTATATGGGTAGGAAACTAGAGGAAGAACACTCAAGATGGGGTTTAACAATTACCGGTAATTCTAATAAAACAATATATGAACACAGATCTTTCCGAGGAATTAGAAATAAATGGAACAAAGATTAAAACAGTAGAAAATTTTGATAGTTGGGATCAATAATTCAAAAGGATGGATCATCTGAATTAGACATTGGAAAAAGGATAATAGAGAAAGAAAGTTATTAGCATATTAAATTATATTTTATGGAGTAAGCATATAATCAAGAGGACTAAATTATTAATATATAACATAATTGTGAAGAGTACGTTATTATATATGCGGCAACATGGACGTTGAAGCAAAAAACACAGAAATAAATTATTAGTCACAGAAATGGACTTTTTTTGAAGATCGGAAGAATATCAAAATTAGATAAAATAAAAAAATAATAACAATAAGAGAAATCCAACTAAGATGGTATGGACATATAATGAGAAGAAGAAACACAGAAACGAACAAAGAAGTATTGAAATGGATACATCCTGGAAAAGGGAAACGTGGTAGACCAAAGCCAACGTGGATAAAGGGAATTCAAGACAACATGAAGAAGAGAAATATGATAGAAACAGACGCAAGACCGGGAAGTGTGGAAGAAAAAAAATTGTATATTTTGGTTGAGGAGACCTGTGTAAATAACAGAAAGAATCCTGAAATAAAAAAAAATAATAATAATTCGGGCTCGGAAGTTGAGGACCTAGAAAATGCCTAGAAAATACCTTTAAAAAGACCTAAAGATATCCCAAGAAAGACCTAAAACTAAAAAAAAGGAGTAAAAAGCAATTCAAATTAAGTAATTTTAATTTTAACTGGATTTTTAATGAATACATGAAATTTTGTTTAAAAAGTGCAACATTCTAGTGAAGTGCAACACACATTGCCAAAAAAATACTGAAAATGCTTCTTCTTTCATACTTTATATGTTTTTTAATTCAATATAGTTTGAGAAGGAATTCTGTGTTCATTAAGAAGAAGGTTCTTGGAGAATTTAGAATGAATAATTTTCCCAGCATAGAATGAATTAAGCGAACCGGCAATGGATATCCTGCAGAACTAAATTTAAATTTAAACTGGTATAACTAGAAGAAAATTTGACAACTACACTAGAATAACAAAAATTGAACTTCAGAAAACTCACCTCAATTGGCATTACAGAATATTCCAATAGTCATCTCCAGTCATCTCATTGTCACAAACTGGCAACTTCTTAGAAAATTTGAAGTTGAAATACAATGGTTCAGGCGGTCAGTGGGCTGGTTAAAAATAACGGGATTTTTTTTTGAGGGTTCAATAGTCGAACAAAACTCGTGGAACAAAATTGTTTGGGATGTGAAAAGTCTTTGGAAATTAAAATAAGATAGTGTTTTAAAGGAAGTTGGACTCTGGAGATTCTTGAATTATACAAATGGTACAAATGTCAAAAGAAGGTGAATTTACAAAAAAAAGTCACAATGCCTTAAAAAATACTAAAAAAAGAACCAACAAACTAAAAAACGTCCAAAAAGGACAAGGACGAATAAAACCCATCTCTTTCTGACCTACAATGACCCAAAATGTATATATTTTATGTTGGGCCCCGTTGTTAGACATGAAATAAAAAGATTTTTTTTCCTCAACTCCTGAACCCTAATAATAATTAATAATAATAATAATAATAATAATAATAATAATAATAATTAATAATAATAATAATTTTGAACAGAAAAACAAAGAATGCAAAATTATAAGAAAAGTTTTAGGTCCACAAGTCATAGATGAAACATTTAGACTCAGAAGTAAAAAGGAAATAAAAATATATACAGACATTCATAATGATATTAGAAAATGAAGGTTAAAATTTTATGACCATATTAAACGAATGAACTCAAATAGGCTTACAAAACAGATAATGGAATTCTACGAAAACAGAAGTAAATCTCCAGTGGATACTATGAAGTGGATTGATGAAGTCAATAAGGACTTAAAAACTGCCAGGACTTACTAAAGAAGATATCCCAAACAGAGATATATTTAGAATTAAGGTTAATAAGTGGCAAGTTGACCAAGAGGACAAACCGAAGAAAAAAACTGGAACAACTTGGACAGATGAGAGAAAACAAGCTCATAGCAAAAGAATGAAAGAAATTTGGGCTCAAAGGAAGCGCCTCTAAGTACTTTGCGTAGTTCTACATGGGCTCATCCGCAATTAAAAAAAATGGAGCCCATGCCAAAGGCTCAAATAATAATAATAATAATAATAATAATAATAATAATAATAATAATAATAATAATAATCCGGTATTATGGCGTCTGCCGCCGTCTTCAGGAAACCAAACGCCATTCATTTCTGTCCATCCCTTAATCTTCCTCCAATCCCCTGATATCCATAGATTTATACCAATTGTTATTGAAAGAATTTCGACAAATAAATTTATTAATTGAATTTCTAAATTTACCCCTTCTATTCAAGTTTTCTTCGGTCTTCCTTCTCTTCCTCTTTTCCATTGGGATCCATTCCATAACAATTTTAGGCAATCTTTGCTCTGGCATTCTTTTGACATGGCCATACCACTACAATATTTTCTTTTCTATTTTAGCCATTCTAGATTTTCCAGCTGATTTTCTTAAAACATCCATTTCTATACTTAAAATTATTTTTATTTCCCTGGTAGGAATTTGCCAGACTTCAGCACCATATGTTAAAATACTCTGAATTATGGTTTGATATATTTGTAATTTTCTATTTTTTGTAATATTTTTGCTCCACCAAACAGAGTTTAAAGCTATGATGATGTTGATGGAAGATTTTCGGGCTGTAGGTCGTGGTCGTGAGGCAACCCTTGAGGATGCCAGACGCAGTCTTTGGCGAAACGTCGGGGAACTACAAGCCTCACGACCACGGCCTACAGCCTGAAAATCTTCATCAACATCATCATAGCAACTCCGGCCGTGAAAGTCTACGTGAATAGTTTAAAGCATTTATCGCTTGTTTTGTTTGTGCGATTCTATTTTTAATTTCCACTGTGTTATCGCCTGAATGGTCTAATTTTGTTTCTATATAAGTGCATTCAAAACTAGGTTTTAGTTTTTAATAATAATAATAATAATAATAATAATAATAATAATAATAATAATAACAGAACTACCTTTTTGTGCATCTAAACTAAACGCCATGACACAACAGGCCTGGAAGGCTCTTGGCCTACAAGTAGGCCGCTGGCTTCGCAACCATTTGTTCACCTTCCAGGTGGAGGATTATACAGCTAGTATAAGGATGACATGTGGTTAGCATGTTGAGTTCCCCAGTCGTTACAGCTGGAAGCTGCACAGATGCCTCATGATGGTGAGTAGAAATCGGACTAATATTGTACGAAATCTCATGAGAAAAGTCTCCACACCCCCACGCACATGGGGATTCGAACCAGCACATGACTCTTTGCCAAGGCATGACAACTTAGATCCCTCCGTTAAGAAGTGGGAATAATGAAAAAAAAACTGGCCAACTTTGTGTCAAACATTACATCTTTGTATTCCGAATCATTTTATCTTATTAGGTGAATCCTCACTTCTGTATTTCTAAATATATGTTCAACACTCTCAATCCAAAATCTGAACTAAACTCTTTCATAAAGTTGTATTTTTTATTGTAAAGTTTCGAGATTTATGTTAATAATATAATGACTAGAGATGAAACCTCTCCTTCCAATAACGCGAGGTTGACTAAGTTTTAACCATACAGTAGATGTGACTCTGAAATCTAAACAGCGGTCAGATGTAAACAAGAGCAGGTTTCAGACTTACAAAGAATATTTCGGTGGAATATAAAAATTACGCACTGACTGTTCGGAACATCTATCCATAGTAACATCCCGAGGGCAGGTCTTTCACTGCAATCATAGCATTTTCATGCTATGCTTTGAAGCTTTACTAGGGAATTATAGGCCTGGTAGCTTCCCGTTGATTTCCACACCGGTGAAGGATGATGAAGATAATGATAATGATGGCCGGATAATTTTCGGGGACCGTTGGGCCCTAAGCTCCCTGACATTTCTCTTACAGGTGAGGAAAAAAAAACCCAAAAAACTTTAGCCAGGAGCCTATCCCAACCGGGAATCGAACCCGGACCCGCTGCGTGACAAGGCAGCAAACTACTTCGAGACCACAGCAGTGGACTTTTTCGAAACATTTGGAGTGAAAAATAACTAATGTTAAGTGAATATTCTAAACCGTTGCTGTAAACCAGACATGACAGCAAACTATCCCTTCCCTCTGACGTCCATGTGCAATGATCCACTCATCAACCGTATTGGCGGATATCATGTTTAACGAATAAGGAATGGTTTCATCGCCAATAATTACTAATGGAGAATTTTTAGAACACGCTGTAGAAATTGGCGTTTAAAATTATTATCAAAATTGCGAATGCTTAAAAAGTAAATAATGCACATGTCAAATGACCTTGATAAAGGAGAATTGACGTCATGTGTAATGATCTCATCAACCTTATGCTGATATCGTGTTTACGAAGGAATTGTTTATCCCAATCATCGCCAATAATTACTAATGGAGAATTTTTAGAACACGCTGTAGAAATTGGCGTTTAAAATTATTATCAAAATTGCGAATGCTTAAAAAGTAAATAATGCACATGTCAAATGACCTTGATAAAGGAGAATTGACGTCATGTGTAATGATCTCATCAACCTTATGCTGATATCGTGTTTACGAAGGAATTGTTTCATCGCCAATAATTACTAATGGAGAATTTTTAGAACACGCTGTAGAAATTGGCGTTTAAAATTATTATCAAAATTGCGAATGCTTAAAAAGTAAATGATGCACATGTCAAATGACCTTGATAAAGGAGAATTGACGTCATGTGCAATGATCTCATCAACCTTATGCTGGATATCGTGTTTACGAAGGAATTGTTTTCATCGCCAATAATTACTAATGGAGAATTTTTAGAACACGCTGTAGAAATTGGCGTTTAAAATTATTATCAAAATTGCGAATGCTTAAAAAGTAAATAATGCACATGTCAAATGACCTTGATAAAGGAGAATTGACGTCATGTGTAATGATCTCATCAACCTTATGCTGATATCGTGTTTACGAAGGAATTGTTTCATCGCCAATAATTACTAATGGAGAATTTTTAGAACACGCTGTAGAAATTGGCGTTTAAAATTATTATCAAAATTGCGAATGCTTAAAAAGTAAATAATGCACATGTCAAATGACCTTGATAAAGGAGAATTGACGTCATGTGTAATGATCTCATCAACCTTATGCTGATATCGTGTTTACGAAGGAATTGTTTCATCGCCAATAATTACTAATGGAGAATTTTTAGAACACGCTGTAGAAATTGGCGTTTAAAATTATTATCAAAATTGCGAATGCTTAAAAAGTAAATAATGCACATGTCAAATGACCTTGATAAAGGAGAATTGACGTCATGTGTAATGATCTCATCAACCTTATGATGATATCGTGTTTACGAAGGAATTGTTTCATCGCCAATAATTACTAATGGAGAATTTTTAGAACACGCTGTAGAAATTGGCGTTTAAAATTATTATCAAAATTGCGAATGCTTAAAAAGTAAATAATGCACATGTCAAATGACCTTGATAAAGGAGAATTGACGTCATGTGTAATGATCTCATCAACCTTATGATGATATCGTGTTTACGAAGGAATTGTTTCATCGCCAATAATTACTAATGGAGAATTTTTAGAACACGCTGTAGAAATTGGCGTTTAAAATTATTATCAAAATTGCGAATGCTTAAAAAGTAAATGATGCACATGTCAAATGACCTTGATAAAGGAGAATTGACGTCATGTGTAATGATCTCATCAACCTTATGCTGATATCGTGTTTACGAAGGAATTGTTTCATCGCCAATAATTACTAATGGAGAATTTTTAGAACACGCTGTAGAAATTGGCGTTTAAAATTATTATCAAAATTGCGAATGCTTAAAAAGTAAATGATGCACATGTCAAATGACCTTGATAAAGGAGAATTATACATTTCCGGCTGTTACTGACATCGCGGTGAATCAGGGCGTATTTAGCTAACACGGATATCCTCCGCTGTTATAAGTGATAACCATAAAAGTTATATATTTTGTAATTTTCATAAAATTCTATATTATCGCTCTTGACTGTACAATTTAAAATTGTCAAAAACGCTTAATCACTCAATTTGTTTATACGAATTAGATCCTTTATACATCCTTCTAGCCTTATAGCTGATGTAATGACTCATCGTAATAACATATAGCTTGATAAGTTATAAAGAGGTATCCAAAATTAGAATTAAAAATTCTTAGGATATTAGCATGAACAGAGGTAGGTCTAATGGGAAATTATCATATATTCCGATAATGTTAAAATAAGAAAATGTATGTTCTATTTCGGAAAATGAAAATAACTTTTTCACAACGTGTAGATTCGTATGTTGAAAATGAAATCTGCTTTCTTAAAGATCCTATAATTCTAGAGCAATATCTTCTTCTTCATTTTTTAATTGGTTGTATTCAGTATGCTCCATTACATAGCGTAATGCTACATACTATAGTTGAATTTACATCAAATTAATTTGAGATTACGGTTCTTATATATATGTTCTTAATTGCTTTAACCTAATCTGATATTCTCTGCCTATTTGGTAACACAAAATATACAATACGAAGTATATTGCGATACAAGTGAGGTAAGCACTTGATACTGATCGAGAAAAAGTTTGTAAAAAACGAGGCGCTTGCGCCGAGCTTTTTTAATTTTCGAGATCTGTTACGTGCTTACCTCATGTGTATTGCATACTATTTTTGGGTCGATGTGACTAATTTTATTAAATATGGTAATAAATGAACTAAAATATTGGTTGGATGTAAATGGCTTCTATGAGAAAGAAACATTTGGTGATCGTTGCTATGTAGTTTATCATTTGTTTTATTATAAGCAAGGATTGTTGGCTGTTATATGTAGTACCGTGATTAGAATCTGTTTGATAATTTTATTATGGAAGGAGTTATGGTAGATGATAGAGAAATTGAAGAAGGCTGGAGAGTGGGATGTTCTGCATTTATTCCGGGAAAGTCTAAAGAAAGATACGAGTTAGTGTACAAAACATTCAAGAAATGTTTTATTTTACTTACCGAACGTGTGCTTTTTGAGGCCATATCAGCATTGCGATTTCTTTTGTTTGCATAGCAACCAGGTTAGATGTGGGAACGTTGACTTACTTCCAGTAACAACAATATTGGTAAGTATAAAAAATTAGTCACTTCGACCAAAAAGATTGTTTAGGGTATTACAGTTTGTCTATAACGTGCGGAAGTCCATGTTTTTAATACATTTTGAAAAATGTTGTAGGTGTCTTGAGAGTAGTTGTTCCTCAGGTACTGGCCATTGTGCTTTTTCCAGTTCAATCGCCAGTTTCATCTCGTCCCTTTGTTTTTTTTTTGTAGTTTTGGACACCTGTAGAGTAGATGCTGTACTGATTGTTCCTCTTGCAGACAGGTACAAGTGAGGTCATCTATTGCGCCCAATCCTGTAGATATATACCTTTGTTTTGCCTCATCCACTTATAATTGCTATTGTTGCTGGATTAATAAGGATGCTTAGTTTCATTCTGAGGATGACGGAAGGAAGGAATCGTTTGCATTGGGAGCCTTTGGTTATGTTGTCCCACTGTTGTTGCCATTGCTGAAGTCCTTCTTCCTTGGCAGCATTCACAATTGAGGTTTTGGGTTGTTTGGTATATACTAAATTTGTGCTGTTTTCAAGAACAGCTTCTTTTGCATATTTGTCAGCTAGCTCATTCCCGATGAATCCTACGTGCGCTTTGATGGATTGAAAAGCAAAAGGTTCGTTCCGGCCTCAGGCAGAAAACTGATTTCTCCATCGTGCTCTTGGCCGTCCCACACATCTATACCCTCTCTGGCTTGTATTAAAGTTTAACAATTGTAAAACAGTACCTGATGTCTCAGTCGTCCTCAATAATTTGCTGTGTTGTTTTATAGGAGGCATTTCGATAACTTATGTATCATCTGCTTTCATTTTGGTTCTGACTGTTGTTGGTAATTGTTTTGTACAGAGAGTTTATATTGCTGGGTACGTTCTCATTCAGCAGGTGTTTATTTGTGGTTTCCTTGATAATTTCTAACTCTTCAAGAACGTTGATTTTCAGTACCAAAATGAAAGCACAAGATGATACTTAGGTCATCGAAAGGCCTCCTATAAAACAGCACCGCAAATTATTGAGAACGACTGAGACATCAGGTACAGTTTTACAATTCTTAAAACTTTAACAATGACCTCAACGGAGTTTTCGTAATGTATTTTTAAGATCTAGCTTATATGTGTTATTTATATTTGTTATACGTTCAATATCCATCCTTTGAATGTGGTCCAACCAATTTTGTTTGTATTATTTTATTCTGTCTGTTAAACTGAATATGTTAAGCTCATTCCTAATATATTTGTATATATTTTTTTATCTTGTATTGTATATCTAGCTACATGTCTCCGGAAACTCATTTCTGTAGATTCTATCTTAGTTGATTTTTTGTCCAAGTCCAATTTTCGGAGCTGTATAACAACATATGAACAGGCATAACCGATAACCTTATAAAAATTTAATTTCGTTTCTTTCCTCGTGCATTTAAAATCAAACTACAGCTCGCCGGCCAGATACAGTCCTCCATCACTTTCTATCATTAACATTCTAATAAATTAAAATATGCTAAGGCTAGGCCTGTAAATTAATATTAGTCTATCAGTAATGGAACAACAATTTGTGAAATGTGTTATAACGACATAACAAGAAAAGTAGCAAATCAACACAAGCTTACAATAATAATAATAATAATAATAATAATAATAATAATAATAATAATAATAATAATAAAGTCACAACAGCTATAATAGGGCCTATGGCCTGCGCCATCTTGATGTTTCTTTTATTTGGCCCGCGATACAAATAAGTTTGGGCGGTTGTAATTTAGGATATATAAAAATACATTTATATTTTTACAACTAAATGTGCCTTAACACCAAAAATAATTAACAATGTCAGGTAACAAAATGAGAGAGATATTTTTTTTTGTTTGTTTATAAGTTACTTTTTGCAACTCTTCATAGGCTCTCTTCTTAAAATCATTAGGATATGTCTTTAATATTTCCTTTAACGTCATAAAATGGGTGTGGATTTAACATTTTGTTCTTGGGGAGGAGACAATAAATTTTAAATCTTCAGCATAACTTGTACATTTTTTTTTAATTGACGCTCTGAATAAAAGTTGTTGGTAATAACTAATTATTTTTTCTAATTAATTAAATTAATTAAATTATTTATTTATTTAGCCTGGTAGAGTTAAGGCCATGTGGCCTTTTCTTTCACTCATTAGGACAAATATATGTTATCCGGCGGTGCGTTCTTTGCCGGGCAGGTGTAGGGACAATGCCCTCTATAGACGTCGGAGAGAGCACGAAACCCTTGCACACGTCCTTGGGGAATCATTGAGAAACGTTCGGCACCACACTATTCGAAACATGATGGCAGAAGCCTTGCGAGATAATGGATACGCAGTTTATAAGGAAGTTCATGGCGTGGCCACTAATGGGAGTAATAGATGAATTATTGCATTTAGGCCATCTTCTAAAATTGGTATGATATTAGATCCCACAATTTATTTTGAGGCTCATAGTGGCCAACCTGAGGAAGTTGACTCTGAAAAGAAAGCCATATATGAGCTAACAGTTGACCATTACAAAGATAAATATCAATTATATAATATGACTGTAAAGGTCAATTTCAAGAAACCATCTTTCAATAGAACAAGTGGTAGGCCTAAGATATAACTTCCTAGGTTGTGAAATATCATACACAGCGGAAACAGATATAAATAACAAACTAAAGAAGTTTAATTATATAACAGGAACACTAAAAAGAACTTTGAAAAATAAAGCCAAGAAAGACTATAATGAATTTATACAAGACAATGGCAGTGCCTATTATTACTTATAGATCTGAAACATGAACAGTGACAACACAACAATCTGCCAGAATACAAGCTGCTGAAATGAAATTCCTCAGATCAATAGCAGGATATCAAAGAACAGACAAAAAACATAACACAGAAATAAGACAACAACTAAAAGTAGAGTTAAACACAACAATAGTGAAATACAGAACAAACTGGAAAGAACACTTGGCAAGGATGACTGAGAATAGAATACCAAAAGCAGCATACAGCTGTTCACCACGAGGAAGAAGAAGTTTGGAAAGACCAAAGAAAAGATGGAAACAGTAGCAATTTGGAGCCAGAACAGGCTAGTAAATAAGCCTAAATCGTGATGAAGAAAAAAAAACCATCTTTACAACATTTCTATTTTATAGAATATTCTTCAATTATAATTTGAATTTTTTAATGTATTTACAAAATGTATTTCATCAATTTCGAAAATGAATTGTCTGTATCACTTTGTCCTTGTGGCAATCCTCTTTATGAGGAAAGTTTTATATAATAATATTATAGAATATAGAAATCACAATTAACTCTAATATTAAATACGTCTACTAAATAAACGTTTAATCAAGAAGATGATATCTATAAGATTAAGATCGGTAGAGTAATAATATTGCCTGGAAGGTAGTCCTGGAATTGAGAAGATTACACATCGTTGTAGCAATATGTTCAAACAAAGTATTTTTATTAAAATATATATACAGTCAATATGCCCATTTCACCAATAAATGTTTAAAATGGTCAACAAGTTTCTACAGCCAAGCTGTCATTCTCAAGACCAGATATTGACATATCAGTCAATATCTGGTCTTGAGAATGACAGCTTGGCTGTAGAAACTTGTTGACCATTTTAAACATTTATTGGTGAAATGGTCATATTGACTGTATATATATTTTAATATTGTATCACCAAGAAGATCAATTGTGTATTAAAGTATTTTTATGATTGAGAGTTTAAAATCCTTTATCGACAAATCGTAAGGATTGGTTGGCGTGGGACAATTGAAAGAACCTACAAAGTGAGAGGTTAAAATAAAAATAAAGAAAGAATAACTAATTTGTGTTAACAGTAGGTAGTACATTATTGTCACTCTGGTAGGCCAAGAGTCGTCTAGGCGTGTCGCGCCATGGAGAGAGATAGAGAGATTAAACAAAACATAATCATTTATGATGATCTCGTAGAAGATTTCCGGGCTGTTGGTCATGGTCTTGAGGCTTGTAGTTCTCCGACGTTTCGCCAGATACAAGATCATACTCCGGCCGTGAAAGCCTAAGTCAATATAACTATAATTTCTGTTATCTATAGCAGAAACTGTACGATACTTATCTATTTGTGGTCTAAAATAGAATAAAATGGTATACCTGGCAGGGATACATTAATACCCTTCTGACAGAAGACTCCAAATTCTCCAGGGAGGAACAATCCCCGGTTCCCCCCGGTCAATCCGAACCCATCGTAAGATGTGTTTATTATGTGAAAAAACATGCAGACACACATATTTTATTAACAACTTTAATATAATTCTAAATTGAAGAGTTAATTTATTATGTATATGCTTAGTGTGTCTGTGTTAAAATAGCGATATAGGAGTGGAGCCCCAAATGTCTCTTATAAACATGTATCATGAAGACCCCAAAAATAAACATGGATAATGATAACGTGACCATTTACTTGCTTACATCTGCATGAAATATAGTGAGAACAGGGGACTATGGAGTACCTACGCAGTACGTGTGACAAAATGTGACAGAAATACAATCTATATCCACGTCGTGAATATAACAATTCACATGGCCAGGGAGGCTAACTAGTAGACCCTGGATTTATGGCAAAAATCATTTTTTTATTTGTGACCGTCAAAAACATTTGAGTGTACAGATAAGTTATTCATGATCTATTAAATATTTTTGGAAAATTTTCCTTTTGTCTTTTTTGTATTTTGTAGCTTATGTTGTAGTGCTCTGCCTTTTTTATCTTCTTTTAATTGTGTTCTTATATTTTCAACGTTTTCTCTCATTGTAATTTAGTTTTTGTTTGGCAGGAGTTAGAGGTAATTGTTTGTTCCAAGTGAATGTTGTAAAGGATGGCATGCGCTGTATTTTGTTTTGTGCACTCCTGTACTAATAATGGCCTAATTATCATTCTGTTTTTAGGAAAGTAAGTTGAATTTACCAGAGAGGCCTTGGTTTCCATTGACAACGTCATGTAATAGCTCAACTTACTTCCCTAGGGAAGAAAAGTAATTGAATTAATTAATAATGTGAAAATGTTACATACTTAAGATTTTATTGAGTAATACAATACTTTTTTATTGCATCACACTTATTTATTACTTTGATTATTCAAATTTATAGCGATTTAATAGCACAATTAATCATATCTGTAATTAATATGCAGTCTGAAATCATTATTTAAAATGTCTGCCACTAATTCAGACAACAATTGTAGTTTTTTTTATCAACATTCCCTTGCTATCAAACAATTTAACTCTTCAAACAAGATATAAATTCACACGAAATATAAAAAATAAACATAATAATTATTAGTAACCTATAGGAGTGAACGAAATTATATATGCAATTCGGGAAGTATCCTAAGTACATTTACTGGAACTTATTTGCTTGCCCTCGCTAAAGCTCGGGCTCAAAGACGTCCTCGACTAATAATGTACTACTTACTTCCCTTGTTGGGTATATAACTATTATTAAGACAAGGGTGTGTATTATCGCCACTCCTTTTAACATTTATCTGGACGATATTATAAAGAGATGGAAAGAGGAAGCACCATTAGGTGTCCACATTGGAGGAACTAATGTGAAAATTCTAGCATATGCAGTCGACCTTGTAATTAGATTAGATTAGATTTATTTAGCCTGGTGGAGTTAAGGCCATGTGGCCTTCTCTTCCACTCACCAGGACAAACATATATTACATCAGAATATAACAATCTTAATTAACTCTAATATTAAACACTAAGTAAAAATTTGATCAAAAGATAATATCTAATATACGTATTACGATCTATAATACAACCAGTTAATATTAGTTAAAATTAAGACTAAAACTAATAATAAAATGTATACAAGCAAGGCATATTAAATTGTCCCTGTCTAGTGTATATAAAAAACAGGAAAATAATGAGATATAGAAAACTAATTTTACGATTATACAATATTTAAAAACAATACAGGATTCAGAGGATAACTTAAAAGTCGATTAACTTATTAGACCAGATCGTAAAGGAATATAATTTTAAAATTTCTATTTTTAAAACTATGATCATTGGTATTCCAGGGTAAACACCCAACAAGAGCAAGAATTATATTAGATGATAAGTGTCTGGAACAAAAGCAACGTTTTAATTATTTGGGTTGCGACATTAATTATGATTTGAATCTAGTTACAACAAATTAATTAAATATATATAATATATATATATATATATATATATATATATATCAAATGATGTGCAGAATAAATAAAAGTACACTGAAAAAAATACGAATAGATACTAAAGTGAAGATCTTTAGAGTAATGACAATGCCGGCTTTAACATATGGTAGCGACTCCCGAACATTAAGGAAAACATATTTTAGCTGTAATCAGGCGTCAGAAATGACATTTTAAATCATTAGTGGGATATACAAAGTTAGATAAAATAAAATAAATCAAGAAGTTATAAATAAATATATTTGCAATAAATAAAAAATAGATGACTATAGACATAAATGTAAGTAACATTTGGAAAGAACGGATGACAGGATGAATAATTCTGTCCAAGAGGACCAAGAGGACGAAAATATCCAAAGACGACCAAGATAGAGATGGAATGAGGTCTAAACCATGAAATGATGAAGAAGAAGAAAGAAAGAAAGAAAGAAAGAAAGAAAGAAAGAAAGAAAGAAAGAAAGAAAAAATGCGCTACGAATAGCCTATATTAAAATCAAAGTTACGAGTAGTTGATTTTTTCGTTGAAAATTAACATTGCGGCGGGCATTTGAAACATAACTAAGGAATTCAGCTTTCAACTAACACTAAGAAACTGGGCCTGGAAATGCTTATCATTAATTGTATATGATCTCAACCAGAAATGCACTCTATATTGGAAATGAATAGTTGATAACAAATGAGGGAATTCAAATACTTAGGAAAAGTAATTACAAACAGGAATGAGATGCAGAAATAAATTAAAGGGTATCAGTCCAGCTTCTCTAAAAAAACGTTAAATTAAAAATATGTAAAACAGTTATTCTTCCAGTTATATGGGTCCGAAACATGGGCTCTTACTTTAAAGTAGGAGAAAATATTGAGTATTTGAGAATAAAGTTCTTAGGAAAACTTAGGATGAAAGAGAGGCGAACAGACAGGTGAATGGAGAAGACTAAATAACAGTGAGCTACATGATATTTATGGGAAACCAGATTCAATAAGAATAGTTAAGTTTAATAGAGAATAATGGAAACTTCTTATAGAAAAACAATGGGAAAGCGCCCAGTAGCTAGTAAAAATGAGATGGGAAAATTATATTAACTATCATTTGAGGGAGTGGATTATACAAGGAATGTCTGGAAAACATCTGACTATAGGGAGAGTTTAGGTCTGCGTGACTATGGACCACCGTGTTCGATATTAATTGGCAAATGATAACTTTTAAGTGTTAATAATCCGAAGAAACACCTTGTTGTTATGTGTAAACAATAATAGACAATTTTAAAAGACTAGTCTAGAATTTTTGTTATTAGGCCTATGTTATTTTAATTAGAACTGGAAGTAAACATCAATAAAACTAATCATATGTCCACACATAGACATACATTATACAATGAAAATGGACAGTTAATGACAAATGAGGAAAATTTTGAAGAAGTGGCTGAATTCAAATACCTAGGGACAATAATTAGAAATAAATAGGAATGAGATGCACAAAGAAATTAAACATAGGCTCAATTCTGGAAATATATGCTATTATGCATTGCAGGGATTTTGTCATTGCTACTTCTCTAAAAAGCGTTAAACAAAAAACAAAAAAAACAAATATATATATATATATATATATAACTGTTATCCTCCCGTTATATTATATGGATGCAAAATATGGACTCTTATTTTAAGGGAGGAGAAAATATTACGAGTATTTGAGAATAAAATTCTTATGAAAATTTTTGGATGAAAGAGAGATGAACAGACAGGCGAACTGAGAAGACTTATATAAGAGCAGGCTACATGATCTCTATAGGAAACCAGATATAATAAGAATAGTTAAGTCTCACAGACTGCGATGGACAGGACACGTGGCACGAATGGGGAATGAAAGAGAGGTATGCAAGCTTCTTGTAGGGAAACTAGAAGGAAAATGCCAAGTTAATAGACCAATTATGAGATGGGAAAATAATATTAACCATGATTTGAGAGAAAAGTCCGCGCGACCATGAACCTACAGGTTAGATAGTGCCAGTGAGTTAGTTAGTTACTTAGAGACAAACATTTTGAGATAGGGAAGCAATGGTTGCGAAGTAAAGTGGCCGAGTTACAAGGAACTTAAGTAAAGTCTGATTCTGATAATCAATATGAAAGTAAAAGTAGCAGTGCAATTTGTACTTGATTAATTTCACATCTTATTAGGAACCCTAGGAAACCTAGTTGTTAAAAATACGCATATTCTAAAAATATCAAAGAATGCAAGTAATTTCCCTCGCAAATTTATTGATATTCCATTCATAATAATTCTACCCGTGGGCAGGTCTTTCACTGCAATCATGTTGCAATTTTCATGTTATGCTTTGCAGCTTTCCACACCAGTGAAAGATGATTATGATAATGATAAGAATGCTGAGCTGATGATGATGATGGCCGGATGATTTTCTGGGACAGTTGGGCCCTAAGCTTCCTTACATTTGTCTTACAGATGAGGAAAAACCCCGAAAAAACTCACCCAGGAGCCTGTCCCGACCAGGAATCGAACCCGGACCCGCTGCGTGGCAAGGCAGCACGCTACTTCGAAACCACAGCGGTGGACTTAGTGATATTAGAGATACCAAATTTCGAAAATAATGTTAACCAATTATTAAGAACCAGGTTATTTTAAGTTTAGTGTTAAGGATATTTTGATGCACTCGAAAATCCTACAGAATTGCATTCTGTTATCGTTTTTGAAATAGAACTTTAGTAGAAGAGTTCTACCTCCTTAAAAGATTTACAATCTTTCACCTTAACCTCAGTCATTCTAGGGTTTCCCAGGGGTTAAAGTGGCACGCAGTAGGGTAGTTGATTCAGGTAATACGCTACAAGTCGGAAGATCGCAGGTTCAAGTCCCAATTTTTTTAAAAACTAGCCTATACCTTCTGGTGCACCATGTCCCTATACCCTATCCGCTCTTAAAGTGATCCTCGTCAAAACAAAACTATGTGACCTGCTCGCTTTTAATTGGTTATGGACACCGACATACGTTGTAGAAGCAGTAAGTACGCGAAAAAGCAGTTCCCTTCATTAAATTAAAAATATGTTCTCTGAATATCCTTGTTATTCTTCGTGAATGAAAATAATAACATTCAAAACATACAAAATATTTTAAAATATACCTAATCAATAATTACAACTTAAGATAGTTTCTTACATATGGGGAGGCTTGTTTCAGTCGATTCTCATGAAACAAAATGGCTGAAAGTATCGAGTCTTCTGTTGCTGTGTCGTCATCTCTCTGTCAAAAGTGACAGTAATTGTGGCGCGAATGGCGGAAGGATATTGCTTCTACAGCGTACGTAGGTGTCCATAACCAATGAAAAGCGAGCAGGTCACATGCTTTTGTTTTGACGAGGATCACTTTGAGCGGACAGGAAATAATGTCAACTCAGTCTCTAATGGAAACGAGTTCCAGACGCACGTTCTGGGGGTAAAGGCTGCTGACATATTAGAGCTAACAACATGATAATCGTGCCGATTGTTAAAAAAATGGGAACCTTAATCTCTTACTACCCGAAGACCTGTAAGGGGTTCACTGCACTTTTCTAGAAAGTGTAATCAGGAATGAAATTAATTTAACGCAAATTAAACTTATATTTTTTTCTTTCATATTGAATTATAATTAAAAAATAATCAAATTTCGAAAATATTATTAACCATTTATTAACAGACTTTCCAGAGTCCTTAATAGTATATTTAATTGAAGGGCTTAGGGCAGTAACATGATAAGCCACATTCTGTTAGGAAATGTCATTTATTACATTTATAGCAAATAAATATATTGAAATATCGATAAAACCACTTGTAAGTGCGCCAGTAATGAGTTAAAACATAAAGACACACAATGTATTAACAACAATACAGCCCAATTAGTAGTTACATTTTTTAAACATTAAAATCCTTATATCTCAGAAAAAAAAACAATATGTGCCCTAAGCCCTTCAATTAATTTAGTGGAAATAATAGATAGAGCAGACATGAGGTTTCTGATATATGTAGCAAGGAATACAATTTTAAATAAAAGGTGAAATGCAGATATAAGAGAAGATTTATACTTGTAGCCTACATTCCGGGCTATCGCTCGGTTTTTAAACATTTTCCTCGATTCTGTAAAACCACTTCCCAACCTTGCATCGTAATATAGGCCTACTAATTAAAATATAGACTGAATAAAACACAATGCGAATGTGGTCTATTATTAGCTAACACTAACAAAACATGGGATAGAAATAAAATAAAATAAAATAAAGAAAGAAAAGCTTCCTAGATGAATATTTATAGGTAGCCTATATACAAAATGCCGAATATAGTTGTTATTCAGGTTATGTTTTCATTGTACGGAACTTATGATATGAGTTAATTAGAATTTACATAATGATAATGATTGACAGTCCCTGACATGACTGAGAAGTGAGTTCCATGCTCCAGTCACAGATATTGTGTAAGCTTCAGAGTATAAACATGTCCTGCGCTATGGTATCGAAAGCAAAGATATATATTGTGATCTTGTGCCTAATTTTTGACGAGCCGATACATTTTGAAAACGCATTGATAAATAACTCGGTAAATATGTGTATAGAATTTGGAATAGCTAAACATGTTAATGTAGAGTTCTTCTGTCATTTAGATGTAATCATGATATGGCCTGAAACGATAATTGTTGTGTATTCAATCATCTACCAGCTACAATTCAGATTTCCTCTTCCTTCCCTACAGACTACTAATCGAAGTCATAGGCTTATACGTCCTATAGAATATGTAGGCCTCTGTAAAATGGTAAAAAAAGAATAAATAATTATAAAATTATATTATATTGTAGTTCTAGTTAGTTTTCTGGATTTATGAGTATAATAAAATTATAGAAAAATTGTAAGACTCTATATTTTCTTCTTCTTCTTCTTCTTCTTCTTCTTCTTCTTCTTTGGCGCTATGATGCATTGAAGTTAATCTTGGCTTCCCTAATCAACTAGCCTACATCCATTTTGTCCGTCTTGAACCTTCTTACTCCATCTTTTAATATCAGTTTGCCTGTTGTCATTGTATATATCATCCATAGTAATCTTTGTCTACCAACTTTTCTTTTTCCTATTATTTTCACTTCTAAAGTAATCATAATTGAACTTGACAACACGCCCTACCCAATACATTCTTTTTCTTTAATATATATTTATTTTATTATTTATACACAGATTTTCAATGTTTACACACCTTTCTGTGCCTAAGTTTTATTTTCCTTGTCCACTCGTCCCTATCCATCCACTCCATGTCCTCCAGTCCTCTTGTTCTCATTCCAATTATTATATATTTCATTCATGAGTTTCGAGCTCTTCTTTTCTTTCTTCTTCCACGTGTTCACAATTCCAATGATTTTCTGGGTAATATTTCTTCATGTATTCGTCGTATATGCTCATACCTATTTAGTTGCTTATATCTTGTAAAATACACAGATTCAAATGTACAGTGACTTGCCCTGCGACTGGAATGACTTGAATTCCAGTGGTGGATAAATTCTTCGGTTCCTCTCTTGATGAGGGTGGAACCCCAAGTTCCAAGGCTTGAGCCCATTTGCTCCGGTTGTTAAATTTTTACTGTTAAATTAATAGCTACTGCCGCTGCAGAAGGCATTTGCATATTATCTTATATAATCTATTGTTGAATTTTAATATTGCCTATGTATTTTACAAAGTTTAGTTTGTAAAAGAATAGTAATTGAGAATAAAATGACAACAAATGTCATGTTAAAATAATGTAGTTACAGTATGCACTAATCGTAATACGATTGAATGGATGTATATTGTTATCTCTGACAATTTTCATAACACATTTGATGGTTACAAAGATTTAATTAATTTCTTGGAAAATATGCCAATCACTTTTATTAAAAAAATTCAAATATCAGATCTCTAGCACGTACAATGCCTTCGTCGCCATGATCCTGTTGCTCCATTTAGTAGCATAGGACATCAGTAAGAGCTTTCAATCGGACATGATTACTGGCAACAATCTTCACTTCATTCCAGGATTTTCCTATTTTCATCGTGTCATCATAGACAGTTCGCTTCCAGGTACCACGTGGACGTCCTCTATTTCTGGATCCCTGATGATTCCAATCAAGTGCACGTCATTTCATAGAGTCAGGGTTTTTCCTAAGAGCGTGGTCTATCCAGCGCCATTTCCTCTTCCTAATTGGCACATATACTGGTACCTCACCAGCTTTATCTCACAAGACTTTGTTTCTTGCAACTTCAGTCCAGTGTATAATGAATATTCTTCACTTACAACGATTTATAAATACTTGCAGCATTTGTTGCATTTTGTTATTAAATAACCAGTTTCTGATCCGTATAATATTACAGATTTAATATATATATATATATACCTTGGGTTATTTCTTTTACTTTTAAATTGAGTAGCCACCCAGGCAATATTGTAACCCAATTTCTCCAAGTTGAGTAAAGTAAAGTAATCCCACTACAGGCCTCGGAAGGCCCTTGGGGTAGTAGGAGGTTAAGGCTCCCACTTTTTCTAGACAATCGGCACTTGATGTCAGCCGGGTTGTCAGCCCTGCGTGACGGACGCCTTTATCCCCAGAACAAGTGCCTGGTACTCATTTCCGTTAGAGGCAGAGTCGACCCCAGGGCCATAGTGCCGCCAGAAGGTTTTGGGCAGTTTAAAAATCCTGACCCCACCGGGACTTGAACCCTAGACCTTCCGACTTACAGCGCAGTACCTTAACCACTAAGCTACTTAAAAATATTGTTAATGGCACGAGGGAGCTTTTCCCATACAAAAATCAACTTTGGATAAAATTGGGTTTATAATAATGTTTTGGGCGGCTATTATATTGATTCCTGGATTCATGTACAACACGAATTTAAAGTTTTACTGAAGTGATATTGTATTTTAGCGAGGATATGACTTGCATTGCTTAGATCGAATCACAAAGCACAACTCCTTTAGAGAATGAATATAATATTACACAAAGTTGGGAGAAACATTCATAAAACGGCAATTCTTCCAGTTATATTAGGCCTATATGGATGCGAAACATTGTCTCTTACTTTAATAGAGAGGAAACGATAACGAATATATGATAATAAAGTGCCTAGGAACACATTTGGTCTAAAGAGAAGTGAACATGTAAGTGAATAGAGAATGTGGAATGATTGGGGAATAAAAGAGCGGTATGGAAACATCTGTGGAAAAATTGGAAAAACTGGAGGGAAAGTTGTCAGTAGGTAGGCCAAGAAAGAGGTGGAGGAATAATATTAACATGCCAAATACGGTACCAAATAAATAGTTTAAAAATTTGATATCTCCGTAATTGTATATCCTCTTCCTAAAGTCCGGGAACTAGAAATGATGCACTTTTTATGGGTATGTCATATTAAAGAAGATTTCAAATCATATTGCTTTTTATATTTGGTTTGACAGTGACTTGATACGGGAACTACATGTAACTTGGGGGCACGCCGTAGCGTAGTGGTTAAGGCACTGAGCTACAAGCCGGAGGGTCGAGGGTTCAAGTCCCGTTGGGGTCAGGATTTTTAAACTGACCCAAACCCTCTGGCGGCACTATGGCCCTGGGATCGACTCAGCCTCTAACGGAAATGAGTACCAGACGCTTGTTCTGGGGTAAAGGCGGCCGTCACGCAGGGCTGACAACCCGGCTGACATCAAGTGCCGATTGTCTAGAAAAAGTGGGAGCCTTAACCTCCTACTACCCCAAAGGCCTCTTGAGGCCTGTTGTGGGATCACTTTACCTTACATGTAACTTGACAGATCTCTGTATGGCATTAAACTGTTGTCATATCTTCTGTTACAAGTTGTAGTAATTCCTTTAATCCTTAGCTTGAATTCTAGATTTCAGAGTAAAAAAAATATTAGTGGATAAACGCTGGCACAGTAGCATCATTGATGTTAGATCAGTTAGAGGGACAGACTGCAATTCAGATCATCATCTGGTCAGGGTGAAAATCAGACAACGGCTATCGCTTATGAGAGGAACAAACGCTAAAGATGATTCTGTAAAATATGAATTAAAAAACTTGAAAAATGATGAAATGCGGCAAGAATACCAAATCAAAATTGCTAATAGATTTGAAATACTGGAATCTTCAGATGACAATGTGGCAAACGAAGAAGAAACTGATATAAATAAAGAATGGGAGGCTATGAGAGATACTATTAAATTGTCAGCATCAGAAAGCATTGGTTGTTTAAAAAAGAGGCAAAACAAGAAATGGTTTGATGAGGAATGTGCCGACATTGTAAAGAAAAGAAAGCTAGCAAAAATGAAATGGTTACACGAGCCAAATGAAGTAAATTTAGAGCAATTGGGTAGTGTTAGACGGGAAACCACCAAGTTACTAAAGAGTAAAAAGAGGGAATATTTGAGAGAGAAGATTAATGATCTTGAAATGAATGCAAAAAATAGGAACATTAGAGAATTATATCAGGGAATTAGTATAGAGAAGAAAGGGTTTCAGGCTAGAACAAACATAATTCGGAATGAAAATGGGGATATGATTGCAGATTCCAAGAGTATATTAAATAGATGGAAAAGTTATTTTAATCAGCTATTAAATGTACATACAGAACAGGACATTGAGGAGGATAAGTTACAGACAGCAGAAATGCTAGTCTCAGAGCCAAGTGCATTAGAGGTTGAAATGGCAATTGAAAAATTGAAGATGTATAAAGCATCAGGTTCAGATGAGATCCCAGCAGAACTGATCAAATCAGGGGAGAAAAATTGATGGACAAGATACGTTGTTTGCTTAGTATGATTTGGGAAAAAGAAGCTCTTCCAGATGAATGGAAGGAATCAATTATCGTACCAATTTATAAGAAAGGAGATAAAACTGATTGCAACAACTATAGGGGCATCTCATTACTTTCAACTTCGTACAAAATTCTAACAAATATATTAGTAAGCAGACTTACTCCCTATATTGATGACATTCTAGGAGATCATCAATGTGCATTTAGAAGAAACAGGTCTACAACAGATCAGATTTTTAGTATAAGACAGATTTTAGAAAAGAAATGGGAATATAATGGCACTGTACATCAACTATACGTAGACTTCCAAAAAGCATATGATTCAATTAAGAGGGAGAAGTTATATAGTATCCTGCTGGAGTTCGGAATTCCTAAAAAGTTAGTTAGACTTATACGAATGTGTCTAAATGGCTCAACGAGTAGGGTGCGTGTAGGCAAACAGTTTTCAGACACTTTTGAAATCCAGAATGGGTTGAAGCAAGGGGATGCACTATCTCCTCTACTATTTAATTTTGTACTAGAGCATGCCATTAAATCTTTAGAGAATGAGGAAGGCTTACAACTGAATGGTATTAATAAGCTGTTAGTTTATGCTGATGATGTAGTACTACTGGCCGATAGCGAGGAGATACTAAAGGCCAACACGCACACACTATTGAGTAACACTAAGAAATTAGGACTGGAAGTAAATATCAGTAAAACTAAATATATGGTCACACGTAGAAATACATTATATAATGGAAATGGACAGCTAATGACAAATGAGGGAAATTTTGAGGAATTGGCTGAATTCAAATACCTAGGAACAATAATCACAAATAGGAATGAGATGCACAAAGAAATTAAACATAGGCTCAATTCTGGAAATGCATGCTATTATGCATTGCAGAGACTCTTGATGTCCCAACTCCTTTCAAAAAACGTTAAGCTGAAAATATATAAAACTATTATTCTACCAGTTATATTATATGGGTGCGAAACATGGACTCTTACTTTAAGGGAGGAAAGGAGATTACGAGTATTTGAGAATAAAGTTCTTAGGAAAATTTTTGGACCAAAGAGAGATGAACAGACAGGTGAATGGAGAAGACTACATAACAATGAACTACACGGTCTTTATAGGAAGCCAGATATAATAAGAACAGTTAAGTCCCGTAGACTGCGATGGGCAGGACATGTTGCGCGTATGGGGAATGAAAGACGTGCATGGAAACTTCTTGTAGGAAAGCCAGAAGGAAAACGCCCAGTTGGTAGACCAAGAATGATGTGGGAGAACAACATTAACTATGATTTGAGGGAAGTAGATTATACAGGGAATGATTGGAAAGCATTAGCTCAGGATAGGGATATATGGAGAGCTTATGTCCGTGCGGCCATGAACCTACGGGTTCGATAGTGCCAGTGAGTAAGTAAGTAAGAGTAAAAAAAAAAAATACTATCTTTTTTGTATTACTAAATGAAGAAACCAGAGGGAGTCAAATCCAGGGATCTGGGAGGCAATTTCTGTTCTATGGCGAATGTGGGACCTGCGAATATTGACGGCAAAAATCCAAATATTAAAAAAAAATGAGTTCCTTTTTAATCTGACATACATATCCATATCGTAGCAAAAATCCCAGAGATAATTAAATTACACTTAAAACTGTATATCTTGGTCACCCACGGTCCCATACAAGTTGAGCAACTTTATACCGACGCCCAACTTGCAAATTAATCATCACTTTTCATACAGTATTTATTCAGTAACGTGTTTAAAAACACAGAAAAATAACATAGGAAAAATAGCATTAAACACATAAAAAGGGAAAGTTTAATTACAATAAAATTTCGAATTCAGTTAATTTCTTTCGCTTGTTACTTGCAACACTCATCTTTAAAAAATCGATCTATTCACCTAGAATCTTAGCGCACAAGTAAAATACATTCCTAGAACTATTGTAAAATAAATAATAAAAGGCAGGAAATATAGCCTTCTAAGTACGCGTTATTCACTGCAAAACTGTTTTCTGAAACTATTCGAGTAGAATAAAGTTTATGCCCTTGTTAGAGGTTAAAAATACAATTTATCAATAGTTATGTAATTACGTATGTTAGGGAATTCCAATCTGTTGTTCAGGTTTCTAACAAAATACAGGCAGTTCAAGTCATGTGGACAGTTTTGACACACATTTTTAGGTAGCTAGTTAACGATGGCCAAAACAGACACTTTAAAATTATTAAGAAAATAAGCTCTGAATTTGAAAAATTTCTCAATTTCCAAGATACAGAATTGATAATTCATAAAATACAATAGGAATTTCCCATTTGCACAGAAATGTGGCCAACTTTGGCAGATTTTCGACTTACAAGAGTGACCAACTTCACACCTTTTTTACTGTATAAACATTATACAATACACACTTCCAACTTAGAAATATAAAATTATACGTTCACAATACGTTTAACCTCAAATCATTTCAAAAAATGTATTACAAATTATGGTTATATACTCGTATGTCCTGATGTTCTGGATTTTTCCCCCCAGATCTTCATATTTTATTGATTTCAGTAAATGTTATAATCAAAACAATGTACTTCCTAAATTCAAAATACCTCTAAATCAAAACTATAAAATTCTATACGTTTCATATGACGGAACTGCCAACTTCGAAAATTAGTAACCATTAATGCAGTACAAAATGCACTAGGTTAAGGTGCAGTTCATAACTAAATGAAGATAAATTGCAATGCAATTAAAATTTATGTTACAGTGAATGAAATATTAATATGAAGGTGTATTTAACAGTAATTTTATAAATACGTATAATTGATTTGAATATAGCTATAAAATGTGCTAATATCACTCGTTACTCTCGTTATATTTTCGCTCCGAATCACTGAAATAACTAATGTCAGTAGACCTATTTCTTATTCCCTTCTTAGTATTGTGCTATTTTTATAATCTTAAAATTTCAAAACATCTACTTAAAGCCTTAAGTATCATGAGGGATGTTTTAACAAACACAGTTGTACAGTAAAACATGTCGCCCTTGTTGTCTGAACTAGGGATGCATCCATTAATGAATGCAGGTTTATATATGCACATATGTACTCCATAGTGTCGTAATAGTAAACTATAGTAGCTATTTGTGATGCGACCGATATATAACGTAGAAAGGGCGCAGGCGTCGAAATGTTGTAATGAATTTCTAAGGGACGACAAATCGAAAGTGAAAATATGCTGAACGTGTTAATAGGTGTTCCGCCCACGCTTTGCCCTTTAACCATTATCTTTCCACTGACAAAACACATTCCACAAGAGATTTACCAGAATACCTTACATATTTACATTACTAACTTATACTAGAAACAGTTACTGCATCAAGACATATGCATGGAATTGCGAAAAGATGTCTTAAAAATCATTAGAAAACGAAATATATTAGATGTAAAAATGGATAGGAATAACTGTCATCTTACCGATTCCAATTGTAGGATCTCCACCCCATCGCAGCACGAATTGTGCTGATATTTTGAGCACTTCGTTTGAATTTTGATTTCGCTGCGTTGCTCACAGTATAAGCTACCGTAGACTGATCTATCTGTGACGTCAGCTCGGAACGTCGGATCGAACGTATTTCGCTTTCAGCGTCGGCCACTTGTTGGCGTTGCGGTCTTATAATCAAAATAACACAATTTTATATTATATATTGTTTTCAAAACTTATTTTTTTAAGTTTTTTCCGACTACATTAATATTTTCTTTGGAATGTAAAAATATATTTTAGATTAACATGTTGTTAAATGTACCATATGTCTAGAGTTATATTTTTCAATAGCTCCTAAAAACTTGAAGCTATGAGATATTTATTTAATTTAACGACGATCTCTAATGTTTGGGATCATTGGTGTCACAAATCAAATCTGATCATGAAAGAACTAACTAATTTAGTATTTTACTTCTATGTGATCACCATGATGATGTCCTGTACAAGGGCGAAACACGTGTCGGGATCAATTTGAGTGTGTTTCTGGTCTTGCTTTATTACCTTTATTGTTATCCGTGACTATAATTGGACAGTTTACATCACAGATTGATTGCTGACTCTTTTAGCATAATTAATACTAAGGTAAATTGTTTTATAATTGTAACAATATTAATAATAGTTCCATGTTGGCGTAGGCCATAAGACCTTTGACCTACTAGCCGACAACCCCCACTACACTACTACTACTACTACTACTGCTACTTCTGTTACTACTACTACTTCTACAACTACTACTAAAGGCAAAGTGATCCCACAATAGGTCATAGGAGACCCTTGGGGTAGTAGGAGGTTAAAGCTGTCACCTTGTCAACAATCGGCACTTGATATCAGCTGGATTGTCAGCCCTGCATGACTGCCGCCTATACCCCCAGAACAAGAGTCTGGTACTCATTTCCGTTAGAGGCTGAGTCTACCCGAGGGCCACGGTGCCACCAGAAGGTTTGGAACTACTACTAATAATAATTAGATAAGTATAATTTGTAGATTATTTGCCTGTTAAGGCATCAAAAGAATTATCACAGCTATTATGCCGCCTCTTTTTTGGGGGGTCATCCCTTCTTTTTCCTAGGTAAGATAAGTTAGGCATTCCAGATAGGGATATAGGCCTATATATATATATATATATATATATATATATATATATAGGAACATTGTAATCAGGCAGGAAATGGTGATCCAAAATTAGAATGGGTACAATCAGAAACTGGACCGTTGCCCACCTAGCATAATGAGAAATTTGGGTAACTGCAATAAGTAGCGGCTCCAAGTTGAGAAAACCAGCTAGAACGGCGGGGGACCCGACATGCTAAACACATGTCACCCCTACACTGGCAGGATGATCGTCTACCTCTGTGATTAACACGTGTAGATGTGAGACCAGCAACCGGATGGTAAGGAAAAATCGGGAATTATGAGATTGGTACGGGCTAAACACAGTTCAAAGAATGATATCCTGGAAGCCATGAAAAATAGAGGGATTGGGGGAGAACAGCTTAGTCAGAAGTAACCGGAAATAGTGAAAAGAGACATAACACCATTGTAATAATCGATATAATAATAATAATAATAATAATAATAATAATAATAATAATAATAATAATAATCGACGACCTGGGGCATTGAATAAGTAATAAATAATAACTCATTTGCACTATCGAACCTGAGTCAATGTTTTCCAATCGTTCCCTGCATAACTTACCCCCGCCCTAAAATCACGATTACTGTTATTGTCCTATATCATTCTTGGTCTACCTACTGGACGCTTTCCTTCTGATCGTCTTATAAGAAGTTTCCATGTCCCATTTTCATTCCTATTCGTGTCGCACGTCAATCTATGAGATTTAACTGTTCTTATTACATATTTATGGTTCCCCATAAAGATTATATGACTCACTGTCATGTATCGGTAGTCTTTTTCTATCTGTTCGTCTCTGTTTGGTCGAAATATTTTATAAATCTTAATTTTCAAATACTCGTAACCACTACAATAATAGTAAAAAGTAAAGTGTAAAGTTATCCCACTACAGACCTCAGGAGGCCCTTGGGGTAGTAGGAGGTTAGGGCTCCCACTTTTCTGGACAATCGGCACTTAATGTCAGCCGGGTTGTCAGCCCTGCGTGACGGCCGCCTTTAACCCAAGAACGAGCGTCTGGTACTCATTTCCGCTAGAGGCTGAGTCGACTCCAGGGCCTTAATGCCGCCAGAAGGTTTGGGTCAGTTTTTAAAAATCCTACAATTCCCTAGTAAAGCTGCAAAGCATAGCATGAAAATGCTATGATTGCAGTGAAAGACCTGCCCTCGGGCAGAATTACTATGGATGGATGGATGGATGAATTATTATTATTATTATTATTATTATTATTATTATTATTATTATTGATATTAGTATTATTATTAACCGGCGGTAGCATTGCTGCAGATAGGGTTACCCATGCCGGACTGGTCGAAGGTGATAAGCCAGACGAAAAAAGTACCTTGGTCGAAAGAGTGACGATCTATCACCGTAAAAATACAACCGTCAAGAAATGCGGACATGGGTTCAACTGGGGTACAATTTTCCGGAGGTCAAATAGTCCCCCATTCGGTTCTCCGGGCGGGGACTACTTCAGGGAACCCATGCCAAAGGTTCAAACACAGGAAAGACTTGCATGGAAGCTTCTTGTATGAAAGCCAGAGGGAAAACGCCCAGTTGGTAGACCAAGAATGAGGTGGGAGAATAACATTAACTATGATTTGAGGGAAGTAGATTATACAGGGAATGATTGGAAAGCATTAGCTCGGGATAGGGATGTATGGAGAGCTTATGTCCGCGCGGCCATGAACCTATTGGTTCGATAGTGCCAGTAAGTAAGTAACTAAGTATTATTATTAATATTATTATTGTTTTATTATTATTATTATTATTATTATTATTATTATTATTATTATTATTATTATTATTATTACTGTTATAGTATGTGTGTTAATGTGTGCGCGCGCCAACAAATGTCTTGATGTTAAAAAGGATCACGACAAATCTACAATATGTTTGAGTATTTCTTTCATTAATAACTGCACTGTGTAATAATATAATTTACGATCTTAGTAAGTGAAGCGAGGACATTGTGTCTAGTAGTGACTCTACATTCTCATTATTGGCAGTTTGGTCAACACTAAACGATAAGAGCTGCAGTTTCAGATAACATTTAGATAAGACTTTTTATTCCCCGGAAACTCTACCTCAATCTCTATCCTTAAACCAATTAAATCGATCATTCTACTCATGTGCAATTTAAACTTTCATTAAAGCATATATGAGATTGTGGATTTCTTTACTTTCTCCATTTAATAATTAATTAATTAATTTAATCATCTATGAAAATAATATTAAGATTAACAAATATTTTCTTTTGTTTTGTTTTAAATATTGTACAAACGTAAAATTAGTTTTCTGTATCTCATTATTTTTCTTTGTTTTTTATAAACATTAGACAGGGACAATTTAATATGTCTTGATTGTATACTTTTATTATTAGTTTTAGTCTTAATTTTAACTAACATTAACTGGTTGCATTATAGATCGTACTATAATAGATATTATCTTTTTGATCAAATTTTTATTTAGTATTTAATATTAGAGTTCATTTTAATTGTTATATTCTGATGTAATATATTTATGTCCTGGTGAGTGGAAGAGAAGGCCACATGGCCTTAACTCCACCAGGCTAAATAAATAAATCTAAAAATCCATTTTGGGTACTTTTATAAAAAGTACTTTTATACGTGTCCTATCTCACCGGACCTTACAATGATTTGACTTGTCGGAAGAAGATGTTTAAACTCTCGATTACAAATATACTTTTTGATCTCACAAGTCCGGATGAAGGATCAGCTCAATTTTGGGGCATATCCGAGACAATATGAACATTTTTGACATTACTATTCACTCATAAAAACTCTATGGCGCGACAGGCCTTTGGCCTACCAGCTGGCTTCTGGCTTCACATCCACATGTCTTAATCACAGTGGTAGATGATCATCCAGCCAATATAGGGGTAACATGTGGCCAGAATATCGGGTCCCCAGTCTTTATAGCAGGCATTCTCAAACTGGATTCATTATTCGTTGACACTAAACAAAGCAAATATGATGGAATGATTATGATAGCCAAATTTATTCAGTATATATTGGGGCCTTAATGTCACCCGATATTTATCTTACAAGTGAGGAAGAACCCAGTATAAACCTAACCTAAATAACATATCCCGACCGGGGATAAAACTCGGACACGCTACATACGTAGGAACGTGATGAATAAAATATCATCGACAACAGTAATAAGATGAAAATAAATTATTTTTTCATTCTCTATCGAATTTTATTTTAAAATATAAGTTTTTTTTTTTTAATTTTGCAATTATAGATTCAGCGGTGGACAAATTATGAATTTAATTATTATTTTTTAATAATTTTCGATAAAGTTTAGTTTAAGATCGACAACCCTTCTTCTGATCTTTCTTCTTCTTCTTCTCTTCTTCTCTTCTTCTAATAGGCCTACTTTCTTCTTCTGTATGTTGTCAACGCTTATTATAGCACCAATCGGGCCTTGTTTGCTCTCTCATACTTGTCTCCACTCTTGTCCATTCATCTCTCCTTTCCAATTTCCTCCTATATACGAGTGTTTGAGTTTATGACAAATATTTGAACAGCGTAAAATCGTGCCTCAGCTTACCTACCCTGTCATCTCTTGTGCTATAATATTATATAGAGGGTGCGGCATGAGTCAGTTAATCACTGCACGTAGTTGCAAGGAAAAAAAATCAGATTGGTTGAAACTGGGATTTGAATACGGAACCTTCAGAATATAATCTAATAATTAGAGTCCGGATGTTAGCAACTTAAAAAGTTCAAAATAGACAGGCAAAAAGGTACTAAAAATCATTAATATAGGCACTCAAAAAATAAAAATAGGCTCTTACAAAAATGGACTACAACATAAAATTGTACAGCCTTAAGTAAAGAATATAAACATATGCTATCAATACCATACGAAGATATCAGAGATGATTTCGGAACTTGTTTTGCCTTTTTACAAAGAGCATGCCGTACTTATGTTTTGCAGTTGCATTGTATACGTGCTGTGAAACATGGCACTTCTTCGCGCAATTCACTGAAATTTTACACACTTTGCAAAACAATGTCACTTGAGAATAATTCCGCACCAAATTCTTTCACGAAATTGGTAATTTTGTCTTTTACTATTGTCCGTTCTTTAGACAATGTGAAACAACTGTTCTAAAGGTACAACTTTGTCTTTGAAGCACCTGTCTGTGAACGAGGACTACAGACTGAATTCAGTGTTATCAGCTACAAAAATAATAGATATGTGCCATGAAGTTTGTCCATTTCAATTAATTTCATTGAAATACTAAGTCAATTTGAGAAAAAATGGCAAATAGGCATTTATAAGCATTGTAAGCTGAAATAGGCATTTATAGGCAAAATTAACTTCATTGAAAACAACTCTAGGGTCGTCGGTATGAACTGATATGAAGTCACTTTTACAATATCTATAATAAATAACTGTAGGCATTTTCCCTAACACCCGGTCTCTACTAATATACAATGTAGGCCACTTTGAACAATTTCTGTGATTGTTTTTGTATAGATGTTGTAAGCTACAGAAAATAATATATTTGCACTTTCGGGTAGGCCTAACTGAATTACACTGCACCTGTATTTCATTATCATCACGAACACTTTAGGCTTAGGGTCTATAAATAGATGTAGGAAAGTATTATTCAAATGTTCATCTTCCTCAACTAGATACATTTTTATTAAAACATAAATGCTTCTTAGATTTAAAAAAAAACAAGACAGGATAAAATAAAAAATTAATTCCTTTGTAGAGAAATGAATGTCACCACATCTGCTGTTAAGAGGATTAAAAATGAAATGCTTAAATGGTATGGCCATGTACAAAGAATGGAGAATGAAAGGTGGCCAAAAAAATATATACTAATGGTCACCCCCTGCAAGAAATAAACGTGGCAGACCAAGATGGAAGTGGAAAACCTACGTCAGAACTATTTTGGATGATAGGAATTTGGAAGAAGGAGATTGGAATGATAGGAATAAATGGAAACTGAAGACCTCTTTTACATAAGTGGGGGAAAGCCGAAGAAGAAAAAAGAAGATTCTAAAATTTAGTCGTAAATATAAAATTAAAACAAATATAATTATTTTTTGTTTCTCCATAAAATATTTAAAATATTTTACTCGTAATTTGGGCAATAGAACAATACCAATAACCTATTATTTTATTATTTATTATCTAATTTCCCTGAAAACTTATTTGGTATATTAGAGTTACAGTTATTTACAAACATAATATAATGTACGCACATAATTAAAAGGATTGGCCTAAGTAGTCTACATTTAAAATTATACATAACGTAATATTAGATGGCTGAGATATCAATATGAATGCGTAGGCCTAAATAATTTCAAAAAGTTTAATATTCAAAAAAACACCCAACAAAAATTATTGTTACCATTCTACATAGTCTAATAATAATAATAATAATAATAATAATAATAATAATAATAATAATAATAATAATAATAATAATAACAATAATATATAAAACTATTATTCTACTAGTTATAGGCCTATTATATGGATGCTAAATATGGACTCTTACTTTAGATTTAGATTTAGATTCATTTAGCCTGGTGAAGTTAAATCCATGTGGCCTTCTCTTCACTCACCAGGACAAACATATATTACATCAGAATATAACAATCTCAATTAACTCTAATATTAAATACTAAATAAAAATTTGATCAAAAAGATAATATCTATTATATTAGATCTGTAATGCAAGTTAATATTAGTTAAAATTAAGACTAAAACTAATAATAAAATGTATACAATGAAGACATATTAAATTGTCCCTGTCTAATGTATATAAAAAACAAAGAAAAATAATGAGATATAGAAAACTAATTTTACGATTATACAATATTGAAAACAAAACAAATGAACATATTTGTTAATCTTGATATTATTTTCATAATTTTTTTTTTAATCCCACAACAGACCCGGAGGCCCATGGGGTAGTAGGAGGTTAAGGCTCCCACTTTGTCTAGAAAATCGGCACTTTATGTCAGCCGGGTTGTCAGCCCTGCGTGACGGCCGCCTTTACCCCAGAACAAGCGTCTGGTACTCATTTCCGTTAGAGGCTGAGTCGACCCCAGGGCCATAGTGCCGCCAGAGGGTTTGGGCCAGTTTAAAAATCCTGACCCCAACGGGACTTGAACCCTCGACCCTCCGACTTGTAGCTTAGTGCCTTAACCACTATGCTACGGCGTGCCCCATTAGTTTAATTTATTAATTGTTAAAAGAATACCACTTAAATGGAGGAAAGGAGATTACGAGTATTTGAGAATAAAGTTCTTAGGAACATTTTTGGACCAAAGAGAGATGAACATACAGGTGAATGGAAAAGACTACATAACAATGAACTACATGGTATTTATGGGAAGCCAGATATAATAAGAACAGTTAAGTCTCGTAGACTGCAGTGGGCAGGACATGTGACACGAAAGATGTGCATGGAAGCTTCTTGTAGGAAAAGCAGAGAGAAAACACCCAGTTGGAAGACCAAGAATGAGATGGGAGAATAACATTAACTCTGATTTGAGGGAAATCGATTATACAGGGAATGATTGGAAAACATTAGCTGAGAATGGGGATGTATGGAGAGCTTATAAACGCTCGGCCATGAAAATACGGATTCGATATTGTCAATCAGTTATTATTATTATTATTATTATTATTATTATTATTATTCAGGTTTCACAATGTTTTACTAAATCTTTCTGCGTCCAATTAATCTACTGTCATTCTCCTCCACATCTCTCTGTCATTCCAATCTCCATCGTACAATCCTTTCCCCTTAATTCTGCTCAAAACACCATCTTTAGCTGTCGCAAGTATAATACTTTTATCATGATATTAGAGATCCTCTATAGTATCAAACACTTGCGTTTCCTGTAGTTTTTCATCTAATCTTATTTTATATAAATATAAAATTTATATAAATGTACTGCTATCTTCTAAACTAGTAATGTTATAAGTTGGTTATTCAGTGTTTATATTATCTTAATATGTTTGACCTCGTACATTATTCATTCCTTCATTAATGTTTTAATTTGTAAATGGAAACATTTTTTTTTTTAATTTGCTATATAACGATCACTTTCACATTTATTCTTCTATAAATTCTTACATTTGAAAATTTAATTTAGTATTTTGTTTGCTGAAATAGTACACCTACTTGCATTTTGGGTTCTTCTATATATTTATGGATTTCCGTATATTGAAAATTATTATTATTATTATTATTATTATTATTATTATTATTATTATTATTATAAAATTTAATTAAAGAGTTATCTTTCACTCAACTAAAATAAGATATAAAAAGTAATTAAATCTCGAACCAATATCAGATATTACTAACATAAAATTATGATAAATATAATTGTTTTAAATGCGACGCTAATTATAACACATGTATAAATAATTTGTGGTTTATCATTTAACTTATGATAATACATAGACGATGCTAATAAATTAAATAGAACGAAATAGTTCAGAAGATTGTTGGATAAAATACAAAATTCAAGAAGAAATAAATTTAATAGAAAGACTTCCTAACTTGTCCGCCGCTGTGGTATAGTCGGTAGAGTCCCTACCTTCCACTCCGGCGACCCGGGTTCGATTCCCGGCGGGGTAGGGGATTTTTAATCTCCACCTTGGGTCTGGGTGTGTGTCTTGTCCTTGTGTCTATATGTGAATAACATAAAGTTAACAAAAAGGTAAAACAAGAAGGAAACCAGTGTAAACGAAAAAGAGAGAGAGAGAGAGAGGAGAGAGAGAGAGAGAGAGAGAGAGAGAGAGAGAGAGAGAGAGAGAAAGAAATATATGAACTTAACTTCGTCTGTGTAATAATAAGATGGAGTAAGTGTATCAGAACATGATTCCTAGGTACAATATGTGCAATGAGCTTGGTGATCACCACATCAACCCGCTATTGTAGTGGATAAGTACTAATCAAAATGAAAATTACAGTAAAGAAGTTTAAAATAAAAAAAAAAAACCTGGCTTCAGATTCTCAATAAAGAGAAAAGAAGATATTGGAAGACTGAGAAAGTGGAGGACAAGTCTGTGATGTCTCCACATGAGATTATATATATATATATATATATATATGTGTGTGTGTGTGTGTGTGTGTGTGTGTGTGTGTGTGTGTGTGTGTGTGTGTGTGTGTGTGTGTGTCTGTCATGAAAGATAATCTGGTGGCATTGGACAATAAAAATATTAGATATATTCAACAATTAATATTGATGAACAATATTTTTAAAAAAATAAATGACATTAAACATGTCAAGAAATCTATATATCTACGATCAATGTTAAAAGAAGGAAGTTCATTACAATAAATATAGAAAAGATAATAGAGCAGATGAACAGAGAATAATTGGCATGCTGAACTCAGTATTATGTAGTAAAAACATTATTTTCAGAACAAAGAAATATATTTATAAGGCAATTGTAAAAAGTATTATGTTACATGGATCAGAGATATGGAAAAATTAAAAGGTGCCAAGCTAACAAGTTATTAGCAACAGAGATGGATTACTGGAGAAGATCATCGCGAAAGTCCAGATTAGAAAAAAATTAGAGATGTTGAAATTAAGAAAATTATGAAAGTTGAAAGAAATGTTATGGAATTCATGATAAAAAGGTTGAAAAACACATATGAATCATGGGGTCTCACAGTATATTTACAAAAAACAGAATATCTGGCAATAAATAGCAATGAAAGAGAAAATTTAATATTGGAAGAAGGAATCCAAATAACGCAAGTGAAACAAACTAAATATTTGGGAATAAACATTGAAGGTATAAGCAAAGACAACAAACAACATAGAATTTAATTGAGTAGCAAAATAATATCATCGTTAAATTCCATATGGTGGGATAAGCATATTTGGAAAGACACAAAAAAATATATTGGTAAAACATTGGTGGAATCTGTTGCAATGTATGGAAGTGAGGTATGCACAATCAATAAGTACTACAAGAATAGAGTAATAGCTCTAGAAATGGATTATTTACGCAGCAGTGTCAGAAAGTCTAAATTAGAACATGTCACAAATAAGGAAATTAGAAACATAATGGAAGCAGAAGAAAGTATAATTGAAAGAATTGAGGAGAAGGAATTAAAGTGGTTAGGACATGTTTTAAGAATGGAAGATGAGCGATGTCCGAAGCAACTATATGAATGGCATCCGAACAGAAAGAAGAAAAGAGGGAGACCAAGGTTAACATGGAAGGAAAACATGAAGACAGTAATGCAAGCTAGAGGGCTAAGCATCGTAGATGCCCAAGACCGTAGACTTCGGAGGTTTGGTACGGGAAGACGGCAGCAGCTGTAAAAACCCGAAGATAGATAGATAGAGATCAAAGAAATGTATTATAGACAATTGAAGAGAGACGATTAAGGTGGTATGGACATCTCAAAAGGATGACATCTGATAGAATCACTAAGAAGATCTTAGAGAGGAAAATAGATAGGAAAGGAAGAAAGGAAAGACCTCAACAAGGTTGAATGGACGGTGTGAGAAGAAGTGTGAGTGAACTGAACTATAGATGAGGATATTCAAGCCACTACAACTGGAGAAGGCGAATTTCTTGAGAGTGACGGAAAACCACTGTATTGTGGTTAAATTCAGAAATAAAATTATTTGTTTTGCAAAATAAAGCCAGGAAAGACTCTATAATGAAATTATGCAAGACAATGGCAGTGCCTATCATTACTTGTGGATCCGAAACATGGACAGTGACAACACAACAATCTGCCAGAATACAAGCTGCTGAAATGAAATTCCTCAGACCAATAGCAGGATATCAAATAATAGACAAAAACACAACATAGAAATAAGACAGCAACTAAAAGTAGAGGAATTAAACACAACAATAGTGAAATACAGAACAAACTGGAAAGAACACTTGGCAAGGATGACTGAGAATAGAATAACATAATCAGCATAGAGCTATTCACCATTAGGAAGAAGAAGTTTGGGAAGACCAAAGAAAAGATGGAAACAGCTGCAATTTGGAGCCGGAACAGGCTAGTAAATAAGCTTAAACAGAAGAAGAAGAAGATTTATTTAGCAGGTTTCACATCTTCCTGCGCCCAATTAATCTACTCTTATTTTCCTCCACATCTCTCTGTCATTCCAATCTCCATCGTCCAATCCTTTTTCCTTCATGCTGCTCAAAACACTTGGAAAGAACACTTGGCAAGGATGACTGAGAATATAATACCAAAAGCAGCATACAGCTATTCACCATGAGGAAGAAGAAGTTTGGGAAGACCAAAGAAAGATGGAAACAGCAGCAATTTGGAGCCGGAACAGGCTAGTAAATAAGCCTAAACAGAAGAAGAAGAAGAAGATTTATTTAGCAGGTTTCACAGTGTTTCACATCTTCCTGCGCCCAATTAATCTACTCTCATTTTCCTCCATATCTCTCTGTCATTCCAATCTCCATCGTCCAATCCTTTTTACTTCATGCTGCTCAAAACACCATCAATCCACGTTATTTTCGATCGTCGTCTTCTACCAAGTGGCACCTATTCTAGCATTTTTCTTAGAAATCTGCTTCTTTCATTCTATTTACATGACCATACCATTTTAATTGTTTGTTTTTTTATCAAATCCGCAATATTGAGGTTTAAACATTAATCTTTTCTTTAATTGCACTATTCCTTATTGTATCTGTTTTATAAATTCCACCTGAACGCCTCCAAAAATCCATTTCAGCAGAAATTAATCAACTTATTGTTCTAGACTTCAATTCCCATGTTTCTGCACCGTATATCATTATACTCCCTATTATTCTATTATTGTATTAAGTTTTAGAACTTATATTCTGATCCCATAAAACACCATTTAATTTTGATATTGCAGATTTGCCCTTATTTATCCTATTATTATTTTTTTTGATTGCGGATGAGCCCATGTAGGACTACGCAAAGTACTTAGAGGCGTTTCCTTTGAGCCCAAATTTCTTTCATTCTTTTGCTACTAGCTTGTTTTCTATCATCTATCCAAGTTGTTCCAGTTTTTTTCTTCGGTTTGTCCTCTTGGTCAACATGCCACTTATTCACCTTAATTCTAAATATATCTCTAATTGGGATATCTTCTTTAGTAATTCCTGACAATTTTAAGTCCTTGTTGACTTCATACATCCACTTCATAGTATCCACTGGAGCTTTACTTCTGTTTTCGTAGAATTCAATTATCTGTTTTGTAAGCCTATTTGAGTTCATTCGTTTAATATGGCCATAACATTTTAACCTTCGTTTTCTAATATCACTATGAATGTCTGTATATATTTTCATTTCCTTTTTACTTCTGAATCTAAATGCTTCACCTATGACTTGCAGACCTAAGACTTTTCTTATAATTTTGCATTCATTTTTCACTATATTTTCGATATATTTTTTTTCTGTTCAAAATTAATGTTTCTGCTCCAATAGAGACACTCTGGTATTATTATTATTATTATTATTATTATTATTATTATTATTATTATTATTATTAACTAAAACTAAGTCACTAGTTCTATCGAACCCGTAGGTTCATGGCCGCGCGGACATAAACTCTCCATACATTCCTATCCTGAGTTAATGTTTTCCAATCATCCCCTGTATAATCTACTTCCCTCAAATCATGGATAATTTTATTCTCCCACCTCATTCTTGGTCTACCAACTGGGCGTTTTCCCTCTGGTTTTCTACAAGAAGCTTCCATGCACCCCTTTCATCCTCCATTCGTGCCACATGTCCTGCCCATTGGAGACTACGAGACTTATCTGGTTTTATTATATCTGGCTTCCTATACATATCATGTAGCTCACTATTATGTAGTTTTCTCCATTCACCTGTCTGTTCATCTCTTTTTGACCCAAAAATGTTCCTAAGAACTTTATTCTCAAATACTCGCAATCTTCTTTCCTCCCTTAAATTGTTATTATTATTATTATTATTATTATTATTATTATTATTATTATTATTATTATTATTATTATTATTATTATTATTATTATTACAAACTTGGAAGAAACTGTTAGTTTATTTAAACCTGTGACAATAAAATTGCAAATATTTTACACGTGGAGGTTATATATCTTTAAGAATTGATTGAATAGTCTATAAATCTTGAAACGGAGATATATAAATAAAACTATAAAGCAATTTTAAATCATCTAATCGTTAGCCTCTATGCCATTAAATATTAAAAAACAATGGACACAGTAAAAAGTAATCTATAATATTATTACATATGGTTAACAAAATATTAACTATATACGTAGCCTACTAACAATACATCCCACATACTCAGATAAACTATAAAATATATTAGGTTTTGTATAAACGACTAGCTTAACATTGCATTTAAAACAAATTTCGTTTATATTTATAACGTCATCATTCCATTTATTGTAACACTTTTTTTGCCATTAATAAGAGAACATTATTTTGCTTTTTCAGTCGTGGGAGTAAGTATGCTCTGTATGCAAACCTAACTTATCAATAATGATAATATCAACCTTATACCATTTATAGTGGTAGAGAATATTTATAGTGGTAGAAATACATTAGATAATGGAAATGTACAGCTAATGACAAATGAGGAAAATTTTGAAGAAGTGGATGATTTTAAATACTAGGAACAATAATCACAAATAGGAACGAGAATTGGAGATGCACAAAGAAATTAAACAAAAGCTCAATTCTGGAAATGCATGTTATTACGCATTACAGGGACTGTTGTCGTGCCAACTCCTTTCAAAAAATGTTAAACTGAAAATATATAAAATTGTTATTCTACCAGTTATATTATATGATTGCGAAACATGGACTCTTACTTTAAGGGAGGAAAGGAGATTACGAGTATTTGAAAATAAAGTTCTTAAGAATTTTTTGGACCAAAGAGAGATGAACAGACAGGTGAATGGAGAAGACTACATAACAGTGAACTACAAGGTCTTTGTCGGAAGCCACATATAATAACAGTTAAATCTCGTGGACAGCGATGGACAGGACATGTGGCACAAATTGGGAATGAAAGACGTGCATGGATGTTTCTTGTAGGAAAATCCGAGGGAAAACACCCAGTTGGTAGACCAAAAATGAGGTGGGAGAATAGCATTAACTAAGTTGGTAGACCAAAAATGAGGTGGGTGAATAACATTAACTATGATTTGAGGGAAGTAGATTATACAGGAAATGATTGAAAAATAGTGGGGCACGCCGTAGCGTAGTGGTTAAGGCACTGCGCTACAAGTCGGAAGGTCGAGGGTTCAAGTCCCGGTGGGGTCAGGATTTTTAAACTGACTAAAACCTTCTGGCGGCACTATGGCCCTGGGGTCGACTCAGCCTCTAACGGAAATGAGTACCAGACGCTTGTACTGGGGTAAAGGCGGCCGTCACGCAGGGCTGACAACCCGGCTGACTTCAAGTGCCAATTGTCTAGAAAAAGTAGGTGCCTTAACCTCCTACTACCCCAAGGGCCTCCCGAGGCCTGTTGTGGGATTACTTTACTTTACTTTACTTAATGATTGAAAAATATTAGCTCAGGATAGGGATGTATGGAGAGCTTATGTCTGCACGGCCATGTACCTACGGGTTCGATAGTGCCAGTGCATTAGTTAGTTAGTTAGAGAATATTAAAATTTACAGGCAAGTTGGTTCAGGCACAAGCGTTTAGATTCGTATAGGGGATATACCAGGTTCAATCCTAACCTTAATTTGGCGTTTTACTATTTCTTCTCTATCGTCAAGGCAAATGCTGGATTGGAATTGTATTACCAAAACAAATTTCATCATAATCAGCATTTCGTAGTATAAATTAAAGAATTAGATCAGCGAATATCTTCAGTAAACTCATGTCATAAAAACATAAGAGAACTATACAACCTACTAAGATTGCTGGTCAGATCAGCTAGTGTGGCAACAGAGTAAGAACTTAGATGTCAACACGACAACAAACCTGTGTTTGTTATGTAAAGAGTGTTACTTCCAAAATGGGCAAAATAGAGTTAGGCCTACCATCTGGAGCTTGTTTGAAAAATAAAATCCCATTTTTCATAAAAGTGCAAAAATAAAATGTTCTGATCACAAGTTGGCAACCTTAATTAAAGGAACAGCCAAATAGATTACACACATAACAGAAAAGAACACCAACTCCCAGCTAAATTTTGTAGCACAGTGTACACTAACGGCTTATGAAGAACATGGCAAACACTGGATTCGATATTATTTACAGTATAAAAAATAACATAAAATTATAAAATTAAGTGCCTTGTTTGAAGTCTCCTCAAGCATTAAAATAATTAAAATATTGTAGGTTTTTCGGGACCAGTACCATCCTCAGTAGAAGGTTAATTGTAAATATGAATCATATAAATCCATATAAAATATAGGCTATTTAAAATTCAATGAACAGAATATTTATATTGGCAGTGATATAAAATAATAAATGAATAAGTAACTTAAATATTTTACGACTTAAAAAAAATTAATGTCTCGTCATTGTTATTGTTACTGTATATAAGTACTGTTTAAATATTCAGTGGAAAGCCAAAATTACATGCTCGCAGTGCCATCCGTGGTTCGCGAGCCATATAATGTCGTAACCTGCTCTAAACCTTACTTAATAATTGGAACAGCCAACACTTTGTAGAATTTTAATTGTGTGTCCTTTCTGATTTTATTAAACAGAGTTGGTGTATTATGCCACACATTTATAAGCCTATAACTAAAAAATCTGGCAACACTGCACCAGTTTACTGAAGTTTGCCGTGTCGTAAAAATAAACAGTAAGAATACGTGTAAGTACATTTTATGGACGTTTTACAGAACTTCTTATCCAGCTATCATGTCATTCAAAATGACATGTCAGAAATAGTTATCATTACAGTTGGACTGTAAAACAATAGTTTACAAGATAGTCATGTGACCTTAAACTTGCTGTAATCTAATGTAATTTAAGTTTTCAAATGTAGACACAACTCTGCTGATAGGAATGAAATAAATTTCAACATTAATTGATTATTTATATATATATATATAATTAAATAAATATATATATATATATATATATATATATATATATATCGGAAATGGATTTTATACGAAGGGCCGCAAGAATTTCAAGAAGAGAAAAAATTAGAAACTCAGTTATAAGGGAGAAAATGAAGATTGAAGACACTATTTTAGATTATGTTAAAACTCAGCAATTAAGATGGTACGGACATGTCCAGCGAATGGAAGAGGATCGACTACCAAAATCTGTTTTGGAATTGAAACCTGAGGGAAGACGAGGCAGAGGAAGACCTAAAACCTCCTGGAGTCAGGGAATATGTTTATATATGAAGGAGAAACATCTACAACCAGGAGATTGGATGGACCGACAAAATTGGCTATTAGGAATCGGACGATGTCACAGACATTAATCAACCGATGATCCATATATATATATATATATATATATATATATATTGTCCACCGCTGTGGTCTCGAGGTAGCGTGCTGCCTTGTCACGCAGCGGGCCCGGGTTCGATCCCCGGTCGGGACAGTTTTTCTGGGTGAGGTTTTTATCGGGGTTTTTCCTCATCTGTAAGACAAATGTCAGGAAAACTTTAAGGCCTAAACGGTCCCCGAAATCATATGGCCATCATCCTTATCATTATCATCATCCTCCTTCACCGGTGTGTAAAGCAACGGAAAGCTACCACACCTATAATTCCCTAGTAAAGCTGCAAGCATAGCATGAAAAAGCTATGATTGCAGTGAAGGACCTGCCTTCGGGCAGAATTACTATATATATGTATATATATATATATATATATATATATATAGAGAGAGAGAGAGAGAGAGAGAGAGAGAGAGAGAGAGAGAGAGAGAGAGAACTAAATATCTGTGTATAGGAGAAACAAAGGGAAATATAAATTTCGTTTTTTTATTATATAAAACTTTCTTCATTAGAGGATTGCCACAAGGACAAAGTGATACAGACAATTAATTTTCGAAATTGATTAAATACATTTTGTAAATACATTAAAACATTTCAAATTGTAATTGAAGTATATTCTATAAAGTAGAAATTTTGTAAAGATGGTTTCTTGAAATTGAAATTGATCCTCTAATGGCAGTGATGGCAATTTTAGAAAGATACACTCTGTCTAAATCTAACAAATTCCAAAATTAATGGAGAAGAACTAAAACCTAGTACTGAATACACATACTTAGGTACAATATTAGACCATTAAGATGATACAGTGGAAATTAAAAATAGAATCACACAAACAAAACAAGCATTAAATGCTTTAAACTCTAGTGGAGCAAAAATATTACAATAAATATGAAATTACAAATATATCAAACTATAATTCAGATCATTTTAACATATGGTGTTGTAGTTTGGCAAATTCCTACCAGGGAAATGAAAAAAAAAAAATTAAGTACAGAAATGGATGTTTTAAGAAGATCAGCTGGAAAATCTAGAATGAGTAGAATACGAAATAAATAAAGGATATTATGGGTGACCAAGAGGAGCCGGACATCACAGACATTATAGAAAAGAAAAGATTACAGTGGTATGGCCATGTCAAAAGAATGCCAGAGCAAAGATAACCTAAATTTATTTTGGAAAGGATGCCAATGGAAAGGAGGAAGAGAGGAAGACCAAAGAAAACCTGGATAGAAGGTGTGCAAGCGACTATGATTACTATAAGAGGATTGGAGGAAGATCAATGAATGGACAAAGAGGAATGGCGTTTGTTTTCCGAAAGACGGCGGAAGCTGTTATGATACCGGATGATGATGTTATATATATATATATTCCTTTCCATTCCATTGACGCAGTTTAATCTCTCGCCTTGTAAGGTAATTTTATGTGCAACACGAAACCTAACCTTACAGTGACATGACCTGTCGGGAGAGGAATTTACCTAGGAATTTTATCTATGCATCACACATGTTTTTTTGAACCACACAAGGTCTTGGAGGTCTCCTCGAATGAGGAGTCAGCTCACTGGCAATGGAAATATTAAAACGAAACACACCATGCACATACATTCATACTAAACATGGCGTACATGACAATGACGATCAGATTATATTCGGGGACCGTTTGGGCCTTAACATTTCCTGACATTTGTCTTATAGATGAGAAAAAAAACCGAAAAACCCATCACCGAGGAAATTTGTCCTGATCGAGCCCGGGCCCGCTGCATGTTAAATTTTGCTTAGAAGCTTCTTTATTCAGTTTAATGCAGACTTTCACGGCAATTAATCATACTATTAAGAGATCCCGGGCTATACCTCTTTATTCAGGCTTAAGGAACTTTTACGAGCCTGAAAAATCTTCAGACTCGGGGCCCAAGGCTTAAAATCCCTTCAGGGACTCTCGTCGTCCCAACTTCTCTCGAAAAAACGTTGAACTGAAAATATATAAAACTGTTATTCTCTCAGTTATATTACATGGATACGAAATATGGATTCTTACTTTAAGGGAGGAGAAAAGATTACGAGTATTTGACAATAAGGTTCTTAGGAAAGTTTTTGGACCAAAAAAGAGATAAACAGACGGTCGAATGGAAAGACTACATAATAGTGAGCTACATGTTCTTTATATGAAACCAAATGTAATAAGAACAGTTAAGATGATGGGCAAAATAGAAAATTCACAGATACATTCACAAATCTGAAAGATACTACATCCATCCATAGTAATTCTGCCCTAGGTCACTGCAATCATAGCATTTTCATGCTATGCTTTGCAGCTTACTAGGGAATTGTAGGTGCGGTAGCTTCCCGTTGTTTTCCACACCGGTGAAGGATGATGATGATGATGATGATGATGATGATAGGGTGATGATGGCCATATGATTTCGAGGACCGTTTGGGCCTTAACGTTTTCCTGACAGTTGTCTTACAGGTGAGGAAAAACCCCGATAAAAACCTCACCCAGAAAAACTGCCCCGACCGGGGATCGAACACGGGCCCGCTACATGATAAGGCAGCACGCTACCTCGAGACCACAGCGGTGGACATATTCTTACTTTAAGGGAGGAGAAAAGATTACGAGTATTTGAGAATAAGGTTCTTAGGAAAATTTTTGAAAAAAAAAAGACATAGACAGTCGAATGCAAAGACTATATAATAGTGAGACTATATAATAGATCCTTATATGAAACCAGATGTAATAAGAACAGTTAAGTGGATTGTGATGAGCAAAATAGAAAACTCACACTCATATACATTCACAAACCTGAAAGATACTACATAAATAGACAACAATTGTAGTGAATGATTTTTTTTAAATGACAGATACGTCATTAGAGTAAAGTGATCCCATTAAAGCCTTGGGAGGCCCTTGGAGTAGTAGAAGATTAAGGTTCCCATCTAGCTAGACAATCGGCACAAGATGTTGTTACCCGGTTATCAGTCCTGCGTAACGACGGCCTTTACCCTCCGAACATATGTCTGGTACGTCTACTCATTTTCGTTAGATGCTGAGTCCACTCCATGTCCATGATTTCGCCAGAAGGTTTAAGTCAGATTAAAAATCCTGACCACTGGAACATGAACTCGTGACCTTCCGGCTTGAAGCGCATTACCTTACCAACTAATATACGGCGCACCGTGCCCCAACACATTTAGTTGCATTTTTAATTCGAAAATTTGCTTAGATATCTAAAATCATCTCCAACACATCTAGAATAAAACTAGAGTTATCTACAAATACAAAATAATTTTACCATCAAAAGAGTGGGGTGCTCTATATCAATTAATATATTTGATAATAAACAGATATTGGTAAAAGTAAAGTCTCTAAGAAGAAAACGTAAAAGCCATAAAAAGCACCCCACGGTTTTGATAGTAAAATTATTTTTGTAGATAATTCTAGTTTTATTCCTGATGTGTTGTAGATTATTTTTTTGTTGACCACTTTAATTTTATCCCAAGCGTGTTGGAAATTAAAATTATTTTTCATTTTTTAGTTCGGTTTTCTAATAAAGCGTGTTGTTTTAGTTTTTTTTAACTATTATTTATTTTTTATTTTTAGTTTTAATATTTTACAGAATAAGATAAAAATGTAAATAGCTTTAAATTCGATACTATTGCAGCATGAGCTAAAAGTAATACTCTTCTAAAAAAAATCCTCCGAGCCGGATTTGAACCAGCGATTTACGGATTACTGAAATTATATAGGCCTACCACTACATCCACCGCTCTACCAACTGAGCTACCAGAGGATATAAGTTAATATTAATTTCTTACAACGATGGACTAAAAAGTCGATAAGTCCACAACCTATTATACCGGTCGTTATTTTGTTGATGTCCTGATGATCCTGGCCAGGATATTAGAAAAAATGTATAAAGTTATTGCATTGTCATTAGACCTTTACAAGTATACAAAGTTTCAAGACGATCCAATGTTTTTAAGTGGGTGAAAATCGCGTTGAAAGATTCTGTTACGTAGACAGATACAGGTCAAGCTAATATAAAGCGTGTAAAAATTAGTTTGACCACATTCAAAGAATGGACCAAGAACGCATAACAAAATAGTTATCCACATATAAGCGAGAGGGGTATAGATGTAATATTTAAAATATAAAAATAGGCCTACATATCTGAGATCTCAGTCCTCAACTTTGGATATAAGATATGGAGTAATTTCGGAGTATATGCTCCACATTTTATATCCAAAGTTGAGGACTGAGATCTCAGGTATCCATTTTTTTATTTTAAATATTACATTGTATTCGGCCGCGGTGGACTAGTAGTTATGCTCCTTGCCTCTGGTCCCGAGGGTCGCGGCTTCAAACCCGGCCGGGGTCGATGGATTTTTATGATGGAAAAATCCAAGGAGTAAGTCCTCCGGGAGGGACTTTAAGCTGTGCGTCCCGAGTCTGAAGATTTTCAGGCTCGTAAAAGATCCTTAAGCCTGAATGAAAAGGCCTCTAAGCAAAATTTACCGAATTTTCCCGTCCTAGTACTACCTTTGTTTCCTAGATGTCAGTATGAGGCGGAACGCTGACCACGGACCACTCAAATGACATCTATACGAAAACAAGTGTAACTAAATTAGTATGGTTCAAATTCTTCCTGTAGGGGGAGAGCGCCTAAATCTCTGTCAAGGGAAATATGGGCTTACGAGAAGAAGAAATATTACATAGTGACCTCAACGGTGTTTCGTCATGAATTTTATGTGTGGGACGACCAAGAGCACGATATAGAGATCAGTTTACTGCAAGAGACCGGAACGAACCTTTCGCAGTTCAATCCGTGAAGAAAATGATGAAGATGATCATCTGTTTCCGGTAACATAATAATTTAATTAATACACACATATATATATATATATATATATATATATATATATATATATGGGGATATATGGAGAGCTTATGTCCGCGCGGCCATGAACCTACGGGTTCCTTGGTGCCAGTGAGTTAGAGTTACTTAGTTATAGGCATATATTAGGCTACTTTAACCACGAAAATATATTTTGTTCAATGCCACCACGTTGTCATTTCGACATTCTCCTGACATGGCGTTATTGTAACCCACTTCTGAGATTGGGGTGCCTGGAAGGTGGAGTTACGCTGCTCCGATGATATATGATGAGTGATGATGGTAATGATGCGCCAAGAGAGGCCTTAATCCTAAACTTAACGAATATGTTAATGAAGGCCAGATGATATTCGGAGACCGTTTACAACAAAAATAGATTAATACATTTTTTAATATTCCGTAACATGCGCACTTGTTAATAACATTGTTATTAAGAAAATACTTTGTTGACTAATGTTGTTATTACTGGAAAATTACTGAATATGATAACACATTATGTTAGGAATTCAAGTTTCAGAGTGAGAAATAGTTTCTCTATATGAACATTTATGAAAAATGAAAGGAAAAATGTGAAATGAACAGAAATATCAAATTATCTTTTATACATCGGTAATTAAAATGAGGACGCTTATAGAATAAAAGAATGCCATTGAAAATTTAAAGTACACCACAAGAAAAAAGGGGCTGCCGGACATTGGCATCTTTTAAAAGAAATCTAAATTTATATTTGCTCTAATCTCGACTTAATTTTTGCCCAGTGTAAGGTACGTATATATATTAATTGGTGTTTCTCGTATATTATTGATCATATTTATATTCATGATATATTCTTATTATTATGATGATTATTATTATTAGTATTAGGATTATGAGTAGTATGATTATTATTGAGTATGATTATCGTAAGGTAGGTATTATTAGTATCCTAATAAATGTTTTGTACATGACGATTACATTGCTACATTTAATGTATCTTTAAACGGTTTATACATTAGTGTAGGGTATATCTATTATTTGTCAAATATTTATTTGTATTTGTGCGGGTTGAGGGGTAAGAGAAGGCCTTATGGCATTAACTCTGCCAGAATAAATAAAGCATTATTATTATTATTATTATTATTATTATTATTATTATTATTATTATTATTATTATTGTTATTGTTATTGTTATTGTTATTATTATTATTATTATTATTATTATTATTATTATTATTATTATTATTATTATTATTATTATTATTATTATTATCAGAAGAAGAGCCTTTTCTATGACACCGTGCCACCAATGACTGCTAGTGTCATGTTGGTCATATCATAATGCCTTGTTTAATATGACTGCGAAAGGATAATGTGTGGTGTATCTTATATTAAATGTTTGTGCTGTCTCTGAGGTGGTCCCGCATTGAGTTGATCCCTCATTCGGGGAAGGACACCATGTCCTTGTTGTAATAGAGGAAGTTCGGGTAATGTGGATCTTTCGGTTTGAATGGACCTGTTAATATCTTATTTAATTGGTGCTGCCCTCGAACAGAAAATATTTTATCTTCTTCCCCTTATCAACTTTCACGTGTTCAAGGCCAGTTTCTTTTATTACTTGTGTGAAGAAGGGTTATTTGTGATATGTATAAAAGTGACTATTTTAAAAGTTTTTCAAGCTATGAATTAATCTTTAATTTCTACTATTGAATATTACAAATGTTGTAAAAGCTCATAAATCTATTACATTATGTAGATGCTGTTTTAATATGCTGACGGGTTTGGTTTGATATAATAATAATAATAATAATAATAATAATAATAATAATAATAATAATAATAATAATAATAATAATAATAATAATAATAATAATAATAATTTATTTTAGCTGGCAGAGTTAAGGCCATAAGGTCTTCTCTTCCACTCAACCAGCGAATAGTAAAATTATACAAAAATTACGTACATATTACAATTTTAAGATATTATTAAAATACAGACTAAACAAAATACAATGATGATGTAATCTAACACTAGCTAATACTAACAAAAACATAGAATATAATAAAATTAAAATTATATAAAATAAAGTAAGTAGCTTCCTAGATGATTATTAATGGAATGCTCTATATAGTTGCTATGCAGTTAATATTTTCATTGTGTCGAACTTAAGATATCAGTTAATTTGGATTTAAATAATGATAGCGATTGACAGTCCGTGACATGACTGGGAAGTGAGTTCCATGCTCTAGCTCTATGTGACATGCGGCTGTATAAAATAATTAAACATAACAAAGGAATTCGGTTAATGTGGACCCTCCATGAGGCGGTTAAAGTGGACCTGGCCTATACGTATATTTTATCAATGATGATGTTAACTGTAAAAACCATGCACTTAATTAATTTTATTTAATATCCTTGTAATTTTGTTAAATTCAAAGGCCGTCGCTTTCTCCAGTTGAATGACGTGCGAATGTTATAATTTCAAAACATTAAATAAATATCAACGCTTTTAATTACGATGTTATCAATATTTTCAGATTAATATGTGTCTGTGTGTATAAATTAGTAGAATAAATAAACTTAAAAATAGACTAAAAGCTAACGTGGACTCTGGGGTCCACTTTATCCGGATATGGAGGTTAAAGTGGACCTCTGTTGTAATGTAAAAAAGTTTATAAATTATGAAGATGTTTCCATATTTGAATAAAATAACAATGCTATTTCATAGTTATAACTAGAGACCGGATGTTAGGGATAATGCCTATAGTTATTTACTATATATATTGTAAAATTGACTTCATATAAGTTCATACAACGACCCTAGAGTTGTTTTCCATCAAGTTCATATTGCCTATAAATGCCTAGTTGCAATTTTTTCTCAAAATTAACTCAGTATTTCAATGAATTCAATTGAAATGGACAAAATTCATGGCACAAATCATTTCATAGAAGTTTTCAAGTTTTATTTTTATAAATTCCCTTAGAATATTTTAGCATAAGGGTGGCAATAACCTTCCCCTCAATGCACTCCCGTTACGTAAATATTGTATTTTTCCACCTCATGCATTCCCGTTAAGCGAAATAGTCCTAAGTTATGTCACATTGCATTATGCTCCGGCTCTAAGGCTTGAAGAAAAGTTATTTGCTTCTTTTCAATACAGACATTGCTGAGTGATAAAGAGGGTTTTGCTCTTTGTAAAAAGGCAAAACAAATTCCAAAAGCATCTCTGATATCTTCGCATACTATTGATAGCATATGTTTATATTCTTAGCGTAAGACTGTAAAAAGTTATGTTGTAGTCCATTTTTTTGTAAGAGCCTATTTTGAATTTTTAGTGCCTATATTAATGATTTTAGTGCCTTTTTGCCTGCCTATTTTGAACTTTTAAGTGCCTAACATCCGGACTCTAGTTATAACACAAATGAAAATTACTGTAAGTAAACAAAATTCAACTCTAATTACTGTAATTAAACTAAATTCAACTCCCTTAAATAGAAGAAGGGGGCACGCCGTAGCGTAGTGGTTAAGGCACTGAGCTACAAGCCGGAGGGTCGAGGGTTCAAGTCCCGTTGGGGTCAAGATTTTTAAACTGACCCAAATCCTCTGGCGGCACTATGGCCCTGGGGTCGACTCAGCCTCTAACGGAAGTGAGTACCAGACGCTTGTTCTGTGGTAAAGGCGGCCGTCACGCAGGGCTGACAACCCGACTGACATAAAGTGCCGATTGTCTAGAAAAAGTGGGAGCCTTAACTTCCTACTACCCCAAGGGCCTCCGAGCCTGTTGTGGGATCACTTTACTTTGGGGCACGCCGTAGCGTAGTGGTTAAGGCACTGAGCTACAAGCCGGAGGGTCGAGGGTTCAAGTCCCGTTGGGGTCAAGATTTTTAAACTGACCCAAATCCTCTGGCGGCACTATGGCCCTGGGGTCGACTCAGCCTCTAACGGAAGTGAGTACCAGACGCTTGTTCTGTGGTAAAGGCGGCCGTCACGCAGGGCTGACAACCCGACTGACATAAAGTGCCGATTGTCTAGAAAAAGTGGGAGCCTTAACTTCCTACTACCCCAAGGGCCTCCGAGCCTGTTGTGGGATCACTTTACTTTGGGGCACGCCGTAGCGTAGTGGTTAAGGCACTGCGCTACAAGTCGGAAGGTCGAGGGTTCAAGTCCCGGTGGGGTCAGGATTTTTAAACTGACCAAAACCTTCTGGCGGCACTATGGCCCTGGGGTCGACTCAGCCTCTAACGGAAATGAGTACCAGACGCTTGTTCTGGGGTAAAGGCGGCCGTCACGCAGGGCTGACAACCCGGCTGACATCAAGTGCCGATTGTCTAGAAAAAGTGGGAGCCTTAACCTCCTACTACCCCAAGGGCCTCCCGAGGCCTGTTATGGGATCACTTTACTTTACTTTAAATAGAAGAAGAAATACAACACATTCAAAATAGGAGTCCACATTACCCGAAGTTCCTCTATGTTATACAAAACTTAAACATAATCTGCCGACAGGTCGTGTCACTTAAGTCCTGTGACGTGGAACATGTAAAAGAACTTAAAGTGAGACGTTAAACTAACAAAAGAATTGTCAACCGTTGCATGTCAAAACCTACCTTGAAATTTCTCCCAAAAAAGCGTTGTGATGCACCAAAGCCACGCTCAAAAAATAGATCTGTCGTTTTTAATTGCAAGGCACAGAAATCGAAGCCAGAATCCAACAATGGCAACTCGCTGTACGTAGCGAATGGACTTCCTACTTGACTTAGAGAGGAGTGGATTGAGGCGGGTGCAGCGCGGACAACAGGTAGTGGGGGTTATCTAATCCATCAAGTCAGCAGTTTTATTACTTCCCTGTAGTTTAAATGAAAGATTTGGCGCTGGATTTTAGTATATTGCAGTTAAAAAGATACCTTTAGTTTCTTTTAAGTGTAAATAATAATTTTCATAAACATGAAGTACCCAGATAAGATTGTCGTTTTATAAATTTCAATTAAGCTTCTTAGATAAAAGTAGACAAGAGAAAAGACTTTGAACTGAATAGTAACATGAATTTCTTCCTTTAGTCGGTAAAAGTGACATTGCTATTTAAAAAATATAGCCTAAATCTGCTTACTTTATATCCAGGTTTCGCCCAAATAATTAGTTTTCGCAATAATAATAGGCCTAATAGTAATAATAACAATAATAATAATAATGATAATAATAATTATTATATTATTATTATTATTATATCACCATAACTAGTTATTATGGTGCCAGTGAGTTAGTTAGTTAGTTAGTTATAATGTACCTTTATAAAATTTATTTAATATTTATATTTTTAAAAATTAAAATTATATTATAAAAGTGTTACCTTGTAGGTCCGTCTTCTCAACTTTGTAAACTATTAATTATTTGTAGGCCTTTCGAGACTGGTCCCATCATCAACAGAAGGAGCAAAAGATAGATCTATATCTACTGACCTTAAATGCAATATAGTATAGCCTATAGTATAAATATAGTGTTGTATTGAGGGTAGGAGATATAGATCTGTCTCCTGCTCCTGTTGATGAGCCTATTCCCGAAAGGCCTACAGAGAATTAATATTTTACAAAGTTGAGGAGACGGAACTACAAGGTAAAAGTTTTATAATTTTATATTATAATTACAATATTGTGACTAATACCTCAAAGGAATTTTATCATGAATTTTATTAGTGTTGAATTATATTTTTAACTGGCTTAAAAGTTGGCATTTTAGATTCAAGAACTTTGCTTTTATGAGTTCTTAATTAATGCGAAACTCTATACAAGAAAATATAATATAATCTACTATTCCGTATAGAATATTACGTTTATACAAATGTGTGTCTCCGTCTGTCTTCTATTTGTCCCAGGACAATTCATTAAAACTATCCGACTGCGAAATATTTTTGTCTGTGTTGTTTTAACCTTAAGGGTCATGGATATTTCAATTAGTCAGAAAAGTAGAATTCAACTCAAATTTATACGTACGTTTTTTTCAGCGTGAAATACTAATATAGGCCTATATAGCGATGACTAGAGCATGGAACTCACTTTCCCAGTCATGTCAGACACTCTCAATCATTATCATTATTAAAACCAAATTAACTCGTATCTTAAGTTCTACACAATGGAAATACTATTTGCATAGCAACCATATTCAGCAATTTGTATGTAGGCCTACCTATAAATATTCATCTAAGAATCTCTTCTTACTTGATTTTATTTCTATTCCATGTTTTGTTAGTGTTGCCTAATATTAAACCACATTTGCATTGTGCTTTGTTCAGCCTATAATTTAATAATATTTTTAAATTGTAATAAGTATTTAACTTCTGTATGATTTTATTATTCGCTGGTTGAGTGGAAGAGAAGACCTTATAGAGCCTTAACTCTGTCCGCTTAAATAAAGCATTATTATTATTATTATTATTATTATTATTATTATTATTATTATTATTATTATTATTATTATTATTATTATTATTATTATTATTATTATTATTATTATTAAAAGATAAAACAGTTTCAGTCGTAAAATTCAACTGTTTACTCCATATTCAATAGACCTATTTGATCCAAAAGCTTAGTCTTCAGAAGTCACTATTGCGAAAATAATATTTACTCTTAGAAATATGTTACGTATCAAATCTTATAAATTCAAAAACTACGTCATAAACAATTAGAGATAAAAGAAAATCAATGAAATCTAATTAAATGGGCCCAGTCTACAATACAAATTTTCAAAATACTGCAGTATTTCAGTTACTTTTGAAATTTTAATGAGTTAAAGCAAGATGCACTGTCTTCTCTACTATTCAATTTTGTATTAGATCATGCCATCAAATCCTTGGAGGATAAAGAAGGTTACAACTCAAATGTATTAGGCCTAATAAGCTGTTAATGTATGCTGATGATGTAGTATTATTAGGCAATAGCGAGGAAATACTAAGGGTTAACATGCACATTCTATTGGTTAACACTAAGAAATTTGGTCTGGAAGTAAACATAAATAAAACTAAATATATGGTCACACTTAGAAATTCATTATGCAATGAAAATGGACAGCTAACGACAAATGAGGGAAATTTTGGAGAAGCAGCTATATTCAAGTACCTAGGAAGAATAATTAAAACAGGAATGAGATGCAGAAAGAAATTAAACAAAGGTTCTATTCTGGAAATGCATATTATTATATTTTACAGGCAATCTTGTCATCCAAACTTCTCTCGATAAACATTAAACTGAAAATATATAAAACTGTTATTTTCCCAGTTATATTATATTGATACGAAACATGGACTCTTGCTTTAAGGGGGGAGAAAACTACGAGTATTTAAGAATAAAATTCTTAAGAATTTTTTTTGGACAAAAGAGAAGGAAAAGACAGGTGATTTGAGAAGACTATATAATAGTGAAATACATGATATTTATGGGATGTCAGATGTAATAAAAAAGTTAAGACTCGTAGACTGCGATGGACAGGACATATGGAAAGAATGTGGAATGAAAGAAGGGTATGGAAAATCCTTGAAGGAAAACCAGTGGAAAAGCTCCAAGTAGGCAGACCAAGAATGAAGTGGAGAATATTATTATACATGATTCCAGGGAAGTAAATTATTCAGGGGATGATTGGAAAACATCTCGGGAAGAAAATATGAAAAGCTTATGTCCGCGAACTTATGTACGGTTTCGATATTGTCAGTGAGTTAGTTTCTTAGTTAGTTAGGCCTACCTAACTAACTCACTGGCTCTATCGAACCTGTAGGTTCATGGCCGTGCGGACATACGCTCTCCATACATCCCTATCCTGAACTAATGTTTTCCAACCATCCCTTGTATAATCTAGATAGTTAGGTCTATAGATCAAATTGTATATCAATCAGACAAGTTGAAGATAATTATCTCGGAATAAACGCAAGTACACAAAAATATTTTTAACTGAATCATTTCGGATATAACGAACTTGCTACAGCCTATTCATAAGTAATGCCACGAGTGATTTCCAAATTATCGATAAATTCACGACTCACGAAGTGAATGTAGAGAATATAATCTTGGAGAGTCAGTCACTGCAAAATAATGCTATGACCCATTCAGAAAGTTAAAAATGAGGTGCTTTCTTTATTATGATAAACTTTAGTTGGTAAATTCTAGAAGAAACACGACTGTGATTGATTGTAAATCAAAAATCATTGTAACGTGATTGGTCATTGACTCCCATTTGGGGCATGAGTTAAATAGTCAGATAAAATACAATAGCAGAGTGGTTTATGCAATTCTGTTAACCTATTGAGTATAATGCGAATTATTTATGATTAGGTTGTATTACACCTCTGACTGTGAATTAATTATTTTCATCTTAATTGAAGGTGTTTTTAAAGCGATTTAGATTTATCCAGATGGCAGGCTACTCATGTTACTGAATCACAAAGTAAAACTCAAGCCATTCGCTAAGGAAGGGTTTGGTAACTTGAAAAATCCAATGTTGTCACTGGATATCCCGTATTTATCATAACAGCTGTACTTTCACTTTCTACAAACATTTTTATAATGAAACTATTTAATTTTGTAATCTGTCTGTTTCAATGTTATTGATATTTCATATCAAGTAAATATTTAAAGTTAAATATCATTGTAAAACCATTATTTTTATCATTATGAATGGTCATGTATAAATATTATCAAACATTGCGCCTGCTTTAATTATGCCACCCACAATAAAAAAAATCTATATCGCGAAATTAAATAGGTTTACACTACTTATATCCTGGATTGTACAGAAATGTTCCTACATTTAGGATTAATATAAAAAACACATATGTGATATCTGGTATAAAGAAATAAATTATATGCGACATTATTATATCATCATCATCATAGTTCATTCACGAATTTAGGCCACTTGTTGACCTGTTTCGGCCTCAACAGAAACATAACGCAAACGTATTTTGAGTGAACTTCTTGGTCTTCTTATTCTTGCGATATATATATATATAATTACTTATAGGTCTGCATATTTTGTTTTATTTCTAAGTAAATTATGCTATAATTAGAATTTGACAATCTATCTGCGTTCCTAAAAAATTAGGCCTGTTATAAGAATTTAAGTATATTTAATGTGTTTTGTATGTTAATAATCTGCTAAATCAGAAAACTACTAATGGAAATCACGTCTATAACACACGGTATTATGGATATTTGCAACGTATAACTAGCCTTGTAAACAATATGTTTACGAATGATTATGAAAATTAAATTTATGTTTAATTTTCATTCATAGTTGGACACTTCACCTATAGTAACTTATGTTAAGTGTTCAATCTAGTTTAAATAATACATTTTATGAGGAATAATCATATAGGAATAAAATGCGCATTTGAGACACTCTGTATAACGTATTTCAAAATACGCAATACATTTTACGTAAACAATATGTTTATATATTTCTGAGAATAAACTGCAATATAACTGATGGAATAGTTGCAACGGGTAAATATTATATGTGTGTATAATGTTAATTGTTGTTACCATATGGCAAGGACGTTCCCATCCCACGTGTTCATACGACGTCTCGCGCGCCGCGCCGGGTTCAAGTTGCTATCGATCCAAGATGGCGCGAACGGCCAACAATATAACGAAGCAAGGGGGGGTAAAGAGATACTTTTCAATGTATATAATGTCATGACCTAGAAAAATCAAGCATGTGAAACGCAGCAGTCAATGTATTGAACCCCTAGGCATCAATGTCATGCTATGGTACAGAGCAGAGAAAGCTGGGATCAAGAGTGTTGGTGTGACATATGGCAAGTTTGACAATCACACCTAACCTCACCTTTTGTATGATATAGCAGCGTGGAGTGTAGGTAGTACAGATGTAGGTGCTATGGGCGTCCAAGCACGCTGTCAGTGGATCTGCCACCGATTTGTGAGCTGGTGGAAGTTGCCCGCCGCGACTTCTGCGTTGGGGCATCTGTGTATTTGTCGGGCGCTGCTGACCATGCCGACCTGTTGAGTCCGGGCACTCCGCCAGCCGCACGAACACGGCACCAACGTCAGCCCAGCTGCTCTTCACGCCGGCGCGCTCTACTCTTCCTCTCCTCCTCCTCCTCCTCCTCATTCAAATTCTTATCTTATTTTTATTCATAAACGTTTTTCATCCACGTAGTTTTATATTTCCGATCATAAGCGTACTCATCAGGATTACGTCTGACATTTGCCGTCTGCCCTCCTAACTACAATATACAGGATCATCTAAAAAAAAAAAATAAATAGAGGCGGCAGAATATATAACAAAGAATGTCCCATAACTTATATAAAAAATTATATATCTTAAGATAAGATCAACTGTTTACTATGAAGAATGAGTCATTTTTTACATCTTACCTCATAGTTTGTTTTCTCTTGAGCAAAACATTTCTTCCACTTACTTGTGTTTTGCACTCTTTTAACTTTACTATCTAACCTCTCTCGGTTAACTCTTGTTTCTTTCGACTCCGACGCTATTAGGGCATCCGAGGGCTAGGGAGTCTTTCCTTTCTTCCGTTTCTTCTTTCCTTTATTTTCTTTTCTTCTCCAGAAAAGCCTGACCAGAGGCTATAAGATGGCAGCCCCATCACTGGTCTTGCCTTCCTTTGACCAGCAACCAATCGAAGGGACTATTATTATACTTTCAAGTCTTATACGAGAATTTCCCGGAAGGATCAAAACGCTGGAGGGAAAAATTTCTATAGGATCGTAACAGGCCTTGGCCTAATACTTGGAAGGAAGAAGAAGAAGAAAGACGGAAACTGCAGTTTTCAAAAGGAAACCTCCCTTCCATTTTCAACCGACGTAAAGTAAAAGTAAAGTAAAGTAGTCCCACTACAGGCCTCGGGAGGCACTTTTTCTAGACAATCGACACTTGATGTCAGCCGGGTTGTCAGCCCTGCGTGACGGCCGCCTTTACCCCCAGAACAAGCGTCTGGTACTCATTTCCGTTAGAGGCTGAGTCGACCCCATGGCCATAGTGCCACCAGAAGGTTTTGGTCAGTTTAAAAATCCTGGCCCCGCCGGGGCTTGAACCCCGGACCTTCCGACTTGTAGACCAGTGCCTTAACCACTAATGACTATTGAAAACTGCAGTTCCCGTGTTTAAAAGAAACATAAACTATGAGGTAAGATATAAAAATGACTCATTCTTTATGAATAAGAACCTCATAATGTTATTTCCCATATTTAACTATGAACTGATTACTACATCTCTCAGTGAAAGAAATAAACACCCTCATCAAGTCAATGCCAAAGAGAATCTTCCAAGTAATTAACAACAATGGGGGGCACTACGTAGCGTAGTGGTTAAGGCACTGAGCTACAAGCCGGAGGGTCGAGGGTTCAAGTCCCGTTGGGGTCAGGATTTTTAAACTGACCCAAACCCTCTGGCGGCACTATGGCCCTGGGGTCGACTCAGCCTCTAACGGAAATGAGTACCAGACGCTTGTTCTGGGGGTAAAGGCGGCCGTCACGCAGGGTTGACAACCCGGCTGACAAAAAGTGCCGATTGTCTAGAAAAAGTGGGAGCCTTAACCTCCCACTACCCCAAGGGCCTCCGGGCCTGTTGTGGGATCACTTTACTTTTACTTTATGAATTTGCATTATAAACGAAGAATTCGCAATCCCTTCTTACTTAATGCAGAAAGGTGACTTGGGACTAAGTTCTGTGGGTACCGTTAATTTCTTCAACTTTTAATTTTATTCAACATATTTTAAATGTATTCAACATCTTCCTGTGTCCAATATTAAGTTTTGATTCTGTTTCTGCGATCATCTCTATCCTTCCAGTCACCCTCCCGCAGCCCCCTATCCTTCATCAAATTCATAATTCCTTCTATCCACGTCATCTTATGTCTCCCTCTACTTTTCCTCTCATTTGGAACGCTCTCCAAACTTCCCACAAATTGCATAATCATTTTGTAAAAGTTCATTTTTTCTCGCATGTTACTGTTTCTGATCCTAATTTAGAGTATTGTGCAGATCTTGTTAAAAACTCAATTTCTGTAAATTTCAATTTTGACTTTAATTATCAATTACAGTCCACGTTTCTGCTCCATATGTCATTTAACCTCTTACTATTGATTTATAAGAAAGGATTTTAGTTTCTTTGAATATCTGTTCATCCCACAAAATTCCATTCAACAGTGCTATAGCAGATCGAATTTTTGTTATATCCATCTTCATTTATTTCAACTCCCAAATATTTAATTTTGTTACAAATATTAATTTATTCTGGTATAAAATAGGGAAAATATGTAGTATTAAAAAATAAAACGGATTGGGAACAATTATCGCTTAATGAATTATTTAACATTTTCCAATACTGTTATTTTAACACAGTTGCAATAATGGACCATATTATAATATTATAATGATATCGTGAAAAGAAAAATTAATGTCTGAACCAGGAATCGAACCGTGGACCTCTAGTTCTCCGTACTAGTGTGCAGCCCACTACACCATTCTAGATCTGAATTATAGACTTGTATATGTGGAAAGAATTGTTAATGTTTGTGCCAGGTCTAGAATGGTGTAATGGGCTGCACACTAGTATGGAGAACTGGAGGTCCACGGTTCGATTCCTGGTTCAGACATTTTTTCTTTTCACAATATAATTGTAATATTATAATGAATTATCACTGGATGCCATCTCGAAGGTGGATAAGGAAGGTAGACTATCGACAATAGACTACGTCAAATATTACATTTTTAAATGCAAACTGAATGACTGAATGACAAGAAGTAAGGAGTTTATTAAATAACAGGTAACAAAACACTGTTATTCGTAAGCTCGTTATTCGGTCTTTTAATTTCTCTGTTCCTGGTAGTATTTTTTGTGGGGACTATATAACTCATGCCCCAAATGGCAGTCAATGACCAATCACATTTCAATGCATTTTGATTTACAACCAATCACAGTTGTTTTTCAGCTCGATTTTATCAATTTCATTTTATCGCTTTCATTTTGGTAAGTGGCTCCCAGATTGTATATATAGTGCACGAATGAAACTCTAGATTCTGCTTGCGAGATATAATAGAAAAATATTCATAGCAATTGATCATCATCATCATCAACAATCACGGATTAAGCCCACGTGGCTTGTTCCGGTCTCATATATTCTCATTCAAAAGTTGGATCCATCTCTTCTTCTGTCTACCAACATTCCAGCAATTGATTATACCATTAAAAAAAAAAAAGAAACCACTGTTTACACTTTCTTAAATGTATTATTTATCAGGAATTAACGTTGCAGAAAAATATAATTAACATATTTACATCACAGGACATCAGAAATTAATTAATAACCTGTAATGATATGATTAATTGTTTCTTCACTAGGGTGCATTCTTACAATATTGCGATTCTATTTGACAATAAATATGATTTGGTTGCAGTGATAAACAAATGAAATATGACGTTTCTCATTTGTTTTCAAACATCGCCGTTTACATTAAACATATAAATATTCTAAAATAACTATATTTAAATAATGATATTTGAGTAAGCAGCTTAATTTTATTCTTTAAATAGTCCTAACAAATGTCACTCTTGATTTCCAAATTCTCTAGATAAATTGGAAATCACTCGTGGCATTACTTATGATATAAAAACTTCAAATAATTAGATAGTAATAACACTGTATTATATTTTCAACTCCAATTCAATCCTTCAACGCATGCGCTATCTTGTTCTTCTCTAGAATCTTTGTTATCTTTCCTCTCAACCTTTAGGAGAAAGTTTAAAGTTGACACAGGTCAATGGCGATATGTTGTCCATGCAGCTGTGACAATGGGCTTTTCCCTACTTCCTCTGTTTTTTTTAATCTATATTCCTCGCACTTCCCCGTGTGGGGGTTACGATCCTCGCTGGTGGGAGTGTTTTAAACAGCTAATTTAGTAATGTTTATTTACCCATAAAAGTCAACGATTGATATGGGATCAGCAGTCTCAGTGAGACAACTAGCGGGTAACTAAGGTATTGCTTGGATGGATAACGGTCTGTAAATTTTGCACAGAGTCCTTTTTATTCAGACTTGCGGTTTTCTTTTATGAGCCTGAAGATATTCATACTCGGGACCCACGGCTTAAAGTCACTTCCGAAGGACTTGTCACCTGGATCGGGATAAGTAGATTCCCGGGCAACACCGGGTAATCAGCACGCGGTGTCTAAAAAATATAAATTTATAATTATTTTTCCGTCTACTTATTCAACTAAACATAAAAGCACATTACTTTTCATTTATTTAGGCGTAGCAGCGCACGCCGGGTATTAGATAGTGTCTAATATAACATAAATGGTTATTTATGATCTAATTTCGACCACTTGGTGACCACTAGTACTGTTAAAAGGATAGAGCTTTACTAGTGGTGGTTTTTTGTCAACATATTACTTTTTTTTTTAAATTAGGAATATTCCACAATACAGTGTTTCTCCTTCAACCCAAAGTGATTTGTCGCCAGAGGTTCCTGTCTAGAGCATCTTCTTCCCTCAGATCGCTAGATTCTATACTTATCCTCACTCCATCCAACCAACGTTCTCTAGGTCTGCCTCTTCCACTTCTTCCATTAGCTCTCCAATTAAAGATCTTCTTTGTTATTCTCTCTTCTTCCATTCTTATGAGGTGCCCATACCATTTCAAACGTTTTTCTTCTATTTTTTTTTTCAATATGTTTTTTTTTTCAACTTGCATAATTTCCCTTATTGTGCTGTTTCTGATCTTATCCCTTCTTGAAATTCTTGTCAATCGCCTCCAAAAATCCATTTCTACTGCTAACAGCTTATTGGCTTGTTTTCTACATACTGTCCAGGTTTCGGACCCATTTAATAAAATGCTTTGTAACAGAACTTGAAATATAGTTTCGTTCTGTATATTATATTTCTATTCCAAAGCACTGGGTTCAACAAACCAATGATTCTTCTTCCATCAGTTATTCTTCTTTCAATTTCTGTAGTTGAATTCTGACTTTTATCTTAAATAGATCCTAAATATTTAAAATGTTTAACATTACGTATTCTTCCTGATTTACATTTTAGCTCATCTGTTGTATCCAATGAAAGATATTCTGTTTTATTATACTTTATCTGTAATCCCCATTTTTTTGTATTCTAATTCCCTTAACATGAAAGATGCATCATCTGGATCTTGAGAAATAACCACCTGAACCTACTACTTACTTTTACTATTTTTGTATTGGTTGTTTAAAGTTTTAACAGTCTACATTATCAGTCTACACTATAGTTATAAGCAGACTATTAGTTTTATGAAATAGGCCCCCTGGTTACTTCATACGCAAGTAATTGTGAGAGCTTTTAACTCAAGGTCGTGAATAGGGAAAAATGGACACTGAAATTATAAAGCCCAGGACCTGTTTTGCGCTATAGCGTCACTGATGATGATAAATTAATAAAATAACATGACTCGTCCAACTTTATATCTACTTGTATAATATCTAAACCAGCTAATTGCTGAAGATATTTGTATTCAAAGAAAATTGACCAGAGATAAATGCATTTTCACGACATTCAACTGTTGTAATCGTCACTCAGCGGAAAACTACCCGTACTTCATACCACGTGATCAATGTAATGGTTGTGACTAATGTAATGTATAGCAGGATTTTAATATCATAATAAATATGAAAGTTAAAGTTAATAATTTTGTATTTTAAAATTATTTTAATATTTAAATATAACTAAATAAAGAAAACATCTAAATAATTCATTGTTGTTCATTGTTGAATAAAAATGTCTCGGTAACAATTAAAGATTTTGTACTACATAACAGTTTTTGTAAATAATGCTTTTAAAATTGTTTTAAGTCATTGTTGTCAGAATAATAAAGCTTTCTGTTATAACTGCAATAAGAACACCTGCTTTACTTCATATCTTTAAATGAAAGTAAACTAAACTCTGATTGGATGTACAATTAACTTTTTGATTTAACAAATCAAATTTAAACCTTATATTTAATGAACTATTAACCAATATAATTTAAAATTACCATCATGTGATGTAATAATGTTCTTTAAAAATTATAAAAGAATTACACTAGTCATTCTTCATACAATTTTCAACAAAGATAGAAGCAAATAGAGCTCTCCTGATAAAATGTGATATTTAATACAAGAAGAATAGTTGATTCAAGAAAAGAAAATAATTTAATTTCAATTGACAGTGAAGAATAATACCACTTAAATTTACTTAATCTGCTGGGAACCTACAAAGTGAATAAATTTGTAATTATTTCTACAAGAACAGTTTTCAGTGATTTTAAAGTGTTTTCCTATCCAGTGTACCAATTTCCGACCTTGAGAAGAGAATCCGGCTCTACTGAAAATTAAACCTAACCTGAACCAGTAATTATTTTTGGGACACACACAAATCCTTCTTCAAAATGTTACTACAACATCGGGCATGAAGAGAATTACTGCGTCAAAATGTCACCACAACGTGAGACAAAGCAATTTACGTCTTCAAATGACAATTGATGAGCCACGTATTTTCCAAATATTACACTTCCACAATACAATTTGAAATTTAATTTCGATTAGTTAGGTAGTTAAATTTTATTAAATGACGCTCTTTAACTGATAAGGTCATTAGCGTCGTAACTGAAATCTTAGTGTGAAAGCGCCGATAAATTTTGCTCTTATTTCAAGTCCACGCCGTAGACGAGCGGTTTAAGACATCATGCCTGGGTGTAGAGTTACGGGACTTGCGCTTGGCACCATTCTCCAAGAAGGAAGACACTTTATCATGTAATTTTGGCTGGAATTTGACCGATATCACTCATCATCGTAAGGAATTTGGGTAGCTACAATAAATAGTGGCTCCAGATTGATAAAACCAGGTATAATGTTTGGGGAACCCGATATGTTGACCATATGTCACTCCTATATCGGCTGGAATATCTTCCACCTTTATGATAACTTGCTAATTAACTAACTCACTAACTGTATCGAACCCGTAGGTTTATGACCGTACAGACATAAGCTCTCTATATATCCCTATCCTGAGCTAATGTTTTCCAACCATCCCATCTATAGTCTACTTACCTCAAATCATTGTTAATGTTATTCTCCCACCTCATTCTTGGTCTACCAAATAGCCGTTTTCCCTCTGGTTTTCCTACAAGAAGCTTCCATGCACCTCTTTTATTTCCTATTCATGTCACGTGTCCTTCCCATCGCAGTCTACGAGACTTAACTATTCTTATTATTTCTGTCTTCCTATGAAGACCATGTAGTTCATTGTTATGTAGTTTTCCCCATTAACTTGTCTGTTCACCTCTCTTGGGTCCAAAAATTTTCCTAAGAACTTTATTCTCAAATACCTCACTTAAAATAAGAGTCTATGTTTCTCATCCATATAATATATTCGTAACTTGGAAAACAAGTTTTTATATATTTTCAGTTTAACATTTTTTAAAGTTGGGACGTCAAGAGTCCCTGTAATACATAATAGCATGCATTTCCACAATTCAGCCTATGTTTAGTTTCTATGTACTTATCATTCATATTTGTAATTACTGTTCCAAATTATTAACCAGTTTTAAATCCACAATATTGTTAAACATAAATCACTTATAAAAATTTATAAATGACATTTGAATTGAGCCATTTCCTCATTTTATGATAATACATGTTAATTGAATTGTATGCCTTTTGATGCCTGCATATAGTTGTTGCACAGTACTATTATATTCCCATTTATTTTCTAAAATCTTACATATACTAAAAATCTGATCTATTATAGACCTAGGCATATTTATTTTAAATCCAAATTGATGGTCGCCAATATAGTGAGTAAATCTGCTTACAAATATATTTGTTAGAATTCTGTACAAAGTTGAAAATAATGTTGTAATCAGTTTTATCTCCTTTCTTATAGAATAATACAATAATCGATTCTTTCCATTCATTTGAAAGAGCCTCTTTCCCCCGAATTATACTAAGCAAACTACGTATCTTGTCAATCAATTTTTCTCCCCCTGATTTTATCAGTTCTACTGGGATCCCGTCTGAACCTGATGCTTTATACATCTTTAATTTTTCTATCGCCATTTCTATCTCTAATATACTTAATTCTGTGACTAATATTTCTGCTGACTGTAAATGATCATCTTCAATATCCTGTTCTTCATATACAATTAATAGCTGATTAAAGTACTTTTCCCATGTATTTAATATAGCCCTGGAATCTGTAATCATATTCCCATTTTCATTCCTAATTATACTTGTTCTAGCCTGAAACCCTTTCCTCTCTATTCTAATTCCCTGACATAATTATGCGATGTACCTATATTTTTACATTCATTTCAAGATCACTAATATTCTCTTCCAAATTATAAACACAAATATTGGGGATTCTATGCCACATGCCACCAACATAAATTCAAAAAAAAAAAAAAAACACATAACCTAATTCATTGTTCAAGTACGTGAATAATTACCTGATATATATATAGTCCACCGCTGTGGTCTCGAGGTAGCGTGCGGGCCCGGGGTTCTATCCCCGGTCGGGACAGTTTTTCTGGGTGAGGTTTTTATCGGGGTTTTTCCTCACCTGTAAGACAAATGTCAGGAAAACTTTAAGGCCCAAATGGTCTCCGAAATCATATGGCCATCACAATCATCATCATCATCCTTATCATTATCATCATCTTCATCTTCATCAACCTTCACCGGTGTGGAAAGCAACGGGAAGCTACCACACCTACAATTCCCTAGTAAAGCTGCAAAGCATAGCATTAAAATGTTATGATTGCAGTGAAAGACCAGCCCTTGGGCAGAATTACTATGGACGGATGGATATATATATCGATTTTTTTTTAAATATGGAAAAAATCCTTAAATAAAACGAGAAGTTCAGCTCAAAGTAACTTAAAAGCAGCATATTTGCAATGTAAAATGTGTATTAGTCATTGTTCAGACAGTGTAGCAAACTTATCACAAAAACCCACTAATAAACAAGTGAACGCTAAACTAATCTAATGTACGCTAAACTAATCTGATGTATTAACTCGCCCATTTTCTCATCCTGAATTGTCCAAACTAACACTAATCACTAACATGCCCATTTTCTCATCCTAACTTGCCCTCTAATGTAGGTGGACCCTTGAGATAGAATATCCCTACATGTGAGCAAACATGTTGACAATTGGCTCTGGTGGGAACATATGTTATCACATTGGCCAACATGTTGTTAAAAGTCACTTGTTCTCCGATCGAATATTCACAGTGGCATAGAATAGCCCAAATATTATTAGCTAATATCCATGTATTGTGTATACTTTATTAATCAATACTTCTAAAATTCATAGCAAAACACAGTTCAGGTTATGTAATAAAATGTTGAAATGTTACAATAAGTACCTGATATATCAGTCGTCCCCAACTAAATTAAATTTATGTTTAAAAAACTTCGTTAAGTTGTTAAAACCATGAAGGCTTTTCAGAATCATGTTCCATCGTCTGCATTTCATTTGATATGCCTACTGGAACATGCTTCTGAAAGGCCTTCATGGTTTAACTATTTGACGAAGTTTTCAAACAAATTTAATTTAGTTAAAGAAGACTGTATGTTACGTATTTATTTCAATATTTTATCATTTTATACTTTGTTAAATAATTTAAAAATAGGGGTTTGTTAAAATAGATATAATAAAACGCATAAGACACTGATATCCCATCTATTATTAATATATTTAAATATGTTTTCTGACTGAAAGCGGTTTAAAAATAACAAAAACAATATATTACCTCACATATCAGTGCAAAAGATCTGCCTACAATTTTGTGTTAAAGCAATGGGAAACATTTGTATCTACGAACTTTAAAGAGGAGAAAAATAGAGAAGGATAGAAAGCTAGAAAATGCCAAATGGATTTGTATGCAAAGAAAGAGATTTTTATATATATTACAAGATATGAAAAGAAACTTGCTTCAAGTAATGTAAATATCACAGAGTTAAAGCGATATAGAGATACAAACACTGATACCAGGAAAGTTTCAATTTCGAAAGAGTATACAGTATATATGTCGAGATTAAGTTAGTGACACTATTTTTAAAATATATTTAATATAAAGAAAATAAAATTAAAAATGAACTCTAATTTTATTATATTTGCTTAAAGTTTAATAAAAATAAATCGCGCTCCAAAGCTGATTGGTTCAAGGCATGGCACAGAGCTAGCCTATGGGACTTGTGCTGACACGAATTCCCATGGGGGACAATTTTCTCATAGAATTTAGGCCAGTGTGGAACCTTTGCCCACCTAGTGTCGTGAGGAATTTAGGTCGCTATAATACTCGTACTCCTTGCCTCTGATATTGAGGGTCTCCGGCCGGGGCCAATGGATTTTTTAGGATGAAAAAATCTAAGGAGCAGGTCCTCCAGGAGGGGCTTTAAGCCATGGATCTCAAGTCTGAATATTTTCAGGCTCGTAAAACATCCTTAAGCCTGAATAAAAGGCCTCTAAACATAATTTACCGATCTCGACGTCCTAGTAATACCTTAGTTGCCTGCTATTTAATAAAAATAGACTTAGGATTTGTTAATATATTTACCTAATGCCTTGTATTAAAAAGCGTAGATTAATTCATTGTAGTTCATTACTTTCTTTGTATTTTTTTTTCTTTTCTTTTTATGTATAGTAGATTCGAGCTGTTATTCCTTTTTTTATTCACTGTATCATTAATTTAATTTTTAATTGTATTTAGTTTCATTCTATTATTAGACATTAATTTCATTATTATTCAATATGACAGATAATTAATTGTTCAATGACTATTATTGTAACTTTCTTTTGTATTCATATGTAACATATGTTTGTCCTGTTTAATATGTCTATTATTGTAATTTTTTTGTATTCATGTGTAACATATGTTTGTCCTGTTTAGTATGACTATTATTGTATTTTTTTTTGTATTCATATGTAACATATGCTTGTTCTGGTGAGTGGAAGAGAAGGCCACATGGCCTTAACTCCACCAGGCTAAATAAATCTATTCTATTCTATTCTAGATGTCTCAATGGATAGGTATGTTGACCACGTGCCATTCATGACATCTATGGATAAATAGGGTAAATAAATTAACTTATCTAGTAACTCCTAATAAAATGGACTACGTCATTGTAGATATATAGATAATAAGAAGCTGCTGCAGGTTGAGAAAACCAGGTATGACGGCTGGGGACCCACATGCTGACCACATATCACCGCTACACAGGCCGTGGATGTAGGGCCAGCAATCTTATGGTAGGCCAAGGGCCTTCTAGGCCTGTCGCGCCATGGAGTTTTTAATAAAAATAAATTATTTAAATACAATTCAACTTTTCGTTTTCCATCGTGAAGCAATAAAAATGCAGTCTAACGTGCTCAGGTGCTAGCATGCCTGTTTCCAGGCTAGTGAGCCCGGGTTTGATACCCGGCGGATAGAAAAGTTCATTTGTTAAATCGATTTAATTTAATTGCAAAATTTTCAATTTCGGGGCCAGGAGAGGCGGTGTACAATGTTTAATCGCTAGATTGTGCACGGATGCGGCCTTTGGTACTTCACAACGCCTCTCTAGGATAAATTTCAAGGTAGGTTTTGGTACAAAATGGTTGACAGTTCCCTTGTCAGATATGATACTTTCACAATAAAAAAGTACGCGTGTGAACTGAGTTTGATATTATGAAGGCTGTTTAGAATTATTTATTTTTAATTCAACAGCATGTCTGTTTAAGCTACATTATGCACACGACAGATGAAATAAGAGTTGAGTTTCAAGATATTATTTGTAAATACGGAGTAGTTACATGATATTCTCATATAATAATTAGTCACCTCATTATCGTAAACAATTGTTATTTATTTGTTTATACGAATGTGTCTAAATGGCTCAACGAGTAGGGTGCGTGTAGGCAAACAGTTTTCAGACACTTTTGAAATCCAGAATGGGTTGAAGCAAGGAGATGCACTATCTCCTCTACTATTTAATTTTGTACTAGAGCATGCCATTAAATCTTTAGAGAATGAGGAAGGCTTACAACTGAATGGTATTAATAAGCTGTTAGTTTATGCTGATGATGTAGTACTACTGGCCGATAGCGAGGAGATACTAAAGGCCAACACGCACACACTATTGAGTAACACTAAGAAATTAGGACTGGAAGTAAATATCAGTAAAACTAAATATATGGTCACACGTAGAAATACATTATATAATGGAAATGGACAGCTAATGACAAATGAGGGAAATTTTGAGGAATTGGCTGAATTCAATACCTAGGAACAATAATCACAAATAGGAATGAGATGCACATAGAAATTAAACATAGGCTCAATTCTGGAATGCATGCTATTATGCATTGCAGAGACTTTTGATGTCCAACTCCTTTCAAAAAACGTTAAGCTGAAAATATATAAAACTATTATTCTATACCAGTTATTTATATGGGTGCGAAACATGGACTCTTACTTTAAGGGAGGAAAGGAGATTACGAGTATTTGAGAATAAAGTTCTTAGGAAAATTTTGGACCAAAGAGAGATGAACAGACAGGTGAATGGAGAAGACTACATAACAATGAACTACATGGTCTTTATAGGAAGCCAGATATAATAAGAACAGTTAAGTCCCGTAGACTGCGATGGGCAGGACATGTTGCGCGTATGGGGAATGAAAGACGTGCATGGAAACTTCTTGTAGGAAAGCCAGAAGGAAAACGCCCAGTTGGTAGACCAAGAATGAGGTGGGAGAACAACATTAACTATGATTTGAGGGAAGTAGATTATAAAGGGAATGATTGGAAAGCATTAGCTCAGGATAGGGATGTATGGAGAGCTTATGTCCGTGCGGCCATGAACCTACGGGTTCGATAGTGCCAGTGAGTAAGTAAGTAAGTAAGTATTTGTTTTCAATTTAAAATAGGCGTGAAATTAAAAGCGTAGCTCGTAAACTTTATTTCTCTTCTATAGGCCTATATATAGCGTCGTCACTCCCCTTCCTCTCTGACATGAACGTTTAATGAAATAAAAGTTTATCATATAACGAGGGCCAAAGTAAAACAAGGAACGAGGAACAACTGTAATAAGCAGACTTAGGAAGTGATATAGGCCCTAACTTAAGACTGTGGCAAGGTTTGACTAGACTATATATGTATCGTCAGTAAATTCAAGCCACTCCACCGACTATCAATAAAAACAGATCACGTAAGCATTAGGAATTGTACTCTTACAGCTAGAACACATAGCAGTGGATCACTTAGTTTATTAGTTACTAGATAATGCCCGGCGTGCGCTGCTACGCCTAAATAAATGTAATGTGATTTTTAAATTTTCATTTCAAAAACTCCTACACCTAATGCTTTTAGAGCACAATAGCAACTATAAACCAGACTATCTGAAAATATGTTTACACAAAGTTATGCATTGTGATGAACCAAACATGTCGGTTTGCTAGAATCAATTTTTATTCTTATTTTAGGATTTCACATAAACCCCCAATTATAATGGTCGGATTTCGCTGAGATTTGGATAATACCTATCTCGATTTATTATAATACCGTATAGCTTTGTTGTGGTTGTGAAACGTGGAAAATTGCGACCGCTAGAGGGATTTTTAAATCTTCGTTTCATGTGAACTCCTATACCTTATCCGCTCTTACAGTGATCCTAACATAAACAAACTCCAATTGTAACCTTCCGCCATTCGCGCCACAATTACTGGCACATTGGCAGAGAGCACATATGAAGTATATAAGACATGTGATCGTTGAATGAGGTAAATTACAAGAAAACTGGTGAGATTTTCCACTGAACTTGTTAAATACATTTAAAATAGCTGTTTTTTTTTACAACTAGTCAAAATTATGATCTTGTAGAAGATTTCCGGGCTGTTGGCCGTGGTCTTGAGGCTTGTAGTTCCCCGACGTTTCGCCAGAGACTGCGTCCGGCACCCTAAGGGTGCATCAGAAGACTCGATCCCTTCAGCAATTTTGTTGCATCAGAATCGATTGAAGCATGACTCAAATGCATCATCCATAATTATGTAATAAACAATTTTAAGTTCTAATTATTGATTACGTATATTTTAGAATATTTTCTATGTTTTAAATATTGTAATTTTATTCAATAATAAAATGAATAACAAGTATATTCAGAGGGCATATTTTTAATTTAATGAAGGGAACTATTTTTAGGGTATTTATTGCTTCTACGTCGTACGTCGGTTTCCATAACCAATGAAAAGCGAGCGGGTCACATGGTTTTGTTTTGATGAGGATCACTTTAAGAGCGGACAGCCTTTACATCTAATGGTTTTAGAAAATAACAGCATCTAAACACTCTTCGTATCTGAAAACCTGTATGTACAAATTTTAATAACAATCGATCAACTACTTTTCGAGTTTTGCGAGAACAAACATTCGCAGGCTGAATTTCTATATATTAAGATTGTTATTGTTACTTTCAGAAATGTACAGGCCTAAAACAGCATGGAAGCCGAAGTTGGGATAAAACATAGGGGAAAATTAGAATATTACCAAGATTAGATAGATGACTTTTTCTGAGAGTCCTATGTCCACTCAGGACTGATGGGTATATCGATTGATTGATAATATTCTAGCGCCTGTTATCTCTATGTTTTTCTTTCTCATGTATCCTTATGTTCTCTATTAAAGGGACGAGTTTTAGATAGCAGCCTCTTCTAACCTTGCTATTCAATCTAATCAATTTACTTTTTTTTTTCAATTTATTTTTAATTTGTTTTTCTTCTAATCTCTCGGTCTGTCTATTGGTATATTTCCTATCTTCTTCATACCAGTGTCTTTGTCCGATGTTTTTCTTCTTCGGTTCTTCAATTCCGTTAGGGGTCGGGTTCATTTCAATCCACCCAGTTCCTTCACTGGTTTCTATCCCCATATATTCTTCCAGTTTATTACTCGACCGCGTTAACTTTTTAGCCGGTGTGAGGGGAAGCAAAGGTGCTTAGTGGAGAAGATGTGGAAAGTGTCTCCTTCCACCTTTGGTACAAGCAAATGACTGGGTAAGTGGTATAATCAATGCAAAATATAGTAGTAGGTCTACTTGAAATAGGAGATGAAGTTAGTAAAAGATCGTCGGAGTTTGTATGCCAAAGGGTTTCTAGATAATGTTACGTACAGAGAAATTAAATTAACACTGATTTCCAGCTACTCTGTCAGGCTTAAATGTTTATATACTGTGAATATAGGGTCTAACTGTCGCACTTGGCATTGTCACTAACAACTGACTATACATGACTTACGGAAAATAAACACCTGTCATTGCAACCTAAAACAAGGGTCTAACTAACTAACTAACTCACTGGCACTATCGAACCCGTAGGTTCATGGCAGCGCGGACATAAGCTCTCCATACATCCCTATCCCGAGCTAAAATGTTTTCCAATCATTCCCTCAAATCATAGTTAATGTTATTCTCCCACCTCATTCTTGGTCTACCAACTGGGCGTTTTCCTTCTGGTTTTCCTACAAGAAGCTTCCATGCACGTCTTTCATTCCCCATTCGTGCCAAGACAAGGGTCTATTACCTCTAACCCCTACTCATCCTTACCACATTCTTTGTGTTTAGTTTTTCCACATTAAAAGTTAACGTGGTCCTGTAATACACATAGTTTTATCTCGCTTTCATCCGGTTATTTCCATTATCTTTTCTTTTAACTTTAGGTCTCGTCCAATTCTTCTCTGTATTCCCATTTCGATTACTTTCCCCCCCCCCTTTCCTTTGATATGCAGTACATGCCCAAACTACTTTAATTGCTTCTCTTCAATGATATTTATTAATGTATTCTGTCCGAAACTCTTCTCTTATTCTATCTCATCGCTTTTTTTTTGTAACGGTTAGTATAGCTGATTAGCATTCCAAGAATCTCGTATTCGATTGCCGGCTATTCAGTTTTTTTTATATGTAGGCCTATAGGTATGCAAACAGAACAAACATTAGGAAAACGGAGAGAAACTTGCGTGTAAAACTTTCGTCTTCTTTTCTTAAGGATATGCCGGAAATAATGTGACAGAATGAGAGAGAGAGAGAGAAAGAAAGAAAGACAGAGAATGCGTCATGCGTATTTTTATATCTATGAATATGTCTGTGTGTTTATTGTGAATATTTCTGTCCATTAGTAACCATGGAATAATCATGTACGGTCAGATATATATAAAGTGTTGTTTATATAAAGTATTTAAAAAGTGAATAAATTGTATACTACTCCCACACAACTCCCTATACTCTTTTATAAGAAAAAAACAAACCATTCGACCTTGTCTCTTCGAGCTGTTGTGCCACGGATTTAGCCTAAATTAATTCTTCTTTAGTTATCTCTATTATTTTACATATACATTACAGTGCATGAAACTATCTGTTTCTATAGAATACAATTTGGAATTTAATAACTTATTTTAATATTGTTCTTACAGTCTCTATGGTCTATTGGTTATGTTCTGTGCCGGGATCGATGGATTTTTAGGATGGAAAATCGAAGGGAAAAATCCTCCGGGTGGAACTTTAAGCTGTAGGTTCCCAGTCAGAAGATTTTCGGCCTCGTAAAAGAACCTCACGCCTAAATTAGTGACTCTGAGCAAAATTTAACCGGCCTTCCCCATCCAAGTAATATTAGTTGCCTACCAGATGCCTCATTGAAGCTGACCAAATGTCACTTTCTGATACACGTAGGAAAATAAGCACAACTAAAAATTAACTTGGTCAATAAACTCCCCGCTAAGGGAGCACCCATGTCACCACGGGGATGTTTGGGGTAAATACAGACATTTACAATATTCTTTAGTTCGTGTTTTATTTTGCTTTTTTTTTTTACTTATTGTCTTTAATTTTTTTTGAGATAGTGTCCTTGTAAGACCCGAGAGGTGTTCCATTCCATCGACTCAGTTTAACATCTCCCCTTATATACTCCAGCCGCCATAATTATCTCCGCCTCTGAAATTTAGGTTATACGAGGGGTAAAGGGAGAATTCGCCCTCTACTGCCAATAAGTTAATGGTTGTTGTGGGAGTAGATGTCTGCCACAACCAATCACTGCTCTTGACGCAGCTATAGCGTGCTAGTAAGGTTTGAAATTGCCGAGATGTTTCAGCTGTATGTCTGCTAACCGCATACATAAAGCGGCCACTCCTACTGAATATCCATATCGGCGACACTGTCGTGAAAACGTGAAGGCCGGAGAATCAGTGGCTGCAGTATAGGTACTTTTTATGTGCCACACGCTAACCAGGCCTTACAGTGGCATGACCTATCAGGCTGGGGATTTTAAAATATGGATCTCACACATACTTTTTTGACCACACAAGGACATGGAGGGCCTTCCCAAATGAGTGTCATTACCATCAATACTAATAAAATTCATTGTTAAAACCATTGAGGTGGAGAGTCATAAAATAAAATAAGTTAAAATAAACCTTCTTAGGTAAGATCCGTCGTCCTCAACTTATAAAATATGTATTTTTTATGTCTGTAGGCCTTTCAGAATATCCGTCCCTTCTTCAGCAGGTCCATCATATCAGGTAATGTAAAGAAGGACCTGCTGAAGATGGAATGGATATTCTGAAAGGCCTACAGACATAAATAATACATATTTTATAAGTTGAGGACGACGGATATTACCTAAGAAAGTATATTTTAACTTATTTTATTTTATGAGTGATCATCTGAATGTGAGGGTCTCCTCCAAGAAAACACATCATTAAGGCAAAACACACCATTAACACACACATACTAAACATGGTGAATATGATAATGATGATTATGATGGCCAGATTCTGTTCGGGGACCATTTGGGCTTTAAAATTCCCTGACATTTGTTTTACAGGTGATGAAAACTCTGAAAAAAACATCACCCAGGGAACTTGCCCCGATCGGACCCACTGCGTACGAGGAAGTGATGCTACAGTGAGATCACAGTGGTGAACTCCGGAAGGTGTGGGACACAAAAGTACCTACAAAGTAAGTAAATAATTTATATTTAATTTTCTTTGGAAATCAGTGTTTTATGCAGAAGTTTGTAATAAACTTCAAGATAACTGGCATAAGTATACATTTCCCAAAATTAATTTGTTCCAATGCCATTTTTATTGATTTATTTGTCAGTTTATTTAACTTCCTGCTCCCTAGGTACCATTGGCTTTTTTTTTTTTCTTCGGGAATAACTCCAACTTCACTGTGATCAGTGGTATCATATTTGTTACCTTCAATTTGTTTTTGTTTCATTTCCAACTGCAGTCTTTCGATGGCAGCATAAATTTAAAAAAGATCCTGGTTGAGACTTTAGGTGTCATATATGATACCTTGGATAAAACTCCTTTAAATGATCCCCTAAAAATTCAGTATTTTTTGCTTAAAATTTCGTTATTTTGAGCCCTATGAAACTATTAAATATAAAAATAAAGTTATAATTTATAAAATCTCAATTCAGGACCCTATAGAGGCACCCCCAAACATTTTTTAAACCCCCAAAAAATTGTTTTTGGATCCCTAGAAATCTATTAAGCACAAAAATGAGAATATATCTGTAAAACTTTTCTTCGGGATGCAGGAGGATAAACAAAAGTCATAAACATTCACAGAGTTATTTGATGATGAGGTAAATTTAATATATTGCCTGTTAACAAGATTGTTAAGATTGAGATGCCCATGCCATGAAGCTCCCATGGGTGGAAAGTGAAAATCCTTCCAATCTGTGTATGTTTTCAAATGTCATCCACTTCACTTTACTTGCATCGGTTTCTGCTTTTATTGGAAATTGGAGAAAAAGCTATTAGGAAGACTTTGGCATGAGGGAGGATAATATTCAAATAAATCTTACGGAACTGGATATATGAACTGTATTCATTTTTGAAAACAGGGACCAATTAATGATATTAATGTATGTGGCATTGGATCATAGTTATAAACTGACATATCAGCTTTTATTGCTTTTTTAATACAAGCTTCTCTCTTGTTTTTTGACAATTTTTTTATATATTCACAGAGTTCTTTGATGATGAGGTCTATTTAATATATAATGTGTTGCTAAGATTATTAAGATTGTGATGATTCAGTTATGAAGCTCCAATGGATGGAAAATGAAAACGCTTTCAAATTATGTGTGTGTTCCAATGCCATTCTCACCACTTTTTGTACTTCAGGTTCTGCTTTTTAGGAAACTCTTGAGAAATGTCTATTAGGAATACCTAGACATAATTAGCAGAATAATATTTGAATACATCTTAGGGAACTGTTTGTAGGATATATGAATTGGACTCAGTTGCTGAGAATAGGGACGAAAGGATGTCTTCATGAATGTGACATTTATTTATTTATTTATTATCCATCAGAATATCAGAGATGTTCTAGGACTTGACTACAATTCAATTTATACATAAAGTACAATATAACATATATATATACAGCAAAATGAATTCACGTTATCATCTGAAACTTAACAGGTTCATCTGAATATAAAATAATTACAATTATTAAAAGGAAAGTATGTTATTAATATTTTTATAATATTAAATTGAAGTTAAACATGGTATCACAATGTCCTCATTGAGTCGGTGTGTTCACCGCATGCCATTCATGATATCTATTAGCAAATAAGGTAACTAAAAATTAATTAAATTAATTTCAGTGTGATCATCTTACCTCAATATTAATGTTGATTTGTTCTTGGGAATGTTTCAAAACAATTCTGCTTTATCATCAGCTTTTCCAGACTGGCTAGATTTATGTTGCACACCCTGGATATCGACATCCATAATCTAACCAGTCTGGAAAAGCTGACGATAAAGCAGAATTGTTTTGAAACATGACCAAGAACAAATCAACATTAATACTGAGGTAAGATCAGACTGAAATTAATTTAATTAAAATAACCTCAAAATATCACTTCCTAAAATTAAATATTAACTAAAAATTAACTTGGTGTAGTAATAACTCCTTACAAAGGAGAGGCTATGCCTTAATAGTGGGCTATGTCATTATAGATTAGTCCATATGACATATCCAGAATCCTAGGTTTGTGTCCAGTACGGGGTGAATTTTTCTTGTTGTGTCTGTCATTATTTTGAGTAGTTTTCTATCACCTGACACTCCTTACTATATTAGAAGATTTTTTACAAGTTTTTATATTTCTTGGATTTTTATTGTTTTCTTTCAATTCATAATTTTTCTCCTGCCTTCTCTATCTCTGGCAACCGTCCACCAATTCTTGAGTTTTAAAGATTTGACATCCTGTAGTTCTCCATGCATCCATCTCGAATTCGCTCTTCCAGTTCTCTGTCTTCCTTCTGGCCTATTATCTATAATTCTTAAACTTAATTTTTGGTAATTCTCTGCGTATGTCCTGCCCATCTTAGTCGGTTTACTTTAATATCTGTAATGATATCTTATGATTTATACAACTCATATAAAACCCTGTTACATCTCATTCACAACTCTCCAATTTCCTTAATAGGTCCATATATCCTTCTGAGTATCTTTCTTTCAAAAGCAGCCAGTTGAGATTTGTCATGTTCAGTCAGAGCCCAGGTTTCACTCCTCTAAGTAACACTAATTTAATTAGTGTTTTGTACAATCTGGCTTCTGTTTCACGTGTCGGATATTTTCAATTTAAATGTATTTATTGAAATAGTATCTTATGATGCTAAGTTGGGAAGTAGTTTTTACAGAATCGAGGAAAATATTTAAAAAGCGAACGATAGCAATGTTTTTAATTTCCAAGATTTTGTAAAACATTTCACAAACGTGCGTTGTACATTATTTGTTGCGCGATGGTGTTTTCAAAATAATAAATAAAAGTAAAATAACACCTTTGTTGGAAATATTTGTTTCATTATAAACAATTGACCAACGTTAACAGTGTGGACAATTTTTATTAGTTGAAACTACAGGAGGCCATGAGACCAATTTAGTGATAAAATGGAGACAAGAACGCATTTATTGTTTTATATTGTTTCAAATAAAGTTCAGTTCATTTAAAATGCAGTGATTTGTTTCATATAATATATATTAACTCTACCTTTTGGATATTTTTTGTATATACATTGTATGTAGTATGCATAAAGGGCAGAGTTTTACTTCCCACATGCGTGTTTGTAATATGTAATATTACATAGGCTCAATTCTGGAAATGCATGCTATTATGCATTGCAGAGACTTTTGATGTCCCAACTCCTTTCAAAAAACGTTAAGCTGAAAATATATAAAACTATTATTCTACCAGTTATATTATATGGGTGCGAAACATGGACTCTTACTTTAAGGGAGGAAAGGAGATTACGAGTATTTGAGAATAAAGTTCTTAGGAAAATTTTTGGATCAAAGAGAGATGAACAGACAGGTGAATGGAGAAGACTACATAACAATGAACTACATGGTCTTTATAGGAAACCAGATATAATAAGAACAGTTAAGTCCCGTAGACTGCGATGGGCAGGACATGTTGCGCGTATGGGGAATGAAAGACGTGCATGGAAACTTCTTGTAGGAAAGCCAAAAGGAAAACGTCCAGTTGGTAGACCAAGAATGAGGTGGGAGAACAACATTAACTATGATTTGAGGGAAGTAGATTATACAGGGAATGATTGGAAAGCATTAGCTCAGGATAGGGATGTATGGAGAGCTTATGTCCGTGCGGCCATGAACCTACGGGTTCGATAGTGCCAGTGAGTAAGTAAGTAAGTAAGTAAGTAATATTACCGTATAGTTATTTTTATTACAGTATAGTTATTTAGGTTGGCAACCCCGAAATGTAGGATGTTAAACTTTGAATCATGGTTGCCATTGCTGTAAGTACGACTAAACGCACTATCGCGGAAAAAATGGCATTCCTTAGCATTTTGTATTCTTTCTTACTGGATATTATTATGTTTATTTAGTCCCATCAAACATGAGCCCATAAATTAATAATTTATAAAGCAATGTCAATTTTACTATTTGGGACTCGCTGATATCAAGTGCCAATTCTAACAAAACCATCATAGTCTTGTTCAATCAAGTGTTCTCAACCGAAGCCGGAACAGTATAACCTTAAATTGACAAAACAATAATTTCCTCTGCCAGTTATTTAAATGTTCCGGACCGCAAAGAAAACATGATCATGTAAAACTCTAAATTATTACATTATTATGTAATTTGACGCAAATGTAAGTAATTTCTGCCCATTTGTTTTTCCATTGTTTTATAAACAATTAACTAATACCCGGCGTGCGTTTGTTACGCCTAAATAAATTAAATGTTTTTTTTATATTTAGTTGAATAAGTAAAAAGAAAAATAATTATAAATTTATATCGTAATTATTTTTAGATATCCCGTGCTGGTCACCCGGCATTGGCCAGGAATCTAATAATCCCGATCTTCTTGACATAAATGAGCTGAAAGACAAAATGGTTATTGTGAGTTATCCGTAAAAGAATACCCGCTGTGCACAGTTCCGCTTGCCCGGGAATCAAGCCATCCCGATCTTCTTGGCTTCAATGAGCTGAAAGATAAAAATAGTTATTTGTGAGTTATCCGTAAAAGACAGACATATGCTGTCGCGAACTTCTTTGTAGATTTTTTTAGATATTCAATTCTGTGTACATTATTTTGGTGTGTATGTTATGGTTTAGACAGCGTAAGCCATTTCAGCGTCCAAAAGGCTAAAAAAATCGTTTTTCTCTACAAAGGGCGATTTTTAAGGGTGAAGGAGTTGAGTATTACATCTTTCTTATAGCCTAAAACCTTCCCGCGAAACTCTCGAACATCTTGTAAAAAAAACCCATCACAATCGAATGAACGGTATGGAAGCGCATATAAAGGACAAACAGATATATATATATATATATATATATATATATATATATATATATATATGGTATGATAAGAAAAATAAATGCCTGGACGGGATTTGAACCCGGAACTCTGAGTCTGTACCTCAGCGTGTTATCCATTACACCACCAGGCGAATCCAATTCAAATACTTATTTTTCTTATATATGTATTATATTCTCCATTCTTACTAGATATCGCGAGAACTTGCTTACTTGTTATAGTCAGCTACTAAATGGCAGTGAAGACCGAGTTCTCGCGACATCTAGTAATAATGGAGAATGTAATACATAAGTAAGAAAAATAAGTGTTTGAATTGGATTCGCCTGGTGGTGTAATGGATAACACGCTGAGGTACAGACTCAGAGTTCCGGGTTCGAATCCCGTCCAGGCATTTATTTTTCTTATCATACCATATTAAGCTTGCATTGCTCAATGTTAAACATTTAATTATAACACACACACACACACACACACATATATATATATATATATATATATATATATATATATATATAGAGTAGCGTACCCGACAGAGGTTAACCTGCCCGAAGTTCAATTCCCGTGTCATGGCCAGACAATATAAGAAGTGTGCTACTTTTTTACCATAAAATTCACTAATCAAGACGGAATTAGATATGTTTAAGTAAGTTCGCAAGAAAACCTCTCACTGCCATCTGTTGTGGCTCAAGAAGCGAGCATGATGAAGTCACATTGTTGTCGCGCGGAATATATCCATCTACTTATCCCGATCTTCTTGGAATAAATGAGCTAGTTATTGTTAATTATCCGTAAAAGAATACGTCCTGCCCGAACGTTTGCTTGCCTGCTGTTAACGGGTTCTTAAAACGTTTTCTCGATATTTGAATTATCGATAAACAATATACTAAGTGATATTTTTAACATTGAGTTTGACATTTCAATCTTTTCGTTTTGTTATTGTGTTATACTTTTTTACACGCTTTATATTAGCTTGACCTGTATCTATGTAACTGAATCTTTTAACGCGATTTTCACACACTTAAAATCATTGGATCGACTTGAAACTTTGCATACTTGTAAAAGACCCGTGACAATATAATAATTTCATATTTTGTTTCTAAAATCATGGCCAGAATCATCAGAAAAAAAAAAAAAAGTGTCTTTGTAACGGAATTTTTGAACACGATTTTCACCCACTTAGAAACATTGGATCGACTTGAAACTTTGTGTACTTGTAAAGGACCCGTGACAATACAATAATTTCATATTTTGTTTCTAGAATCCTGGCCAGAATCATCAGAAAATAAAAAAAAATTAAAACTGGTATAATAGGTTGCGGACTTGACGACTTTTTAGTCAATCGTTGTAAGAGCTCAGTTGGTAGAGCGGTACACTCTAGTGGTATATAATTTCTGTAATCCATAGGTCGCTGTTTCAAATCCGGCTGAGAGTTTTTTTTAGAAGAGTATTACTTTCAGCTCATACTACAATAGAATCGAATTTAAAGATATTTACATTTTTATCTTATTCTGTAAAATATTAAAACTAAAACCGCTTTTGATGGTAAAATTATATCCCAAGCATGTTGGAAATTAAAATTATTTTTCATTTTTTAGTTCGGTTTTCTAATAAATCGTGTTGTTTTAGTTTTTTAAAACTATTATTTATTTACCATAAAATTCACTAATAAATACATTATTAGATATTATCAAATAAGTTCGCAAGAAAACTCCTCATTGCAATCTGTTGTGGCTCAAGAAGCGGACATGATGATGTCACATTGTTGTCGATTAGAATATGACGATAATGCAGATGACTACATATCTGACATAAAAAATCCTATAATCCGATCGCAGCGCCACCTACTGAGTCCAATTGTGAATCTAAAGCATCCAGGGACACACTCAAAACACACACAAATATATTAAAATCGGTCCGGTCCTTCAGGCAGGTTTTAATTTCGGATTTCAAGTAAACCTCCACTTCTAATTGTCGGATTTCGCTAATTTTTTTGTTAATACCTACTTCGGTTTATTTTAATAGGGTATACTGAGTTTTGTTGTGAAACATCGAAAAATGTGATCGCTAGAGCCATTTTTTATTTTTCGCTTCAGGTGCACTCCTACTCCTAATGGTTTTAGTGGGTCCAATTATGAATCTAAATCATCGAATGACCCAATCAGACACACGCACACACAAATTTAATCAAAATCGGTTCAGTCTTTTAGGAGGTGTTCAGTGACAAACACGTCTACAGTAGAATTATTTATATATATATATATATATATATATATATATATATATATATATATATATTGTACATTACAATATTCGACACTAGCTAATACCCGTCGTGCGTTGCTACGCCTAAACAAATGAAATATTAAAGGTTAATTACATTGTATGTAATAAGCTGAGATGAACCAAACATTATGGTTGCTAGCCAGTTTTTAATTTCGGATTTCACGTAAACCTCCACTTCCATTTGTTACATTTCACTCATTTTTGGATAATACCTACCTCGGTTTATTTTAATAGGATATAGGCCTACTGAGTTTCGTTTTGAAACATCGAAAATTGTGACCGCTAGAGCAATATAAAATGACTTATGATGAAACAGCCTAGGTTTTGAAACTGATCAAATTATAAGACAGGATATGAGGTGAGGTGAAAAGAATTTTATTTTAAATTAAACCTCATAGTGATGTTTTCTACAATAAAATAATACTCTGATGGGAAGGCAGATACCTCTGTAGGCCTTAGGAGACCATATGGTAGTAGGTCAATACTCCCACTTTTCTAGAGAATTCGTACTTGATATCAACTGGGTTGTCAGCCCTGCATGGCAGATACCTTTACCCCCAGAATTTAAGTCTGATACTTATTTCAATTGTCCCGTGCCATAGCTGAGTCATTAAGGCAAGAAGCCTTGGCACAGAGCTACATGACTTGCGCTGGTTCAAGTCTCCATGGGGGAAGAAATTTTCTTATGGAATTTCGGCCAGTATGGGACCGGTGCCCACCCAGCATCGTGAGGCATTTGGGTAGCTACAATAAGTAGCGACTCCAGATTGAGAAGACCAGCTTATAACGGCTGGGGGGGCCCGACATGTTGACCACATGTCACCCCTACACTGGCTAGATGATCGTCTACATCTGTGATTAACACGTGGATGTGAGACCAGCAGCCGAATGGTAGGCCAAGGGCCTTCTAGGCCTGTTGCTCTTGGAGGAGGAGACATTTCAGTTAGAGGCTCAGTCGACCCCTACGGCAATGGTGCTGCCAGAAGTTTTGGGTCAAGTTAAAAATCCTGATCCCACTGGTACTCGAACCCTCAAGCTTCAAGATTGAGGGTTATTGCCTTAGCCATCTACAGTAAATAATGTTCCTGTTAGCTTCGAGGTCCTGTGCTGTAGCATAGTGGTTAAGGCAAGATGCCTTGGTGCAGAGTTTATGGGACTTGCGCTGATTCAAGGCTCCATGGGGAGAGAAATTTTCTCATGAAATTTTAGCCAATATGGGACCAGTGCCCACCCAACATCATGAGGAATTTGGGTAGCTACAATAAATAGCAGCTCCAAGTTGAGAAAACCACTATAACATGTTGACCACATGTGACCCATACACTGGCTGGATGATCGTCTACCTCTGTGATTAACACAAGTGGATGTGAGGCAGCAACCAGCTGGTAGGCTAAGGGCCTTCTAGTCCTGTAGAACAGTGGAGTTTGTTTTTTGTGAGGCTCATGGTTTTGAGTTATTGTATGTCTCTTTTTGAAAAAAGTCTGAATTCAAAATAAAATAATCAATTGAGTTGGTGTTTACTTGATGAAAATCCATATTTATTAATTAAATAAAAATAAAACATAGTTTTATTTGATTTTCATATTTATTAAGATATAATTCAGTGACAGCTGTTTCGGTACACTGTACCTTCTTCAGACATGTTAACAAATTATGAATTGTGTTCCAACTGATCTAAGCAACAATACAACAATATTTATTTAAATTTAACAAAGGGGATTCATTCAAATCAAGTTGAGAATTTAACTGTTTGTTATTACTTTTCAATTTAATTATTTCTACAGCCTCCAAAAGATCTAACTTCTTACCCTTATCACAAACATGTAAAATTTCAAAATTTGGATCGAAACAGTGATTAAATTGGAATAGATAGTTAGCATATTTAGAATATTCTAAATTTCTGTTATGTGCTCTCATGTGTTCCTTTATCCGAGAGATAAAAGGTCTACCAGTTTGTCCTATATAGACATTGTCACATGTTAAAATTATCAGGTGTATATAAATTGAAGTGTGGCACATGTGACAATTTCTATATAGGACAAACTGGTAGACCTTTTATCTCTCGGATAAAGGAACACATGAGAGCACATAACAGAAATTTAGAATATTCTAAATATGCTAACTATCTATTCCAATTTAATCACTGTTTCGATCCAAATTTTGAAATTTTACATGTTTGTGATAAGGGTAAAAAGTTAGATCTTTTGGAGGCTGTAGAAATAAATAAATTGAAAAGTAGTAACAAACTGTTAAATTCTCAACTTGATTTGAATGAATCCCCTTTGTTAAATTAAAAAATTTAAATAAATATTGTTGTATTGTTGCTTAGATCAGCTGGAACACAATTCATAATTTGTTAACATGTCTGAAGAAGGTACAGTGTACCGAAACAGCTGTCACTGAATTATATAATAAATATGAAAATCAAATAAAACTATGTTTTATTTTTATTTAATTAACAAAATAAAATAGTTTTCAATTTTCAAAGGAAACTCTTCAATTTTTAAAATAATATTATTGAGATATTTTAATTAAAATTATAGTGGGAGGAAACGCTATGAGCTATTTTATATTAATAAATAAGTTGGAGAAAATGTTTTAACATCTCACCTCACAAAGTTGCATGTCTTCACGATACCAGTTTCAAAAGTATAGTATTACTTCCATCTTCAGTCAAATTCCCTTGACTGAAGATGGAAGTAATACTATACTTTTGAAACCAGTATTGTGAAGACACGCAACTTTATGAGGTGAGATGTTAAAACATTTTCTCCAACTCATTTATTATTGAGATAATTACAAAAATCATACATTAGAATATCTCTATGGAGAATATAAATGGAGAAAAATACACCATATATCTCCTGCTGGTCTAGAATTAAAAATTTATAAACCTCAACATAAATTTAATGTTTTATTTTGAAAAATTGTCACTATTCCCATGCATTAATTAGTTTAGTGTTCATAACTTTTAGAAAATGCAGTAAAAAATTTCAACCCTTTAGCTTTAAAATTGTAGATGCTATTTTGTTTTGAATTTGCAGAAATGCAGTGAAAATAAAAATGTGGGAAAACCAGTCTAAACATTTCCATGCAGTTAAAATAGAGACACTTGCTCACATCCTTCTAATATGACATAATTAAGTAGATTTAGATGTGTTCTAGAGCATTGAAATTCTGGAAAAATATGTTTTAATTTTGACAAAAATGGCCAAATTTGATTATTTAATTAAAATTCATTTAATAAATATTTTTAGTTGATAGTATGTTGAATAAAATTGTTTTTGTATTTATTAAAGCTTCGTATTCCTTGCGTAAAATAACGCTGAAATGGCCTGAATATTCAGCCGGCCTAAAATATGAGCTATGCAAGTTGTGACATTGTTTGGCTAAAGCAGGGTTGAAATTAACAAGATTTAATAATTATTTTGTGTACCATTGAAGTAACTGTTCGAAGTTATAGTAATTATGAAGAAACATTGTATGAACGATTAAATAATAAATTAATGATAAAAGAGATCCGGGGTTCGAATCCTGGTCTGAGCATTAATTTTTCTTTCTAAAATTAAACTAAGTCCAATTCTGGAAAATGTTAATTTAAAAATATAACATCAAGATAACTGAACTACTTAATCATTCTTGTTCATTTGAACATGTTTCGATGTACCATGTATACCATCATCAGCTTTTCCAGACTCCAGATTCATCTAATTTATTAAGAAGAATCTCATAATGTTATTTCCTATTGTAATTTATTAATTTCCTTTACAAAGTAATAATGTTTAATAGCTAGTTTTCATTTCAATGATTTTGGTTTATAAAAAAATATATATAATTTTGTTGTAATATTTTATTTGTCTTTGGACAGCTATCAGCATTACAAACAATAAATAACAGCAGAACAAATACATGATCAAGAATACAGATAGTTTATAAATTAAAATAACCTAAAAATTCATTTAACATGACTATTTAACTCATGCCCCAAATGGGAGTCAATGACCAATCACGTTTCAATGATTTCTGTTTTACAACCAATCAGAGTCGTGTTTCACGAAATATTTATCAGTGTTAAATTTACCATATTAAAGAATGCTCCTCCTTTTTAATATTCTGAACAGGTCTGACCATTATTTTACAGTGACTGGGCCTGCAAGAAATACGGCTACCAGATTGTATATATAGTGCATAATGTCAACACATAGCGCTTGCAGGTGTTAATATAAAAACATTTGTAGCAATTTATTATACCACCAAAAAAAGAAACCACTGTTTGCACTTTCTTAAATGTATTTTTTCCCAGGTAATAATCCACAAAAATATAATTGTCATATTTACATCATACGACATCAGAAATGAACTAATATACAATTTGATGTTTCATTTTTTCTCCACTAGAGAGCATTCTTACAATATTGCGTTCCTTTGGCAATAAATAGTATGATCTGGTTGCAGTGATAAACAAAAGAAGCAGATGAAGCATACCTATCGTTTCTCATTTGTTTTCAAACATCGCCGTTTACATTAAATATATAAATATTTTAAAATAACTATAGTTAAATAATGATTTGTGAGTAAACAGCTTAATTTTATTCGTTAAATAGTCCTAACAAATGCCACTCTTGATTTCCAAATTCTCTAGATAAATTCACTCCTCACTTCGTGAGTCGTGAATTTGTCGATAATTTGGAAATCACTCGTGGCATTACTTATGATAATCCTTTATGTATGTGGTTACACATTCCCTCATCTCTGGTTCCCGAGTTTGCATCTCGGTCGCTCCATGTAGGGTTCATGGTGATGAAATGGAGTCAGGGGAGATTTATCCCCATTTTCCCCGTCAAAAACTTAATTCCACTACTACATCATACTCATGTATCTATTTTATTTTATTTCATCTGCCTCTATGATGGTATGCCATGCCTGGTCAGCCAACATCCTTGTAAGGGAATCCATTTTAAGCGGAAACCTTTTTACAGTGTTGCAGTGGCTCTCACTTTGCCTGCTATTGTGCTTGCACCAGTGGGGAGTGTGTTTTGTTACTATCGGCAAATGAAGACAGTTAGAAGCTACAAAATACAAGTAACTCAACTAATTTAGATTATTATAAAAAATAGGCCTACAAATAGAGGCTTATTACTCACCATTCTTGTGGTGAAATCTGCCTGTTTAAGTTCCTGCATAAACCTTTGTTTATAAGGTCGAAATTTCAGCAGTCTGGTCGCTTCGTGGACTGCCCCTTGGATATGTTAGTTTCCTGCACCAAACATTTTAGTGATTTTCTAGGACTTACATCTAATCGCAACCGAATATCCTCAAGTTTCTCTACTGTTAAAACGTGCCTTTCACGCTTCTTCGGTTTGTCACAAACTGAACCTGTTGTATGCCATTTTTCATCCACTTCGAAAGGCACGTTTTTTGTAGGAATCATACAGTCAGGATATTTTTGAGAAAATCTCCGAAAGTGCCTTCTATGGTTATTTCTCAATAAATAACATTCCACCAAATAAATTCACTGTTCAACCGTATACTTCATTTTCGATTACTTTCTTATGTAACACATGACAACAAGCGTCCCAGTATGACACACTGAAGCAACTAACCGCTGGGATATTGTGTACAACTTGTATCCCATGCTGCGATCGTACTGCTCACAGCGGCGGCGGCTGAATGATGCGAGGTTTCGTCTTAAAATGGATTCACTGTATATCACAATATCACAGACCTTCAAAGTAGAGGCTTCTTCTCATCTCATCCCTTAAGCCAGACATGAGTAGACTGTTTATATTACAATTTTGATAGCATTACATTTATTTTCTTAAATATAAAAATTTATATTTGAAGAGAAAAATTTACACCTAGACTGGAGTTTGAATCCAAAGTCTATAGTTCTATACACATGGTTGCGAAACATGGACTCTTTCTTTAAGGGAGGAGAAAAGATTACGAGTATTTGAGAATAAAATTCTTAGGAAAATTTTTGGACCAAAGAGAGATAAACAGACAGGCAAATTGGAGAAGACTACATAACAAATGAGCTAAATGACCTTTATAGGAAACCAGATATAATAAGAACAATTAAGTCTCGTAGACTACAATAAGCAAGACATGGGGAATGAAAGAGGGGCATGGAGGCTTCTTGTAGGAAAACTAGAGGGAAAACCCTAGTTGGTAGACCAAGAATGAGGTGGGAGAATAACATTAACAATGATTTGAAGGAAGTAGATTATACAGGGGATGATTAGAAAACATTAGCTCACGATAAGGATGTTTGGAGAACTTAAGTCTGCGCCGGGGATAGTGCCAGTGAGTTAGTGCTCTTTCTAACCGAGCTACCTAGGCCTCCAATCTAATGTGAATTTTTCTCTTATCTATACAATTTCCGAGAGCGCCAAAGGCTATGAACCATTGTTCTACGTGCTATTTGGCAGCTTGGTCCAAATAAAGGATGAGACCAAACTTGGAAAATCAAAACAAATAGTGAATCTAATATATAAAAATCAATGTTTGTTGGTTGGTTTGTTCGTATTCTATGCACAGCCATACCTTGATCCAATTTTGATGGGGTTTTTTGCAAAATGTTCAGGAGATCCCGGGATGAACATAGACTATAAGGGAGTTGTAATACTCAACCCCTTCACCCCTGAAAAATCACCCTTTGTAGCGAAAACGTGAAATAAAGTCCCAATTTTGACACTTAAATGGCTTACGCTGCCTAAACCATAACAAATACACCACATTAATGTACACAGAATTGAATATTTCAAAAAACTCTACAAAAAAGTCCATGACAGCATATGTTTATCTTTTATGGATAACTCACAATAACCATTTTTGTCTTTCATTGATTCCAAGAAGATCAGGATAAGTAGATTCCCAGGCAAGCGTGCTCTGCCATACCATTCATCCGATTGTGATGGGGCTTTTTGAAAAATGTTCAGGAGATTCCGGGGATGAACATAAACTATAAGAGAGTTGTAATATTCAACCCCTTCACCCCTAAAAATCACTCTCAGCTCAAGGCTGTTGGTAAAAACACATTAGCATTTATTTAGGAGTAGCAGCGCACGCCGGGTATTAGCTAGTTAAATAATATAATTCAAAATCAAAATATAATGAATTACATCAAATCTCTTAGGATTGGGTGGTTTGGTCATCTGATAAGAATGGATCAACAGAGATTAGTTAAAAAACTATATAAATGGAAGCCTACAGGAACTAGAGCTGTTGGTAGACCTAAGATGAGGTGGTAGGATGATATTTGGGAGGATTTGAAGAAGATGAGGGTGTCAAACCTGAAATTGGCAGAAGATTGAGAAGGCCAAAACATTAAATTTTGAAGTTGTAGTGCCTTAAGATGATGATGATCTGGCAGCTTCTTTTTCTCTTCAAATATAATTTGTCATTCAGTGAGAAATGTTAAATTTAAAATAAAAATATCAATAAAAGTTTATGCTCATTTTTATGCAAAATCATGAAAACATCACATCTACTTTTGTCAACTATGTGATTCTAAATTAAAAAGCACAAATTTTTTTTTTTACAAGATTTTATTCAATTTTACTTGTCTCTTTCTGTGAGAGAATTTTTTTTCAACACTTCCATATATCCAATCATGCTAAAATTTTGCACACACCTTTGGTTTTGCTGACAATACAATATAGTATACTCAATAATGTTCGGAGGAATAAAAGAGTTGCATGAAAAATCCTTCCCTCTTGTTTTCCATGCGACAGTTGGTAGCCCAAGAATGAGACGGGAGAATAACATTAATCACGATTTGAGGGAAGTAAATTATACAGGGAATGATTGGAAAACATTAGCTCTGGATAGGGATGTATGGAGAATTTATATGCATGCAGCCATGAACTTGCGTGTTCGATAGTGCCGGTGAATCTGTTATATTCAATATTGTAATATGTTCAAAATGGCAGCTGCTGCAAGATGGCAGATTAGCTTTTTCTTTACAACACTCTTAATATTGGTATTAAATGAAAAGACTTGACAAGAAGAAAACTATAGGGTAAATTACATTATATGTTTTGAGACTTGTAGTATGATTAAAAAGTAGAAAATAAATTATAAAAAATATTTAAAACAAGCTTTCATTCAATAAAATTTAAAGTGAGAAGTAATTATTAGGTATAAAACAAAAAAGACTTAAAGAATACACTACTCTACAACCTGATTTAAAACAAAGGAAACAATTCAAGAAAATTACTTACTATTCTGGAACACACAGAAAATTAAAAAAACTATTTAACAAATTCAATATTACATTGGCAACGATTAACAAATTTAATCTGGGTAATCTAATAATATGAATCAAATGAATTGTGAATTCTTCTTACCTCATACTTCTATGTTTTTTAAAAACAGCACCGCAGTATCTGCGACCATCGTCACCATCATCAGCTGTTTTCATGACTGTCAATTTTTTCTTTTGCTGGTAATTATCCAAACTGCCATCTGGTGTTCTTTTGAAGGAGTCATTTTCTAAACTTCCATCAAGCTTGGTTAGTCCGGAATCTCGAAGTTCTTCAAGAATACAACAGATGGCAGTTTAGAAAATGACTCCTTCAAAAGAACACCAGATGGCAGTTTGGATAATTACCGGCAAAAGAAAAAACTGACAGTCGTGAAAACAGCTGATGATGGTGACAATGGTCGCCGATACTGCGGTGCTGTGTTTAAAAAAACATAGAATTATGAGGTAAGAAGAATTCAGGATTCATTTGATTCTCATCCATAAAACCTCATAATGTTAAAAATTCCCAAATTTATTATATTAATCTATTAATAACTAATAAAAAGTAAAAATAGTAAAGGATCTGGAATTCATTAAATTAGTTGCAATGACTGCAGGATAGTATATATATGTGTGTGAAAAACTAAATGAATTTAGAAACTCGTATAAAAGAACACTTTAGAAATATTAAAAAATTATGAAAATGAAAAAGCGGCAATTGTGGCTCATAGTCTGCTAGAGAATCACAAAATTGGAAGAGAAACTAATTTTTTAAAACATTTAGAAAAGTCTTTGGAATTAAAAGTTTGGGAAAAGATATACATTCAGAAGTATAAATATAGAGCCATGAATTTTGAAATTCCCAACGAGAAAATTAGATCTCGAAGTTCATAAAAACGACAACAGATAACAGTTTGGAAGATGGTATTTTATTTTAGGAAGTGATATTTTGAGGTTATTTTAATTAAATTACTTTTAGTCTTTCTTTAATATTGAGGTAAGATGATCAGACTAAAAATAATTTAATTTAATTGGAAGATGGTGTTTATCGCAAAATTTTTACACTTGGAGTCCGGCTGAAGATGAAGGTGAATGACCACTGAAACCGGTATCATGAATACATGCAACTTTATGAGGTGAGATATATAAAAACATTTTCTCCAACACATTTATAAAAAGCTTACACCTCCAAAAGTACCAATCGTCCTGCACTGTAGCCGAGTGGTTGAGACAGGATGCCATGGCACAGAGCTAAGGGACTTGTGCTGGTTCGGGTCTCCATGGGGGAAGAAATTTTCTCACGGAATTTTGGCCAGTTTGGGACCATGCCCACCCAGCATTGTGAGGCATTTGGATACCTACAATTAGTAGTGGCTCCAGGTAGAGAAAACCAGCTATAACGGCTCGGAGACCTTACTTGCTGACCACATATCAACACTACACTGATTGGATGATCGTCTATTTCTGTAATTAACATATGTGGATATGAGGCCAGCAGCTGGCTGGTAGACAAAAGGCCTTCTAGGCCTGTCGTGCCAGGAGTTAAAAAGTACCAATCAGTGTTCAGGTTTTAAGGTTGCACATACAAAATAGTTACAGTGTTTGGAAAGCGAAGACGTCTTTCAGAAAATTATAATACATTTAATGAAAACAAGTAGGAGAAAAACAAGGCAATATTATTGTAAAATTAAAGATTAAATTAAAATGTTTCATACCTCACCTCATATCCAGTCTTCTAACTCGACCTGTTTCGAAGCCTGGGCAGCTTCATCTTCAGTAATTTCTCGTCAACTGATGTTATGTCAATCAGAAGAACTACTTCTTCCTCCCTCTGTTGGTGGACCGATAAACCTCCGGATCAACTCGGAATCTGCAGGAATTTCGAAGTTCATGAATTTTTTCTTGTTTTTTTTTTTTAATGTGGATCTTTTTTTTCCAAATTGTGAGTTCTTTTTGTTTTTCTATTTGTTTAATTAGACTGACTTTTGTATCAATTAGATGTTTCTCAGACCAAGCATGAGCAGCTACTGCTGACTTTTCCACTTCACCATTTTTGACATTTGTAAGATGTTCTTTCGCTCGTGTTTTCAAATTTCTTTTGTTTTCCCTATGTTTATTGGTTCACCAACAGAGAGAGAAAGAAGCAATTCTTCCGATCGACATAACATCAGTCGACGAGAAATTACTGAAGATGAAGCTGACTGGAAGTAAATATCAATAAAAGTAAATATATGATCACACGTAGAAATTCAGTATATAATGGAAATGGACAGCTAATGACAAATGAGGGAAATTTTGAGGAAGTGGCTGAATTCAAATACCTAGGAACAATAACCACAAACCGGAATGAGATGCACAGAGAAATTAAACATAGGCTCAATTCTGGAAATGCGTGCTATTATGCATTGCAGAGACTTTTGATGTCCCAACTCCTTTCAAAAAACGTTAAACTGAAAATATATAAAACTATTATTCTACCAGTTATATTATATGGGTGCGAAACATGGACTCTTACTTTAAGGGAGGAAATGAGATTACGGGTATTTCAGAATAAAGTTCTTAGGAAAATTTTTGGACCAAAGAGAGATGAACAGACAGGTGAATGGAGAAGACTATACATAACAATTAACTACATGGTCTTTATAGGAAGCCAGATATAATAAGAACAGTTAAGTCTCGTAGACTGCGACGGGCAGGACATGTTGCGCGTATGGGAATGAAAGATGTGTGTGGAAGCTTCTTGTAGGGAAGCCAGAGGGAAAACGCCCAGTTGGTAGACCAAGAATGAGGTGGGAGAACAACATTAACTATGATTTGAGGGAAGTAGATTATACAGGGAATGATTGGAAAGCATTAGCTCAGGATAGGGATGTATGGAGAGCTTATGTCCGTGTGACCATGAATCTACAGGTTCAATAGTGCCAGTGAGTAAGAAAGTAAGAAGCTACCCAGGCTTCGAAACCAGTCTAGTTAGAAGACTGGATATGAGGTGAGGTATGAAACATTTAAATTTAATCTTAAATTATGTGATTAAATTAATAGTGATTTTTTCCTATAAAAGTTCAAATATTGTAAAAACATTTTCTAAATTTGGATGTGCACATACGATTAAGCAAATACCCACGAACCGCCACTGATCTTGAGCCACACTTTTTAATATTGCCAAATTCCAATAAAAATAATTGTTGAGTAACATATTTTATGGGGTGACTACATATTCCAAGAAAACTGTTTTGTCCCAGTTTCTCAGCCATTTTCACTTGTCATGAGAAATAATACATTGGGTTCATGGCTGGAGATTTCGAAAGTCATTCTTTCATGTCAACACTTATATAAATTTACAATCATTTCTCAAAAAAAAAAGATCATGTTAGCACAAGCATAGAAGGCCCTTAGTCTACCATCCAGCTGAAGACCTCACATCCACATGTTTCAGTAAGTGGTGGACAATCATCTAGCCAGTATAGCGGGCTTTCCCAGCCATTATAACTGGTTTTCTCAACATGGACTTAATACTTATTGTATCTACCCAAATTCCTCATGTTGCTGGATGGGCACGGGTCCCATAATGGCCGAAAATCCATGAGAAAATTTCTTCCCCCAAGAGGACTTAAACAGTGCAACTCCGGTACCTCTGCACCAAAGCATGATGCCTTAAATCACTTGGCTGTGGTGCTGGACTAAATAATTTACCAGACTAGGTGAATATGATCCTCGAAACACCAGATGAAAAAATAAAATAGGAAGAAATCACCATTTGCGTGATCGAGCAAATGCTCGTAGCATTCAGCGATAGGGAATTAACAGCGTATAAGAGAAAAAATTGCGTTTAGATTGGAGTTTCTCAGGTAGCTCAGTGGTAGAGTATTGGTCTAGAAAGCCAAAGTTCCTGGTTTCAAACCTCAGTCTGAGCGTATCATTTTTCTCTTCAAATATAGTGAGATGTACATTTAGTTGCGCTGGTTTGAGTCTCCATGGGAGAAGAAATTTTCTCATGGAATTACAGCCAGTATGGGATTGGTGCGCACCTAGTATCATGAGGAATTTGGGTAGCTACAATAAGTAATGGCAACAGTTTGAGAAAACCAGCTATAGCAGCTGGGGAGACCTTATATGCTTATTATATTCACCCCTATACTGGCTGGATGATTGTTTACCTCTGTGATTAACACATGTGGATATGAGGCCAGCAGCCGGCTGGTAGGCCAAGGGCCTTCTAGGCATATCGCCCATGGAATTTGTGTTGAGGTATATTTTCAATTCAATCTCTTCTTTAACACTAATAAAATGCATATCAAATTCCTTTTAGATGAACAGTCATAAGATAAAAGTTAAAAATTAAAATGTACCTGTTGGCAGGTGCCGTCGTCCTCAACTTTGTTAAAATGGAGGCCTTTCGGAAGTTAACTTCCATCACCAGCAGGTTGCTGCTATTACCCGTTCAAGGAGTAAGCGCAGTTGTTGACGGAGGGCACTGCAGTCGTGTTTATGTAGGAATAGAACACTTGACACTGCTATCTATGAGTGCTGAGGGGAACGGGACGTGGGACGCTAACAGTGAACACTGCCTTAGATGACGTCACATGTAGCAACAAAGAGAGCTTCTCAATTCTTCTGCCTGCAGAGATATTTTGAACGACTAATACAAACACTTGGGGTATACATCAACGTAAACAATAACAACTAGTAGCAGAAGCTCAACCTGCTGATGATGGAATTTAACTTCCAAAAGGCCTCAAGTTGGATTTATATACACCATTTTAACAAAGTTGAGGACAACAGCACCTACCAACAGGTACATTTTAATTTTTAACTTTTATCTTAATCTCTTCTTTATTTATTTTTTAACTTGTTTTGTTGTTTTGGTGATGAGCAGTTTTAAACATGATTCAACATATTTTGTCTATATTTAAAAGGTCTACTACAAAATTCACAGGTGTACGGTACTTCCCCTTTATGTATTATTCTCATGTGCATTTTAAGTGCAGTTATTTTAGTGAACGTCTTTTTACATACACCGCATGAGTGAGTCTTCTCTCCAGGATGTTTCTCTTGAACGTGCATTTCTAAGCGAACCACTCGGCTAAATCTCTCGTCGCATATTCTACAAATGAATCTAGCTTTAGAGTCTTCAATTTCTTGTGGTGACATATGAGAGCGGAGATGCGCTACAAGCAAACTTCGTGATGGTAAAATAATGCCACATACATCGCATATCACCTTCCACATCTCGTGCAGTTTCATGTGTCTGTTGTATACATATTCACTACATAATGCCTTTTTACAAATGTCGCACCAGTACTGCATGCGATGAGACCACAAGTGAATCCTGAACGATTGTTCCGTACTTAACATTTTGCTGCATATTGGACATGTTAGTGAGACTGGTGGGATCTCTTCGTCTACTATGACTATCTATAAATAAAAATACATACACTAATATTTAATTTTAGGAAGTTATATTTTGAGGTTATTTTAATTATATTACTTTTGGTCTGGACATCTTACCTCAATATTAATGTTGATTTGTTCTTGGACATGTTTCAAAACAATTATGTTTTATCGTCAGTTTTCCCAGACTGGTTTTATTTATGTTGCATTATGTTGCACCACGATAACGCCCTGAAGGTAAAATTTACCAATCAAAATTAGTATAACATATAAACTGTTTGTGAGACGATAAGACTTTTGGTGGAAGGGACTAATGCCGGCCCACTCAGAATTAATAAATATTTTTTTTAGCGAAAACCAGAGTTCAGTTCTGTTAGTGGACAAACGTGGAGTAGGCAGCCAGTAGTCGGTTGCGAGCAGAGTTGCGACTGGCAAATGTGCCGGTAGAGACGGCACAGAGCTTTACATAGGCTAAGTTACATCGCTTCATATAAGTTACATCGCTTTCATATAAGTTACATCGCTTTATATAAGTTACATCGCTTTATATAAGTTACATCGCTTATATAAGTTACATCGCTTTGTATAAGTTACATCGCTTTCATATAAGTTACATCGCTTTGTATAAGTTACATCGCTTTGTATAAGTTACATCGCTTTATATAAGTTACATCGCTTTATATAAATTACATCGCTTTGTATAAGTTACATCGCTTTGTATAAGTTACATCGCTTGGTTGAGTGTTATAACCATTATTAGTTCTGACCCACCAACAGCCTTCGCGTCAAATCGTCGTCTAATACGACAAATGTAAACAACGAGTGAAAATAGTGAAAATAAAGGTGCATCGATCAATTACAAGACAGCACACTGGGCCTACTGTTTTTCCCCAAGTGAACATCCTTTCCTCACGGATTCCCGAGATTTAAGTCCATTGTTTTACCGAAACCTGAACCCAACTAGTCCGGAGCACAATTGTCCATGAACCCATATCCTTGGACACCTAATCAAAACCAAACCCCGACCACAGTCCTTTTTCCTTTATATTTATTATTATAATCCCTGGGTCTGGCTTATCACGTTCGATCAGTCCGGCATTTGTAATCCTATCGGCAGCAATGCTACCGCCGGCATAGCTCTGGGGATTATTTAAGCACGCAAGCCACTGCACCACGACAAGGTAAAGATACCATGAAGGGATATTGTAGACAACACATAACAAAATTAGGTTTAATAACTCGCTCCTTTTAGAACACTCCCCTCGGTCGTGTTTTAACTTTTGTAACAATTTTTAAAAGACAATATTTTTGGGCGATACTGAGGAGATACTAAAGGCCAACACGCACACACTTACTGAGTAACACTAAGAAATTTGGACTGGAAGTAAATATCAATAAAACTTAATATATGGCCACACATAGACGTACATTATATAATGGAAATGGGGAGCTAATGACATATGAGGGAAATTTTGAACAATAATCACAAACAGGAATGAGATGCACAAAGAAATTGAACATAGGTTCAATTCTGGAAATGCGTGCTATTATGCATTACAGAGACTCTTGACGTCCCAACTCCTTTCAAAAAAACATTAAACTGAAAATATATAAAACTATTATTCTACCAGTTATGTTATATGGATGCAAAACATGGACTCTTACTTTAAGGGAGGAAAGGAAATTACGAGTATTTGAGAATAAAGTTCTTAGGAAAATTTTTGGACAAAAGAGAGATGAACAGACAGGTGAATGGAGAAGACTCATTAATTGTGAACTAAATGGTCTTTATAGGAAGCCAGATATAATTAGAACAGTTAAGTCTCGTAGACTGCGATGGGCAGGACATGTGGCATGAATGGGGAATGAAAGACGTGCATGGAAGCTTCTTGTAGGAAAACCAGAGGGAAAACGCCCAGTTGGTAGGCCAAGAATGAGGTAGGAGAATAACATTAACTATGATTTGAGGGAAGTAGATTATACAGGGGATGATTGGAAAACATTGGCTCGGGATAGGGATGTATGGAGAGCTTATGTCCGCGCGGCCGTAAGTTAGTTTCTTTAACAGAAATTATTTTGCGCCGCAAATCAAACCTGATCTTGAAAGGGACACACAATTTGCTCAGCTACCTCTTTGTCACATATGATATTATTTTGATGCCGTAGATCTACGAAATTTACTAGAACGATTTTTAAATATTCTCTTCAGGATTAAGCCTTACTCCAAATGACCTGATTTTGCTGGTTAACGGACTCTGTCTTTAATAAACTCACTGGCACTATCGAACCCGTAGGTTCATGGCCGCGCTGACTTAAGCTCTCCATGCATCCCTATCGTGATATGATTTCTAAACATCCCCTGTATAATATACTTCCTTCAAATCATAGTTAATGTTATTCTCTCACCTCATTCTTGGCATGTCTACTGGAGGATTTCGCTCTGGTTTTCCTACAACCAGGTTCCATGCTCATTCCCCATTTGTCCACATGCCCTTCCCATTGCAGTCTACGAGATTTAACTGTTCTTATTATAACTGGTTTTCCATAATGATCATGTAGCTCACTGTTATGTAGTGTTCTCCATTCACCTGTCGGTTCATCTCTCTTTGGTCCAAAAATTTTCCAAAGAACTTTATTCTCAAATACTCATAATCTTTCCTCTTCCCTTAAAGTAAGAGTCCATGTTTCACATTCATATAACTGGAAAAATACCAATTTTATATATTTTCAATTTATTTTTTTCAGAGAAGTTGGGACGACAAGAATCCCTGTAATGCATAATAGCATATATTACACACACACACACACACACATGTATATATATATATATATATATATATGCGCCGTAGCCGAGTGATTAAGGCAGGAAGCCTTGGCGCAGAGCTACGGGACTTGCGCTGGTTCGAGTCTCCACGGGGGAAGACATTTTCTCATGGTATTTCGGCCAGTATGGGACCAGTGCCCACCCAGCATCGTGAGGCATTTGGTTAGCTACAATAAGTAGCGGTTGCAGGTTGAGAAAACCAGTTATAACGGCTGGGGGGACTCGACATACTGACCACATGTCACCCCTACACTGGTTAGATGATCATCTACCTGTGTGATTGACGCATGTGGATGTAAGACCAGCAGCCGGCTGGTAGGTTAAGGGCCTTCTAGGCCTGTCGTGCCATGGAATATATATATATATATAAATTTTGGCCATAGCTGTTTTTAGTGTCTGCTATATATAGGATGGGTGAGGACCTGTATTTTTTATAAATCTTTTCATGAGAACAATCTCAATATCTTCATTTGTTCGGAATTCGCTGAAGCCAGAAAACATGGACAAAATTATAATAATAACCTAACGGAACAATTGATCTAAAATAATAAACATAAAAATAAAAGCTGTTATTATGGAACTAATAAGACGCAAACATATAAGTTACTAGTTATTCAAAAAATATAATTTAATTAAATGATATTCGATCAATTACTTTTTGTTGGCATTTTTGAACTGAAATTACCTGAAAAATTACATTTATTAGACTTTTAGTTTAATTAATAGCCTTGGATTAAAATTATCTCTATATATTTTACCACTTTTTTTTATTTGTAACAGAAACAGAACTTAGAAAGTGGTCAAATTTACTGTATTATTTTGGGACGAGAGATCTACTCCTGGTATAGCATAGAATTTGTAAATATGTTCTTAATAAAATTTGTTATTCGATTTTTCTGTAACAGTTCAGAAATCCACCATTAAACTTTTAAAATTTGCTAGGTTGGTCACGCTATTTCATAACACATAAATACAACCAGTAGAAAGTATCGTGTTTTAGAACGCTATGGGACGTCCAGTGGAATGGATCGTTTTGGTAAGATCTGTAGTTGTAATTATTCTGATTAGTTTTTAATAGGTAATTGCTAAGCCTCGGAAGTTGAGGAAAAAAATCCCATTTTTTTGCTCAACGTAATTTATATAGATATTTGGTCATTGAAGGCCAGAAAATGGTAGCTTTTATTTGTCCTTTATTTCCCTTTTTTTATATTTATTGGTCCTTTTAGCTTTTTTTAGGTATTGACGGTTTTTTATAACTTTACTCTCTATCGAATATATTTGTACCATTTCTATAGCCTAATTATGCTTCTAGCCAAATATGCCTCTAGTTATACTAATTTGAATGCCAATTTATTTCTCTAGGATATCCATAGAGGGTTCTCTGAATTTATTGCAGGTGGGGATAAAATCGTTCATTATAAATTCTCGAACTTTTTTTTTAACGAACAAAGAATTACTTTTTCAAACTATGTTGAATTAAAGAAAATATATAATATGCGAAGAGAGTATTTGTCATTTTTTTCGCAGTATATGTTGCATATCACTAAAATTTTGTTATTTTTAAAGATTTTATTCACAAAAAATCCAGTTGAAATTAAAGTTATTAAATTTAATTACCTTTTACGTCCTTTTTTTCTTTCCAGTTTTTAGGTATTTTAAGGATATTTTTAGGTCTTTTATAGTCATTTTATAGGCCTTCAACTTCCGAGCCCTTAGAAATAGCGAATCGCGCTCTCATTTTGTAATATCGTAGAAAATGTCGTTCAGGTAGTCTTGCAGTCGGTTTCAGCAACGTCAGTTATTTTAATTTATTATAAAGATCGTTACATAACTTTTTGCATTTCGCCAGTCTTTACACGAAAACGGACGTTTTTTGACGCGTTATGAGAGTTTTTGATTCCCAACATTTTAAATGATTCATTTACCTAATTATGCAAAATGGCGTAAGGTTTTGATGCAGGATTATCGTATTTGCATTATTTGGAAAATAACTGCTGGGAACATTAACTTCCATATGCGGAATAATTTCAATGAGCTAACACATTTCCAGAAAACAGTGGTATTAAAACTTTTGGAAGAAATTAAAGGTAGGATTGAATACCACATCACAGTCCACAAGAATAGATTTTCCATTCGTGTAAAAATTATGGTCTCGCTATCTTTTCTTTGTATTAGATTTCATTACGATGACCAGCCTCATGGGCTAGCGGTCAGTGTGTCTGACTACAGTTCATGAGGTCTCGGGTTCGATTCCCTGTCAAACCATACGATTTTTTCTTTAAAGGAAATTATTCCTCTGGTTGTCTATGGTCTGGAATTTAGGTCAGGCTCAACTGCACTTCTACTAGCGTTTGATTTTTGTTATATTCTTGTAAATTATAGCTTTTCTTCTGTATTTATTAATATTATTTAATATTTTGAACTTTTGAACAATTTTTATAACATTATTAGACAATTTTAAAGAATTTATTTAAATATGCAAATCACAATATTATGACACTATTGGACAATATTGTGATGCTAACTGCTATTTTCTTCACTGAGTATATTACCTAGTCTATGATTTTTCTATCGCTGTTTTGGGTTATCGCTGGTTGGTTCAGCTTAGTAAGCTGAAGTAAGTGTACACCCATTTTTAATAAACATTTGGCAATTTTAATATTAATATTTTTTAAACATAGATTTGGGGATTTATTGCAATTATTGGCCATATAAATTTCATAGTGATGGATAGTAATCGAGGATGATAATCGATATGTGGTTCGATTGTGGGTTATCGCTGGCTCTATAAATTCTGGCGCATGCGCACTGTTGTTCTATAGGACTTGAAAATATTTCACGCTAGTTTAAGTGCAGTTTTTCCTTTACGTCAAGTTTAAGTTAAGAACTCTCCTGCCGCTTCATTATCATTTGTTACCCATCATATCATCGGGGTCCACCGCTGTGGTCTCGATGTATCGTGCTGCCTTGTCACGCAGCGGGTCTGGGTTCGATCCCCGGTCGGGTCAATTTTTTTTTGGGTGAGGTTTTTATTGGAGTTTTTCCTCACCTGTAAGACAAATGTCAGGAAAACTTTAAGGCCCAAACGGCCCCCGAAATCATATGGGCATCATCTTCCTTATCCTTCACCGGTGTGGAAAGCAACGGGAAGCTACCACACCTACAATTCCCTAGTAAAGGTACAAAGCATAGCATGAAAATGCTGTGAAGGACCTGACCTAGGGCAGAATTGCTATGGGCAGATGGAAATCATCGGCTTAACGAAACTCTGCCTTCTAGGCGCCCCAACTTCAGAAGTGGGTTACAATTACGTCAATGCCAGGAGAGAATATCAGAAATGTCGAAACAGCAACCTGGGACATTGAATAAAAAAAATCCGAATAACAATTTCTGTAAAATACAGAAATAAATGACGATCGTATTGGTCATTGTTATAAGGTGCTTTATTATTAGCCAATCTCTAACGTTGAGATAAAATAAAATGACCGTGGATAAATTATAACAACAAAGATTGTGAAATGAATACTACACATTCACTGCTGCACATTAATAAATGCATGCCGCTCAACTGCACTTCTACTAGCACTTGATTTTTCAGTGATATTGTTGTAAACTATAGCTCTTCTTCTCTATTTACTAACATTATTTAATATTTTAAACTTTTTCAAATTTTTATAACATTATTAGACAATTTTGAAGTATTTATGTAAATATGCAAATCACAATATTATGACACTTTTAGACAATATTGTGATGCTAACTGCTATTTTCTCCACAGAGTATATTACTTAGTCTATGATTTTTCTATGGCTGTTTTGGGTTATCGCTGGTTGGATCAGCGTTAGGGAGTGATAAGTAAGAGTACACTCATGTTTAATAAATGTTTGGTAATTTTAATATTATTAATATATTTGTTTAACATAGATTTGGGGATTTATTGCAAATATTGGTCATTTAAATTTCATAATGATGGATAGTAATCGAGGATGATAATCGATATGTGGTTCGATTGTGGGTTATCACTGGCTCTATAAACTCTGACGCATGCGCACTGTTGTTCTATAGGACTTCGAAAATATTTCATGCTAGTTTAAGTGCAGTTTTTCCAATGCATGTTACTTTTAACCAAACTTTTGGTTAAACTTTCCAACTTGTGGCAACTTTTTAAATCTAATAAACTCCTGTTAAATTTTACTCCTAGGGTTTCATTTTTCAAATTATTTACTACCATTTACCATGACTTTTATACGTTTTCTAACGATTATTTGAATATTTTTAATATTACGATAGAAATTTACATATAACCCATGAAGATCTGGCAGCCACATTGATTTTAACGAATATTTATGTACCCAATAAACATGTTCCAATGCAGCCAACATAGAGTATGTACTAATTAATTTTACACATCTACTTCAAAATTTCAGAACTTATTACTTTCTATTTTTGAGTATTGCATTCTTTCATAGGTTAGAGTATATAAATTGCGATAAGTTAGCTTTTAGGTTGGTTAGCAACGCTAGTTTACATATCTTGTATATTTTGGCTGCATCCAGTGATTTCATAGTGTAAACTGCTTTGCATCTGTTGGCGCATGCGCATAGTGTATGGTTGGAACTTGGACAAATTTTTCTTGTCACATGTTAAAATATTTCCAAACTTTTTATCTTATTCATTAAATCAACATACAAAGGCGAACTAATCTCACTATAGGCCTTAATAGGCCCTTGGAGTAATAGGAGGTAGTTCCCACTTTTGTAGTCCATCGGCATTTGATATAACAGCTGGGTTATCTGAGAATAAAACCAAATCCATGGCAATCACTGGAAAGGGACTTTCGAGAGTAAAAATAATAATAAATAATAAACCAATAGAACACACTTTAATTATTTAGGTAATAATATATCACAGTTTCATAATCAAAAAGATGTGGAAACAAATTTAGAAAAATATAACAGAGTATTTAATACACAATTGATCTTCTTGGTGATACAATATTAAAATATATATACAGTCAATATGCCCATTTCACCAATAAATGTTTAAAATGGTCAACAAGTTTCTACAGCCAAGCTGTCATTCTCAAGACCAGATATTGACTGATCTGGTCAATATCTGGTCTTGAGAATGACAGCTTGGCTGTAGAAACTTGTTTACCATTTTTAAAACATTATTGGTGTGATGGAAATGTGAAATGGGCATGTTGACTGTATATATATTTTTAATAACAGACGTCAATGGTTTTGTAATTAGGAGAAATTTTGAGAAGAAAAACAATAGGAAAGAAATCCGATTGAAGATTTCATAAAGCCATAGCAAAACCTGCTCTACTATAAGGAAGTGAATGCTGGACACTTCGAGCAAACAGATAAATCCTTGCCATTAATAGTTCACAAATGAGATTCCTCCGATCACTAACAGGAGTAACTTTTAAGGGATAGAATTGAGAGTGATGAGATAATTTTTGTGGATGCAGTGGGTAACTAGTAGGCGAAACTGGTGCGACCATATACAAAATTATCAAATATTTAAATGGTTCCAACATGTCCAGAGAATGTCAAATTCCCATTTACCAAAGATGATTTACCACCTCAACCCTAAAGGCAAAAGAGACCTCGGAAGACCCTTCAACCGATGGAAAGATCAGTTTTTGTAGTCGCAGAACGGGCATCATCACCCAATACTGCATATGGAAGAAGAGCATATGGAGGAAGAAGAAGAAGAAGCTGGGTTATCTCTGCGTGATGGTTGAAACACAAAAAAGTTTTAAAATTGTGCATTTCTTAATGCGTCTTTTACCACTTTTAACAAAGATTGGTGAAACCGGATATTAAACTTAAAAATTGTTGATCGTGCAAAGGGTGCTATGAATTATGATTATGGTAGGGTTGAGTAACTTAGAGGAATGTTAGTTTGTATCTTCTGGTTATGCTGGCTGTTTCCCTCTGCTTTTCCTTGGAACAAGTTTCCATGCCCTTTCATTCCCCATTTATGCCACATGTGCTATCCATTACAATTTGAGATTTGACTTTATTATTTGGGCAACTCTGTGATACAAGCTGTTAGACGCTCGCCTCTTACTGTTATGCTGGGGTCCCGAAATAGTCTTGGTCACTCCATGTGGGTTTCATGGCAGGTTTTTCTCAGGATTTTCTCCTGTTTTCCACTGCCACAATTTCATTCCACCATTTCTCCATACTTATCTCATCCGTTTCATTTCAGTTCATTCATCTGCCCCCGTGATGGTGCGTCAGGCATGGTCGGCCGGCACCCTTGTCATTCAGACCTTTATATAGGGGCTTCATCTCATCCCTCGACCTGACCCCAAGTTGGACACGACTTGAGGATATTATTATTACAGTTAATATTAAATATTACTCATATTACTTTAATGCAGTTTTCTCTATTCACCTCATTTGTTCATACATTTTCCTAAGCATATTGTTCCCTTCTCTTTCTTCTACTACAAGGTTTAGGCTATGCAGCCTGTTCCGGCAAAGTTAAAAGTGGAGTCCATCTTCTACGTGGTCGGCCAACATCTCTTGTTCCTCTGGGATTATATAGGAAGGTTCTTTTTGGTATTCTTTTGTTGTTCATTCTCATTAAGTGTTCTGTCCATTTCTTATTATTTTCGCTGATTTTATCTTCAATTTTATACATATTTAATTCTTCTTGTATAGTTTCATTCCTTATTTTATCCGCTCTTGTGCATCCTTTCACATTAAGTAAAAACAGCATTTCCGCAGTCTGTATCCTGCTTTTATCCCTTGATTTCATTATCCAATTTTCACTTCCATACAACAACAAAGGAACAGCCATTGTTTTATATAATTTAAGTTTCGTATCTTTCCTTGTTTTCCGACCTAAGGTTCTTTTTTTGGTTCCACAAATAGCGTGAAATTTATTTACTTTATTTTCTATATCTTTATTTTCTCTATAAGTTATATCACATCCTAAATATTGGAAATGTGATACTTGTTCTATTATTTTGTTATCCAGTACAATTTTTGATCTAATTCCATATTTACCAATAAATGCCATTACTTTTGACTTATTTATTGATATTTTACAATTATATCTATTGGCTATTAATTTAAATTTATATGCTAACATTTGGAGCACATTTTCAGATTCTGCTAAAAGTACAACATCGTCAGCGAATAATAAAGCATTTATTTTATCTTTATTATCAATTAATATTCCTTCATTAGTTAAAACCTTCTTCCATTCTTTTAGGATATCGTCCATATAAATATTAAATAATATAGGTGAGAGTGAACACCCTTGTCGTACTCCTTGGTTTATTCCCAATTACTCTTATTTTCTGCTTCCCCTAAAGTAAGAATATTTTGTGCAACTATTTAAAAGTTGTTTTATATATTAAATGTTTTTTTTATTTAAAAAATGAGATGTGAAGAGTCAATGTTAATATGGGTTTCCTATTTTTTTTTTCTGCACCTCTTTCCTGTAACTAGCGATTATTGTTTCGAAACTATCTCACTGGCTCTATCGAATCCGTAGGTTCATGGCCGCACGGGCATAAGCTCTCCATACATCCCTATCCTGTGCTAATATTTTAAAATCATCCCCTGTATAATCTATTTCCCTCAAATCATGGATAATGTTATTCTCCCACCTCATTCTTGGTCTACCAACTGGGCGTTTTTCTTCTGGTTTTCATACCAGAAGCTTCCATACACCTCTTTCATCCCCCATACGTGCAACATGTCCTGCCCATCACAGCTTATGAGACCTAACTATTATTATATCTGGTTTCTTATACATATCATATAGCTCACTATTATGTAGTTTTCTCCATTCACCTGTCTTTTCATCTCTTTTTGGCCCAAAAAATTCTAAATATTTTAATTCTGTCATATCTTCAGAATTTTCCTCATTTAAATGACCTTTCCCAAATAATAATAATAATAATAATAATAATAATAATAATAATAATAATAATAATAATTTGTTTCTTCTTTCTTCAGAGATGGTGAAGACTGTGAGAAATGCCATTCTCTCATGTCACTGTTGATAGAGCCACTTGCTACAGTGAATGGTGAATTAGAATCTGGCTTGCTGTTTTTGTCTATTTTATGCAACCATGTCATCTATGAATATTTGATCAGAGACCAAGTGACATCTTGTTACCTAATGTGATAACACATGTTACCACTAGAACCAATTGCTAATGTTTGCTCACATAAGAGGATTCTATCCCAAAAGTCCACCTAAATTACTGATAATGTTAGTGTTAGATGGGCAAGTTAGTGTGAGAAAATGGGCGAGTTGGTCAAACATTAGTTTAGGTTTTAGTTTTTGTGTTGGCTACATTGTCTGGGCAATGACTGATACAAATTTTACATTGCAAATATGCTGATTTTTAGGTTTCTTTGAGCTCGAGTTCTCACTTTATCTTGAGACATTTTTCACATTTTTTGGGAAAAAATTAATGTATATATTTTTCTCAGGTAATTCATTCATATACTGCAACAATATATATATATATATATATATATATATATATATATATATATATATATATTTTTAATTTGAATTTGTTGGTGGCTTTGTGGCATAGAATACCCCCATTTTTTCTTGATTGTAAGAAACAAATATAGTAGTAATAAATATTTTACAGGTGAATTCCATAGTACTGACCAACCATTTGTAACAAAGTTACATCTTATATTTATTTTTTAAGCCTTAAAAGATTTGGTTTTTTCTTAACCACATACAATTCATAAGATGGTAATAATATAATTAAAGGCCAGACAATTAGCATGAGATGTCAGCTGAGTTGTAAGCCCTGAGTAATGGCTGCCTTCAGCTCCAGAATATTTCTGGTACTGATTTCTGTTAGAGGTTGAGTCAACCTCAGGCCATTGTGTTGCCACAATTAGGACAGTTAAAAAATCCTGACACTATTGGAACTTAAACCTGTTATCTTCCAGGTTGTAGCATAATGCCTTAACCAAAATGATGGTGTGCTACACATAGAGACGGTACAATCTGTAATATAAAGAAATATCAGCTTTGAGTTAAGGATATTTAAAATTAAGGCTATTCTATGCCACCATGATATCAGTGAATATTTGATTGGAGAGCAAGTGACTGCTTCATGTTGGCCAATGTGATAACACATTCCTGCTGGAGCCAATTACCAACGTGCTTACTCACATACAAGGGATTCTATTCCAGGAGTCCACCTACATTAGTGGGCAAGTTAGTGTTAAATGGGTAAGTTAGTGTTATATTTGAAGAGAAAAATTTTTGCCTAGACCGAGACTCGAACTCGGGACCTTTGGCTTGCTGGGCCAAATGCTCTACCAACTGAGCTACCGAGGCGAGTTACGATCTAGATGCAAATTTTTCTCTTATATACGTTGTAATTCCCTCTTGCCAAATGCTTTTGAAACCATTGCTGCTATCTTTGCAAATGGCAGCTTCTTAGTTAAGAAGAAATTTATTGGGAATTTAACATTACTTTTATAAAGCTAGTAAGGCTTCTAATGATGTTTTTATTATTGATTTAACATTTCTTACTGAAAGATAAATTATATTTGAAGAGGCGAAAATTTTTCTCTTCAAATATAATTTATCTTTCAGTGAGAAATGTTAAATCAATAATAAAAACATCAAAAGTTAGTGTTAGTTTGGGGGTGTGGTATACTTAATGTCGCAAAAAAATTTCAATATAATTGCTTATGTCACTGATGCACTAAACACTTTTAAAACATTTTGTAACACTTTTCAACACATTTTAAACATCTTCCAATGTTGCAACTATCTTTTTTTTATATTTATATATTTACATTTTTTTGTGACGGTAAGTATACCTTATCCGTTTGGGCAAGTTAGGGTGGGAAAATAGTTAGTTCACCAGATTAGTTTTTAACATTAATTTGTAAGTGGGTTTTTGTGATAAGTTGTCTATATTGTCTGAGCAATAACTTAAATATTTTACTTTGTAAATATGGTGATTTTAGACTACTTTGAGGTCAACTTCTCACTATATTTTAAAAAATTTCTCATATTTTCTTAGGAAAAATTAAAACATCGATAGTCCAGAACCATATTGTTCTAAGTCTATTTTGTAGAATTCTTGTTACGTTCCTTATGTTTCATGTCCTGTGTCCATGTACATTGTGAAAATGAACAGGAATTTGATATTTTGGTTAAAAATGCTATACAAAATATCGTATTCTTGTTTTATTCTCACAATGCACATGGACATGGGACATAAAATATTAATTTCATAACAAGGATAATTATTCTATGAGATGGACTTAGAACAGTATGGTTCTAGGCCATCGATATATATTTATCTCGGGTAATTATTTACATACAGCAGTAAGTTTTTTTTTTAGGTGGCATAGAATCTGCAAAATTAAAAGTTTATTGTTAACTGACTTAACTTTAAAAATACAAGAAAATCAGGGATGGAGAATAGAAAAAAACCTTGTAAAGTTTTCAATTATATTTTTATTTTTAAAATATTCAAGTACAGACAGTTGTCAGTTAATACACTGGGGACATTAAAACAGTGGATCTAGCATTAATGATACTCCCATTATTGGAACAGACATGTACATATTGTATGTTTGCCTGCCTTATTAGTTATTACTTTTTTTTTCCTTCTTCAGTTTTAAATGCTTATGCGAGCTATCAATAAAGTAATCAAGAATGGGTTAAGTACAATATAAATATCAATCTCATAATTTGAACCAGTCTTACACATTATACTTTATTTGGCTGAGGTTCCTTATTTGTCTCACACTATTTTTCATACAACATTCTTATGCTACTGTTGCACTACACACTTTTAAACACATTTTGTACTATTTTAAATCATTTTGGAACCTTTTATAAAAATTTCTTAAGTTTTTTAAATATTGAAAATATTTATATAATTACATGAATATTGTAAATCAAATTCTAGACACACAAATGCTTAATATGACATCTGCTAGATGGCTCTCAAATTGGTGTTACCAACATTTGCAAATTCCAAACCATATTTAAAGAAATTAATTTAACTTTACTATCTAACCTCTCTTGGTTAACTCTTGTTTTTTCGACCCCGAAGCTATTAGGGCATCCGAGGGCTAGGGAGTCCTTCCTTTCTTCCATTTCTCCTTTCCTTTATTTTCTTTTCTTCTCCAGAAAAGCCTGACCAGAGGCTATAAGATGGCAGCCCCATCACTGGTCTTGCCTTCCTTTGGCCAGCAACCAATCGAAGGGACTATTATTATGCTTTCAAGTCTTATACGAGAATTTCCCATAAGGAAAATTTTCTATAGGATCGTAACAGGCCTTGGCCTAATACTTGGAAGGAAGAAGAAGAACTTCATTTTGTTAGATTTTGATGAAACAAGTTAGTGTACATAAAATTAGTTTATAGTTTATTAAATAATATATGCATATAATTTTTGTTAGGTTAGGAAATGGGAAGTTAGTTTAAATCTTTTTTTTTTAGCATTTGGGAATTTATTCTGAAAGTTGGTAATGCCAACTTCAGAGCCATCTACTGGAAGCTACATTAACCATTACAGAAACTCGAGCATGTGCATTCTGTAGAACTTACGAGAATTCATGTGAGACAAACAGTACACTTTACCCTTTATTTTATAGAATGAGAGATCAGTAAAATATTAAATTTAATAATTGAGTTTGTATTTTTTTAACATTCTTACCTCATATGATTGTTTATCCGGACGTCATACTCCAGGAGTTTGTGCAATGCTGATGATAGGGCAACAGCCCTGAAACATATGTCTGGATAAACAATCATTAAAAAATACAGACTCAATTATTAAATTAAACCTCATTGTTACTTCCTAATGATTTAAAAAAAAATTGTTTAGAATTCATAGTTAAGTATGGGAAATAACATTGAGGTTCTTAATTTGTAAATTGAGTCATTTTTAACATCTTACCTCATATTTTGTTTCTTCAAACATGGGAACTAGTTTTCAAGAGAAGGATCTCTCTCATTTTCAACCAACATTATGACTACCGGATTTTCGTTGGAATCTCCATCAATAACGTTGCCATCTGGTGTTGATTTGATGAACTTTGAGATGTCATGTTCATCAGGAATCTCGAAATTCATGGATCTAAATTTGTTCTTCTGAATATATATCTTCTCCCAAATTGTCAATTCTAAAGGTTTTTCCAAATGTTTTAAAAGTTGGGCTTCTTTTTCAATTTTATGATTCTCCAATAAACTATGTGCTGCAATAGCTGATTTTTTTTTAATTTCACCATTTTTAATATTTCTGAAGTGTTCCTTAGTGCGAGTGTCCAAATTCCTTTTTGTTTTTTTCCTATGTATACTTTATTGCAGTCCTTACATTTAATTTGATAAATTCCAGATTTTTTGCTCTTTGGGGTGTTCAATTTCTTATTAGTTATTAATAGATCACCAAGGCTAAATTTATTTATCGGTGCCAATGTAATATTGAATTTCTTGATGGAGATTCCAATGAAAATCCGGTAGTCATTGTGTCAGTTGAAAATGAGAGAGATCCTTCTCTCGAAAACTAGTTCCCGTGTTTGAAGAAACATAAAATATGAGGTAAGATGTTAAAAATGACTCATTAATTTACGAATATTTAGAATGGTTTTGTAAAATTTTCTATAAAGATTTGAGCAGCAAATCAAAATCATTTATTGCTAGAGAACTATTAAAATACAATTAATGATACATAATTATTTAATTTAGTCTAGCCACCCCTGAATGAGGCCAAAGTCTTGTGCTCAGGGGTGGCTTCTTATACATATTAATTTTACAATACAATGACAGGACCATTAACAAAATAACTATACAAAACAAAAACATAAGGCACTCTTAAAAGTAATAACAAATGTGTTGGATAATACTTTCTTAAACCCTATTACATAACTAATTACAATAAATAATATTTTTGTGATCCTAACTACTACAGATGTAATTTCTGTAAGAAAAATACAACAAAATTGGCTTTAATTCTAAACTATTTATAATTACTACAACTTAAAGTTACGTAATTACAAGTTACATTAATTATTTGAATAATAAATACTATATTGAATTTACTTCTAAGCTATTTTATAATTACTGAAGATATATTTTTTTACAAATTTTGTTAAATTTTTTTAGATCCATTTTTGAGATTTTGGATAAGTTAAGAGTTAATATCTATATTTGAGGATGTGGGCAAAAAACTTGACAACCCACGAAATAATCTTACTGAGACTATTTAACTCATGCCACAAATGCTAGTCAATGACCAATCAAGTTTCAATGAATGTTGTTTTACAACCAATGACAGTCATGTTTCACCTCGCTCTTTATCGATTTCTCTTTATCAGCTCCTGCGTTTGTGATAAAGAAAGCTCCTCCTTTTTAATGTTCTGAACAGGTCAAAGCATTATTTTTCTCCAACAAATACATTGAATATAGCAAATAATGAAAAGATTCCTTGATTTTACTGAGTTGTTTACTAAAAAAATTAATGGATAACCCGTAATGTTATTATTATATATAGTTTGATGTTTCATTATTTCTCCACTTGGGTGCACTCTTACAATATTATGATCTTATTTGGCAATAAATAATATGATCAAGCAGCAGTGAATGAACATAACCTCACATTTCTGATTTGTTTTCAAACATTGCCGTTTACATTAAATACTTAAATATTTTAAAATAACTATAGTTAAACAATGATTTATTCATTAAATAGTCCTAACAAATGCCACTCTTGATTTCCTAATTCTCTAGATACATTGGAATTCACTCGTGGCATTACTTATGATAATTGAGATTGAAGTCTAATATGTTATAAATCTGCTTTAAATATTTCCTTTTAAAACTAATCAAAAAGGAATTTGATTTTTTTGATTATACAATGTTTCAAAACTTAGTGAAGAGATAAATAATGCACAAAGATAACTTCTGATGAATATAATAATGCTTTATTTAAGCTGGCAGAATTAATGCCATAAGGCCTTCCTTTCCACTCAACCAGCAAATAATAAAATCATACAAAAGTTGCATACAATTACTATATATATGGATTGTCAAGTTTTTCTCCCAAACCCCTCATTTATCAGGTGACATTTGTGTTTTTGTATTAAACTCTAAAAGTAGGGATACATATTTCAGTTAGATCAAAGCAGTGTTGATGATTAATAAAAATTACCCTTAGGCTGTTTATATTCTCAAAATGTTTTCTTCTCATGAAATATATTTCAGATTTTGTCATTAAAATACAGTAGCTAAATATTACGAATATAAAAGCAACTGACATAACACCTTCTGCTTGATGTTTCTTTAATTTAAAGTAAATGTAAATTTTATTTCAAGAATCAATATTTAAAAAACTGCTAAATTTCTTATAGAATATTTTTTTAAGAATAAGAATACATTTTATTCACAAATAAAATTTGTACACTATTGACATCCAAATGAGCAATTGTTCATGCTCAGGTGCAGTTCAGTTACAGAAATAATACAGAGGGTTCAAGTCCCATTGGGGTCAGGATTTTTAAACTGACCCAAACCCTCTCGCCCTGGGGTCGACTCAGCCTCTAACGGAAATGAGTACCAGACACTTGTTCTGGGGGTAAAGGCGGCTGTTATGCAGGACTGACAACCCAGCTGACATAAAGTGCCGATTGTCTAGAAAAAGTGGGAGCCTTAACCTCCTACTGCCCCAAGGGCCTCCGGGTCTGTTGTGGGATCACTTTACTTTATAGGGTAGATTAAAAAGTTTGAGAGAGAAAACAAAATCTCTAAATTTAGGAGCCAGTTTCAGGATATAAAATTCTACCACACAACATTTTAAAAAATAATACAAGGAAAAATAAAATTAACAAAACAATATTGAATAGATTAATACCAGCCTGAAGAAGGTAAAGACATAAGGAAAGAATATAAAACAAGAAATTTAGGAGAAAGTTTCAAAATATAAAATGCACTAATATACAATTGGACAGAGTTATGAATCAACCAGCTATGTGCCATGATGCAAGTTTTGTGAAAAATATGTTTAAAGTTTTTCTTACATTTTAAACTCTTGTATCAACAATCTAAAGTAGTAACATTTGACATTTAGCTGCATTATGAAAAAGTTACATTAGCATTTATGAAGATCTAGTTTCATAGCAGTTTGCTGTAAAACACACAATCTCTGATTACATTTTTCTTTAATAATAAGGCTAAAAGTGTGCTTACACATACTTCATAAGCCAGTTCAACAGATGGCATCAAAATATTTTTTAATGGCACTTAACTGGTTGATGCATAAATGTAAAAGAATGATATATACAAAACATTATATAATACAGTGTGATTATAAAGTCCCAGTACATTTTGTGGATAACGTAGCGCAAATAAAACAAAAATTATAAGGTAGTTTCTACTATCAAGTTAGTGTTCAACATAACCTCCATCTATCTCAAAACATGTTTCCCCGACGCACCGTTGCCCGGAAAACATGCATCAACATATCCTCTGTAATCATTTCACTCGCCTGGCGTATGTGTTCTTTCAGAAATTGCAGATTAGAAAACTTAGTTCTGTACACCTGTTGCTTGATGAACCCCCAAGCAAAAAGTCCAGGGGTGCGAGGTCTGGCGAACGAGGTGCTCAGATACGAGGAGATGACCTTCCAATCCACCTTTAGGGATAGCTGCCATTGAGATACCCGCGTATAGCCAGAGCAAAATGTGGTGGTGCTCCATCTTGTTGCAACACCACTGTATCAATGATACCATCTTGCTGTAACTGTGGCTGTAAGAAAAGTTACAACATATCAAGATACACATCTCCCGTGATGGTTTCCTTTGGAATCTGTCTCTAACTTCCTCATACAACTGGCCTCTTAAACGTGCAGCAACAATCTCTATCTGCTTTTCAATGGTGAACATATTTGTATCTTTTGAATGGCTGTAACAGAAATACGATATGTAAGCGATTTCTTTAAAATGTACTGAGACTTTATAATCACACTGTAGATTAATACCAAACTCAAGAAAATAATTAAATACATTAAATAATATATTTATAAAAAATAGGACAAAGTTTCAAAATGTAAAACTCACTCTAACATACAAAGAATTAATTCAATGGAGAATGATTTAAAGAAAATAATATATAATAGATTAATAACAAACTAAAGAAACTAATTAAAAACATTAAATGTTCAGATGTAGCAACTTGCGTATTCTTAACCCATTTGTTTCATATATAAATGCCCAGCAATTATGTTAATAAAATCAGAAAAGTAGGAACATCGTTTTTTCTTAATTTTCAAAACTTTAAATTCTGTGGTGAAAAGCAAGCCACATTTTTTCAAGCTTAAATGTTAGAATTTATTTAATGATGTACTTAGTCATTAGTGTCAATTCAGATCTGGATATGAAACAACAGACAAATTTTGCTTACAGGCATCTCATTTGACTTGAGGTTCATATATGTAAACTTGGTTAAAATGAAAGTGATCACACTCTTGAACAATGAATATATTCTAAATTCCACTTTAGACCATGGAACTTGTTAGACAGTACAAGCACTTGTAGGTGCAAAGAGTTCAAATAATTCCCAAAACTATGGTGTTCAGGAAATAATTGTTTAATGTCTACGTCTCTTGGAACAGTGATAATGCACTTGATTCATTATTTGTTGGTTGTTAGTTCAGATTTGTTCAAGTTTTCGTTTTTATTTTGATTCTAGATCAATTTTAATTAGGCTATGACTAATTCTCTCTGTGAACTAATTTTCTTGTGACCAATTTTAATTATAAAATTAATTATATCTGACCAATTTTAATTGACAATTTATCTCTGATGAATTTTAATTGTTACTTACTCACTGGCACTATCGAATCCATGGGTTCATGGCTGCACGGACATACTCTCCATACATCCCTATCCTGAGCTAATGCTTTCCAATCATTCCCAGTATAATCTACTTCCCTCAAATGATAGTTAATGTTATTCTCCCACCTCATTCATGGTCTACCAACTGGGCATTTTCCCTCTGGTTTTTCTACAAGAAGCTTCCATGCACATCTTTCATTCCCCATACATGCCACATGGCCTGCCCATCACAGTTTGATACTTAAATGTTCTTATTATATCTGGCTTTCTATAAAGACCATGTAGTTCATTGTTAAGTAGTCTTCTCCATTCACCTGTCTGTTCATCTCTCTTTGGTCTAAAAGTTTTCCTAAGTACTCTATTCTCAATTACTCATAATCTCTTCTCCTCTCTTAAAGTAAGAGTCCGTGTTTCACATCCATATAATATAACTGGTAGAATAGTAGTTTTGTATATTTTCAGTTTAATTTTTTTTAAAAGAGTTGGAATTTTAATAATTTCTTGACCAATTTTAATTATAATAAATTATGTGACCATTTTTAATTATATAATAAATTATCTCTCACAAATTTTAATGTCAAAATTATTTCTGACCAATCTTAATTATGACAAATTTTTTTGACGAGTGTTATGATGAATAGACTTGACTTTTAATTCATGAAATTTTATAATTTTAATCGTATACTTATCTTCGCGACCAATTTCAATTTTGATGAACAACCTCTGGCCAATTTTAATTATATACAAATTATTTTTGACCAATTACGACAAAATATTCCTGTGTCAGTTCTAGTTTTGATGAATTATTTCTTGATTAATTTTAATTATAATGAACTGTCTTAATTGAGTTGATGAATTATCTCTGTGGTTAATTATAATTTACAAATCATTTATCGACCAACCATTTTTAATTAAAATAAATTTTTTCTGAACATTTTAAAGATATGAAGAATTGTGTTCTTAACGAATTCTCTCTGTGACCAATTTTAATAAATTATTTTTATGATGAATTTTAATTAGTTACTCACTGGCAGTATCGAACCCGTAGGTTCATGACCACGCGGACATAAGCTCTCCATACATCTCTATTGTTAGCTAATGTTTTCCAATCATTCCCTGTATAATCTACTTCCCTCAAATCATAGTTAATGTTATTCTCCCACCTCATTCTTGATCTACCAACTGGGCGTTTTTCCTCTGGCTTTTCTACAAGAAGCTTCCATGCAAGTCTTTCATTCCCCATATGTGCAACATGTCCTGCCCATCGCAGTCTATGAGACTTAACTGTTCTTATTATATCTGGCTTCCTATAAAGACTATGTAGTTCTTATAAAACAAAATGGCTCCGTGTCCAAATTTCTGTAATGTGTTGTCCCCAACACCTCTAAATCTCACCAAAAATTTACTTCTCTTCTGAAGAAAGTCACGCTCATGGCTGGGATGATGTGGCCGAGAAAATGTGTTATTTGAAAATACTAGTTGATTTCATCCCCACTCGATTGCAAGATGTGATTAAGTTGGGAAGATCATGGAACAAATTTTGAATTCTGGCTTTTTGTTTTACTTTTCTTAGTTTCTTCTCCAGAAAAGCCTGACCAGAGGCTATAAGATGGCAGCCCCATCACTGGTCTTGCCTTCCTTTGGCCAGCAACCAATCGAAGGGACTATTATTATGCTTTCAAGTCTTATACGAGAATTTCCCGGAAGGGCCATCCTATGAAACGCTGGAGGGAAAATTTTCTATAGGATCGTAACAGGCCTTGGCCTAATACTTGGAAGGAAGAAGAAGAAGAAGAAGAAGACATTTTTTTAACCAGATGCCAGTATGGTTCTTTGGTTTATGGCATGAAAGATATTTTTACTGAAAATAAAATCTTTGTTTACTGCCATAATGTAAAAATAAATAATTATAAAGTCTTGACTAATAAATTCATGGAAATGTTAATTACTAAAATTGTCATAATGAAAATAGCAGGTACTATATTTCTCTGGGGGCACGCCGTAGCATAGTGGTTAAGGCACTGAGCTACAAGCCGGAGGGTCGAGGGTTCAAGTCCCTTTGGGGTTAGGATTTTTAAACTGACCCAAACCCTCTGGCGGCACTATGGCCCTGGGGTCGACTCAGCCTCCAACGGAAATGAGTACCAGATGCTTGTTCTGGGGTAAAGGCGGCCGTCACGCAGGGCTGACAACCCGGCTGACATAAAGTGCTGATTGTCTAGAAAAAGTGGGAGCCTTAACCTCCTACTACCCCAAGGGCCTCCTGAGGCCTGTTGTGGGATCACTTTACTTACTATATTTCTCTTAAAAAAATAAAAAGTACTTGGTCACGTTTGAATGCACAACCAAAATGAATACCTCTCCACAATGTTGCCACTAAGCTATAACACTATAATAGCATGCAGTAGTCTTCCAGTTTATCTGTAGACATCAGGATACCTCAGAGGTCCAGCAATATGTAACATTATATTTCAGTGAGAAGTGTTAAATTAATAATAAAAAAAGTCAATATATAACATTACTTATTTTAGGAATTTACACTATGAGGTATATCATTTAGGTAAATAAGAAGAATAATATGAGGTGAGTGATAAAAAATTTTACCTAAATATATAACATTGCCTTTCCCACGAAATAATGAAAACACTCGAACCTCATTTTAGAAGATGGTGACCACTTTCATTTGCACAAAGTTTACTGTAAATCTATAACATGGTCCCTTGTCTTTACTTACTTTGGAAGAAAGCCATAGTCACAATCACTGCTGGATTTGAATCTAGGAATTTATAGGGCTTTTCACATCTAGAAAATATTGTTCTTATGGAACAATTCTTTCTAGTAAATGTTTTTTATTTTAGGAGTTTTTTAATAACATCAAGAACTACACTAATTTTTTTAACATTTACTTTATTATAAATGAATCAGTTAATTTTATTGAATGGGAGGACTGATTAATTAATTGATTTGAAATAAATTAAGTTAAGTAGTTTCACTCATAACTTTGCCAAGAAAGAGGGTGCTCAATTTATGAAAAAATACCATTATGGAATGTATAATTATCACCATTATTTAATAAAGTTACAAGATGAACTAAATTATTGGAACAGCGGCTATAGATGCCACTGAACCATCCCCTTTCAACAAAAACTTATTTTGTCATGTATGCTCATGGCAAAAAGACAACTGATATATACATGTGGTTTCAAACATTTTGAAACTATGGTGTTTCTGTAATTACAATCTCTAAAAATTTCAAATGTTAATTGTTCTTTAGTAACCACATTAGAATGATCATGAATTAGATTTAGTGGTAGTATAATTGTGCCATAAAATTATGTTGCCGTTGTACTTACGCTAGGAGAAGAATAGGGAGATATTTTCTGTCACTCAGCCTGTGGCATCAAGGGCAACAGTATTTCTATAAGAGCAAGACTATTTTCTTGACATGAAAACTCTATAATGCTAAGCATGAAAACCCCTAGTCAACCATCAGTAATGTTAACTAAAGACCCTCTCAAGGGATATATGAAATTATATAAAAATCTATTGATTTATTGAGCTTTGCTCATGATCTGAATTGACACCCGTAATATAGATATGGGCATAATTTGTCTTCCAAGGCAAATTGGATAATAGTAAATGAAGAGACTTTTTTAAAAATTATTTTTCACTGAGAGTAATTAATATTATAATTACAAAAAAAAATAAACGTTATCTCAGTCAAAACATACATTTATTGTCGACGTTTCAATCTCCTGTTGTGAGATTATTTTCAAGACATAGTTGTTTAAATGTACAATAAATTTATAAACAATCATGTCTTGAAAATAATCTCACAACAGGAGATTGATATGTCGACACAATAAATTTGTTATGACTGAGATAACTTTTTTTTTTTGTAATTATAATAGTAAATGAAGAGGTAGATAGGCTTTTTTATATCTAACCTTTTAAATGTTGCAAATGTTTAGGTAGCTTTCTGAGATAACACCAAATAACAGTAAGTATTTATGTATGCAGTTTTGTAAATGTGAAACATCCCTGTAAGGGACCATGTAACATCTATAATTTTTGTCTTTTAATGAAATTCACTTAAATTGCAGATGAGAAAATTTATTTCAATAAACATTCTGTGGCATTAGGGTAAAAATACATAAGTCCGATTTTAGTGATTTTTATTTTATAGATTAATGTGTCTGAAATGCAACATTTTTCTTCCTCTATCATAAGGGTAAAGTTATTAAGTGATAGCTGATTTCTTATGGTAGATATATCTTGGTCAGAAGTAATGCAAATCTCTGATAAGTTATTTGGATATTAGTAAGCTCTTGTGAAAAGTTATGTTTTCAGACTTGTGTATGTTTACCCTGTGGCCACAGAATTATAATGGGAAGTAATACTGAGGTAATGTATAGTTTATATAAATGAATGATATTTTTACATATCTCCTCATAAAATTCCATTATTTTCATAGGACTGATTTTTTGAAGACATAACTACTATTTTAATGAAACAAATTTTTTTTTGGGGAGGGGGGTTCAGTGAACCTATAGGATGTGCCACCACTGTTCAGTGGCTTGCAATCAATTTTATATAAATCTGTATTCTGAAATTTAGAGGCTAGCATCTTTTGGGATTATGGCAAAAGTGAAATGATAGAAAAAAAATGGGGATTCTGTGCAAGGCATCATTCTACATGAATTCAAATAAAAAAGGGCAAAAATGATAGTAGCAGGATGAGAATAAACATACATTGTTTTTATTTCGAAACAAATTCAAAAAACCTGAAAATTACATTAGAAGTTGACATAAATAACCTGAAATACCTGCACCAAATTGTCACTTTGGAATGTCTATTACTTCTGCTAAAAAGAATAGCTAACTTATCAGAACATCCGATCCAATTGAGGGTCTTTCCACTTTTCAGCGGTTGCCCTTTTACCAGCCGGCTGCTGGCCCTTCACATCCACATGTGTCAATAACAGAGGTAGATGATCAACAGCCAGTGTAGGGGTGACATGTGGTTAGCATGTCAAGCCCCCCAGCCGTTATAGCTGGTTCCTCAACCTGGAGCCGCTACTTATTGTAGCTACCCAATTGATTCACGATGCTGGGTGGGCACCGGTCCCATACTGGCCGAAATACCATGAGAAAATTTCTTCCCCCATGGAGACTCGAACCAGCGCAAGTCCCGTAGCTCTGCACCAAGGCTTCCTACTTTAACCACTCGGCTATGGTGCGGGACTACTTATCAGAACATACTAATAAAAAATAAATTGCCAAGTAACTTATATAATACAACCTAACATGAATAAATGTTGACAATCGGCTATAGCAGAAATATAATTGAACATTTTGGAAACCATTTGCTAGCATGAGTGCTATCCAATAATAGGCCCTGTAGTCAATAGTGTTGGGACACAACATAGCATAGTTGTTTATGAGAATGTGCTGGAAGGTTGGGGTTCAACTCCCGGTGAGATCAGAATTTTTAAACTTGCCTAAAACTTCTAGCAGGATCATGGCCCTGGTGTCAACGCTGCCTCTAATGGAAATGAGTACCAGGTGTTTGTTCTGAGTATTAGATAACTGTAGATTAGTTGGGAGAATACCATAGCATAATTGGTTATGGTAAAATGCTACAAGCTGGAAGTTTGGGGTTAGAGTTGTGGTGAGGTCAGAATTTCTAAAGTGGCCTAAACCTTCTGGGAAAACCATGATCCTGGGGTGGACTCAGCCTATAATGGAAATGAGTACCAGATGTTCTGAGGATAAAGGTGGCTGTCGTGGAGGGCTGAAAACCTGGCTCATACATCAGGTAGTTTAGAAAGTTGGGATCCTTAACCTCCTGCTACCCCAAGGGTCTCCTAAGGGCTATAGTGGGATCAAGATTCAGATTGATACCTGGCATAGGACCATCCATAGTAATTCTGCCCAAAGGCAGGTCCTTCACTGCAATCATAGCATTTTCATGCTATGCTTGCAGCTTTACTAGGGAATTATACGAGTAAGTGTGGTAGCTTCCCGTTGCTTTCCACACTGGCATAGGACAGCAAACATTTTTATTAATTCGTAAAAATCTAATTTAAATTTTGATATTAAGAATATTAGGTCCTGTCACAGGATCTGAGTTGTATAGTAACAATTCAGAAAACTATTCATTGCAAAGTTTTTTTTTTTTGCAACCTGGATGGGATAGTTGATTGTACTAGTAAACTAGAGATTTTGGGTTCAAATCTTAGTTTGGGCAAACAAATTTTCCCTTCAAATATTGTGTATCTATTTTTCACTTTAAGATTTGGGTTATGCACTAGTGGATAGGTAGTACTAATGACTTATGGTGAAATCAAATGTTTCTTACCTCTCCTCATATAAATCTTCTAAGTAGATTGTGATTTCAAGACCATAACGGTCTCATCTTCAGTACAATCTTGCCAACTGATGTTATGTCGATTGGAAGAAACTCTTCTTTCCTCTGTTGGACCGATGAACATCTGGATCAGGTCAAAATTTGTGGGAATTTTGAAGTTCATAAGTTTTCCTTTGTTTTTCTGAATGTGGAGCCTTTTCCAAACCGTGAGTTCCTTTTGTTGGTCTAACTCACGGTTTGGGAAAGGATCCACATTCAGAAAAACAAAGGAAAGCTTATGAACTTCGAAATTCCTGCAAATTTTGACCTGATCCAGAGGTTCATCAGTCCACCAACAGAGGGAAGAAGAGTTCCTTCCGATTGACATAACATCAGTTGCCAAGATTGTACTGAAGATGAGACCATTATGGTCTCGAAATCACTATCTACTTAGATTTATATGAGGAGAGGTAAGAAACATTTAATCTCACCATAAATTAAACCACATAGTGATTAATTCCTATAAAAGTTAAAGTACTAATGACTGTTTTTGATTTATGCACCATTTTGGCAGGTCACACTATATAGGCTGTGTGTACATGGAAAATTGTAGGATGAGGTATGTTTAAATGTTTGTGCAGTAAATCCTCCTTTCATATTGGATGGTTTCTGAATATATGGCAAAAAATTGTACATCCATATCTCTTCAGTAAAGTGGAGAATAAAATGGGATATTTCACATATTTTGCTGTAAGGTTCCATGTTCTTCACCTCTTATGAGGAAATATGGATGTGAAATTTTTTGTTATATGTGAAGGCATATAATGTGAATGAAGCTTAGCAAAGGTTTATTGTATTGAATTTAAATTAATAATATTGCTTAAATTAAAATTATTTATATTTTACTTCATATTGTCTATGTGGTTTTGAAACGTGTATAATTAGTAGGCTGGGTATGAGGTGAGGTATAAATAATTTTAATTCAAATCTGAAGTTGAACCTGTGATTTCCACTGTGAAAGTTTAATAATATTGTATTGTTTAATAATATTGTATGTCTATTTTCCTTAATGGCTGCAATAAAGGAAGTTATATAATTATTTTTTTACTTTATGCTGGAATGTAACCTTAACATATCCCTCTGAACTTTTTTCCGGAGCGAGTTTTTATCATGTTGGACTTAGTCTATTTTTTTAAGGTCATTTTTCTCTCCAAATTTTATTTTCCTTCCTGTTTTACACTAAATTTAGTATAAATTCTATTTTATATTTAGAATTTCGTTGAGGTTTTCAAATCAAAACATGAATTGAAACCTTGATTTCAAGAGTTAAATGAAATTGTAAATACAGACTAAAATCAACAGTATGTATTTTGAAGTATAAATAAAGTTTTGATTGGGAAAACAAGAACAAATGGAGCAAGAAGGCTATAAAAAAAAACCACCTAAGTCCCACACCTTAAAACAAAAGTAGCAGTCTAGCTTCGAAAGGAATTTGGTAATTTAAGTGGTGCATTCAAAGAACAAAAACATTCTTTAAAAAATAATGTATATATTTGATACTACTACAAATTTGAATTTTACAAGTTTTTATATATTGATGTATATTATTTCAAGGACATTCAGATCTGCACCTGCCATTCAACCTGAAACAAACCATACATTTCAATCAGTAACTATAAACATAACGAAGTAAATTAAACTATGGTGATTTTCTAAATATGTACCAAATAGATTTACATATACATAAAGTAGAGCAATGTATCAGTATTCATAAATGAGTTTGATAAAATGTTCTTACATCTAACCTCAAAGTTTCACAATACCAATTCCAAAGGCCATTTTGCTTTCATCTTCAGTCAAACTCCAATTGTTCAAATTTTCTTTACCATCTTTTGAACTGCCATTTGGAGCCAATTTATGAACTTCAACATTTCAACAATTGGCATTTGACTGAAGATGAAGGCAAAATGGCCTTTGAAACCAGTATCATAAAAATGAAGAACTTTACGAGGTGAGATGTAAAAACATTTAATCCAACTGAATTATAAATTGAAAATTACCTGTGTTATTTCCCACTAATTTTGACTAAATGTACCTGTAGTTTTAAAATCTTAAACATAAGTCTCCTAAATTTGAAAAGAAAAATTTTCACCTACACCAGGAATTTAATGCAAGATCTTTGGTTTCAGCATTCTGCCACAGAGTTATTTAAGGTAAAAGGTAATGTGGTCCCACTACAGGCCACAGGAGGACCTTGGGGTAGTAGGAGGTTAAGGCTCCCACATTTTCTGGACAATTGGCACTAGATGTCAATCCTGCATGACGGCCACCTTTACCCCCCAGAACAAGTGTCGGCTACTCATTTCTGTTAGAGGCTAGTCAACTCGAGGGCCATAGTGCTGCCAGAAGGTTTGGGTCAGTTTAAAAATCCTGACCCCACCAGGACTCAAACCCTTGATCTTCTGGCTTGTGGCATAGTGCCTTAACCACTATGCTATGGCGTGCCCCCCCCCCCACTGAGTTATTTAGGCAACTCCATGTAAATAGAAATTTGTCTTACCTATATAATCACCAAAAGCAATGAGTTTTTGTTCCATATGCCATCTGGCAATTTAATCTCAAGACAAATAGCATCAACAGTGAAAATTTTATGATTAAAATTTTCAATATACCATGAAAAACCCAGATCCATTGGTAAGGCAGGATGCTATCATCTGAGATTATATATTTACATTCTAATATTTCCTATTTCATCAAACATGGAGGCAGAAATTTATTTATTTCTTCTCGCATTTTCAATGCAAGGTTATTTTACTGACATACTTTGAAAGTAAGAAAATCCCCTTTCAGGTCATCTTTAAAGTTCCAGAGGCAAATATATTTGGTTTTTATAAAGAATCAATGTCCTGCACCATAGCCGAGTGGTTAAAGGCAGGAAGCCTTAGCACAGAGCTACAGGACTTGCACTGGTTCAAGTCTCCATGGGGAAGAAATTTTCTCTTGATATTTTGGCCAGTATGGGACCGGTGCACACCCAGCATCGTGAGGCATTTGGGTAGCTACAATAAGTAGCAGCTCCAGGTTGAGAAACCCAGCTAACAGCTGGGGAACTCGACATGCTGACCACATGTCACCCCTACACTGGCTAGATGATCATTTACCTCTGTGATTGACATGTGGATGTGAGGCCAGCAGCCGACTGGTAGGCTAAGGACTTTCTCAGCCTGTTGCATCAGGAGTTTTAACAAAGAATCAATCTCTGAACTATTTTTGTTACCCAGTTAATTTTTGTGAATTGAGCAGCAAACAGGAGCAATAAGAAAATGAGGTCATTGATACCAACCTAACATTTCTTTAAGCTAAAATTTTAGTTTGAGAACTTTCAAAAGCATAGATGTTAAGTTTTAAGATTTTTTAATAATAAAAAAACTCCAAGGCATAACAGGCCTACCAGCTGGCTGTTGGCCTCACATCTACATGTGCTACTCACAATCATCCAGTCAGTATAGGAGTTACTTTTGGTCAGCATGTCAGGTTCCCAAGCCATTATAGCTGGTTTTCTCAACTTGAAGCCATTACTTATTACAGCTATCCAAATTCCTCATGATGCTAGGCCGGCACTGGTCCCATACTGGCTAAAAATCCATAAGAAAATGTCTTCCCCCATGGAGACTCAAACCAGCGCAAGTCTTGTAGCTCTGTTTCAAGGCATCTTGCCTTAACTACATAAAACTTTTATTTAATATAGCAGGTCATTATAATAATAATAATTCCATGGCACAACAAGCCTAGAAGGCCCTTAGCCTACCTTCCGGCTGCTGGCCTCACCACATCCACATGTGTCAATCACAGTGGTAGATCATCATCTAGCCATGTAGAGTCCCCCAGCCATTGTAACTGGTTTTCTCACCCTGGAACCGCTACTTATTGTAGCTACCTAAATGCCTCACGATGCTGGGTGGGCACCAGTCCCATACTGGTCAAAATACCATGAGAAAATGTCTTCCCCATGGGGACTCAAACCAGCACAAGTCCCATAGCTCTGCACCAAGGCTTCCTGCCTTAACCACTTGGCTATGGTGCAGGAACTAATGGCAGGTCATTACCATTACAAAAATTAGATTTGTAAGGACCAATAAATTCTGCTCAGATGTCTCTTAAGATAGGCTTGAGGTTTTTCCTATAAATCTACAATAGAGGACCCATGGTTTTACTTCCCTTCGAAAGAAAGTCATACTTAGTAAGTGTATGAAACCACAGCAACCACTAGACCACCAAGACATATTTTAGCCTTAACAAAAAAAAATCCATTTGGTACAATATAATAAATATTATACAATGAGGCCTACCATTCACCAAGCACAACTATTCAGTGACTTGTTCTTAGTAATAATTTAATACCAACCTACCATCAACTAATGCTAAACCTGATAAATTTGATTCTTACCCAATTGATCAAGTGTCAGAGTTAATTGTGATTGCTATATTCTATATATATATATATATATATATATAACATATGTTTGTCCTGGTGAGTGGAAGAGAAGACCACATGGTCTTAACTCCACCAGGCTAAATAAATAAACAAAATAAACAATGTTTCACTCAGATTCAACCCAGGAAGTTACTGTGTGTTTGGAATATGGAACTGGGTTGCCATTTAACAGTATTTTCTTGAGAGAAATCCTTATATAAAACAAGATTGCAACACAGCTGGTACATAGGTGTAAGTTGTAGCCGTCCAAGCCACCCCCTCTTAATGAAAAAAACAGTTATCACCTGTCACTGAGCTCTTGCAGATCTGTACTATCCTGTGTGAAAGTGTCGACTCTCATATTTACTATAAAACTAGTTTGCATACTGTAAAAAACCATTGTTTTTAAATGTATAGTACATAGATTTGGAAAAAGTACTGCTAACCTTGCCACTCCACCTCTCCTTAACAAATAAATACCATTATTATGAGTTTGGCAACATCTACCCTCTGTAGGCAGGGGGACACTGGCATAGCCCATAAGGTCTGTAGTAAATTCCTGGGTTGAATTAGAGTGTACAACATTTTTTTCATGCTAATCCAGTCAATTTTATCTACTCTCCATAATTTTCTGCTATATTTCCTTCCATTATTACCTATCAATATGTTAAAGGCAAAAGATTGGGGGATTTAGTCCCACAGGGTTCATGATTTTTAAACTCCGATTCAAATCCTCTGGCAGCACCATGACTCTGGGATTGTCTCGGCCTCTAACAGAAATAAGTACCAGTCTTTCATCTAGTGGTAAAGGCAGCCATCACATAGGGTTCCAATCCAGCTGGCATCTAAGGTCATATCTAAAAACCTTGATTGTATCATAAGTGGTGGATATCTTGTTTTGCTTATGTTTCCTGTTTTAATGACTAAGCAAAACAAAACAGTCTTTATTGTATATACCCTGTATGTCGCACATGGTAACGAGTCCTCCCTAACAGAAGTTCCATGATCAAGGTAATTTAGTTACACTTTCCTTCTGAGGTTAGCAAGTGACATGTTGTCAGCACATAGACTCAATGAGACCTCTATTTAGGCAACACTAAGGTATTACCCGGATGGCAAAGGCCAGTTAAATTTTCCTCAGAGGCACTAATTTAGGCTTGAGGATCTTATATAGGATCCACAGCTTAAAATCCAGAGGACTTGTCCCTCAATTCTTCCATCCTAAAAAAAACCCTAATGAGCATAAGAGGAAATAATTTGGAAATTATTAAAAATGACAATTCCAGGGTCTCCAAAATGTATAGTGATGCTGCCATTGCTGTTAAATTTGAAAATAAGCCTCCTTCGGCAAGAGGGTAACAATAAGTTAAATTTATTATTTTGGCAAATATTAATCTTAGAAACCTAGTGGGTACCTGGTCGTAACTTGATGTTATATTAAAACTAACTAACTCACTGGCACTATCAAAATGGCCATGCAGACGTAGGCCCTCCATACATCCCTATCCTGAGCTACTGTTTTCCAATCAATCCCTGTATAATCTACTTCCCTCAAATCATAGTTAATGTTATTCTCCCACCTCATTCTTGGTCTACCAACTGAACGTTTTCCCTCTGGTTTTCCTACAAGAAGCTTCCATCCATATCTTTCATTCCCCATTTGTGCCACATGTTCTGCCCATCGCAGTCTACGAGACTTAATTGTTATTATATCCAACTTCTTATAAAGACTATGTATTAAAACTACTCACCAAAATATTTTCAGGTTTTGTTTTCGTCCACTGACACCAGTTGTGTTGAAACATAGAGGAATCATAATCTGGAGTAGCCATCATGCTGCACTCTTGATGATTAATGGACACGTTATGGTGGAAATGGCAGCAACAGTAAGGAATCTTCTGTTTATGGTACATCCTATAGTTGATTATGGTCAGCCCTGCAGCTCCAGGAATGGACGTCTGCATTTTCATCAAATTCCCAGCAATTTGTACCTGTAAAGACAAATACAAATAATGTAAATCTAGAGGTGCTGTAAGTAAAGTAAAGTAAAGTAATCCCACAACAGGCCTCGGGAGGCCCTTGGGGTAGTAGGAGGTTAAGGCACCTACTTTTTCTGGACAATCGGCACTTGAAGTCAGCCGGGTTGTCAGCCCTGCGTGACGGCCGCCTTTACCCCAGAACAAGCGTCTGGTACTCATTTCCATTAGAGGCTGAGTCGACCCCAGGGGCATAGTGCCGCCAGAAGGTTTTGGTCAGTTTAAAAATCCTGACCCCACCGGGACTTGAACCCTCGACCTTCCGACTTGTAGCGCAGTGCCTTAACCACTACGCTACGGCGTGCCCCAGAGGTGCTGTACACTTCATAAATATATGTGTACATCTAATTAATATATGTTGGAAATAACACTATGAAGTTTCTTTTAATTATTACGAGTTAGTTATTTTGACTCACCTCATATTTTTTATATTCTGCAGATTATAGTTTCACGACAAAACTAGTGTCTGCAGAATATAAAAAAAATATGAGGCGAGTCAAAATAACTAACTCATAATAATACATGTACTCCTCCTGACACGACAGGCCTACAAGGTCCTTAGCCTACCAGCCGGCTGCTGGCCTCACATCCACATGTGTCAATCACAGAGGTAGATGATATCAGCCAGTGTAGGGGTGACATGTGGTCAGCATGTCGAGTCCCTCAGCCATTACAGCTGGTTTTCTCAACCTGGATCCGCTACTTATTGTAGCTACCCAAATGCCTCACGATGCTGGGTGGGCACCAGTCCCATACTGGCCGAAATACCATGAGAAAATTTCTTCCCCCATGGAGACTAGAACCAGCGCAAGTCCCGTAGCTCTGCGCCAAGGATTCTTGCCTTAACCACTCGGTTACGGCACGGGACTAATAATACATGTACAGCCTTTGAAATAATTGTTGGCGCACAAGTATACAACTGTTTGAGAAACTAAAATCCATTCTATTTCGTTGTGTGTCATGCAATGGAAAATAATTTTGCATATATAAGTAGTGTGGTAAAATGCTGTAAATAAAACAAAGCAAAAAAAATAAAACAAAACAAAGAAAATTAATTGAGATAAGGACGAGAGAGGGAGAAAAAAAGAAGCATGACAGCAGGATCGAATACGCGACCTCCTGTATGGGAAATGAAAGCTCCCTCCACTCGACCACAACCGTTCCCTGCTAGAAACTGTCTGTATGAAGCAATGCAATACTCCAGGACTTACTTGCATAATGAAATTATATATTTAACTTGTCTTAATTTAAATTAATCAGATGCATTTTACATTACTAGTAGGAATAAACAATCTTTTATACCTTGTGATTTTTAAACAAAGTAATGAGATTTTACAACCGTTATTCATTATATATATATATATATAGACTGGATCACCAAAGGAACACTATTATCAGAGGAAAACTTGGAGTAACAAGTTTAAATGAAGATATACAAAGATACCAACAAGAATGGAAAAATCATCTCAGGAGAATGGCAAGAAATAGACTTCCAAAATTGTCATTCCAATATACCCCAACTGGACATAGGGACCAAGGAAGACCAAAACATCGGTGGAAAGATCAAGACCATCTTCGCTAGGTTTACCGTACAGGCCACATGGCCTAAAACGAATTTGTCCATGATGATGATATATATATATATATATATATATGAACTGTTTCCTTTAATTAAATAATTACCCTATATATACAAATTCATTTATATAACATAGCCTGGTAACGTGTAGGCATTATAAAAATAATGTTATTTTAAAAAACTCCTGACCAGAATCGAACCTGAGCCTGCGTCGTCGCAAGAAAGCATCTTACTGACTGCCCTGCTGAATCGAACAGTACAAGTACTGCATCAGAAGTAAGTGCTAATTTATTATTGATTGGTTTAAGAGACCATTACTTTCAGTCATCTGATAACTCTCTTAACTTAGAAATTCAATTAATAAATTTATTTGTTGAAATTCTTTCAACGATTGGTATAAATCTATGATTGGCCCCTTATGCCGCCAGATTTGATCTCAAAGGAGACAGCACATGTAACAACTTACTCGTGTGAATCGCTCTTCAAAACTTTTAACTTTGCACCATCATTTTTTTCAAAGGCTGTACATCTTTAACACTTTGCCACTCCATAACACAGTCGGTTAAGGCAATACAGTATAAGCCAAGAAGATCATAGGTTCGAGTCCCAACAGAGCCAGGATTTTTAAACTGGTCTGAACTTTCTAGTAGAATTATGATCCCTGGATCAACTTGATGGTTATTATAAATGGACAAAAATTTGATAAGGTTAATTGTATTAAACATTTGGGTACACAAGTGAATAATCTAAATGAGATAGAAATAAATATAAAATCAAGAATAAATGCTGCAAATAATTCCAATTATGCAAAACATATTAAAGAAAAGGTCTATTTCACAGCGCCTTAAAATTCAACTTTATAAGATAAGGCCTATAGTGTAGTATGGATCTGAATCTGGACTTTAACCAGCAAAATAGATGGACTTCTCTGGAATTGGGAGCAGATGATTTTAAGAAAGATGTACTACTCCACCAAGTAGTCTGAGCTTGCAGAAAATGTTAACATGCTGTCTTTCTCTTTCCCTTCCTTACCATGTTGCCACTTCATGCCCTCTGTATATGCTCTTTGTCTGTGAAGGTAGAGAGCTGACAAATACTATGGATTATAATGGTCTGTCCTTCTATGTGGTCATTGGCAAAATTACTAATTTGACAACCCTTTTACTATTGGGGTTACATGTAGGAATGGGCTGTCCCTTCTCATTACATGTAGTAACGAAGAGACGAAAAATACTGTGATTTTAAATTATCCAACCACTTGAGCGCTCAGTGCTTAAATGACTAATTTGACAACCATGTTAAGATCTTTCACACGTGTTTAGGGATTCTCTGCCCACACTTAAAATTGAACCATTTCAGTACGTGATCGGATGTACAGTGTTCTCCTACATCCCTTCCACAGATTCAATAGTTTGGCGACACTAGCGCTAAAACTCTTCCCCTCCACCTGTGCAAAGTTAACTTGGTTGTGTAATATATGGACCAATATGCGAGGATGGACTTTGGACAATTAAAATAAACCACGAGTTAAATAGATTTAATTCATTTGATACAGTAGCTACTATGAAGAAACAGATTGGAATGGTTAGGTCTTGTTTTGAGAATGGAAAACACAAGGATATTTTGAATGAGAAACCAGAAGGAGAAAGAGAGGAAGACCAAGGTTATGATGGATGGATGATGTGGAGAATGTCTTGAGATTGATGGAAGTTAAGAGGTGGAGAATGGCCATTTGTTTTAAAGGAAGCCAAGGTCAAACAGAAAGGGCTATAGTGTTAAGAAAGAAGAAAAAGAGGATCAACTTGACTTTAACTGGAAAGGGTATCAGACTGTTCTGGGTGTCAATACAGTCATCATGCAGGGCTGACATATTGTGCCAATATCTAGAAAGCTAAGAGCTTTAATCTCACACTACCTCAAAGGTCTCCCATGCTTTATTATCTATCTGACCAAACATTCATGCCAAGTGTAACATATGAAGGGTCCATGTCACAAGGATGAATGTCACAAAATCACAAAAACTGAGGTTTCATATTCTTAGTGTTTGTACTGTTCCCTAGTAATATTTAAAAGGCGAAAACTGTTTAAAGAAGCTATGGGTTACGTTTTATAATGCTTTGAAAATAATGTTTACAGTGAAATCATAGAGCGTTTCAAAACTTAAAATCCATTTATTTCAGTTTGAGTTTAATGTGACATTCATCGTTTTTCCCCTGGACCCTTCATACTTCACAGTGTTACCAGGATTTGGACTATTCATTCCTATCCTATGATTTTCATGTTTAATACATATACCACAACTATTATTTCTTACAACTGATCTAAAAATCATATATCAAAAGCAGCATACAGTTATTCACCATGAGGAAGAAGTTTGGAAAGACCAAAGAAAAGATGAAAAGAGCAGCAATTTGGAGCCGGAACAGGCTAGTAAATAAGCCTCAACCATGAAGAAGAAGAAGAAGAAGAAAAATCATATTTCCAGAAACCTTGCATGCAGCAAAAGGGCAAAAGCTTGCTTGATCCTGATGTTCAGTTTGTATAAGGACTGCAAAAACACAGTCTATTGATCCTTTTCGATCATAAAGTTTCCAGCAAAAGTTGTCAGAAAAGTCATCTTTCTGTCCCGTCAAAATACCACCATTTCTTACATCAATCTTCAATGTTTCACCCCTTAACTAACTCACTGGCACTATAAAACAGAGGACTGAGGTCATGAAACAAGCTCTCCATACATGCCTATCCAGAGCTAATCATTAGCTGTTGACCTATGGTATTGAAGCATGGACACTAAACAGACAACATGAAAGTAGAATAATGGCTTGTGAAATGAGATTCATGCACAGAACAGCGGGTTACACCAGATGAGATCGGAAAAGGAACACCGATATCTTAAAAGAATATATTAAACAGTACCAACTAAATTGGAAACACCATCTTGAAAGAATGTGTTCAAATCAGATCCCCAAAGCTATTTAGAATTATATACCAAGAGAATGAAGATCTCTGGACCGTCCTATGAAACGCTGGAGGGAAAATTTTCTATAGGATCGTAACAGGCCTTGACCTAATACTTGGAAGGAAGAAGAAGTTGTATGATTGTCCTGTGATGTAGCTGAGTGGTTAAGGCAAGAAGCCTTGACACAGAGCTACAGGACTTGCACTAGTTCGATTCCCCATGAAAATAATTTTCTCATGGAATTTCGGCCAGTATGGTACCAGTGCCCACCCAGCATCGTGAGACATTTGGGTAGCTACAACAAGTAGTAACTCCAGGTTGAGAAGACCAGCTATAACAACTAGGGGATCTGACATGCTGACCACATGTCACCCCTACACTGGCTAGATGATCGTCTACCTCTGATTAACACATGTGGATGTGAAGCCAGCAGCCGGCTGGTAGGCCAAGGGCCTTCTAGGCATATTGTGCTCGGAAAAGAAAAGCTGTATGATTGATTTACTTCTCTCAAATCACGGTTAATAATATTCTCCCACCTCATACCTGGTTTACCTATTGTGCAGTTACCCTTCTGGCTTTCCTACAATAAGTTTCCATGTCGCTCTTTATATTCCCCATTTATGCTACATGTCCATCTATCACAGTGTACGAGAAGAAATTTTCTCAATGAATTTCATTAGAATATGGAGGCATTCTAAGTATCATGAGGAATATCAGGAGATACAAAAATCAGCCACTATGTCCACTGCTGTGGTCTCAAGGTAGCATGCTGCCTTGTCACGCAGCAGACCTAGGTTCGATTCCCAGTCAGGACAGGCTCCTGATTGAGGTTTTTTCAAGGTTTTTCCTCACCTGTAAGACAAGTGTCAGGATGCTTAGGGCCCAACGGTCTGTAAAAATCATTCGGCCATCACCATCATCCTTCACCGGTGTGGAAAGCAACAGGAAGCTACCACACCTATATTTCCCTAGTAAAGCTGTAAAGCATAGCATGAAAATGCTATGATTAAAAGACCTGTCCTCGGGCAGAATTACTATGGATGGATGTTAACAAAGGCCTGCACTACCAAATGTTATCAAAAGAGTCAACAAATTTATCAACTGAATTTTTAACTTAAAAGAATCATCAGATGACTGAAGCCAATCATTATGAGTAATCTTACAACATTAGAGTGTCAAACTAAAATCATTCATGACATTCTCTATACCTAAGCAATGCAGTTTAAGGCATGATGCTTGGTGCAGAGCTACAGGACTTACACTGGTTCCAGACCTATGGAGGAGAAAATTTCAGCCAGAATTGAGCTGGTGCTTACCAAACATCATGAGGAATTTGGAAAGCTACAAAGAGTAGCAACTCCCACAGCTATGATGGCTCTGACACGCTAACTACATATCACTCAAATAGTGGCTCTACGATTAACATATGTGGATGTGAGCCTGCAGCCGAGTGGTAAACCAAGGGCTATCTAGGCCTCTTCCACAAACTCAGCAAAAATTCAAACTCATGATCCGTCAAGTGACTGCATGTGTAAGCTCTGTGATAAACCGTGTGAAAGATATCATTTCAGTGTCTGTTTAAAGAGAACACAATCGTTGCTGGTATATAGCAGAGACATAAACTAATGCACATTTGTGCGCTTTTTCCTATTATTATTACATCTATGTTAACAAAATCCAACATTCTGACCACGTCATCTCTATTCTCACTACACTATCATCTACCCCTGTGACTACATGAGCCTGTTGTATAATCTATTTTTAATTCTACATTCTGCTAAAAATGTTTCATTATTTCATGGTTCTTTACAGATGCTTTGACATCTAAGGTCACATCTAGAAACTTTGGTTGTATCATATAAGCTGTTGGATGTCCTGTTTTGTTTATGTTTCCTGTTTTAATGACAAAGCAAAACAAAATAATAGTATCAAGATGTTTGGCCCAGGGTTTAAACCCAAGAACTCTCCAATACATTGCCATGCTAAATCCAGAGCACAACTGTTATTCAGAAAACTGAACAAAAAATATTTGCAATAACTGTCAATTTTATATAATTTATAGGAATTGATTTATCAACAAAGATTTCAATATCAAATTTACTAGCACCATCAAACTTACAGGTTCAGGGTAGCATGGACATAACCTCTCCATACATTCCTATCCTGAGCTAAACTATTATCTGATCATTCCCTATATCTCCCTCAACCATGGATAATGTATTCACACCTCATTCCAATGTAGACTTTACCTCTAGTCATTCCACATTCATGTCATATGCACATATATTTCAGCATAACTCAATACACACGTAACTACAATATTTGCGTAGTACACTGTTAGGGGAGGGGGATAAAAGCTCCTAGCATTCATAGGAGGGGATGAGAGAGGATGACATGTAAAAATATACTTAAATGACTTGGTGCCAAATAGCTGGTTTTCAGGGTGACAGTCCGAGACTATTAAAATCCTACTTTGGCTCTCAGAATCCTTAAGGGGCATTTTTATTGTATTGTAACATTTGAGAATAAAGTTATTAGGAAAATGTATGGACCAAAGAGAGATTAACAGAAGTGAATGGAGAAGATACAAAACAGTGAACTACATGGTCTTTGTTTACCGCTGTGGTCTTGAGGTAGCATGCTGCCTTGTCATGCAACGGGCCTGGGTTCAATCCCCGGTCGGTGCAGTTTTTCTGGGTGAGGTTTTTATTGGGGTTTTTCCTCACCTGTAAGACAAATGTCAGGAAAACTTTAAGGCCCAAACGGTCCCTGAAATCATATGGCCATCATCATCATCATCCTTATAATTATCATCATCCTTCACCGGTGTGGAAAGCAACGGGAAGTTACCACACCTACAATTCCCTAGTAAAGCTGCAAGCATAGCATGAAAATGTTATGGTTGCAGTGAAAGACCTGCCCTCGGGCAGAATTACTATGAATGGATGGACATGGTCTTTATAGGAAGCCAGATATAATAAGAACAGTTAAGTCTTGTAGACTGTGGACATGTGGCATGTGGGTTGGACAAGTGGCACGTATGGGGAATGAATACATGTATGGAAGCTTCTTGTAGGAAAACCAGAGGGAAAACGCCCAGCTGGTAGATCAAGAATGAGGTGGGAGAATAACATTAATTATGATTTGAGGGAAGTAAATTATACAGGGGATGATTGGAAAACATCAGCTCAGGATATGGATGTATGGAGAGCTTATGTCCGCGCGACCATCAACCTATGGTCAGTGAGGGTATATCCCTATACGTCCCGCATGGGGACATGTGTGCTCCCTAGCGGGAGTTTCTTGTCTAGGCTAGTGTATATACACTTGTTTTTTCTAAAGAAACCAGCAAGTGACATGTGATCAGCACATCGGGTCAATAATGCATCTATTAGGCAACTAAGATATTACATGAATGGGGAAGGGCGGCTAAATTTTGCTCAGAGGCACTAATTTAGTGCTTGATCTTTTAGGAGCCCAAAAATCTTCAGACTTGGGACCCACAGTTTAAAGTCTCTCCCGAGGATTTGTCCCTTATATTTTCCCATCCTAAAAAATCGTAAGTGCACAAGACACTTCTACAATGACGTAACAACCCAATGTTGGGCTTTATCCTCCTTTGTGATAGGAAGTTACTAGACCAAGTTAATTTAATTACTCTCATTCCCTATAGATGTCATGACTGGTATGCGATCAACATACCGACCCAATGAGACATCTAGCAGGCAACTGAAGTATTACTAGGATGAAGAAGGGCGATAAATTTTGTTTAGAGGCATCTTTATTCAGGCTTAAGGATCTTTTATGAGCGTGAAAATTTTCAGACTAGGGACCCACAGCTTATAGTCCCTCCCGGAGGACTTGCTCCTAGGATTTTTACATCGTAAAAAATCCATCAATCCCGGCCGGATTTGAACCCACGACCCTCGGGAACAGAGGCAAGGAACATAACTAATCCACTGCGGCCGACTTAAAAAGGGATAATATGAAAAATCATAAAAAATGACAGATTAATATCAAATCCAGGGTTTGCAAAATTAATAGTAACGCTTCCAATGCTGTTAGAGTCGATCAGGCTACGGCGCAAAAAGTGAACATCCGAATTTCGAGGTGATTTTGGTTTTAAAATTAAGCTTATAGGCGTCCAGAAATAAAAAATAATATTGGGCCATCCAGAAACAAAATATCATTTTGTACATAGCTATTTCACATTCCGACTTCATTAGTTTACTATATATTACATCGTATTGGTCGCTAAAAATGCAACGCTGAGCGATGTTCATTTTTTTGTGCGCATGAATACATGAGTTCTAACAGACCGCGGTATGAGATATGATACACACCAGATAATTTTATAAAAGTATGAGATTTATTTAGTTAAGTTTAGATGAGGGTAAGTAAAAGTGTAATCAGATTAATTTACAGGAGTGTGATTTATTTAGTGAGAGGGAAAGTTGGTGTAGGCCTACATCATATTAATTTACAACAATGCGTTTTATTTAGACGAGGGGCAAGTGTATGTCAGATTGTTTTACCAGAGTGTGCGATTTATTGAGATAGATTTAGATATATGCAAGTTAGTGTATACTAGGTAAGTGAAATATAATATGTAATTTTATTTCGTTAGGTTCAGTGGATTAAATTTGCTGCTGTTCATTTTCGAGAAATATGTACGATGACGTATCGATTATAGTCAACAATCGATTCAATTAAAACATTTAAGAATCGTCATTATGTGGTAGTCACTTTTCCTGAATTTTAGTTCCTTTGCTATGTAATTTTGGAAACTTAACACTGCAATTTTATTGCAATAAAATATTTATTCGTGTTAGCCTCTTTAGTGAAGAAAACATCTAGGCTAATCATGTTCATCCTGGATTAACATGTGAATATGGGAACAGGTGTCAAAACTACAGGCTGCTACTACAGGTAACATAGGAAATAGCGTTTTTATAAATTATTTATCTGCTTTATTTCTGGATAGTCCGCAATTTTTTTGTTTTCATTTTTGACATTCCTAAGCTTCATTTTAAAATCAAAATTATCTCGATATTCGGATGTCCACTTTTTGCACCGAACTCCTTCAGCATGAGGGTGAAAATGGATAATCTGATATGTAGGGGTATATGTCATAGTGGTAAGAAACTGCATATACTGTATTTCAGACACATCAACAATTATTAATATCATCCCTTAGGATAATACATATTTTCAGAATCAATATTCAGCCAACTTGATTCTTTATAATATACTGACTAACAAAAAACACTGCTTTTCTCAAAATGAAGAAAAATGATTTGCACCACTATGCCATATATTCCTTCATATAGACCCAAATAAAGCAATTCTTTCAAATACTCACAGTAGAGGAAACCCAATCTGCACCCTTGGAGATTAGTAGTCTCGTGGTGATGGAGATGGCAGCAGTAATAATATCTTCGGTTTATGGTGCATTGTGATTAGTGATTACATCCTAAGATTGATTATGGTCAGTCCTGTAGCTCCAGGAATGGACATCTAGGCATCTTCATTCAAGTCCTGCAATTTTTACGGTACCTGTAAAGACAAATAAGTACTATAAATCCAAAGGTGCTGTTTACTTCATATATATACATATATATATATATATATATATATATATATCATTAACACTTTGCCCTTCCATAACATTCGTTTCGCAACCTGTGGTACGCAAACCCCAGGGGTTTGCAAAATATTTTAAGGGGTTCGCCAAAACTTTTCCGTAATGGCGGGTTTCGAGATTAGGCCTGTTATTGTTTTCTTCATTTCTGCAGCATTGTAATAATAAAATAATTATTATTTTTAAATTATATTAACCCTATAATGCCCCTTGTTGCATATGTGTAACATCGGGAATTTATCACATTACTTTCACAATAAATTAATATTTACCGCGAATGCCTGGTTTACAGTTATGTAACAACGTTAGTAATGCATTTGATTTCGCTACAACTAGGCCCACAACTTTAACTTTTAAGCCGTAACTTGAGAAACTTTAGATTTTAACCGTTAAGGTTTAAGTTAATTTAAAGTTATTAAATCTTTTGCTTGAAATTACATTTTATGCTTATCTACTGTATGTATAAGTCAGTGGTTCACCGAACTCAGATCATTGTGGAAGGGGTTCGCGAGTCGAGAAAGGTTGAGAACCGATGGGTTAGGACAATACAGTATATGCCAAGAAGGGTAACATTCATATTCTAAGGGAGTCTGGGTTAAATTGCCCTAAATTTCTAGTAGAATCATGATCCTGGGATCAACTTTACTCCTAACTGAAAAGAGGATCAGATTATGTTCTGGGAGTAAATATGGTCGTCATGTAGGGTTGTCAACACAATTGACATATAATACCGATTGTTTAGAAACATTGAAGCCTTAACCTTCTACTACCCTAAGGGCCTTATAAGGTCTGTTCTGGGATTACTTCCTTATATCATTAACATATACTTCACGTTTTGAGTGTGTCTCCCATTGGTCACATCATCTCATCTGAGGTCGATAAGCTCGTTAATCATTTATCGGGGATTCCATACCACCATGCCACCTATATAAATTAAATATAAATAAATAATACAGTAACTGTTCTACAATGTAATCTGTTTTTATCATCATCATCAATTACAGCCATGGATTAGGCCATTGGCCTGTTACGCTTCAGGATAGAAATTGATCCCTCCATCTCTTCTTAGGTCTTCCTGGGTCTCTTCGTCCTGTGAACCCGTTTTATTAATATTATAATTAGCCGGAGATGGTATCTTTTAAAAAAATTTAAATTTAGATTTGCCCTAACCTCGACTTCATTATTACCCAGTGTAAGGCACATATATTGTTATTTCTCGTATAATTTATCATATTTATACTATTATTATTATCGTAAGTATTATATAAAATGTTGTTTGTACATGAAATTTACATTGCAACATTTAATATATTTTTAACTCTATATAATTAGTATAGCGTATTGACTCTACAGCAGTTATGGTTACCCTTGATTTTTTCAGTTTATTATTGTAAATTATAACTATTCTTCTGTATTTACTAACATTTTTTAATATTTTAAACTTTTTCAAACAATTTTTATAACATTATTTTATAATTTTTAAGTATTTATTTAAATACGCCAATCACAACATTAGGACACTGTTAGACAATATTGTGATGCTGACTGCTATTTTCTCCACAGAGTATATTACTGTTGTTCTATCGGACTTTGAAAATATATCAGGTAACTTAAAGTGATGTTTTTCCCAGTGTATTTGTCAAATGTTTATTTGTATTTGTGCTGGTTGAGTGGAAGAGAATGCCTTATGGCCTTAACTCTGGCAGAATAAATAAAATTCTATTAGGCCTATTATTAATTAATATTAATTATTATTATATAATTATTACATTTTCATTTAATACTGTAAATGTGGGGCACGCCGTAGCGTAGTGGTTATGGCACTGAGCTACAAGCCGGAGGGTCGAGGGTTCAAGTCCCGTTGGGGTCAGGATTTTTAAACTGACCCAAACCCTCAGGCGGCACTATGGCCCTGGGGTCGACTCAGCCTCTAACGGAAATGAGTACCAAACGCTTGTTCTGGGGTAAAGGCGGCCGTCACGCATGGCTGACAACCCGGCTGACATAAAGTGCCGATTGTCTAGAAAAAAGTGGGAGCCTTAACCTCCTACTACCCCAAGGGCCTCCTGAGGCCTGTAGTGGGATTACTTTACTTTACTTTTTACTGTAAATGTTGCCAAAACCATATACATATCTGGAATATTAATGAAAATCATTGCAATACCGTTGTGTTATTTTCTGTTCCTAAGTGAAACCACCATTATCGGATTCTACGAGCCACCACTGATGAACCACTGACAAGTTTTTTTTTAAATTACAGAAGAGTATCAGAATTGTGTTTAATTTAGGGTATAAGCATTATTATAAATATATCCATCCATCCATCCATAGTAATTCTGCCCGAAGGCAGGTCCTTCACTGCAATCATTTTCATGCTATGCTATGCTATGCTTGCAGCTTTACTAGGGAATTGCAGGTGTGGTAGCTTCCCGTTGCTTTCCACACCGGTGAAGGATGATGATGATGATGGTCATATGATTTCGGGGATCGTTTGGTCCAATAATTTTCTAAACATGAACTCCATGTCTTCATATTCTTGAGCATTAATAATAATAATTCCATGGGGCTAGAGGCCTAGAAGGCCCTTAGCCTACCATCCAGCTGCTGGCCTCACATCCACATGTGTCAATCAGAGGTAGATTATCAGTGTAGGGGTGGTCAGCATGTCGAGTAGCCCAGCCGTTATAGCTGGTTTTCTCAACCTGGAACTGCAACTTATTGTAACTACCCAAATACCTCACGATGCTTGGTGAGCACCAGTCCCATACTGGCCGAAATACCATGAGAAAATTTCTTCCCGCATGGAGACTGGAACTACCGTAAGTCCCGTAGCTCTGCGCAACCACTCGGCTACGGCGCGGGACTATGTGAATAGTTACCTAAGCAAAATACATACGTTGATTTAAAATAAAGTGAGAATGCCTTAAAATTAAGTGATCAATTTTTAGTTAAATGTAACCTCAAATCAACATAATTGCAATTAAAATATGTATTGGTTATTGCTCAGACAGTGTAGCCAACTTATCACAAAAACGCGCTAACAAACAAGTGAACGCTAAACTAATTAATGTAATAACTTGTCCACGTTTTTTTTTATTTACAACCCGTGTTTCACCAATGGTATATCACGGGATATTTACAGTTTTACAATTGTTCAATTATTGTTCTAGTTGTTCTTGTAGTTGACGGAAGATCCTCGTAAGAAATTCTGCAACGTTGACTGTGTTAAAGTGGAACTTCAGAATATTTGGCGGAGTAGCAATTTGTAGTATAGCTGGTCGATCTCTGGAGAACATGTTGCATTCAGTCATCAGATGGTGGGCCGTCTGCAGTGATTTTTCTGGGCAGTTGCAATAAGGTGAAGCAGTTTTGTTCATTTTGTGTAGGTAGGATTTAAATAGTCCATGGTTGGTGAGAAATTGTGTGGTTATATAGTTAGGCCATAGGGATAGGCACAGTCTATAGGGTATGTTGGGGATGAACATTTTGGTATGGAAGGCGTCATTTGATTTGGTGTAAATTAAGTTCCAGATTGTTTCATAGTATTCTTTTAATAACTGCTTGCCTCGTGTTATAGGGATGGAGTTATAGTCGATAGTATTTTTGTAGCTAGCGGCTATTTTAGCCAGATAGTCAGCTCTTTCATTCCCTCGAAGACCTGCGTGACCTTTAACCCAGTGGAGGTCAATCTTTCTCGTCTTTTTGAGTACGATTAGCTTTTCTCTGATTTGGATCGCCAAAGGGTTGGTTGATTTTCAATTGGCTATGGCTAGAAGAGCGGCTTGTGAATCTACGTGGATAGCATATGTTGAAGTTACATCTTTTTGTAGTTCATGCGAGTAAACATGTTGACAATTGGCTCTAGCGGAACGTATTATCGTATTGGCCAACATGACGCTAGCGGTCACTTATTCTTCGATCGAATATTCACAGGGGCACGCCAAGTATAGAACAGCCATAGATTTTATTACAGAAAATCTAGCTATGTTCATATAAATATAGTCGTCAAATAAATACTAATAAAATCTGCCCAAATATTACCTTCCGACTAGCTTTCAATGAACTGAGCTTACGTGAAGCTCTAGATTAGATAAAAGATCCAAATATTTCGCATTCTCGCAATTATTGCACCCAATTCATTTTGGGTAGCATAGCATCTTTGAGCTACAATATTTTTAAGTATGTATTTTCAGGCGGTTCCGTGGCGCAACCGGTTAGACGCTCGCATCTCACGTTTAGGATCCTGAAATCTAGTCTCGGTCACTCCATGTGGATTTCGGGGTTGACGAAACTGAGCTTAGGGGGGTTTGGCTCGGGGTTTCTCCCGTTTTCCCCGGCCATAAATTTCATTCCAACATTGCTCTATACTCATCTCATCCATTTTATTTCATTTCATTCATCCGCCCTTGCGACGGTACGTCAGAAGTGATGGGCCGGCACCCTTGTTCACTGATCTCTATAATATAGGGACTTCATCTCATCTCATTCCTCGACCCGACCCTGAGTTGGACACGAGTTAAGGATATTTATTTATATTTTATGCATTTTCACATTTTACGATTTAGAAAGAGTTGAAGTTTTAAAAAAAAAATATATATATATATATCCATCCACAGTAATTCTGTCCGAGGGCAGGTCTTTCACTGCAATCATATCATTTTCATGCTATGCAGCATTACTAGGGAATTATTGGTGTGGTAGCTTCCCGTTGCTTTCCATACTGGTGAAGGATGATGATGCCGTATGATTTTCGGGAGCCGTTGAGCCCTAAGCTTCCTGACATTTGTCTTACAGGTGAGGAAAAACCCCGAAAAAATCTCATCCAGGAGCCTGTCCCGAACGGGAATCGAACCCGGGCCCGCTGCGTGACAAGGCAGCACACTACCTCGAGACCACAGCGGTGGACTATATATATATATATATATATATATATATATATTTATTTATTTATTTATATGTTCGTCATGCAGGATCTGCGTAAACTTAGTGGATTCCACAAGTCGAATTTATGGCCTGATTTTTGCTGGTTTCCACAATTTATTTTTTATTACCTTTTAAATCGAAAAAAAAAACTCCCCAATTTATTTAAACCATGCATAACCGTATATTTAACCAGAAATGTATGAAAATATCAACTTTTAACAATATTAACTTTCAAGAAATCTATCGTAACGCATAAAAAAGGTGTAAAAATCTAGTTCCAAACAATATTAATTAGTTGCATGTAAAAAATAATCTAGTTATATTCATGAAATATTAAATTTGAGATATAAAAAGTCAATTAAGTTCACAAAAACTCATCACGTAGATCTAGATTTTTCGAAAGTGAACATAAAAAAAGCCCCTGCTTATTACTAAAAAATTAAAGAATCAGATTATGAAGCCAAGACTTATTTGAATTGCGAAATGAACATATAGTTGTAATTTACAGAGAAAATACATACATGTATAGTTAATATACACGAAACAAAGTACGAAATTAATACGTACGAAAGTAATAAATTCATTATACAAACTTTAATCTTGCGAGAATTCATTTTAAATACGGATTATCAAATAATTTTAAAGAAACAAGTATTAACGAAAATTTATACTGTAAAGAAGTGGATATTGTAAGAAAATTAACAGAGTCAAAAAAATATTTTTAAAAATCCGAAGGACGTTAATAAATATATAAATTATATATTGCAGAGAAAAAGCAAATTATCGAAATATTTTATGTATACCTTCATTGTTACCATATCAGCCGATAGTTAAAAAAATGCCTGCTTCTTCTGGTTGCTCTGGTAAGACTGTCTACATGGCAAGTTGCTTCTGTATCCTCAATTACTTCATTACTGAAACCTGATTGGATGTTTTTATTAATTACAAGATCCTGATTGGCTACTTTTTGTGTAACTATATTTCTTTTTAATGTTTTGGACTTAAGAAAGTTGTTTACCCTAATTAAGTCACGTTGTATTCTTCTGCTTCATTCAACTGTCAAGAAAATTTGTTTTAATGTTGTTTTATATTTAACTAATGCTTACTTGCCTTATGAAAAAACACTACTTCTTACAACAAAAATTGTTATATATCCATTCCCATTTAATAATGTATTTTTTATGTGTGTCTCTACAGTATTTTTAGATTTACCGATTGACTTGCAGTCTCAATTTTGTAATGCTACTTACATAATGTGTATATGTAAAACTAACTCACTGGCACTATCGAACCCGTAGGTTCATGGCCGCGCGGACATAAGCTGTCTATACATCCCTATCCTGAGCTAATGTTTTCCAATCATTCCCTGTGTAATCTACTTCCCTCAAATCATAGTTAATGTTATTCTCCCACCTCATTCTTGGTCTACCAACCGGGCGTTTCACCTCTGGTTTTCCTACAAGAAGCTTCCATCCACGCCTTTCATTCCCCATTCGTGCCATATGTTCCGCCCATCGCAGTCTACGAGACTTAACTATTCTTATTATATCTGGCTTCCTATAAAGACCATGTAGTTCATTGTTATGGAGTCTTCTTTATTCGACCTCTGTTCATCTCTCTTTGGTCCAAACATTTTCCTAAGAACCTTATTCTCAAATACTGGTAATCTCCTTTCCTCCCTTAAAGTAAGAATCCATGTTTCGCATCCATATAATATAACTGGTAGAATAATAGTTTTACATATTTTCAGTTTAACGTTTTTTTGAGAGAAGTTGTGACAACAAGAGTCCCTGTAATACATAATAGCACGCATTTCCAGAATTGAGCCTATGTTTAATTTCTTTATGTATCTCATTCTTGTTTGTGATTATTGTTTCTAGGTATTTGAATTCAGCCACTTCCTCAAAATTTCCCTCATTTGTCATTATCTGTCCATTTCCATTATATAATGTATTTCTATGTATGAACATATATTTAGTTTTATTGAAATTTACTTCCAGTCCCAGTTTCTTAGTATCACTCAATATTGTGTGCGTGTTGGCCTTTCGTATCTCCTCGCTATCGCCCAATAGTACTACATCATCAGCATAAACTAACAGCTTATTAATACCATTGAGTTGTAGGCCTTCTTCATTCTCTAAAGATTTCATGGCATGCACTAGTACAAAATTAAATAGTAAAGGAGATAGTGCATCTCCTTGCTTCAAACCATTGTGGATTTCAAAAGTATCTGAAAACTGTTTGCCTACACGCACCCTACTCTTTGTGCCATTTAGACACATTCGTACAAGTCTAACTTTTTAGGAATTCCGAACTCTATCAGTATACTATATAACTTCTCCCTCTTAATTGAATCGTATGCTTTAGTATAGGTAATTCATCTCTATTGGTAATTAATACAATAATATTACATGAGCATATACTAACAGCTACATCCAACATTTTTATATAAATACCAATATTCTGACCCAATTTTTCAGGGCTAACATCTCGGTGTTTCAACGAAAAATGACAAAATATCTAGAATATCGAAAAGAGCTATAACCCAGTTGTCAGTGTTGAGAATTAATAGCTAACTTACTGGCACTTTTGAACCCGAAGGTTCATGGCTGTATGGACGTAAGCTCTCCATAATCCCTATCCAGAGCCAATGTTTTCCAATCTTTCCCTGTATAATATTCACTATCTTTAAATCGTGGCTAATTTTATTCTCCCATCGGAGATTAAAGCAGTAAAAAATTAGGTATAAGCCTCCATCACAAATTTCCGAATTCCTTCCAAGCTAAAATAGCAAAATTTACACAATTATGAAAATCACAAAAAAATGAAGTCTACAGAGTGCATCTGTGATTTTTAAAGAGAAAAAAATCTGTATAGTACTTCACATTTCTTGGACTTAATTTTCCAAGATGTTTTGACCAAAAATGGCAAAATTTCGAAAATCTTATGAAAGCTAAAACATTATTTTAGAGTGGGTCCGGTATCTATACAGCAAAAACTTAGATAAAGCCTACAATGCAAAATTTTCCGAAATATTGTTTTGACGGCAAAATTTCCAAAATCTTGAAAAGTATACAGTGGGATGAATATACATGGTGTGTTCGTGTAAAGAAAATAAGCATAGTGAAAGCAATCACAGGAGATGAGTAAGTGTGGAAAACTTGAAACACCTTAGTTATTACTTATTATAAATTGCAATACAAACGAAGATTTAGATACCAGTTGGGGAATTAAATGTAATTACTTTATTATAGTTGTCTTAAATTTGTACTATGGCAACCACGCCATATACTTACTTATCAAATAAAAATTGTTTTATATGTGTTTATTCAATAAGTGTATTAAAACTATGAGCATTTTATTTGCATATTTTTGGAAAAAAATTTCAATCATAATTACATACATAGTATTAGAGCATGCCATAAAATCTTTACAGGATGAAGATCTACAACTCAATGGTATTAATAAGCTGTTAGTTTATGCTATTTAACTCATGCCCCAAATGGGAGTCAATGACCAATCACATTTCAATGATTTTTTATTTACAACCAATCACAGTCGTGTTTCGTCTGAAATTTACCAACTAAAGTTTATCATAATAAAGAAAGCACCTCCTTTTTAACACACTGAATAGATCATAGCATTATTTTGCAGTGACTGACTCTGTAAGAAGTACGGCTACCAGATTGTATATATTATAGTGCATTAATGTCAGCAGATAGCGCATGCGGGAGATAATATAAAAACATTTGTAGCAATTGATTATGCCACAAAAAAAAAAGAAACCACTGTTTGCACTTTCTTAAACGAATTATTTTCCAGGAAATAACGTTGCAGAAAAATATAACTGACATATTTACATCACAGGACATCAGAAATGCATTAATATATATAACGTTGGTTATAAATGTATCCACTAGAGTGCATTCTTACAACATTGCGATCTTTTGGCAATAAATAATATTATGATCTGGTTGCAGTGATGAACAAAAGAAGCAAATGAAGCGTACCTATCGTTTCTCATTGTTCTCAAACATCGCCGTTTACATTAAATATATAAATATTTTAAAATAACTATAGTTGAATAATGATTTGTGAGTAAACAGCTTAATTTTATTCGTTAAATAGGCCTAGTCCTAACAAATGCCACTCTTGATTTCAAAATTCTCTAGATAAATTCACTTCGTGAGTCGTGAATTTATCGATAATTTGGAAATCACTAGTGGCATTACTTATGATGATGTAGTATTATTAGGCGATAGCGAGGAGATACTAAGGGCCAACACACACACTCTATTGAATAACAATAACAGATTGGGGCTAGAAATGAACGTCAATAAAATTAAATACATGTCCATGCATAGAAATATATTAGGACTATATGAAGGAAATGGACAGTTGGTTAATTACAAATGAGAGAAATTTTGAAGAAGTGGCTGAATTCATATTCTTAGTAACAATAATTAAAAATAGGAATGAGATCCACAAAGAAAGTAAACGTAGGCTCAATTCTGGAAATGCATGCTATTGTGCATTACAGGGATTCTTGCCGTCCCAACTTCTCTCAAAAAACGTTAAATTGAAAATATATAAGAATTTTATTCTCCCAGTTATATTAAATGGATGTGAAACATGGACCCTTAATTTAAAGGTAGAGAAAATATTTCGAATATTTCAGAATAAAGTTGTTAGGAACATTTTTGGATCAAAGAGAGATGAAGAGACAGGCGAATGGAGAAGACTACAAAACAGTAAGCTACAGTACTATCTTTATAGGAAACCAGATACGCTCTATAATAAGAACAGTTAAGTCTCATAGATTGCGATGGGCAAGACGTGTGGCACGAATGGGTAATGAAAGGGAAGCATGGAAGCTTCTTGTAGGAAAACCAGAGGAAAAATGCCCAGTTGGTAGACCAAGAATGGGGTGGGAGGATAACATTAACCATGATTTGAAGAAATATATTATACAGGGGTGATTTGAAAACATTAGCTCATTATAGGGATATGCGGAGAACTTAAGTCCGCGCGGCCATGAACCCACGGCTTCAATAATGCAGTGAGTTAGTTGATTAGTTATAATTGCATACATTTTTTTCCCAGAAATTGTACTGCATGTAAATGAGAAAAAAAATCATCATAGTTCATTCCAGAAGTCTACAAAGTGGCCTGAAAACATAGGGTAGGTTATTGCTAGGCTATTATATTGATCTGCCTCTTATCCTAAAAATAAGTGGGTACTACTACTACCATGGGTAGAAATATAATGTAATTTTAGGATTTCAAGTGCTAGGCTTTTGAACGAATCTACGACAGCTATGTTTCATGAAAGATGCTAGGGCATTCGATAAGTAATGGCAACAGTTGCTGTAACAGAAAAAAAAACTAGGTTATTTTTGACACTGCGAACTTCATTTATAGTCTCTTGCCAAGTCAACTATACGTTGCCAAATGCGGCGCACTCCATCTGCAGCACCATTTCTAGATATCTCTCTCATCTCATCGATCTAGAACTTTGTGGATATCAACTCTTGATTGAAATCGAATGCCTCATAGTGATTCTTTAATTTTTGAGAATAAGCTATAATCCTGTCTGGTGAATTTGGTGGATGTTCTAGAACTTCCCAATTCCACCTTCTAAACAAATTCTACCAAACACTTTTTTAAGGCGGTATTACTTATCAAATGTGAGAAATAGTGAATGTATTCACAAAATATTGCTATTTCGAGACTTTGAATATTACAGATTTATGTAACATAGACTACTCAACAACATACTACAAGATTACAATGGTCAGCACAAGGATAGCTGATTTACAAGTGTTGTCTTTACTTATCGAATGCCCTTGTATATAAACGCTGATTGTAAACAATAAATCTATACAATTCAACATTTACATTCCGTGTCTTATCTTGCTTCGTCAATAAAAGCACAAGACAACTATATACACATTATCAAAACATCCCTGTAAACAATATAAAGTCCATCGGGCACGAACAGAATAATCTACGCGAATTCGTCATCAAATTTAATTTTATTCCAATTTTATTAGTTTCCGAAATATTTCTTTCTTTTCATAATCTAATCCTATGTATCAAGTTTCATTGCTAGAAAAAAAATACACCGATAGAACGTTGAAAATTCCTACTAAATGATCTGTAGACATTTTCCGGACTTGTAGGCCGTGATGAGACTTAAAAATCCCCTAAGTTTCGCCAAAGAGGGGGGGGGGAGAGTTTAAGCTTCACGACCACGGCCAACAAGCCCGGAAAATGTTTACAGATCATAATATGAACTCCGGTCGTGAAAGCCTAAGTCAATATGTTCCTACTAACATTTCAGGTGTCATTTATAATGATCTGATTTTTTATATCTTTCTTGTTTCATTTTAAAATCATATACTGAGTTTTGTTGCGAAAAACAGAACATAAAGGGATTTTTAAATTTTCGCTCCATATTAACCCCTACTCATGGTGTCTGGTGGTCCGATTTTTCTGGTAAACGAACTCCACACACACACACTATATATATATATATATATATATATATTATAGGTTTTCGCAGATATAGCTAAGAATGATTAACAAAGATTTCTTGAGTTTTCGTGTCATGGATTCAAGGTTGGCCTCTGGTCACTGATTCCGACATATCGACATGATCCTACATGACATAATCAAGGAATGGACCTTGAATCCACGACGCATAAAACCCAAGAAACATTTCTCGATTATAAATATATTCTATTTTATAGTGATCTGGTCTAGGGCAGGTCTTTTACTGCAACCATAGCATTTTCATGCTATGCTTTGCAGCTTTACTAGGGAATTATAGGTGTGGTAGCTTTCGGTTGGTTTCCACACCGTGATGATGATGTTCAGGGACCGTATGGGCTTCAAAGTTTCCTGACATTTGTCTTACAGACGAGGAAAAACCCCGAAAAAACTCACCCAGGAAATTTGTCCCGACCAGGAATCGAATCCGGGTCCGCTGCGTGATAGGGCAGTACGCTACTTCGAGACCATAGCGGTGGACTATAAATACATATATGCGCATGCATACATAATACATATTTGTGATAATTTTCGGTGTATGGTAAGTAAGAACGAAGAATTTTTTCAAAGACTTTTTCGTGAGAACAACCTCAATTGCCTCATCCCTTTGGAATTCGCTAAAAAGGATTTGAGCCATTATTTTATTGTGATTTTAAAATATGGAACGAAGAACCTTTACGTCTCTTGAAAGAAATACTTTAGTCTGATGAATGATTATTAGCATTTCTTCAATTTCAGTAAAATGTAGGTTGGAATTTCGTTATCAGGGCCATTTCACCATATTCACAATTTCTTAGTATCACAATAAGTAAATATACGCGATACGACCCTAGATGTTAAAGCATCTGCAAATAAAAATTAACAGAGATGTCCATCCATAGCAATTCTGCCCGAAGGCAGGTCCTTCACTGCAATCATAGCATTTCCATACTATGCTTGCAGCTTTACTAGGGAATTGTAGGTGTGGTAGCTTGCCGTTGCTTTCCACACCGGTGAAGGATGATGATGATAATGATAAGGATGATGATAATGGCCATATGATTTCGGGGACCGTTTGGGCCTTAAAGTTTTCCTGACATTTGTCTTACAGTTGAGGAAAAACCCCGATAAAAACCTCACCCAGAAAAACTGCCCCGACCGGGGATCGAACCCGGGCCCGCTGCGTGACAAGGCAGCACGCTACCTCGAGATGACAGCGGTGGACAACATACTCGTAGATGTATTGACTAATAAAATCCGGCGCATGTCGCTAAGCAAACCAACAACAAGTTTATTTTGAGAAAAAAAAGTGACGTAATACAGTGCAACATGACAATCTTGACCTTCTTGAGATAAAATAGATTAGGATGATCCTGCTATACAGTTAGTTTAAGTTTAAGAAGAAGCTGGCGATCACAATACAAAGGTTTATGTATGTAATATATAAAAAATGAATGAATGTTTGTTCGTACTTTATGCGCGGCCATACCGTTGATCCGATTGTGATGGAGCTTTTTACAAAATGTTCAGGAGATTCCCGGGATGAACATAGGCTATAAGAGAGTTGTGATACTCAGCTCCTACACCCTTAATAATCGCCGTTTGTAGTGGAAAACGTGAAAAAAGTAGCTCTTTGGACGCTTAAATGGCTTACGCTGCCTAAACCATAACAAATACACAAAATTAATGTACACAGAATTGAGTATCTCAAAATTCTCTACAAAATAGTCCGCGACAGCATATGTTTATCTCTTACGGATAACTCATAATAACTATTTTTTATCTTTCATTGATGCCAAGAAGATCGAGACAAGTACGTAGATTCCTGTGCAAGCATAGCTGCACATGACGGGTATTGTTTTACGGATAACTCACAATAACGAATGTAGTCCTTTAGCTCATTTGTGCCAAGAAGATCGAGATAAGTTTATTCCCGGGCAATACCGGGTAATCAGCACGGGGAATCTTAAAATAATTACGATATATATTTATAATTATTTTTTATTTTACTTATTTAACTAATCATAAGAAGTACATTAATGTTTGTCTTTCAGCTCATTTATGCCAAGAATATCGGGATGAATAGATCCCCGGACAAGGTCGGGTAAACTGTACGGGGTATCTAAAAATAATTACGATATAAATTTTTCCTTGAACTTATTTAACTAAACAAAAACACAATAATTTTCGTATTTCAGCTCATTTATGTCAAGAAGATCGAGGTAAGTATATTCCCGGGCAACGCCGGGTAATCAGCACGGGGTATCTAAAAAAATATAAATTTATAATTATTTTTCCTTTCACTTATTCAACTAAACATAAAATCACATTAATTTCCATCTATTTAGGCGTATTAGCTAGTTATTTTATAAAATGCACCTGTGGTAATCGAAACATCCATTTTAATCGAAATCCGAAGGATTATACACATAACATATTTTTTTACAAGCACTCATTGGCTCTATTTATTAGACACCTATAATGATCATGACAAAAACTTATAATGTTATAAATGTATTTGAGCCCTCGAGTATTAAAATGGCCATGTCCATTATGCCACATTTCGAGAAAATTGAAATGTTCTTCTTTATACTGGTTTAAATCATATATTGTAAAATAGTATTCTACAGTAATTCTGCCCGATGGCAAGCCTTTCACTGCAATCATAGCATTTTCATGCTATGCAGCTTTACTAGGGAATTATCGGTGTGGTAGCTTCCCGTTGCTTTCCACACCGGTGAATGATGATGATAATGGTAAGATTGATGATGATGATGGCCGGATGATTTTCGGGCGGGGACAGTTGGGCCCTAAGCTTCCTGATATTTGTCTTACAGATGAGGAAAAACCCCGAAAAAAAATATACACACACAATACAATTAGAAACATAAATATAGTCTTGAGCGATCAGTAAATGTGCTCATTTGTAAATGCACATAAAGTGGACTTCACCCATTTTAATAATTAATGGCTCATTTTAAAAATTGACTAAAGAGAGCCGTACAGACTGGAGGAAACTGCATAACGAGTTACATGATCTTTATGGCAAAAAGTACATAATGTGAACAGTTAAATATCATGGACTGCGATGGGGAGGACATATGGCATGAATGGAGAATGGAAGAAGTGAAAACAGGGAATGATTGAAAAACATTGTTTTAAGATAGGGATGTATGGAGAGCGTATTTCCATGCATCATGAACCTCCGGTTTCCATAGTTTTAGTGAGTTATATATATATATATATGTGTGTGTGTGTGTGTGTTTTAACGTTCTAACAGCAGCAATTTTTTTTTCTTTCCAGAACTAAAGTCACAGTATAACAATATATTAAGAAAAGTGTTGTGTTCATTAAGCAGCAAAATCGTATATATTGGAGTTAACATAAAGCGAAAATTTAAAAATTGCTCTAGCGCCCACAATTGTCACAACTAAATTCGACATATGCTTCTTTCTTTCTTTGGTTTTCCCCCTCTTACAGATTTGCTGTCTTCACTTTCCATTTATTTCTATTATTCCAATCTCCTATCATCCATTATAGTTCTGAAATAAGTTTTCCATTTACATCTTGGTCTGCCACGTATAATTTTTTCCAGGGGGTGACCACTGGTACATATTTTTTGGCCATCTTTCATTTTCCATTCTTTGTACATGGGCATACCATTGAAGAGTTTGATTTTCAATCCTCTCTACAACAAATGTGGTGACATTAATTTCTCTCCAAAGAAATTCATTTATTTTATCCTGTCTTGTTTTTTAAAGGCTTCTTCTAAGATAATCAAATTCAACTGTTCTAATTTTATTTTTGTAATTCCGTCAAAGACCAAGTTTCACTGTCATATGACAAAATATTTTGTATTATGCTCTTATAAATTTTCATTTTAGTTTTATTTGTAATATTTTTGTTCCAAATTATTCCCTGTAATGTCTTAGTTGCATTTTTGCCATTGCAATTTTAGTTTGAACATTTCTTTCACATGTAATTATTGACCCAAGATATTAAAAAATTTCAGTGTTCTTTATTTTCCCTGTTTCAAGTATGAGGTCGTCCACATCCTTTCTCAAACACATATATTCTGTTTTCTGTAAATTTATATTGTCCTCATTTTGTATATTCTTCAATTTGTTTATCATAATATATCTTCATCCCTTGCAAAAAATTATTTGATCATCTGCAAACAATAACGAATGTATTTTTCCTCCCATAGGAATACCCATTTCAGAACATAGGAGTCTGGTCTAGATAAATGTTAAAAAGAATTGGCGATAAAAGGCCTTTATTCACTGTGAATTTATTTTGTATTTTTACTTCAGTTTCTGTATTACTAAAGATCCACGTAACAATATTAATCCACTTATCATCTACTTATAGGGCACACTTCTTCTGTGATGCTAACAGTATAAAAATGTCAATTTCACCAAGTGTCAGTTACGCAGTATTATTTCTTAAGCGACGATATGTAGTTTTATTGATATTTACTTCCAACTCAAATTACTTACAAGGAATCCTTATTCATATTTGTCATTGCCATCCATAATAATTATCGAGGTACATATGTTACTGAAACAAAACTAGATGTATTCTAAAAAAATCAGCAAAATTCGACCATTACATGAAACCCGAAATTCAAAAATCGCTCTATCAACTCTTTTATTGAAATGCAATATAACTATTCCGTAAAACATCAAAATCAGACCATACATTCGATTTGAAGAATTCGTTGCTTAATTAATGCAGATTCTGCTGAATAATTTTTTTAAAAATAAACTTATAGAACTCATCTCTGATTATTACAACAATATTTTAGCAAATTCAGGGTCTTCTTCAGTATTTTCACAAACATTGTCGTCATCTTGAAATTTTGAGGATGAAACCGAAGAAGGTCCTGAAACCGGTCTTAGAAGAAAAAAAAATGAGGCTTGGTGATAAAATTTCTTCTTTGGCTTTTCCCCACTTATGGTTTGTCTTCATTCTCCATTTATTTCTTATCATTCCAATCTCCTTCCAAATTCCTTTCATCCATTATAGTACTGACGTAAGTTTTCCCTTTCCATCTTGGTCTGTCAAGTTTATTTCTTTCAGGGGGTGACTTGGTATTTTTTTTTTAGGTCAGTGATAAAATTTTACTCAAATAAATGGCACTGAAGTTTATTGTTTACAAATATATAATGGAAGCATGCAGATTTAAGTGTTTATGAAGTTTACCTGTAATTATGTTAATTAAAAGAAGAAAAGAGTAAATGTAAAACCTGCTACCGGCAGGTAACCTACATCTACAAAAAAGCAACAAGAATACAACCAATCTTTAGATTCCAGTGAATGGATGAATTGCTATGAATAATAGCATCCAGTGCAACATCTAGTTTTCAGAAAATGAACATCACCCATCCTAGCCCCCTAATTGTAAATTTTGATTAAGGGGGATTATGGGTAAAATTTCTATTTTCTACAGTTTTTAAGCTACATACTTGATTTTTTGTACACACATTCATACCACAATAGGTAATATTATATTAAAGTTTCATCCTTCTAGGCTTAAAGGTTTTTGAGTTATTGAAGAAAACCCATTTAAAAATTTGCATATTTAAATTTTTAATAAGTCCCATAATTTTTTCTCCCCCTACATGACCACTGACTTATTTAGAACACTTTGCATTAACTTTTCTATATCATTATAATAAAGGAAGAAAAAAATATATACATCCTTGCATATGAATTTTTTTAAAAATTACTACACATATTTTATATTTTTTATTTAAAAAACTATCGTTGTTTCAAAATCCATGCATATAATTATTAGCCATAGTGTGTGGGACATGCAGTTAAAATTTCGTGCTTCTATCATTAAATTTGTCAATGCTATTTTGATTTGAATGTATTGAAATGCAATGAAAATAAGTGTGGAAAAGCCAATTTGAAAGTTTGCATGCAGTTAAATTAGAATGTAGCATACATGCCCTCCTACAATCATTAGGGAGACTTACAAGTGCCATAGGACACTGAAACTTCGCCAACTTATACTTTAAGGTATGTAGTATTTTTTAATACAAAAAAAGCTAAATTTGACCGAAAACGTTGAAAATTTCACCCATCACCCCCTTAAAATTTCCACCTGTGAAAAAAATTAACTTACTTACTTACTCACTGGCACTATCGAACCCGTAGGTTCATGGCCGCGCGGACATAAGCTCTCCATACATCCCTATCCTGAGCTAATGCTTTCCAATCATTTCCTGTATAATCTACTTCCCTCAAATCATAGTTAATGTTGTTCTCCCACCTCATTCTTGGTCTACCAACTGGGCGTTTTCCTTCTGGCTTTCCTACAAGAAGTTTCCATGCACGTCTTTCATTCCCCATACGCGCAACATGTCCTGCCCATCGCAGTCTACGGGACTTAACTGTTCTTATTATATCTGGCTTCCTATAAAGACCATGTAGTTCATTGTTATGTAGTCTTCTCCATTCACCTGTCTGTTCATCTCTCTTTGGTCCAAAAATTTTCCTAAGAACTTTATTCTCAAATACTCGTAATCTCCTTTCCTCCCTTAAAGTAAGAGTCCATGTTTCGCACCCATATAATATAACTGGTAGAATAATAGTTTTATATATTTTCAGCTTAACGTTTTTTGAAAGGAGTTGGGACATCAAAAGTCTCTGCAATGCATAATAGCATGCATTTCCAGAATTGAGCCTATGTTTAATTTCTTTGTGCATTTCATTCCTATTGTGATTATTGTTCCTAGGTATTTGAATTCAGCCAATTCCTCAAAATTTCCCTCATTTGTCATTAGCTGTCCATTTCCATTATATAATGTATTTCTACGTGGACCATATATTTAGTTTTACTGATATTTACTTCCAGTCCTAATTTCTTAGTGTTACTCAATAGTGTGTGCGTGTTGGCCTTTAGTATCTCCTCGCTATCGGCCAGTAGTACCACATCATCAGCATAAACTAACAGCTTATTAATACCATTCAGTTGTAAGCCTTCCTTATTCTCTAAAGATTTAATGGCATGCTCTAGTACAAAATTAAATAGTAGAGGAGATAGTACCCTGATAAAATTGGTACCATTTAACCAAACATGACAGACAGGAGAATTATAAGACTTTAATAGGAAAATTTTGGAATTATATATTAGGAACAACTGCACATTCTAGATCAGTCTTCATTAAATATAGATAATTAAAATGGTGTGCTCAGGTCAGAAGAATGCCAGAACAAAAATTACCTACAAAAAATGTTTGATAAGATCCAGGGAAAAAAGAAGGGTTGACCAAAGATTACATAGATACAACAGCTTAGGTGATCAATAGTGGAGGATGGATTAGACGGAGCTTGGGGAGATAGGAATGAATGGAGGAAAAAAATTAAAAGTCTCATAACTACTGGTTACAGGGAGATATTTATACAAAGCACTCCTATTCAATGAAAAATTTTGGAACGTGACTATGGACAAAATACAAAGCTAATTAGGTGAATTCTGACCAAACTATTTGTATTTTCAAATGGATTTTTCATGAAAAAAAAAACAAAGATACAAAATATAATAGTCGTAAAATTAATGGGAGTAATTTACTCCTTGTGTAATACAATCTTTCATAAAGACTGATACTAAAATTAAAAGTTTAAGACATGAAAGAATATACATTTTTTTATTCAATGCCACCACGTCAGTTCGACATTCTGGTATTCTCTCCTGGCATGACATTATTGTAACTAACTTCAGAGGTTGGAGTACCTGGAAGGCATAGTTACGCTACCCGATGATATATATGATGGGTGGTAATGATGCACCAGGAGAGGTTTAATTGAATGGATAAAATCAGTTTACTTTCCTAAATTCTTAATTAGGTAAGTATTGGAACAACAATAATTTTTAAATTATTTTAAATAGGATGGCAGTATAATTAACTCACTGGCCCTATCATGGCTGCATGGACATAAGCTCTCCATACATCCAAATCCTAAGCTGTTTTCTAACAATCCTCTGTATAATCTACTTCCCTCAAATCATGATTGTTATTTTCCCACCTCTTTCTTGATCTGCATTTTACCTCCCACCTCATTCTTGATCTGTATTTTACCTCTGGATGTTTCCATGACCCTCTTTCATTCCCCATTCTTGCTACATTGTTCTGCCCATCATAGTCCAAGACTTGACTGTTCTTATATCTGGTTTCCTACAAAGATCATGAAGCTCATTGTTATGTCTTCTTCATTTGCCTCTCTGTCCATCTCTCTTTGGTCTAAAAAGAATTTTATTTTCAAATACTTTTAAAACTTTCTCCTCCCTTGAAAGAGTCCATGTATCACATCCATAAACTGGGAGATTAAGTTTTATATATTTTTGAGAGAATTTTGACGAAGAGTCCCTGACCTTCACTGCAATCATAGCATTTTCATGGTATGTCTTGCAGTTTTACTAGGGAATTATAGGTGTGGTAGCTTTCCATGATGATGGCTACATGATGCTCGGGGACATTTTGGGTCTCAAGCTTCCTGACAGTTGCCTTACAGGTAAGGAAATACCCCAAGAAAAACATCACCCAGGAAGCTTGTCAGGAATCAAGCCAGGGCCCACTATGTGACAAGGCAGCATGCTACCTCAAGACCACAGTGGTTAGCATGCAATTCATTTATTGAGCCTATGTTTAATTTCTTTATGCATCTCATTCCTATTTGTGATTATTGTTTCTAGGTATTTGAATTCAGCAACTTCATCAAAATTTCCTTCATGTCATTAATTGTCTATTTCCACTATATAATGTATGTATTTCTGTGTGTGACTAAGGATGACAGTATTGTAAAAAAATAAATGACATTGTAGTGCAAATGGGCACATATACACATTACATTATCTTCCATTATATCTCATGCTGTCCACTGCTGTGGTCTCGAGGTAGCGTGCTGCCTTGTCACGCAGCAGGCCAGGGTTCAATCCCTGGCCGGGGCAATTTTTTCCTCACCTTAAGACAAATGTCAGGAAAACTTTAAGGCCCAAACGGTTCCCACCATCAACATCCTTCACCGGTGTGGAAAGCAACGGGAAGCTACCACACCTATAATTCCCTAGTAAAGCTGCAATCATAGCATGAAAATGCTATGATTGCAGTGAATGACCTGCTCTTGGGCAGAATTACTATGGATGGATATGTCATGATGTGATTTTTTTTTTCCTGACATATCGACATAATTTGCTACTACAACTTACATCAGTAAGTTACATGATTTTTGGAACACATTGTTTTAGCAATTAACATCTAGACTACTGGTTAGGTTGTTACATAAGTTACCTTAAGTCATTAAGGGTCGGTTTCACCAACAGAGGTATGTATTACGCCAGTTTTCCCCGTGTATAATGCATAGCTTAAACTGGCGTAATACAGTTACCTCTGTTGATGAAACTGACCCTAAGTCACATTACAAAATTGTGTCTTAAAGATTAAGAGAGTCCTCTACCTCAGTGGAATTTAAGATGACACAGATAGTGACAGCCAGCAGATGCAAACCATCATACACCTGCAAGTTGGAAATCTTGTTCTGACCCTAATTCATAGCTTCATTATACAATCAATGTTTATATCACAACTTACAATTCATTTATTGTATTATTTTCTGACCAAAAACTGCATATATATAATAAACTTCTCATATCAATCACATTCTAGAAAATAAATTCATAAAGTTTTTTTTCTTCAATTTATGCCACACATTTCAAATACAGATGTAATAAACTACTGTTTTATCAATTTTGGCACTTTATTCCTTATTTATACAATACAGTAGAAGTTCAATATAACATGTTGGAGGGACATCCTGCATTCTTACATATATTTATTCTCACATTTCACAAACTTTTTAACTAAATTTTTTGTGACAAAGGTGGAAGTGTAACTTATGCGAGCAAAGTTTCAAGGACTGGATATGCTTTATAAGGAAAAAAGTTTTTGGGGCAAAACTGGAATGTGTCATATATATTTAATGAAAGAAATAAATTGCAATTTTCTATTCTGCATCATCACCCTTACACACTATTAAAGGCAAAGGGTTGTCTTTGTACCTTCAGTCCTAGAACATTTCTAAAATTCATGTTGTGCCAGACTTTTGAATATAATGCTATTTGAGGGGGGAAAAGCAGTACTGCAAGAATGCAGCTATTAGTATCACAAAAGATATTTGACAATCTTTGCACAGATGTCAGGTACAAAAAGTGGGATCTATTCTAATAGGCTTTATGTTAATAATAGTACAACTAAAAAAAATAAAACCATAATTCTAAATAAGGGAAGATTTAAGGATTCATTAATCATTCTGGTTGCTATAAGACGTTAAAACTCGTTAAAGGAAACTCCATACTGCCCCAACTTAATCTAATAGCAAAGTATGTTCAGTTGAAAACTAAAAAAAATATTGTTTTATGCGTGAAACATGAGGGAAAATATATTTTTAAAGTTCATGCAAAAAATCCTGATGAATTATGAAAATTAATATGGTAAAGGCTATCTGCTCTTAAAGTGATCCTCATGAAAACAAAGCCACGTGACCAGCTCGCATTTCATTGGTTATGGACACCGACGTATGATGTAGAAGCAATAAGTACGCGAAAAAGTACTTCCCTTCATTAAATTAAAATATGTCCTCTTTGTGAATGAAAATAATAATATTCAAAACACATAAAACATTCTAAACATACCTAATCAATTATATTTGAAGAGAAAAATTTTCGCCTAGACTGGGACTCGAACCCGGGACCCTTGGCTTTCCGGGCCAAGTGCTCTACCAACTGAGCTACCGAGGCGAGTTACGATCTAGACGCAAATTTTTCTCTTATGTACGTTGTAATTCCCTCGCGCCAAATGCTTGAAACCATAGCTTCTATCTTTGCAAATGGCGGCTTCTTAGTTAGTTCTTAACTTAGTTCTTAACTAAGAAGCCGCCATTTGCAAAGATAGAAGCTATGGTTTCAAGCATTTGGCGCGAGGGAATTACAACGTACATAAGAGAAAAATTTGCATCTAGATCGTAACTCGCCTCGGTAGCTCAGTTGGTAGAGCACTTGGCCCGGAAAGCCAAGGGTCCCGGGTTCGAGTCCCGGTCTAGGCGAAAAATTTTCTCTTCAAATATAATTTATCCTTCTATGAGAAGTGTTAAATTAATAATAAAATCGTCAATAATTAACTTTAAATAGTTTATTACATATGGATAATGCATTTGAGTCATGCTTTAAGTCAATTCTGATCCAACAAAATGGTTGAAGGTGTCGAGTATTCTGTTGCCGTGTCGCCATCTAAATTTTTGACTAGTGGTCAAAAAACAGTTATTCTAAATGTATTTCACAAGTTCAGTGAAAAATCTCACCAGCTTTCTTGTAATCTATCCTATTCAACGATCATGTCTTATTAACTTCACATGTGCTCCTGTCTACATGACAATAATTGTGTGATGTGAATGGCAGAAGGATACAATTTGAATTTGTTATAGTTAGGATCACTCTAAGAGTGGATAAGGTATAGTATAACTGGGGTATATCAGAATTTGACTGCAGACAATCAAAATGTGGATTGTATAAAGGATAGATGTACAGTACATTCAATACTGCAGTTTAAAATGCACTAGTCAATTACTCTATGTAATTTACTCCACGTGAGTTAAAAACATAGAGCACTATTAATAAATTACATTAAGAGGTTCTTCTTAATAAATAAGGTGAATCTGGAGTCATCTTATCTTGTAACTTCTAATGTTCTGGAAAAGCTGATGATGGTATATATGATATACCGAAACTTAGTTCAAATAGAACACAAGTTATGAGGCAAAATGACTCTGGATTCACCTTATTTAACATAGAACACTATTTTACCACAATTTTACACTGCCTTAGAAAAAAAAAATTGTTTTACTCTTTCCTCAAAAAAATAGCTTGATAGTATTGTCAATGTGGATTCATTCTCACATGTTGTACTCATTAACAATTCAAATTAACAGCTGCCCAGAACAATGTTCTATTTTTTTTTCAAAGTTTGACTTTCACAAGGAAAATATTATTAATGGCACGTGGGACAAAACATATATACTGGACATGTTCCATCTACAATGGTGTAACAGTCCAATGTTGGGCCTTAGCCTCTCCTTTGTTAGGAGTTATCAGGGTAAGTTAATTTAGTTACTCTCATTTCCCTAAAGATGTCATGAATGGTATTCAACAATCAACATATAGATCTAATGAGAATCTTATAGGCAACTAAGATAGTACTAGGATGAAGGAGGTTTGTAAATTTTGCTTAGAGGCCTCTTTATTCAGAATTAACCAAGTTAATGTACTCTTGTTTCTATAAAGATGCCATGAATGGTATGCAGTCAACATGACCCAATGAGACATCCAGTATGAAACTAAGGTATTACTAGGATGAAGGTTGGTAAATTTTGCTTAGAGACCTCTTTATTCAGCTTAAAGATCTTTTATGAGCCTGAAAATCTTCAGACTTGAGATCCATGGCTTAAAGTCCCTCCCAGAAGACTTGTTCCTTGGATTTTTCCATCCTAAAAAAAATCCATTGACCCTGGCCAAGTTTGAACCTGTGAACCTTGAGACCAGAGGCAAACAACAATCATTCGTCCACTGTTTTTAGGTTGATAAGAAGTTTGCTTTGCACTATTAATAATCTTTTTCATATAAAAATCAACTTTGGAAAAATATTTAGAGCAGCTTCTCAAATTATACAAATGAATCTGTAATTTATTTAATATAGTAACAGCAATGATCTGAAATGATTTTTATAAATGTTGACTCATTAACACTTGAAAACACAATATAACTTACTGAAGAAATAAGGATTAAAGGGTTTTGAAACACAATACACTCAGATGTGCTGATTAACTTTTATTTGAACAATATTGAACCATTATACACTTGAACCAGTCTATGTTAACTTCTTACGTGAATTCATTTAACATAGAAATTTATTAAATTTTAAGAACACAATTAAGAAAAGTTAACCACCTAGTCGTTTTAATAATAAAAAATTGTAACAAACTAAATGGAAAAAAAAAAAGATAAATTCTGAAAAGTGAATTCCAAAATTTAGGGAAAGCTTCATACAATCATACCGAAGCATTATCTGAAACTGCAACTCATACCTGCATGATCCCCCCTTAAAAGGCACGAAATATCAAACTGGAGAGGTTGGAGATTTGAATGCAGTGCTATTATACTGAGTCCATACCTAACGAAGTAAAATGCCTCGTGGCCTAAAATTAATAAACCAAAAGGAAAATAAAATATTAAACCAACAGACATCCAAGCCTCAAAAGGTTTCCCCTATACAAAAATAGTTATTGTAATTACAAAACTGCATACAACATCCCCCATTAAATAAAAAAAATCATCATTAACACTTTTTCCTCCTAATTGGCTGGTAAATTTCTCTAAAATCATCAATAGCACTGAGATACATACTATCTCTCATAAAGCACGCACATTGCTCTATGTATAGGACAAATGGATTGGGTAGAATCACCTAGTTATAGACAGATCTAAGTAGCATAACAGATTAAAGGACAAACAGGTAAGAAGGTTATTGCTTCCTAAAAAATGACAAAAAACAGTAGTGAAATTGTGCCCCAAATTCAGCAGTTGGTTGTTGAGTGTCCCACAACAGATACAGAAATACACTTTGAAATTCCTTGGTTGCAGTTAATTTAGTATGTTGGGAGGATCATTTGTGAGACGAGATGTTTTAAAAACCATGAACTTTCAGCTGTTCTGGTTTGGCGAGGCCGGCTTTCGTCAGCCACTGGCAGATGTTTTCCCGCTGGTCACCCTGTAGTTGGAGAACCTCACCGTACTCGGGATGTTCAATCACTGTGCCATTGCAGGCAAACTCCTAAAACACAAGATTTCATATTATTTAAATTCATCCAACTTAGTTTTGAGCTATGTAGAATAATTTTAATACAGAAAACAGTTTTTATACATTTGCCAATTACATCTACTTATAAACTCAAACATGGAAGATCACATTACTTGTCTTTGGTTTGCAGGCCATGGTCCTGACAATGAAATTCTAACCCAACATTTGCCTCGATGATTGAGATAAACCATAAAACATCAGAGTTAAGTTTGGTCTGGCACCAGGACTTGATCCCAGAATCTCCCATTATAAATCGAATTTGCATAATATAATTTATAATAAATAAAAATAACAAATAGATAACAATATATAAATACAAATTCAAATTTTAAACCCTTGATTGCACACGTAACACAATATCTTTTGACCACTCAAGTGTTCACTGAATCAGCTCAATACCAGGGCCACCTCCAAGACAATATGAACATTTACAGCATACTATTTACTCATTCTAAACAAAGCAAGTATGATATGGAAGACTATAAGGCCAGGAAACAATTTGGCCTTAAAATTTTCTAACATTTGATTATAGGTGTGGAAAACTCTCTAAAAAACCTCAACCAGGAAACTTGTGAAGACAGGACATCTACCATTGGCTGCTATGTCTGACATGCCTATGTTACTACCAGATACTTCCCCACTTGTAGGACCATATTACGTCGTAACAAGCCAGCATTAGTCTTATTTTTGTTTGAGGTTATCTTCCTCTAGCCTACTTCACGTTAATGGCAAACTTCAAGAGAGCAGTTCCTATAGGTCCGTGGGAGAAACTTGATTTTCCTCATACCAACTATATCTGGGACCCTCACACTCTAGGGATCACAGGCTCCTCCAAATGGCTTTATTGTCAAATTCTGAGCATCATATGCATACAGAAAGAATTGATGATGATGCGTAACATATCAAAACCTTGGTCTTCAAGAAATCTACAAATATGAGGTGAGTCGTGAATATTTTAACTCCTGATGTTTTCATTAATAATTTAACACTTCTCACTGAAGGATAAATTATATTTGAAGAGAAAAAAAAAATGTTCTCTTCAAATATAATTTTAACTCTTATTATTTAAAATAAATCTCATAGTGCCCCTCAGGGGTCCTCATCTAGGGGATATGTGGATGGTGACCACAAGGTGCCCAAGCTGTGCAAAACATTTCTTCCACTTACTTGTGTTTTGCACTCTTAACTTTACTATCTAACCTCTCTTGGTTAACTCTTGTTTTTGCGACCCCAACGCTATTAGGGCATCCGAGGTCTAGGGAGTCCTTCCTTTTTTCCATTTCTTCTTTCCTTTATTTTCTTTTCTTCTCCAGAAAAGCCTGACCAGAGGCTATAAGATGGCAGCCCCATCACTGGTCTTGCCTTCCTTTGGCCAGCAACCAATCGAAGGGACTATTATTATGCTTTCAAGTCTTATACGAGAATTTCCCATAAGGGAAAATTTTCTATAGGATCGTAACAGGCCTTGGCCTAATACTTGGAAGGAAGAAGAAGAAGAATCTCATAGTGTCACTTCCTTTAAATATTAAATATGCACATATATTTAAAATTCAACTCCATAGTCTTTATATTCTAGAATGTCGTATTAAAAAACAAGTTCAGATATTGGAGTAAGTGGTAACAGTATGTTAGAAGACCATCATGCAGGAACTACATAAACTATGCAAATTACTCAACAACTCAAATTTATAGTCTATTTTGTTGGTTTAGGGAATATACCTCTTTTGTTAATCCTTATATGGAGAAACTCATTTCTTAACCAGCTTATTTATATGTGTTTGACTGCAGTGAAAAATGATGCATAACTATAAGTTACTATCTATTGCATATTATTGTATAATTTGACACAACTTTGGTTATGGCACAAAAAGTGTACATCCAAATTTTGAGATAATGTTGGTTTTAAAATGAAGCTTAGGACCAATAAACACAAAAAAAAAAAAAAAAATTGTGGACCATCCAGAAACAAAGCAGTAAAATAACATTTTACAAGCAATACACATTTCACTAGTTTACTATACGAGACATCCCCTTATCGATATAAATTTGGTATTAAAATGAAGCTTAGGATCACCATAGATGAAAACATGAAGAAAATCTGTGAACCATCACTAAAGAAACTAGGTTAGAGTAATTGATTCTTATACATAATTAGGTTAGGTTAGCTTTTAGTTTCTTATACATATAGGATCATTTATTTACATACTTGTAATATAATAGTCTAAATGCCACCCTATTTATTACTTTCACAAGTTGGAGTAATTGAAATAACTTAGGTTAGCTTTTAGGTTATTATACATGTTTTCTAATAAATTATATTACAAATTTTAAATATTGTGTTATAGATAAGTGGCATCTATTTAATATTTTGTGAGGGCTAATTTGCTGTTGTTTCTTTTCGAGAAATATGTACGATGATGTATCGATTATTATCGACAATCAATTCAGTTAAACCATTTTATCTTAAGTAACGATGTGATTAAAATTCATCGGAGAACATATTGTTTAAACAACTCACCTCATAGGATTCATGCTTCCATGATATCGCGATTTCAAACATAATCATGCTCATCGTCAGCCATAACTCCGACTGATGAAATTCTTCGGCCGTCAACTATTCTATTGTCGCCATCTATGGTTGAATTGATGAACTTCGAAATCAATGTAATTTCGTTAGGGATATCAAAATTCATTGATCTATTTTTGTTTTTCTGAGTGTATATTTTTTCCCAAACTGTCAATTCCAAAAGTTTCTCTACTTGTTTTAAAAGTTTAGCCTCTCTTCCAATATTAGTTTATTAGAACATCATAAAATTGGAAGAGAGGCTAAACTTTTAAAACAAGTAGAGAAACCTTTGGAATTGACAGTTTGGGAAAAAATATACACTCAGGAAAACAAAAATAGATCAATGAATTTTGATATCCCTAACGAAATTACATTGATTTCGAAGTTCATAAATTCAACCATAGATGATGGCGACAATAGAATAGTTGACGGCCGAAGAATTTCATCAGTCGGAGTTATGGCTGACGATGAACATGATTATGTTTTAAATCGCGATATCATGGAAGCATGAATCCTATGAGGTGAGTTGTTTAAACAATATGTTCTCCGATGAATTTTAATGATTATACCTCATAATGTTTACTTCCCAACATTAATTAAATATAACGATGTGATTGTTATTAAATTTCAAACTCTTTGCTATGTAATTTTGGAAATATAGCAGTGCACTTTCCACGTTTCGCATCCATGTAACTGGGAGAATAACAGTTTTATATATTCTCAATTTAATGTTTTTGAGATAAGTTGGGATGACAAGAGTTTATATAATTGCAAGTGTTAAATAAGAGGAAACATTTATTTACAAATAAAAGTTTAAGTATAGAGAAGATGAAACATTTATACAAAATCTTATATTTAGATTGTGCTATTATTATGCCTATGAAGTTGGGTCTTGACAAAAAAAAAATGTATGTCATATAAAATAAAACCTTCCAAGACATTAATATATTCAATCTTTCCATTTGACTTAATTCCCACAAGAAGTTTATCTATCATTCTTTACTAACCGTTTAAAACAAGATTAAGAATGTCATACTCTTATGGCTAAAATGAATGCCATTTTCATGGTCCCTCCAGTGCTAACTGGTTTTTTGTCATGAAGGCCAGCATGACACACTAACTACAGCTGCATGTAGACCATTTCATGTTATTTATTGACCCCCACTGATTACAAATACATAGTTTATTGGATATTAGCCAAATGTTTTTGCATGACACGTCACAAATGGCAGAACTTTCTATTAAGACAAGTTCACTGTGAAAAATTTTAACTCTTTATTTATTTGGACAGTTTACAGCATATCCAAGACAATAATATTAGAAAGAATTTAGGAAAACAAGAGAAAAGCAAAAATTATACTATCTGGAAGGATTTAATTGTGCCTAAAAACATATTTTACCCAATGGTTTCTATCTAGCATTTTTTAAACTAAAATTGCCATTTGAAATTAAATTTACATAATTTGTCCTAATATAGCAGTAACATCTTTGAAATTTTATCAGAGCATTGAAAAATGTATTAAACATAATTTTTCTTTGCAGTTAATAAACAAAATTACTAAAATTAATTATGCAATTCCTTTTATTAATTTAATAATTCTTATATCCATTTTTCTGATAAATATCATGAAACAAATTTTTAGAAGCAACTACCTCTGCATTTCTAATGTCTAAAAACTAACAATAACATCAGGTACAATAAAAATGCCAATGTACCAAAATACAGGTTGAGTAAGACATGAAAGTATAATTTCTGCATTTGCTGTGAAGAGTGTTATGTCCTATAGGGCTAATGAGTTATTTGGCCGGGCATGTTTGAAAAAATAAAATCCCATTTAAAAAATAATTTTGGACTTAACACTTTTCAAACACAGATTTAGGACCTACATGTCATAACAACTGACGATAATATTTAACAATGTTTTTTATTAACTTGTGTATAATAAAACCACTGCCAGAGAAAAATGAATGTCAACAATGGATTATATTATTTTTAGTCGACATCTTACCTCAATATTAATGTTGATTTGTTCTTGGACAGAATTGTTTTGAAACATGTCCAAGAACAAATCAACATTAATATTGAGGTAAGATGTCCAGACTAAAAATAATATAATTAAAATAACCTCAAAATATAACTTCTTAAAATTAAATGTGTCAACAATGGAGTTCTCTTGACCAGTTGGAATTAGTTGAGAGTGAAAAAAGACTTCCCAAATCATGTTATTGTAGCTACTCAAATTCTTCGTGATACTGGGTGGGCACTGGTCCCATGCTGGCCAAAATTCCATGAAAAAATTTCTTCCCCCACGGAGACTTGAAGTGGGATTAAAATAAACAGCTTTCAATTGCATGACCAAGTCATTAAAAATAGAACAAATGACTTGTCAACTGAAAGTTAATTGAAAGAGCTTGTTTACTATTAGAACTGTTTGTTTTTTCTATTGACACATTCTAGACTATAATCATAGATATAAAAGTAAGTTGTGATTAATATATTGAAATGAAAAAGGTAATATTCATAGAAAAATTTCCAATCATTTGTAACACAGTGACTATTTTCATTTTAGTCAAATCTTTGCATTAAACATTTCAGATTACAGGTAACTACACATTTAACATTTTCTCTACTTGTTAGGAAACAACTAACAATTTTACATATCTTTAAAATGTTGTAACTCTGGGATGACTCATCAGTATTTAAGAAATCAAATGTTAGGGAGCTGCATTGTTCTACATAATTTATTAGACTTGGATTTTTTGTGTAATTAACAGTCCCTAGATTTCATAGTGTTTACATAACCTCATGGTTATTGCAGTACACTGTGTAGAGAAAGTTATGATTTCATAAAATAAGAATTACCCACTCTCCCTCCAAAAAAACTGAATTTAGATCTCAGTATTCTTTGTTAAAACATTCCTATAACTAAGATCACAAAAATGAACAAAAAATTGATTAAAATATACAATAATTTGTTCAATGGATGAATTTGTTGACAAAATACATGTTAGAAAATTAATGAATTCCAAAAGGAATGAAGGTATTGATTGAGGTTCTCATGAAAAGATCTTTGAAAAACCTTTATATATCTTCACCGATCCTATCTAGTAGACACTAAAAATGACCATGAACAAAATTAGCATATAGAAATTAATTGAAAAAAAAAGTAAGGTAGAATTCATTAACCAGTAAAATTAGACAATTGGATGTAGAAATTCAATTGAAACAAACATTATACAATATGCAAATACTCAATAACTCACAGATATGGATGATTTGTTTTCACCACAGTCTGACACTTAAAAAAACTATCAGAAGTGGAATTTCTCCAATTTAACAAATGAAATATATATTTCATAAACCAACAAAATGAGACTATAAATTTGACTTGCTGAGGAATTTGCTTAGTTTAAGCAGTTCCTGCATGATGTTTTTTTTTGGTAATTTGATAAAGCATATGTCCTCGTGTATTAAGATTATAGCTACATTGTGTACCTTGCATACACTAAACTGGTGGGTTCGTGATGCCGTTCTTGGGAAAACAAGAGATGATTAGGTACTACTAACTCAAAAATATAGACTCATCTGTTATTATTGAAGAGGCATTTCAAAATGTTAATTTGTACATAGAAGTGATTCTAAGTTAAGCTAAACTTGCTCTTTTTTGTCCAGTGCCTTTTATGACATTTCTGGCTTCCTTCCCTGCCTTTGGTGGAATTGTAACCCACTTCTTAGGTTGGGGCACCTGGAAGGCAGAGTTACGTTATCACAATATTATGGGTGATAAATGATAATTAAGTACCAGGAAAGTCCTTAACCTAAATTCTAAACCATGGACAAACCACAGGAAAAATTTCTATGGTCTGATATAGAATCGAACCTGAGACCTCATGAACTGTAGTCAGAAATGCTAACCATTAAGCCCATGAGACTGACCAAGCTAAAGTTACAACTGACTGCAAAATGAACTGTAGCACAAGACAGAAACTATTTCAACACCAACACAAATCAAAGAGCATTTTCTTTCAGGTCTATACTAAGGGCTGGAATGTAGAGTGAGAGGTACCTTAGGCGATAAGACAACAAGTAACTGTCTCCAACCACTAGACAGTGTAGGAAGTATAATTCCTTTCAATTTTTGAAGTAAATCTTAAAGCCCAACCATAGAGCACCCATTCAGGAAGATTTAATGACATGTACTTGGATATGACAACTGCTATTTTTTGTAAGTATAAATATTGATCATAAGGTACTTAGAATATAAGAACAGAGTTAAATATATATCCATTGGATGAGAAAATCAGAGAATATAGAGAGAAATGGTTTACACGCATGGAAAGAATCAATGTATCAAGATTACCAAGAGCAGCATTCAACTACAAACCAAGAGCTTCAAGGAATGTAGGAAGGCCAGTGAAAAGATGGAGAGAACAACTGTGAGGCAGAACAGGCAATTTGCCTAGCCAGTGAAGTGAAGAAGGTAGTTAGATGTTAGTTACTGTATTTTGATAGTAAAAGACTGATAATGTAGGAGTGCATATAAGAAAGGAAAACTGTCCCCATGGCATGACAGGCCTACAGCCAATTTACAGAAATAGCCAATCATGTAGCCAATATAGAGGATAACTGCAAATATGTCAGGTCCCTAGTCATTATATCAGATTTATTCAACCTGGAGTCACTACTTACTGAAGCTACTCAAATTCCTCACTATGCCAGGCACTGGTCCCATATTGATAATTCCATTAAAAAATTTCTTCCCCTCCCCCACTGGTACTTGAATCAGCATGTAACCCATAACTCTGCACCAGGGCATAATGCCTTGAAATGCTTGGCTATAGTGCAGACAGGAAAGAGGCTACATATATACATATTTGATAATATTATTTTTGGTCTGGACATCTTACCTCAATATTAATGTTGATTTGTTCTTGAACATGTTTCAAAACAATTCTCTGTTTTATCTTCAGCTTTCCCAGACTAGACTTACCTCAATATTAATGTTGATTTGTTCTTGAACATGTTTCAAAACAATTCTCTGTTTTATCTTCAGCTTTCCCAGACTAGATAAAACAGAGAATTGTTTTGAAACATGTTCAAGAACAAATCAACATTAATATTGAGGTAAGATGTCCAGACCAAAAATAATATAATTAAAATAACCTCAAAATATAACTTCCTAAAATTAAATATTACATATTTGATAACTAATATATTAATAAAACATATAAAAAAGATGTGCTTATAAAACAATAATATACTGTAATAAAGATAATATAGTAATACTCATATGATAAGGATATTAATTTATACAGTATCAATATACAAATGGTGAGATATAAATAACAAAAAATCAAAAATCCTATCAGATAATTATGCAGTGATAATAATCAGAATTTCATTAGCTATTCCATGCCATCAGCTTATGATCGATCATTCCCACTAAAGCCAATTGCTAATATGTTTGGTTCACATATAAGGGAGTCTACATTAGTGGGCAAGGTAGGGTGAGAAAATGGGCAAATTAGCATTAGTTTGGGCAAGTGATGAGAAAATGGCAATTAGTACACCAAAATAATTTAGTGTTCACTTGTTTGTTACTGGGTTTCTGTGATATGTCGGCTACACTGAGCAATGACTAATTCCGATTGAGGGTCTTTCCACTTTTCAGCAGTTGCCCTTTTACCAGCCGGCTGCTGGCCCTTCACACCCACATGTGTCAATCACAGAGGTAGATGATCAACAGCCAGTGTAGGGGTGACATGTGGTTAGCATGTCGAGTCCCCCAGCCGTTATAGCTGGTTCCTCAACCTGGAGCCGCTACTTATTGTAGCTACCCAATTGCCTCACGATGCTGGGTGGGCACCGGTCCCATACTGGCCGAAATACCATGAGAAAATTTCTTCCCCCATGGAGACTCGAACCAGCGCAAGTCCCGTAGCTCTGCGCCAAGGCTTCCTACCTTAACCGCTCGGCTATGGCGCAGGACAGCAATGACTAATACATATTGTAAATATGCTGATTTTAGGTTAGTTTGAGCTCAACTTCACTTTACAGCAAACTCCTGATTATCCATGCACGTACTATCCGGTTTGCAGATTATTTGGGCATGACTCTACTGTATTTTGTATTGTTACGAAAAAAATATTTTATGTGCTATTGTGAACTGCGCTTAGAAACTTGCACAATAGAGCAACCTTCATTCACAACACCCTCCCTGACACGTTTAACGGTACCAACCAACATTCTGAGAATACAATACAATTTTGGAAATGTCTGTTGTGCGAGTCATTGAAAGTTTGTTGTTACAGATTGAAACTACAGAAATGCTGTGGCAGTGGGTTTATCGGGAAATAGTCCCACTTTTTTTATATTTACGAGTAAAACAAATAACGATAATTATGACTCGCACCTAAATACATCTAATATAACATTTTTTATATACTGTTGCATTTAAGTAGTGTTAAAGTGGGTAAATAAATTTCTGGTCAACTTCCACAGCGCCGAATAACTTAATTGGATTATCCGTGTTTTTCGATTTTCCAGGCATACCTCGGTCCCAGTTAACATGGATAATCGCATTTGCTGTATTTTAAGGCATTTTTCACATTTTTTGAAAAATAAATAAATAAATAAACATACATATTTCTCTCAGGTAATTTTAAAACTGAACCAAGATAAATTGAAAATCCTATTAATGTGCAAATTGAGGGTAATTCACTGTTACTACTTTTGTAATTACAAGCATAGTAATCTCAAGTTATTAATACTTGTAAATACCAACTGTTTAATCTTATCCTGCCTTAATTATCGGCATGGGAATTGTATTTAATGCTGATATCCTGAACTACAAATAAATAACTTATTAAACAATATAGTAAACTTAAACAAGAATATTGAAGATAGCCAAGAATACCAATACACATTATTGCCTTTCTAATTTTTAGTTTATTTTCAGGGGAACATAGGCCTACACTGTGTCCAGTCAACCACCATCATTAACAGAAATAAAATCTTATCACAAATGCAGAAAATGTTTTCTTTATATAAAATTAATTTTCTTTTGGTACTCATTTCAATTAGAGGCTGAGTTGACCACAGGGCAACTGCACTGCCTTAAGGTTAAGTCAATTAAAAAATCATGACTATCAGGACTCTAACCCCCGACCTTTGTAGCTTATTGATGTAATTTAGTTAGATTGAAAAGGGCAAGTGAACTTTCAATTCCTAAAAAAAAAATCTGCAAATTTATTGCAAAGCTTGGACATATTGTTCTTTATAAACATATCAGGTAATGTGCCATCTACTGAAAACTTCATAAAGGTTTGCGTATGTACATTACTATTATAAAGAACTTTAAACAAATTTCTGAGCAACCCAATGGAAACTATTTCCATTCCATTCTTTCCATTACATATGCACACATTCCTATTCCCCTCTGTTCTCTAATGTAACACCTAATCTCTAAACTAACATAAGAAATGCAACTTAAGATATTCAAGAAAAAGGAATAATTATATATATTACAAAATAATTTAGCTCAAAACAGTATTAATAAAACTGCAGTGAATTTACAGCATCTTTGACTTATATCAGCAAATAATAGAGGATCAATGTTGCCACAGTAATGCATTCAAATTTCACAACAGCTCACTCATACCCACAAACTCCAACATTCTTGCAAAACATTTCAAAAGGTGTGAGCTCTTCACGAGACAACCATGTGGTTTTAGTTTGGATTTTGTTCTTTGCATTTGGTTTTCACATTTATTGTAGACCTAAATATTATTTACTAATTAGTGAGAGTGTTGCAATTGTTGCTGTTTAGCACATCCCTATTTTTACAATTCATAGTATTAGTCTGAATTACAAAACCTAGCAAGCCTCACCATCACTCCATGTATGAGTAGCAATACTTTCCTCCAGAAAAACCTCAGTTTGTGCCTCACCAGAATTTTTCTAAGTTCTCAGAATGGTACTGCACATGTCTAAACACTTGTGAATTTTCTGCCAAATGCAGCATGTATCTGTTAAACCACTACTACCAATCTTTGCAATAACTTCCCAAATCTGTTATTAAGAAATTAATGTAGGGCCTATACTAATTTGTCATTTCGTAACCTAGGCAACGAAGTATATCATTACGTATTCTTCAAATAAATTACAAACTAATTTGAAGTACATTAAACTTACCCCTATTTAATCTAACAAAATTAATTAGTTCAATTTTGATTCTGATGTATCACTTTGTTAGAAAGCATGTTTGGTCATACAGTAACACAGATAGTCTTGATATCTATTGACAAAGCTTAAGCCTGAGGTTCACTTTAAGATGCACACAATTTTCCATCTAACGTTCTTATGCCACTGATGCACTAAACACTTTTTAACCATTTATAATATTTCGTACTATTTTAAACATTTTGGAACCATTTTATAAACATTTCTTACAATTTTTAAATATTGTGCATCGGGTTCTACAGACGCAGAAATGCTTAATGTAACATCCGCTAGGTGGCTCTCAAATCGGAGTTACCAACATTTGAAAATAATTCCAAACCATATTTAGTGCTAGTGTACGTAAAATTAGTTTATTAAATAATATGCATGTAAACTGTTTTGTTAGGTTAGAAAAGGGGAAGTTTGTTTACGTCCATTTTTTAGCATTTGGTAATAAATAATATGCATGTATATTGTTATGTTAGGTTAGGAAATGGGAAGTTAGTTTACGTCAATTTTTTTAGCATTTGGGAATTTATTCCCAAAGTTGGTAACACCGACTTCAGAGCCATCTACCAGAAGCTACATTAACCATTACAGCAACTCCCACATGCACACTGCGATTCTGTGCAACTTACAAGAAATTTGTGTGAACCTATTTCTCAACCTTATCCGAATAAATCATTGAGAGAGAAAACCATATTTTATATACATAAATAGAAAAAGTTGAAACAGAAAAAGTAAATATAGTATAGTGAGGCATAAACTATAGTTCCCCTCTTTACTCCTCTAGACACCACATGAAGCCATTAAATCCACTGAGTGCATTGCACAACCCAAGTCTATACCACAACCCAGTTTTCCAATTTTTAATGTTTCCACAAAACCATAAAACTGAAAATCTACATCCGTTAATTGCAAAAACAAATGTCTGAATCATAACAATGATTACATAATTTCTGTGGACTTTTGAGCTTTTTTTAACAATAAAATAAAATTGGAAAACCGGGGTCAAGGTTCAGACTTCAGTGCAATCCACTCACTATGCAGAAATTACCAAATGAAAAATGGGCTGAAGTTTCCTTAAGCGCAGTGAGAAATTTTTCTCAGACATCACGCGCATTCGCCAACAGTTTTATTTTCAAACGCCACCATTTAAAATAAATTTTATATTTTTCTAACGATTATCTCAATATATTTTCCTGTGATATTTAACTACATACGTAACAAAGATATGGCAGCCATATTGATTTTAACAAATATTCAGAACACATGTTCCAGTGCAGACAACATAGAGTACATACTGCAGAATTTCCGAACTTACTATTTATTCTTGGGCATCGCATTCTTTCATATGTACTTAAATTGAGTTAGGTTAGCTTTTAGGTTCGTTAAATATCTTGTATATATTGGCAGCAATGTACATTTACATAGTTTACATTTGTTAGCGCATGCGCGTGGTATATGCTTGGGACATAGAAAAGTTTCTCACTGCATTTAATGGAAACTTTTCCGAAAAATGGAGTGCCTCCTATTGTAACGATCTGCATATATACCAAAATATTACAGCAACGTAAAATGTAAGTCTGAAAAAGAGGGATTGTCCAACTTGACTATTGCCTTCATATCCTCTAGCCCTGGCTCCTTGCTATTACAAATATTAGATCACAGAGATAAAAAAAAAGGGCTCATGTTTCCATTAAGCGCAGTGAGAAATTTTTCTTAGTCCGAGGTATACACAACACGCATGCGCCAACAGGGTTTTATTTTCAAATTACTTCCCACCATTTACAACAAATTTTATATTTTTTCTAACGATTATTTGAACATATTTTTCTATGATATTTAACTATATACGTAACATGAAGACATGGCAGCCATATTGATTTTAAATATTCTATACAACAAAAGTGCAGCCAACATAGGTTATGTTCTTCAGAATTTGAGAACTTACAATTTATTTTTGGGTGTTGCATTCTTTCACAGGTTAGAGTGCTTAAATTGTGTTAGGTTAGCTTTTAGGTTGGTCTTTCACAGGTTAGAGTACTTATTGCATTAGGTTAGCTTTTAGGTTTGTTAAATAGTATGTATAATGTTGGCTGCATCACGATAATCCATAGAGTAAACTGCTTCGCATTTGTTGGCGCATGTGCATGGTGTCTGCACACAATTAATTATGTTCATTCTATTTTACTCCCATGTCCTAACATGAGAAATTATTTTGAACAAGTAATTACTTTTGCACAACTTCGACACCTGGTAAACTAAAACAAAGCTAACCAAGCTCTAATGTGTGCTAATTAAAAGAGAGAAAAAAAATTCTAACCTTTTTACATGCTCGAACAATTTTCTTCAAGTCATACTCAGAAGATAGACCCTGAACAGTAGTTAAAGTCTTGCGACCATTACGCTGCTGAATTCTTATATGCACGAGACCGTCTTGGACATCATCATCTGAACCCTTGATTGCATCAGCAAAGGGGTCTAAAAAATAGAAAAAGTTTAATACACAAGACTAAACAGATCAGTATAATTTCAATTAAATCAGTTTAAGTGCAGTTTTTCCTACAATTTTATAAAGCATAGGCCTACTTGATAGAAAATGAAATATATAGTTCTTGATTGACCCATGCTCAATTCTACTGCATTATTACTAGTCAATTTTAGATAAGAAATAATCATTGCTGAGTAATCTAAAAATTCCAACGTCTATACGGGGAAAAAAGTTAGCCAATCGACAGGCTTAATTTCTGGAGAATGTTAATTTAATGGAAATTTCCATTCTTTTGCCCCATTCTATGACTCATATACTTTCGTGACTACCAGCATGAAAATTATTTATGGGTTTTCTAAACAAAATAAATGGAAATAATTAGAGTTTAATACAAAATTTCATTTTGTAAGCTATCAAACGAATAATAACGTCATTACACGTTATGTAGGACAATGGCCTTACATTTTTCTTAAAACTGATTATGCTGCATAATCGGGAATTTCTCTTTTAATTCAAACAATAACAAAATATTTTATTTTTAGAACTAAATGGAAACGAATAAATGTTTAAAATGGTAGTAAATCACAGAATTCAAAGCATGTATCTGTAAGTTGGTATTTTAAATACACCCTAATCCTAATGTAACTGCCATTTTGTTCTAAACTATTGAGTTTCATCGTTGTAAACTTCTCTAAAATTTTAAATAACTTACCGAATGTATTCAGATTCTGGATGGACATACGACAAATAAAATGTATCACTTGTCAATATACACCTGCAAATTGCAAAAATTACAACTGATGCACTCTGATGAGGAAAAATTAATTTAACGACGCGAAGAACTGTTCTTTTATGCCCCAAATTTGTCCAGCGGAAAACCCGGATGCTATTCGTTGAATGACGTAAACGATAACGTCATTGCGACAATACGATTCTGCTACAACCTAGAGGTAAAAATTTGAACTAATTACGGTAGTTCTTCAGAAGTATTACAGAGGTCAGGATGATTCCTGTTCATGTCATACCGCGGTATATTCAAATCACTGTTAATACTATTTATAATTAGTGGATTTGCCAGATATCCACCAGCCTTAACCAATAACATTTTTATCCTCCAATTTAAAATTTATTTTGACCATCAAATTCCATTTGTTTTCTTACATATGCTTATAATTTTTCTCAGTCATTTTAATGTTAAGAAATTGCTACTTTTAATTATACAGTTTAAATGATTCTACAACTTTTAAGATAAACCCTTATCAAGATATGTTGCATATACATTTTTTTAAATTTTCATTTAATGCAATGTTAACAGTATTTTTTTCATTTTTTAAATCCCTTTATGTTTTATGTTGGGTTATTGTTTTCAACACTTTTCATGGCAGCCTTCATATAGTATGTCTTTGAATTAACTAATTTTGAGTCACATTCTGTATGTCCATGATATTCTTAATTATTACACTACTCCGGCAAAGCCTTGGCCTACCATCTGGTTACCAGCCTCACATTTACTTGTGTTAATCAACAAGACAGTATATATGCAACATGTAGTCAGCAAATCAGGTCCTTCAACTGTTAAATTTGATTTTCTCACCCTGCAGTCACCATCTATTGTAACTACTCAATTCCTCACAATGCTGGGTTATTATTGTTCTCATACACTAGCCAAAAATCTATGAGAAAATTTTTCCTATGAGAACTCAAATCAGAGTCCATCCCAGAGCAAGATGATTTAAACTGCTCATCTATTGTGCAGGATGTTCTAAATGATTAAAAGGAAGTTTTAGGGAATTGTCTTGGTTCCTATCTCATTGTCTGGATGATTGATTGGCACACCTTGTTGTTGGATGGTCATTTTGACCATATAGGTGAACAAAGATAGTAGATAATCAATTGAGTTGGTGTTTACTTGATGAAAATCCATATTTATTAATTAAATAAAAATAAAATGTAGTTTTATTTTATTTTCATATTTATTATATAATTCAGTGACAGCTGTTTCGGTACACTGTACCTTCTTCAGACATGTTAACAAATCATGAATTGTGTTCCAACTGATCTAAGCAACAATACAACAATATTTATTTAAATTTTTTAATTTAACAAAGGGGATTCATTCAAATCAAGTTGAGAATTTAACAGTTTTTTACTACTTTTAAATTTATTAATTTCTACAGCCTCCAAAAGATCTAACTTCTTACCCTTATCACAAATATGTAAAATTTCAAAATTTGGATCGAAACAATGATTAAATTGGAATAGGTGGTTAGCATATTTTGAATTTTCTAAATTTCTGTTATATGCTCTCATGTGTTCTTTTATCCGAGAGATAAAAGGTCTACCAGTTTGTCCTATATAGACAGTCACATGTGCCACACTTCAATTTATATACACCTGATAATTTTTCTTTTGGTTAATGTGGCATTTAAAACTAATAAAACTCTACAAAATATAATAAAAAACAATAAAAGCAAAACAAAAAAAGAAAAATTATCAGGTGTATATAAATTGAAGTGTGGCACATGTGACAATGTCTATATAGGACAAACTGGTAGACCTTTTATCTCTCGCATAAAGGAACACATGAGAGCATATAACAGAAATTTAGAAAATTCAAAATATGCTTACCACCTATTCCAATTTAATCATTGTTTCGATCCAAATTTTGAAATTTTACATATTTGTGATAAGGGTAAGAAGTTAGATCTTTTGGAGGCTGTAGAAATTAATAAATTTAAAAGTAGTAAAAAACTGTTAAATTCTCAACTTGATTTGAATAAATCCCCTTTGTTAAATTAAAAAATTTAAATAAATATTGTTGTATTGCTGCTTAGATCAGTTGGAACACAATTCATAATTTGTTAACATGTCTGAAGAAGGTACAGTGTACCGAAACAGCTGTCACTGAATTATATAATAAATATGAAAATCAAATAAAACTACGTTTTATTTTTATTTAATTAATAAAGATAGTAGATATGGTAAAGATGGGAAGATTACATTTAAAGAATGTAAGTATTGTCAGACCATCGGATCTGTGTACCTTCAGCACTGCCATCCTTCTTAGAATAGTTAATGCCTGTACTCACTCTATTCCACGTGCTTCCTTCAACACATCAAACAGCAGTCATGAACCCTTCTGAGTTGGGAGTTGCCAAGCTTCCCCCTAACAGTGTCAATGCTCTTGAATATTAAATAATGTAAGGTTAATTTTTCATTTTTCAGTAGGTCTAATGATGCTGATTAACTTCTATTATTTGCTTAATAATATTTCTTTTACCACTCCTTGCTACAGTATTCATGTTGAGTTGACAACATTGGACTGCAAGTGTAAATAATCTTTCCCACAAGAAGGGTCAAAATTGTTAGTAGTGGGAGGAGAGAAGCGAGAGATAGAAAAAAGAGAGATAGGAAAGCAGAGAGGGAAATGATTTACCAAGCAGAAAAGGAATTAGGGTTCAGTTTGCATATCTTACGGGAGCACAGATCCGATGGTCAGACAAATAGTGTATCACTTAACCATATACATAAAGAGATAGACTGGCAACAGGCCATCTAGCACTGAAATAGGAAGTTAATGGAACTACTATCTTAATTTTCCAATGTGGCCAATCAGTCCACATTATCATCAAAGTCTAAATCCAAATTTGACTGAAATAACAAAAAAAATAAATTAAAAAAAAATTAATAAAGTATTATGTTATGGAATTGAGGCACTGATGAGAAATAAGGACATTCATCGTATCACGGCCAACAAGATGAAGTTCATGAGATCAACAGTAAATTATTCCTGATAAGATCACAAAAGAAACAAAGAGTTTCTGCAAGAACTTCAGTTAGAATCAGTTATCCATTTTATGAACAATTCAATTGGAAAACTCATATACAACGTATGTCCAAGAATAGAATCCCAAAAGCCATCCTCACTACCGCCTACATAGAATGAGATCTTTTGATTGTACAAAGAAGAGATGGGTTGAAAATCCAGCCGACATTATATGGAAGATGATGATATTATACGGGGTGAATCATAAATATGGCTATTTGTTTGATTGCGTTCTGTGATAAAAATATTACCATTACAGGAAATATAAAATTACCGTTGAAAAGGCAATTATTCAAATTACAACAATGGAATAAAACAAAACAGTGTAGAACTTACGTCATTAGTCAAAATGGCATTGAATATGCAACAGCAAATTACAATTGCTGCAAGGGCAATAACTTATGATCGTGAGGCCGCAAGACGGGCAAGACGTGAGTTTAATGTAGCATTGCAGCCATTGACTGTGGGGAAGTGGAGAAAACGACTGCTGGAAACAGGAAGGATGCAGAAAATCAAACCTCCTGGAAGGCCTTGCATTAGCACGGATGCAGAAACAACGAAGAGAATTGCTGAGGCATTCGACGCTAGCCCACAAAATTCAAACTGCCAAGCTGCAAGTGAGCTTCATATCAGTCAATCAAGTGTGTGTCATGTTTTGAAGCGTGAGAAGTACCACCCCTTCAAACTAATTCGTGTCCACGAACTTAATGAAGACGACCCTGACTGGCGGATGGAATTTTGTGAATTTGTTGTAAGGGAATCAGCAAACGACGAATATTGGTACAGAAAATTGCACTTTTCTGATGAAGCTGTTTTCCATGTGAACGGACATGTTAATCAACACAATTGTCGCTATTATGGTAAAGAGAATCCTAATGTTATTGAAGAGACACATTTAAGATGCGGCAAAGTCACTGTTTGGGCTATGATCGGATGGGAAGGACTGTTAGGAATGCGAATTTTTGATGAGACTGTTAATGGTGATCGGTATAGTGATATCCTTAGACAAATTGTCCTGCCGGTAATGCAAAGTGCTGAACATGAACAGTGTTTATTCCAGCAGGATGGTGTGCCTCCTCACTATGCAATTGCGGTGAGGGAAATTTTGGATGATCATTTGCAAAACAGGTGGGTGGGAAAAAGAAGCCCCGTTGAATGGCCAGCCCGTTCCCCTGACCTCACAGCATGTGACTATTGGTTGTGGGGTTATTTGAAGGAGAACGTTTATGCCCAGAAACCTCAAGACGTCGACATGCTGAAATTAATGATTGAGGAAGAAATTAGAGCTATTCCTCTAAACATGTATCATAACGCAATGAATGACTTCCCAAAGCGTTGCCAATTATGCTTGGATGTAAACGGTGAACAGTTTGAAGCAATAAAGTAACTTGCTTAGTGTTGTTGTAAGTGATTTGTTTTGTTCTATTGTAATTTGAAGGATTCCCTTTCCAATGATAACATCATATTTCCTTTAATAATAATAATATTTTCGTCACAAAATGTGATCAAATGTGTAGCCATATTTCTGAATCACACTGTACAGTATAAATTTTATATTAAATGAAATTAATAAAATTGTAGTTCCAACATAACTCATATCACAAAATGGTGATAAAGCAAACTTCTAACTTCATTAGATTCAATGCTGGAAGATGGAACATTGTCAGTCTGCCTCTTTACATCTATGGTCTCAATATACAAATTTCTTTTTTTTTTTATTTTTAAATCATTAGGAAGTCACATTATGAGGTTTAATTTAATAATTGATTTTGTATTTTTTAACATTCTTACCTCATATGATTGTTTTGTTGGGGAACAACCTTGAAACATATGTCCAACAAAACAATCAAATGAGGTAAGAATGTTCTTCTTCCTTCCAAGTATTAGGCCAAGGCCTGTTACGATCCTATAGAAAATTTTGGAATGTTAAAAAATACAAACTCAATTATACAAATTCCTATTAATATTTAAAGGAAGTGACACTATGAAGTTTATTTTAATTAGTAAATCAACTAGATTTAACAACTCAGTTAGACGGAATTGAAAATGATACTAAAGATGTATCGAAACTAGTCTTCAAAAAATCTACAATTATGAGGTTAGTTGTTAAATCTAACTCAGTTTATTAATTAATACAAACTTCTACATTACATTTGAATGCAACCCCCACATTTATTTTTGATCCAGAGCTTTAAACAATATATAGATTAAAAAAAAAATGTTATTGACTTATTACTCATCCAAGTTAAGTCTGCACGGCTAAAGGGAAATGTTTTAGTATTTAATTTTAGGAAGTTACATTTTGAGGTTATTTTAATTATATTATTTTTGGTCTGGGAAAGCTGACGAAAAAACAGAATTGTTTTGAAACATGTCCAAGAACAAATCAACATTAATATTGAGGTAAGATGTCCAGACCAAAAATAATATAAATGTTTTAGTGCTAGAATTGCCAAACTATTTCTCTATGGGAGGGAGAATCCCTAAACACATGTAAAAGATCATTACATGGTTGTCAAATTAGTCATTTTCCCGATAATTACTGAAGGTTTTCGGATCATTTAAAATCACAATGTTTGTCATCTCTCTATTACCAGCCTCACAACACAATACAGCAGATGGATATTGACAACATGTAATGAGGAGGACAAAGGAGGTATACCTCATTCCCCAGTAGTAATAACATGGTTGCCGGATTATTCATTTGGTCAACGACTACTGTAGATGACGGATTATTTAAAAAGCACAGTATTTACCAGCTCTCGTCTCCCAGTCAAATAACACAATACAGGGAACAAAAGTGGTAACATAGTAAGAGAAGGAAGAGAATCAACAGCATGTTCCTAGCATATTTTCCTCATGCAGATTTAACTTGGGCAAGTAATATACAAAGAGCCATGAGTCCTATCCTTAGCATAACATAATCTAAAATTCTGTTTCAATTTTATAACTTTTCAGTCATGTACTAATAGATATCCCCATAAGACTGACTATATCAGATTCCAGATCCTATACTTAAAGAAAATATTACATAGCCTATATGTATAGCTGGTAATTAAATCTGGGACTCTGAAGTGCTAAACAGACCTGCTAATCATTACCACAGAGGAGGTTAAATATATAGATAAAGTTTCATCAAAATCTGACAACTTTATCCTCAAAATTGATATGAAATGACATTGTGAGACAAATTTATCAAAATATTGAATTAGTAATATACTTCTCATCTCATTTTTGTTTTGCACTCGTGGAAAAAATTTCGGTGAAAATCTTCATCATTTTCAGACAGAAACAAAATGGTGGAGATGTCTGCTGAAACATGTTCCAGGGTAAAAAAACAAAATATGAGGCAAAATTGTGTATTACAGGTTCAGTCTCATGAAAAGTTTGGCTATCTTACAAAAGTTATAGTGAAAAAGGTTTAGCCAAGTTTAATTAATAAATGGTTAGAATTTTAATGATTCACCTCATAATTTTTTATTTCCAGGACTTGCACTGGTTCGGGTATTCATGGAATTTCGGCTAGTATGAGACTGGTGTCCACCCAAAATCGTGAGGAATTTGGGTAGCTACAATAAGTAGCGGCTCCAGGTTAAAAAAACCAGCTATAACGGCTGGAGGACGTGACATGCTGACCACATGTCACCCCTCACTGGTTCGATGATTAACACAAGTGGATGTGAGGTTAGCAGCCACCTGGTAGGCCAAGGGTCTTCTAGGCCTGCCGCGCCATGGAGTTTGAAGATCATAGTTTCGATATGCTACATATCATTATCAATTCCTTCTAACTGTTGAATAATTGCTCCCACAAAAACAAAAGGAAAATCATGAATTTTGAAATTCACGGGGAAAAAGATTTAATTTGGAAATTCATCAGTCAGCCAACAGAGAGAATAGGAATCAACCTACATGATTACCAACTGCCAATTCAACAGTTAGAAGGAATTGATAATGATACATAGTGTATCGAAACTATAGTCTTCAAGAAATCTAAAATTATGTGAGTTGTTAAAATTCTAAAAAGTGATCCCACTACAGGCTTCAGGAGGCTGTTGGGATAGTAGGAGGTTAAGGCTCCCACTTTTTCTGGACAATCAGCACTTGATGTCAGCCCTGCATGACGGCCACCTTTACCCCCAGAACAAGCATCTCGTACTCATTTCCATTAGAGGCTGAGTCGACCCCAGGGTCATAGTGCCGCCAGAAAGTTTGGGTCAGTTTAAAAATCTTGACCCCCACCGGGACTTGAACCCTTGACCTTTCGGCTTGTAGTGCAGTGCCTTAACTACTACGCTATGGCATGCCCCCATTAAAATTCTAAGCATTTATTAATTAAAATAAACCTCATAATGTCACTTCCTTCAAATATTAATGAAGTTTCTTCAACATTTGCCACTGTACAGATAATTCTTTTGATTTTGTGACATTCTTCTCATTTCTAATAATTAACTCCAAGGCATGACATCCCTAATAAGCTCTTTGTCCACCAGCCAACTGTTGACCCCACATCCAAATATAAGATTTTACAGAGATGGATCATCATTCAGCCAGTATAGGGGTGCCATGTAATCAGTAATAGTTTAGTTATAAACTCTAGAACGTTTTGTGAAATTGAATTTACTCATTTTAAATTTGCACAACTAGGAAATAAGTCCAGTTGAATTCATTGTTTATATGTTACTTGGTTAATATTGTTGCTAGTTGGCTGTAGTGGTATCTTCATGTTGTTTTATCGTAAATAATCACACAGATGATAGTATATTTCACAATAACTTTATCCATTTCTACAAATTATCAGTAGCAATATACTCACAATTTGCACTAATAATTAATCTCAATTTAAAATTTATCTGTTTTGCAATTATTTTAGTCTCTGATGAGTTCAGTTACTACAATTTGTTCTCTCTATAAGCTCACTTCCATCCATAGTAATTCTGCCCAAAGGCAGGTCCTTCACTGCAATCATAGCATTTTCATGCTATGCTTGCAGCTTTACTAGGGAATTGTAGGTGTGGTAGCTTCCCGTTGCTTTCCACACCTGTGAAGGACGATGATGATGATGATGGCCATATGATTTCGGGGACCGTTTGGACCTTAAAGTTTTCCTGACATTTGTCTGACAGGTGAGGAAAAACCCCGATAAAAACCTCACCCAGAAAAACTGCCCCAACCGGGGATCGAACCCGGTGACAAGGCAGCATGCTACCTCGAGACCAAGCTCACTTATTGCTGTCAAAAACACAACTATTTGCTTCCTGTCTTTGCCACAGGCAAAGAGGGAAATTTTTAGGCCCCTGATCAAGACATTTCCAAATTAAATTTTCTGGTCATCAATCCTTTCCGAAAGGGGAAGTAGAGACTCGTAGACATCTTTGGAATGAGAGCCTAGACACTTCGATAATCTGCACAGGTCTTTCGACTTGCAAATCTATTTCTACCAATGTCTCCGAAATTCAAATGTCGTTATTATGACATATCACAATATTTTTATGTTGCATAGTACACAGTTGCCAGCTCAGAAATTATCACTGGTTTCAAATTGGTCAAATGATAGGCTGAAATTGAAGATATGATAGTCAAAAGGAGAAGAGGAAAGTCATTTCGATAAAATTGAAATAGAGAACATAAACACTGACGATTTTATTATTAATTTAACACTTCTCATTGAAGGATAAATTATATTTGAAGAGAAAAATTTTCGCCTAGACCGGGACTCGAACCCGGGACCCTTGGCTTTCCGGGCCCGGAAAGCCAAGGGTCCCGGGTTCGAGTCCCGGTCTAGGCGAAAATTTTTCTCTTCAAATATAAAACATAAACACTATCTGACAATTTGGGAGAAAATTTACATCCAGAAGTACAAAGAAAAAGTCATGAATGTTGAAATTCCTGGGGGAAAGGATTTGACTTGGAAGTTCATCAGACAATCTGAAGAGGAAGGAGAAGCAGCATTCAGGATCACCAACCAACAATTCAACAGCAGGAAAGAGCTGATGATGATATGCAGGCACACTAAAACATGTTTTCATGAAATCTACAAAATATGAGGTAAGATGTGTAGCCAGCTGAATAATTTTATTATTTTATTTCCATAATATGTTGCCATTTATGGATATTAATTATCCCTCAGAGGTCCTCATCTAGGGGATATGTGGATGGCGACCACAAGGTGCCCAAGATGAGTAAAACATTTCTTCCACTTACTTGTGTTTTGCACTCTTTTAACTTTACTATCTAACCTCTCTTGGTTAACTCTTGTTTTTTTCGATTCCAATGCTATTAGGGCATCTGAGGGCTAGGGAATCTTTCCTTTCTTCCATTTCTTCTTTCCTTTATTTTCTTTTCCTCTCCAGAAAAGCCTGACCAGAGGCTATAAGATGGCAGCCCCATCACTGGTCTTGCCTTCCTTTGGCCAGCAACCAATCGAAGGGACTATTATTATGCTTTCAAGTCTTTTACGAGAATTTCCCGGAAGGATCAAAACGCTGGAGGGAAAATTTTCTATAGGATCGTAACAGGCCTTGGCCTAATACTTGGAAGGAAGAAGAAGAACTTTGGAAATACCAATTTTTTTTTCCACCACACTGGTTCATAATTTTTAATTACTTAATAACAATCAACTTGAAATTAATATTATAATTATCAGTGAATCAGTAGGAATTTGTGAACTCATAGTACCAGGTTTATTTGATGGAAACTGATCTTTAATAAATTCTCTCTACAATGGCGTAACAGTCCAATGTTGGGCGTTAGCCTCTCCTTTGTTAGGAGTTACTAGACCATGTTAATTTAGTTAGCTTACTTATTTTCCTAGAGATGTCATGACTGGTATGTGGTCAACATACCAACCCAATGAGACATCTAGTAGACAATTAAGATATTGATGGTGAAATTAAATGTTTCTTACCTCTCCTCATATAAATCTTCTAAGTAAATCATGATTTCGAGACCATAACGGTCTCATCTTCAGTACTTTGAAATTCCCACAAATTTTGACCTGATCCAGAGGTTCAACAATCCACCAACAGAGGGAAGAAGAAGAGTTTCTTCCAATCAACATAAAATCAGTCGCCAAAGAAGTACTGAAGATGAGACCATTATGGTCTCGAAATCGCGATCTACTTAGAAGATTTATATGAGGAGAGGTAAGAAACATTTAATTTCACCATAAATTAAACCTCATAGTGATTAATTCCTATAAAAGTTAAATATAAGATATTGATTAAATTATGTAGATAGGAAATAACACTATGAGGTTTTTTAATATTGTTTATTTTTTATTATTTCACTCACCTCATACTTCATAATTCATAGCAGAATTATGAAGTATGAGGTGAGTGAAATAATAAAAAATAAACAATATTAAAGAACCTCATAGTGTTATTTCCTATCTACATAACTTAATATAAGATATTGATGTTTTATTTTAGGAAGTAATATTTTGAGGTTCTTTTAATCAAGTTATTTTGAGTCTGTAATATCTTACCTCAATATTAATATTAAGATATTACAGACTCAAAATAACTAAGATATTACTAGTATGAGCAAGGTCGGCAAATTTTGCACAGAGACCTTTTTTATTCAGACTGGCAGATCTTTTATGAGCCTAAAATATTCAGACTTGAAACCCACAGTTTAAAGTCCCTCTCAGAGGACTTCCTCCTTGGATTTTTCCATCCTAAAAAAATCCATCAACCCCAGCCAGATTTGTAATCTGTGACCCTCAGGACTAGAGGCAAGGAACATAATCACTAATCCATCGCAGCAGACTTTCTAATAAATTAGTACTCATTTTTAACACAAATAAGAAAATTCTCCATTCAACTTAATGCTACTCTTACAATTTCTAAATGTCATTGTCAAGATCCTTTTTACATTGACTTTTCCATTTTCCTGTTGGCTATTGACTGTCATAATATTCAATTTCAGTCTATTATTTGACCACTTTCATGTCGCATTAGTGATAATTTCCAAACTACCAATTTTTTTTTCCAGGAAAAAAAATTAACTAACATAAAAACAATGACTTTGACTGGACTTATTTCCTAGTTGGCAAATATAAGATGAGTCATGATTTTTAGTTTTCAGAGAAATGAGATATTAAATTTAAAATTGGTACCTGGTAAGTCAGTCGTCCTCAACTAAATTATTAAACTTCATCAAGTAGTTCCAATATGGAGGCCTTTCAAAAACAATGTTTCATCTTCTGCATTTTAACTGGTACTGATGTTGTATAAGTTGTACAATGGGTTTAGGTCGGTGAGTGTGTTTTCATTGAATAGGTCTGTATCCTTTGCTTCTTTTAGAATCTCTATATCTTCAAGGATGCTGATCCTGTTGTTATACTCTCTGTGAGGTACTGATATAGTATTATCGATTTTATCGAACTGATGACCCGTTTCTAGTATGTGTTTGGCAAAACTTGATTTTTCTTCGTTATTAATAACATTTTTGAAATGTTCAGAGTATCTTGTGTTGAAATATCTTATTGTTTTGCCTATCTAGAACTTTTTGAAATTATTGCACTTTAGTTTATAAACACCTTTATTTTCATATTTATTTTGTTGGAGATGATGTTGAATTTGTTATTAGTTTTGAAGGCGATTTTAATGCTTTTATCTTGTTTCCTGATCAGAAAAATGGTAAATTTACCTTTGCGTGTCATTTTCTGGCTGCCAGAATTATTTTGCTCAATAAATAGTACACAATGTAATGCAACTTTTCAAGATATTTCTTTCACCCAATTTTCAGATTTTGATTGATTAAATTCTATTTTCCAGTAAAATTTAATGTGCAAACTAACCTAATATAAAACAGAAATTATATGTTATGTAGTTGAGTTAATTTCTGGATTTGAATTACTATTACTCTCAGAAGATATCTCTTTTTCTGAATTAGTTTTAGATATTTCCTCTTCATTCTGTATTGAATCCTATAAAACAAATGAGACATTCAATTACATTTTATGAATAATTTACAGGTCTTGAAAACTTAAAATGAATGGTTACCAAACTTTTAAAAATCATGCTGATCATATACTGGATCATCTCCGATGATCATATAAATCAGATAAGACATAGGCAAATTTCATGTAAAAGTGGACAACGACAGATGAAAATTAAGTTAATAATTTCTTAAGTAAATTATACTTTATAGTGTTAATTCCTAATGGATGTGAAACATGGACTCTTACTTTAAGGGAGGAAAGAAGATTACGAGTATTTGATAATAAAGTTTTAGGAAAATTGTTGGGCCAAAAAGAGATGAACAGACAGGTGAATGGAGAAAACTACAGGGCAAGTCAAAATGTTGTGCAGGTTTTCAGAAATTTATTATGTGAAATGTAATGAACATATAATATCGTGAGACATATTGTATGAAAGGTAAACTCTCAAAGTTTAGTTGTCCACTTCTAAAGTTCCGCGTTCACCCGCAAGATGTCAACAGCAGAGCAAGTAAAGGAAAATGGCGTTGACTGGGGATCAGAAGTCTTTCTGTGTGCTTGATTACCATGTAAACAACTCTGTGACTAGTGTTCAACGACATTTCCGTACCAGATACGATAAAGACCCGCCGGATGGGAGATCCATTCGTAAGTGGTACACACAATTTAGGGATTCAGGCTGTATCTGTAAACGAAAATCGACTGGCCGTCCGTCGACGAGTGAAGAGACAGTCGAACGCGTTCGCACATGCTTCGTGCGGAGTCCACAGAAATCCACCTACCGGGGAGCGACAGAACTTCAACTACCACAAAAAACTGTATGGCGGATTCTCCGGAAACGTTTACAGATGAAACCCTACCACTTGCAACTGGTTCAAGCCTTAAAACCCGCCGATTATGCTTTGCGAGCGTCCTTCTGTGTTGATTTTCTCGCATTAATGGAAGAGAATGAGTTCCATGAGAGGGTAGTTTACAGTGATGAAGCGACTTTCCACCTTTCAGGAAAAGTGAATAGACACAATGTAAGGATTTGGGGAACTGGTAACCCCCATGCAACTCTGGAACATCAACGCGATTCTCCGAAAGTGAATGTCTTTTGTGCCATTTCCCATGCAAAGGTTTATGGGCCCTTTTTCTTTCATGAACGTACTGTGAACGGACATGTTTTCCTTGATATGCTACAACAATGGCTCCTTCCGCAGCTTGAAGCGGATAGTCCAGATTTCATTCTGCAGTTGGATGGTGCCCCTCCACATTACCATGGCAGTGTTCGAGACCATTTGAATACGGCTTTACCACAACGCTGGATAGGCCGTGCATCTCAGGGTGATCAACAACTCATTCATTGGCCACCTCGTTCACCAGATCTAACCCCGTGTGATTTCTTCATGTGGGGTCTTGTAAAGGATCATGTTTACGTACCACCACTTCCAACAACACTGCATGAACTGCGTGCCCGCATCACAGCAGCCATTGCTGATATCGACCGCGGACTGCTACAGAAAGTTTGGCAGGAGATTGAATATCGGCTTGATATCTGTCGTGTAACAAAAGGCGCTCACATAGAACATCTGTGAATATTTAAAAAAAAACTTTGAGAGTTTACCTTTCATACAATATGTCTCACGATATTATATGTTCATTACATTTCACATAATAAATTTCTGAAAACCTGCACAACATTTTGACTTGCCCTGTATATATTGGTGAGCTACATGGTATGTATAGGAAGCCAAATATAATAAGAACAGTTAAATCTCGTAGACTGCGATGGGCAGGATATGTGGCATGAATGGAGAATAAGAGAGATGCATGGAAGCATCTTGTAGGAAAACCAGAAGGAAAAGTCCAGTTGATAGACGAAGAATGAGGTGGGAGAATAACATCCATAATTTGAGGGAAGTAGATTATACAGGAATGATTGGAAAACAGCTCAGGATAGGGATGTATATGGAGAGCTTATGTCCATGTGGCCATGAACCTATGGGTTCAATAGAGCCAGTGAGTTAGTTAGTGTTAATTCCTAAAAGGTCAATAATGATTGCCAGTACCTATTAAACATTGGTATAGAAATCCAAAGGTCCTGGGTATATATTTTTCTTCAAAAAAATACTTACCCTATTAACAATAATCTGTTCTTCTATGTTTTCAGTACTGTCAGTTGTAAGAATTATAAGAGACGCCTCAGGAAAAGCTGATTCGTCAATATATGTAACTGGAATCTGAGATGATACCTGTAATTAATAATATTATAATAGCAAATGTGAAATTCAAACTAATTAATGAGTTTTTAATATTAAGAAATACAATTCTCCCAAACCTCATTAAAAGCAAATTCTGTCCGTTCGTGAAGCTGAGCGACAGCAGTGTCTGCTTCATTTTGTATAGTTTCGGCAGATTCTGTCTGAGAATCAGTTTTGGAACCTTTCTGCAATTTCCGCCAAATAGTTGTTTTTGGTACCTGAAAACATTTTAGAAAAATGAATCAGAATGTTTTTAAAACCTGAAAGCTAAATTTTGGCACAGGATCTAATATTACAATAAAAAATTTACTGCCCTTTTATTTAAAGCTAAACTTACACTTGTAACTATAATAATAAGTGGAGGTGTCCTAGAAGATCTTAAAGCATACATCAGGAAAGCAAATAGGGCATTTGGTACCATATACACTTTGGGAGAAGAAAAATATATCTAAGAAAACAAAGCAGTGAATATTTAATATTAATGTAAAATAAATTTTCTCCATGGATATGAAAGTTGGAAAGTAACAAATCCAGGGTTGGAACTTGATACTTAAAAAAGATTTTCTACACAACATGTAAAATATAGATAAAATATTCATAAAATTAATAGTGAGTGTTGTCTGAAACCGTCGGTATCAAAGAAATTTGAAATTGTATGAGGTGAGTCGTTAAAAATATGTTCTCCACTCAATATTAATGATCTCTCTCTCTTCTTCTACTACAAGGTTTAGGCTATGCAGCCTGTTCCGGCGAAGTTAAAAGTGGAGTCCATCTTCTTCGTGGTCGGCCAACATCTCTTGTTCGTCTGGGATTATACAGGAAGGTATAGCCTAATAATGTTTACTTCCCAACATTAATTTAATTATAAAATATTCATAATTAATGTAAAATATGTAGTAAATCTAATGAAATTTACATAAGCAAGAATAAAAAGAAAACCATGAATTTTGAAATTCCTGGAGAAAGAGAAAAAAAATTGATTTGGAAGTTCATTGGTCAGCCAGCAGAGGAAGCAGAAATCAACTTACAGGATGGACAACTGCCAAACAACAGTTGGAATGCAATGTTACACAAAAGCGACAAAACCAGTCTGTATGAAAATCAAGAAATATGAGGTGAGTCAAAATATTCAACTCATTAATAATCAAATCTAATGAGTCTTAATATGGTTATATAAATTTACATTTACGTTGTTATGTAAGTAAAAAAAACTGACTTTAGAGGATGATATTAATAAGCTGTTAGTTTATGCTCATGATGTAGTTTTATTAGGTGATAGCGAGGAGATACTAATGTCAATATGCACACTATATTGAGTAACACTAAGAAATTGGGACTGGAAGTAAACATCAATAAAACTAAATATATGGTCACACATAGAAATACATTATGTAATGGAAATGGACAATTAATAATAAATAAAGAAAATTTTGAAGAAGTGACCTAGAAACAATAATTACAAAACAGGAATGAGCTGCAGAAAGAAATTAAACATAGATTAAATTCTGGAAATACATGCTATTATGCATTACAGGGACTCTTGTCCCAACTTCTCACAAAAAACATTAAACTGAAGATATATAAAACTGTTTTTCTCCCAGTTACATTATATGAATCCGAGACATGGATGCTTACCTTAAGAGAGGAGGAAAGATTACAAGAATCTGAGAATAAAGTTCTTAGGAACATTTTTGGATCAACGAGAGATGAACAGTCAGGCAAATGGAGAAGACATAATAACAGTGAACTACATGATGTTTATAGGAAACCAGAAGTCTCATAGATTGAGATTGGCAGGACATGTGGCATAAAGGGGAATGAAAGAGATGCATGGAAACTTCTTGTAGAAAAACTGGAGGGAAAACACTCAGTTGGTATGCCAAGAATGAAGTGGGAGAATAATATTAACCATGATTTGAGGGAAGCAGATTATACAGGAGATGAATAGAAAAGATTAGCTCAGGATAGGGATGTATGGAGATCTTAGGTATGTGCAGATTCGATAGTGCATGTGAGTTAATTGGTTATGTCAGAACACTGATTTTTTTTAATTCCCCCAGTATTTGTCCTCAGACATTTCTGGTGTTCTCTCCTGGCAATGGCATAATCGTAACCCACTTCTGAGGTTGGGGCTCCTGGAAGGCAGGGTTACATTGCCCTGATGATATGATGGATGATGATGATGATGATAGTGGTGTGCCAGGGGAGTCCCTAATACTTAGCTTAATCTAAGATGAATATGAATGATGATGATTGCAATGGCCATATGATTTCGGGGACCGTTTGGCCTTAAAAGTTTTCTTAACATTTGTCTTACAGGTGAGGAAAAACCCCGATAAAAACCCTACCCAAAAAAATTGTCCCGACTGGGGATCGAACTCGGGCCCACTGTGGGACAAGGCAGCACCAACCTCGAGATCACACACTGATATACATGTAACTAAAAATAAGAATTTGGTTTTTAACTTCTCAAAATCAATTAAATGTTAATGACTTGTTAAAATATATTTTAGATTAATATGGAGAAATACTGATTTAGGTTGAAGTGTGAAACATGGTTTAATGCAATTTTCATTTAATATTCTGTTTTGTAAAATACTAGTAGAACTTCAAATATAAATTGTTGGTGATTTACTTATCAAAATTTAGTACACTTTTGTATATTACTTCCTGTAAGAAGCTATTTTATATGTTACATATTTTACACATAAATTACACATGTACATATAAATTAAACTAGGCCTATATAGAAAATATCACTATACAGTATATTTTTAATTTTTAATTAATTTCCAATCTTAAATATTAAATTTTACTTTTACTGAAAGGCAATAATTGATAATTATAATATTAATATTATAATTGTGATTTAATAGAACGATAAAATTATTTTATTTGAAGAGAAAAATATACGCCCGAATTAGGATTTGAACCCGATGTCTCAGATTCTGTACACCAATGCACTGACTGCTAAGCTACCAAGCTTCCAATTAAAATGAATATTAATTCTCTTTTGTGGAATTACAATAAAAAATAACATTATAAGGTTCTACTTAATAAATAACTTATTTATTATTTCTCTTATTTATATATGAGTTCCCACGTGCTAAAGTTACATTTGTGACTTCTTTTAACAAGAAGACTTTAATGGGAATCGCACCACATTTATGAACAAGGATGTTTATTTTTTAACTTAAATATTAAATGTATTACTTCTTACCAAAATACAAATATTTTTCTCTTCAAATAAAATTGAAATTAATTCTTTATCATCTCACCTCATCCTGTCTTCTAATTAGAATGGCTTCGAAATCTTACCAGTTCCATCTTAAGTAATTTCATGACATTGTTCTGAAGATGTAACCAATAATGTTCAAAATGGGTGAGGTGTATAGCATTAAATTTTATTGAGAAGCTAAAGCTATTACTATGATAGAAATAAGTAAATTAATAAACACAATTCATTTATTGTAATTAATGGTAAAGAGAAAAATGTTTGCCTGAACCGGGAATCGAACCCCGAATCTTTAGCTTTCCGTGCTATTGCTCTGTCCACTGAGCTAATTCAGGCTTCATTCCCATCCAAGCATAAATCCTTCTTTTACTTTACTCTACTGGTCCCATATTCAAATGCAATGAATCATCATTCACAAATACACAATGAATGGCTTCTACCTGAAGAAGACATGAAGGGACTCCACACAGCTATAGCATTATTTATTAAATTAATGAATACAATTCATTTATTGTAATCAATGATAAAGAGAAAAAGTTTTGCCTGAACTGGTAGTATCATAGTAATAGCTTTAGCTTCTCAATATTAATTTAATAAATAATGCCATAGCTGTGTGGAGTCCCTTCAGGTAGAAGCCATTCGTTGTGTGTATTTGTGAATGATGATTCATTGCATTTGAATGTGGGACCAGTAGAGTAAGGTAAAGGAAGGATTTATGCTTGGATGGGAATGAAGTCTGAATTAGCTCAGTGGACAGAGCATTAGAATGGAAAGTTAAAGGTTCAGGGTTCGATTCTCGGTTCAGGCAAAAAAATTTCTCTTTACCATTGATTACAATAAATGAACTGTTTTTTACTTATTTCTATCATAGTAATAGCCATTTGATCTATGGTAATAGCTTTAGCTTCTCAATATTAATTTAATAAATAATACTATAGCTGGGTGGAGTCCCTTCATGTCTTCTTCAGGTAGAAGTCATTCATTGTGTGTATTTGTGAATGATGATTCATTGCATTTGAATGTGGGACCAGTAGAGTAAGGTAAAGGAAGGATTTCTGCTTGGATGGGAATGAACCTGAATTAGCTCAGTAGACAGAGCAATAGCACGGAAAGCTAAAGGTTCGGGTTTCGATTCCCGGTTCAGGCAAAATTTTTTCTCTTTACCATTGATTATGTATAGCACTTTACTTGCATAAACCTGAACAAATCAAATTACAAATAAATTACATCCTCCACCAGGGGCACAAGTGAGGCCGATATCAATGGCATGTTTCAATTTTTTGAAATCTCAATTTCTTCTAAAATATTGTGACATTAAGAATTAAATTAATTTTTTTTTTACCTCACCTCATATCCAGTCTTCTAATTAAAACAGTTTCAAAACCTAGGTGGTTTCATCTTCAGTAATATCTTGACCGATGTTATGTTGTTTTATGTTTATATCGATATTACAGATGATGAAACCACCTAGGTTCTGAAACCGGTTTAATTAGAAGACCGGTTATGAGGTGAGGTATAAAGAATTTTAATTTAAACCTTAAATTAAACTTCACAGTGCTTTTTCCTATAAAAGTTCAATTGTGACATTGTTGATCTTATATTTAATTAATGTTGGGAAGTAAACATTATGAGGTATAATCATTAAAATTCATCGGAGAACATATTGTTTAAACAACTCACCTCATGGGATTCATGCTTCCATGATATAGCGATTTCAAACATAGTCATGTTCATCATCAGCCATAACTCCGACTGACGAAATTCTTCGGCCGTCAACTATTCTATTGTCGCCATCTTCAGTGCTGCCATCTATGGTTGAATTTATGAACTTCGAAATCAATGTAATATAGTTTATTAGAACATCATAAAATTGGAAGAGATGCTAAACTTTTAAAACAAGTAGAGAAACCTTTGGAATTGACAGTTTGGGAAAGAATATGCATTCAGAAAAACAAAAATAGATCAATGAATTTTGATATCCCTAACGAAATTACATTGATTTCGAAGTTCATAAATTCAACCATAGATGGCAGCACTGAAGATGGCGACAATAGAATAGTTGACGGCCGAAGAATTTCGTCAGTCGGAGTTATGGCTGATGATGAACATGACTATGTTTGAAATCGCGATATCATGGAAGCATGAATCCTATGAGGTGAGTTGTTTAAACAATATGTTCTCCGATGAATTTTATTGTTGATCTGTTGTTTAAATTACCAACTTTTGATTTTACAGGTAGCAGCAAGACTCAAATAAGTCATATGGGATTTGAAGTCACGAATCATGTGTGCAGTGATCTCTCCAGATGTGCTTTCTCAAAGGATTGCTTTTGTGACTATTTGAGATATGGCTAATGAGATACTGTTTGGCATGTCTCAGAACTTCTAGATCTCGTTGCCATTTATATAAGACCGGATGGAGAATGTAGTCATTCAGTTGTCTGGCAGGCAACAAGGTAGTTGTGATCTGAATTGTGAAGAATAAAATAGTGTTGGAAGTTAGTGCTTCTGTGAAATAATCTATAAGAGAGACTGTTATGTGAAAGACTTAATCCAGAATAATCATATGTGACTGTAAAGAACATCAGTGTAAAGTAATAAATAAAATTGGAAAATTTTTATGTAAAACCAGTGTGAAGTTATATTTGAAGAGAAAAATTTATGCCTAGATTGGGGTTTGAACCCAAGGTCTCTAGTTTTATACACTCAGCTACTTAGGCCTCCAATCTGAAGGTGAATTTTTCTCTTATTTATACAATTCCCAAGCACCAAAAGTTTGAAGCTTTATTTAAGAAAAACTGAATCACTTCACATCATATCCTTCTTATTAGACCAGTTTCGCGACCTAATTAGGTTCCACTTTCAGTACTTTCATCACAGTTGTAAAGATGGCTGAAGATGAAAGGGATGTCGGCTGTGGTGTATAAACCGTCGCACACAATTTTCCACGTAATATTATTATGCCACTGATGTACTAAACACTTTTCAACCATTTATAATAACTTTTGGTACTATTTTAAACATTTTGGAACCATTTTATAAACATTTTTTACGATTTTTAAATATTTATAAATTACGCAAATATTGTACATCGAATTCTACAGATGCGGAAATGCTTCATGTAACATCCTCTAGGAGACTCTCACATCGCAGTTACCAACATTTGAAAATAATTCAAAACCATATTTAGTGTTAGTGTACGTAAAATTAATTTATAGTTTGTTAAATAATATCCATGTAAATTGTTTTGTTAGGTTAGGAAATAGGAAGTTAGTTTACGTCCATTTTTTTTTTTTGCATTTGGAAATAAGTAATATGCATGTAAACTGTTTTGTTAGGTTAGGAAATGGGAAATTAGTTTACGTCCATTTTTTTTAGCGCTTGGGAATTTATTCCCAAAGTTGGTAACGCCGATTTCAGAGCCATCTACTGGAAGCTACATTAACCATTACAGCAATTCCTGCAACTCGTGCATGCGCACTGCGATTCTATAGAACTTAGAAGAATTCATGTGCGACGGTTTATACACCTTATCCGAGACGTCTCTTGAAACTGCAGTTGCGTGCTTGAAGATCATGGAGTTTACGAGGCGAGATTTCACGACTCACTATTTATTAGTTATTAACTTGAAAACCTCATAATGTTATTTCCCATAATTAATTTATCACATGAAAATCTAGACTTGAGACTGTAATAAGCCTTCAGATCTTAATTTGTATGGATGATGATGAACTTGGGGTAATGCTAGCTGATAATTGAAACAGTTACATTCCTTTATTAAATATGTAGAAAATAAAACTATGAGGTTTCTTTTAATTATTAATGAGTTATATATTTTGACTCACCTCACATTTCTTCATTTTTATGCAGACTAGTTTCATCGTTTCTGTGTGACATTCTCGATGTATTACAACTGTTGCCTTGCAGTTGTTCATCCTGCAAGATGATTTCTGCTCCCTCTGCTGGCTGACCGATCAATTTTTTTTCTCTTTCACCGGGAATTTAACATACAGACTTGTGAACGTTCCCATGAGCAGAGAAAATTTTAAGAAAGAGAAAAACACATAAAAATAGCAAAAGAGAATGGTTTTCAGGAAAAGATGATTCATAAGAAAATAAATAAATTCAAACAAAAAACTGATAAATAAAAGTACTCTTCAGACAGATAAAGAAATTGGTAAAAAAAATCAAGAAATTTCAAAACATCCGTTAATATTTAATAAGTTTCAAAAAATTGTCAGCAAATTTAACATTAAATTAGCATCAAAAAATGATTACAGTTTGAATAAATTAATCAAAACCAACAAAAATGAAAAGAATGAAGATGGCAACAAATCAGGGATTTATCAAATTGATTGTAAAGATTGTGAAAAAATATACATAGGAGAGACAAAAAGGAACTTAAATACAAGATAGGAAGAATATCTTAGAAACGTTAAAAATGAAGAAATAGAAAAATCTGCAATAGCTGCACATGCATGGTCAGAAAAACACGGAATTGAAACTAAGGCAAAATTACTAAAACAGTTAGATCTAAGGAACTCAACAATTTGGCAGAAAATTTACATCTGCGAGAATAAAAAGAAAACCATGAATTTTGAAATTCCCAGTGAACGAAAAAAAAATTGATTTGGAAGTTTATTGGTCAGCCAGCAGAGGGAGCAGAAATCAACATGCAGGATGGACAACTGCAAGGCAACAGTCGTAATGCATCGAGAATGTCACACAGAAGCGACAAAACTAGTCTGCATAAAAATTAAGAAATATGAGGTGAGACAAAATATACATCACATTACTATCTCAGTCACTTGTCATGATAATGCTACCACTGTACAGTCAGAAAGATAAGAGAGTTAGTTATATTTAAAGAGAAAAATTATACGCTCAGACCGGGACTTGAACCCGGGACCCTTGGTTTTCTAGTGATTTGCAGTGACTGACTCTTCAAGAAATACGGCTACCAGATTGTGTATATAGTGCATGAATGTCAACACATAGCGCATGCGGGAGTTAATATAAAAATATTTGTAGCAATTGATTATACCACCAAAAAAAGAAACCACTGTTTGCACTTTCTTAAATGTATTTAGAAGCAAAGGCTTCAAAGCATTTGGTGGGCGGGAATTACAACGTATATAGAGAAAGATTTGCGTTTAGATCGGTACTTGCTCAGGTAGCTCAAATGGTAGAGCACTTGGACTAGAAAACCAAGGGTCCCGGGTTCAAGTCCCGGTCTGAGCGTATAATTTTTCTCTTTAAATATGATTTATCCATCATTGAGATGTATGAAATTAATAATAAAAACATCGAGAGTTAGTTATATTAGATAATTAATGGTAAAGATTAAAAAATCACCAAGACCAGGAATAGAATCAATCTAAAAAAGAAGATAAAATATGAAATGAAGTGATATATTTTTAATAGTCTCTGTTTTAATAACTGTCTTAATCATTCCATATATCACATGATATATTCATATTCATATATATATATATATATATATATATATTTACCTTCATAAGAATTGCTAACATGTAACCATACAAACTAGGACAGTTAATTACACAAATGAAATTCCATCCTACATGTGTGTCTCCATTGCACATTTTGTGTTACAAGTTTCTGCATCAAGCAAATAAACTACAGTAATTTATGAGGGGAATCATAAAACTAACACAAATTATTTATTAATTACATTAATGTGGTCTACTTTGAATTTATGCAGACTTTGACAGCACAAAAGATATGAGGGTCCTCTAGTGAAAAAAGAGGTGAAAAGTTTTCCACAACATGAACTCAGATATAAGGCCGTTGGACATCAGTTGTGAACGTAATACAGCATTGAGAATGTCACAAATGAAGTGACGAAACTCGAGTATGTGTGGGAGTTATGAAATATGAGGTGAGTGAAGAAACAAATAAACAATATGAACTCAGATATTGAACTTTTATAGGAATAAATCACTATGAGGTTTAACTTAATATAAAATCAAATGTTTCATACCTCTCCTCACATTAATCTTCTAAGTAGATCGCGATTCCAAGACCATTGCAGTCCCATCTTCAGTACTATCTTGATGACATGTTATGTCGATCGGAAGAACAATTTCTTCCCTCTGTTGGTGGACCGATAAACCTATGGATTAGGTCAGGATTCACAGGAATTTCGAAGTTCATAAGTTTTTCTGAATGTGGATTTTTCCCCAAACCATGAGTTCCTTTTGTTTATCTATTTGTTTAATTAAACTGGCTTTTGATTCAATTAAATGTTTTTCAGACCAAGCATGAGCAGCTACTGCTGACTTTTCCACTTCTCCATTTTTGACATTTCTAAGATGTTCTTTCACCCATGTTTTCAAATTTCTTTTTGTTTTTCTTATATACATTTTGTCACAATCCCTGCATTTGATCTGATAAATTCCTGATTTGTTTTCTTCTTCAATTTTTCCATTTTTTATTGATTTTAATTATCTTATTAAAGCTATATTCATTCTTTGGTGTCAATCTTATATTAAACATTTTGAAACTTGTAGTGTTATAACATCAGTCGTCAAGATGGTACTGAAGATGGAACTGCTATGGTCTTGAAATCGCGATCTACTTAGAAGATTAATATGAAACATTTGATTTTATCGTGAACTCAGATGCCCATGTGTGCAGATAGAAGAAGAAACTCTCATTTCAGAAATGAAATTCTTTTACATGGCTTAAATATATAATATGGGACCTGCAGCCTTACATCATTTCCAAATAAATCAAACAATTATTAAACTCTTAAAAATGAACTGACCCTTGTCATATTTGAACCTGCAAACTTTAAAAAATCAGAGGCAAGAATGGTAAGAACATGTTTCAAAACAATTCTGTTTTGAAACATGTTCAAGAACAAATCAACATTAATATTGAGGTAAGATGTCCAGACCAAAAATAATATAATTAAAATAACCTCAAAATATAACTTCCTAAAATTAAATATTAAGAATGGTAAGCACTAGGACCAACCATAAGTTAACGGTGAGGTAATTTTGTTAGGTTTTTAAGTTTAAGACTAAACTCTTTTACAATATAAATATATAAAATGATAAACAAGGTATCCATTTTGAAAATGAATAACAATAAACCACATCCATTGAAAATAAATACAGTTAATTAAAATTAAGTACTAAAACAGTACCGACATAATAAAGAATCGACAGTCATGACAATAGCTGACGATGGGAATGATGTTTCCCGATAGTGCAGTTCTGTGTTAAAAAACATAGATGTACATGGTAAGAAGAATTCACGATTCATTTAATTTTTATTAAGAAAACCTCATAATGTAAAAATTCTCAACTTTATTATATGAAATTAAAACAGTAACTGAACCCACTTATATAGAAGAGAAAATTGGCCGGTGACAAGTTAAGAAGTAAGGAATATAACCATTGTGGAGAATAATCATCATCTTAAGGTATGACAACTTCAAAAGTGAAAGTTTTGGCCTTCTTAACAATCCTCCTCCATGCCAATTTGTCTCTTGCCGTATTCAAATTAGTCACTTTCATTTTCTTTATATTGCTCATTGTGTCATCCTCCGATCTGATCTTCGGTCTTCCAACAGCTCTGCCTACTATAGGTTTCCATTTGTAGAGTTTTTGACCAGTCTCTGATCATCCATTCTTATCAAATGTCCAAGCCAACCAATTTTGTGAGATCTTATATGGTTTACTATATTCTGATTTTTTATTAATTTGTTTAGTTCGTTACTTGTTTTGGTTCTTCAACAGTTATCAGTTCCTCTATTTGATCCAAATATTCTTCTTAAAATATTTGTTTCAAAAATTAGTAATTTCTGTTTTATTGTTTCTTTTAGGATCAAGTAGAAATTAAAACAATTACAGATTGAAGAAAAATTAAAATAAAAAAAAAAGACAATTGAGGTAGTATGAACATACAGTAAAAATGTAATAAGAGGAGTAGAAAACTAAGTAGGCAATGGATGCAAGGACGCAATTGAAAAGAGGAAAGCAAGGCTGCCAAGGAAATGCATGTGGATGATATAAAGAAATAAAAAATTGAAAGAAGAAATGGAAAAGGGTTTGGAGAATTAAAGAGAATGATAAAAGAACAAGGTGTGATTGAAGCAGCCCCAACACTGTATGAAGAAAGGAAAAGAGGAAGCAGAAAATGAACTACATAATTAATAAATATGAAATTATTGTATTGTCACGGGTCCTCTACAAGTATACAAAGTTTCAAGCCGATCCAATGATTTTAAGTGGGTGAAAATCGCGTTGAAAGATTCCGTTACATAGATAGATAGATACAGGTCGAGCTAATATAAAGCGTTTATATATTAAATTTGGGAATTTTTAACATTATGAGGTTCAATTAATAATAATTAAATGAATCGTGATTTTTTCTTACCTCATACATCTATGTTTCTTTAAACACTGTGTTTAAAGAAACATAGATGTATGAGGCAAGAAAAAATCACGATTCATTTAATTATTAATATAAAGCGTGTAAAAATAGTTCAGGTTTTTCTTAATAAATGATAAATGAAAGTAGTTAATGATTTGCAGGAAGTCAATTAAGTCTATTTGTAATTCATAATAACATATACGCACACTTTCTTTGTCTCCAACAAAAACATTTTAGGGTATGAAGTTTGTAGTGTTTTAAAAATAATAAAGGCTTACTTGAAAAGTCAAGGATGCTACAGCTTGCGACATTTTTCCTTCTTTGCATGCTGCCACTGCTTCACTGAGTCTATGTTGCTTCAAACCACTAATGTCGGAATTTCGCTTCCTCAAACATGTCCACGGTAATCTTCCTGCCTCTACCAAACGTGCTTTTTCACGAAATAGAGTAGTTTTTGGAATCTGGAACAAGATATGGGAATACCTATAAATAGATTCAATTTTCTCAAATGATTCTTAGTCACCTATCTTTTTGAGGTTTGGTTGTTCCTTGAAAACAGATTATTATCCATTACTGGCTTGCTAGGCCTGGCATAACTTCAATGGAGCCCCAGTTAGCTGTCTTTTCAGAGTTCTTACTTAGGCTTCTCAGTTACTCTGGCATAACAGAGACAAAATGTCTCCACTATGCATCACCCCAGCAAGTTTTCATCTTCGTAAATTAATGAATCATATTTTTACATCTTACTTCATATTTTATGTTTCTTTAAACACGGGTACTAGTTTTTAAGAGAAGGATCTCTCTCATTTTCAACCGACATTATTTCCCATATTTAACTATGAAAGTTTTCTCCTACTTAATGTTGCTCACCTCACAATGTGAATGTAGCAGTCGATCTGTGTGAGACCTAGAAGTCAGATGATTTATAGATGGGAAAAAACAAGAAAGAAGAATGTAGAGTAGAGGATTTGAATGAATGAAAATGAAGTAAGAGAAGAATGGATTGACAGAGATAGATAGAGAACAGGAACAGGACTTGATTTCAAGTTTCATCAAATCACCAGATGGCAACGTTATACAAGAAGATAAAACAAAAATCCGGTAGTCATGATATCAGCTGAGAATGAGAGGGACAGCTCTTGAAAACTGCAGCTCCCATATTAAAAAAAAATGATTAGTTAAGAATATACACATTCATTAATAGATAGAGAATTTTGCTATTGAATTAGAAGAGAAAACCAAATCCTATTTTTGGACCCGTATATAATTAGAAATGAACAGCAACAACAAATTGAATTGAATATCCACAGTAAAGATACCTATACAAATAATTACAATAAATCTCTAGGTTTTAATCATAATGCACATAAACATGGTTTAATAATACAAATATAAAAACCAAAATAGCTCACGATTTGGGGAAAAAATGTCCATATTCAAAAAATCAAGAAACAAAAATTAATGATATTTGAAGAGAAAAATTATACGCTCAGACCGGGATTTATAATGTAATGTATAATTCCCAAATATCTCTTCATAATAAAGGAGCCGCCATTTGCAAAGATAGAAGCAAAGGCTTCAAAGCAGTTGGTGGGCGGGAATTACAACGTATATAGAGAAAAATTTGCGTTTAGATCGGTACTTGCTCAGGTAGCTCAGATGGTAGAGCACTTGGACTAGAAAACCAAGGTTCCCGGGTTCAAATCCCGGTCTGAGCGTATAATTTTTCTCTTCAAATATGATTTATCCATCATTGAGATGTATGAAATTAATAATAAAAACATCGAAAAATTAATGAACTTTAATTGAGACTGAAAACATCTTACCTCAAATTGATGTTGGTTATTCTCGCGAACATGTTTCGATATAATCTTCTATAACATCTTCAGTTTGTCCAGTTTGGATTATATCAAAACATGTTCACGAGAATAACCAATATTAATTTGAGGTAAGATGTTTCCAGTCTCAATAAAACTTGATTAAAAGAACCTCAAAATTACTCCTAAAATAAACCATTAAAAATTAATTAATTTTTAAATTCTCAGGGAAATTGAATTAATTTGGATGTTCATCGGTCTACCAACAGATGGAGTAAGAAGCAGTGCTCCACTCCTGGAAGACAGAACATAGGTCATGAAATTACTGATATTGAAACCAACTAGGTTTTGAAACTGGTCTAATAAGACGGAATATGAGTTGAGGTGAACAGAATGTATTTTTATTTTAAATTTTCAATTTATATTTGCTTTCTATTAAGTAGGAATTTGCCTAAAAAATTAAGGCTACTTATAACTACAAGGTTATTTTCCTGAGAAGTGACTGGAATATGATCTGTGGCTGGTAAAGTATAAATCAAAGCAATTACATTAAAATTAAGCAAATACCTGAAACTCATGTGACACTTTGGTAAGATTTTCTCCTCTTTCTAAAAGCTTTTACTGCAGCTTGTTTCTTCTCTATTCCATATGATTGTTTCATTTTAGCACGGCGACTCATTGTGTAACTACCTACTTCTTTTTGAACACGTCGCCACAAGACTGTCTTTGGGATTTTGAAAAGTTCAGCTGCTTGTTGTAAACTTGCACCATCTATTAACCAAAAGAACAGTAATAAATAAAAGAAAAATATTAAGGCATCCATATATTAATATTGCAATGGTTTGCAAATGGGATTTATATTCAAAAATATGTATGTTTTTAAGAAAAATCTATGAAGGGAGTTAACATTATGAGGCAATTCACAATTTATATAAATGAGACTAAAATAAATGTTTACATCTCATCTCATAAAACTCCATGATTCTCATAGGAACAGTTTCTGAAACTGTTGCTTCTATCATCAGCCAAAACTCTGAATGCTGAACTTCCGCTGTCGTTGTCAACTTTCAAACTGGCATCTGGTCCTAATTTTATGAACTTTGAGATCAAATCCTTCTCCCTGGGTCATGGATCTATATTTGTTCTTATGAATGTATATCTTCTACCAAACTGTTACTTCCAAAGGCTTCTCTAAATGTTTCAAAATGTTTCTTTTCCAATTTTGTGATTTTCTAGTAAACTATAAGCTGCAATTTCCGATTTTTCAATTTTTATATTATTATATTCCTGAAGTGTTTTTTTAGTGCAAGAGTCTAAATTTCTTTAGTTTTAATTATTCTGAGTTGTTTTTTGATTCACCTCATATTTCTTGACTTCTTTCGTTCTTCCTATGTATACTTTATTGCAGTCATTGCAATTGATTTGATAAATTCCAGATACTGAATATTCAATAAAATCATTATTACATTACCACCAATAAACAAATTTAGTCTGATTAAGTTATGTAGGTAGGAAATAACACTATGAGGTTTATTTTAGTTTATGTTGAGTTGTTTTTGACTCGCCTCCATTGAGGTGAGTCAAAAACAACTCAACATAAATTTAGCCAGGATAATCTTCAAAAAACTAATATAAAAAATCTGGATTTATTAAATTAGTTGCAGCTCATAACCTTACGTCTTAACTCCATCAGATAAAATAAATAAATAAATGAATAAAATACAAATAAAAATAAATAGTTAGCTAGACAATCATAAAACTGAAAAAGAAGCTAATCTTTTGAAACATTCGGTGAAATTAAGTTATGTAAAACAAATATGAAGAAAATAAGAAACATTAATAATAAAAATGTTGTTTTTTCAAAGTCAGACAAAGGGAATAATTTGGTAATTTTGGATAAAGATGATTATAATGATAGGATGGAGAATTTATTAAAGGGGGAAGAATATGAAGAAATTAAAACAAATCCTCTCGCAAAAACAATTAAAGAAGTTGAAACCAACCTAAAATCAATTAAAAAATTATGACACAAAAGGAAAAGTTTAAATTAAAAATACCAAATCCCAGAAACCCCAACATTCATGGTCTTCCTAAAATCCACAAGACGGAAAGAAAATGAGACCTATCTCCAACAATATCAATTCACCGACATATAACATATCCAAATGGCTTAACAATAAATTTAAAGGTATGGAAAAATTTGAAAATTTAGCAGTAGAAAATTTCTTACCAATTAGTTGAGAAATTAGAAAATGTAGAAATAGAACCTTCAGAAAGATTGGTCTCATTTGATGTTACTTCATTATTCACAAACATACCGACTGACACAACTTTGAAAATTTTAGAAAAATGGTTGAAAGAAAACAAATTAGATGATGATAGCGTTAAAGAATACATAAAACTAACAAAATTATGCTTGAATCAAATGTTCTTCACCTTTAGAGGAAAATACTTTAGACAAAAATCAGGACTCGCAATGGGAAATCCATTATCACCATTCTTAGCAGACATGTTTATGGGGAATTTTGAATGTCATGTAACTAAAGCACATCCGTTGATGTTTTAAATTTTGGAGAAGATATGTAGATGATATCATAGCAATAGTAAAAGAGAAACAATTAGAAGATGCCATTAAACTGTTAAATATTCAAAATAAAACAATCAAATTTACAATGGAAATAGAAAATAATCATGAAATACCATTTTAGACCTTAAATTGATTAGGAAAGAAGAAAAAAAGAAAATAGAATTTGGAATCTACAGAAAAGAAACTCACATCGACAATTATATAAAAGCTACTGGATTTAACCATTTTTCACACAAACAGGCAGTATTTAATAGTTTAACACACAGACTTGTGAATGTCCCCATGAGCAAAGAAAATTACAATAAAGAGAAAGAACACATCATACAAATTGCTAAGGATAATGGTTTTCACAAGAAAATGATACACAAGAAAATAAATAAATTTAAAGAACAAAAAGTCATCAATGAACGTACTCTTCAGACAGATAAAAATATAGGCAAAAAATTCAAGAAGTTCACATACCATCCTTTCGTATTTGACAAGTTTCAAAAAATTTTCAACAAATTCAACATTAAATTAGCACCAAAAAATGATTACAGCTTAGGTAATTAATAAAAACCAACAAAAATGAAAAAATTGAAGACTGCAAAAAATCGGGAATTTATCAAATTAATTGTAAAGATTGTGAAAAGATATACATAGGAAAAACAAAAAGGAATCTAAATACAAGATTAAAAGAACACCTCAGAAATGTTAAAAATGGAGAAACCGAAAAATCTGCAATAGCTGCACATGCCTGGTCAGAAAAACATAGAATAGAAACCAAAACAAAATTACTTAAACAATTGGAAAAACCGAAGGAACTCACAATTTGGGAAAAAATTTACATATGCAAGAATGAAAATACAACTATGAATTTTGAAATACCCGGTTATAAAGAAAGAGGCCTGATTTGGAAATTCTTCGGTCGGCCACCAGATGGCGCGGAGGTCAGTCTGCAGGATAGAAGGCCGTTGGACGTCAGTTGTGAACATGACGCAGCATTGACAATGTCACGAATTACGTGAAGAAACCCTGGGTCTGCTATAAATTATGAAGTATGAGGTGAGTGAAATGATAAAAAATAAACAATATTCGGTGAAATGCTTGGAATTAACAGTTTGGGAATAGATATAAATTCAGAAGAACATGAGCTAAAACTTTTCTCTTTGACATTTTATGCACTTGTATTCCATCTTTTTTTAACAGTCTATTTAAATATCTTATACTCCATGGAAAATTAATTAATTTCTAATTACAGGTAAAAGTTTTCTCACCATTGGAACTTTCTTTTCGACAATATAAAAGTGATATATAGTGTGTTTGGTAACATGCCTATCAAAATCATCTACATATATAGTTATTTTCTGAGGCCAAGTTAAACTTTTTTTCTGGGAGTTAATACTGGTTCACCAGCATGGTTGGAATTTCTTTCCATGTTCTTTCTCATTATTTGTTTCACTGTAAATTCCACTCACTAATCCTGCACGGTATGCCACTAACTTAGTAGTTCCAATGGTGAGAAATTAATTAATTTTCCATGGAGTATAAGATATTTGAATAGACTGTTAAAAAAAGATGGAATATAAGTGGATAAAATGTCAGTTAAAGAGAAAAGTTTTATATTTGAAGAGAAAAATTTTTGCCTAGACCGGGACTCGAACCCAGGACCCTTGGCTTTCCGGGCCAAGTGCTCTACCAACTGAGCTACCGAGGCGAGTTACGATCTAGACGCAAATTTTTCTCTTATGTACGTTGTAATTCCCTCGCGCCAAATGCTTGAAACCATAGCTTCTATCTTGCAAATGGCGGCTTCTTAGTTAAGAAGATATTTATTGGGAATTTAACACTACTTTATAGCCAGTAGGGCTTCTATTGACGATTTTTATTATTAATTTAACACTTCTCATTATTTTTCTCTTCAAATATAATTTATCCTTCTATGAGAAGTGTTAAATTAATAATAAAAATCGTCAATAGAAGCCCTACTGGCTATAAAGTAGTGTTAAATTCCCAATAAATATCTTCTTAACTAAGAAGCCGCCATTTGCAAGATAGAAGCTATGGTTTCAAGCATTTGGCGCGAGGGAATTACAACGTACATAAGAGAAAAATTTGCGTCTAGATCGTAACTCGCCTCAGTAGCTCAGTTGGTAGAGCACTTGGCCCGGAAAGCCAAGGGTCCCGGGTTTGAGTCCCGGTCTAGGCGAAAATTTATCTCAAATATAATTTATCCTTCTATGAGAAGTGTTAAATTAATAATAAAAATCGTCAAGAAAAGTTTTAGCTCAGTCAGTAGAGTATTGGCCTAGAAAGCCAAAGGTCCTGGATTCAAGCTCCAGTCTGAGCATATAATTTTTCTTCAAATATAAAAAATAGAAAAGTTTTAGTTGAAAAAGCTTATATCATTGCCTGGCGACATCATTATATGCTTCGAAAGTACTCCACACCCCACATCCAATGTTGAAGAAGACTGAGGTCTCAGGTACTATATTTTTATATTATAAATATTACATAGTGACCGCAATGGTGTTTCGTCATGGATTTTAAAAGTATCCATGCTACATTATAATTCATAATATCTCTCCTTCAGTAGCGTCAATCAACAACCTCCAGCCCACATTCCTTCCATGTCCATTGAGCTTATACCCTCTCGACATATGTAGGAATTTAATCCAGGCATCTGGTTAACAATCTACAGATTAAGAATTTTAAATCAACACCCCTTCTAGCCCCAAACTAAAAATTTTACAATTAAAATTTTCAATCTTGCTGGGTATTGAAATTGGACCTATTAATGAGGAAGTCAATCACCTGAGTGGACAGTGGACCTTATTCAAAATACCTTAGATTTAAATTCCAAGACAGGCCAACTTTACTATCTTTTTATAAAATATTTTCCCTTATTCCTTGAGAAAATATTTACACAGAAATTATTCATGAATTAATGAGTCAATTTTTATATCTTACCTCATAGTTTATGTTTTCTTAAACACGGGAACTGCAGTTTTCAAGAGGAAACATCCCTCCCATTTTCAATCGACATTATGACTACCGGATTTTCATTGGAATCTCCATCTATAACATTGCCATCTGGTGTTGATTGATAAACTTTGGTGTTGATTTGATGAACTTTGAGATCATTGGGATTTTCGAAATTCATGGATCTAAATTTGTTCTTCTGAATATATATCTTCTCCCAAATTGTCAATTCTAATGGTTTTTCCAAATGTTTAACAAGTTTGGCCTCTTTTTCAATTTTATGACTCTCCAACAAACTATGTGCTACAATAGCTTATTTTTCAATTTCACCATTTTTAATATTTCTAGTGTTCCTTTGTGTGAGTGTCCAAAATATTTTTTTTTTATTTTCCCTATGTATACTTTATTACAGTCTCCATGAATTTCAAAATTCCTGATGAACGGGACCTGAGCTCGAAGTTCATCAAATCAACACCATATGGCAACATTATAGATGGAGATTCCAATGAAAACCCAGAAGTCATAATGTTGGTTGAAAATGGGAGGGATATTTCCTTTTGAAAACTGCAGTTCCCGTGTTTAAACATGAACTATGATATAAGATATAAAAAATGACTCATTAATTCATGAATTAAAAACCTCATAATATTATTTTCCATATTTAACTATGAAGAGAAATTATTATAAAAGTGCAATAGGAAATAACAATATGAGATTGTTCTTAATAAATAATGTGAATCTGGTCATCTTACCTCATAAATCTTGATGTTTCATTTGACATGTTTTGGAAAAAATAGAAAAATCTACAGTAGCTGCCCATGCCTGGTCAGAAAAACACAACATTGATGTAAAAACTAGATTATTAAAACAGTAAACACTAAAGAGCTCACCGTTTGGGAGACCTATATCCAGAAAAATAAAAATAAGAATATGAATTTTGAAATTCCCAAAGAAAAAGATTTGATTTACAAGTTCTTTGGTCAACCAGAAGATGGAGTGGGAGTCGACATCCAGGGCCAACAACATAAAAATCAACAGTCTGAACAACCTGATGATAGTATGGACAACATAATGAAACATTTCATTTTATCAACCAGCAGGATACTACACAACAAATTTTGATGCAGAAGTAACGGCTATTCATATTTCACTCCAACAATTACTATACAGAATAAATAAATTTCAAAATGCGGTCATACTCTCTGATTCTAAGGCAGCAATATATGCAATAAATTCACACAAAATGAAGTCAATACAAATTAAAGAGTGCTACAAAATGATTCAACAACTCCAAAAACTACAGAAAAGAATTCAATTGCAATGGATACCTGCACATTGTGGAATTGCTGGAAATGACACTGCTGATTTTCTTGCCAAAAAAGGCTCCAATTTAATTCAGAATACTACTAAAAGCTTACCTTTCACATCCATAAAAAGAATAGTTAAAAACAAATATAAAATCAAACAAAACCAAGACCTATGTAATAAAGCCAAAGACAAAAAATGGAATATTTTAGTAAAGAAGCCAGATATTATTCCAGAATTTCCACGTAAAACTACAGTAGCAACATTTAGACTGCTTACAGAACATGACTATTTAGCCAAACATTTATATAAAATAGGAATCTACACGAATCCAAATTGTCCTCTATGCAATAAAGACGAAGAAATGAATGAAGAACACCTACAAACCTGTGAAGTATTACCTGTTGGATCCACAATAGAGAAATATTGGAGAGCAAGAACGCTAATGGCTTCGGTGCCAAGGCCCAGCATTTGAAAACAACACATAATGAAACATCAAGATTTATGAGGTAAGATGACCAGATTCACCTTACTTAAGAGAAATTATTACCTGAAACTGCACGGATTGCTGCTTGTATTTTTTCGCCAGAATGCTCTTGTCTTGTAAGTGTAAGTGGAATACCTTGTGCTCTTGCTCTTACATACAGGGTTGATCGTGGTATATGGTAAGTTGTAGAAGTTTCCATCAGACTTCTTCCTGCACGAAGATCTTCCAGAGCTGCCAATAACATGCCTTCACTATTCACAAATTCAGTATCATTAATGTATATCTGTTCATCTCATAAGGCACACGTAGTTACATACTTGAACCTATATTAGTTTGATTTATTTGTGGATGTTTCACTAAATTTTACAGAAATGACCCCTGAACATTAGAATCACATTCAGGAGGCATATTACTATTACTGATATTATTATTTTTATAATGGTGATATTCCTTAATACAAAGGTTTATCTCTTTAATAAAAAAATTTGTTTTATATACATATATATATATATATATATATGTGTGTTATATTGCAGATTTTTGCGGATATAAGTATGAATATGAAAGTTTTCTTGGCTTTTCCGCATCTTGGATTCAATTTCGGCCTCTGGCCACTGATCCCGATGTTTCGGCATGATCCCACATGCCATTACCAAGGAATGATAAGTTCGAGTCTAGGTTTAGGTCTTATATAATAAAATACATAGAGTTTTCGCTGTGGACCACAGCTTGAAATTTCTCCCAGAGAAAATTATCTGCCATATTAAAGTGCAAGACAAAGAAACAGAAACCAGAATCCAGCCCAATGTACGGAGCAGATGTACACCCCTGCAGAGGGTGGAGAGAGGCAGGCACGGCTAAGACAGCAGGTAGTGAGGGTTTTCCAGTCTGCCAATATAGGAGTTGTATTACTTCCCTATAGTTTAAATGAGATATTTGGCGCTTGATTTTAGTGTCTTGCAGTTAAAAATGGCAGATTTTTTTTTTGTTTTTGGATATGGCCTTTGTACATCACAATACTTCTTTGGAAGAAATTTCAAGGTATGTTTCGGCATGCAATGGTTGACAGTTCCCTTGTTAGACCATATTTGGAACCTTATTCATTTCCATCCTCAGTACTTTCATGACCATTGTTATGTCGCCTTGAAGAGCTACCTGTGCATGCTCTGTTGGTAGACTGAAGAATCTCAAAATCAAATAATTTTCCCTGGGAATTTCAAAGTTCATTAACTTCTCCATTTCAAAAAGGAGGAAAATGAAAAGGAGAAAATAATGAACTTTGAAATTCCCAGGGAAAAATTACTTGATTTTGAGGTTCTTCCAAATACCAACAGAGGGAGCAGAAGGCAGCCCTTCAAGGTGACATAACAACTGCCATGAAAGTATTGAAGATGGAACTTAATAAGGTCCCAAACCAATCTAAGAAGAATATGAGGTGAGGTGATACAATTTTACTTAGAAGAACTAATATCAAGTGACTATCCAACTGCAAAATGGGGTCAAGATTGACTCCAAAAGAGAATATTAGATAGATAGTGAAACCAGAATGGGCCACTAGACCAGTAAACTTAACCTTTATATGAAAATGAAATAGAAAAATACAAACCTATAATACTTTTTACTTGCTTCTCTTCTATGTTTCTTTTTCTTTTCCTCTTCATCTTTTTTGTCCATATTATTTTGCTCTTTTGAATCCTACAAAAAATTATTACAATTTTAATTAATCATCCTTGGAGGATAGAATAAAATAGTATGGCCAAATGAATACTGGAAGGATAACAAAACAAGCACTTGAATTTAAATTTTAAAATAAAATTCTTTCCATCTCACCTAATATCCTGTATTGTAATTAGACCATTTTTATAACCTTACTGGTTGCATCTTCAGTAGTTACACGATCGATGATCTGTTGTCCAGAAGCATTGCTTCTTATTCAATCTGTTGGTCGAACTTTGAACTTCCCAATCAAATCAATTTTCCCGGGAATTTCGAAATTCATTAATTTTTCTTTCTTAGCTCATAAACAGTGAGCTCCTTAGGTTTCTCTATTTATTTTATTAAATCCAATTCAAAAAACTAAGAAAGAAAAATTAATGAATTTTTAAAATTCCTAGAGGTTGACTTGATTGGAAGGTTCATAGGTGTACCAACAGATCTGGACGACAGAACATCAGTCATGTAGCTTCTGAATATGTAACCACTAAGGTTACGAAATTGGTCTAATTAGAAGTCAGGATATGAAGTGAGGTGGAAAGAAATTTATTTTAAATTTTAGGTTAAACCTCATAGTAATATTTTCTATAATAGTTTAATAGTTAAATTTAAATTAGGAGATAAGAGACCTATAGAGACACAGATGAGAAAGACAAGAAAACTGTCAAGAAAAAAGAATTGAACGGAGTGTCAAGGAAAGAAGAACTGAATGAATGGAAATGATGGAAGAACATGATTATTCAGTGAAAATGAGTGATTGTGTCAGTGGAACCTTTTGTGCAGAACTTGGTCCCCAGAATGGGGACATAAGACTAGATGAAGAAGAAAAATAAATATTCTTAAATGTAGATTAACTTGAGTTTTTGTAAAAAAATCGTAATACTGTATTATGTTGTGTAATATTCCTTTCCACTTATTAATTGTCATTAATTAATTTTTTTAACAACTTTCAAATTTATGTTTTGGTCTTCCTTTAGGTCAAAGTCATACTTGTTGTTTCAGCATTTCCTAATACCTTAATCATGCAATTATTCTTGACATAATTCTGTGGCCATAGGGTAAACATACATAAGTCTGAAAACATAAATTTTCACGAGAGTTTACTAATATTCAAATAACTTATTAATAATCAGAGATTTGCATTACTTCTGATCAAGAGATATCTACCATAAGAAATTAGCTATCACTTAGGAACTTTACCCTTATGATAGAGGAAGAAAAATGCTGTATTTCTGACATATTAATCTACAAAATAAAGGTAATTAAAATTGGACTTATGTACTTTTACCCTAATACCACAGAATTTTTCTTACAATACTCCTGTTTTATTAAAATATCCTATTCACTATTTGTTTTAATATCCCACAAACCATCATCTAGTATTGAACTTTATAGGATATAGATAACTATTATATTATTTGGAGTCTGTTTAAATTACCTCAATATTAATGTTTTTTTTCTTGACAACATTAATGTTGAGGTAAGATAAATAGACTCCAAATAATATAATTAAAAGAACCTCAAAATATTACTTCCTAAAATAAAACATTATAGATAATTATATTAAATATATTGACGATTTTTATTATTAATTTAACACTTCTCATTGAAGGATAAATTATATTTGAAGAGAAAAATTTTCGCCTAGACCGGGACTCGAACCCGGGACCCTTGGCTTTCCGGGCCAAGTGCTCTACCAACTGAGCTACCGAGGCGAGTTACGATCTAGACGCAAATTTTTCTCTTATGTACGTTGTAATTCCCTCGTGCCAAATGCTTGAAACCATAGCTTCTATCTTTGCAAATGGCAGCTTCTTAGTTAAGAAGACATTTATTGGGAATTTAACACTACTTTATAGCCAGTAGGGCTTCTATTGACGATTTTTATTATTACAACGTACATAAGAGAAAAATTTGCGTCTAGATCGTAACTCGCCTCGGTAGCTCATTGGTAGAGCACTTGGCCCAGAAAGCCAAGGATCCCGGGTTCGAGTCCCGGTCTAGGCGAAAATTTCTCTTCAAATATATATTAAATATATATTTAATTACTTATTTTAGGAATTCTCACTATGAGGTATATTCATTAAGGTAGAATATTTTTATCTGTGTGTCAAACTATTGAACGCTGCCTTTTTGTGGGTAAAATGGTTGAATCCTGAAGCTTTAATATATTTAATAACTATTAAAGCTTCAGGATTCAACCATTTTACCCACAAAAAGGCAGCGTTCAATAGTTTGACACACAGATTAGTAAATATACAAAGAAAATTACGAAAAAGAAAAAGAATACATAATGTTGCAACAGAAAATGGCTTTGAAGAAAATATGGTATACAAGACAATAAATAAATTTAAATGACAAAAATTAATTAATAAAAGCACACTTATAAAACAAACAGAAGAAAAAGTAAAATTCAAGAAATTCACGTACCATCCATTGAAACACCACAAGTTTCAAAAAATTTTCAAAAAGTATAATACAGTGCGATCAATATAGTATTGAACAGCAGACACGGGGTTAGTGCTGTGTGGTGATGAAGGCTTGTACGTGCAAACACGGGACTTGAAATGTGCGCAGACTCAGCAGTATACAAAAGCACATCCCAAGCATTCATGGTCGCAGTCATATTGTGTACTTAGAATGGATAAGGTGCTTGCTCACATTTCTTGTGTACTGAATGGCGTGTGTATATAAGTTATTTTAATTTTAAAATTTGTATCTTATAAAACAGGCGTGTATAAGTGTAAATTGAATGACATGTGTATAAGAATAAAGTGTAAACTATATAATGGCTAATAATTTTTCTACTGAACAACGTGTATTTATTTATGATCAATATTTGTTAATTCAGTCTGTCAGACAAGTACAAAGACTTTTTGAAACACGATTCCCGGGTGTAAAAATTCCCCCACGTTCAACAATCCATAATCTGTACAACAAATTTTATAAATAGGTGTCAAAAATGTACAGACAACAAAGGTGAACAGTTCCAGCACCTGCTTCAATAAAGTTGGTAAGTATGACAATTTGTAAAATAGTTACGAAAATGTGTGTGGTAGTATCACAGTGATTCTATGCTGTGCGTTCCCCGCCGCGAGTTCATCAGCAGTATATAGTGAAATCCCTGCATCTGCTGTCCAGTGCAATACTGATGATCACACTGTATAAAGATTGGCACCAAAGAATGAATACAGCCTAAATAGGATAATTGAAACCAATAAAAATGAGAAAATTGAAGAAGAAAACAAATCAGGAATTTATCAGATCAAATGCAGGGAATGTACATAAGAAAAACAAAAATGAATTTGAAAACATGGATGAAAGAACATCTTACAAATGTTAAAAAAGGTGAAGTGGAAAAGTCAGCAGTAGCTGCTCATGTTTGGTCTGAAAAACATCTAATTGAATCAAAAGCCAGTCTAATTAAACAAATAGAAAAACAAAAAGAACTCACAGTTTGGGAAAAAATCCACATTCAAAAAAACAAGAAAGAAAACTTATGAACTTTGAAATTCCTACGGATTCTGACTGGATCTGGAGGTTTATCAGTCCTCCAACAGAGGGAAGAAGTAGTTCTTCTGATCGACATAACATGAGTTATCAAGAAAGTACTGAAGATGAAGCCGCCAAGGGTTTGAAACCGCAGTTTACTTAGATGACTAGATATCAGGTGATCCAAAGATCCATTAATTATAGTGAGTACTTACAAATCTCAGAATCCACTTACAGGTTTGCAGGCATCAACTGCAGTCTCCACAATTATATTTTCAGAAGTATCCATAAAAATATTGACAGTTTCAGTCTGTGGAACTTCTGACAAAGAATCAACAGCTTCAGTCTCATTCTGGCTTGTATCCAACTCTAATACTGCAGCACTAGATTCATCAACTGTCTCACTACTGAGAGCTGGTAAATGGCTACTAACCTAATAAAAAACAAAATTAGTAATTGTTTAGCTTATTACGATAGTTACAGTGTATCCAGAAAGTCACTCTGCAGCAAAATAAAAATGGAATAGTATACACTGGAAATTATCAGTTATGTTGGTCAGAAAGAACAGAGGCCTGGTTCGACATCGGAGAAAGAATTTTTAATTTTTGCATAAATTTGCATATCCTTTATGTTTTTATTATTAATTTAACAGTTCTCACAATTAATAATAAAAACATCATTAGAAGCCCTACTGGCTTTATAAAGTAGTGTTTAAATTCCCAATAAATGTATTTTTTATTTAACTTTCACCGGAAAAGAACACTATGAGGTTTAATTTAAGAATTAAATTAATGTTTTTATTACCCCACCTCATATCTTTTTTCTTCTATACTGCAGTTTCGGAGATTATCTCTATCGTCAGTCGACCAGAGGCTACTGACAATGGAGATAAGCTCCGAAACTGCAGTATAGAAGAAAAAAGATATGAGGTGAGGTAAAAAAAACATTAATTTAATTCTTAAATATCTTCTTAACTAAGAAGCCGTCATTTGCAAAGATAGAAGCAAAGGTTTCATAGCATTTGGTGCTGAGAATTACAACATATTTAACAGGAAAATTTGCATCTAGATTGGAACTCGCCCCAGTAGCTCAGTTGGTAGAGCATTTGGCCCGGCAAGCCAATGATCCCGGGTTCGAGTCTCGGTCTGGGCGAAAATTTTTCTCTTCAAATATAATTACATATCCTTATATGAATCAAAATTTACAATGGAAATTAACACTATGAAGTAATTTATAATATATAAATACATATATATATATATATATATATATATATTCAATGACCCCAGCTGAGTTTGAACCCATGATCCTTGGGACCAGAGGCAAGGAACATTACTACTAGCCCACTGTGGCTGATCACTAATATATATATATATATATATATATATATTACATATCCTTATTTGAATCTTAATGACACTAGTATAGTGTATTATGCTATTAAATGCAGTAGTCAGGCAAAATATTTCTTACAACTTTTCCTTTTATCTTACATTTTGTTCATACAATCACCATGAAATTCTACACTGCAAAATTGAATTGAAAGTACATATAACTAACTCACTGGCACTATCAAACCCGTACCTTCATGGCCACATGGACATAAGCTCTCCATACATCTCTATCCTGAGCTAATATTTTCCAATCATCCCCTGTATAATCTAATTTCCTCAAATCATGGTTAATGTTATTCTCCTACCTCATTCTTGGTCTACCAACTGGTGGTTTCCATCTGGTTTTCCTACAAGAAGTTTCCATTCCTCTCTTCCATTCCCCATTTGTGCCATATGTCCTGCCCAGTGCAGTCTACGAGACTTAACTGCTCTTATTATCTGGTTTCCCATAAAGATCATGTAGCTCACTGTCACGTAGCCTTCCCCATTTGCGTGTCTATTCATCTCTATTTGGTCCAAAAATTTTCCTAAGAACTTTATTCTCAAATACTCGTAAACTTTTTTTCTCCCTTACAGTAAGAGTCCATGTTTAACATCCATATAATATAACTGGGAGAATAACAGTTTAATATATTTTCACTTTAATGTTTTTTGAGGGAAGTTGGGATGACAAGACACCCTGTAATGCATAACAGCTGCATTTCCAGAATTGAGCCTACATCTCATTCCAATTTGTAATAAGTAAATAAATAAATAATTTTCAAATTTTGAAAGATATGATTATCAAGTTGAATCTATTATTTGGGTAACATGAGCTCGGGATTAAAATTTAGAAATTTTATAATGATTATACTTACTTCCATAAGACCTCTTATTTGTAACTCTTCGGCTGTTTTTAAAACTGATGGAAAACGATCTGCACCAACATTCAATTCTCCTCTGTATACAAATTCCACAACTGATCTCACATCTTCAGAATTCATTTCACTTAAAATAATATATGGGTGAGAATCCTCAGAATTTGTTAAAATTTCCTGTAAAAAAGTTAAGTAACAATCAATATTATATAGGCTTTCCAAGCACAAGCAAAGTAATGTACAATTGTGTATTGCTAGGTTTTAATTATACAATGTTGTGTGAAGCCAATCTATTAGTAAGTTCTTCTTGAGGAGTTCTGTAAATTGCACTCTCTTTCACTACTTTTCAAGCTTCTGAATTCCTACATCCCTACTTACCTGGCGTCTAGATTTGAGAAGTTATCCTCTTACCACAATATTGACACTAGATCACAAGATAGCAGTCTGCTAACAATTCCTCTTCATAGCACTTCCTCCTATTCTACTTCCTTCACAGTAGCCTCTGCCCGCTCCTGGAATCTCCTTCCTCAAGATATCAGGGGTTGCCGCACACTTGGTACCTTTAAGTCACGCTTATACAGTTACCTGTTGTCTAATAATTAATTTTTCTCTATTTATTTAATTTTATACTATGTCATTAATCTTTTCCTGTTTTTTTATATATATTGTACATATATATTTAATTCGTTAAATTTAGAGTAAATCAAAATACATTATAAATATTAATTGTATTGTATTCATAACTTGTAATCGTTTATATATATATATATATATATATATATATATATATATTGTAATTTAGATTTAAGACTATTTTTTGTTTGTATTTTTTTTTAAACCTGGTTGAGTGGTAGACAAGGCCTTAAGGCCTTAACTCTGCCAGGTAAAATAAAGCTATTATTATTATTATTATTATTATTATTCTGCCATAAAATGGTTAGGGATATATTCAATAATTTTTACCTTCAGTAAAAGTCCCACATTTTTAGAATCTATAGTTCCTGAAATATTGTAACATTATATCCTAATTAAAGCAAGCTACTGCAACGGGCCTATTGCAATCTTAAATAGTAAGAGAGTGTTCAGATCAAAAAAGTATCATATGAATTTGACATGAAATTATAGTAGATAAATCTGCAAAATAGTACAGTTAAGTTATAATGTAAAACAGATATTATTATTATAATAATAATAATAATAATAATAATAATAATAATAATAATAATAATAATAATAATAATAATAATAATGCTTTATTTTAGCTGGCAGAGTTAAGGTGATAAGGCCTTCTCTTCCACTCAATCAGTGAATAGTAGAATTATACAAAAATTACATACATATTACAATTTTAAGATATTATTAAAATACAGACTAAACAAAATACAATGATGATGTGATCTAATACTAGTTAATACTAAAAAAAAACATGGAATATACAGGGAGGAGAGAAGTCTGACAATAATGGAAATATATTAAATTAATGTTGGGAAGTAAACATTATGAGGTATAATCATTAAAATTCATTGGAGAACATTTTGTTTAAACAACTCACCTCATAGGATTCATGTTTCCATGATACCACGGTTTCAAACACAGTCATGTTTATCCTCAGCCATAACATCCTATGACGTGAGTTGTTTAAACAAAATGTTCTCCGATGGATTTTAATAATGGAAATGTTCACAATTTGCAGTGACACATCTGCCATTAAGTAATCTATTCACTATAGGTAGATACAAAATGTATAATTTATTGTATAGAGGAATTAGAAAAACTGTAAAATATATAATAAAAAATCTATAATTTATTGTATAGAGGAATTAGAAAAACTATAGTTTGATTTCCACCGTATTTTATTTTTTTAATTTCCACCGTAAATTTTATAAATCTTACAGAATAGCAGTATGCATACACATATATTTATAGTGTTGACGCTAGGTGGAACCACATACCTATGAAGTCCTAAAAAGAATTTATAGTTGTTGCTAGATGGAACAATATGGCTGTAAAATCAATATGACCAACCTCTGCAATATATTCCCTAACTTTATTAAAAATGGATGTACACTAACTTCTCCCTTCTTAACCTAAGAAAATAAATTACATGCATATTATTTACTAGTATATACTAATCTGATGTACACTATCTAACACTAACTCAATAAAATGAAGTAATTTAATCAAAATTAAAGTGGAAGGTAGCACTATGAGGTATTTACATTAATTAAGTAAATTTATTGAAATATGGTGTGTAATTAATTGCGATTGTTGGTAACACCAATTTTACCAACATCTTATGGACGTTACATTAAGCATTCATGCATGTGCACTGCGGTTACGTAGAACTTTGAAGAAATCATTGCATACATAAATAAATATTTAATAATTGTAAAAAAAATTATGTAAGTATTGTTATAAAACATTTAAAAAGTATGAAATGTTTATAAAGACAGAAGAAGTATGTAGAGTAAAAGACTTACAAGAATATAGCATGGAAAATCAAATGGAAATTATTCTATAGTTCAGCCGAGGATTTTCTTATGTATAAACTTAGACACAAAATTTGACCAACATCAAAAGGTAATTAATAATATAAATTCAGACACTAAATTATTAAAACAGTTAGAAAATACAAAGGAGCTGACTATTTGGGAAAAAATTTATATTCAGAAGAACAGAAACAGAGTTATGATGATCTTGAAGAAGATTTTCGGGCTGTAGGCCGTGGTCGTGAGGCTTGTAGTTCCCCGACGTTTCGCCAGAGACTGCGTCTGGCATCCTCAAGGGTTTTCTTGAGACTGGCAATTCTGTCCGCTGTCTGTCTTATTTATACGTTCACCGCGATGTGTTCGTAAGTTGTATCTGCCTTCTGATTGGTCAGCGGTAGGGACTTCCATTGCTCCAATGAGATTGCTGTTTGATGGTCTAGTCGACTGTACGTTATATCTGTCTTCTGATTGGTCAGCGGTAAGGACTTCAATTGTTCCACTGAGATTGCTGTTTGATAGTCTAGTTGACTGTGCTTGTAGAGGTTTACATTTTGCGTCGGGAAACGTCGGGGAACTACAAGCCTCACGACCACGGCCTACAGCCCGAAAATCTTCTTCAAGATCATCATAGCAACTCCGGCCGTGAAAGTCTACGTGAATACAGAAACAGAGTTATGAATTTTGATATACCGATGGAGCATGACCTTGTTTGGAGGTTCTTTGGCCAACCACAGGATGGAGCTGACATCGACATCCAGGTTATGCAACATAAATAAAACCAGTCTGGAAAAGCTGACGACAAAACAGAATTGTTTTGAAACATGTTCAAGCACAAATCAACATTAATATTGAGGTAAGATGTTCAGACTAAAAATAATATAATCAAAAGGTAAATTCCTCTTTGTGCTATTTTCATAAAACAGTATACACTCTTGGACAGATTTCGCACTTGGTGAATGTTATCAACATACTTGCTTCTATCTAACAGCACACACTATTTTACCCATCTACAACGAGAAGCTATCGAAATATTCAAACATAAAAACAGTTTCAATAGAAAAGAAGAATCATTAAAAGTCAACAAAGTATAGATACCGGTTCTAAAAAACGCAGAATGCAAACCTCTACAAAAAGTCTACTAGACCATCAAACAGCAACCTCATTTGGAGTAATGGAATTCCCTACCGCTGACCAATCAGAAGGCAGATATAACTTACGAAGGAACGGACCGCACAGAAAACACATTGCGGTGAACAGTATAAATAGGACAGACAGTGGACAAAATTGCCAGTCTCAAGACAACCCTTGAGGATGCCAGATGCAGTCTCTGGCAAAACGTCGGGGAACTTCAAGCCTTGAGACCACGGCCTACAGCCCGGAAATCTTCTTCAAGATCATCATACTTGCTTCAACCTACATTCTCTACATCACACTCATGTATGTAATGATGCGATAAGTGGTAATGCTTTTTTCTTTTTCTTTCAGTTAAAAGTTTTCAGGCCTTCATCACTTTTGTGTGTGTATTCCAATCTTAAATTATATTTTCAAATATAAAGATAAAAGCTTTATGATACATTTAATATATAATAAAACTCCATGGTGCAATAGACCTAGAAGGCCCTTGGCCTACTAGCTGGCTGCTGTCCTCACATCCATATGTTAATCACAGAGGTGGACAATCATCTAGCCAGTATAGGTGTGAAATGTGGTAGCATATCGGGTCCCACTACCAACATAGCTAGTTTTCTCCACCTGACATTTAATATTTACCAATACAAATATCCCTTACAGAATATGTCTCATACATTGTTTCCAATTCAATAAATAACATATGATTAACTATAATTTCCCAACATTTATGACACATGCTATAAAGAGATTAGGATCAATATTGGACATGATATTTTTTAAAGAAAAATATCATCTGAACCGGAATTGAAGCCAGATCTCCGACTTTCGAGACATGGCACAAACATTAACATTTTCTAACACTTTGGACCGCATGTCGACGTACAGAGTTGGAAGCCTGGGGTTCGATTCCTGGTTCAGAAGATAGTTTTTCTTTAAAAAATTAATTTGTCCAGGACTGGAATGGGACACACCATAGCATATTGGTTAAGGCACTGTGCTACAAGCTGGAAGGTTCGAGTCCCAGTGGGGTCAGGATTTTTAAACTGACCCAAACCTTCTGGCGGCACTATGGCCCTGGGGTCGACTCAGCCTCTAATGGAAATGAGTACCAGACACTTGTTCTGGGGGTAAAGGCAGCCGTCATGCAGGGCTTACAACCAGGCTGACATCAAGTGCCGATTGTCCAGAAAAAGTGGGAGCCTTAACCTCCCACTACCCCAAGGGCCTCTCGAGGCCTGTCATGGGATCACTTTACTTTACTAGGACTGGAACATGTTAAACTAAATATTACATCAAAATATGTTACTATCAAATGCTTGCAATGAAGCCATTAGCGTTCTTACTCTCCAATATTTCTCTATGGTGGATCCAACATGTAATACTTCACAGGTTTGTATATGTTCTTCATTCATTTCTTCATCCTTGTTGCATAGAGGGCAATTTGGATTCGTGTAAATTCCTATTTTTGATAAATGTTTGGCCAAATAATCATGTTCTGTAAGCAGTCTGAATTTTGCTACTGCAGTTTTATGTGGAATTTCTGGAAACATTTATTATACTGTCTACAATAATGCAACAGCCCAAATGTTGGGCTTTAGCCCTTCTTTTGTTAGGAATTACTAGACCAAGTTAATTAGGTAATGCTTATTTCCCTACAGATTTCATGAATGGTATGTGGCCAACATATTGATCCAGTGAGACATCTAGTAGCCAACTAAGATATTACTAGGATGGTGAAAGTTGGTCAATTTTGCTTAGAGGCCTCTTTATTCAAGCTTAAGAATCTTTTATGAATCTGGAAATCTTCAGTCTCAGGACCCAGTCCCTCCCAGAGGATTTGTTCCTTGGATTTTTCTATTCTAAAAAAAATCATTGACCTCGGCTGGGTTTAAACCTGCGACCCTTGGGACTAGAGGTAAGGAACATAATCACTAGTCCACTGTGGCCAACATTTATTGTACAAATATTGCATAAACTAAATTTTACCTGAAAATATGGGCTACATGCCGACAACACAATTCGGTGAGCATGAATTTTGTGACCTTCAGCACACAATGTAACATCTACTAATGACTCTGCTTGAAGTAATTGTGCAAATATTTCAGCCACATGATTTTGATAGTTATTCCATTTCAGACAGTAGTGTTGAGGTTTTGTACTCATTATTTCCCAAAAATAACCCGAGTTTCCAAAGTATAGGGGCCTATAGACCTAACTGAAACACATCAAAATATTAATTAAGCTATTAAGTATACCAATATTATAGTATAAACGAAACATGTACTTTAAATCAATCTGTCAATGTAAAATAACACAACCATGCCAGTGTAATGAATTTGCAACAATCTGTATTAACTAACCAAAAATGTATATATTAAAAATTTCATTTATTAATATTAATGCAAATAATGACCTTCAAAACATAAATACAAACTGTCACTATTACTGTCGATTCAACTGAATATTTACATTTTAAAACTCTTATAATCAAGAACAAAATTATAATTATCCAATAAAACTACAAGAAAATCAGATATTTCGTGATGTAAAACTTAAATTCTTGTATACAAAAAGGAACGCCATCTAAATATTTGAAATTAAACTTTCACGACCGGCCACGGTGGCTCAGCTACACAAAATGGTGGCTTCTATTTCTTCTGGTTTCTTAAGGAAAATAGGAAAGTTCCAAAATTATGCAAACGCAAAGCAAGAGAAAGAGGCTATTTTTATTTTCAGAGGTATTTTTGTTTGTCTGATTACGTTTGCAACAACATCACATTAATAATTGTTTCTTTCTGAACATAATTAGCAAATTCCAAAGGAATTATGCTACGTATTGATGTTGTTCTCATAAAAAGATTCTTGAAACATTTTTAGAGATCTTCATTGATCGTATCTAGTAGATGTCTAAAATGACCATGACCTAAATTTATACATACAATATATATCCATCCATCCATAGTAATTCTGCCCAAAGGCAGGTCCTTCACTGCAATCATAGCATTTTCATGCTATGCTTGCAGCTTTACTAGGGAATTGTGTAGGTGTGGTAGCTTCCCGTTGCTTTCCACACTGGTGAAGGATGATGGTGATGATGATGATAAGGATGATGATGATGGCCATATGATTTCGGGGACCGTTTAGGCCTTAAAGTTTTCCTGACATTTGTCTTACAGGTGAGGAAAAACCCCGATAAAAACCTCACCCAGAAAAACTGCCCCGACCGGGGATCAAACCTGGGCCCGCTGCATGACAAGACAGCACGCCACCACGAGACCACATTAATGCTCTAATGGTAGCAATTTTTGTTTCATCAAAACCAAATTTGGCATATAGCAATTAATTAAATGTTATTTAAATAAACCAAGAAAAGTATTAATAGTGGAATGCAGGCTTTCACGGCCGGTAATCATGGTAATAAAAGTATTCTCTAAAAAACTAAATCTGACCATAAAAAATGGAGGTTTACCTAAACCCGAAATTAAAAGTTGACTCTACCAACTGCCATGTTTGGTTCATTGCAATGTATAACATAAAATTGTATGTACAAAAATACAGAAACAACTGGAAATTTCACATAAGAAGAATGAGCAGAACAAGAATACCACATCAAATCTTAAAATACCAGCCACCAGACAAGAGATCTTTGGGCAGACCCTTCAAACGTTGGATTGAGACTGTAACAGACCACTAAATCTATCACATGAAAAGAAGAAGAATAATAATAATAAGAAGAAAGAATATACAATTTAATTAACCCTTAAATTGGCAATTTATCCTATGATACAATAGTTTAATTTATTTAATATTTTAATAAAATAATGGAAAAAATGAATTGGTAGATATTATTTAAATTGCTGAAAAACTATGCAATATGCAAATAGTTCAATCATTTACTGTCATCCATAATTTGTTTTCACTTTAAAAAAAAATTGACATCAAAAATTAAGTTTTTCCAATTTAATAAAAGAAATATCTTCTTTTTCTTCATCAATACAAGTCTTAGGCCTAGGGACCTGTTACAATCTCACTGATGAATTTTGTATCCAGCACTTCCTTGAACAGCCCAGAAATCTCTTCCTTGTTGGACAACAATGAACCATGTCTTTGGGAACTCTATCTGAACTCATTTGTAGCAAATAATTCATCCATTTGTTCTGGTATTCTTGAATGTATGTACTTAATTACTAGTTCTAAGCATAGTTCCTTCAAAACATCATCATTGTATTTGTAATCCCATTTGGTATAACCTGCTGTATATCTCATGATTCATATTTCACTAGAAGTCATCCTACTCTCCTCTCATTCCTCAAAGCCCATGCCTCACTGCCATAGCAAAGTGCAGGCCTTGCTAAGTTTTGTAAAACTGTACTCTGATACCTCTCTGGACTAGTGAAGGTTTTATTACCAAATTTATAATTCCCATTGTTTTAATTAAAATTTATTATTTCATTTGATACGTCTACTTCATCCAAATGTGTTAATGTATATCCGAGATAGGTAAATGAATTTACTCTTTCCAGTATTTTTGAATCTATACAAATTTTTGTATGTACAGAGCATTTTCCATGAAAATAATTCTGTAAACCAACAAAATGAGGGTCATAAATTTGACTTACTGAGGAATTCGCTTAGTTTATGTAGTTAATGCATAACGGATTTTTATAATATATAAATTAGTATAATATATCATGTACTTATATAACTATAATCAACTGAAAGGAGCGGTACAGAAAGGGTCCAAGGTATAAAGGTACAACTATGTGTCATGCCTTGGACCACTGCATGCTTTATCTTGGATCATAAATGAAATATTTAATTTTAATAATGTTACACCTTTTATATTGTGTATATATGTGTGTATATGTCCACCGCTGTGGTCTCGAGGTATCATGCTGCCTTGTCATGCAGCGGGCCCAGGTTCGATCCCTGGTCAGGACAGTTTTTCTGGGTGAGGTTTTTATCGGGGTTTTTCCTCACATGTCAGGAAAATTTTAAGGCCCAAACGGTCCTCGAAATCATATGGCCATCATCATCCTTATCCTTATCATCATCATCATCATCCATCACTGGTGTGGAAAGCAACGGGAAGCTACCACACCTACAAAGCATAGCATGAAAATGCTATGATTGCAGTGAAAGACCTGCCCTTGGGCAGAATTACTATGGATGGATGGATATATATATATATATTTAATTTTACTTTAAATTAGGTGACACAAAAACAAAGATATAAATAAATATCCTCAACTCATGTCCAACTCAGAGTCGAGGGATGTGATAAGATGAGCCCCCCATATAGAGGTCTGTGAATGACAAGGGTGCCGGCCGACCACGTCTGATGCACCATCATGGGGGCAGATGAACAAAATGGATGAGATAAATATGGAGAAATGGTGGAATGAAATTGTGGCAGGGGAAAACGGGAGAAAACCCCAAGAAAAACCTGCCCAAACTCCGTATTGTCCATCACGAAACCCACATGTAGTGACCGAGACTCGATCTCAGGACCCTGGCGGTAAGAGGCAAGCGTCTAACCGCTTGCACCACGGAGCTGCCTGAAAACAAAGATATGATTTATTTAATAAAAATTCTATGATGGGAATTAACATTATGAGGCAATTTATATAAGCGAGGTTAAAATCTTTTTACATCTCACCTCATAAAACTCTGTAATTAAAATATGATTTATTACTAAAATTGAATTTAGAAGTAGAAATGATTGGATAATATATAAAAGATCTCTCTCTCTCTCTCCAATGTTCCTACAACAGAAAGCTTGGATATCATATCTTCTCTTTTTTAATATTTAAAGGAAGTGACACTATGAGGTTTATTCTATCATCATCATCATCATCATCACTCCAGGGATTAGGCAATTGCCCGTTCCGACTTCATAATGCATCAGCCCAACGTCTTCTAGGTCTTCCAACATCACGTCTTCCTCTTGCTTGATAATTTCTTGCTAACAATGGATATCTCTCCTTACTCATTCCATCCATGTGATCAATCCATTTCTGTCTGTAATTCGTGACTTTATCCAATAAAGACAATAAAGGCAATAAAGGTTTATTCTAACTCTTATTAATTATGTCTTCTATTGATAAATTGTAGGATTCAGCACATTTTATGAATCATGTACTCTCTACTTTAAGAACCAACTCTCAAACTGTATTGTTGGAAAAACTTCAGAAGGTGCCTGACATTTTAAAACAGATGCACATTTTCCAATCTTAGCAGTGAGAATACAACAGATACTTTGGTGATTTATTACGCTCCCATAACTGATACAGAATGATTGTAAAATTAATTTTATAAAGAAAAATGGTTCTGAAACTTAACAAGTGCAAAATCAAAATAAGGGATGCTGGTGCAACTTTCTTCACCCCTTTGGTGATGCCCCTCTCCAATGACCATATTTACTATATGTAATTTAGTTTTGGCTGGCACACAGAATAAAAACAAAATTGTATAAACACAAATTAAACCAGTGCTAACTTATGGGAATGAAACCTGGGTTCTGACTGAACGTGACAAATCTTGATTGGCTGTTTTTGAAACAAAGATACACAAAAGGATATATAGACCTATTAAGGAAAATGGAGAGTGGCAAATGAGATATAACACAGAATTATATCTTCTTCTTCTTCTTTCTTCCAAGTATTAGGCCAAGGCCTGTTACGATCCTATAGAAAATTTTCCCTCCAGCATTTCATAGGACGGCCCAGTGATCACAGAATTATATGAGTTATATAAATCGTCAGATGTCATTATAGATATTAAAGTAAACAGACTAAGATGGGCAAGACATAAAACAGAGAATGACCAAAAATGATGGTTAGCCAGAAATACCGAATTTGAGATGGGTGTTAAATCTTTAAAACTCAAGAATTGGTGGACGGTTGCCAGAGGTAGAGAAACCTGGAGTTAAATTCTGAAGGAAACCTTGTTCCACTCAGGGTTGTTGTGCTAATGATGAATTTTAGTTTCAGTTGCTACTACTTTCTTCCCACAGATTACCTAAATTATCTGATAATATGCTAAGATACCTTTACATACTCTATTCTGTATTTCTTCTTGAATCTTTCCATTTTGGTGAAGTATGGTGTCATGTCTGTTCCAGTATGTTTCCATTAGCTTCCAACTTATACATCTGCATTACCTGCCATTTATTTACATGACTCTTTCTCCTTTAAAGTCTCTATCCATTCTCTAACCAGTCATTGCATTTTTTTAAGTGTCTGCAAGAGAGGAGAATAGATTTAGAATATTTGAGAATAATGTGCTTAAACAAAATGTTATATTAAATTAAAATTTTCAAGTCCTGGACAGAATTTTATTGTAGAAAGAAAATTTAGGCTGGCAAGGGATAGTGACGTGCATTTCATCACCTCTCCTATCCAAATCTCATCCTCAACCTGCTCGTGGTGCAACCTGATATTACAAAAGAGGCTCTGAGGACCGAGTACTGGCGGTATAACCACATCACCTTAATGTAGAGGAAATGCTACATTAGTGGGAACCCCATAATAATACCCCTCTGGGCCAGCAACCCATTGGGCAAAAAAATTTACATTTGCTTTCAAGTCTCAAACCAAGCCTCGGATAAATCAGACAGATCATGAATGCCGTCTCATAGAATTCAAAAAGCCATGCTTCGTTACTGCCCCCAAGGCAAAAGATTGCTGGGACATCCAAAAAAGCGCTGGATGGTAAATTCCTCTTTGAGACTGTAACAGGCCACATGCCTAATACTTGCATGGATGATGATGATGATGATGATGAAAGAAAAATTAACGGTGTAATCGTTATTATGCTCATGCATATAGATCTGGGTTCGAGTCCCAGTTTGAGAGTTAATTTTTCTTTGTAAAATAAAATTCTTTCCACGATTGGAAAATGTTGGTTGGTTGGTATCTAATGTCGAGCACTTGATAATAAAATCATTCGCTCTCTTGCACTCCAATATTTAGCAGAAAGGCTGGTCTCTTCTACAAAAGCTGGACAATGGAGGAGATGGTTTATTTCCATATCTTCATTTAAATTGCAAAAAGGGCATTTAGGTGAATCTGTTATGTCAAGTCTGTGTAGGAGTTTAATAAACTAGTTGTAATCATTTAGTAGTAGGCACCACATGTGGTGGTTACGTCAACCAGGGGAAAATGTTAAATTAAATTAACAAAAATATTAAGCTTTACCGCTTAAAAGTAATGTATAAATTCTCAATAAAAATAATTCTGAATAGAAGTCAGAGGGCATTGTTGGTAGCACTGGATATTGGTCTTCAGATGATAGAGAATTGTTGATGTTTGTATCATAGTTCGAATGGTGTAACGGTTATCATGCTGGTGAATATAACCGCAGTTCCAAGGTTTGAGCAATAATTTTTCTTTCTAAAATAAAACAAATATTTTAGACCAAAGAGAGGCAGTCATGTGAATAGAGAAAACTACATAATACCATGATATTTATGTGAAACCAGGTATACAAGATCAGTTTAAGTCTTGTAGGCTGTGATGGCCAACATATGTGACACAATTGGGGAATAAAAGAGGAATATACAAACTTCTTGCAGGAAAATCAGAAGTAAAGCATTCAGAATAATGATGTGGAAGATTAACATTAACCATGATTTCAGGGAAATGTATTATAGAGGGAATGATTGAAAAATATTAACTCAGGATAAGAATGTATGGAGAGTTTATGTCTGCAGAGTCATGAAATCTGGGTACCTAGTGCCAGTGAATTAATTATTATCAACATTAATAGTGAGTGGAGAACATATTTTTAACGACTCACCTCATATATATAAAAATATATGAGGTGAGTCGTTAAAAATATGTTCTCCACACCTCATAATGTTTACTTCCCAATATTAATTTAAATATTATCAAAATACTAAAATTTGGGTATATTAATTTTTATTTAAGTACCAATAACCTACCTACAGTATCTTAATCATTAATGACTTTTTTATTCATATATACTCACTTTTAATTGCAAAAGGGTCGAATTGATATCTCTCTTGAAATAATTAAAAAGCTTTTTGTTTGAATAATAAAGATTATCAGCTGCCATATATATTTAATTGGTTATTAATCAAATTATAATTTATTCATCTGTACTTCATAAACTTAAAAATTATTACAGCAGATGCCATAAATTTAGAAAACAATTAAATATTTATTATTACTTTAATCTACTTGTTCTTTATATAAATATCTCTGCAGGTCACTAAAAAACTATTGCCTCAGGATTCTCACAAACACAATGTAAGTTATTGTAATATTAGAAGGGAATTTATAAGATAAATAATTTTAATTTCCAACATGCTTGGGATAAAATTAAAGTAGTCAACAAAAAAAATCATCTCCAACACATCTAGAATAAAACTAGAGTTATCTACAAAAAAAATAATTTTAATATAAAATTATAGAATATTCACCTGAAAGGTCCGTCTCCTCAACTTAATTATCATTTAACTGTAGCGCTTTCGGGACTTGTCCCATCATCGGCAGGATTCAAAACTGGTGTTTCACTGAAGATCTGGTAGAGGGGGTTGCATGTATTTGGTTCGTTTTCGTTTATCAGGCTGTCGTTGTGAGCTGCTTTCATGATTTCCATCTCTTCGAGTACGTTTATCTTCGCTGGATTATTTTCTCTGTATAATCCAGCGAAGATAAACGTACTCGAAGAGATGGAAATCATGAAAGCAGCTCACAACGACAGCCTGATAAACGAAAACGAACCAAATACATGCAACCCCCTCTACCAGATCTTCAGTGAAACACCAGTTTTGAATCCTGCCGATGATGGGACAAGTCCCGAAAGCGCTACAGTTAAATGATAATTAAGTTGAGGAGACGGACCTTTCAGGTGAATATTCTATAATTTTATATTAATTTTGAATAAACCTCAATGGAACACATCATGAATCTTATAAAAGTTAAAAATAATTTTACCATGAAAAGCGTGGGGTGCTTTTTATAGTTTTTACGTTTTCTTCTCAGAGACTTTACTTTTACCAATATCTGTTTATTATCAAATATATTAATTGATATAGAGCACTCCACGCTTTTGATGGTAAAATTATTTTTTTTGTAGATAATTCTGGTTTTATTCTACATGTGTTGGAGATGATTTTTTGTTGACCACTTTAATTTTATCCCAAGCGTGTTGGAAATTAAAATTATTTTTCATTTTTTAGTTCGGTTTTCTAATAAAGCGTGTTGTTTTAGTTTTTTAAACTATTATTTATTTTTTATTTTTTAGTTTTAATATTTTACAGAATAAGATAAAAATGTAAATATCTTTAAATTCGATACTATTGTAGTATGAGCTAAAAGTAATACTCTACTAAAAAAATCCTCTGGGCCGGATTTAAACCAGCGACCTATGGATTACTGAAATTATATACCACTACAGTCCACCGCTCTACCAACTGAGCTCTTACAACGATTGAGTAAGAAGTTGATAAGTCTGCAACCTATTATACCAGTTTTTATTATTTTGATTTTCTGCTGATTCTGGCCAGGATTTTAGAAAAATTTATGAAATTATTGTATTGTCATTGGTCCTTTACAAGTATTCAAAGTTTCAAGTTGATCCAATGATTTTAACTGGGTGAAAATCATGTTGAAAGATTCCGTTACATAATTACACAGACACTTTTTTGATTTCCTGATGATTCTGGCCAGGATTTTAGAAAAAAATTATGAAATTATTGTATTGTCATTGGTCCTTTACAAGTATACAAAGTTTCAAGTCGATCCAATGATTTTAAGTGGGTGAAAATCACATTGAAAGATTCCATTACATAGATAGATACAGGTCAAGCTAATATAAAGTGTGTAAAATAGTCTGTAAGTTCAGATTATCATCATTGATTTGATGTTTGGACCCTGTGGCTTGTTCCAACTTCAGGACCTAGTTGGAATTTTTTCTTTCTTTGAGGGCGATTTTGATCCCTCTTACTTATTGAATGGTATTCTAGAATTTGACAGGGCAGTTATCATGAGACATTCTCAAAAAATTATACAAACAAATGGACCTAATACATATTTATCACCATGGCATTGTCAGTATGGTTCCCCACTCTGTCAGGGTGGGGGATTTTAAATCTAAGGTCAGGAAATTTCATGTATAAAAATAAATATCCTTAACTCGTGTCCAACTCAGGGTCAGGTCAAGGAGTGAGATAAGATGAAGCCCCTATATTTATAGAGGTTTTAAACGACAAGGATGCCGGCTGACCAATCCTGATGCACCGTCACAGGGGCAGATGAATGAAATGAAACAAAATGGATGAGTATGGAGAAATGAAATTTGTGGCAGGGGAAAATGGGAGAAACCCCGAGAAAACCTACCCAAACTCCATTTTGTCCACCATAAAATCCACATGGAGTGATTGAGACTCAATTTCGGAACCCAAGCAGTGAGAAGCGAGTGTCTAACTGCTTGCACCATGGTATTTCACATACTTGCTTAAAAAAATTAAACAATATAAAAACATAAAATGGAAAACAGTATAACAAAAGAATAAAAAAATAAATAAACTCAAGTTTAGAACACTTTGATCTATGATTTTTTATACTATATGCTGTTGCTCTATGTATTTTTTCCATCTTTACTACTATTTTGTACTATTTTATATATTTTGCAACAATATTTATAACATTTTTTTACAATTATTAAATACTTATTTAATATTTAAAGGAAGTGACACTATGAGGTTTATTTTAAATACAATATTAGGAGTTAGATATGCACAACTCACCTCATATTTGTAGTTTTCTTGAAGACCCAGGGTTTTGATGCTCTAAGCATCATTGTCAACCAACTCTTAATTATTAAATAACTCTTATTTATTAAATACTTATCTATGTACACAAATTGTTGCATTTATCTCAAATGATTTTTTCAAAGTTGTACAGAGATGTAATGCAGATGTACAAAAAAACTTAAAGAAACTTTCGCTACATAGCAGAGATATCTGTGAAATTAAAATAATCAACATTTGAAAATATATTTTAAGAAATGGACGTTCACTCACTTCATTTTGTTAGGTTCTGATAGCACAATTTATTGTACATCAAATTAGTTTACACTTCATTAAATAATATGCATGTAATTTATTTTGTTAGGTTAGGAAGGAGGAAGTCAGTGTACATACATTTCTTATAAATGTTTGGGAATTTATTATGAATGTTGGTCATTCCAATTTCACATATATGTCTGCCATCTAGCAGAAGTTTCTTTTAGCTTTAACACATTTGCAACATGATTCTGTTGAACTTAGAAAAATTCTTGGTAAAGGTAAACTAAACTTTTTCCGAACTTATATTTAATAGCTGTGGTTTTTTTTTATTAGAGTGTAAAATAAATAAATATATGTAGATACATTGAACTTGTATAGGGGAGAAAAAAAAACACTATGAGGTTTATTTTAAAATACAATAGGAAGTAACATTAAGAGTTTTGTTTAATAATTAAAACATTTTGTCTGTTCATTCTTACCTCTTAGAGTTGTTTTTGTCAAACATATGTTTCAGAGCTTCTTAGCCCCATCATCAGTGATTACAGACTATGAGGTTTAATTTAAGATTAAATTAAAATGGTTCATACCTCACCTCATATCCAGTCTTCTAATAAGATTGCCGTTTCAAAGGCTTGGCAGCTTCATCTTCAGTAAAAGACGAGAAATTACTGAAGATGAAGCTGCCAAGGCTTTGAAACCATGGTCTAATTAGAAGACTGGATATGAGGTGAGGTATGAACCATTTTAATTTAAACTTATATGGAGATACATTTTTGTCCTGACATGAAAAATGACAAGCAATTTAATGGAAAAAGGAATTTATACAAATGGACCTAATTAATATGCACTGAGCTACAAGCCGGAGGGTCGAGGGTTCAAGTCTCGTTGGGGTCAGGATTTTTAAACTGACCCAAACCCTCTGGCGGCATTATGGCCCTGGGGTTGACTCAGCCTCTAACGAAAATGAGTAACAGACGCTTGTTCTGGGGGGTAAAGGTGGCCGTCATGCAGGGCTGACATAAAGTGCCGATTGTCTAGAAAAAGTGGGAGTCTTAACCTCCTACTACCCCAAGGGCCTCCGGGCCTGTTGTGGGATCACTTTACTTTTACCTAATTAATATGATAAATTTGGGAATTTTTACATTATGAGGTTTTCTTAATAAGAAATGAATCGTGAATTCTTAAATGGACCTAATACCCATCTGTAGCCATACCACTGTTGGTATGGTCCCCCTCTGTCAGGGTGGGAGATTTTAAATATCCATCTTCGGTCTGGGTGTGTCATGTACTTGAGTCAAAAAAATTTAACAACGTAATAGCACAAAATGGAAAACCAGTATAACAAAAAAAAAATATTATCCTCACCTAAAATACGAATCTTCCATGTTAACAAAAACCTTGATTATGATGTATTACTGATATTTGCAGGAAGGTGTGGTTGATACTTATGGTGGTACTCGTTGCCAGAGTAATGAGTTCTGCATCACATGTAGAGTTGTGCAACTGTGAAGATGCTACTTGTAGCATGGGCTGCACATTCACAGAACCTTCCAACGTGGTAGTAGCTGCTCACTACACTGATAAGAGTGTTCTATCCTGCAATAGCAACAATGACTGTCTACCTGTGTGTCAAAGCACATGTGCAAATGTAGGCAAGATCCTACCTGATATAAAACACAAAAAATTGTAATAAACAGGTAATAAATATTGTTCAAACTTACATTTTTTGATGTTTTTTTTATTGATTTAACATTTCTCACTGAAAGTTAAATTATATTTGAAGAGAAAAATTTTCGCCTAGACCGAGACTCGAACCTGGGACCTTTGGCTTGCCGGGCCAAATGCTCTACCAACTGAGCTACCAAGACAAGTTGCGATCTAGACGCAAATTTTTCTCTTATATACGTTGTAATTCCCTCTCGCCAAATGCTTTTGAAAATTACAACATATATAAGAGAAAAATTTGCATCTAGATCGCAACTCACCTCGGTAGCTCAGTTGGTAGAGCATTTGGCCCGGCAAGCCAAAGGTCCCGGATTCGAGTCTCGGTCTAGGCAAAAATTTTTCTTTTCAATATTAAATTTTTTTACTATACTAATCTCAGATTTTATGTATATGAATATACATAGTAAGAATTGTATTTGGATTTTTATTTCTTCACTTATTCCCACAATCTCCACTTTATGCACCTTCAATTTGTGTACTAATTCTAGCCAACAATGGTAATTATTCACAAACTGTTACAACAATATAATTTAATGTAATAAATTTGGGAATTTTAACATTATGGGGTTTTATTAATAAGAATCAAATGAATCGTGAATTCTTCTTACCTCATACATCTATGTTTTTTAAACAAAGCACTGCAGTATCTAAGAACCATCTTCTTCATCGTCAGCTGTTTTCACGACTGTAAATTTGTTTCTTTTGCCGGTAATTATCCAAACAATTGACAGTCATGAAAACAACTGACAATGGAGAAGATGGTTCTCCGATACTGTGGTGCTGTGTTTGAAAAAAACATAATGTATGAGGTAAGAAGAATTCATGATTCATTTGATTCTTGACAATATAATTTATAATTTTTTGTTATACCTCTTCCGAGGCCTATTTGGTTTTTGAAAGCATTTCATCATCAGTGTAGAAAAATTAACAACATATATAGAAAAAAGTAGACTAAAATGCTTTGGATTTTTAAAAAGAATGGAAAAGGAAAGACTACCACAAAGACTGTTATATCTCAAGATAGAAGGAAAACGACTACGAGAAAGATGGATTAATCAACTGAAGAAACATCTACAAGAGAGAGGATAAGGCTGGGAAGAACTAAAAAGAAGGAAAGCATGGGAAGATAGAGATGGTTGGAGGCATATTGCAATCGACCTTCCGAAAGGAGGGCACGATATGACCTCTTCCGAGCCAAGTTCCAGTTATAATATAAACAAACCAGATGTATGGACTGCATTTTCATTGGTTGAATAACTGTTTACCTTTAAGTGTGTAAAACTCAAAAATAAATAAACTAAAAATATGTATTATCTAGCACATGTCTATGAAAGTTATATAGGAGAATTTTGGAATACTTAATAACCAACTTTGTTGGATTAAATAAATAAATTAGCATTTCAGTTTTTTCTTATTGTAACATGTTCCAGTCCTGGACAGATTTATTTTTTGAAAAGAAAAATTGATTTTTGAACTGGGAATCGAACCGTGATGTACAGAATTGGAGGTCTGTGATTCGATTCCCAGTTCAAATGTTAATTTCTATTAAAATAAATAAAGCATTTGATTGTTAACTTTTTATGAATCTCAATTGTTTCAAATGGCTGCTTCTCCTATAAATTTTTTGAAGCATCAAAAAGGAAAAGCTTTGAAAAGTGGAGAGAAGCAAATTACTTTGAATGTTTTCAAACAGTTTAGTGAAAAATATCCTACATTAGTCATTGAGGATGCGTTGAAAATAACACCCCAATTTACAGGTAAGTCAGCATGGCACATATATTCTACTTGTAGAACTAGTTAAATTGCAAATAAAGGATTATCAATTGACATCAGGAAAATACGTAAACTTTGTTTAGGTAGGCCCATATATAATTTTTGTCATAAATAAATAAGAAATGGTAGTTATTAATTACTGCTACCATCTTACCTTGTATTCAATCTTAAATTGACAGCAGACACAGAGAAAAACAGATTAAAATTGTTTGAAAAAGAATGGAAAAGAGAGGACTACCAAAGAGAATATTAAATTTCAATATACAAGGAAAAGATCATGGGGAAGATCACAGGAAAGATGGATTAATCAAGTAAATAAAAACTACTTAATCAATTTACAGTGGGCAATAACACTATGAGCTAATTTTCAATTTATAAATTATTTGGATAAAACATTTTTACATTTAACTTCATGAAGTTCAGCATTTTCACGATACCGGTTTCAAAGGCCATTTGCCTTTATCTTCAGTCAAGTTCCAACTGTTAAAATTTTGCCATTACCACCATCTTCTGAACTGCCATCTATTGCTGATTTTATGAACTTCGAGATTAAATTTTGCTTGCTGGGAACTTTGATTCTAGATACATATTCAGAACAAATGTAGACTCATGAATTTTGAAGTTCCCGGCAAGTAAAATATAATCTCCAAGTTCATAAATCTGTACCAGATGGAAGTTAAGAAGAAGGTGGTAATGGCAAAATTTCAAGAGTTGGAGTTTGTGTGAAGAAAAAGGCAAATGGTTTTTAAACCAGTATTGTGATAACACAAAAATTTATGAGATGATATGTAAAAGTATTTTATTAAAATCATTTATAAAATTAAAATTTACAAGAAAGGAGGTATACATTGAGGGGGAAATGGGAGGATAGAGATGAATGGAAGCATATTTATAATTGACCTTTGAAAGGAGATAAGAGGATGATGAGGAAAATATTTAAACAACAATATAAATGACAATGAACAACACACAAATTTGCACTGATTGTAATGTATTCCAAGTGACTAGCTATTACTTTATTTTATCCATACAATACTTTTTTTTTTCAGAGTTTAACCCATGAGTGTTATATACAGTAAATTTGATGATTATTTTGGTAATTAATTATCGATGATAAATATAACAACAGTAGCAAGTTAATTTATAAATTAAGTCCACCTGTATGTGTTTTATATTATCTCATTAGATTCTTAATATTTATTTGTACGATAATTTAAGGAGAGGCAGTTGTGAAGGGAGATAAAAAGTATAACTCGTTAGAAAATTATATCTCACATTCTAATTAATTAATACAGTCAAACTTGTCTATGAAGGGACATGACGGTTCCTTAAATATATTTCCATTTTGGCAGTTTTCCTTCTTACAAAGGGTTCCCAAATTACAAACTTGAATTTTCCCGCGCCGTAGCCGAGCGGTTAAGGTAGGAAGCCTTGGCGCAGAGCTACGGGACTTGCGCTGGTTCGAGTCTCCATGGGGGAAGAAATTTTCTCATGGTATTTTGGCCAGTATGGGACCGGTGCCCACCCAGCATCGTGAGGCAATTGGGTAGCTACAATAAGTAGCGGATCCAGGTTGAGGAACCAGCTATAATGGCTGGGGGACTCGATATGCTAACCACATGTCACCCCTACACTGGCTGTTGATCATCTACCTCTGTGATTGACACATGTGGATGTGAAGGGCCAGCAGCCAGCTGGTAAAAGGGCAACCGCTGAAAAGTGGAAAGACCCTCAATAGGAATTTTCTCACGCAGTATAAGGGTTTAACATGCACTTTTAAACACATAACGTATTGAAATGAAATACAGACAAAATAGTGTATGTAATACAGCTCAGTTTGCACGGCAATACAAAACAACTTTATTACATAAAAGCGAGAAGGAACTCGACTATAGGAAGACTGAAGAGTTTCCCAAGTCCCTCGCAGGTAACGTAAGCAGGCAAGGAAAAGCGAGGGATTCCCTGCTGCCACACATAAGCAAGGGTATCCCCCCAATACAATGGCAACACAAGAAGGTAAAGTGATATAATGTAGAAAGCGTCATATGCAGAATTTTCACGTGTGGTCATTAATACTGTAATTAGAATGTGCTTAAGAATAATTTTCCGTCTTACTGATGTAAAAATTAACTATTGGTACTTTAAGAACCATTCCATTTTTGTATTATGAAGGCTTCCGGCTTATACAGGACAATTTTACAAATAAAATCATACCGTTCTGGAGATTCTTTTCTGTCTCTACAGGTTTCTTCTTATAAAGGTTCCGGTTAAGACAGGTTTTATTATATCCATCCATAGTAATTCTGTCTGAAGGCAGGTCCTTCACTGCAATCATAGCATTTTCATGCTATGCTTGCAGCTTTACTAGGGAATTGTAGGTGTGGTAGCTTCCCGTTGCTTTCCACATTTTACTATATAAGGGAGTCAAAAGGTAACATGTGGCCTCGAGGATGCATATCTTGCTGATGGATGTGTACCACTTAAAAACTTGAGAAATGCCATTTAATACTACCAAGTACTACACATGCATGTCCATGTCATGGTCCCTGGATAGAGCTAAGTAATGTGAGAGCGAAGAGCGAGATCTTGATGCTACACTAGAGATCTATCAGCTAGGGGAGAAAACCCCAATAGAAAATCATTGTTCTTCATTCGGTCTTGCAGTTTTCTGGCTTCTTTCTAGCTTATCATCTAAAATTCTTCTTACTATTGAATTTTTATAGGAAAAAATCGCTATGAGGTTTAATTTAAGATAGATTAAAATACTTCATACCTTACCTCATACCCAATCTTCTAATTATACTGCAGTTTCAAAGCCTTGGCAGCTTCATCTTCAGTAATATCTCGTCGACTGATGTTATGTTGATCGGAAGAACTACTACTTCTTCTTGAAGAAGCTGCCAAGGCTTTGAAACTGCAGTATAATTAGAAGACTGGATATGAGGTGATATATGAAGTATTCTTCTAACTACTTCATTTTACATCATCCTCTGCGTATGTCCTGCCAATCTTAGTCTGTTTACTTTAATCCTAGAAGTTTCAAAGCTCTCAAATAGTTCCTCAGAAAAGTGTACCAATAAGGTAATTGTTCTGAAATTATACAAAAATTAATTCAAATTGAATATTTAAGATACCTAGAAATATATACATATTTGTAAGGCTAAATACACCCTTAATAAAAAATGAAATGGAATGTAATTAGAATCAGAGATATAATTTTTTGATTATGGCCTACGTTTTACTCCTATTCACAACTGTCTTCTCTTAAGTGTATATAATTGTATTTTAATTATAAAGTAAAATTATTAAAAGCTAACCATAAAAACTAACGTTACTGTACAACAACATATATGAGGACTTAATATATAATTACCATTAATAATAATCATCATCAGGGTAGGAATTAATTGCGGGAATGCCCTCCCTGGAGAATTTAGAATTCCCTGCTGAAAATATATTTAGTTCCACCAGGGACAGAATTTATCCACTTTTATTTATCCATACACTAGCTAATAACTGGCGTGCCCTGCTATGCCCAAATAAATGAAAATTAATGTGCTTTTATGTTTAGTTGAATAAGTAAAGGGAAAAATAATTATAAATTTATATTTTTTAGATTCCCCGTGAATCTACTTATCTCAATATTCTTGGTATAAATGAGCTAAAAGACAAAATTCGTTATTGTGAGTTATCCATAAAAGAATACCTGCTATGTGCTGCTATGCTTGAACAGGAATCTATTATACTTGTCTCGATCTTCTTGGTATCAATAAAAAACAAAAATGGTTATTGTGAGTTATCCGTAAGAGATAAACATATGCTGATGTGGACTTTTTTGTAGAGCTTTTTGAGATATTCAATTCTGCGTACATTAATTTTGTGTATTTGTTATAGTTTATGCAGCATAAGCCATTTAAGTGTCCAAAGAGCTACTTTTTTCATGTTTTCCACTACAAAGGGCAATTTTTAAGGGTGTAGGAGTTGAGTATGACAACTCTCTTATAGCCTATGTTCATCCCAGGAATCTCCTAACATTTTGCAAAAAGCCCCATCACAATCGGATCAACAGTATGGCCGTGCATAAAGTATGAACAAACAAACATTAGAAGCCTTGACGATTTTTATTATTAATTTAACACTTCTCATAGAAGGATAAATTATATTTGAAGAGAAAAATTTTCGCCTAGACCGGGACTCGAACCCGGGACCCTTGGCTTTCCGGGCCAAGTGCTCTACCAATTGAGCTACCGAGTCGAGTTACGATCTAGACGCAAATTTTTCTCTTATGTACGTTGTAATTCCCTCGCGCCAAATGCTTGAAACCATAGCTTCTATCTTTTTGCAAATGGCGGCTTCTTAGTTAAGAAGACATTTATTGGGAATTTAACACTACTTTATAGCCAGTAGGGCTTCTATTGACGATTTTTATTATTAATTTAACACTTCTCATAGAAGGATAAATTATATTTGAAGAGAAAAATTTTCGCCTAGACCGGGACTCGAACCCGGGACCCTTGGCTTTCCGGGCCAAGTGCTCTACCAATTGAGCTACCGAGGCGAGTTACGATCTAGACGCAAATTTTTCTCTTATGTACGTTGTAATTCCCTCGCGCCAAATGCTTTTTTAAACCATAGCTTTCCCCTTTATCTGTTTTTGCAAATGGCGCCTTTCCCCTTATGTTTTAGAAGACATTTATTGGGAATTTTAACACTACTTTATAGCCAGTAGGGCTTCTATTGACGATTTTTATTATTAATTTAACAACTTCTCATAGAAGGATAAATTATATTTTGAAGAGAAAAATTTTCGCCTAGACCGGGACTCGAAACCCGGGACCCTTGGCTTTCCGGGCCAAGTGCTCTACCAATTGAGCTACCGAGGCGAGTTACGATCTAGACGCAAATTTTTTCTATGTACGTTGTAATTCCCTCGCGCCAAATGCTTGAAACCATAGCTTCTATCTTTTTGCAAATGGCGGCTTCTTAGTTAAGAAGACATTTATTGGGAATTTAACACTACTTTATAGCCAGTAGGGCTTCTATTGACGATTTTTATTATTAATTTAACACTTCTCATAGAAGGATAAATTATATTTGAAGAGAAAAATTTTCGCCTAGACCGGGACTCGAACCCGGGACCCTTGGCTTTCCGGGCCAAGTGCTCTACCAATTGAGCTACCGAGGCGAGTTACGATCTAGACGCAAATTTTTCTCTTATGTACGTTGTAATTCCCTCGCGCCAAATTTTTCTCTTCAAATATAATTTATCCTTCTATGAGAAGTGTTAAATTAATAATAAAAATCGTCAATAGAAGCCCTACTGGCTATAAAGTAGTGTTAAATTCCCAATAAATGTCTTCTTAACTAAGAAGCCGCCATTTGCAAAAAGATAGAAGCTATGGTTTCAAGCATTTGGCGCGAGGGAATTACAACGTACATAAGAGAAAAATTTGCGTCTAGATCGTAACTCGCCTCGGTAGCTCAATTGGTAGAGCACTTGGCCCGGAAAGCCAAGGGTCCCGGGTTCGAGTCCCGGTCTAGGCGAAAATTTTTCTCTTCAAATATAATTTATCCTTCTATGAGAAGTGTTAAATTAATAATAAAAATCGTCAATAGAAGCCCTACTGGCTATAAAGTAGTGTTAAATTCCCAATAAATGTCTTCTTAACTAAGAAGCCGCCATTTGCAAAAAGATAGAAGCTATGGTTTCAAGCATTTGGCGCGAGGGAATTACAACGTACATAAGAGAAAAATTTGCGTCTAGATCGTAACTCGCCTCGGTAGCTCAATTGGTAGAGCACTTGGCCCGGAAAGCCAAGGGTCCCGGGTTCGAGTCCCGGTCTAGGCGAAAATTTTTCTCTTCAAATATAATTTATCCTTCTATGAGAAGTGTTAAATTAATAATAAAAATCGTCAATAGAAGCCCTACTGGCTATAAAGTAGTGTTAAATTCCCAATAAATGTCTTCTTAACTAAGAAGCCGCCATTTGCAAAAAGATAGAAGCTATGGTTTCAAGCATTTGGCGCGAGGGAATTACAACGTACATAAGAGAAAAATTTGCGTCTAGATCGTAACTCGCCTCGGTAGCTCAATTGGTAGAGCACTTGGCCCGGAAAGCCAAGGGTCCCGGGTTCGAGTCCCGGTCTAGGCGAAAATTTTTCTCTTCAAATATATTAGAAGCCTTACTAGCTTTATAAAGTAATGTTAAATTCCCAATAAATGTCTTCTTAACTAAGAAGCCGCCATTTGCAAAGATAGAAACAATGGTTTCAAAAGCATTTGGCAATAGGGAATTACAACGTATATAAGAGAAAAATTTGCGTCTAGATCGTAACTCGCCTCGGTAGCTCAGTTGGTAGAGCACTTGGCCCGGAAAGCCAAGGGTCCCGGGTTCGAGTCCCGGTCTAGGCGAAAAAATTTTTCTCTTCAAATTTAAACAAACATTAATTTTTATATATTACATTGAGCTAATGTTTTCCACTCAATCTCTGTATAATTCAGTTCCTTCAAATTACAGTTAATGTTATTCTCCCATTTGATTTTTGGTCTACCTATTGGGGGATTTCATTCTGATTTTTATACAATGTTTCCATGCCCCTCTTTCATTCCTCATTCATGCCACATGTCAGTTTATGAGACTTAAATGTTCTTATTACATCTGGTTTTCCACAAAGGTCATGTACCTCACTGTTATTTAGTCTTCTCCATTCACTTGTCTGCTTCTCTTTCTTTAGTCTATAAAAGTTCCTATGAACATTATTCTGAAATACACACAATCTTTTCTCCTCCCTTAAATAAGAGACAATGTTTCCATATATCTGGAAGAATAACAATTTTAATATTTTTTGTTTAAAATTAATAAATTATATTAGGAAGTAACATTAAGAGGTTCTTTAACTCTTACATGAATTAATCACTATGAGGTTTAATTTATGGTAAAATTAAATGTTTCTTACCTCTCCTCATATAAATCTTCTAAGTAGATCGCGATTTCAAGACCATAATGGTCTCATCTTCAGTACTTTTTTTGGCGACTGATGTTATGTTGATCGGAATAAACTCTTCTTCTTCCCTCTGTTGGTGAACCGATGAACCTCTGGATCAGGTCAAAATTTGATGGAATTTCGAAGTTTGTGACAAAATTTATATTGGGAAAACGAAACGAAATTTGAAAACAAGGGTGAAAGAACATCTTAGAAACGTCAAAAATGGAGAAGTGGAAAAGCCAGCAGTAGCTGCTCATGCTTGGTCCGAAAAATATTTAACTGAATCAAAAGCCAGTCTAATTAAACAAATAGACAAACAAAAGGAACTCACGGTTTGGGAAAAGATCCACATTCAGAAAAACAAAGGAAATCTTATGAACTTCAAAATTCCCACAAATTTTGACCTGATCCAGAAGTTCATCGGTCCACTAACAGAGGGAAGAAGAAGAGTTTCTTCCGATGACATAACATCAGTCGCCAAAAAAGTACAGAAGATGAGACCGTTATGATCTCAAAATCGCAATCTACTTAGAAGATTTATATGAGGAGAGGTAAGAAACATTCAATTTTACCATTAAGACATTCTACTTAATAAATAATATGAATCTGAGGCATCTTACCTCATTAATACAGAGTATTTATATATCATTTGACATGTTACAATATTAAATTAATATTAAGAAGCTAAAGCTATTACTATGATTGAAATAAGTAAATTAATGTACACAACTAAATTATTGTAATCAATGGTAAAGAGAAAAATTTCTGTCTGAACGAGATGCGAACCCCGAATTGATTACAATGTTTCGATATGTTGTTCATACCATTACCAGACTGTTGAATTTTATGTCGTCAGCCTTGGATGTCGACTCCCACACCATCATTTAGTTGACCGAAGAACTTGTAAATCAAATCTTTTTCCCTGGGAATTTCAAAATCTACATTCAGAAGAATAAAAGCAGGATTATGAATTTTGAAATTCCCTGGGAAAAATATTTGATTACAAGTTCTTTGGTCAACCAAATGAAGGTGTGGGAGTCGACTACCAAAGCCGACAACATGAAATTCAACAGTCTGGAAAAGCTGACAATGGTATGGACAACATATCGAAACATGTCAATTGATGCACAAATATTTATAATGTAAGATGCTCCAGATTCATATTAATTATTTGGTTTAACATTTTTTGAGAGAAGTTGGGACGACAAGCAACCTTTTAATGCATAAAAGCACACATTTCTAGAGTTGAGAAGATTGTAAAATCTGTTTAATAATAAAGGATTGTCCTCCACTGGAAAAAATGTTTAATTCACACCCTGATGAAGATGATGATGATAATAATTGATGGTGATGATTTTCATCCAATCTTATAGAGGTACTCCTTGAATATTGTTAAGTTGATAAAACATGCAATGGTGTACAATAACTTCAAATGAAGGCAATATGGTAAATGCTTATCACTTACTCTTTCAACATTAATTATATTATTGAACGCTATAGATCATACACAATTTCTTGATTTAGAAGTGCAAAAAAAAAATAAGTACTTTTTTATTTCAACAAATAATCAACACACACACACACACACACACATACATATATTTTGTTCTGTAACTCTCTGATGATTTTATTCATCAATAAAACAAAATAATAAAGATAACATGATTTTAAATGACATTTTGACATCTACCTTCAATCTCCATTTCAAAATAGGCTCCATTAGATGTTTGTAAAATTTCTAGGTAAAAACCAGTGGCAAGGATTGATTGAAATTTGGGGAGGCCAGGATGAGATGAGAGGTAGTGTTACATGTACTTTTTTTAAAAAAGACAAATGCATACACTATTACTAGTATAGCAAATTCCTCTGTAATCTTTCTAACAAAATAACGACAATGTCCGCACTCACATCCATGCCTATGAATTACCTCATATAATAAAATGGCTTGGGGTAGGTTTCAGATAAACTGGCTTAGTCACAAAGATTTCACATTGAATAGTACTATTACTGGTCGAACTTTGTGCCATGGCAAGGAGGAGTTTTATATTAGAAGAGAAAAATATACGCTCAAACTGGGGTTTGAGCCCAGGACCTTTCGCTTTCTATGTGAATGCTCTACCGACTGAGTTACCTGAGAACTCCAATCTAAACACAAATTTTTCTCTTATATACAACGTTAATTCCCAAGCGTAAAATTCTACGAAACTGTTGCTTTGATCTTGTAAATGGCGGCTTCTTTATTAAGAAGACCTTTTATTGGGAACTTTACATTACATTATAAAGCCACTACGACCTCTTTTGATGTTTTTATTATTCATTTCATACCATCTCAATGATAGATAAATTATATTAGAAGAGAAAAATATATGCTCAGACTAGGTTGTGAATCCAGGACCTTTCACTTTCTATGTGAATGCTTTACTGACTGAGCTACCCAATAAAAGGTCTTCTTAATAAAGAAGCCACCATTTGCAAGACTGAAGCAACAGTTTCGTAATATTTGACGCTCAGGAATTAACATTGTATATAAGAGAAAAATTTGCATTTAGATTGGAGTTCTCAGGTAGCTCAGTCGATAGAGCATTTGCAAAGAAAACGAAAGGTCCTGGGTTCAAACCCCAGTCTGAGCATATATTTTTCTCTTCTAATATAATTTATCCATCATTGAGATGTATGAAATGAATAATACAAACATCGAAAGGGGAGTTTTTTTTGTTTGTTTTTATTTTAAATTTAACATTTCTCACTGAATGACAAATCATACTTGAAGAGAAATTTTCCTCTTTAAATATGGAGAGATATAGGTTGGAGTGTGGCACATGCGATAATGTTTATATAGGTCAAACAGGCAGAACTTTAATTCTTGTGTAAAAGAACATATAATAGAAATCTCAATACTCAAACTAAGCTAACCACTTACTTCAATTTAATCATTGTTTTAACTCAGATTTTAAAGTTTTACATGTTTGTAACAAATAAAAAAAAAGCTAGATCTTTTAGAAATAAAATAAATTAAAGAAAAGCAATAAGTTATTATATTCCCAATTAGATTTAAATGAATCGTCTGTTAAATTTATAAAAAATAAAATGATGTATTTTATACATTGATGTACAATTTTGGTAGAGCATTGGCATAGAAAGCCAAAGGCCTGGGTTCAAACCCCAGCCTGATCATATATTTTTCTCTTCAAAGGTATATAATTTGTTTACCTTTTTTTATATTGTACTGATTGGTTACATTTGTTTACATAGTTGACTATGCACATAAATAAAGAGGAGTTTGTCTGTATTGCCTACTAGAAGATTGCAGTGCCACCTATGGAGCAATTCTACTCCCACTTGTACTGTGACCAATACTTACTCAGCACGACAGATGTAAAAGTCCCTTGATCTACTAGGTGGTAACGGACCCACATCCATCTGTCATTTACAAAGATGGATAATCATCTAGCCAGTATAGGGGTGACATGGTCAGCATGCCTTCCTCCAGCTGTCATAGCTGTTTCATTAACTTGGAGTCACTAAAGGATATCCACTCTTAAAGTGATCCTCATCAAAACAAAACCATGTGACCTGATTGCTTTTCATTGATTATGGACACCGATTTATGATGTAGAAGCAATGCAAAAAAGTTGTTTCCTTCATTAAATTAAAAAATGTCCTCTGTATATGCTTATTATTGTTTGTCAATGAAAATAATAATATTCAAAACATAGAAAATATTCTAAAATATACCTAATCAATAATTACAACTTACAAATAGTTTATTACATATGGATGATGCATTTAAGTCATGCTTCAGTCGATTCTGATGCAACAAAATGGCTGAAGGTGTTTAGCCTGCTGTTTGTAGCCATCTAAATTTTTAAAACATAAGTCTGGCAAACCTTTGACTAGTGGCAAAAAAAAAAAAATGTATTTCACAAGTTCAGTGAAAAATCTCATCAGTATTCTTGTAATCTACCCCATTCAACAATCACATGTCTAATATACTGCCCACATGCCCCCTGTCAATGTGACAGTAATTGTGGTACAAATGGCAGAAGGATACAATTGGTGTTTATGTTATGATCTCTCTAAGAGCAGATAAGGTATAGTTATTGTAGCTAACCAAATTTATCATGATGTTAGGTGGGCACAGTTTCATACTGGCCGATAGGTATTGATAGAACTTTTTGTCTATAGTATGACAAAAAAGAAACTTCTGTATTATGTCCCTGGACATTTTTATCTAACAAAAGCTGGAATGAACACTGTAATATTGAGATTACCTTGATGGAAGACCCTTAAAAACCAAGGGGTACAAGTGATAAATTGCTAATTTTAAAGTTAAGTGTAGATTTTAGTAGTAAAAGCAGATACTAATCTGAGTGGACAATGGATATATGTAAAAATTTGTCTGGTGCTGAAATCTAGTGGCTGAAAGGAAAACTGCTAAGACAATCACATATGGAGTGTCTCAACTTTGAACATCATTTACTCAAAACTGACCTTTTGTTACTTACACCCATTGGCTTTTAAGGGTCTCAATAGTATTCTGATAATGTGTTATAGGCAGGGAGGCTTGGTCTCCCATGTAAAACCATCACTATAAGCAGAATAATAGTGAAAGTTTTTACTTAAATTTTTTATCTAATACACCTATTGTAATAGTATAATCAACTCAGCCTATCCTTGGTCCCAAGTTGGTAATAATTTTTTTTAGCAACTACATTGTTTCAACACTATTATTTTGTATAATAAGAATTTTAAAACATACATTAAATATATTACATAAATGATTTGTACACAGATAATAAAAAAATATTTATTTATATCACCTGCTTAGAAGCAGATTGTTCTAACTCCTCTTCTTTCTCAGTTTCACGCATAACATTTAATATTTTGTCATCAGAAAGTGTTAAAACCCTATCCTCAAAACATTGCTATTATTATAAATTGGATAGTACCCAAAACTTAAAATAAATTCTGTTCACTTCACATCATATACCGTCTTATAATTAGACCAGTTTCAAAACCTAGGCAGTTTCATCAGTAATTTCATGACCGATGTTCTGTAAGAGCACTGTTTCTTACTCCTCCTGTTGGTGGACCACTGAACCTTCAAATCAAATTAACTTCCCTGGGAATTTCTACGTCTATTGATTTTTCTTTCTTTTTTCTTTGAATGTGGATTTTTCCCCCAAACCATGAGCTCTTTTGGTTTTTTATTTGTTTTTATAAACTAGCCTTTTTTTCAATTAGATGTTTTTCTGACCAAGCATGAATGGCTACTGCTGTCTTTTCAACATCGCCATTTTTTATGTTTCTATGATGTTCCTCGCCCTAATTTTGAGTGATTCCGGGCTATATGGCCATGGTTTATTACTGGTGTTCCTACCAGACGTTTCTCCCTCAACTGCGGAAGGCATCTTCAGTGGCGGGTATTTCTAGGTCAGAGGTTTGACTGTGAATGAGCGGTGGACTGCTGGAAACCGTAATTTATACTAGTGGTAGATGCAGGGTGGCTGGGCATGGCTGCTGCTGGTTGGCTAGTCATCATCAATCTAGCATCTAATTGGTTCTGAATTGTCTCATTGTTATTGATAGTGTTAATACATCTATTTTCTAATGTATGATGCCAATAGATGTATTAACACCATCAATACAAGGAGATAATTCAAAACCAATCAGATGCTAGATTGACGATGACTAGCCGATCAGCAGCACCCACGCCCAGCCACCCTGCATCTACCACTTTTGTTCTTCTAAGGAAGTTCATTTCTAGTAATTTATTTATACTAGTGGTAGATGCAGGGTGGCTGGGCATGGCTGCTGCTGGTTGGCTAGTCATCATCAATCTAGAGTCTAATTGGTTCTGAATTGTCTTCTTCTTATTGATAGTGTTGATACATATATTTTCTAATGTATGATGCCAATAACAAGGAGATAATTCAGGACCGATCAAATGCTAGATTGACGATGACTAGCCAATCAGCAGCAGCCACGCCCAACCACCCTGCATCTACCATTAGTATAAATTACGGCTTCCAGCAGTCTACTGCTCATTCACAGTCGAGCCTCCGACCAAAAAACAACACCTAGAAGTATTTGCCATTGTAGGCAGTTGAAGGAGAAACATCTGATAGGAACACCAGTAATGGACCATGGCCACATAGCCTGAAATCACTCAACATTATGATTACCGGCCATGAAAGCCTGCACTCCTTCACCCTAGTTTTCAAATTTTTTTTGTTTTCCCTATTCACAAATGCCACATTTTTCCCTTAAAAAACAAATCGGGAATTTACCAGATTAAATCCGGAGATTGTGACAAAATTTACCTAAGGAAAAAGAATGAATACTAGAAGGATATCAATATTAACTCACTGGAATTATCAAACCCATAGGTTCACAGCCAGAAGGACATAAGTTCTCCATGCATCCCTATCCTAAGCTAATGTTTTCCAATCAGTTCCTGTATAATTAACCTCCCTCAAATCATTGTTAATATTGATCCCTATTAGGTTCGTCTTCCGGGCATATAGGCCGTGGTCCAGTCGTTCTTCCACTCGACGTTTCGTCTACTGCTGCGGTAGACATCATCAGGAGATACTGCGTGCTTTCTGTGAACTCCTGATGATGTCTACCGCAGCAGTAGACGAAACGTCGAGTGGAAGAACGACTGGACCACGGCCTATATGCCCGGAAGACGAACCTAATAGGGATCAAGACGCCGGCCGTGAAAGCCTACAGTTATACATTGTTAATATTATTCTTCCATCTCATTTTTGGCATACCTAGTGGGAGCTCCCCTCTGGTTTTCCTACAAGAAGTTTTTTTTTCCCCTTCTTTCATTCATTCCTGCCCACTGCAGTCCATAGGACTTAACTGTTCTTATTATATCTGGTTTCCCATAGAAATCATATAGTTCACTGCTTATGTATTATTTTCATTTCTCTGTCTGTTATTCCCTATCTGATCCAAAAATTTTCCAAAGAACTTTAATCTCAAATAATTGTAAACTTGTCTCCTCTCTTAAATTAAGAAACCATGCAAGCATTGGAATTTAGATTAGGAGGGAAAAGACCAAGAGGTAGGCCAAGATTCAGATGGGAAGAACAAATTAAGAAGAATGTTGAAAATAGAGGATTTGAATGGAGAAAATCATACAATGAACAAAATAGATTAATGCTTTTGTCCAAAACTTGACTCCCAGAACAGGGATCAGTTGAAAAATGTTTCATTTTTGCTCTACATTGTATATCATATTTATAACCCTGAGGATAAATTGCAAAAGTACTTCATGAGTTTAAACATTTCTATGAATATAAAATATCTCGACCACAAAAACAAATCAATGGAAATGTACTACAAAAATATAGGAATCAATAAAATCATAAATGAGGAAATAATAAAATAAGTCATATTTGAAGAGAAAAATTATACGCTCAGACCGGGACCCTTGGTTCTCTAGACCAAGTGCTCTACCAACTGAGCTACCTGAGCAAGTACCGATCTAAACGCAAATCCTTCTCTATATACATTGTAATTCCCAGCCATCATTGAGATGTACGAAATCAATAATAATAAATAAAATAAGTATTCAACCTCACTTATCTACAAAATCTAATATAAAATAATAAAAAATATATGTATTAAAAAGAAAAACAAATGAATGGCATTATCAAATGTTACTTTTGCAAACAGATGTTAAGAAAACCAACTTTTTTGTCCAATTCCACTAGGTGTCTTCTTCTTCTTCCTTCCAAGTATTAGGCCAAGGCCTGTTACGATCCTATAGAAAATTTTCCCTCCAGTGTTTTATAGGACAGCCCAGAGATCTTCATCCTCTTGGTATATGATTATAAACAGCTTTGGGGATCCGATTTGAACTCATTCTTTCCAGATGGTGTTTCCAATTTAGTTGGTACCGTTTAATATATTCCAAAATTGGCGTAGTCTTCAATTCTTTTAAGATATCCGTGTTCCTTTTCCGATCCCACCTGGTGTAACCTGCTGTTCTGCGCATGAATCTCATTTCACAAGCCATTATTCTGCTTTCATGTTGTCTTTTTAGTGTCCATGCTTCACTACCATAGGTCAACACTAGGGGTCATATCTATGAACGCATTAGACCGTAAAAGTCGTTCTCTGCTGAGAAAGTTGCACCCAAAGACGTTTTTGCATGTTCAAAAGTCTGTTCATGAGATAATAATTGTCGAAATTCCTAAGCTATCTGGCGAGGTGACTTTGCAGGGAACGAATCATGAGCAACCCGATGGGAAATGATGGTAACCAATGTACTTTGAAACCTTGCTGCTTTATCCAAGATGTCGGACCTTGAAGACTTCAATCATGTTTTCGGCATACGCGGAGAAGAGGAATTTGATAGAGTCTACCAAAGAATTCAACTGGAAGAACAGGAGAATTGGTGTAATATCGCACGACACAGACATCATCGTATACGGTTTTATTTGCGGGTCGCAAGCGTAAATGCATTCCTGTAGCAGACGAAAGTAACGGAAGTGATTTTATCGCTGAGAATTCTGGGTAATTTCTTGCCAATATTACGAAAAAAAACTACTTTCATGCATGACCAGTCAGTGACTCGCTAATTCGAACTTTGCACGTGCTCACGGAAAACTCAACTCACCAGAGACTAATGTATTTGCATGCGGCCCTAGGTGTCTTACAATATTTTTTCTCTGACATTGACCAAACTGTAACCCACTTCTGAGTTTGGGGTGTCCAGAAGATGGGGTTTCCTACCTACTGTCTGCCTTCACCCTGATTTTCCTACAAGGAGTGTTCATGTCCCTCTCATTTCCCATTTGTGCCACATATCAATATGCTATAAAATAAAATTTTATTTCAAAACAGATGTCTACATATTATATAATTAAGTCTAAATGTGGAGAAATCTGGCAACAGTGGGAATGTTTACAATTGACAAGCCATTAAATAATCCATTAATTATAACAGGAGAACATTTTCAATGTTATCTTTAGATAGATAAATGAACATTGATCTAAAAGAGCCTTAGGGTAGAGTGCAAGAAAATAGACCCATAAATAGCTTATTCCTTCATTGCTTATTGGTAATTAACTTCATCAAATTTCAGAAGTTGCTAATAAAACATTTAATGGACCACTATTTAATTCAGAATTTAACTACGAAACTTCACGAATGACTATATCGCATTGAAGTTTTTTTCAATAGAATACAGAAGGCACTGCATATAACACAACTTTGAATTAATTTGTTTTAATTGTGTCATTGGCTTTCCTATAACAAAACAATATAAATTTCACTGAGTTCTTACGGTATAACCAGTTCACCTTAATGTAGAAGAAATGCTACACAATAATACCCCTCTGGGCCAGCAACCCAACGGGCAAAAAATTTACATTTGCATTCAAGTCACAAACCCTCGGATGAATCAGGCAGATCAACCTGTTGACGACAAAAGCTATGGGGTTCATTACTACCTCCAAGACAAGAGATTGCAGGGATGTCCAAAAAAAGCGCTGGATAGAAAATTCTTCTGTGAGACCTAACAGGCCATCATGGCCTAATACTTGCATGCATAATGATGATGATGATGAAATTTCAATATGAGCAAGAAGAGAAATAGAAGTTGAAATTAGTCTAAAAGAGACAAGTATATTCCTATTTAATTTTATGAAGTGATATTTTGATTACAGAAGAATATGATTTGAGGATATCTACAGAAAAAAACAAAAATTATGGTATTTCAAGGTGTAGATCCTGTCAGAAGTAAAATTGTACTGGACAATAAAATTTTGGAGCAGGTGAATAATTTTACATATCTAGGATGCAATCTCATATGAAGAAGAAAAGGATGTAAATGCAAAAATATCTACATTTTTAAGAATTTTAGGGTTAATAAATTCTATCTTCAAGCCACAGTTAGTCCAAAAGCATTCAAGACTGAAAGTGTATAAAACGCTGGCTCATCCAACTCTTTTGTATGGTAGCGAAGTATGGACATTGAAACAGAAGGATATACAGAGACTTAGATCTGCTGAAATGAGGTATCTTTGGAGGATTGCAGGATACACACTACTAGATCACAAAAAAATGAAGATATCTTAGAAGAATTACACATGGAATCTTTAGAAAACAAAATTTCTGATTATAAGTCAAGATGGATGCAACATGTTCATCGAATGGAAGATCACAGAATACCCAAACAAATGTTAAGATATCAACCTGCAGGAAGAAGAAGACCAGGACGTCCACTCAAAAGACTTTTGGATGGTATTTCTCTTGAGGCCGAAACAGGTCAACGAATGGCCTAAATTCGTGAATGTACTATGATGATGATGATGATATTTTGAGGTTATTTTAATTAAATTATTTTCAGTCTGAACATCTTACCTCAATATTATATTGAGGTAAGATGATCAGACTGAAAATAATTTAAGTATATTCCTGTTTAGTTGGTCTTTTGGGCTAGATGGTCATGGACCAGTTTTGTTGAAAGTTGATGTTTCATCTACTACTGCAGTAGACATCCTCAGGAGAATTTGCACGCTCTCTCTCAACTCCTCAAATGTTGGCTGCAGACTGGCTGGACGTTGGAAATAGTCTCACTATTTATAGGTGGCTCCCAGATTCTATATGCAGTCCATTACATGCGAGTTGTTTTTTTGATTGGTTGCCCCCTGGCCCTAGTGGCAGAAATCAAAGGCTTGGTCCTATGTTTTGCAGAGCTGGAATCCAAATTTTGTTGATCTTCATAGTTTCTTCCTTCTTATTAAAGGAATTTTTATGTTGTAAATTTCAATGGCTTCTCTGTAAAGTCTACAGGAGAATCATTCTTATTTCCGGCAGTGAATCACATGACAGCTTTTGGTCAGTTGACTAACTGCTTCTCCAACTCCTCTACAGCATTATGATGCTTAAAATTCCTGATATTACCTGCTGTAATAATACTCAAATGATTCGTACACCACACAACTCCGTACTACTGACTTTGACAATACCGCTTCTAAACCACATGCAGCGGTCACGTCAAAAATTGGGTAGGCATAGCCATGCCAGAAATAGAAACGGCTCAAATGCAGTAGGTAATGTGGCATTTTGGCCAAAACCTGGGTTTCTTCAAATTAAATTGACATGTTCTTTGTTTATTTAACTTTCACAGGGAAAGAACACTATGAGGTTTAATTTAATAATTAAATTAATGTTTTTATTACCTCACCTCATATCCTTTTTCTTCTATACTGCAGTTTCGGAGCTTATCTCCATCGTCAGTAGCCTCTGGTCGACCGGTGTTATGTCGTTTCTTGGCAGTTTCCTTCTTACTTCTATCGGTGGACATATGAACCTCTGGATCAGGTCAAAATTTGCGGGAGTTTCAAAATTCATGAGTTTGTCTTTTTTGTTTTTTTGGATATGGATTTTTTCCCAGACTGTGAGTTCCTTTAGATAAACTAAAATTTGCAGGAGTTTCAAAATCCATATCCAAAAAAACAAAAAAGACAAACTCATGAATTTTGAAACTCCCGCAAATTTTGACCTGATCCAGAGGTTCATATGTCCACCGATAGAAGTAAGAAGGAAACCGCCAAGAAACGACATAACACCGGTCGACCAGAGGCTACTGACGATGGAGATAAGCTCCGAAACTGCAGTACAGAAGAAAAAGGATATGAGGTGAGGTAATAAAAACATTAATTTAATTATTATGTTCTTTGTTTTTCATCAAATGTTCCACTATGGCATATGTTGGATGTAGTGAAGGAAGATTGCAAACATTATTATTATTATTACAGTAGATTACATATAAAATGAAAATATAATATAGCAATAAATACTTCTAGGAGATAATTCATATTTACAACTTTTACTGAACCATTAAGACTAACGATATTTCTTATAACACATATTGCACAATCAGCATCTAATGGATCAATAAAAACATTCTTGCAATCACCCTATGGGTCAAAATATAATGGTAAAGTTTAGCATTTAACATTGTCAGCAAGACTATATGGGCACAACATAGATTTAACATAAAAAATGTTAAATAATATGAGTTAGATATACACTACTCACGTCATATTTATAGATTTCTTGAAGACTCCTATTACACTGAGCAATAAAAAATAAACTTTTTTTTTTCTCAGAAAGAAAAACATGTGATTCTGATAGTACTTTTTCTCCTGAATTCAAATATGATATTGGTTTTTCTCCATCACGCAAGATTTCCGAGAGACAGACATTTATAATTTCAAATGCTTTAATATTTTCTACATTTGTAACTACACAATATTCGAACATTCAGACTCCCCTAGAAAGTAAGAAATGACGATTTTCTGCTATATTTTGCCTGTGGAGCATCCCTCTTGATGGTCCAACAATAATCGGTCAGCATATTAGGATTCCATTTGTCTTGATATCTCTTTTCCATAACCGAAATCTCCTGATTTAGCTCATTTGGTTTCATTTTATAATGGACAAATGAACGAAAAAAGTTTATTAAAAAAATAATTATTTAAATCCATTAATTGAAATTGAAATAAAAAAACTGTGGGTGACGGATAAATTCCAAATACATATTTGAAAACATGATATAAAACTGCATTAAGTACAACTATTCATGAGACAAAAATCATGTTGACCAGTGTTATCTAAAATAAACCTCATAGTGTCATTCCCTTTAAATATTATATAAAAAAAAATTTTGTTCCAGTCATATTTTGAAATTATATGACATACCTTAAACCATAAATCACAGACGTTTCATTGAAATTACATATTATGATGAGCAAGAACACCAAAATTGGATTTTTAGCTCATTTTGCTGTCATGGAAATTGCCATTTTTACATTCACCCCTACTAATTAGGATATGTAATAGAAGTTTAAAGATATAAGCTGTACAGAGTCAACATTTTAAATATACTTCCACATCTGTTGTTTCCAAACTGTGCTCAGCTGATTCCAGGGATAAAATAACAATTATCAGAGGATCCATAGGTGTCACATATTTTTGTAAATAAATAACCTATTTACAGTTTTTTTGGCATTACTGTACAATTCAGTACGATACTATCTATTTCAATGTTATAATTGAAGTGTTCATTCCAAAATCCAGGCAAGTCCAAAAATTGATTTTTTTGAGATACATATTATAGCTTTCTAAAGCCAGCTCTATGTACAGATATTATTGCTCTCTCCAAAAAGCAGATAGTTGCAGTTATATACGAGTGTAAAATATTGGGGATTCTACATGAATAAGACAATTCAATCTGTTTCCACCAAAACACCACCACTACTACACTGCAGCCACTGATTCTCCGGCCTTGACGTTTTCACACAGTGTTGCCGATATGGATATTCAATGGGAGTGGCCACTTTATGTTTGTGGTTAGCAGACATACAGCTGACAACATCTCAGCAATTTCAAACCTTACAAGTGCACTATAGCTGCGTCAAGAGCAGTGATTGGTTGTGGCATATGTTTACTTCCACTACAACCATTTTCTTATTGGCAGTAGAGGGCGAGTTCTCCCTTTATCCCTCATACAACCTAAACTTCAGAGTCGGAGAATCGGCGGCTCGGGTATATGAGTCTTTATTGGAGGAACTGGAATTGTACACAAAGGATGAACCTTCAGAGGAAATTGCTAATGTTGATAACAATGACAATTCTGATGGTTGTGAAGGTAATAACTAATTATATAGCATGTTTAGCATTCAATGATATTCTTTTTGGTCAGCATTGACATAATAAATAATCATATTTCAGGATTTTTCTTTTTAAATTTGGCATTTAATTAAGCTTTTTGCAAAAAAAAAAAACAGACACATCCAACAATTTTTTTATATTTTCTCAACTATTCTTTTGAAAAGTAAACCTTGTTTATGTGCAATACAAAGCAGTTAGTAAGCTAATTGTAAGTCTAAAAGTAATTTTTAGTTAATTCAGTACAAATATACAGTTTTTCTTAAGTTTCTGAACATCTTATTTTTTGGACTTGTTTGGTTTTTGGAATGAATCCTTCAATTTAAATTTAGCATTCGCAATGATAAACAAATTATATGGGTAAATACAGGGGCGTATTATAATACAATTTATTTGAGGATCTGTGAATTGATTTTTAAGCCCAAAGGGATCCCTGATCAAAACGTTTGGAAAAAACTGATTACATGAAGTGTGTGTGTTATTACCTGCTAAAAATTTCATCAATACATTTCTGAACAATAAAAACATCCAGCAAAATGGATACCAATAACAACTGAATCAATCCTTTCTTACAATATTTAATATCATTATAAAGGATTCATTCGGTTGTGAACAATAAAAATAACTTTATGATCTTTCTTATAGCTCAAACAGCTTAACAAATATAATTATAGAGACCAACGTTAGGCTGAGGGAAAGATGATAAGATTATTATTCAGACACTTAGATCAATCTCATCCTTCTCACTTTCCAAAACAATTCTGTACTAAGTCAAACTGTAGTGAAGTTAAGGCAATATACTCATACAAGCACGGCTAGAGACCACAGAATTTTTCATTAATAGAAAAGAAAAATCATAAATTAATGAGTCATTTTTTAACATCTTACCTCATATTTTATGTTTCTTCAAACACAGGAACTAGTTTTCGAGAGAAGGATCTCTCTCATTTTCGACCGACATTATGACTATCGGATTTTTCTTGGAATCTCCATCAATAACGTTGCCATCTGGTGTCGATTTGATGAATTTTGAGATGAGGTCACGTTCATCAGGAATCTCATCTCAAAGTTCATCAAATCAACACCAGCCCCATCAGTGGTCTTGCCTTCCTTTGGCCAGCAACCGATCGAAGGGACTATTATTATGCTTTCAAGTCTTATACGAGAATTTCCCATAAGGGAAAATGTTCTATAGGATCGTAACAGGCCTTGGCCTAATACTTGGAAGGAAGAAGAAAGAAGAACTTAATAGGAACAACTGTTTATGAAACTGTGAGGTTAGATAATGTAAGACTCATTTTAGTAGATAGGGACACAAGTAATCGCACTAATCTGCCCTTTTTAACTGCAAGGCACTAAAATCCAGTGCCAAATCTCTCATTTAAACTGTAAGTAATAGAACTCCTGAATTGGTATATTGGGTCCCGCGCCGTAGCCGAGCGGTTAAGGTAGGAAGCCTTGGCGCAGAGCTACGGGACTTGCACTGGTTCGAGTCTCCATGGGGGAAGAAAGTTTCTCATGGTATTTCGGCCAGTATGGGACCGGTGCCCACCCAGCATCATGAGGCAATTGGGTAGCTACAATGAGTAGCGGCTCCAGGTTGAGGAACCAGCTATAATGGCTGGGGGACTTGACATGCTAACCACATGTCACCCCTACACTGGCTGTTGATCATCTACCTCTGTGATTGACACATGTGGATGTGAAGGGCCAGCAGCCGGCTGGTAAAAGGGCAACCGCTGAAAAGTGGAAAGACCCTCAATCGGAATCGGGTAACCTTCAGTACCTGCCTACTCCACTCCACTCTTAATGAAGCAAGGAATCAATCTGCTTCATACAGTGGGTTGTCATTGTTGGATTATCATTTTGACTTCTGAGCCTTGCAGTTAAAAATGGCAGATAATATTTTGGACATGGCCTTGGTACTTCGCAATGCTTCTCTGATGAAGTTTGGAAGATCATCCAACAAAGAGTAACAATTAGTAAAAATTGAATGGACCCTACTACTCAGAACTTGATCCCTGGCAATAACAAGACAAGGAATTATGATTATTATTATTATTTTTGTAATTTCTGTGGTCTCTACCGTAGATATCAGCTTAGATTTTAAGCATGGGACATAGAGGGACATTCTAGCTACTGGGTGATGCAGTACTATATTTCTGATTTAATTAAGTTCTTTTTTTTCCACATTTATATAATTACCTTTTTTAAGTACAGTATTACCTCGCTTTTACAACATTCTTTAAAGGTCCCTTCAGTTTCCCTATATTCACAATCCATGGTTTTACATTTCTGCAATTTTATTTTCCCACTATTTATGTCACATCACGTCGATCTTCAACATTAATGATCAAATATATTCGATTTATTTGATCGATTATTTTGCTTCTACGATCGATATATACCATTGAGTCATCGGAGCTGGCTTCTGTAAATCGATAAGGAGCTTAAAGAGCCAACGAGGCTGGTATGAGTACAATCGATAAAAGAGTAGAGCATGTTCATTGAGCCAACGAAGCTGGCTCAGAGCTGAGACGCTACTGGAATTCAACCTGCTTATTACTATTGCAAAACAAAATTTTTTAATCTCTCAATAAAGATTCACAGTGCTGCTTGCTGACACTTCTCCTTGTTATTTATTTTTGAAATGTTGAATGTAAAAGAAAGAAAGTCATTTTATGTTTACAGCAGTTCAAAACACACATTACATTGAACGATTATGGGAAATATCAATATGAGGTTTAATTTAAAATAAAATTCTTTACACCTCATATCTTGTCTTCAAAATTCTTTACACCTCATATCTTGTCTTCTAAATAAATAAAGGACAGGATATAAGGTGAGGTGTGAAGAATTTTACTTTAAATTTTAAAAAAAAGTACATAACATTAATTATTATGAGATAGTTATTTTGACTCGCCTCACTTTTTTTATATTCTGCAGACTATAGTTTCGTCGCATGTATGCAACATTGTCGATGCATTTCCTACAAATATTAAACACATTACATTATTTAGCCAATATTTTATATTATCCCAGTCAATTCTTTTCTTGTTTTGCATGTTCTAGAACGGGTGCAGAATATGGATGGGGGGGTCAACATTTTTTTGCTCCTTCTTGTTTCCCATAATTTACACTTTCCCCTAATTTATACCACTTTCCCTCTGGTCCTTGAAAAGCGTAAAAGAGGGGTAATACTGTATTTAAATTTGATTGAAGTTCAATACCATAATTACCAACACACACATATCCTTGTCTCAGTCGTCAACAAAGCGTAAAATGAATTTATCTATGAAAATGGAATAAAGTGAATCCACTCTCCTGCGACGCATGTGATACTTTTTTAAAAATGTTTGTACGTGTAGATGTCTATTCACTGCGACACATGAACACAAGTGAATTACTTCGGAGAATAATACATTTATTACATGTATATATTTTATTTTCTTCAAAGTAAAATGTGTTTTCCTTCTGAAAAACAACAAAAAAACCAGTGTAAATTAATTAGACCAAAGAAATTTATCTGGTTACAGAGGAGAAGAAGACAAGGAATTTAAGATAGGGAATCTGGATGGAAAAATAAAAGCATGTGACAAATATGCATATTTGGGAACAAAAAAAAAAAAAAAAAAATTATTACATATTACAGATGTGGGTGACGTAACCACCACATGTGGTGCCTACTACTAAACGGTTACAACTAGTTTATTGTACTCCAATACAAACAAAACCAGCTTTTGTGGAAGAGACCAGCCTTTCTGCTAAATATTGGAGTGCAAGAGAGCGAATGATTTCATTATCAAGTGCTCGACATTAGATACCAACCAACCACATATTACAGATGAAAGTCGTGATGCTGAAACGAAGCCATTAGCGTTCTTGCTCTCCAATATTTCTCTATATGGTGGATCCAACAGGTTTGTAGATGTTCTTCGTTCATTTCTTCGTCTTAGTTGCATAGAGGACAATTTGGATTCGTGTAGATTCCTATTTTATATAAATGTTTGGCCAAATAGTCATGTTCTGTAAGCAGTCTAAATTTTGCTACTGTAGTTTTATGTGGAATTTCTGGAATAACATCTGGCTTCTTTACTAAAATATTCCATTTTTTGTCTTTGGCTTTATTACATAGGTCTTGGTTTTGTTTGATTTTATATTTTTTTTAATTATTCTTTTTATGGATGTGAAAGGTAAGCTTTTAGTAGTTTTCTGAATTAGATTGGAGCCTTTTTTGGCAAGAAAATCAGCAGTGTCATTTCCAGCAATTCCACAATGTGCAGGTATCCATTGCAATTGAATTCTTTTCTGTAGTTTTTGGAGTTGTTGAATCATTTTGTAGCACTCTTTAATTTGTATTGACTTCATTTTGTGTGAATTTATTGCATATATTGCTGCCTTAGAATCAGAGAGTATGGCAGCATTTTGAAATTTATTTATTCTGTATAGTAATTGTTGGAGTGAAATATGAACAGCCGTTACTTCTGCATCAAAATTTGTTGTGTGGTATCCTACTGGTTGATAAAATGAAAATAATGCACATGTAATTCCAGATCCTGAGTTGTTATCAATAGTAGATCCATCTGTGCAGACATGTAACCATTCTTCTGGTGGATATCTCTTATTCACAGCTTCTAACACTAGGGCTTTTAGTACAAGTGTAGGAGTTTCAGATTTTGCAACTGGTTCTTCTAGATTTAGCTGAATGTTAATTGGTTCAAAAGTAAGAGGGTTTTCTCTGATCAAAATATTTTCTTTAGATTTAGGAAGATTCAAATCTGTTTTTATTTCCGTTACTTTGGACAAGAAACTTGTTTGTGTTTTCAACTTGGTTGGTTGTAACTGTCTTTTTTCCCATTTTGATGTTGTTAACCGTAACATTTTTTCATGTTGCGTTATTGCATGTTCCTCTAAAGTTAGACATATTGGAGGGTTCTGAGTTAGTGCTTGCATTGCTGTGATTGGAGTTGATTTTGCTGCGCTGGTTATAAGCCGTAAAGCCTGATTGGCATACTTCTATGCGATTCAGGTTCGAGTTATTTGCTGTGGTGCTGAAATTAATGAGAGGATATAAAAGAGCAAATGCATAATATAAAATTAAATGGTGTTTTATGGGAACAAAATATAAATTCTAAAACAAAAACAAAAATTTTTAATGCAATGACTACAGTGACATACTGTGCAGAAACAAATATGTAGAACAATAACAACCAGTTTGTACCAACTGAAGACTGAGCAGAGATACTTTGAAACACATTTTACAAGAAACGACAAAATATGAGATAAGATGAGAGCAGACTCAACTTATTTATCTAAAACAATTAGTAAATTAAAATCTGCAGAAATGGATTTTTGGAGATGTTCAGCTGGAATTTCTAGAAGATATAAAAAAAGAAATAGTGTAATTAATAATAATATTTAAAGGAAGTGTCACTATAAGGTTTATTTCAATTAATAAAATGAGTTAGATCATCAATTGAGTTGGTGTTTATCATAACTGTAGATTTCTTGAAGATTAGTTCTGATACTCTACATATCATTTTCAATTCAAGAAATCTACAATTATGAGGTGAGCTGTCAAATCTAACTCAATTTATTCTTCTTCTTCCTTTCATGTGATAGACCTAGTGGTCTGTTACGGTCTCAATCCAATGTTTGAAGATTCTGCCCAAAGATCTCTTGCCTGGTGGCTGGTAATTTAAGATTTGACGTGGTATTCTTGTTCTGCTCATTCTTCTTACGTGAGATTTCCAGTTGTTTCTGTATTTTTGTATATATTCCATGACTGATTCTGTTTGTAATTCTTTGAGAATCTCAGACTTCCTTTTATGGTCTGTTCTTTAGTAACCTGCAGTATATCTCATATATTTCATTAATTTATTAATTAGTGTAATTAAAAAATGAATGTTCAAACTTCAATTGTGGATTTCATAAAAAAAAAACAAACAAAATGGTATGGTCAAGTAAAAAGAATGACAGAAGACAGAATCCCAAGAAGAATACTAGAATGGGTTTTACACTTGGTATAACAAGAATAGGACGGCAAAAAATAACATGGATTAATGATATTTTGAGCAGCATGAGGGAAAAAAGGATTAGACAATGGAGACTGGAATGACAGAGAGATGTGAATGAAGAAAAATTACAGTAGATTAATTGGGTGCAGGGAGATGTTATACTCCCCTTATACTCTACATTTTTTATTCTCTATAATAACTTTATACTTCTGAACTATTTTACTCTCATAAATTATATTTCACGAGAAAGATTATATGCTCAGACTGGGGTTTGAACCCAGGATCGTTTGCACTCTAGGCAAATGCTCTAGTCATTTTACTCATAATTATGTATCAGTCTTATATCACAAGAAATTTGTTGTTCATTCTCTTTCTTAACAGGCTCCATATCCTCCATGTTTATTTCTTTACACGTAACAAATAAAAGCTAAAACAATTAACCCTCTGATGAGTATTTTGTTTTTCCCACTAAAGCAGGGGGACACGCCGTAGCGTAGTGGTTAAGGCACTGGGCTACAAGCCGGAGGGTCGAGGGTTCAAGTCCCGTTCGGGTCAGGATTTTTAAACTGACCCAAACCCTCTGGCGGCACTATGGCCCTGGGGTCGACTCAGCCTCTAACGGAAATGAGTACCAGATGCTTGTTCTGGGGTAAAGGCAGCCGTCACGCAGGGCTGACAACCCGGCTGACATCAAGTGCCGATTGTCTAGAAAAAGTGGGAGCCTTAACCTCCTACTACCCCAAAGGCCTCCTGAGGCCTGTTGTGGGATCACTTTACCTTTTCACTAAAGCAGTGCCTACTAGATTACATTTTTATAGTTCTGTACTTTCTTACGATGCAGTTTAAGAGGTATATACCGGTATATGGAATAAAAGACTGTCTAAAAACACTGTGTGTTCAGATTCATTTTCACCTTCATACATAGCACGTCCAAGAAAAAATAACTAATCAATCATATTAGTATAGAGAAAAATCTGTGAAGAAATATGAAGCCTATTAGATGGAGGAGTACCGGTGTACAGAACCAGGGAAATTGGGTTCATATACCAATTTAGGCATATTATATATATGTAATACTTAATAGCGAGTGGAGAACATATTTTTAACGACTCACCTCATATAATTTCAAATGTCTTTGATACCGGCAGTTTCAGACAATATCTTGTCCCTCTTCAATCATGGCTTCCACTGATGAAATTCTCTGGTTGTTGATTTCTCTAAGGACATCACCTCTTGTGCTGCCATCTTTTGGGAAAAGATATTCATTCAGAAGAATAAATATCGATCTATGAACTTCGATATTCCGGTGGATAAAAATTTAATTTCAAAGTTTATAATCCCAACCAAAGATGGCAGCACAAGAGGTGATGTCATTAGAGAAATCAACAACCAGAGAATTTCATCAGTGGAAGCCATGACTGAAGAGGGACAAGATATTGCCTGAAACCGCCGGTATCAAAGAAATTTGAAATTATATGAGGTGAGTCGTTAAAAATATGTTCTCCACTCACTATTAATGATATAACCTCATAATGTTTACTTCCCAATATTAATTTAAATATGTAATATTTATGTTTTTATTATTGATTTAACATTTCTCACTGAATATAATGTAATATTTAGTTTAACATGTTCCAGTCCTGGACAAATTTATTTTATGAAAAGAAAAATTACCATCTGAACCAGGAATTGAATCCTGGCCCTCCGACTTTGTATGTCAGCATGTGGCCCATTACACCAATTGAGATATGGGTCAAATGCTAACATTTATTTCCACTTATACAATCTCTTATGTCCGAAGACTGGCAGCTAGAGCTATTAACAAAGCCATCAGATGACTTCAATAAGTATTTTTAATGAGAATATTCATTACTTTTAAGTAGTAATATTCTTAATAATTAAATGAATCGTGATTTTTTCTTACCTCATACATCTATGTTTCTTTAAATACAGCACTGCAGTATCGGCGACCCTTTGTCGTCATCGTCAGCTGTTTTCACGACAAAGGGTCGCCGATACTGCAGTGCTGTGTTTAAAGAAACATAGATATATGAGGTAAGAAAAAATCACGATTCATTTAATTATTATTAATTGAACCTCATAATGTTAAAAATTCCCAAATTTAATATATAAAAGTAATATTCTTCTTCTTCTTCTTCATCTTCCTTCCAAGTATTAGGCCAAGGCCTGTTACGATCCTATAGAAAATTTTCCCTCCAGTAAGTAGTAATATTAAGATGTTATATTAAAATTCATCGGAGAACATATTGTTTAAACAACTCACCTCATAGGATTCATGCTTCCAAATTCCTTTTTGTTTTTCCTATATAAACTTTATTGCAAATTCGGACAAAAGAACATTTCACAAATATTAAAAATTGTGAAATTGAAAAATCTGCAATTGCTGCACATAGTTTATTAGAACATCATAAAATTGGAAGAGAAGCTAAACTTTTAAAACAAGTAGAGAAACCTTTGGAATTGACAGTTTGGGAAAAAATATACATTCAGAAAAACAAAAATAGATCAATGAATTTTGATATCCCTAACGAAATTACATTGATTTCGAAGTTCATAAATTCAACCATAGATGGCAGCACTGAAGACGGCGACAATAGAATAGTTGACGGCTGAAGAATTTCATCAGTCGGAGTTATGGCTGACGATGAACATGATTATGTTTGAAATCGCGATATCATGGAAGCATGAATCCTATGAGGTGAGTTGTTTAAACAATATGTTCTCCGATGAATTTTAATGATTATACCTCATAATGTTTACTTCCCAACATTAATTAAATATATGTTATATTAAGTTTAACATGTTCCAATCCTGGACAAATTAATTTTTTAAAATGAAGGTTTGATTCCTAGTTCAGACAATATTTTGTCTTTTCAAAAAACAAAAGAATATTTTTCTCTTCAAATTTAATTTTTTTATTCAAAGTTAAAATTGGGAAACACATTATGAGGTTCTTAATTAATAAATTAATGAGTCATTTTAAACTATAGTTACTGTGTTTGAAAAACATGAAATATGAGGTAAGATGTTAAAATGACTCATTAATTTATTAATTTTTTTAAACATGTCAGATGAGAGAAGCATATTTTACGAGGTGAGATTTGTAGTTTCTGATTCATATTTATGTTCTATTAAGTTAATACTTACTTTACACTTCACACAGAGTATAAGTAACTTTCAAGCTTGGTTTTAGGTGGTGGTCGAGTGAAAGGAGAAAACCAAGCAAGTGAGAAGCGTCCAAATACTGCCTGAATACTCTTCCATCTTGATTTCTTTACCCATCTTGCTTCTTCTTTCTTTAGTTGTTCTATTCCCTGTAAGCGTAAGACATGTAAAATTGATAAAATATCCAGGAAACTATAACACTGGTCAACATGATTTTTGTCTCATGAGTACCAATAGTTGTACTTAATGCAGTTTTTTATCCTGTTTTCAAATATGTATTCAGAATTTCTCCATCACATTATTTCAATTTAAATTAATGGATTTAAATAATTATTCTTTAATAATTATTCTTTTAATAAACATTTTTACGTCCATTTATCCATTGTAAAATAATACCAAATGAGCTAATTCAGGAGATTTCAGCTATGGAAAAGATATATCAAGGCAAATGGAATCCTAATATGCTGGCCAATTATTGTTGGACCATCAAGAGGGATGCTCCACAGGCAAAATATAGCAGAAAATCGTCATTTCTTATTTTCTAGGTGAGTCCGAATGTTCGAATATTGTGTAGTTACGAATGGAGAAAATATTAAAGTGTTAGAAATTATAAATTCCTGCCTCTCTGAAACCTTGCATGATGGAGAAAAACTGATATATTTGAATTCAGGACAAAAAATAGTATCAGAATCAGATATTTTTCTTTCTGAGACAAAAAAAAAGTTTCTTTTTTGTTGCTCAGTGTAATCAATGAGGTAATACATCAAGCAAACATAGAGGCTGTCCATAGAATCTGTAGGGAAGCTATTCAAAATAAGTCATCTATGCAGTAGGTGGGCAAAAATGCATAGCCAATGAGGTAATGGAAGGAAGTGCAGGAAAGAGAACAGATCACGTGACATTACTCATTTTGCTCTTGAGCTTAAAGCAAGAAAGATATCTAACTGGAAAGTTGGTGAATTTCTCTACACATTCCATGGACAGATGGTAGCTAGTAAAATTGGTGATTGTTTAAACAATATTATATGGAACAACAAAAATTTGAAAAAAATAAATTAAGAATTATAATGGTGAAATTAAATGTTTTTTACCTCCCCTCATAAAAATTTTCTAAGTTGATCGCGATTTCGAGACTATAACTGTCTCATCATCAGAACTTTGTTGGCGACTGGTGTTATGTCGATCGGAAGAAACTCTTCTTCTTCCCTCTGTTGGTGGACTGATGAACCTCTGGATCAGGTAAAAATTTGCGGGAATTTCGAAGTTCATAAATTTTATTTTGTTTTTCTGAATGTGGATCTTTTCCCAAACCGTGAGTTCCTTTTGTTTGTCTATTTGTTTAATTAGACTGGCTTTTGATTCAATTAAATGTTTTTCGGACCAAGCATGAGCAGCTACTGCTGATTTTTCACTATAAATTTCAAAAAATTTTCAAAAAGTTTAATATAAGATTAGCACCAAAGAATGAATACAGCCTTAATAGGATAATTAAAACCAATAAAAATGAAAAAATTGAAAACGAAAATAAATCAGGAATTTATAAGATCAAATGCAGTGATTGTGACAAAATTTATATTGGAAAAACGAAAAGAAATTTGAAAACAAGGGTGTAAGAACATCTTAGAAACATCAAAAATGGAGAAGTGGAAAAGTCAGCAGTAGCTGCTCATGCTTGGTCTGAAAAACATTTAATTGAATCAAAAGCCAGACTAATTAAACAAATAGACAAACAAAAGGAACTCACGGTTTGGGAAGAAGAAGAGTTTCTTCCGATCGACATAACACCAGTCACCAACAAAGTTCTGATGATGAGATAGTTATAGTCTAAATCACGATCAACTTAGAAAATATATATGAGGAGAGGTAAGAAACATTTAATTTCACCATAAATTAAACCTCATAGTGATTAATTCCTATAAAAGTTAAATATAAGAATTATAAATCTGTTGTTATAAATAAATATACCGTTTCATCATTCCAGATGGCTTGAAGTTGTGTACCAAGCATAACTGCTGTGAAGATAGCAAACAGAAGTGCTTCAAATACCAGAAGCAACAACAAAACCACTGTTGCTGGAGGTGAGTATGTGGAACAATCTTTCCATTCATGGCGAATACACATGATGAACTGATTCACTGATAAGAACAGTGCATGAACTGAGATCACAGCTATATAGAACTGAAATTAAAATAGAAATCTTTTATAAATGTTTTATAGTGACTTGTCCATATTTATCATAGTTGCCAATGTCTGAGACACACTTTTTGTCTTACAAATAAGCCATAAAATTAGACTATACTTATTTTCTAGGGCTTGGAAGTTGAGGAAAAATCCTTTTTTTATTTTATGTCAGAAGACGAGGCTCAACATAATACCGGGTGCGGCAGCATAACTTCCTTTTTTAAAATGTGCGCCATTTAGTCGGTTGATGTCGTAGCGGAGCGCTAGTGGTCTCGTTCGAGAGGGGGGACTATAAAGTTTTGTCCTGACACAGTTCAGTCACCATCATGCGTTGGAACAGTGAGGAGCGTGCGTTTGCCATTGAGGCCTACTTTTCGAGCGGATGTTCTGTGATCGCAACCCGGCGCGCCTTTCGGAATCGCTTTAAATTAGCCCCGTTGGCCCCTGTCCCGGACCGGAAATCAATTGTTACG